>OX392464.1:2400000-4800000 GCA_947623515.1 Neoascia interrupta | reverse complement strand
AGACTTCTCAAACTGCAGTTAGAATTCGGCAAGAAATAGTAGGTCCCTTTGTATGTGAAGAAATCAACACAGCATATATTGTTGAGAAGTTGGCCCTTTTTCACCTCGAGCTGTTGCTCCACTCTATTTGTTTTTATTTGTAATATAATTTAGTTTGTATATAAAACGTGTGAAGAGAATACCAAAATTTTTAAGATCCTAAAGAAATGTCAATTTTAACTCAAATTTGAAACAGATTTAAAAAGCAAATTAAAAAACCTGCATTTATTTCCGCTAACTAAAAAACTTGTGCCTAGAGTATTCGAAAAAATAGCCATTGCTGGCGCAAAGTACTTCAAGTTAAAAAAAAATTTAACGGTGTTCAATAAAATATTCTGAATCGTCTTTTCATGGATTTTAAATCTAAAAAAAATGCTGGAAAAATTTAATTTTTTTTTGCGTTTATCGAAACTGCGTTATCTACCTGCGTTTCGATAACAATTTGAGTACCAAAACTCTGGATTCGCCCAAAATAAAGTCCAAATCGTAATGTTGCGTTGCTGCGTTCGTTCGATGACAAGCGGAGTAGAAACAACGGGCGCATATTCGCCAAAACGAAATGTTACTTCAAAACTTCACCCCGCGTTTGACTGTAAATATCGTAGACGCATCTACAACGCAAAAGTTGATCTACTTTCCACTTTTGCGTGCGTTGAACAATCTCACTATGTTGTGAGTAAGTATAGTTTTCTTGTCGCAGTAGGTTGTGGGGAAAAAAGGGTGGTTTCTGTTTATAGCCAGAATATAGCAGAGGTTTGAGTAGAGAATGTGATGTTTTTCGATATTATTTCTGATTTCAGTTCTTCGTGACAGCTCGCAACGTGTTGGTTTTAAGCATGCACAAAGACAAAAGTGAACCACCTTGGATATATTTGTAATCAAATTAACAGAAATTAATTTATTTCTTTGAAAAATAAAGTTTAAAAAGCTTTCTTTCTTTTGAAAATATCTTTGAAAAATCTTTCAGCAGAAATCGAATGTTTTTGGGCAGATACTTCCCAATTTCTTACCCCAAAACACAAAGCGACATTTTGTTTTGCAAATTTGCTACGCGCGTATTTTGATGTAAAGTATCGTACATCATTTTACCATGGAAAAACATGGCAACGCCTATAAACGTACGCACGCCGCAACGCAGCATTGCGATTCTGGCTTAACTGTTTTTCGAGATGCCCTCGTCAACTCCAGACCGTAGCGCCAGATTAAGAAGGTCCCTTACTGTTTTCGAGATACATTTAAAGCCGCCTTGTCACAAGGACCACAAACAAAAACAGAGTTTCATACATTAGCAACGCAAAAAGCAATCAGCGAATTTAGGTTTCAGTTGCTAATGTATGGGATTCTGTTTCTGTTTCTGTTTTACGTTGCTTGTGACATTTCGGCTTAAGTTGATTGACCGAACTTGTGCTGCTAGTAAAACGGCTTCTAAACGATTCTGCCTTCTTCAAAATGCCTTCTAAACAACCCTTTTAATTAAATTAAATACAACCAAAAACCACTGAAAAGATAATAATTTGTGGACTTAAATGTGTTAACAAAAAAATTTGAAAACGAAAAAAAAAAACATTTTGGCTGATTTGTTTGACTCACTTTTTTAGCGGTTCATCCAAAAATGGAAAGAGGACCTTATCACAAGGTTGTCCGTCACTCCACTCCCGTTGTATCTTGAACAGTTATAGAAAGACAAAATTTCGAATGCTTATACTGCATAACTTTTGAGGTTTTGACGGTGATTAATCGACATTGTAAATGTTTTAGAAACTACCGCGTTTAATTAAAAAGTGAGGTCTTAAACGTAGTCAAACTTGAGCGAAAAGTTTGGTGTGAGTACCTTATACTGCGTCAAAAACATGAGAACGCACACTAGGAATATTTTTTTTGGAACGAATCCTTCCTCCCGAATAGTCTTGCAGACAGGAATTAGAAAAACGAATTGAAAAAAAAATATTTTTTTGAAAACATTAAAAAGTTTTTAAGGAATTACGATTTGAAAATAGATACCGTTTTTTTTAACGTGTTTGAAGCCATAACTTTTGGACCACATAGTTAACAAAGCCTTACTATGTGGTCCACATAGGAATAGAAGTTGCTCTCAAAAAAAGTAATCAAATGCTTGAGTCATATTTTTCTTGGAGTTCTTATACCGCTTTTTTGACGCATATTCGAAAAAAAAACGGTAAAATGTTTAAAAGAAAGTCTTTCCCCCCGTAAGGAGACGTAAGAAAACTATAGCGAATTTCGAAGATTCAAAAGCTTCTGATACTTGAAGGGGATACATAAAAGCATTTTCAAAACATTTTTTCTTTAATCTTCTGGTGTCTTAATAGTATCGTGTTGAGATTTAGCTAAAGTGCGAAGCGTGCCAGCTGCGATAACGATTTTCAAAATTTTCTTTTCCAACTTAAAGTTTTCAAAATTATTTAAAAAACGAAAAAAATGGTTTTAATTGCTTTAACGTCATCATCATCATTTTCGGTGACAGCTTATCCTTAGAAGGGTCGTAGAGTGAGGGCGGCCAAATGGTCCTTCCATCGTTCCCGATCCTCCGCCACCAACTCAAGAGACACAGGCGCGTTGTATTGTGTGTAGAATTGTTAATTATTGTTGTAGTTTTTCTCTTTTCAGTATTAAATTTAAATTTGTCTTTCCCCAATGTAATCAACGATACGTTCGGTTAGTTTTCTAGCTAAAGGCATTTCTTGTGTTCGGGTTTATGCCCATGGGTTGATAGAAACCGGTTGCACCATTTAGTGTTGAACTGAGATGACCGAGTCGAACTGAGATCAACCCCAGAAATGATTTTTCCAGTGAATATTGATCCGGGATTAATCTCGGCTTTACTCGCCAAATTTGATGAGTTAATCCCGGATCAACTCTGGTAAGTAATATGTACTTCTTTGAATGTTTTTTTTTTGTAAAAAATGGACATCTGAAAATGGCTCGAACTTCTTTGTCTGTGTTTTTCCATGAGAACTTGGAGAGTCAATAATTTCGAGAGTCGAAGATTTTGGCAACTTTACTGACGGAGTTTATACTGCACTGAAAGACTGTTCGCTAGGTTACGGGATTACCACATCTTGCTTTAAGCTGGGCTTAACTCAGCACTGAAAAACCCGTCCTTAGGAGCTTATAATCCAATGAACGTCCAATTAAGGGATGTTCATTTGGGCTTATCGATTCGCTGTCGAGACGGAACAGCTATTTTACAACTAAAAACAAATCAAAGACCTCATCAACGCACTCCATTAACACGGTCGTCCAGGTCCTGCTTTTAGATGTTGAAGATTTACGACAGTATCAGCGGTTTAAATCTCGACACGGAGGAGTGTCCCCTTACTTCTGAAATTTTTCCACATGCTTTCGTCGGGATTTGCTTAATTTCTTTTGTAATAAGACCCTTATCATATTTCGTCTTGGGAACACAGGTACTCCAGTCGTTCCTAGACTAAATGTGAAACCTTCATAAAGCATTCGATTACACCTTGAGAACCATTCAAATCATGATTCTCCAGGTGTATCAAGATGACAATTTGGACGCGATTCTGCTTGGCCAATGTACAGTCGGTTTCCCACCTCCAACGAACGAAGTTGTTTCATTTTAATTATCACACTTTGTCGTTTTCATTGTTTCAGGTTAACCGAACCCGAGGGTATAATCCACGATGGATTCGGCAACTATTCTGTGAGTGTGAAATGCAGTTGGCTGATTGATGCGCGTCACACCAATTGGAGCAATCGCACTTCTGGAGGAAATAAAAAGCCAGCAAAAATTCGTTTACATTTAGAAGAGTTCGCAACAGAGTGCGGATGGGATCATATGTATATATATGACGGGGATAGTGTGGAATCTCCGTTGTTGGCTGTTTACAGGTAAATCGGTATTCTGTCTGTTAGTACGTTTTTCTAATACAATTCCTCAACCAACTCAATAGCGGACTGATGTACAGGAAAAACTTTTCGATACGAAAAGTGCCAGAGATAGTGGCTCAATCGGGTTCGGCGCTTTTGCACTTTTTCAGTGATGACGCTTACAACATGTCGGGCTTTAATATATCATACAAAGTGAATGGTTGCCCAACAAATAATTCGAGTGAGTTTGTCAAAAAAAAAAAATCACTCCTGGGTTTTTTTTTTAAATGCTTAATCCTGCAGGTGTTGATTGTTCGGGGCATGGAAAGTGTCGGCCATCAGATGCCACATGCGTTTGTGATGAGCTTTACACGGGGGAGGCGTGCAACATCCACAAGTGTGCGAATGGGTGCTCCTCGGATCATGGCCAAGGCGAGTGCAAAAAATCCGAGGGACGGTAAGAAAACCTACAATAATTTGTTCACATTTTAGAAATGACTCAATATTTTTTCAGTTGCGAGTGTTACCGAGGCTTTACTGGGTACGATTGTAGCCAGATCATATCCCTCGGTGTTTGGACGTCCGTGTTTGCTCAGTCCTCTCCACCGCCACCAGGCAGTGCATCTCACGGTGCAGCGGTTTGGCGCGACACCCTGCATATCATCGGCGGCGAAAGCTACGACCGCGGTGAGCTGCTCAACATGTACGACTTCAACGGCAAAGTCTGGGAAACTGTGCACATTGAGGGAGGCAGCAGCGTGCCAGAAATTCGCTACGGAGTGTCGACAGTCATGTACGGTGACAAGATCTTCATGTACGGCGGTGTGATAAGGCACAAGGGGATTTGCGGCGAACTCTGGGCGTTCGATGTGAGCGCGAAAACTTGGGAGAATATAACAGTGAAAGCGGAGCCTTGTAACGTGACCAGCTCCACGATGTGCGGGCCACTAAAGGTGGTGGGTCACACTGCCACGCTGGTGCCCGGATTTGGTGACAAGAGCAGCTACCAGTACATGGTTGTCATTTTCGGGCACTCACCGCAGTACGGGTACCTGAACACGGTTCAGGAGTACAACTTTGGATCGCGTGAATGGCGAATCGTCGAAACGAACGGGTACCTCGTCAAGGGCGGCTATGGACACAGCGCTTCGTATGACTACCTGACAGAAAAGATTTACGTATACGGAGGCATTGTGTCGGAGAGCGAGAACAGCCAAGTGCTGAGCAGCAAATTATATTCGTATGAGCCTTCGACCCGCACTTGGGCGCTGCTTACATCGGCGCCCAGTGCAAGGCTCTTGCACTCAGCGGACTTCGTCAGCCCCGGTCTAATGTTGGTATTCGGCGGCAACACTCATAATGATACCTCACAAAGCTACGGTGCTAAGTGCTACAGCAAAGATCTAATAGTCTACGACGTGTTCTGTGATTCGTGGCACTACCAAGATATGCCGGCTGATCTGGTGGCCGATTTGGCCCGTTTCGGCCACAGTTCGGTTATGTTTGAGGAATCATTGTACATTTACGGCGGTTTCGATGGCCAACTGCTGTCGGACATGCTCAAATACACGCCGGGCCACTGTAACAACTTCACCAAGCAGGAGAAGTGCCTGAACGCCAGGCCTGGAGTGAAGTGCATATGGGACGTCCAAAAGTCGCGGTGCATACCCATCTCGAAGGTGCAGAAGGCGTCGATCTTCGGGCGCGAGCAATACGACTTCATTGCATGCCCGGTAAAGAGCCGTCTTACAATGACATCGGAACTGCTGCAGGATGTTTCACGCTGTCACGAGCTGACCAACTGCGGCTCGTGCGTGTCGAATAGCTTCGGCTGCACGTACTGTGGTAACGCGTCCTGCACCAAGGAGAAGTGCCGAGAGATCTTCTATGACGGTCGATCGGTATCGATCAAGCGGCTAGAGCAGTGTCCAAAAGAGGTTGGAGCCCAATGCGAACACTTGCACTGCTGCAACGCATGCTCGTCCGATCCCAGCTGCATATGGGACCTGGAACATAATAGGTGTCGCCTTTTTATAGGCAACCGCACCATTGACTCGATAGACATTCAGTGTCCGCCGCCGTGCGCCACTCAGACCAGCTGCACCAACTGCACGGAAGACGATTGCATTTGGTGCCAGAATGAGCAGCGATGTGTCGACAGGAACGCTTACACTGCCAGTTTTCCATACGGCCAATGCAGGGAGTGGACAACGCACCCAACCAAATGTCGGCCAGAGGTATCGGGCTCGCAGTGTGGCTTCTACAAGACCTGCAATCAGTGCAGGGACGATCCAGCCTGTGGCTGGTGTGACGATGGATCAAACACGGGCTTGGGTGAGTGCCTGCCAGGAGGCGCCAGTGGTCCACAAGATGTTATGGAATGCTCCACGCAGTGGTTCTTCACCTCGTGCCCCGACTGTCAGTGCAACGGCCACAGTGTATGCGTCAACAAGTACACGTGCAAGCAGCCCTGCTCCAACCTGACGACGGGGCAGAACTGTGAAAAGTGCACATCGGGGTACTGGGGCAACCCAGTAAATGGCGGAGCTTGCCAGAAGTGCGAGTGCAATAACCAAGGCAGCCTCTGCAACACCGACAACGGTAAGTGCTTCTGCCAGACGAAGGGAATCGTGGGAGACCACTGCGAGAAGTGCGACAGCCAGAATCACTATCACGGCGATCCACTCAAATCGTCGTGCTACTACGACCTCACTATCGACTACCAGTTCACCTTTAACCTGTCGAAGAAGGAAGACCGTCACTTTACCCAAATAAACTTCCGCAATTCTCCGGTCAAGCCGGATATTGACGCCGACTTTACCATAACCTGCAGCGTGGCTGCAAAGATGAACATCACCGTGCGCAAGGCTGGAGCAAACGAAAAGTTCGCATTTAGTGGGATCAATTGTTCGACATTCCGGCATCGCTTTCCCAAGACCGAGTACAACTTTGGCTCGAGCAGCGAGGATAACTCCACGCTCACGACCTTTTACGTTTACGTTTATGACTTTCAACCGCCGATTTGGATACAAATCGCCTTCTCCCAGTACCCCAAGTTGAATCTGCAACAGTTTTTCATAACATTTTCAACGTGTTTCCTGCTTCTGCTGCTGATGGCTGCCATTCTGTGGAAGATTAAACAGAAGTACGACATGTTCCGAAGGCGGCAGCGGCTGTTTGTTGAAATGGAACAGATGGCATCGAGACCGTTCTCTCAGGTTTGCCCCAACCTCAATCATTGGTTGGTTGGTTACTGACTGATGTTCTCGTTTCCTTTCTAGGTCTTGGTGGAAATCGAAAACAGGGAAAACATTGACTTAACGCAGACCATTGAAAGCATTTCAACGGTCTCTAGAAAACGAAAAAAGGTTTGAATTTTACTCTGGCCGACTTAAATTTTTTGTAATGTGTAAAATTTATTCTCTTTCCCTCAAAGGATTGCCCAAGTCCGATTGCCCTTGAGCCTTGTAATGGAAACCGTGCTGCAGTATTATCTCTTCTAGTCCGGTTACCAACGGGTAAAGTATTTTCAAACACATTCCTCGACAACTCTTCATGCAATGCATTTTCATCTTCTTTTAAAATAGGTGGCCTGCAGCATGCTCCACCCGGTCAAGCTGCTGGCTTAGCTGTAGCAAGTGCATTAGTTACTCTGGGGAATCCCAGGCGACCATCTCTAGAACACCAGAAAGAGCCCAAGTCAAAACGAAAACAAAGTCAGCATCCAGATAGTTGTACATAATAATATTTGTAAATAAATTGTAATTATTTACAAATCGTAAAAACAAAAAAAACAAAAACACTGTTTAAACATTTAAACGACATGATTATTAAAACATTATAACAATACAGGATAAAAAGCAAATATTATATAAGATAAAATTCACTTATTAATATTTATTATTTAAAAACAAAAAAGAACAAAACAAACAAATAAAACATTATTAAAAAAAAAAACAAAAAAATTTTTAGTGTCATAAAGTCGGAGCTTATCGAAGCAGGCTGCTCAAGACCCAAGTAGGCGACCGTCATATGCCGTTCGATCATTCATCCTCATATACTTCTCAGAGGAAATCTCTAAGTGGCATCAAACTCATTTTGGGCCTATTCGCGAGGCACCTGCCTGAAAGCCTGTCATTCGATGCCCGATCAGCAAATATGGTTTGTTCAAGTTCTTGTCACCTCAAGATCATTTCTACGTAAGCAGATGTCTTCCTGTTAATATCCAATTCGAAGCACTCCTAGCCAAGACTGCGTTGCAACATCTATTCTAGTCATCTATCCTATCCTAATTGACAAACCACAATCTTGGCGAAGTCCAACGACCAAAGTAAAATTAAAGGATTCAAGGAACTTACCCTAAGTTCACTCTCTGTGTGTTCTCTTCTTCCCTCGGATGGTTTCCTGAAATTCCAGTGTTTTAAACAACGAAGCAATCTATAACTACCTATTGCTACACCATGTCGCCTCACGAAACAAACCTACGCCTTAGAGGCTTTGGGTTATCTTTCTTTCTTTCTCTCCTTTGCTCGAATGGCTTCTTGGAACCCCAGTGTTTAAAAAAAAGAAGTTACATTTAAGTACACATTGCCACACCATGTCGCTTCACTCCACAAACATGTTTTTCAGAAGCAGTGCTGTTTTTGAAAGTCGTCTCCACCGCACTCTTAACGCACAATAAGATCTAACTTTAAACGTGAGAGACTGAGTCGTTTTCTTTACCTAAAGTAGGTACCTAAATTTTGTTCAAACTTCAAACGATTTTTGATTTAAATTCCTTAGCTGCCATTATTTGTATTTCTGAATTTTTTTGTATAGAACTAACGGAATTTTTATGTAATCCAACAACTTATTTCTACATCTCTTGCATGTCGCTATCGTTTAGCTTTTTCTACACAAACAGCGAAAAAGTAAGCATTCCAGACTATTAAGTATTAAGACACTAGTGGCTTCAATGTGAGACAACCTCTTTTTCACATTTTTTTCAAAATGCCTTTTGGTCAAGTTAAACAAAGCGTAGGAACTCAAATTTTGGTACTGAACAATATTGGGCCAAGACCTTTAACAATGAAAAAATTGGACCATGCTCACTTTTAACATTTTAGATCTTTGAAAACCCGTTTTTTTAGAAAGTTCACTCCAAGTCGAAAAAAAGATCTATGACAAATATTAAAGACATAACTATTTGCTAAATTTGTTTCATACCAAGTTTTGAGCTCCGGCCACTTTTAAGGGGCGTTTTTTTAGGAAAAAACGGTTTTCTTTTAAAATAATTTTCGCTTTTATTACCGTATTTTCTTATAATTCTCTCTTATTAAATGTCCTTTAAATACTAAGGCTATAGTCTTAAAATGTGATCTTAAATTTTACTTTTGTTAATTACAATTTACTTAAGCAACAATAAAAAAGTTTAAATCAAAGCTTAACATCATCGAGAAAATACCTTATTTTATTTGGTTTCGTATGATTTTATTTTTATGCAAAAACAATTCAAGATTTGCTCCTTTGAAGTATAATAAGCTTCATATAACTATTTTGTGAACATATTGAATAAAGTTATTGTAAATTATTTTTGGATTCCATTTTGAGGCCACAGCGTCAGCGGAAGTACCATTATAAATTTAAAGAAATATTTACTGAACCATTTTTCGTACCGCTATAAAATTATCATTTAAGAAAAAGGTGTTTAAAATTATTATGAGTTCAGTTCTTCTGTCACGTCACGGCCTTCTGAATACCCTTCTCCTATTACATTTTTATAACCCTTTTAGTTTCCACTCTTCTAAGACTTTAGCGATAGGGTTTTATGATTTTCGTTTTATTTTAAAAGTGGAACGTTGAACACAGCTGTCTTACAAGCAAATATTAATATACCCTTGGCTTAAATGCATGCAGAAATAAAGTTTTTGGCTCCAGTTTAATGATCTTGTAAATTCTAAACTACCGTAATATTGTGCGAACTATATATTAGCAAATTCTGGAATCGAATCTATTTAATTTCTTATTTGTCTTTTACAAATCAGGATTAAAGCCAAATCAAATCCACTTTTATTGTTTGTGGATTTGATTTGGCCTTAATCCTATTATTGCTGTTAAAGACACCCCATTCCATACACAGTTTTTGTAACATGTCCAATTATGGCAATTATGTAAATTGTCCTTTTTATTATTACCTAATTCGTTGCCGTAATTTCGTTAACTCATGTTCTTAAGTTTGCCGCCATTAGCCAACCTAAAGTCAGTTACCTACAAAGAAATACTCGCAACATTTATACTTTCCGTTGGGTTCCTGGGCACGTTGGCGTGGCCGGAAATGAAATGGCGGACGAACTGGCTAGGAAAGGTTCTGATATGGACATTACGAACCCCAGTCAGGGTTCCGTTCTAAGCGGAGCTGTAAATCTGTGCTTCTCTTGGTATCTGAGCAGATTCGTAGTGCCTTGGACGAGAAGGAGGTGACATTTCTTACGCTGTTGGATTTCTCGAAGGCTTTCGACACTGTCAACCATCGGTTGCTGTACCTCAGACTAATAAGGGTGTTCTGGTTCTCGGTAAGTTCAGCTAAGCTAATTTAATCATATCTTTCAGATAGGTCGCAATCTGTTGTCATTGATGGCAAATCTTCTTGTTTTCTCCCTGTGCCTGCTGGAGTTCCGCAAGGATCTATATTGGGGCCCTTACTTTTTCTTATGTATGTCAACGAACTTCCATGTGTCGTAAAACATTCCAAGGTTCACATGTTTGCTGACGACTTGCAGTTGCATATTTCGTGTCCCATCAGGAACATTGATCGCTGTGTAAACACAATGAAGGAAGATCTTGAGTGCATTCGAGCTTGGTCCGTTGCGAACGGCCTAAACTTAAACTCTTCCAAGTCAAAAGTCTTGACGATCTATCGTACTAAGCTTGATACAGCAACTCTTCCCCCTATCACTATGGGCTCCTTTGTAATTGGATATGTTGATACTGCACGCAACTAAGGCCTTACATTCACCAACACTCTCACTTGGTCCAGCTGCCTCGCAACCTATGGCAGTCTGCTAGGTTTCTACCTATAAACACAAAGATGATGAT
Organism: Neoascia interrupta; assembly: GCA_947623515.1. Lineage (NCBI taxonomy): Eukaryota > Metazoa > Arthropoda > Insecta > Diptera > Syrphidae > Neoascia > Neoascia interrupta. The sequence goes on along the minus strand of OX392464.1, from coordinate 4,789,038 downwards.
TGCTAAGACCCTACTCCTACATGTCCTCCTCTACGGCTGCGAAATTTTCTGTAACCCCAACTATCACAGTAGAAGAAAATTTAATGTTGCTTTAACTCGGTTGCCGGCTATATTTTTGATTTGAGACGTTTCGACCATATTTCGGAGCAAGCAAAGGAAATCGTTGGCTGTTCTTTTAATAACCTTCTCAAATTTAAATCATTAACATGCTTACATAAAGTTATGGCTTCTGGGCAACCTGAGTATTTATTTAGCAAATTGACATTTGCTCGATCCCAGAGGTTACACATTTTAATACAGCCTAAGTATTCCTGTCTGACATCTGAACGCCAGTTTTTCGTACATGCAACTCGCTTGTCGAACTCCCTAACCATCGGTATTAGAAGAATTGGATACGCAAGACAATGTAAAGCTTCTCTGAAACACTTGGCCAGTGGACACACGTAGACGTAGTATTATTTCTTCTTTTTTTTGTTTCTCTCTTTTATATATTATTATTTAGTAAGTTATTAGTAAATTTTTTAGCATATTAAGCATATGGTTCATCTATGTTCTTATTTTAACATCATGTTCCTACCTATTTCATAGCTTCGCTACTTTATAAGATTTTATCTTAATGTGTTAGCTCATTCATCCATCGAAATAAATAAATAAAATAAATAATTAAAAAAATAACGATGGCTTATTAATATAGATTTATTAAAAGATCAGACTGGTTCATTTAGCAAGACATATGCCCAACCATCTTTGTCTACCTTACAGGGGTAATCACAATGGGCCAATCTGGCCACCGAGTGAACTTGAATTGCAAACAACCCTTTCCAACCTAACCTAACCTAGCCTATACTTTCTGTTACAAAAAATCAAAAGGGCACATCTTCTAAAAAAACGCTTTTTTGATTTTAGATACACTCTTAACTAAAATCAAATATTCCAAATTTTGTAAAAAGAAATGTATATGTATCTAAAAAACAAAGGTATTATTTGTAACCGCCATATGGGCACAGGACCCCGGCGTTATATTCCGGACAATGTAAATTTATTTATATTGTATCCTTTGAAAATAAAATAAACTTTTCAACTCTGTCTTTTAGATATCAAAGCGGACCCTTTCTTCTAAAAAACTTGACGGACCCTCAAAAATTTCTACGTTGTGATGAGTAATCCAACACACATGCCTCCATACGCATCGTTGATATGGCATCATTTTAATAACAGATGTTGTGAAACCATATGGAAAGCCCGAGTTCACGAATCGAAGCCTTGAGGCATATGGTGGGTAAAGGTGTGTATGGTATGCTCAATGGTATTTGGTACATTTCAATGCATTTTTTGGCTTCCTGGAATTCAACGTAAATTTTTTAGTTTAGTTTCTATATTGTCACCCCTTGCGTCATAAGAGTAAAACAAAATGTTGTAACACATTCATGACGTGTTTAATAGATATAGGAAATGAGGAAAAAGTCAAATGAAAGGTATAGTGTGCCTAAGCACAGGTGTAAATTGTTTGATTTATCAGTTGGTACGTGCCACAACGTAACCTTGATTACCGATTGTGGGTATACCCATTGTTCGTTCGAATGGTAAGCTTAAGGCTGAAGTTTACTTTGATTCATAGTAAGTTTTTGGTAACTATTTGTTAGGTATACGGGTACATAAATTAGCATTTTGGTTTATCGGACTTTGAGGTTACTGAAATGCTATCTTAATGTTTTAGTTGACTCTTCGACAGGAATCCATGGGGATTATATAAATCAATCAGGAAGTGTTCCATGCCCGCCCACGTGATTTAACGCTTTTTGTTTAATTACAGCGTGTCTCGGGGACGTGATTGTCATGCTCTCATACCTTAACCGCCAACAAGAATCATGAGGCAGAGGAGATTGGTATCGGTGCACTCTGATTTCGAAAAGTACTGCATCAAGCACAAGGAAAATTGGCAGCAGGTTTGGGAGTGAAGAACAAGCCAGCACGTCATAATTTTAAAGAACTTAGTTAACCATGAGTTAACTCGGCATTACCCCTTAGCCCTGGGTTAAAATTGATATTAGTTTAGATCGTGAAGTAGTTTTTCGATGCATTACAAACCTTCAAATGACTCACACAAGTTTGTTGGGTTTATTAAAAAGCTAACCGACCTTATGGTTGGATAGCCCACGATCGGGGAACAAAAGCGCTATGGGTTGTGAAAGTCATACCGAGCTTGCCTTTTTGACTTTCAAGAAAGTAAGAAAAGACAGTCTTTTTTTACTTTTCATATTTTGATACAAAAAATGTTCCAAATTTACTTCCCAAGTTTATACATTAAAATGTGAATTGTCACAATTGTGACACCTGTCACAAAACAACATGGCCCAAAATTGACATGAGATTCATACTTACATTTCTGTGGGCTGTAACTACTTGTTCAGATGAAGCAACATTTGGTACAAGGAACAAATAACAAGAAACAAATGATAAAAGGCCATAGCATAAGTGTTAATTTATGCGTGTGTGTAAAAGAAGTCAGTCCGTTCTAACAAACCTCGGGCAAATAAGACATCATGAATCAGTGACATTATAATACTAATGACGTGCGGTGCGCTGAAGAAGATCTTTGTTTTAAGTTGGCGTTATCTTATCTGTTCTGTGCTTTGTGTACTATGATTTCCACGCCAATTTGTGAGCGTTTGCATGGCCACGGGCCAGTTAACGTAAAACAAAAATGCTTCTCTCGCACGCAATGTTCTCGCAATATCTTTGAAATGTATTATCTAATAAGCTATTTCTGTCTACCAAGGACCAGAATATTGTCCAAATTTCGACAAGGAGATCCAAAGATGAGAAAAACGATCTGCAATTGCTGCTTGCGGATGACCATGCTGTCGTAAAGATCCCTAAAGAACCATTTGGCTAACGAGCCCACCAAATATGTCGAGTAAAGCCGAGATTAACCCCGGGTAGAAATCGACTGAAAACGACTGGGTCGGTGGTTAAACCCAGTTTAGCTGCAAAACTCGGATGATCTGAAAACCCTGAACTCACATTGAAACAAAAACTCTTCATGACATACGATTTTTGTTCACCAGTCTTAGAACCAAACTTAGACTTAACACCAAGCCAAAGAGTTCCAGTCAAGTGTAGGATGGCAAGGAAACAAAGGCTGCTGTTTTTAGTCGGGCGCCCGTTAAATAAGTATGAAAGTGCTTATTGTCGACTTTCTTGTAACGAAAATTAAAAAAAGTTAATGGAAAATATAGGAGTGGCATTTGTTCCTTTTTGGCTTTTCTGATATACTTAAAAAAATTGGAAAAACATAAAAAATAATGGAATACTACCACAGTAAAACCCATTCAATAAACCCGATTTGAGAACCCTTGCATATTCATACTCAGAACTGTACATTGACGGTCATCAAAGGTACCTATCAGGAATCGCAATGAAGGCCACTTACCACAGAAACGCATCTTTTTCCCCAATCAAACACAGCAGCATATATGTATGTAAACACAGCAGCATTAATCAACCGAATAAGTCGTTACTGACTCACCCTTTTTTCTGGCCGCACCGATCCAATTAATAACCCAGCTAACAACTCCATCACCCTCGGGTATAACCCCCAATGATTTCGATCAGAATATCTCCGAAAAAGAAAACCTGCAAAGCCATATGCCCATGCGCATTGCACAAACTCTGCTGTATATCCGTTAGTGGGAAAAATTCAGTGTTTCTGCGTAACATTTTTTTGGAATAAAACTCACCAGGTAAGAAGCGAAAAAAAAAACCCAAAACGTGAACGGAAGAGCATACCGCTGCCACAACGACGAACGAGTTTTATTTTGAATTTCATTGAGGTGTAATAAAGGTATACAGACACTGCACACACCGTTGAGCCGAAAGTCCCACGAAACTTTGGAAACTTTTGCACATAAGCCTCGCCGTTTCATTAACCAGGTTGGAGGCCGCCAACTGAAATAAGCCCAGCAGTCATTTAGTCCGTTTTAAGTCACCAAGCAAGTCGGTCTGTATACACTTGTCTTGTGCACATCAAACCGTGTCGTCCATCTCCATTCCGTATAGTAAACGCGCGCACAACAGTCGTGATCGTTGATTTTTCAAATTAGTGCTGCCACACTGCTCTACCCACCACTAGTCGCTAACGGTGCGTGCCAAAATAGAATAGTTTTCCGAGCCGCCCAATCTAAAGTGAGAGTTAAGTAAGTTTCGCAAATTTCGCCACCGAGTTAAGCTTCCCATTCGACGCCCAGAAATAATAAACGTCAGAAATCTGGACTTCCACAAGAAGTGAAAGAAATAACAGCTCGCGAGCTTATAACGAATTTAAAAGGGAAATCGAAATCGATGAATACTAGTGTTGTATAGCTCTAGTGATGTGTAAATAAACTGTCTGATTGTCATGTTATGCAGCAGCTCTCTGTACAAAGGAAACCTATTTTGTGTGTCTTTTGAAAAGTGAATTTAATTTCTTGGTTATTCATTATTTGTTGCAATTTAATTTGGTGTCGAAATCGAATACACAAACGGCCTTAGTGTGGATTGTAGCATAATTGGATTTGACATCTAATCAACCAGGTATGTGATTGAAGTGTTAATGAGTTTGACGTTTGAAATATTTAATTATGATTTATTAATATGCATGACCCTTTGTCAATGATCTTAATTTGCTACTCTTGTTGCGGCTGTACAAACGCTCAAATATCTGCATATTGCAAGGTGTTCCAGGTGCGATGATTAATTTTCTCGCTTTCACTTTATGTGTACCTAGACAGAGCGTGCAGATGTGTGTAGACATTCCGCCAACTTTCGTCATACACAGCGCCAAGCATGGTGGTACGTCAGTAGTGCCACTTTTGGCTCAACTTCCAAAGTTGCATTCAACTTTCCGTAGAAAGTATTTTTTCCCCGGAGAGGTTTGCATTTTTTTTCGGTATGCGCGTTAATTTCTCTTTTTTTGTTGGTTCTTGGTCAATGCAACTTGATCAAGGGTAATGCAACACGATCGGGGATCAGGGGTGTGGAATAAGAATTAATTGCTTCCGTTCGTCCTGTAGTGAAATTTTTAAGAAAGACCCCAATAAATCAGATGGGTGTATGTGTGGTGCACACTTTGAAAAGTTCAAGAGTCACAGGGTGACTTGAAATGTGGATCAGTAAAAGTTGTTAAAAAAGAAATTCGTGATTCGTGCAGAAGATATATACGTCAGAATATGACAAATGACAGTGGGTGGGAGCAAAAGTAGCGAACTACCGATATGAAGACCGAGTTGTGCATCATCACTGGAATTAGAAATGCAGTCGTTCAGCGAACAGAGTTAGCGACATGATTTTTTTTTTTATAACAATTGTACGTCCATAGTCATTTGACAAGCTATAGCCATTACCGGGTAACGTTATGTAAGTTGAATGTTTTATTACATACAAATAAAGTCTTTAAAGAAAGTTGTATAAAAATGGGCCTTATCGACTTTCGTTGGACTTCGTTTTAATTGTAATTTGTATTCAAAGATTGTACGGTAAACAACAATAAAATTCGTTTAATTGTGTACAGCAGATATGAATATGTCATTGGGTTGGTCATTAAGATTGGCATTTTTATTAAAATTACAAAAAAAAAAAAACATACACACAAAGGTAGGTACATTATGAGCTCTTTGTCACATTTTTGTCTCTAAATGAACTTTTCATTAACTCAACTTCATTAAGTTTCTTCCCGAGCTTTGAATGAGAAATGAATGAACTTAAAGGAATTCATTTGCCAACTATGACTTGAAAATTAGTACTAAAAAAATCTTTGCTCCATTCGAGTTCAAAAAAAAACATGACAGTGCGCTTGCCGTGTCATAAAGTAAGTTTCAATTGAGCTTAGAACGCGCTCAGCGCAGATGATAAAATCGAACAAATTTCTGCAATACCTTAATACCAGTACCAGAAACAAAGTCTTTTATGAGAATTTCCTGATTTGCCGAAAAACTATACAAATAGGTTATGTCCTGTCACCTTGCAGTCAAATCACTCGTCGCGGTTGCTCGCTTTTATTGTATAGTTATTGACTATTCACAATCTTGCATTGCTGCCATTCTGGCTTGACGTTAACGCGCTGATTGTAAAACAGGCATAAAGTCTAAGAGCTTAAGCCGCGTTGTCACAAGCAACGTAAAACAGGAACAGAAACAGAATCCCATATATTAGCAACTGAAACCTTAATTCGCTGAATGCTTTTTGCGTTGCTAATGTATGAAATTCTGTTTCTGTTTCTGTTCCTGTACCTTGTGACAACGCGGCTTTACGCATATTGCTTATTTCCCTATTTTAAGATAGTGTCATTGTCAATAACCTCATGATGGCTGTTTCACAACAAGAGCGAGTCTCGAGCGAGTTGTTAAATTAATTTCAATCAATGGCAATGTATGGGGTGATTCACAATACCGGCGTTATCGCTGTCTCGCACGCCGGCCTTTTCGAAAAATTTAAAAACTTTCGACGAAGTAAAAGATTATTCTGTAATTCGCTGTTGTGAGTTGTGATACGCAGTTGAATAGACGTTTTTTTCGGAGCTTATAATTATTGTTGTGATGAATAAACCTTACGTGTATAGTGTAAAAAAGTCGACACATTTTACGAATATGTTTTGTTTTGTCAATTTGCAGTCAAAACAGTCGCCACGGTTTCCCGCTTTCATTGTGTATTAACAAACGCTTTTTAGCGGTCCAAAAATGGAAAAAGGACCTCTTATGGTAACACACCGTTGTCCGTCCGTCCGTCCGTCTGTCCGTCCATCCACACGTGTAACTTTTGAACGGTAATTCACACGTGTCCATCCACACGTGTAACTTTTGAACGGTATTCATCACAAGAACAAGAAAAAAGATTAAATTTTGTACACTTATAAGGTCCGTAAAAAAATGAGAACGCATACAAGAGAAATTTTTTATATACACGCATAACGGTTCAATAAGAGTTTAAATATTGATGGTAAAAAAACCAAAAAGGGTTTTGGCTTATCTTAAAAAGTTTTACAGCCAGAAAGAAGAATTTGAGCATGCACTAAAAAATATTGTTTTTTCATAATAAAATCGAAATTTTTCAAAATATTGACAAGTTTTTGAAAAATAAAGATACCCATTTTCAACGTTTCTAACGTCATAAATTTTTCATCACTTTATTTAAATTGCCGATATTGGGCTTACATATAAAACAGCCAAAGGCTAAGCAAAGGTGAAAATCAAATTTTGGTTAAACGGTTTAAGAACTGTAGTTTTGGCGTATTTCGAAAAAAATCTGTCCCCACCACTATCTCCGATATAGCATTGACCAAATGATTTGAAAAAAATCAGACATATAAAAAATTATTAGTAGTTTTCGGGAAAAACATAGAAATTTTCGAATATTAAGCAGATTCTGAGATTTAGCTCGAAAACTCCAAAAACATTTCAAAAATTATTTTTCAAAATATTCTGGAATCTTAACGGTGGAACCGATAATAATGAAATTTGGTTTGTATGTAAAACGTATGAAGTGAATTCTAAAACTTCTAAGATCTTTGAAAAATGGCGTTTCTATATGAAAATTTTCTGAAACGGTTTAAAAAAAGAAATTTAAAACCCGATAACTAAAAAAACCTATGTTCTGAGTATTAGAAAAAAGTAACCGCTGGTAACGCAAAGTATATGAGAATCAAAAAATATATAACGTTATTAACAAAAGGTTCCGAATAGTCGCTTTAAGGATTTTAAATAAAGAAATTGCAGAAAAAAGCGCGTCTCCCCCCACACTATCTCGATAACGGTTACATATACCGTTTTAAAAAAAATATCAGGCATAGACAATTTTTTGAGGTTCGAAAGAAAAATATAGAGGGGCTGAAATATTGCGTGGTTTTTTAAAATTTGCTAAAAATCATTTAAGTTGATTTACTAAAATTGTAGTGCTAAAAAATGCCGATAACTTCTAAGTTGTTTCTATCTTATCAACTAAATTTTACCACAAACCACTGGAGTAAAAAGCAAAATATATAGAAAAAAAAACAAAAACCTGCTTATCCATTATTTTTAGTTTTTTTAAAGTTTATTTGTCACCCTGTGTTTTAATAAAAATTTTAATACCTAAACATGAAATTCGACTAAAATAAGTACAGTAGTATCATCTTGAAATATTCCAGAAATATCTTATGAGCATGAATATAATATGAAAACAAATTACTTATCGAGATGCGCTAGAAAAAAAAGTCCTAAATCGTCATAAAAAGAAAAGAAAAACAAAGTAGCAAATTTACTAAACACCGTTATATATGTAAACTAAACAATTGTTCTACTCTAAGCCTTCAAAAAAAAGCTGACGGACTGCTCCGTGTATGACTTCATACTTGACGACCTTTTTTTGGTGTGAAATGGCATTGCTTTGCGTGTTTCTGTGCAAAATGACATTTGAAGAAGACTCGAACTTCTTTTCCTTGTTTTTCTACGTGAAGTGCGAGCTGGGAGAGTCAATCATTTCGAGATTCGAAGATTTTGACATCTTTACAGACGGCGTTAACTCTGCACTGAATAACCGCTCTGTGAGTTAGCTCTAGATTCGTTTTGTTCCGGGGTTAACAGATCTTCACTTAAACTGGGCTTAACTCAGCACTGAAAAACCGGTCGTCAGAAGTCAAAATCACGTTTTTGCCAAATTCGTTTAACAAATTAAATGCGCGATGTTCCATCTATTTCGGAAAACCTTTTCAGTTCTTATTTGAGTCGTTAAGTTCAGTTATTTGTAGTAGTTGTCAAAATTTTCGAGTCACAAGAACTAGCTTTTTATTATTTCTTGTTTTGATCAAAAATTAGTAAATTTTGCATAACTTAATTTTTTAACGACATTTTTTGTCTTAAACTAAGGTTAGTTTTTCTGATTGTCTAGGTCTAGTACTGTTGTCAACTTTACAATACATAATTATATTTCGAAACTCAATTTCCTCGTATGGGCTTTTAAGGAATAAATGAAGATGTTTTCACAGCAAGCATAATTATATTGTAAGGGTTTAAAATTGAATACAAAATTAGAAAATACAATTGTTTGCTTGAAACTTATTTTATTCCCAAATTTCATTGAAATCTATTTCATTTCCTCTTTACATTCAACTCGCAAAAAATATTTAACAAAGTTTCTAATCTTTTTTTTTTATTAATGTTAACTACCAAATACTGAAAAGGCTACCAAGCTACCAAAGCAGAAAAAACTACCAGTTTTGGTAGAAAGCTACCAAGTCTGGCAACCGTGCTAAGCCGTGTCGCAGTGTTAAAAATCAATGGAAATTCTAAAAAAAAAAGTTATGTAATCTTCGAAACACTTTTAAAGTATTCACAGTAACATTTTTAATTATCATAACTCGCAAATCGCCAAAATGCTTCTATATAAAACAAAATATTTTTCTCTTTTCAGGGAACCTATTTAAGAGTTCAGAATTTATTAAAGTGTCTTGCGGATTGATTTTCATCATAACCAATGCAAAATCATGCGTAGTCAATATATTTGGAATAATAAATATCACATAATATATGTTTGTCTAGTGGTGGCTGCCATCAATATAATCGAAGCCAAACGATCAGGTAAGATTAAGTAATATTTAAATATATTCATGTTACTATATTATGAGTCTTACGAAGCCCAAGGGATTATCATTAATCACAATGTTTTCGTTTCTTCTACCCGTATTCTCATCTTAACACTCCGTTTATGAATCTATTTTGCAAAGCGAAAGCGTTAACCATCCAGAAAATAAAATTTTTAAATGCGGATAAACTTCTACTGTTCAACGATAAAAGAACTGAATGATTCTTTCCGCTCATTGCAAGGGCAGTTATTCTGCTACAAAATCTCGACCACAATGGAACATAAATTAACAAAATAAGGTAACGATCCAACCATGATAATAAAACTTCCTCAATGGTTACAGAAAAAATACCAAAATTGTTTCCGGGCGTTTATTAGGAGAAAGTGACATTCCAATAGCAAGACATAAAAACTTCGAGCCCAGGATGTAAATTAATTTATTAACTTTGACGTTTTCACTCCAAAATGCGTCATACATCAAGACGAGGCGAATGAAGCTTCTCGCCCGGTGAAGTAATACTTTTTAGGGTGTGACAAAGAACCTTGACAGTTGTTGACGATCAGCATGTTTTATCTACTGATCTTATCTAGAAACCTAAAAAAAATTGACGCCCGCTAAAATCAAAACTACCGAATATTTGACGCTAATAGGATTGCTGTTTAAAATTATTATCGTCTCGTTTACACATGCGTGAATCGGGCTCTAAAATATGTATGCAGTGTAAATCTTAACGACTTAATTTTTGCGCAAAATTTTGCGCAGGAAAAAGCACACCTCGCTTATCGTTTAAGCTTGACTCAGACAAGTGACAAGCAAAACCATTGCTAAACCATTTTATTTGAACAATCTCTATTGTGATTGTCATGTTCGTGTTTATAGCTAGTTGCTAAGTAGCATCCAGTAGTCTAGCTAATCACCCACACAGGGTGTGCAAGCAGCACGAGTTTTGCAAACAAAAAATTCGCATCATCCCGTGTAAATCGTTAGCGTTCAGCACAATTAAGTTCGAAATTGTAACACGATTTCGCAATGGCTGTGCCACCGAGTCATTGTCTGCATGAAAAAAACAATGTAAACCAAAAACGTGAACAATTACCAATCTGCTCCTACTTTTCTCACCTCTTCGTTACAACAAAAACAAAAACAGAACCCATCCTCCGTGAACGAATACATCACCTAGACCCTTTGCTCTTCATTTCCTGTTATAGCGAGTCTTTTTTTTCATCTATATCCACGACTTGGTTAACCTAGTACATTTAGCAAGACTTGCGTGTGGGGGTACCTCACTGTGTCAGTCGGTCATATCGTGTGCCTGGGAGTGACTTTTATAAGGGAAACTTCATTTTTTTCGCCTTCCTCTATGGAAGAAGCACCCAAAACAAAAGAGTTGAGAGAGAAACTTGCGGAACTAGTTTAATGCTTTTATTTTTGTTTTCATTCTTTGGCTGAATACTTACATGCGTCATAGAGCGCATACATATACCACTACTCAGAAGAAGTTTATTCTTCTGTTTTTTTTCATTGTGTATGTAATTAAGCTGTCATCCACACATAAAGTATGCATGAAACATGATTCAGAATAATTGGATTAACAATGTGTAACTAACGTTTATTTTAAGACCTTTTTATTCATATTGTGAGAATTTGAAAAAAGGAAAAAAAAAATGTTTTCATACGGGATGGTTTGACTATAAAACAATTTAGTTTTGAAAATCATATTCCGCACACGTGCGGTGATTGTTTGAATAAAAATATGAATAAAAAAAAAACTTTTAAGCACATCATAAATGCCAATTTAATATTCTACTACCCACTCGACTTCTTATGAATGAGTTCATTGTAGTGAAATGGAATTCAAGATGGAAATAAATTAAGTGGAGCTTTGAGTTTCATTTCTGTTATTCATAAAATTTTATAACGTCTTTTTTTCGAGCTCATTTGAAGACAGGAGATTTAGCTTTACTAAACTACCCAAGTTCTTAAGGAGTTTCCATTGTTCTCCATCATATTTGCAGGAGATATCCGCGCGCCGGATGAATTTAAAGTTCACATACATTTTTTAAATGTCACATCACATCAACGTTTCGTTAAGAGTTTTGTATAAAAAAGCACTATTTACCTGTTTAAAATTGTATTTATTAAGAGATTTACCTTAACGTGGGGAGTTTTTGGTTTGAAGGTTTTTGAACAGTTTTCAAGTTAGTTACAGAAAAGTGCTACCAGTCACATTATAACGGCATTATGCGAGAAACAGATTAACAACTTCGGCATCGACAGCGACATTGACAACCACCACCGAAAGTTTTATAAAACAGATTGAGAACATCGACAGCAACTTTTTGCGTGTATATTTCTTACGAGAGCAGCATTGTGAATTTGGTAGCACTTACACAGCAACATCGAAATTTAGGATGAGGTCTAAGGACCCAACCATAATAGACTTTGATGAACTTAAGCCGGCTTTTCGAAATGTCCCATTGCACGCGACTCGTATGCCATGACCATAATAGCCTTTTGCTCGATTTCGTACAGTTTTCGTTAACTTTAGTTTAGTTAACGAAAACTGAGTTCATTAGTTTACTCATTGTCATATTTAAGCCCATATTTATTTTTAAACGTGATTCAAAAATCCACGAAAGATGGGAATATACCAAGAATTGTACGCTTACCTCAAAAGTTTAAACACATTTTAGATCCGATAATTGGTTTCGAAGATATCAACATCCAAAGTTAAGGAAAAAGTGACATAATTTTCAAATTTGATTTAAAATTTTCAGGGTGATACTATTTTCAGGGTGAGGAATTTAAAATTTTCAATGTGATACTCGAGACGCTCACAGTGAAATCTCATAAGATTTTCAAATCGTCTATTATGGGCAACACAATCTTTTGGCAGAACTTGAGTGGGATTTTCGTTGTATTTCGACATAAGATTAATCCCGCTCAAGTCTATTATGTTTGGGCCTTAACGTCGATGTCGACGTCGAAGTTGCTGTGATTATCTATTTATACGCCAGTATATACACTGAGCATAAAAATTTTGCTGTCAACGTTGATGTTGATGTCGATGTTGCTGGGTGTAATCTGTTTCTAGCTTTACACGTTATAGCTTCAACATTATAGCGGCCATATTGTTGAAGCTACATTTGTCTATTCGGCTGACGTTTATGTCCAAATAATCGTTTATGAACAACGTTAAACAACATATGCGAATGATAAAGTTGTTTTATCAAAATGTCCGTGTGTTCTGTTCGGGCAACGTTCCGTCCGAAATTTGATCGAAAAATCATCTTAAGTGATTAAGCCCTTTTTTGGACGTAAACAATCAAAATTGTCAAATTTTGAATGATTTCAATAGAGCTTTACGCCAAAAGGTCACTTTTTGTCACATGCTATGAAAACAAACTTCTGTGTTTCGTTTGCGCACAGTCCTACCCTTTGCAACCATTTCATTGTTTTCATACCAAGTGAACGGACTTCGCCAAAGATTAGAACGAGAGGTGCAAGCGAGATAGTTACGCGAAAAACTTTATCCACACGAGATCCAAGATGAGCACGCAAAAGTCACTTCTCGGTGTGGATTTTGAACAAGCTCAAGGCTTCATTAGTTTCTTGGGGAAGTGACGTTTGCCAGGGCGTATCATCAACAACGGCGAGGGCCATAGTTTGATGATTGCTAACTTCCTAGAAACTGAATTCGATTACATAAACACTAACGATATTGTGGTTTCAGCATCACGCTAACTACCATGCCACACAGATCACGCGGTTCGAGGATTATGGTCATCTCACGTAGAGGTGCTGAGAACTGGCCACCAAGCTAATGCCATTTGACTCCGTTACACCTTTTTTTCCAGGATAAATAAATAGAGTGGCGCAACAGCTCGAGGTGAACCAGGGCCAACTTCTCAACAATGTATGCTGTGTGTGTTAATTTCTTCACATACAAGGGGACCTACAATTTTTTGCCGAATCGGAACGGCACTTTGAGAAGTTTTTCAAGACAAATGATACTCTCGGAGGGCTTGTCAGACCCTCGCGGAGGTGGGGACCGTGAAAAAGAACAAGTCTTTTTTTTTAGGTGACGATGGCAGTATTTGAACCCAGACCTCCGGCTTAGTAAGCACACACACTAACCACTACGCCACGGCACCCCACCCAATTAGATTTTTCCAGGATACCTTCTAGAAATACCGACTTCACCATACCCCAACTTCAGCTTGACCCCCTGAGTCAAAGTCCTAGATCCCCTCTAGATCCTCTGATGACAGCTCTCTGAAAAATGAATGATTTCTACACCGTTGGACCAAATAGGGTGGCGAGTAGGTGGGCGCTTTCTCAAATAGACAAAATAGACAAATTTAGTTTTAGCTTTCAAATGATGGCATGACACTTCATTTTTTTTCTAATTTTTAATGCATTTGAAGGAGCAACACAATTTTAACATATACATTTCCAATGAGAGTGAGTGTTGCACGCAATAGTCACAAAAATTGCAAAAATTGTAAGAAAAAATAAGCGACATGACGAAAGGTAGTAAAAAATGAGTACAAGTTCTCGTTTTCTTTGACACAGAGTTTAAACAGAGATAAAGTAGGGATTAAACCTGAGATCAGAGGTTTTTTTTTATAATGAACTCGCGATCAAGGGATTGGCTACCCTTTTGATGATTGACATTTCACGAGCGGAAAGGATTAGAGGAAGGGCGAAAAGAGGGGATGTAGCGGTGCACTCTTGTTTTAAACAGTTGTGGGTTGTATTGCGTAGGAAAGACCGATCTTGGTAGAACATTCGACATTCGCGTGGTGCGGCATAAGAAAGAACCTCTACTTTACTGTACGTCCAAAAGTAAGCTAGAGGGTGAACTGATGTGCATTCGATCTTTGGCGAGTATTACGGTTGAATATCTTGAGGGGCAAACGCAATTGATTATTTCGATGGAACATTGTTTGTGAAAAAAGCGATAAAACAGAGGTTAAACAATTTGCCAATCGAAAACATAGCTTTAAATGCACCGCTCAAAACGCCACTTGAAAAAGAAGACGAATTAGATAAACTCGTGAGAGTTATTCAGAGCGCTGCGTGGAATGACACTTCTTTTCGGAGGTCTGAATTATCGAACAGCGGAATAATATATCCGCAAGAGATGGCAACGTTCGCAAGCACCCCCGGATAAGACCATCTTGAACCACCTTTCTAACAAACTGAAGCACGAACTTCAAGATTTTAAAAGTCGCGAGACTACTGCTTACCTCGAAAGTTTGACTGCCGATAAAGGTTCGAACTACTCTCTTTGGAAAGCAGTCAAGTTCGTTAAGAAGCCTATAGCACACTCTGCGCCATTAAGAAAAGCCGACGACGAATGGGCAAGAGAAGACAAAGAAAAAGCGGATTTATTTGCAGATTACCTAGAATAAACATTCAAACCGTTTGACGGGGAACCGTCAGTCGACGAGCTCAGTCCTTATGCGGTACAAGGTAATTATAAAATGAATTGGCTGTGTCATTGGCTGAACTTCGTCAAACGATAAATAATCTGAAAAACAACAAGGCCCCTGGCTACGACTTAATTACTAGCGAAATTCTAAAGGAGCTACCGAAAAAAGTTTTGGTTAAGCTTCTCTATATCATGAACGCCTCCATGAAAATTTTGTACGTTCCAGGCCAATGGAAAGTGGCCGAGGTCATAATGGTTCCGAAACCAGGAAAATGTCCGAACGACAAAAAGTCATACAGACCTATTTCGCTACTGCCGATAATATCTAAAGTATTCGAGAAACTGTTGCTTAAAAGGTTGCAACCAATCATTGAAGAAAGACGATTGATTCCGGATCATCAATTCAGATTTAGGAAAAAGCATTCAACAATCGACCAGGTCTATCGAATAACAAACGAAATCGAAAAAGCTCTGGAAACGAAAAAGATATGTACCAGCCCTTTTCTCGACTTATCGCAAGCCTTCGACAAGGTGTGGCACGAAGGCCTGAAGTACAAGTTAAGGCTTAACTTACCAGAAAAACTCTATAGAATCTTAGAGTCTTACCTTAAAGACAGAATATTTCGCGTAAGGTACGAAAATGAGTACTCGGAATTCAAAGAGATAAATGTCGGTGTCCCGCAAGGAAGCGTTCTCGGCCCAATATTATTTTTGCTTTATACAAGAGACATACCCCACGATTAGTGAACAATTTTAGCTAAGTTAACTGACGACACTGCTATTCTTAGGGAAACTTCAGCGCACCTTAGACAAAATATGCGACTGGACGAAGAGCTGGCGAGTCGTCCTTAACGAGACTAAGTCAACGCATGTTAACTTTACTCGGTACAAATCCCGTACTCTAATGAAGCGTAATCTAGGAATGACTCTAGGCGCGAAACTTAAATGGTAACCGCACGTTGAAAAGAAACGCGACAAACTCGAAATTAGGTTAAGAGAAATGAATTGGCTTATCGGAAGATTTTCGAAACTAAGCGTGTATAACAAACTGCTTTTGTATAAGCAAGTGCTAAAACCATCTTGGACGTACGGTATACAACTCTGGGGTTGTACTTAACCAAGTAATATATCTATTTTAGAAACTTTTCAAAATAAGACACTCAGAGCAATTGTTAATGCTCCATGGTACATACGAAATAGCGATCTACAGCGAGATCTAGGAATCGCAACCGTGACTGACGAGGTAACAAACTTTGCTCGCAAACTTAGTACTCGACTTAGCGGACATTGCAACAATGAAATTATCCGAACTTTGGATCAGACAAATCTTACGCGCCGACTACAACGAATAACACCGTTAGATCTAGCAGCATAAGATGAGCTGAAAAAATTGACGGTATTGTAGGTGGAAGGCAGCCTTCATTGGAAGGCAGCCTGCCACACCCTTTTCCTACCCACGAAAAAAAAAATTACAGTCCTAGAACTCAAAACACCCGATTTCAGCTGCCGTGCGGAGCTCTAAGCAGGCTCTTCAATTAAGGGAACATTTATTAGAGTCCATAGTGGTATACCGCTGTCAATTGTGACTTTAAGTCAAGCTATTACAATTCTTCGAAATAAATAAAGTCAAACCTTGCCTCCAGATTTTTTCCCAATATCCATTCCACGTTAGTACCAACAATCATGCAAAAGACTTTCGTTCAACATAACCCAAAAAATCTCAAAAGTATTTTCTTTCTCCAAGATTTGCATTTCATTTGATTTAAAGATTTATTCTTATAAGTTTTAAGCAAACTTTAAGAAAGTATGGATTGTTAACCTTAATTTATATTCGCGAAATACGTTTAGAAACCCCATACTATTCCGGCTAAAATTTCTCTAATCTATAACAGGGAAAATTAGCAACTCTGCCAAAGTCGCAAAATCTCTACCAAGGGTCGCATAAAAATTACAAGCGCACACTGTTGCGTATACGTACTTTTTTATATGGACTGGTTTTTCAATAAAAAAAAATTATTGGTGATATTTTTTTTAAGTTTTCACTGAGAGAGAAAGTACACGACGCGCGTATTTTGTTCTTTAATAAAAATGATGGTCAAGTTGCTATTAATATGCTTCAACATCAACCGATGAAGAATCGGTGTATTTGAAGCCAATGAAACCTTGAATTTTAATAACATGTACTTATAAGACGAAAGAATCATAGTGTATCCGAAAGGTGATTGCTTTGATTGTTGTAAAATGAACTTGACCTACAAAAAATACATATAAGCTCCAACTATATGACTCTGAGACTTTCGCATTTTATAATTTAATTGTCGTATGCATGCGTGAACATATACCTGCTAACAGGTATTTGAGTACATCGCGTACATCGAGTATGACCTAAGGTTATAAATGGAGAGAAAGATAAGTTTTTTGTGCTGAAAGTCAAGTAATTGCTGCCAATTGTCTATGACTTTAGGCTTATTAAGACTGTTAAGATTGAAAGCCAATAAATAATAACATAGAATTCGACACATTTGCCATGTCATGATTAGCTGACAGTGAGAGCTAGTCAATACCTCCAAAGATGTTCTTAGCGATCTTATACAGAACTAGCATTCTTTGAAACAACCTTGCTGCTTACTTTGTCGATCTTTGGATCCTGCAGTGGCCGCCTCTTTTCTCATATAGAGAAGGACTAGAAATATATTTCTTCGCCACATGATTCTCTTCCAACCAGATTCTTAACATTTATTAGAGGCCATTGAGGTCCATTCGGGAGGACCTCTAAGGCATTATAAACTAGTATATTCTTTGGACCTCTCTATCTTCTTACGTTTCTCCTCTTAATCAGGTCTTGCAGAATTTCGTGTCTGCGAAAAACCAAGAACATGTTTCTATTCGCTGTGTTACAGTTGTCTTAAAATTGTTTTGAGATCTTTACAAGGACCGTTTTCGCTGTGTTACAGTTGTCTTAAAATTGTTTTGAAATCTTTACAAGGGCTTTTTTCACTAAAAGTCGAGCTAGTTTACTTCGAATCCTCACAGAATCTAAATGCAAACCTTCTACGGAAAAGGAGTGTTTACGATTCACTCTTTAGTCTTTCATCAGAACATCACACATTCATAAGCGATCTTCTTCTTACTAACAGTCCACGGTTATTTAAGACTAAAGGTTACGAATACCTCTGGTTTTATTCACTCGCATTGACTCATTGTAAGGCTTATGAACTCTTGAGTCTACCAAAAAAAAAAAAACTTTCCCTTAATTCTTAGTCCTTTTTAAAGACAATATACATCCCTTATTTTCAGAAGAACTAACATCATGTCAGCACCTTCAGCGGGCCGAGACTCGACGTGCGAAGGCCCTGAACCTGTTGAAAAAAGACGTACGAATACCTCGATGCACGAAACTGGGAGACTTCGAACCGATCCAATGCGCCGATGAACAATTGGGCATCAACTGTTGGTGTGTCGATGAGTATGGCGTCGAAATTCCTGGCACCCGAAACACCACCCGACACAGGGTTCAATGCACTGAACCAGACAATTGTTCAGCTTCCAACTGTCGAATGTATTGTGCATCTGGATTTGATCGTGACGCCAGAAGCGGGTGTTCGATTTGTCGATGCCGGAATCCATGCGATGGCCTCGAGTGCCCCAACGGTGAAACGTGTCAGCTGCAGGAGGTCAAATGCAAGAACGAGCCCTGCCCTCCAGTGCCGACGTGCAAAAAAGGACGATCACTGGAAAATTACTGCGCAGCGGGACTACCTCTGTCGATTGAGGGTAGCATTCGACCGTTTTTGTGTGGCACCGAACCGGGTAAGCCCGAGTGTCCTCCACTGTACAATTGTATGGTGGAGTCGGGCAATGACTATGGAGTTTGCTGTCCAAGTTATTCGCTAAAGCTGAAGAAGCCTGGAGTGTGCCCAGCTGAGGATTCATCGTCGTACACTGAAAAGACCGGCTACATGTGTGGTACGCCCTGCACCCACGACTTAGAGTGTAAGCACATGGAGAAGTGTTGCCAGACCAAGGGTTGTAAGATGAGTTGCCAACAACCTGTGAATGTGACCAATTGCCATCAGGCGAAGGTGCTCGCCGATATTTTGACAATCAACGAGCGTGAGGGTCGGGGCTATATTCCAGACTGTAATGGACCGGGAGGAATATTTACTCCAAAGCAATGTTCGAGGAACGGGCTGGTCTGTTGGTGCGTGGATCCGCGTACGGGCAACAAGATCAAGGGTACCATGGGCGCTGCAGCGGAAGTGAACTGTGATGGCTGGGAGAATATAATCGGCCGCTCGTTTGGTCGCAGCTTCAGCTCAAACGATTGTGACTACAATATTTGCGCAGCTGTCTGTGAATATGGTTTTAAGGTGAGTTTAGAGCAGCACTGTTTTTTGGGCATAGAACACGAACTAAAATGACCTTCTAACTGCTTTTACTTGCCCTTTTAGAACGATCACAATGGTTGTCCGACATGCGAGTGCTCAGAGCCATGTGAGGGATTCAAATGCGCTGAGGGCTCCCACTGTGAGGTTGCCACTGATCCCTTGTGTATGTCGGGATCGGCTCTTTGTTCCTCGTGGCCTGTGTGCAAACCAGATCTGGTCTACTCGAATCCCTGCGAAGTGGATACTCCGCTGCAAAACAACCAAACGGGAGAGGTTCTCTATTGTTTCGATGGTAAGTGCTACTAGATTTTTTGTTCTAAAAGCTCGAGGATTAAAAGGGAGAAAACCTATTTCAGAACGCCAATCTAGAGCCTTGGAGCCTGCCCTATTTTTCGACGATGAGCCATTGACCTCAGACGCTCGTTCGATTGGAAATCAAATAATGTGCCCCTTGGGCTACAGTTGCACTAAACTGCATGGCCAGAGTGAACGTGTCTGTTGCCCAGATGCACCCAGAAGGGCTCCAAAAATGGAGGTGGACATCGAGCCAAGACAGCAGACAAGTAAGTTTTTTTTGTTAAATATTTTTTATTATTATTTAAGGTACGAATTCTTTCCTTTTTTAAGTGTGCGAATACCTGAGGGACTTTTCAAAGCGGATGGAGGGCACCGAGAAGGGAATGCAATTGGCAATCCAACCGCCCGTCTGTACGAACGATGGCAATTTCCGAGAACGTCAGTGTCGACTGCGTCAAGTGATGGTCACACGTGCAGAGCATCGGAAGATTCTCGAGGAGAACACAATTCGAAAAATGCGAATGCTTCTCCAGCCACGATCAAGGCGAGACGTAGAAAGCCTGAAGCTCTATCGAGTCGATGATAGCCTACTGAACATTCAAGTAGCCTCGGCGGTGAGTGGCCGAAGTGCCAAGCTTATCGATTCGACGCAGCAAAATGACTTGCACCCACAACTTTTCGAGGCCAACACCAGGAAGCTGCCTTCTGGGCCGGTGAAACCAAAGAAAAGCGAAGACTTGATACCGATCGATGTGGAGGAGTGCTGGTGCGTGGACAGCTTTGGAACAGAGATCCCCAAGTCAAGGGGTCCAAATGTGACCGACGATTACTGCATCAGCCTTCGAGATTCCATAGACTGCCTCGATTTGACGTGTCGCATGGGATGCGACTATGGATTCGATTTGGATCCAGAAACCAAATGCCCGGCATGCCACTGTCGTGATCCTTGCAATGGGGTGTCGTGCGGTGATGACAAGGAGTGCCACATTGTGGACGTCTCCTGCGATGACGAGTACTGTCCGCCGGTGCCAGCGTGTTTACCACGAAAACCTGGCCAGTGTCCGTTCTTAGTCCCACCCGGCCCCAGTGGCCAGGTAGATGGAAACTTTTGCTCCTACGAATGTCGCACGGATTCACAGTGTGACGGGCCGAGACGGTGCTGCTCGAACGGGTGTGGGACGCAGTGCGTGGAGCCGCAAATGAAAACGGCATGCCAGCACTTGCAAGCCATACAAATGCACCAGTCTTCCGAGATTGGCATCCCAGCCAAGCAACTTAACGTGGCACGGTGCGATAGCAAAACCGGCAAGTGGAAGGAGGTACAGTGTGGCCCGGAGAACACTTGTTGGTGCGTCGATACCAATGGCCAGGAAATCAGTGGCACACGCGTGAAAAACGCAACTCCTGTTTGTAATGTGAACTCCGCCTTCGACTGTCCTCCGATGGAGTGTCCACCTTGCGAATTTGGTCACAAGGTCGATGCCAATGGCTGCATAACCTGCAACTGCCGAAACCTGTGCGATGAAATCACTTGCTTGCCCAACGAGTCATGTCAGCTCATCAATGTGGAATGCGTCGACCGGCCGTGTCCCAAAATGCCGATTTGCGTACCTGTGCGCGACTCAGTTTGCCCCGAGGGCAGTCCCCTCAAGCAGGGTAATATCGAACAAAGCTGCGGTCCACACAATGAAAATGATGTATGCCCCACAACCCATACATGCCAGTTGAATCCAGTGACGCACAGAGGAGTTTGCTGTGCCAAAACAAGTTAGTCCTATACCTTCCCAAGTTCTCTGTGCTAATCATGTTACTTTTGCAGGGGATGTCTGCTTTGAGTCCACCGATAATGGATGCCTAGCCACAGGTGGCAGTGCTAACAACGTAACCCATTACAGGTTCAGTCCGAGGGCAAACAAGTGTGTTCCAGTTATAGTGGATATGGACAAGCCCACTTGCCAGACGAAGAACATATTCCGCAACGAACAATCCTGTGTTTCCGTTTGTCCAGGTTTGTATTAGAATCATTTCTCTTCTGACCATTAGTGAGTAATCAAGTTCTTTACAGTGCTCACGCCATGCGAACGTCTTAAGTTAAAGAACAGTCTGGCAGCTAAGCGGTCGCGACAAGCAGCCTGGTTTGAGCCTAGGTGCGACGCCGTTACCGGACACTGGAGCCCTGTTCAGTGTCTCAGTAACCAGTTGTCTGATGAGCTGCCAGTCTATGCCAAGGCAACAGGCACTATGGAAGATCCGAAGAAAACGGGTAAAGCGTCTTCGGACTACAGTGTTTGTTGGTGTGCAGACAAGAAGGGAGCTCCACTCAAGGGAACGCTCACCCGAGATCAGGAGCCGGTTTGCAACAGCCGGCAGGCACGAAAGCGAACATATGCTGCGCCTAACGACCCACTAATGGAGGATCTCATCGAGCAAATGGCTATGCTCGTGACTGAAGATGTCACTGAACTGGAAGAAGACGAGGATGATTCATCGTTCCCTAATGACGATACAGCGCGTTCAGACACCTCAGGAATGGACAACATTTACGAGTCTGTGAACTCAATTCTGGACTCAAAACTGTCCATTGAAAATACTCTAAAACTGACACCACTTGCCACAACTCGATGCTTCGGCATTGCCAAGACCGCCTCGTTTCCCGTGGCCTGTGACGAAAACGGCGCGTTTCTTCCCACCCAGTGCAATGGTAACAAATGCTGGTGCGTAGACGCTGCAGGTAATCAACTCCCTGCGACATCAACATTCCAGGCAGGAAACAGGAAGTGTACCTACACCCCCATCGGATCAGTGGTCATCGAGCTGTTTCTTCATAACGACTCCACCGCCTCGGTGAAGAACTTTTACGATGTGGTGAAAATGGAACTACGCCAGTACATCGGAGATTCGATAGAAAATCTCCGAGTCCAGGAGAGCTCAGATGGCACTGCTGTTGTAAGCTTTGAGCTCCACGACGAAGATAAGATCGACAAAGCGTTCCTCATTGAGGATGCCATTCAAAATCAAAGACTCGTCCTAGGAAGAGGCCACTACAGACCGGATATAACCCTGTCGAAATTTATTCACCGGAATCATCATGTTCCGGCCGCTGAAACGTTCATGTCGCCAGAGAGCACAATTCAGGTGGTGGTATTCGTTTTGGCCACATCTTCTGCGTTCTTGGTCAGCTTGTTTGTGGTCTACATAATGCTGAAGCGAGGCAAGCAGCAGAAGCACAGCCATGATAATTATTCAATTAGTCAGGACAATATCAACTGCGATCGTAAGATTGACTTTGGTTCGCCGATTTTTGTGCTCAGTGTGGACGAGAGTAATAAAACCAAACCAGATATATGATAACTAGATGGCGTTGTTGTATATTTCCACGATGAAACCTTGTTATGCAAGGGTTTCAATACCAAATTTTCATTTCTTTTTATTTAAATCAGAAGCACATCGTGTATTAATTTAATCCATGCAACCAAATGATGAATGGTGGCTATTTACGTTTAAGTCTCAAGTGATGGCAGACTGTATTACATAAGTTGTATATTTCGTTTTTTTTGTACAATAATTGTAAATAAAACTATTTTTTTATTATGTGCTCGTTTTTTTTTTTTTTTTGTTTTTTTCAAGAGGTAAAAAGAAACATATCAATACTTTAAAGTACTTTCAGTTATTACAGGTTTTTTTTTGCCGAAACGTCTTTCCATACCACAAAGCGTAGAAAAATGAGCCTGAATATTGAAGCTCTTTATGGTGGGATTATTGAACCAGGCCTGCTAAATAGTACCGATATCAGTGCTAAAAAAGTGCTAAATAAAGGATAGCGATTCGATTGCATGATGAATGATAGCATCAGCGATTTTTCCATTTCTTTTACAAGATTAAAGACAAAAAACTAAATTTATAAACTATTTTAACTATAATGAGTTAAGCAAACAAAACCACTATAAGTATTGTTTGTCGCTTAAGAATTGGCTTAATGAATTTTGGCTAAATGAATTTTAAATAAAAAATTATCTTTAAGTAGTCTTTATCCCAGCATAATTGCTGTACAGAGCATGAAAACATGTGAAAAATTACCAAATGGCATTTCACCACTGTACTTGCGACTGGACTCTTCAGCGGACTACCGCAAGTAAAGGGTCCGCCATCTAACGTTTTTTTTCAACTAGTGCTTATTTCGTGAATGGTAACACTTAGCTCATGTCTGATTTGACAGATAATTAGTTTTATCCTTCCGCTGAACGAATATGGTTGTGTGCAACGCTGGGAAACAGTGCGACATTACTTTGAAAATCATGGTAATGTTGCAAAATGTGCGCGAAAATTGCGTACGGATTTTGGAAGAAGAGAAGCACCGTCAGCTCCGTATGTTCGTTATCTTGTGAAAAAAGTGAAAGAAACTAGCATCCTCATCGATTAACCAAAGCGTGAAAAGCCAAAAACAGTGCGTACACCCGAGAAAATTGCTGCTGTGGCAGAAAGTGTGCGTGAAGCGCCATCAACATCAATTCTTCGAAAATAAGCAAGGAGTGGCCGTTGCAGTCAATGGCGATCGTTATTATTATTATTATTTATTATTATCAAGCAATTTAAATTACATGGTAATACTTAATAGTTAGTGAGCTTAGCTGCGAGGACTATTAGCTCTAAGGTAAGGAATACTTAGGTTTTAGTATTAGTTGCTAACAGAAATTCATTTATTTTATTAATATTTGTGGCGTTTGGTGTTTTCAGTACGTAGTAGATGCTTTCGTTTTTAAATATTTTGAGGATGGCTGGTTTGGTAGCGCTGCACTCTTCTAGGATATGGTGTAAGTCAAGTCTGACGTTGCAGGTAGGGCAAATTGGCGGTGGGTTGGAAGTAAGAAGGTGTTGGTGGGTTGCAGTGGTGTGTCCAAGTCTTAGCCGAACGTAGTTTGTAATTTTGGCTTTGGTTACATCAGCGGGATATTGCGGGTGTGATCTATTGGGGTTGAACTGGGTGTAGTGGTGATTATATGAGCTCCATTCAAGAAGTTCATTGCAGTGGATGATTTTATGTATCCTTTTTCTAATATCGGCTCTGGTATAGATGTTGAAGCTGTGTACAGGAGTCATTGCGGTTGAATTGGCTGCCTGATCGGCAAGTTCATTTCCTACTATCCCAGTGTGTCCAGGGATCCACATAAGTTTAAGCTTATTTGGGGACTTGACCAGTTGGTTGCGTATGTCCATAACAAGCTCTGTGTTGTTGTTGGGGTTTTTAACAGCTTCGAGGACGGATTTACTGTCGGAGCAGATTGTATATTTACCCCGTCGTTTCATGGCTTCCTTTAAGGCTAATATGATGGCAAAAGCCTCGGCTGTAAAAATGGAGGCGAATTCAGGTAGGAGTCCAATATGAAGGATAGTGCCGTTTTCCATTGTAACTGCGAAAGAGGTGTGTTCAAGGGTTTTTGACCCATCAGTGAATAGGAGATTCCATCCATCAGATCTGAGGTCAGACGCAATGCTGGAAAATACCGTTCGGTATGTTGAGTTGCTGGTGCTATTTTTGTTGTAGACAGCAAGTGCCATTAGCGTTGAGCCCGGTTTTATGGCCCATGGAGGAAAGACTGTTGAGACGGTATAAGGACGCCTGGTTGGGATCTCTAGTTGCATGGCTTTTTCTAGTATAATACTAATGGCTGATGGAACTTTCTTTTTGGTCTTATGGCTTTTGGATTGCAAAATCTCCTTAACAATCAGAGAGTTCCGAGAAAAAGCAATTTTGGCAATCAACTTTAATGCAACGGCGTTTTTTCTGCTCTCTATTGTTGGAAGACCTGCTTCGGCCAAGATATTTTTAATAGGACTTGTAGGGAAAGCGTTGATAGCTCTCCTTGCTGCATGGTGATATGGTTGTTTGATGATGTTCAACGTTGTTTTTGGGCAGTTTCCGTAGATGTACATTCCATAGTCTATTTTGCTTAGGATTAACATCTTAGTGATAATTGATAGAGTGTTAATATGTACGCTACTTCTTTTGCTACTTAAATACTTAATAATATTACTCCTCGCAGCTAGGGATTTCTTAAGGTTAATACAATGTTCATTCCATTTATATCTACTGTTAAAGGTAAGTCCAAGTATTTTTAGATTTTCAACGCAAACAATATTCGTATTATTTATATTTAATATTAACTGGGGACAATTTTGTTTTCGACAAACATGCAATATCTTACATTTATTTGCTGAAAGTTTGGCACCAGAGACCATAGACCAATCTAATATATCGTTAACAGCATTTGTTAAAATATTTCGGCAAGTGCTTAGATTGTTTTCTTTGCAGAGGATGCAAATATCGTCTGCATAAAGACAGTAATCTAAGCGAGTGTGATTTTCCAATATTTTACATATATCGTCAAAAGCAATGATAAAGAGGACAACTGACAGAGGTGACCCTTGGGGAATTCCATTATTAAGTGGGTAATGTTTAGAGTAGATGTTGTTAACTTTAGCAGAAAATTTTCTATTGGTAAGGAATGCTCTTACGTATCCATATATGTTTTTACCAATACCCCATTCAGTCAGTTTTTGCAAAATAATGTGGATGCCTATTTTATCAAATGCTTTCTGGAAGTCTAAAGAAAGTATTGAAACATGATTTCTTGCGGACAACGCTTTCGAGGTGAAGTAATCGATATGCAGATGAGCATCGACACACCCTCTATTCGTTTTGAACGCAATTTGATTGTGTGAGACGAGTTTTTTAGTTTCAATGAACCAAAAGAGTCGTTGAGCTACAATTTTTTCCAGTATTTTTGACATACAGGGGATAAGGGAAATTGGACGATAGCTCTCAACCAAACAATTGTCTTTGTTAGGTTTCGGAATAGGGACTAATGTAGCTGATTTCCAAGATAGTGGGATGTTTGATGAGATGAGGATGTCGTTGTATAAGCTGATAAGCCGGAGTTTGGTGCTTTTTGATACGTGCTTTATCATCGGGTAGCTTATTCGATCTCTACCCGGTGTTTTTCCTTTGGTTTTGTCTAAGCACATTACAAATTCGGTGTATGAGATCGGATCTTCAAGTCGTCTAGCGCTTGGATTAGTGGCTTGTCGTGGAATAGGACTGATAAGAATAAGAGATTTCTTATTATTGAAGTCGGGACCGAAGTTAGAGTCGTCTGAATCTGCAGACCAAGTTTCAGCAAAAAGGTCGCAGATATCATTAGGGTTTGTAAGTGTTTGGTTTGAGGATTTTATGCTATTGATTTTTAATGTGGTTGGGTTTCCTGTTAATTGCCGGATATTCCCCCAGATTTTAGCAGGGGAAGAGTTAGGGCCAATGGTGGCTGTGAAGTCAGAAAAGCTTTTTGCTTTACTTTCCTTGCACATTTTGCGGAATTTTGCATTGGTTTTTTTATAGTAGATAAGGTTACTTTGCGTTGGCCTCTTTTGAAATTCTCTGAGAGCTAGCATCTTTACTTGGCGCAATGAAGAAAGTTCGGGGTTCCACCAGGGAACCACACTCTTCTTTTTATCTGTGGGGGCGTGAGTCTGAGGGATGGAGATGTTGGCAGCTGTTCGAATGGCTTTTTGTAACAAAGCGGCTTCCTGATTTGAATTGCTGGTGGGTTTCTTGTTTTGAAGGTATTCTATGACTTTTTCGCTGAACAAAGACCAATTGGCTAGGTCGGTCTTAAATTTAGCGATAAAGCGGCTGTGTATGATTGTGCGCCCAATATTTATAGATGTAAGGATAGGGAAATGGTCGCTGTTGTGAAAATCGTTAACCGTTTTCCAAGAAGTTTTAGGAAGGAGCTGAGGAGAACAACAGGTAATGTCTACATGGGTGAGGGTGTTGTGTGTCGAGAGGTGAGTTGGTGATCCGTCGTTTAGTAAAGAAAGATTGGAATCGAGCAGAAAATCTTCAAAAATTTTTCCTCTTGCGTTTGAGGCAGGAGATCCCCAGAGAACGCTCCAGGAATTAACATCACCACCAAAAACTACTGGGGAATCTATTTGGCTTAAGATGTTGACCAGCTCGTTTTTCTGGAAGTTTTCTTGCGGATGGATGTAGAGGCCAATGAAAGTTATTTTTATCTTCAGTCGAACTTCGCAAGCAATTACTTGTAGGTTCGAGTTGAGTGTAAGTATGTCATGGGGGATATTTTTTTTTATTAATATACCTATGCCTTGTTTGGCTGTTGTGTTGGCAGGAAGGTTTTTAAAATATCCAACGTAGCCTTTTGGACTTTTTGGGTTGGTCTGGAATGGGCAATGCGTTTCTTGGAGCGATATTAAGCTTGGGTTGTGGTCTTTGATTAAAATATTAAGCTCATCAAAATTGTTATAATAACCTTTCATGTTCCATTGTAGAACAGTGAGAGGGAGAGCTATATTTTGACAAGACTGCCTACACGATCTATTGTTACCAGAGGCAACAAGAGAGTGTATGTTGCTAGCATGGTTTGATTGAGGTGAGTTTGTGGTATAAACATTTTGTTGAGTGGTTATTGGGTTTCGAGTTGTTAGGGTGTTAGGGACTTGACTCTGTTGGTCTGATGTTGAATCATTTATGCTCCCGAGGGAGCGTACATGATTCAATTCCAAATCAACAGAGTCGGTTATTGTGGTGTTTTCATTATTTCTACTTGACGACATCATCATCAGAGCTTGAACTGATGTCATTCAAGTTTTGAGTGAGCGGTTGGTGTATAGGTAATGGTTGAGAGAGGTAGTTTGCGAGATTTGAGTTTTTGAGGGTGTTATTAATGTTATTGCTGTTTGAGGTGAGATTCGGAGGTGTTTTAGTAGAGTGCGTGAAGGCGTTACTTACGTTAGAGTTTGATGGAGCGGTTGAAGGCTTTTGTTTATTTGATGGTTCGGGATTGACGTGTATGAGTTTATTTTGTAAGTTTACAGTGGGAGTGGGAGTGTCTGTAGCTGTCGTGGATGTTTGAGTTGATAGGATGGGAGAGGTTGGTGGGTGTGGTGAGTTTTTGTTTGAGAGCGTTTGAGGAGATGTGGTTATATTTATTTGTGTAGGGTTATCAAGCTTAGCTCTATCGGCATATGATGTAAGGTGGCTTGTGGTTGATGGTGGGTTTTGCTCTTTGTAAATGCGTTTTGCTTCTCCGACAGAACATTTATTTGTTGTTTTTATAACAAGAATGGCTTTTGCTTGCTTGTAACTCGGGCATATTTTTGAGGATGATGGGTGTGGTAGCGAGCAGTTCGCGCACATAATGCGTGAACAAGCATCCGGGGAGTGAGGTGGAAGGTTACATGTATCGCATGATGTATTGCCGTTGCAGCGTTTTGTGGTGTGGCCCAGCCGTTGGCAGTTGCGGCATCGCATGGGGTTTGGAATGTATTCCGAAACCTTTGCATTATAAAAGCCAATTTCCACGGTTTTAGGAGGAGAGAAAAGATCGAACGTGAACAACATAAGGCCGGATGGTTTTGGTCTTCCCCTGTCGTCCAGTTTAGTGTATTTGTATACACTTGTAACGCCTTGTACCTTCATTTCAGCGACTATTTCTGATTCGGAAACATTGATAAGGCATGGAGCGAAAGCGATACCTTTGGATTCGTTTAAGCGGTCATGCAATTTAATGTCTACTGGATATACGTTGGCTAAGTTGTTGACTTTAACAAACTTGTCAGCGATTCGTTGCGAATTTGTCCTTATAAGTAGATTGCCGTCTCGGAGTTGGGAAATTTGGTCGTACTCGGTGCTGATATTATCTATTGCTTTTTTAAGAAGAAACGGACTGACGGAAGTAATGGGAGTGTCACTGTTTTTGGGGGTAATTATTATGAATTTTGGGTTCTTAATATTGTTTTTGGAGGGTAAAGAGGGGAAATCGATCGGAGGGGTTGATGGTTTTTTGTTTTTTTTTTGGTTGTGTTTCGAACGCAGAATCTACATCGAGATCTTTGTATCGATTAGTTCTATCCGGCCCGGGGGCCATGCTTGCACTTGGGTAAAACTCTAGCTGAGGTAAGGTCGAGAAGTTTAACACTTTTGCAAAAGACAGAAAAGAAAAGAGAGTAGTGGTTAACGGGAGATACCGGGTTGCACACTGTGGGCAAAAACTAAGGCACGCACTTATCAGAGAACGATGTGATCGGTTCAAAGGATAGACGGTGACTGATGGCGATCGTTATCGGGCCATGTTGAACGTAATTTTGTTCACGAAAATTGAAGAGGAGGATATTGGCAACATTTGGTTTCAATAGGGCGGCACTACGTGCCACACAGCCGAAGCTACACTCGATGTTTTGCGCCCTGTTTTTCAAGATCGCATTATCAGCCGCGGAACTGATGTCGTTTGGCCACCTCGGAGCTGCGATTTGACACCGTGGGACTATTATTTGTGGGGTGCCGTAAAAGATAAGTGTTACACCGACAAGCCAGAGACAATTGACGCTCAAAAGGACAATATTCGTGAAGCCATTGGTGAAATACAGCTGCACGCAATCGATAATGTGCTTAAAAGTTGGACCGATCGTGTAGCCATTTGAAATTATTTTCCATTATTAACCGGAAGGATTGTACTTTCAAATTAAAAATGAATTTTGAGAAAATATTCAGTATTTTTTTTATAGCATTTTGAAAAAAAAAGTTATTTGGCGGATCCTTTACATCGTCCGTAAGCAATTTTACTCCATGGCTACCGAGGCTATGTTTTCTACTTCGAGAAAACTTGAATTATAATTTTTGTTGTGCAAATTGTTGTTAAAAAAAAAAACAAAAAAACAAGTTTAGGCAAGTCATCAGGGTGACAAAGGCCATATGACATAATTTTAAAAAAGAAAAAGAAAAATTTATGTTGCAATAGAAATTAACATTTTTACAAACAAATTGAGAAGTCCTAAATTTTTTTAATTTATAGTCATGAGATGTTGCTTTTTCTAAAGTGTAAATAGTTTGACGGTTTCCAGGGTTCATCAGTTGTGACAGCTGTTCGTAAATGTTGACAGAACCTTCTTCGATTTGTTTGGATTAAATTCTCCTTTAAGTAATTCTGTGCTACTGGTTTAAATAAAATCCAGCAGCGTCTGATACATATTGTGCGGCTCGTTGGTCAGCGTCTGATCCCAGAGGGACGGCTGAATTTCAAATAACAGAAATCCAGGAGCGTCTGTCTCGGGACGAGCGGCTTCCTGGTCGGCGTCTGTTGTCCGGGTTAGGATCGGCCGAATTTAAACCTGGCAGCTAGGTATAAAATGCACCCCAAACGAAAACAGCCTCGGATATTTGCTGATCCTGGTAATCCAGGGCACCCTTTGGAGCTAGGCCTGAGGGGTGTCAGCATGCGAGCGCTTGGTGGTCGGAAGGTCCCGCTCGGCATCCGACCGGGTTTAACCCGAAGAAGTTATCAGCAGCCCGTCAATGGTGCCGCTATCCATTACGGGGGCCGGAGGAGGACAGCGCCAAGTCAAAATGAGGGCTTAGGTGGAAACTCTACAAATCGACAACGGCACCAACTGAAAATTGGTACGTGGAATGTCTCTTCGCTAACGAGGGAGGAACTTGAACTGGTTGAGGAGGGGTTCTGGAACCAAAGACTTCGATGATGGGTGGAAGCTCTTCTGGTCTGGCCTCCCAAATCACATGACTGCACAGGCGGGTGTGGGGATACTCATAAGCCCCCGGTTGTCAGAAAATGTATTCGATGTCATTCCGTTAGGGGCAAGGTTTCTGATCTTAAAGCTTAAGCTTGAACGATCGACCTTGGCTCTGGTTCAGGTTTATGCACCAAATCGAGATTCAGAGTATGAGCCCTTTTTGAACGAAGTTGATGCTGCCCTGGACAGAGTGGCAGAAATGGACTTCTTTCTCCTGATGGGTGACTTCAATGCACATGTGGGTACGGACGACAGTACTTGGAGGAGTGTGATCGGGAGGCACGGTGACCCGGATCAAAACAGGAACGGAGGGAAGTTGTTGGACTTTTGCTGTGCATATGGCTTGTCCATCATGAACACCTTTTTCCCACACAAAGACATTCACAAATACACACAGTTTAAATCAGAGGTCACTGATTGGTTTCTTTGTTGTACCATCGTTCAAAGAATGATTTGTGATGTTCGAGTTTTCAGGGGAGCTGAGTTGTCAACTGATCACCACTTAATGCTGTGTAAATTGTTTTTCAGTGACAGTATTCCTTTGCCACCCAGGCGAAAACCAAGACTGTTTCGGAGAAGTTTGAACAAATTCCAACTGACCTTTTGAATGTAGATTAGGAATGACAGCTGTTTGTATCGGCAGTCATTGCCTCTGCAGGAAATGTTTGTGGAGTGAAGCGGCTTGGGGTAGCGGCTGGTGGTGAGAAAAGAACTGCTTGGTTTAAAACGCCTGGAGTTCAAGAAGCCATCAGAGAGAAGAAGAGAGCCTACATTGCGTGGATCCAATGTAGAAACTCAACTTCTCGAGCCCGGTACAATGAGGCGCGAAGGACTTCCAATCTGGCAGTCAGAACAGCCAAGGAACAGTCGTGGAAAAATTTCGGCGAGAAGTTGAAGCACGATTACAGATCTGCAAACAAGATATTTTGGCAGACCATAATCCAGAAGGAAGTTGAATATCATTCAAGGGGTTAAATCTAAGGACGGTACACTTCTTTCAAATGAGAGCGATGTCTTGCGCAAATGGAGAGAGCACTTTTCGGAGTTGCTCAACCCCACTGCATCCCCACTGCTGACGAGAAAAGGGCTGAGAATAGTCCCACAGTAGACGAAGTCACTAAAGCGATTAAATCGCTAAAAGTTGGCAAGTCTGCTGGAGTTGATGAAATCCGGCCAGAAATGCTCAAGGCAATGGCTGAACGTGTCATTAAGGTGGCCTGGGATAGCGGGAAGGCACCTAGCGATTGGCAAATAGGAGTTGTAGTACCCATTTTCAAAAAAGGGAACAGGAAAGATTGCGCCAACTATAGGGGCATATCTCTCTTGAGTCTTCCGGGAAAAGTATTCGCGAAGGTGTTGGAAACGCGTTCCAGAGCTGTAATCGAGCCTTTGATACGGGAAGAACAGTGCGGCTTTCGGCCTGGCAGAGGCACAACCGACCAGCTTTTTACTCTGAAGGTTATTCTTGAGGAGGGCTGGGAATATGCCAAACTGGTCTTTGTGTGTTTTGTAGATCTGGAAAAGGCGTATGACCGAGTCCCTCGGGATACACTGTGGAGGGTTTTGCAGGACTATGCGCTGAGTGGGCCTCTTCTGAGAGCCATCCAGTCTTTGTATGGAAACTGCAGAAGCTGTGTACGGATAAATGGCGTCAAATCCCGTCCTTTTGATGTGCGCGTTGGACTTCGCCAGGGCTGTGTTCTGTCGCCGCTCCTATTCATAGCATAAATGGATGGTGAAGCGCAGTCTTGGCGAGCAATGTTTCGAATTGGCTGGCATCAGGATGAGCCATCTGCTTTTCGCAGCATTTTCCTTGCATCATCCAAAGAGGAACTTCAACGAGCACTGGATAGGTTTGCAGCCGTTTGTGGTGATGCTGGGATGAAAGTAAACGTGAACAAATCGGAAGTGATGGTTGTTTCCCGAACTCCTGTGCAGTGTACACTGCAAATAAATGGAGTTCCATTAAAACAGGTGGAGAAGTTTAAGTATCTCGGGGTCTTTTTCACGAAAGATGGAAGGAGTGATACTGAGTTGTCCTGTAGAATTGCCCAAGCTGGAGCAATAGTAAAGGAACTGCGCCGGCCGGTCATCAGGAAAGCTGAGCTTGGAGTGAAAGCAAAGATCTCAGTTTTTAATTCAGTGTTCGTTCCGACCCTCATTTATGGTCATGAAATTTGGGTAATGACCGAAAGAATTAGATCGCAGGTACAAGCTGCCGAAATGAGATTCCTTAGGTGCGTTGCTGGTGTTACTCTAAGGGATAGAGTGAGAAACGTAAGTATTCGTGGGAATCTTAATGTTGAGCAGCTACTTCTCCAAGTGGAGCGATCGATTCTTCGATGGTTTGGACACGTTGTTCGCATGCCCCATGACAGACTTCCTAGACAGGTCATGCTAGCCGAGATGCGAGCGCGTCGCCCCCTGGTAGGCCAAGAAACAGGTGGTGGGATCAGGTAAAGAACCTCTCTCGAGTCCCGCCTGGGGATTGCGCCGGAGTCTCTTGAGTTGGTGGCGGAGGATCGAGAAAGATGGAAAGACCAATAACCACCCTCGCTCCGAGACCCTTTTAAAGGATAAGCGGCATCTGAAAATGATGATGATGATGATGATGTGCTACTTGTGATCACGCTAAACTTTTTCTATGTGTACCGTTAAGTATTTTATTGATTTTCGTCGCAATACTATTTTGTACGTATTAATAGCTGGTCATAAAAATAGGTGTATACTTTGTTAAATTGTTTAAATTAAGCGATTTGTTGCAAAAGCGTTTTTAAAAAGTGATTAACTTTAAAGGAACGTTTGTTTTTTAATCACTTTATCACAGTTCTCGGTTTTTTTTATTAAATCATATTTTAAGATGGGTCGAAAAGTCCACTGCTCTGCTGAAGGGGGAGAGTTCTAGTTCACTAGTTCACTGCTTAAGGGGCGAGAGGGTGAAACCTATAAATTTATGGCATGCCCTAGGAAGCTCACAGAACTTCGTAACTTATGCTCTTAAGTCAACATAAGAGATAGACAATAGAGAAAGGCCGAAAAAACTACAGCTACCGTTTGCTTCATCACGCACTTTAGACGCACAAATCGCAGATGGAATTAGTGCACACACGATCCGCAGAAGACTACAGAACTTCAATCTCCCACGAAAATGCACACCAAAGAGCCAGAAACCGAAGTCCTGAAAGGCATTTGCCTTAAGCCATAGAAGTTGTAACGGATCAGAAGTAGTGAAAAATTGGGAAATATTCTGTGAAGCGACGAAACAAAAATTAACTTGTTCTCCTCGGATTGTGAGCGTAACGTAAGACGACCAAAAGGAAAAAAGTTCTATCCTCGCTTTGCACTGAAGGCCGTTAAAAATTGTGAATGAAATATAATGGTATCGAGCTTTTTTCCTAATATGGTCTTGGTCGTATATTTGGTGTCAATAACACCATTTAAGATCAAAAAAAAGATATAGGGACATCTTGTCTATATCTTGTCATCTATGCTTCCATTTTCCGAGGAAAACTGGCCCCGCCCATGGCATTTCCAATACGAAAACGATTTAAAACATACGGCCGGGTCTTATGAGAGATTGGTTTCGAGATCAATACAACTCTGTTGTCCCATGGCCAAGTCAATCGCCAGATCTTTAGGTTTTAGTTCCCATTGAGAACTTGTGGGATGAACTAAAAAGAATATTAAGGGTGAGTTCGTTACAAATGGGAATCACCTGAGCAGTACGCAAAAGGAATAGTATTCCATCGCTCCTGAAAATTGCCAGAAATTTGTAAGATCAATACCACGTCGAATCCAAAAAAGCTTTAAAAAATTATGGAGGATACTCAGGTTATCAAAGTATGTTAAAAAAAAACTATAAATATATTAATTAAATCTACAAATTAATCATTAGTTAGAAACACACCTATTTTTTTGGCCGAGCGGAAATCATTACTCCAAAAGTTTTTGTTACGTGGTTTTTTAATTATTCTTAAAATCTACGGACTATTATTTTCCATGTTTCTTAAATAATGTAAAATTTATTAAAGCAAATGTTTAATCAAAAAAAATTCCGTAAAGATAAGAAAAAACATTAAAAAAAACAAGTGAGTAAGTGCAAGAGTTTTTCTATAAACGAGTCGGGTATATAGAAACTTCTATATACCCGACCCTTTATACCATGTAACACCGAATCTTAAAGTTTTTTTGCCCGAATTCATATATGATTTATATCCAATTTTCGCGGTCCAATTTTTGCCTTGGTCTTAGGCCAATATTGCTCAGTACCAAAATTTAAGTTCCTATGCCTTGTCTAACTTGACCAAAAGTTATTTTGAGCGAAAATGTGAAATAGAGGTTGTCTTACATTGAAGCCAGTAGTGGGCGTGGTCATTGACGGATAAACCCTATTTTAATAATTTGTCTGTACAACAAAAGAACCAAGCCGTGTACTAAGTTTCATCTCTCTAGCCAACACACACAGCACACATTGCTGAGAAGTTAGCCCTGGTTCTCCTCGAGCTGTTGCGCTACTCTTTTTATTTATCCAAGCGCTTGAGAATGTATATGTAAAATGTAAGATATGAACGTGAGAATGAAGGTGTTGCAAGAGTGTAGTTTTTGTCTGTGTAGTTCTTTTGTGTAGTTCTTTTGTGTAGTTCTTGTCGCAGATGGGCCCTATATGGGTGCAGAAGACAAAAAATATCTTTCGAAGTCTTTGATCGAGCCTTCGAAGGCTCTTTACTTTTTCTTCTATAATAGCCGATGATGGGTGGCTACATATCCAAAAAATTTGTCTGCGTAGACTGTGATCATCACAATTTTCTTGTGACAACTCACGACCCATCAATCGCTATACACAAGTTTTGCTCTGCTGCGTGTGGCAAGCGCTTTAGTCTTCATCAAACCAGCGGCAAAGTTTTGGTGATCTGATGGACACGATCCGTTGCGGAACTTCTTTATTTATGAAACTTATGGAATTTATGGATTTTAAGAGTCATATATTCGATGTTACAGAATGAAAGCTTTCGAGAAATTTTAAAGAATCTGGTGATCATTCATGATGACAGCTTTTTAACCTCGGGCTGGATTTCGAAGCTTATGACTGATCACCATGAGATCAATTTGGTTAATATCAGCTGCTGGGTTTAATACCATGTCTCCAACGGTCGTAAAATGGTAAATTAGTAAAAAAGATTAAAAACAAATCACGAAGCATGTAGTTCCACCGGAAAATCATAAAATTAGCTTGAAGTCTTGAAGCAAGTGCTGTCTTGCTGTCATATTTTTCCACTAAAAACAGAGCGACGAAGGCATTTCCCAGGAGCGGAAATAAAGTTCAGTTTTAAAAAACACATATATCTGACAGATCTGCCATACGTGGACACTTGGACAGTTCAATTTCCTTTTTTAAGTCTTAAACTGCTATTAAGGTGTGCGAAAAGGGTTAAATTGGTGTGTGAAAAGGGTGAATGACATTTATCAGGAGATTTATTTGTAAACTCTTGCCGAAAGATTTTAAACTTGTATCTCGAAAATTGCAGGAGATTAATTAAGGTTTAGTCATAGTCGCGCATTAGGGCTCGGTAAATATTATGAGGCGGTTTATTTTTTATCTCATGCCGAGATTTAAATTTGAATGACGATTCCCTAGATTTGTTGAAAACGTTTGTTGATTTCAGATAAGTGTGCGGTGGAAATGTGGTAATTGTTAATTTGTCAATTTGATTGTATTGGGTTTCAAATAATCCAATGCAATCTTTAAAGATCTCGTTCAGTCATTCTTTGGTGGCGCCATCTGTAAAGCTTTTTTTTTCTGTCTAAGAATATCCAGTCTTGACACATCCAAGAGCTTGGGGCCCCACATTAGGATCACTTTAAGAACGAAAAACACTTCAGGTTCACTCTTTAGGCTCACAATTCGCGAGAGCGCTGGTTAGTCGCTCAGAAAACAATTAAAACGTCTCTTCAGATAAATATCAATGAGCCACAACTTTATTTGAATATTTTCCTTGTTTTTAGTACAATGTGTTTCAGAGAAGACTATCTTAGAAAATACGATAAAAAATATATGTAAATCATTACTTTTGTTGTAAAGGCGAAAATTCTGGAACGTTTCAGGAAACTCCTAACTTACTAGATATTCATAATAATATACCCGAGGGTGAGCCGCGGTGCGTTCTGCGTTTTATTTTCTCGTAGGGGAAACGGGACACAGAAGTTTTCTTATTTCTTAGCTATCTAGAGATAAAATATGTAAAATGCATGCCATGCCTTTGGCGATTTTGGAAAACTGGGAGGAATTGCGCAAGAGCTTTATTTGGACACAACGATCAGCATGGACAGTGTAGATTCAGGTTTGGAGCGCGTTTTTTTTTGTTTTGCATGTTTAATGAACCAGTAAACTGTTTACTTGGCTGACTTGGAATTGGAGGATCCCTGTGGATTGGAAGCGGGTCCAGGCAGGCGACTGGATGTGAAGGGGATTGCTGCGCGCTGGTCCTCCATGCGACCGCTTTGAACTTTCATTATAAGCGAGAAGAAGTCCTCGTCGGGGACGGTGGCTCCGCTGTTCGATGCGCCCGGACGTCGCTGACGATGGGGATCGTTTGTCTCGGCGTCCATGGTGATTGTTGCGATTGGCAGCTCGGAGCGTTGCTCCTCGATGCGCGAGCCTTGGCAGCGCATCAGCATGTCCAAGAACGCATCGTCTGGCTGAGCAGGAGCGCCTGTAGCGTCCAGGGAACTACCAGAGGGCTTCAGGCCGGGCAAGCACTCGACCTCCTTTGGCAAATTGGAAGACAACAACGAGTTTTGTTGTGAGAGCGGCTTTCGCGACTGCGAGAAGTTCTGAATCTCCTTTTTGGTAATTTTTATCGAGCATCTTTGGTCGTCCATGCGTTTTGACTGCGAGCGTGACAGCATTTCGAAGAAGTCGTCTTCGTTCGTCTTGCCCTTGGCTCCGGTAAGCTTTTGTTCCTCTTGCTGGGTGGCAGCCGCTTGGGCGCGCTTGCCATCGGGAGTGATTTTTATCAGGTCCAGTTGCTCCATGCTTTGTCGTCGCACTCGAATCATGCGCGAATTTGATCCGTTTACTTGAGTATTTTCCGAGTCCGTCGATTGCTCTGCGTCTGAGTTGGCAGCCAACAACGCATCGTCTTCGCTGAGTCGCGGCAGGCCGAGCAGCTTTCGCAGATCAGCAATGTTGACTTTGGCTGTGGACTCGCCGACAGGGTCGTTGAGTTCTTTGGCGAGACTGTAGTGAGACTCCGCAAACTGCAGAGCTTTCTCGTGATTGCCGATCGCAGAATGTGCATTGCCCAGGCTCCAGCATGCACGGGCTTCACCCACACGGTCGCCCAGCTCTTGGGCTATGGCCAAGTGTCTGTGATGATAGTCAATGGCTGTGGGGAACTCCCTGAGGAGCGTATACGTATTGCCGAGACTGTAGCAGGACTGCGCTTCCACCTCCCTTTCACCCAACTCTATGGCGAGCGACAGAGTTCGTTTGTAGTGCTCCGCAGCTTCTTCGAACTGGCCCAGGAATATGTGCGAGTTTCCTAGATTGCTGTTTGCCCTGCGCTCAGCAGCCTTGTCGCCAAACTCTCGAGCTATCCGCAGCCTTTCCTGATGGTGTTCGATTGCAGCTTGAAAGTCGCCCAGCAGGTAGTACGTGTTTCCTAGGTTACCGCAAGCTCTGCCCTGGGCGCCGCGGTCACCAAGCTCGTACATTAGTTTCAGATTCTCCTGGTAAAACTCCACCGCCTTGGTGAGGGCTTCCTTCACCTCGTCCGAAAAGTCCCCCGGATTGCGTTGGCCCATGTGCTTGCCCTTGGCATGGTACACATTTCCCAGATTGTACAACGCCCTGCCTTCGGAGAGTCTGTCGCCAAGTTGTCGAGCCAGTGTCAGGTGACGGTCGCAGCATATGACGGCCTCGTCGAATCGACCCATGACCTTCAGGGTGTTGCCCAAGTTGCCCGATGATTTAGCTTCGCCCAACTTGTCGTTCATGGAACGCGCCAGCGTTAAATCGAGTTTGTGGTATTGCATGGCCTTCGAATAGTCGCCCAGATAGAAGTATGCATTGCCCAGCTGGCTGTAGATCGCACTCAGAGTGCGCAAATCGTCTGTGCCAGCTTGGACGGCTGCTAGAAAAAATGCTACCCCAGCCCTGCAATCCCCAGCCTTACACAAACGCTCACCTTCTAGCGCCAGCTCCAGGCACATCGACGATGCATCGTTGGTAGTGTGTTGCAGGTCGCACGAAATATTTTCAGCGCTTGCCGATAACGAGGACATTACAACGAATGTGGTGCACTTTGTTTTGGTGTGGTGTACAGAAGTCTTTTGTTGGTGGGGCTGGGCAGAGAAAAATGAAAATTCGTTCGTGCTGATTGATCGGACGCTGTGGACAAAGAAGCCGTGGAGAACAAATGCACAGATGAATTAATTTTTTCTAAATTTACCTTTGCAAATAAAAGGCGTGTTTTAACTATTTTCTTTTTTAATAAATACTTGAAACAAAATTAGGCAAACGAAAGTAAAAACGTCATGGCCGTTATGATGCTGTCAATATTTCTGAAATGAATCACCCATGAAAATGGTGCATGAAGTGCACAGGGTTGGCAAAGAGCATTTTCTTAGTAGAAAATATTAAGGGCGTATGTCGACTAGCTGTTATTCAAATTTTACTCATAGAGAGGTCGATCAACTATTTCACATGGGCCTTTTAGGAATCATCACAGAAAGAAATTAGCGAGATTGGGTTTTTATTTTTATTACAAGTAGGTATTAGCAATCTATATTATAAGGAATACAATTTAAACATAAAACTCAAAATTTCTGTGCTGTTTTTTTAATCGTTTTAGTATTAGGTTGCAAATTTATTTATTAATTTATGGTTGATTTACATGATCGCGGAAAGCTATCACGCAAAATCAGTGGAATGCTCGATACTAAATTATCGAAGGGCAGTAAGAGACAGCAACACAAAATTTACAAAAATACGTGATACGTATTTTGCTTGGCACTACTCTTGACGTTTTGGGAATTATGGTTGCGTGTTTGCACGTCAAACTATTAAGGGCCGCCCGTCGGATTTTCTAGAAAAAATTGACAACAACGTTTTCTTTTCTGTCATTGTCGACGGCGTGTTGTTTTCACGGTGGGAAAAATACACAAAAAAAAATTGTGCACATTGATAGTAAGTGAAAATTTCGAGAAAATTTATAATTTATGTTTAAAACGTAGTGGTGTTATTTTTCATTTCATTTTAAAATATAAATTACTGTCGGTACCCAGAAACGAACCCTTCGGTGAAAGTTTAGATACTTTCTGTTTTAAAGCGTTTGTGCTTGTATAAAAGATTTGGTAGGTACAAATTCAAAGTGGATTCAAATTTAAAACGAAATTTTCCACACAGGTTTTTTCCTGCGCAGATAGACATAAATTGTCTATCGAAATTTTGCAGTTGCATCAATTCAAGAGAGGATCTAGGGGCGGAGTTAAAATATGCTTCCATTGCCGCGATGCCCATGCAGTCTTTCAATCAGTTCAAATTTTGAAGGAGATCGAATTCAAGAAAACCAATAGCATAAACACTTTTTGAAATCGATATAAATATTCGAATCGCTTTACACAAAACTGTTTTGAAAAATCGGTATTATCAAATTCAAACCGACTCCGAAATGCGCATAGACGGTTGAATCGACTGACTTTTCGTCACAAATTGTTCGAGTTTGACATAAAAGTCAAACTAGTTTTAAAAACCGGTTAATTTGAAATCACTTGAAGTCAAAGTCAAGTCATCACTTGTGAGGCAAAACGGTTACAATTGAATTCGATTCATTTTGTCGAGTAAACAAGGTGTGCGTCCAAGTACTTTTAGTTTTTGTGTTTAGAAACATAATTGTTGTTGGGGTGATGGACTCTCACAACATAGAGCATTAAGTTTCAAGAATACAACGACAAAATGAAACTGTTAAATCAACGTCTCATGAAGTGGAACACCGCACAGCATTCTGGAATAGTGCGAATGGGTCACTTTCCCATGTTATTTCTATGTAGGATCTCTGAAGGATGGGCTCTACAAAGCTTACCGTCGGCGTCATCTTCCTGCAGCCAGATTTAGTTGCACAAAAAGTATCTCCTTCCGTACAAAGACCATCGCAAAACTATTCCAGCGGACCATAAGAACGAAAAAACGTTCGTCGAACTGTCTTGGTGGTTGGGCAGCAAAAAATCCATTTTCAAATCCAGATAAGGAGAAACAGTCAAACAAGAAAAGAGAAAGTTTGCGCCCCAAAATCAAGGACCGCGCGTCGCAAGGAAACGAGAAAACGCAGTCGAAGTATTTTTTATGCACAAAATAGTAAATGCATCGTTTTTGTTATTTTTTTACGACTCGTTCGGTTTAAGAAAAATTCATCCGCCATTTTTTTTAAAGGGAATATGCTTTTGGTTTGCGTAGCTTTAAGTATAACGGTAAAAAATTTAGGTAGGTATAATAAACATAACAAAATGAATGTATTATATATTGTTATTATTTATATAATATTGTACACTCCGAATTATATCTTTAAGCATTCAACAAGTCAACACGAGCTCTTGTAAATGCCATCGATTGCCTCGGATGTGTGGTTGTAGCATCGTATAAACTTTTCGGCTCATTTGATCTTCTCTTTTCCAAAGGCATCTTTCGATTTCTTGGGCTTGCGTCGGACTTTTTAAGTTTTTAATTTTGTGGACGAGACCTTTTACAAGCATCTTTGTTTTATAGCTACAAGTTCAACATCGTGAAACTTTTCCAAAAACACTGTGCGCTGGCCGAGCTGGTGGTACAACTGAGGCTCGTTATACGGGGCGTCTTTAAAATTCGGCTGGCCTGGATTGCAGTCTGATGTTTTAACTTGTAAAATATAGAAATCGTCACTTTATTTACGCCTCTCCTATAACGACGTTCTCTAACGACGGAGCGATTTGTGACACCAGAATGTATTGAACATTTCTCTTCTCGAACCTCAACACCATCCATTTCAGTGAACAGCTGATTACAATGTACGTGCCATATCCACTATCGTTGTTGTTCGACTTCTTGGGAAATACCGAATCGAAATCGTTGTAGAATTACAGTAAGGTGCAGAATTTCTTGCAAAGATGATTGAACGCAAACGAATAGGCACAAGCTGACTAAAAAATGGTGTAAAATAATTTTTTCGAGCGAGTCGTGCAGTTTGCGTGGCATAAGAAAAATTTTTGTTTAATAGAATGGTGCCAAATATAAGCATTAGAAAAAATTATAGCAAATTATAGAATATATTTTGGTGTCTAATTAATTATCTTTTATCTTTTAATTATATTATCTTTTGGTGTCTCTCGCACTATACTAGCATAGGTTGGATGGAAACGGAATTCTCCCTCTAAACTTCTGTAAATCAAGCATTAACATTTTTTTCAATCAAGGAACAGTTTTGAAGTTAAGTTGAAATTAACTCAAAATTGACACAAAAATTTGACACCGATTCTACATGATGTATGGAATTAACACTGCGTGCTTAGATGGGATTTTGCGATTAGTGTCAAAGTGACTGAAATGCCAACCAAACCTTGGTGCCTGTTTTCATTTGGTTTATCCCAACCTAACCCAAAATTTATTTCTCAAAATAAAACTGAGGTTGAACGGTGGCCAGCACACTAGCGCTTCCCCTCACCCTAGTAATTCTGACACATCAGGTTAGGATAAACCAAATGAAAACAGGCACTTGCTCGTGTTCAGTGTGAATAACTGAATGAATTTTCGTAAACTTTTTTTCGACAACTCAGTTTTCAATCCGATGTTAAAAGGGCCATCGTCCATCGACTCCGAGATTTCCTATTGACATTGAAGCTGTACAAAATTGTTGACTTCTAAAAATAGTTCCAAAACGAATTCTCGAATTGGAATTCCACGTATCTACCCAGAGCGCCCACTCCCAAACATCTACTACAAAACGATGTGCCCAATTCGATTATCCAAGATGGCCGTCGACTTTTCACACATAGGCAAAAGTTGCTCAAAGTATTCCATTTGTAAATCGTGTGAATGAATTTTTTTAAAGAAAAAGTCGGCGCTACGTTACGCTCGCAGCGAAAATTGCTAAATTTTTCACTAATTTCCACTTGAAAACTCAGCAGCCCGTATTAGAATTACCCAGTAAACATCAAATTCCATATACGGTGCTGAATTTTCCAACATTCAACCATAAATTCGGTAAACGAAAAATGCAAAGTGACTTTTGTCCATTATCGCTATCGTCGCCATCGCTCTCGTCGTCGTCTTCTTCGCTGTCGTCGTCGTCGTCGATCGTCCCAATCGGATTTTTTGTGTTGCGTTCTCATACTGTCTTCGGTTTTCTAAATTTTTAATAAATTCTCCTTCGCGGTTTTGTTACAGATATTCAATCACCCATCAAATTGGTGAATCGAAATTCTGTCTCTGTACCGTTAATAAATCGAGAGTAATCGGATTAAGTCAAAGCAAAAAAAAGAAACAGAACAGCAACGTTGTGCAAGCATATAGTGGTGTGAAATATTTCTTCTTCGAGACGGTCGGGCTGGGTTTTAAACATTTTTTTTTTCTGTGCGTGAACGTGAACGAAACGAACCAAAAAAATATAAATTTGCAGTCTTTTTTTTAGTTCTTTTTTATTTCCTATTTGTCCAAAAAAAGTTCTCTCGTTGGGAACCTGAAAATTTCATCAATTTTCCTTTTTCCATTTCTTTTTGCGGTGATAGTATAGTTGGAGTTTATAAGAAGAAAAAAAAATATCCATACATATATGTATATTTCCCTACATCCTCTCGGTAAGTTAATAGAAAAAAGAACGAGTGTGTGTATGTTGAGTAGGTATGTGGGGAGCGTGTGTTGGGGACGACGACGGACTCATATTTGCAACTGTTAATGGGCCTAATGACAGAAATAACTCAAAAATCCCGAAGAGGTCTTGAATGCGAAGCAACAAAAAAACGGACAATAAAAAAAGCGAAAAACACTTCTCGAGGAAAATAAAAATTTTCTTCTACTCCCTTAATTTGTGTGTGCCCACTGCCCCGCATAAAACATTGCTCACTCGGTGCTCTGCTCGGTCTCGGCCTCCGAGCGACTGTATAGCTCTTTCTTTCTCGCAGCCGCAGATGTATGGGCTTTTATTTTGCTTTTCTTGCAATCGAGACACGAAGAAAAGGGGAAATCTCGTCTCTTTCTAGAGTGCGGGGCGAGCAACTGCTTTTGCGGCTTTCC
This sequence comes from Neoascia interrupta, assembly GCA_947623515.1. Taxonomy (NCBI): domain Eukaryota; kingdom Metazoa; phylum Arthropoda; class Insecta; order Diptera; family Syrphidae; genus Neoascia; species Neoascia interrupta. The sequence continues at coordinate 4,744,459 of OX392464.1, read as the reverse complement.
GTGAATTATTTTTTATTTTCTCGTGAACGTCAATATTCAAATATGCTCCGCGACAACTCAGAATCTGTGCGAATAAATCAAATAACCCATAAAAATATGTGCTGCTGACTAGATCGCTTTGGTTGGTTTTGGTTCCATCTTCGATCCGCTGACGAGGAGGCTCGTCCATGTGGTGAAACTAGCCGTGGAGAAGAGTGGAGAACTGAGAACTCTAGTGCTGTGCAAGTGCGCCCAATTAATAAAAATTATTGGGTAATAATTTGTTATTAAAGTAAATTTCCAAACGGTGATGTTTCGTATTTTTACAAATGTGTAGACAGGCCGTGTCCACATTCGGGAGTATGGGCGACCAAGAAGGAGTACATAGGCATGTGTGTGTTCGTAAATGAGTTGGTGTGTGCAAAACTCGCCAGTGTGTGTGCGAGTTAGCGGCTGGGGTTTATTTTTTGTCCACTTTGTTCGTCATCTTTTGAAAATATAACACTCGGTGTGTTTTTTTTTTTGTGTATGTATAACAATTTACTTTCTCTTAAACATTAGCTTATTAAAAATTATGCAACCGAAAAATAATAAAAATAGTTAAATCGACATGGAGCCGACTCGACTGGACTTTGTCGGCTGATTCTTTTCTTTTTCCGAATTCAGTTGGCTTGCGCTCTTGTTCTAAAAAAAATTTGTTATAATTTTTCGTGAGAGTGTGTACCTAATGGAAGTATATGTAGTTCCAATCGCAATTCCAATGCAAATGACATTTTAATCAAAATCGCACAAAACCAACCAGTTGTTTCGTTCAAGTGTCACACTCTCGCACACCCCTTTTTGCTCTGTGGGGAGATTTATTTTTTGTCCAAAAGGTGCTAATTGTGAAGTGAGTACCTGCGGCTGTTTGTTTTTGTGGGCTTTATAATAAAGCTAACGAATACACACATTCTCTACAAATAAAAAAACATTAAAATTTTTGTTACCATTTAATGACAACCTGAGCGGCCATGAGAGGGTTCTCACGAGCGCACACACAAATAAATATGTGAAATAATCGCACGAAAAACCGAAAACCGAAACGAAGACGACAAGTAGGTAATTGACTTGCTCTCTTCTCTTTGATGCAAGACCGTGTATCTTTGCTATATTTCTGTCACTTTCTGTTACAATGTTGCCATCTATAAGGAAGAGAAGTTAATTGAAGATTTTGCATTTCGATTAGACGATGATTTAGATATTTTTTTTTCGAGTAACTTACCGTTATGGCTACGCAAACGTTTTGCGGTTGCAAAAGGATGAAAGCCTGAAGAGGTGCATGTGTATCAAGGTTTTAAACAGCTGATGAGACGACAAAAACCTAGTCGTGTTTTGGCACTGAAAGAATTTTAAAATCTTGTAAAAATATCGATTTCACCCTAAAACCACTGTAGGTGTCTGTATGGATATATGAAAGAGACTTTGGAGGATGCAGTTAGCAAGCTATAACTATTTCCATCGCCCGTTCATTGATAAGTCAAAATGTGGGGATAACAAAATTGCACAAACTCAATGAAGGTGACAGCAATGCATTGATCAATTCATTTACAGAGAAATATAGTTTATGAGCTCGGTGATGTAGACTGTTACAGGCGTTCCTACCTGACTTCTTGAACGCTTGACGGAATGAGCTCGACAAAATAAGCGCTTCAGTGAGTTGCACGCTGGTTTGAGGAAAGGCTGTTCGAAAGAAGACAATATTTTCACACCAACAAGTATGGCCAAGACCTACCTTATGAAGGAGGAGAAATTATTTGTTTTTTCGTAGGCATTAAAACAGCATTTAACTCTGCCGATTGAAGGGCCCAAGGCTATACAAGCTTAGGGAAATTCAACAAAAACGCTCGGCGTAATTCAAAGTTTCTACGACGAAGCCATGTTGGCAGTTTGGAATCGGAAAGAAGTATCAAATTGGTTCCAGTTCGAAATGAGAGCGTAGCAGGGCTGCCTTTAAAGCCCACTTTTGTTCGCACTTTTCCGGGATGATTTCGGTGAATTCTTACCGGGAGTTAATCTGTTTAACGGAATCATCACCAGGCTACTAATGTCATGCGGATTACCTCATACAAGCAGAAACTTCAAACATGCTACAAATCATGAATAATCGACTGCACCGCAGCTCTGTGGTTTGTGGAGCCTGCCGGTTAAAATGAACAAGTCAAAATACATGGTCTTTCGTGATGGCACAGTAAGGTTCGCAAATGAAGAAATTTTGACATGAAAAAGTAAAAGAGTATACGCGTATCTCAGGCTTATTCTTACGCAGCAACTGTCGTTCAAAACATCTGCAAAACAAACTCAAGGAGGCAATAAAAAGCCTGAAGGATAGTAAGAAGTGTAAAGTGTAAAATGTAAACTTTGAAGCAGTTAGGTATGTGGTCCGCCATGGTGCTCAAGCTTCTTAGAGTTCGAGGAACTGGAAAAGCTGTGACTTTATGTTTATGAGACTAAGTTTAAATTAATTGAAAACACGCCAAACTTCATAGTTCATTTGAAAACAAGTCTTCCACGGCTCTGTTGAAATCGCACATGACGTACATAAGGCCTCCCTTCCAAACCATCAACTCCAAAAATAATGTTTCGTCGTTTGCAAAGAGGTAGGCTGCTTTTCTTTAAGGAATAGTTGGAGCTGGTGATCAACTCAATGTTTTGATTGAAGTGAATTGTTTCTTCGACATGGGAAAGGATCTAATAAACAACGTTCAAGAATTCTTTAACAGAAAACACACTGAGACAAGAAAGGCATAGCGCTCCAGGAACCACAACAACCACAGAGAACTCCATGAAAGACTTAGAATCATCCGAACGTTCTTTTCAAAGAAACTTCTCGAAAGAATTCTAAAGAGGAGAGGCGCTTGACAGGAATGCTGCCAATACCCCCACGGTAAAATTAGCTCTCCAGGACGGCAATAACATCAAGAAAAAAAACACCGTGTGTGACATTCCTTACCTACATTGCATTAAAATCAGCATTCAATAGGACACCCACATCTGTTTGCAGATGTCTAAAACGATTAAAGAAGGGAGCTTTCGCAAAACAATGGAAGAAGCAAGCCCAAATGAAGAAGCAAGAGGTTCGCTTGCTAAAAGGCGATAAACCACCCCAGGATTCTCCATCGAACAAGGCTCTGCATGCTGGACACAATGGATACAGTAGCTCCTAATAAGTGATAGACTAAGTGATCGACGAAGCAGGAGGTCTAGCTGATCGCGAGTATGGCACGTGCTACGATCATAGATCATCATCGAAGATCTAGAAGCGAAAAAAATGTGTTCAAAATAAGAAATTTTAAAAGTTTGTCAAGAACTTAGCTAAAACTTTAAAAATAAGTTTAATAACCAATCTCTCTTGTAAGGCTGGAGGCTAAAATCAATGCTTAATTGTAAATTTTATGAGAAAAAAACAACAGCTGACATTGTGACAAGTTGGCCCTGGTTCACCTCGAGCTGTTGCGCCACTCTATTTACTATTTTTGAATCAATTACGATTTTACAAATAATAAAATATTTAATTTGACTAAGCCAATGTCTCAACAGAATGGAAGCCTTGTCTCAGATCCAAAGCGTTTTTAACACTTCATTCACGCAAAAAAAAAAAAACCAATACGCTGAACCCAAAGTCGTCGCCAACTTTTTTGCTGACTTCTTTAGTCAATCTTTTAGCGATCAGACCCTTCAACCGGATCACAATTACTTTCTATACCTGAAAGACCTTCTTGAATCTTCCTCTTGTATCTCTTAGCATAACTTCCGCCTTACTCACCAATAAAATACATAGCTTAAAGGCTGATTTCACCCCCGATCCTAACAGCCTGCCCGCCATAGTTTTGAAAAAGTGTGCAATCCACCTGATCAAACACCTCACTGCCCTGTTTCAGAGGTCCATTTCGCAAAGTGCCTTTCCGCATATCTGGAAATCTGCCTATATCATCCCCATTCACAAAAAAGGACGAAAAAATGAAGTCACCCATTATCGCCCCATTGTCAAACTGTCATGTGCTCCCAAACTTTTTGAGAGCATCGTCCACGACACCATGTAATTTCACTGCAAACCAATATGGTTTTCTGAAAGGCCGATCGACCACCACTAATCTAGTCGAGTTTGTTTCACAATCCTTGTGTGCCCTTGAAAACGGCAAGGAAGTCGATATTGTTGCCATCGACTTGAGCAAGGCGTTTCAGAAAATCTCACACCATGTCATTATTCTAGAATTCACTGCTCTTGGTTTTCCCCCTGGCCTTATCTCAAGTCCTATCTTGAAAATCGACCATATATCGTTATCTTCAGATCTTTTTTTATCTATACTATAGAAACAAGCACAAAATCTATACAAGGTAGGTTCTGTTGCGAAGAAAATCTTCCCCTGCGGATTCCCTCTCTCTCCAATTCGACCTAAACAGCTTCTTTATTTGGTGTCAAAAGAGCTTCCTCAGGCTGAATGTCAGAAAATGCCAAGCGATAACCTATTCTCGTAAGCGCTTTTCCCCACCCATCAGATCCTATGTTATGGATAACGAATGCGTTCCCACAGTCGACTCCTTAAGAATAACTCCACTCTTTTTGATCAACACAGTCTCCGAAACATCCTTTACCGCCGCTCTTCACCCTCTCTTTGAGATTAAGTTTAGAGCTGTAAGTTAAGATAAGTTTGGATTGCTTAGGGTTAGTTTTAGTTATATTTAAGGCCTGTATTAAGCTAATAAAGTACCACAATTTTCATTGCTTATTTGCCCTGAATTTTGCGCGGCATCCAGTTTTTGGAAGACAGTGTACTTGTCTGTCAGTAACCATCGGCCAAGTGCAACATTTCTTTTCGACAGATACCTCAGTCCGAGTTGTTCTTAGCCCGAAATCCCGGTATTCAAAATCCGAAACGTAAAAATCCCGAATGTCGACAGCCCGGAATTCAAACAGTGTCTTCGGTTGTTCCTTAAAAAAAGACTGGATGTCTCTTTGACTCATTCACCAACGGGCAGTCAGCCTCACATGCAGGTACTCTGAGTTTTTGACGAAAAAGATCGTTAAGCATTGATCGATTTGGCAAAAGTAATTGTTAAGCCATTCACACTTCTGAACGGGGACCATGTTTTGTTATTGTTTGCTATGAGTTTAAACTACATTTACACCAACCCCTTAATTCTGAATTTAGTGAAAAAATTTCGAAATCCAATTTTGCCGTTTATACTGGAGTTTCAGCGTTTTAAATGACAATCGGAGTCAAAATCTGAAATATCAAGTACTACATACAGCTAAAATTGTCGTTATTACTTGCTTATTTTTTGTTTTAAAGTACGTCCCAGAGCACTTATATCGACTTATGTCAAATTACAAGCGTCTTGTTTGAGTATTTTCTGTCAACTGCCCTCAAATCTCTTTAAAATAAGAGAATCGGAAGTTTGAGAGATTTGTTCCATTCCACAAACTTCTAAATGCTCAGGCGAAATTCAGTATTTAACTGAAATTCAACATTTATAAATCCTGAAAATATATGGCGAAATGCTGAACATTTATGAACATTTAGGGTGAAATGTTGAATTTAGCTTAAATGCTGAAATTAGGCTCGGTGTTAATGTACTATAACAATTGTCATAAATTAATCCTATAATTTCCTTTTAAAAATGCACGAAAAGATCCTTGAAAGAACAGAATAATCAAGGATTGTACACTGACCTCAAAACTTAATGCAGACTTCAGATTTGACAGCAGATGTTTGCCTCCAAGTTGAGGCCAGTGACATTATTTGAATTTTTTTATCTGTTATTCTCGAAATAACGAAATACTCGGGATGTTCATAGTGGTTTTGAATAAAAACTACCAAAAACCAGGGGTTGGAAAAACAGAAAAAATTAGAAAAATATAGGGGAAAACTCAGGTTGGCGAGTTTTGAAATTCGATGCAGGTTATCCGAGTTTGCACAAGTTTTCATTGAACTTAGATCTGGGATTAATCTCGGCTTAACTTGTCAAATTTGGTAAGTTAACTCCGGATCAACCCTGGAGTTAATTTCTTTGAATGTTTTTTTTTGTGTGAAGTGTCGAAATAATTAGTGCGAAAAATGTATGTCTGTGAAAAATGAGATCTGCGAATAACTCAAACTTCAGTGTTTGAGTTATTCAAACACTTCAAACTTCTCCTGTGTTTTTCTATGTAAATAATTTCGAGGACCGAAGATATTGACAACTTTGTTGACGGAGCTAACTCTGCACTGAAAAACTGCTCGCTGTATTAACTCCAGATTCGTTTTGCTACGAGATTAACAGATCTTGGTTTAAGCTGGGCTTAACTCAGCACTGAAAACCCGGCCCTTAGTCAACAACGACACGGTGAGTTTCTTTAAAAACTAATCCAAAGTTTGAATACCGGTAAAAATTGTGATGGAGAAACGATAATCGAAAAAGAGCTCATTATTAGATGTTGACAAGAATATTTCTAGGAACTCAACAATGTGAACATATTGTTCACCAGTGCCAACTTCTCAAAAATGTATGCTGTGTGTGTTGATTTCTTTTCATACAAGGGGACCTAGAATTTTTTGCCGAATCCGAACGGCACTTTGAGAAGTTTTTCAAGAAAAATGATAGGTACTCTCGGGGGGCTTGTCATACCCTCGCGGAGTTGGGGGCCGTGAAAAGAGCGAGTTTTTTTTCTTGTGGTAACGATGGTAGGGTTCAAACCCAGACCTCCGGTGTAGTAAGCCACACAGTAACCACTACGCCACGGCACCCCACAATGTGAACATATAAGGAGGACAACACTGAACGATATAACACGACAGAAGAACAGCGCCTCGAAGAAGTAACAGAGGCCGTTAAATAGGTGAAAGAATACAAAACCGCAGTTGAAGATATAGTGTAGAAGGCATTAAAGCTGAACTGGTCAACCACTGCGGACAAACAGCAACCAAGGATATTCAATGAGTAGAATATTTAAGGATATTTAATGAGTGCATCATTAAAACTGAACTCATTAAACGCGACTGAGTGCAGGAAATAAAAACGACGAGCTTAACTGTTAAAATAAGATGCGTTGCACTGCTCAGCGTTTGCTACAGAATATTCGCGTTTATTTTTCGTGAAAAGGTTTTATGAGACAGCAAAGAGTATCCTGAAAGAATATCAAGAAAAGTCAGGGCAAACAACTCCACAACTGATGAATTTGATGCAATGGCGTATATCATTTTCCTCGATTGAAGGCTAGTTATAGCGAGCTAGTTATACCTACGCAAAAGATTTGCTATAATAATTAGATCGCGGCACCTTCCTGAAGCTAATACAGGGTGTAGAGATAGTGGTTCAACGAAGGGAAAGCAAAGTACATGAAGATAGGAAAAGAAAAGCGGAAAAAACATACACGAATAGGTGGATGCATATTCGCTTGAGTTCAGCACTTCAAATACCTGGGAAGGAGCATTAGCAGCAACAGCGAAAGTGACGACTGGCATGCCAAAGTTTTAAAATCAAACATCGTGTCCCGTAGAGCGTATACAAGGCGATTAAAAAAATTGTGCTATGGATCTGAAACATGGATTGTCATCGGCAGAAGAGTCTTTTCAAGACATCATCATCATCATCATTTTCGGATGCCGCTTTTCCTTTAAAAGGGTCGCGCAGCGAGGGTGGCTAAATGGTCCTTCCATCTTTCTCGATACTCCCCCACCAACTCAAGAGACTCCGGCGCAATCCCCAGAAGGGATTCAGAGAGGTTCTTTACCTGATCCCACCACCAGCGACGCGCTCGCATCTCGGCATGACCTGTCTAGGAAGTCTGTCATGGGGCATGCCAACAACGTGTCCAAACCATCGAGGAATCGATCGCTCCACTCGGAGAAGTAGCTGCTCAACATTAAGATTCCCACGAAAACTGACGTTTCTCACTCTATCCCTTAGAGTAACAGAAGCAACGCACCTAAGGAATCTCATTTCGGCAGCTTGTACCCGCGATCTAATTCTTTCGGTCATTACCCAAATTTCATGACCATAGATGAGGGTCGGAACGAACACTGAATTAAAAACTGAGATCTTTGCTTTCACTCCAAGCTTTCCTGATGACCGGCCGGCGCAGTTCCTTTACTATTGCTCCAGCTTGGCCAATTCTACAGGACAACTCAGTATCACTCCTTCCATCTTTCGTGAAAAATACCCCGAGATACTTAAACTTCTCACCTGTTTTAATGGAACTCCATTTATGGAATTCCGGAAAATTAATAGGCCTATGCACCTGGCAAACGGAGAGCTCAGATGGCGATCTAACGAGAAACTACTGCAAATATGCGATGGCGCAGCTGTTGTCAAATTCGCGAAGGCACTGGATTAGAAGGGTCGAAAACGTGCAACACGAGCTATCAGAGCTGTCACACCTGGCAAGGATTTGACATTACTGCTGCCGTAAGTTAGCTAGGAATCAGGTACTGGATGGAGATTGCAAAAAACAAACTGGAATGAAAAAACTAGTTGATGCAGCTTAAGGTTCACCCCGAGCTGATAATGATTCTGACTAAATTAGATAGACGTTAAAAAGGGTATAATGATAAGGACAAAAAAGGAAGAAAAAATGTGTAAATAAAATACCCAATTCAAATCAAAATATTCAATTTATGTATTCGAATCCTTTGACAAATTTAAAAAATCATCCAACATAAGAACAGTAGACTCTACCAGAGTTGTAGAAGACTGCAATCTTTTGTTATGAAATCCCTGAATTCTTGGAAAGTAATTCATGTTTTGTGATTCATTTAAATGACTTCATTTCACGACTAAAGCCGCGTTGTCACAAGCAACGTAAAACAGGAACAGAAACAGAATCCCATAAATTAGCAACTGAAACCAAAATTCGCTGAATGCTTTTTGCGTTGCTGATGTATGAAATTCTGTTCCTGTTCCTTGTGACACCGCGGCTTAAGACTTCAGCATTATCTCGCATTCCTTTCGAAGTCTTGACTGGATCAGTCTTTTCGACCAATCTTATGATTGAAGTCAATTGAATTCAATTCTTTAGAATTACCCTGCATACTTTCAAGTCGCTTTCAAGTCTTCACCATTCACTTGAAGTCACCCGCATTCAGTTGAAGTCTGGGACTTCAAGAATTTTCGATGAAGTCTTTGGGATTCTCCCTAAGGAAAAGTATTTTTCTTACATCGGTTTTGTAAAAAAAAATACTTACATTTATGCACTAATGTTAAATATGTTACAGTGGCTGAGCGTGGAAAGAACTCTTTTTTATGTTTTGTGTTTTAAATAAAACAAGATATGCTACCCAAATATTTAAGAAAATATCTGAGAATAGTAAGTTATTCGCAACCTTATAATCTAAGAAATGGAGGGGATTTAAGACTACCGAACTATTTAAGAAACGTTACACAAAAAGTAGAACATAGCTTGTTATCATGAGTATCAGCAAATGGGCCTCATCTATTTACTTAAAACAACAGTTTAAAGAAAAAGGAAACCGTAAATTTAAAATTAGGCTACCATGGCACAGTTCATGGTTTCAAGTCTGCAAATACCTAAAGCTTCTTAGAATGCGCATCAATTTTTATAAGCAGGACATCACGTATGTGGAGCAGACACTAAAATCATTAGCTGTCTAAGCATCTCTCTTTAAACTAAAACGCTCAGTTCGCGGCACGCTAACCTAATAGAAGGTCATTCAAAAATCCTATAACGAAATACTTTGGTATATTATAACCCCAAAAGGACTTGCGATTTTCTGTTTTTCACTAAGCCTTCAGCTGCATCAATAGCCTCTTTTGTTCTGTTGCATGCGTTGCGAATGCGATACTTTGCCGGCTGTTTGGGTATCCAGAGAAAAACTTTGTAATTCGTCTGTCTGTTCAAAAACTCGTTAATTCGAGTCCCACTATAGTTTCGTAACGTAGCAGGACCACAATGTGTAACACTCATATTGAAATTTCAATATGTATACATGAACTTAATCTTTCCTCGCAGTGGGTGTTGCACCAGACAAAACGCACACATGCCGCAAGCTTTTTCGAATTCGCTTCAAAGACTGGCTCCTTGTCACATGTTTCTTGTGTCTGGCGTTCACCAGTTTTACTTCTTATGCAACGTGCAAATCTGTGGGATCCAGTTGCTTCTCCCACACTACAATAATTGTTTGGCGTGTGTTTTGCGTGAGCCTCCACAGGTCTCAAGTGTTTACATGATTTACACATTTCTTGAAATGCTTAATTTAGGTGGTCATCGCAGATGTGTTTTGCGTAGACTTAATACAGTATAAGGACTTTATTTTCCTTCAACTTCCCACTAAATTAACATTGTTTTTCGTTTCGTTTTCAGGTCTCTGTTAAAACGCAAAATGCTGGCAATTGATGGATCTGAAGTCTACGTTTGAGCATCAACCGCGGACTAACTCATACATTGCCCTCAATGTCAATGGAAAAAAGACTTCATCGCATCACTTTACACATTTCATAGAAGCAGTGATCTGAAAACTCAACAAAGTCTCGGTCTCACTCAAAGAACTAAGAAAACCAAAAAGAAGAAAAAACCTGCGAAACCTACTAAACATTAATGTGCCATCAACACTTTATTAAAAACAAAAAAACAACAACAAATCATCCCAACAAGGAAACTAGTTTCAATACAACACAACTCATACAACAAACAATGTAAACAGCTGAGAAAAATCACTATACGATAAGAAAAAGGATATAAAATACACAAAATAATATAGAAAAAGAGAACAATCCCTCCAGTAGCATTTCGTTACGTTTGGTAAGCTCCAATTAACGCTCCCTAAATACAGAATTTTTTAATTAATTTCCTAATCTTGTCCCATACAGCATTCTGCTCTATAATAAGCTTAAAGTTAGAACATCGTCATCTGCGGATACTATGAAAAGTTTCAACCCAACTATGTATTAAAACGAGGCCGCTTCGAATCATTTACTGCTGTGGTTAAATTTTTAAATCAACTCATAATTGAACCGCGAGGAAATTGCAGAGTCGTTTAAGGAGCGCGAAGCCAACAATTTGTACCCATAACTGAAAACTTTAAGGAAAAAGGTAAGCTTGTCTGGTTTTTGTTACAAACAGCGTGAAATCAAACGCAAATTTGAGGTACAACCTTACACGATTCGACAGTATTATGACAGTCTAAGACGAAATTAACCTTTGTACGCGTTGTGACTTTCGACGGGTATCAGTGTTCAAACAAACAGCCAGTTTGCAATCATTAATCGCGCACACAAGTTCAAGGTTAGTCAACTTTAGTTTTCGTGTTATCTTCATTTCTAACACGCTATCAGAACCCGCAGTCACATCACTGGCAGAAGAATTTCGACCAGTGAATCTCATCTTTCTTGTGCGATACGTGAGGAGCTTTGTCAACTTTGTTTACATAATATTTCACCTACATCAGGAGTAATAGGTGGAAAAAAAGTAGAAGAACTAATTTCAAGTCGTTCCTATCCACAGCAGAATTTCATTGGACATTGCTGTACTCTCATGCCATGATAGTTCAAAGCTACGTAAGAAAACTAGAAGTCTACTTCCCCTTCCAAGTTCGTTTAGTTACAAGCGACGGACAATAATCTTGCTAACGATGCCAGTGTGACTAGTCTAGTCGAGGCACCAATTAGCACAGAATTTCCGGTGCATGAAAGTAAATGATGTTGCTGCGGCTGTAAACTTGTCAAGTTTCTTGTGTTGATGCGAAGTTAACAAATGGCTTAATCATAAGCCTCTAAATATCGATCTTTGACCGGTGATCCCAAATTTCACATAAAAAAGGCGAAGCGAAAATAAATCTCAGACATGACATGATCGACGGAGCAGTTTTTTCGTGCTGACGCATTTGATTGTAAGGACAGTTGGTCCTCCTTTTTTTAACCTTTCACTTAATTACAGCTTTGCACTGTAAATAATATTATTATTATAGTTTTCCATAACGAAGCAACCTTGTTGCTTGATAGACAATACGCAATGGGACGAATGCAGACGAATTTGTGCTTTCAATTGCCGTTTTACGTTCTTAGGGCCGATTTTTCAGTGCTGAGTTAAACCCAACTTAAACCCAGATCTGTTTATACAGGAGTAAAACGAATCTAAAGTTAACCCAGCGATTGATTTTGCAGTGAAGAGTTAACTCTGTCGGTAAAGTTGTCAAAATCTTTGACTCTCGAAATTATTGACTCTTCCAGCTCTCACCTCACATAGAAAAACACAGGAAAAGAAGTTCGAGTCATTTTCAGATTTGATTTTTCACAGAAACACACGTTGCAGGCCTTATAGAGGCTTTAATTTGTATAAGGCTTCCTCTTGCAAGCTCTATAGAGGCTATTACTTACCTTTTTTCAAACCATTTTACACAAATGGAAGAAAGAGAAAAAACATTCAAAAAAGTTCATACTGTTCACCAGAGTTGATCCAGGATTAACTCACGAAATTTGGCGAGTTAAGCGGAGATTAATCTCGGATCAATATTCACTAAAAAATTGATTTCTGGGGTTAATCTCCGTTTAACTCTGGAACTCGGATGATGTCGCACTGAAAAACTGGCCCTTCCAAGTGCTGTGCCTTTACGGGCAAAAACAGTGGCATAACCAGCAGAGCATTTATTGGCAATCTGCCTGATTTTTGAACGTTAACCGGGAAGGCTCATTTTGAAACAGACATTCCTGGATTATTTAACCTTGCCGCGGAGTGTTTGTAATACTTCGGATACCTTCAAATATTTTCTTTCCTTGAGTCTATTTCTGTCCGCTTGCGTTATGCATTTTAAGAGAAGATATAACTCCTAAGCTCATAAAAAAATGGTGCTGTAATTATTTTTATCTACTTCCAGGCCTGGGTACAGGGCATAATTCCATGTCTTCACCCAAATCTTGCGATTAACCATACAAATTTAAGTTCTCTCAAAAGTAATTAAAAAAAATCCACGCACTCAATATCTCAATCTTTGCAAACCTCTTCTATGGCTCTTTTAACCCTTGTTTACATGAAAAAGGAAACTGAAACAGTCACGTGTGACAGATTTGTCACAAATATTTATTAACTTAAGTTTCCCTTAACTAAGAGCCTACACGGATACCCGAGATTAACAATCATTCCGCCAACACTCTGGATTTGTTTCTTACCTCCCATCCTGATAGGTACACCGTGAATGTACTGTCTCCTCTAGGCTCGTCAGACCACTGTGTCATATCAGCCACGTTCCTATTGGGTCCAACCTAATAAGGAAATAACGAGAAACCAACTGGGACGGCCTTAATAACTTCTTCGGTCGTTTTAACTGGTCTTTGTGCTTTCTCGATGACAACGTGGATGCTGCTGCTGATATGATAACTAACACCATTTCACATTTCGCAGCTGGCTCCATGCTCCCTGATTCTGCGATGTTCCCGGCTGCACTTGAGCGCGTCGAATATACAAATTCACTTTCGCACTCGTGCAGTCAAAAGACTACTTCGAGATCTAAACATTCACAAATCCGCTGGTCCAGATGGAATATCCCCGATTGTTCTGAAGAGGTGTTCGTCCGCGATGGCAAAACTATTGTGTAAGCTTTTTCATCGGTCCTACTCCTCAGGTCTCTTTCCGAGTAGATGGACAACAGCATTTGTCCAGGCGCGTCCCTAAAAAAGGCGATTCTTCTTCTCCCTCTAGCTATCGTCCAATTGCACTTACTTCCCTTCTTTCTAAGGTCATAAAAAAAATAAATGGAGTGGCGCAACAGCTCGAGGTGAACCAGGGCCAACTTCTCAACAATGTATGCTGGTGTGTTAATTTCTTTACATACAAAGGGACCTACAATTTTTTGCCGAATCCGAACGGCACTTTGAGAAGTTTTTCAAGACAAATGATACTCTCGGAGGGCTTGTCAGACCCTCGCGGAGGTGGGGGCCGTGAAAAAGAACAAGTCTTTTTTTTCAGGTGACGATGGCAGGATCTAAGGTCATGAAACGCTGATTAATTATCAGCTTATGAAATATCTTGAAACACAAAAACTTCTTAATGACCGGCAATACGGTTTTCGTAGCAAACGGCCCACTGGTGATTTGATGGCATATCTCACTGAAAAGTGGAATCATTCCTTGCATCTTCTAGGTGAAAGCAAGATTGTTGCGCTTGATATTCCAAAAGCATTTGACAGAGTTTGGCACCAAGCTCTCTTGTCGAAAATGCGTGCATTTGGAATCGACACGAATCCCTTATAGTGGATTAGTAATTACCTTTCGAACCGTTCAATTCAAGTTGTTTTGGATGGCTTCAAGTCCGCAGTTCATAAAATAAACGCTGGGGTTCCCCAGGGCTCTGTTTTGTCTCCGACACTCTTTCTCATTTTCATTTATGATCTCCTGTCTGCTACAACTAATCCAATCCACTCCTTCGCTGATGACAGTAACCTCAGTTTCTCATATTCGTTCTCCGGTTCCGCGCCCCTGCTCTTCGGACGTTGAATTGGTACGGCAGCGTATGACAAACTCATTAAACTTTGACCCTAACAGCATGTATCATTGAGATCTCAAAACAGAGTAGAGTTTAATGCTTCTAAAACTCAATGCTGTCTTCTGTCATTGAAGCAAAACCGAATCACCCAGCCATTATCCATGAATGGCACTTGCATCGACGAAACCGAAACGCTTTCCATTTTTGGTTTCCTTAAAAGATGTAAAAAGTATTTCACCCTCTCTGATTTGGCTATTTTATACAAGGCATATATTCGCCCCAAGTTGGAATACAATTCCCATGTCTAGGCTGGTGCTCCAAAAACAGCACTGCACTTGCTAGATAGGACACAAAAACGCGCGTTAAAGCTTGTTGGAGACATAAACATTGCGAAGTCTTTTGATACATTAGAATATCGACGTAATGTGTCTTGTCTATCACTGTTTTATCGCTTTTTTCACAAACAATGGTCCATCGAAGTAGCTAATTACATTCCGCCCCTAAAGACGTTCCACCGTAATACTCGCCAAAGATCGAATGCACATCAGTTTTACCTCGAGCCCACCTTCGGATGTACAGTAAAGTTTAGAGGTTCTTTCATAAGCCGTAAAACGCGAATGTGGAATGTTCTCCCACTGTCAATCTTTCCTGCGCAATACAACTTGCAACTGTTCAAAACAAGAGTAGTGCACCGGTACCTCTCCTCCTTTTCTTTTGCACCGGTACCTCTTCATCTTCTTCCAATCCTTTCCACTCGTCAGATGTGTAACATTAAAAAAGGTATCCAATCCTTTATATTCGCGAGTGCATTATAAAAAAAAAGTTATTTATTGAAAACGTGAATATATTTATATTTATTCACATAATGCTTTCTGTAGACAAAACAAAGAAATGGAGAAAAAAGTGCTCGTGTCAAGTTAATCTTACGTTTGTCCGGTGGAAACACCACGAGATTAATTTTTAATTGTCTTCCGCTAATCCAAGTTTAATGGCCGGTGGATACATATTGTTCGACTTCGATGTTCAATCTTTCTAGAGGAAGCTGGTACGTTCCGTACGTTTAAGCGCCTCAATAAATGTGTTTCTTAAATTTTTTCTCTTATTAGCAATAATAATAATACAGCCGCTTCTACTAGATTTCATCAACAGCTCAGTAAGAACTCAGCGAAGTTTTTTTCTCTCGGCGATACGGCTAGAATCGCTGTCGTCCCTCGCCTTTTTCGCTGTTATTCCCCGTTTGTATGCATCTTTCATAAAGCTAGTGGCGCAGATCAACATAAGCCTGTGATCTCCCTTATAGAGAAAATAGACCATGACATTAGGTGAACTTATGATATTGCAATAAACTAGTTGGTACTTCCAAATGTTCCAGAAATTAAAGAATCAAAAACAAAATGTGTTTAAACTCTTTAGAGGTTGCTGATTGCCAGGTTGAAAATAGGAAAACGCTCACTATCCGGGCAGTTATCTGAATCTGTCCACATTCGTTTCAGCATTCTCAATCTAAGTGGCAATGTTGCCTTTACTTATCGTCGTAAGTGCTCGAGCGTAGGGTGGCTCGAAATTGTCGTATGTGGCTCTTAAAATTCCTTCTGTTTACTGACAGTCGCAAAAATGGAAGCCCTAGAAGAAAGCATGTAGGCTCAAATCTTCAAAATCCCTATCGTAATTTTTAAAAAAGGGCTTAAATTTTTAAAAAATTTAATTTTCAAAGAGGCGTAATGAATTGTGAAGTTTGAAATTTTTAATGAAAAAAATCTCATTCATTTTAGGATGAGAGTAAGATCGATTTGTAGGCGCCATGAATAGTGTGTCGGAATACTGCGCACGAGGTCGCACCTCCGTGAGGTCTTGACAAAACCCTTCATTTTCTCATTTGTCATGAGAAAACTCTAAGTTCGCCGTTCAATTATTCAATTTGAACCCAATAGGTCTTCACCTCGTATGTGGGTTGTGCAGAATAACGATTTAAAAGTTGTTTTTAAAAGATTGCTGGAAAGGAGTTTGGTAGAAAAAAAATGTTGTGCTTCTGTTATCAGTTATCACTATAGAAAGATAAATTTGTTCTCCTAACTTCGCCTAATCAGCTACAAAGAATAGCAAGGAATTTTCAGCATGATTCAGGCGATTACCAGTGGAATGGTCACATTTGGGCAAAGAATAAAATGCTCCCACGATAGCTTATGGGTTTAAACAGTACCCACGAAAGAGATTTTTTTGCATGACTTGCCAGGGGTCAATTTTTATTCGGCATTTCGCGTGCTAGCTCGCCTCCAAAACATTGTGCACATTTTATCATGTGCCTAAGGAATGCTTGGGTCTTGAGAATGAAGTCTTTCCAATAAATATTTTTACAATTTTTACAATTTCTCTGTTTTTCTTTTTAGGAAAATGTCATCGGGAACATTTGTTGATCGAATTGACCCGTTCGCTAAACGTTCACTGAAAAAGAAGAGCAAAAAGAGTCAAGGTTCCTCTCGGTACAGAAACTCGCAGGATGTCGAGCTGCAGCAGCTGCCAGCCTTGAAAGGTTCATAAATTGAAAACTTTTGTGCCATGCTACTTTTGCTAACATACTTTTTTTATTTTACAGCCGATTGCTCCAGCTTAGAACAGGAGGAGTTATTTATTCGAAAATTACGTCAGTGCTGTGTATCTTTCGACTTTATGGACCCAGTTTCAGATTTGAAAGGAAAAGAAATCAAGCGGGCCGCACTCAACGACCTATCCACCTACATAACACATGGCAGAGGAGTTCTCACGGAACCGGTTTACCCGGAAATTATCAGAATGGTAATAGAACCGTTGGAAATTTTAACGAATTAAATTACATAATTTTTTTTATAGATTTCGTGCAATCTATTTCGCACGCTTCCTCCAAGTGAAAACCCTGACTTTGATCCAGAAGAAGATGACCCGACACTGGAAGCGTCATGGCCTCATCTCCAACTGGTGTATGAGGTGTTCTTACGATTTTTAGAATCGCAAGACTTTCAGGCAACCATCGGCAAACGGGTTATTGACCAAAAATTTGTTTTACAGGCAAGAACGAACCATCGCCAAGATAAATTTACTTTAGTTTTGCTAATTTTCAAATTCTCTTTACAGTTGTTAGAGTTATTCGATTCGGAAGATCCTAGGGAAAGAGACTTTTTAAAAACTGTTTTGCATCGTATTTATGGAAAATTCCTAGGATTACGCGCTTTTATTCGAAAACAAATAAATAATATATTCTTACGCTTCATTTACGAAACTGAACATTTCAATGGTGTGGGTGAACTCCTCGAAATTCTGGGCAGGTTTGTATCAGTCGAAATAATATTTTTCTTGTAGTGTAATACAATGTTTTTTTCTTTTCTTTTTAGCATAATTAATGGCTTTGCATTGCCACTGAAGGCTGAGCATAAACAGTTTCTGGTTAAAGTTCTATTACCATTGCACAAAGTGAAATGCTTATCATTATATCATGCTCAGTTGGCGTACTGTATTGTACAATTTCTCGAAAAAGATGCATTTCTCACAGAGCCAGTAGTTCGGGGACTACTCAAGTTCTGGCCAAAAACTTGTTCACAAAAGGAAGTCATGTTCTTGGGCGAAATTGAAGAGATCCTCGATGTCATTGATCCACCACAATTTGTGAAAATACAGGAACCACTTTTTCGACAAATAGCCAAATGTGTGTCCAGTCCTCATTTTCAGGTGAGTTTTGTAATAAGATTATTATTCAAACTTAAAGTTTTTCTTTTTGGTAACTGAAAATTGGCATGCGTTCGTTTGTTCTCCACTGGGATACTTGGTTAGGTCCAACGAGCCTTCGTTTGGACTTGGACCGAATGGAACTTCTGCGAGCGATGCTTCGACGGTTTTTGTTTCTGTTGTACTTTATTTCTTTTACAAAGTAGAAAATGAAGTGGACTATGAATGCCTGTCCAGAACCCCATTATTCTGTCCAATGTCAAACACTTTCATTCGTTAATTTCATGCCAATTTTCAGAAGAGCAGGCTAAGTTACATCAGCCGTTCGCGCTATACTTTTTTTTCTAGTGTTTTTTTTTTCTTTCGTCACACCTAATCGGTTGTGATCTTTTTGCTGGATGGAATCGTTTAAGCATTCAACTCTCAGAGACCTTCGTAAGATATATCGGAAGTAGCTTAACTTTGTCGTATGGACATTTAACATTTTTTGAATCAATTTTCACATTCGTAAAAATAGAAACTTGCTATCGACTATTAATACCTCCCCCTGTAGGTTTATTGAGGATTGGTGGAACTTATTTTGGCATATTTTTAGTGGAATAAAGCTATAACGTCTTATATTTCAGTAAAAGTCGCCGAGAGTACGAATCGAGCTCTGTTGGCAAGTATACGATACGATGAGTTTTCTCTTCAATAAAAGTAAATAGGCAAAGTTCGTTGTTAAATCGTTTTCGTAGGGTGAAGTTGAAATACTAGCGGACGTAATGTCGAAATAAAAAACCGTTTTGGCTCACTGCAGTACACGGTTCTTTTAACTTCACCCATCTCAGGTACAGCGTAAGCCAATTAAGATATCGGTGACTGGTTTTTTCTCTGCATGCAACATAGTCCATTTTGTTGTTTGTAGCTCATAAGCAATGGCAAGCCAAAAATGGCATCTTTCGACATTTTCGCCTGCTAGTACCTATTTCAACTCGCTTCTACGACTAATCGTAAGAAAAGAGTACCTTGTATGTCTAAAATATTGGTTTGAACCGGTATATATCCCAAGATTTTCCGACTATTTGCCCGAGTTGGTACTATTTGCGCCAACTACATGAAGTTGTATCGTTGCCTCAACAGCTGACAGATCAATTCCAACAAGTCAACATGCCAATAGGTCTGTAAATTTCTTCGGGCAGGAATTTAAGATCTGTCAAAAGTCAGATTTGACAATTAAAATTATAAAAACTATCTACGACTACGCTTACCTCGGGCGGTCAGTTTTGGAATATGTGAAGACCTATACTCGTGAAAGGCTGACTATTGTTGTCATCCTATTTGTCAAACGAGGACGAAAAATTTTTGTTTAGGACAGATATTTTCCTATTTTTCTTTTTTGTGAAAAGACAAACTATTTTGTTCACAAATCAGATCGATGAGTCACACCAAAGTAAATTGAATTCGTTCATCGAACTCAGGTCAAACATTTTTGTTTTGTTGTTTTTTTTTTAATTCTTCTCTCAGGAAAGGCGAACCTATAACACTGAACCAGTGCTCAGAGATGTGAGGAGATATTTCTTTACTTTATTTTTAAAAGTTTGTAGTTTATATGTGTTAAGAAATATGTATTCTGGTAGCGAATTCCGAAGAGTGTTTGTTCTATAGAAGAAAGAATTTTGAAACAGTAAAAGTGCGGGGTGTTTCGAGGTGAGCATGGAACTAATGAGCGCTTAAAGCTTGCCTTGTAGATCGAACAAAGGAAGAGTTTTCAGGAATTAAATATCTTAAATCTTCAGGACATTAACCATTATAATATTTATCACGAAGACATAAATCAGCAACATGTCTACCGTGTGAAGTGATTGGGGATTGGTTGTTAACTCAGGATTATCGGTTAAACGAATGGCTCTTTTCTGTATTGAATCAAGAAGGCGCGAGAGAATGCTTAGGAACAGAGCTCCAAATGTGAGAGCACTATTTTAATGCCGGTTTTGTCTGAGTTTGTAAAGTAGAAGTAACTGAGGAGGGGAAAAGAATCCTTTTGCTCTAAACAAATAACTAATAAGTGTTGGTGCCAAGTTATATTAGAGTTAACAATTGACTCCGAGGAGGTGGATATTATCTTTTGCATAAATTGATTTTGCTTTCAGGGTCGTTGTATGATTTTGCTGAAGGGTGGTACAGTAGATGCATTTGTACGTTTGTCAACTTTGACATCTGTGTTGACAGGTATAGGTCGTAACATATTCCAAATTTGAACACCAGGTATAGCATTCTGACTTTTCCAATCGTCAATTGATTTGCCAATTTGAGGATAGAAAGAATTTGAGGATAGAAATGATAGAAGCGAAAAGTAATTCTCCATCCAACACGCAACTGCTGATGAGCCAGTACGGAACATGAAAACTCTGCACAGAATTTCCAAAGCTTACCCCCGCAAGTGTTATGCTTTTACGGAGAAAAGCAATAGCATAACCAGAAGAATATATTGTAAAAACATCTGGCATGCATCTAATTGTTGTCCATTCTCTTTACATATTGGATGAGAAGAAGGTGTTTTGTATTCGGCCGACCCTAACCTGGGTAACAGACGCCGGGCAAGAAGCCACTCATTTCAAACAGACGCTCCTGGGTTTTTCGTTTGTTGCTGGTTTTGGTCCGCACCGGATATTTTCCATACCGGTACCCACCATATCTGGTGAACATTTCCCTATCCGCCCCCTGCGGAGGCGCCCAATTGGGAATCTGCAACCCCAGAAGGGTTGTAAAAATTTTGTTGCTCAAAGCGTTCGTTCACAGTTTTTGTCTATTTGAGTGGATTTTGAAGAGCCCCACTCTTCAAAATTAGACATGCTGCCCATTTTAGTGCACAAAATTAAACGAACGGCCCTAATGCATTAAGATCAACTTTTTCTCTTAAACTGTTAAACATTTATTATTCTCCCCCCGAAAGTTGGCATTGCATAATTTTGTAGGTTCCTAACCCTAAGTGTTTTTTATTATTTGAAAAAATAGGCATAAAATAAACTTGAATTGTGGAAAATTTATTATGGCCAATGTTCTTTCAGGCTGCCATTTACGCATGGTCCATTTTGAAGGTTTGATTTTGAATTACAGCTTCCAGCGTTGCGACCTTGTATTAGCCCAATTTAGTAATGTTGCGAGTAAAAAAACATTAAAAAAATAAAAGCACATTTAAGACTACAAAGAAACTGATAAAGAAAAAGCAAAAAAAAGCAAAACAAAACGCGACTACATTATTAGTGTTCATTTCTCCGTTTTTTTTTTTTTTTCATTCAAAGAAAGGAAAACGTCGAAAAATTGCATTAAATGTTGAATTTTTAAATCCTGTATAAATTAGCTGGCTGGTCGGCAAGACTTGTATTCACATAAACCCAAAGAAAAAAGAGCAAAAGTGACAGGTCCAAAACTTAAAATTAGAGGCCAAACAACGTAACTTTTCAATAAGCCATTATTTCTCGAGCAGTGGGCGCCGTAGACGTCTTTTTAGGACGGAAGTGTTAAATTTGTCAAGCAATCATCATCATCATCATCATCATTTGCGAATGCCGCTTATCCTTTAAAAGGGTCGCGGAGCGAGGGTGGCTAAATGGTCTTTCCATCGTTCTCGATCCTCCGCCACAAACTTAAGAGACTCCGGCGCAATCCCCAGGCGGGACTCAGAGAGGTTCTTTACCTGAGCCCACCACCTGTTTCTTGGCCTACCAGAAGGGCCATGCGCTCGCATCTCGGCTAGCATGACCTGTCTAGGAAGTCTGTCAGGGGGCACGCGAACGACGTGTCCAAACCATCGAAGAATCGATCGCTCCACTCGGAGAAGCAGCTGCTAAACATTAAGATTCCCACTAATACTGACGTTTCTTACTCTATCTCTTAGAGTAACACCAGCAACGCACCTCAGGAATCTCATTTCGGCAGCTTGTACCCGCGATCTAATTCTTTCGGTCATTACCCAAATTTCATGACCATAGATGAGGATCGGAACGAACACTGAATTAAAAACTGAGATCTTTGCTTTCACTCCAAGCTCAGCTTTCCTGATGACCGGCCGGCGCAGTTCCTTTACAACTATAGGACAACTCACTATCACTCCTCCAATCTTTCGTGAAAAAGACCCCGAGATACTTAAACTTCTCCACCTGTTTTAATGGAACTCCATTTATGTGCAGGGTACACCTCACAGGAGTTCAGGAAACAACCATCACTTCCGATTTGTTCACGTTTACTTTCATCCCAGCATCACCACAGACGACTGCAAACCTATCCAGTGCTCGCTGAACTTCTTCTTTGGATGATGCAAGGATAGCTAAATCGTCTGCGAACAGCAGATGGCTCATACTGATGCCAGCCAATTCGAAACATTGCTCGCCAAGACTGCGCTTCACCATCCAGTCCATATATGCTATGAAAAGGAGCGGCGACAGAACACAGCCCTGGCGAAGTCCAACGCGCACATCAAAAGGACGGGATTTGACGCCATTTATCCGTACACAGCTTCTGCAGTTTCCATACAAAGACTGGATGGCTCTCAGAAGAGGCTCTCATACGCCTTTTCCAGATCTACAAAACACGCATAGACCGGTTTGGCATATTCCCAGGCCTTCTCAAGAATAACCTTTAGAGTAAAAAGCTGGTCGGTTGCGCCTCTGCCGAAAGCCGCACTGTTCTTCCCGTAACAAAGGCTCGATTACAGCTCTGGAACGCGTTTCCAACACCTTCGCGAATACTTTTTCCGGAAGACTCAAGAGAGATATGCCCCTATAATTGGCGCAATCTTTCCTGTTCCCTTTTTTGAAAATGGGCACTATAACTCCTATTTGCCAATCGCTTGGTGCCTTCCCGCTATCCCAGGCCACCTTAATGACACGTGTTAGCCATTTAACACCCTCTTCACCCATTGCCTTGAACATTTCTGCCCGGATTTGATTAACTACAGCAGACTTGCCAACTTTTAGCGATTTAATCGCTTTAGTGACTTCGTCTACTGTGGGACTATTCTCCGCCCTTTTTCTCCTCAGCGTGGGAATGCCAGTTTCAGTGCCCTGTTGGGGTTGAGCAAATCCGAAAAATGCTCTCTCCGTCTGCGCAAGACATCGCTTTGTCAAGCAATGCTGAATAAAAGCAACAGGACGCGAAGAGGCAAGTATGCGTCATCGGATATATAAAGAAAGATTAAGTCAGTGTGGATGAATAATCCTTCAGTTGGTTTGGGCATGTTTCAAACAAACAAACCCATCTACGAATGGTTAAAGCTTTCTTATTATAGTTGAGATAACAGATTTAGTGCTGCACCAGCTCAGTAACAGTACTTACTGCCTTGTTTGACCATATTTGAAGAAAAACCTTTAATTGATAATAGTCCGGTAACTTATAAAACGATCGAAATTCCTGTGTCTTCTCGTTATCCAGGCTTGCGTCTAAAATTCTTCATATTCCACGTTTGATGTAGCTAGTGGTTGCCCGGTTTTCCCTTTTTATTTAGACAAATCTGCTCCTCAGTAAAGGTTAATAACATTACCTGGAAGAGTAAAACAAGTTTTTGCAACCGACTTCTTTAGCGAATTGTGTTTTAGAACCAACGTATTTTAAAATAATTAAGTGTTTTTGTTTTTGGTGAATTTTTTTCAACACCAAACACCGAGGCAGTTTTGTGCTCGCTGTGAGGAAAATCTTAGTAACAATATTTATCTTTACACTACACCAGTTTTAAAAATAATACAGCGTTAATGTTTATTATATCGTTTAATGTGCTATTTTTCTGCATTGCAGGTTGCTGAGCGAGCCTTATATTTATGGAATAATGAATACGCTATGTCCTTAATAGAAGAAAATAATGCTGTTATAATGCCAATAATGTTCCCAGCCCTTTATCGTATTAGCAAAGAACATTGGAACCAAACTATTGTAGCATTGGTGTACAATGTTCTGAAAACTTTTATGGAAATGAACTCCAAACTATTCGATGAATTGACAGCTAGTTACAAGGCTGAGCGACAAAAGTAAGTTTGATTAAGTTTGAAAATACATTTTTAAATAACTTTTCCCCCCATTAAATATAGAGAGAAAAAACGAGAACGAGATCGCGAAGAGTTGTGGAAGAAACTGCACGAACTGGAAATAAATCGATCTAAAAATAATCCAACAAATAGCGTCACACCAGCAACGCTAAATACTTCATCATCATCTGCGGCCAGCAGTGGAGCGCAGCAGAATGCGAATTCACAGCATCAGCCACAGAACAATCAACTTCATCAATCGAACAACACCGCAGCTCTGTTGCAACCCGCACCAGGCGCTGCAGCCGGCCTCAATGCGACCGGCAATAGCTCTGGTGCCAATGCGTCAGCTGCCGCCGCCGTGGCACACACAAATTCAGCAATGAGTGCAGGCTCAGGAGCTGCTGGTGTTGCGATTTCCGTGAGCAAGTGATGTACTACAGATTAATAACATAATTTTTGTTAATGCAAACAAGAAAGCGAAAATTAAAAAACAAAAACTAAACTGCAAGTGAATTACAACAAAACAAAAACAAAAAAAGAATAAAACGCTCGGAAAATTTTAACAAAATAAATTACTGATTACTACCGTAAAAGCAAGCAAAAAATAAAAAGTAAATAAAATATATTACTATAAAGAAAAAGTCAAATAAAACAACAATATTAAATTAAAACCACTAACAGCTGAACTTAGGTCAAGCAATTATAAATAGTAGACTAAACAAAAAAATATAAAAAAAAAACACAAGAAAAAAGTTCTTTTTAATGTAGAAGTTAATGAATACAAAAGAGCATTACCTGCATATGCAAGCAAAATGAAGGACGGGGAGAAGTCGTCTCCCCGTTGCCCCTCCATCACGCACACTGCTTTTCTCATAAACAATCTTCTCCAACTCACTCACGCCCTCCCTGTACTTCATCATCTCTCTTTCATCATTTCTCCTCCTTACCATGAACTTAGGAAACAATAAGAAATAACTTGTAATAGCGCATGTTCGATATAATTAAAATATTACTAATATATTAATTATGCTATAAAGAATAACGTTTAAAAGAAAGTGGGAAAAAATGCTGTACTAAAAAAAAGATACATCAATATATATTACACAGATATATTATATATATTTTACTTTTCGGTTTTTCTTTCAAAGAAACAGCAATTCTTTTCGATACTTGTTTTGTTTTTTTCTAACGGAAATTGTATACAAAAATATCATTAAAGGAAGAGACGCGTCATTCTACAATAAAAATAAACAAACAAAAAAATTATAATCAACAAAAATTAGGCATAACTTAATAACAATTTTGCTAAGTCGTAATTTTAGAGAAATGGCAGTTACTGTTAAAAAAATATATAAAAAAAAACTACACTTTGTAGAGAAAAAAGAAATGCATAAATCAACCTACACACAAACACCAAACACACTCACACACACCACACACACGCATGCTAATTATAGAAGACAGTTTACGACTTTTTCCCTTCTGTTAAAGCAAACAATAAACAAACAAAAAAAGAATAAAAGTAAAAAATCGTATAAACAATTAGTGTAACTATGTATAAAGAGAAATTAAATATACACACATGAAAATGCATTGTTTTGTTGAGTTTAAGTTGATATTTAACATGATAATATAAGGAAATAACAATTTACATAAAAAAAATGATAAAAAATTGAATGGTACGGTATATATGCATAGTATATATATATATATATTAAAATTAAAAAAAGAAGAAAAAACAAATCTACTTAATGTTCGTTTATTATTGTTTTGTTTGATTTTTTCCCAACTGTATTTGTTTTATTTTTTAATTTCGCTCCCCCAAACTTTGTAATTGTAAATTTTATTTTAATGTCCACCAGTGCCCCTCTCTTCAGCGAAATAATAATAATAAAAAAAAAACACTTTGTAAACTCTCAATTTTTCACACACTCACACACACAGTCTAACGAAAGAAAACCAATGTTAGAAAGGACGGAAGAAACGGTATAATAAATGAATGCATTCGTATCTAATCAAAAACAAAAAGAAAATCTTTTCTTTTCTTATTTTCTTTACAATGTAAGAGTTTTTTTTGTCTTGTTTAATTTTAAAGTGTATATTTTATTAGATTATTATTACAAAAAAAGAAGAAAATATTCGTATTTTTGTTTTTAGATTACGCAAAACAAAAAAAAAATATATATATATAATTATATGGATTCAGAAAACAAAAAAATGATATATTAATAATGATGATGAAAATAAAAATTAGTAACGTATATATACGAAATTATTAATACTACTATTATTAAATTACAACAAATATTTTAAATACAAGGTGTATCATTTGTCTGTGCTGAATAATTGAAAGATCAATCAAGAATAAAATAAATATTAAAAATTTAAAACCAGTTACGAGATTTCTTTTCGGCCCGTCAAAGTGTGGATAGATACGATTGCAAGGGGGACGTACGTTTTTTGGGAAGAATAGAAATTAAAAGCGGGACGATTTTAAAGAAGTTTTTGACTGGTATGTGACTTGAACAAATATAGTGTGATGTGGCGATAAAATGCAACGATTTTCAGAAGGTGTATTGTGTATCCATTCTAAGGTGGAAAAGGCCATCGACTTTTACTGAACACTCTCATGCATTGAACTGTCATTCCATCCAGGTGACAGCAAACTGACATTCGAATTTTCACACCAGTTGATATAATTAGAAAAAGCGATATTACAGGAACTTGGTTTATTTTGTATAGATAGTCCGATAGGTGATTCTCTCTGACAGTGACAGTTGTTTTTGGACCATTGAATTGTGCCCATCGATAGATATAGTATAAAGTGATTAAATTAAAATGAAGTTAAATTTTAAGTTGTTTAGTTGAATAAATGGTGATTTAAACTTAAATAAGTTGTGTTTAGTCAAAAAGTCTAAAAATACGTGCAGAAATGAATATAACGTATTTTTATTAATGTTTTTCTTAAATTTCTTCCCTACTCTTTTTGCTTCGTAGGGAAGAGGCGTCAGTCAAATTTGCAAAAACCATCCCCCTTGACTGCGTTCGTGCCGGCACCTAAATCAACCTCCAAGAAAACTCTGCATGCCAAATTTTGATAGATAAAAATGGCGCCCAACGGGGGGTTCGGAAATCCAAGAACACAAGTTCCTGGATTGAGTGCCTTATACTCTACTCAGTGAGTCTAATGCCCTACTTCGGCACCTGATTTAATGTCAAATAAGCCTCTGCAAACCCAGATTAGACGGATAACAATGGCGCCCAACGTGGGTCCGAACATCCTGTGTTGCTGGATTAAGTCTTATACCTTCCTCAGAAGTGTGAAAAAGCCGCCACGTAAAAGAACCTATATCTCCAGGAAAATGTATCATGACCGGCTCAGTTGGTATTGCCATGTTCAAAGGAGAGATCACTGTCAAAAAGGCAATGTCAATCAACATTCCAGCCCAATGACGAAGAGATCAAAACCGGATGGCTCCTGCGGAGCGCACCCAATCCGTCTTTTCATGTGCGATCCGCTTCGAATTGTGTTATTATATGTGAATCGCATCACGGTGCCTTCCAGTTTCCAGTTGTCAAAGTGACCGAGCCTTCTAATAGCGTTTTTCATTGAAGAAAAGATTTGCTCTTTCTGTCAAAAGATTTGATCTTTTTTGATTTTGCATTGCAAAGAGCAATTCTAGATCAATTCTCACCACGAAAGATGCGATCTCCCGATCTTGGGAGATTTGAACTGAACTCACCAACACATGGAAATATTTCTACCGTCAAACGCCGAATCGAATCAATTTTATTTGTTTCGAATTAATGTGCGGACGTGTTTGTTGGTTGCCAGCCCGTGTGTGTGATTTATTTTGCCACCAAACGAGGGAGCATGTTTTATTAAAACGAGCAGTTCTCAATTTTGAGAGCAATTCTTTCGAGTTTCAACGAAAAACGCTATAAGTAAAAACAAAAATCGCACAAATCATTTCGGGCTTCGATTTGTTGAGTTCATTTAACTTCATTTGTTCTACTTAACGGCAATAAATTCATTTTATTTTGTTATTACTTGTTATAAAATGTAAGAATGAATGTGCGAATGTAATTTCTTTTTGGAATCTACCAAAACATTAAATTGTTGCGCGTTTACACTTATTTTGATTTCTTAAAAGAAAAAAATCAATTGAAACTATTTATACTTGCAAATTTATACTTGCGGTCGTGTTCGCTTTCCATCCGCCACCAAATTACCTATCGCAACCTCAGGGCGTTTTTCTTTTTTAGTTCAGAGAAAAGCACTGAACAGAGCTTGGACACTCTGAGCGTGCTCTGAACCGATTGCGCTCAGTGTACTCTGTTCTGATTTTGTAACGCACTCTAGCATATTTTTTGGAATGAAAGAAATGAAAGAAAATAAAACTTAAAAAAAAATGGTTGTCAGCCGAAAATGATGCAAAAGGAATATAATTTCACCGAACAATTTATCAAACACTTTTACTTTCGGCCTTAAAACAACAAACTTTCCCTTTTAATTTTTCTTCCACCACCATCTGTCATTCTGCTGTGCTCAGCAATGAGCTCAAAACTATTCCGAACACTTTGAGCGCGCTCTAATCATACTCTGAACGAAAAAAGAAATACTAATCTCGGGCTCTGATTATTCTGAGCACAAAAAGAAACACAATTTTTCGTTTGACAGTTCGAGCTCCGCTCTGAGCAAAAACAGAAAAACGTTCGAAAGTTGCGCCATGACACTTCGAATTCGCCTACGCATTGCATAATTGAATCTGGGAGGGAAAGCGATTTTTCGATTTCGCTTTGCATAATTGGGCGCATTCGCACATCGTAATACCAAAATCGAGATGCGATGGATGACATTTGCGATTCGCTTCGCACACCACAATCAGTTGTGTACTTCGAAGTAATG
This sequence comes from Neoascia interrupta, assembly GCA_947623515.1. Taxonomy (NCBI): domain Eukaryota; kingdom Metazoa; phylum Arthropoda; class Insecta; order Diptera; family Syrphidae; genus Neoascia; species Neoascia interrupta. The sequence goes on along the minus strand of OX392464.1, from coordinate 4,715,424 downwards.
GAAGCAATGGATTCATTGTGCCAGAGGCATTAAATATACACGTCTGCATGGACCGTTATCCAAAGAATGTGTGTATTTAACTGAGTTGGCTAGTGGGTACTTCGACATGACAGATGCAAAGGATATATTGGGCATGGGCTGACGACTTTAATACTAAAGACGTCTACTCCTTTTTCCATAGACGATCAAAATTCGCACAAATGAACACTTTTGGAGTTGATCGACTCCCAACCGGGAACAGAGCCTGACAACACACCCTGAAAATTTTAGTCTTGTCGGAGGCTTTAAATTGTCAGTGTGATGCATGCAGAAAATAGGTCTAGCATGTTAACAATTTCATAATACCCTTTTCAAACCGGCCCTTTATCTAGATTGAAGTCAAACAACTTAAAACAAAAACACATCTATGTAGATGTCTCAAATATTTAAGTAGATTTCATAATCTAGATTACCTCAAAATCTAATATAGAAATCTACCCCAAAGCTTACAAGTATCTGAACAAACACCCTCCTTAATTACTCAGCCCAAGATGGATAATGTTGAATTGACAGAGGAATAAAGAAAACAGCAGATATGATATTTTGACAAAGCTTAGACGGAAACTTTTTGTCTTGAATTGGAGTGGGTACTTTTGTAAAACTTAAATTCTGTTATTTTGCTTAAAATAACAGAATCAAAGTTTTCAATTAATACCTCCTTTTTATGAATTAAAATCATTTTTAAGTTATCCGAAACCATTTGACTTGTGACAACCTTGAAAAATTTGAAACGGGTTTAGAAATAACTTAAAAGTCAATATCTAGATTAAGTTCGTGGAGTGAAGTCAAAGAGAGATTTCGAAATCTTATTGAGATGGTTGTCCACTTGTCAAAATCAATGACATACAAGCTGTCAATAGTTTTTGTGGGGTAAACGTGCGGTTTGAGTTTGGTTTCACTGCTGTTTTTTAGCTTAACAATAAGTTTTAAACTGCAGTTTTCACCGGAAAATGTGGTACTAGCCACTGTGCGCTCTTTAGCCCATTTTCGATCCACATGCGGCAGATTACCAAAAACTGCTGCACGTCATTACTTTTGGTCCTATATGTCTAGGAAAACTGTGGACAGGCCTGTGTGTAATACGTTTAGCAACTGTTTTGTGTAATTGTTTACATGGAAATTGCAATTTTGTGAATCGCAATTTATTCTTCCTCATTATATTTATGCAAACAATCACAAGATATCACACATTATTTAAAAAAAGGCAGCGTTCCCGAAGTTTAGCCGCTGAATGCTGTTTGTCATCCAACCCCGCAAATCAATTTCAACGATGACAGGAATGTTTATACATCCATGAATTGGAAAAAAATGTTTCCTTGAAATACAGTTGAACTCTTTGACTACTGTGACAAACGAATGAGGATCAGCATTTTGTTTTAAAATTTGTTTTGACAGTAATATACTTTTGAAGCTGGCACGTCAATTTCAAGTCCAAATTTTAGATACCTCTTAGGGCCGGTTCGCACTTGACATAGAAAAAAACTGGCAAACTAGTTTGAGTTTTTCTCCAATGTAATTTTTCACTCAACGCAACTGTCATTTCACATAGAAAAAACAGGCAAAGAAGATCGAACTATTCTCCCAAGTTTGATTCGGGATTAACCCAATAATTTTGGTGAGTTAAGCCGAGATTAACCCGGGATTCAAATTGACTGGAAAACTCATTTCTGGGGATAAGCTCAATTTAATTCCGAAACTAGGATGATATCGCACTGATAACCTGGTCCTTAGAATCCATTTGCAAATAAAAACAATGATTACGCATCGGAAATACAAAACATGTTATTTTTTATTATAAGCTCGTTACTAGATGGCGCATGAAACTAGAAACTTTGAACGCGAAACGTCTATTGTAATAAGCTAATTCAATTATCGCCTACTGTATTTTCTATACAACTGCTCCGCACATGCAGTCTGAAGGGCTTGCATTTGCAATACACATGCTATTGCTAATTATAAACGTTGCGAAAGCTTTCATAAAATTTTCCCTCACCTTGCTGTTGTCAGTGCGATGCTTTCACTCAGAACAGACTCAATGTGCTCGCAAATTTGGTCGCGATCGGACGTGAAAACGTAGAATCTTAGTTTTATTTCCCTATAGTCAAGTTCAGAACACTCTCGCAAAAACCCCCAAACACATTTATGAAGTGGGAATATTGTTCAGATTTCGTAGCCGGTTGTTTTGGCGGTAAGTTGTGATTGTGACGCGCGAGAAAGTGTCTGTCATATACAAGTGGTGAAAGATTCTGAAAAATTGCAAAAAAAGGATCACGTAATACTTAGCAATTTTTCGACATAAGTGCAGCTAATCTAAGTTCAGTCAACTCAAGTGCATCGTAAATAAAACGTGGGGCAGGGTCGGCAAAGTGAACTTGAAGAGCAATGCCATAAGAAAATTGTTGAAATTTAAGTTTCGTGTCGTCGGATAGGCTAGATTTGGCGCGGAAATAATTATTTTCAAAGCAAAATAAATGATTCTTTGTGTAGGTCTATAAGTTTTTCAATATTTTATTAAGTATTATTTACAGAAAATGCCACCATGCCTGTACCTCATACATTTTTAAGGAATTTCAAAAACAAAAATATTTAATTGGATCGCAGGCAACTGCTGATTAAGTTTCGTAAGATTTTCGAAAGAATATAATTAATAAACAAGACTGATCATTTTTAGGCATAACTTAAGGGACGGGTTATGGCTCTAGTTAAAATTCATTCGGTATACTATTGGTTTTTCGTGTTTTGAAAACATAAGAGAGTTTCTTGTTACCGTCGCAATATTATATGCGTAGAGAATATCGCTGTCAAAAAGGAGGGATATTACCGATCAACTTTTATGGTTTCCTTACAGTTATTAACTTTGACAGTTTCCGAAACTATCTTTATAAAATTAACTTTTTTTTCTAAAGTTTTTGTTCTAAGGTTGGGCGCCACTTATTCTTTTTCTGACGTGAAAAGGAGAAATACTGTTCAAGATCACGCTCAAACTTTAGGATAAAGCCCCAAAGCTTACCATTGACTTGTTCTTCTCCCTACAGGTGCTTGTGGAGTGCTTGTTGGACATCCCCTTGACACAATAAAAACATGGCAGCAGGCGTCAAACTCGTCCGTCTTTACAGCAATTCATCAGATTCATCAGCGCAATAATGGGGTAAATGAAAATTTTCTATTTCACCATTGAGCACCAACATATTGAGCCCATCAACTCGATGAAGATAAATGGTTTTTACAGAGGAATGTTTTTTCCCTTCGTCACAACCGGTGCGATCAATTCCATCCTATTCGGAATCTATGGCAACCACTTGCGTCAGCTGAAAAAAGTCTGCCACAGTGACTATCAACGCGAACAATTGGAGTACCGTCACATGTTTGCCGCGGGCTCTATAGCAGGCTTTGTGCAGTCCTTCATTGCTTGTCCCATTGAATTGATTAAGGTTCGACTGCAGACACATTCATGTAAGTTTCAGAGAACTTTTAGCTGTATTGAGATTGACATATTCTAGCTGTTTCCAGACTATAATGACTACATAATTGGTCAAAAGAGGACGCCTTTCAAGATGTTTAAAAAAATCATTAAAAACGATGGAATATCTGGACTATACAGGGGACTCTTGCCAATGATGTGTCGGTACGAAGTCCGAAAACAAAAAAGCATGACTGTCAAAATTTCATGATAACTTTTCATTTTAGAGACGTCTTCCCGTATGGCATCTACATGTTGACCTACCGCCTGACTATGGAGCACCTTGACAAAGCCGATTTTATGAAGCGTCGAAAACAGCGGCTTCACATGGACGATTCATCGCGAATCGACGTTCTTGTCACAACACTGGCGGGAGCATTTGCCGGCATTCTATCCTGGGTTTGTGTCATACCTTTTGATGTTGTCAAAACCATTATGCAAGCTGAAGAGAACGCCCAATACAAAAATATAAGGCATTGCATAAAGGTCAATTTTAAGGTTTGTTTATCGAGAAATTGTTACATTCCAGGAACTTTTAAAAATATTATGTTTTTACAGCGTTATGGATGGCGCAGTTTGTTCAGAGGCAGCTGGATGCTAGTGGTGCGAGCAGTGCCAGTGAACGCAGCCACATTTGTTGGATACGAATATGCGCTTGAATGGTGCCAGAATGGAGTGCAACTCAAATCGTTGTCCAATTAGCAAAGTAATTAGCGACAAACAGATGACTTCTGTCTCAGAACGAAGCAAAATGAACATAAGATTCTCACTTACCTCATAACCATGTGATTAGAAAATTATTAACATACTCATTAAATTTCTATTTTTACCCCTGCGCCTAGAATAAAAATTCAGCTGTGAAATAGCAACTTTTATGTTTTTGTTTACTTTTTTGAGTTTTTGAATATGTGATCGAAACTTTTCGGGTTCTAAGTTACACTGACGTGAAGCTGTTTATACTAAGTCTCCACCGGCAATTAAAAGAGGATTAGCAGTTGCCAATTAAAAATAAATCCCAAAGTGGCTCCACCAGGCAAATACATGATTAAATTGACATGTACACTCCGTTTCTGCCATTTTGGTTCTCAAAAGAGAGTGGCCATGTCTTTTTCCAGGAGCAAAAAAATGATTTCCGCTGTAAAAATCAAAATAGAAAACCTACTTGTGACAGAGCTGTTGTACAGGGACAGTTTCAGTTTTTTGGATTCTCAAACTGTTACAAAGCTGCAGAAAATAGGTTTGTCAATAGGGTGAACAGAGTGAATTTATGAGAGGATTTAATATTAATCGCTTGCCAAAAGGATTTAAATTTGTATGGTAAGTCGTGTGATTTGTAGAGGATTTAATAAAGATTTGAATTAATCGCGTATTACTGCTCGGTGGAGACATGGTATTAGGCTGTTGAAATAAGGATTACGGCTTTCACACTGTACAGTAGAATGGATCTTGTGCACAGTGCTTAGGAAACTGCTTTCAGGTTGGCCCTCAGCTTTGACAGCTTCATTGGACATTATTTGAGACACAGATAGATAAGTTAAGGTGACATCAGCAAGTTAAGGTGACGTCGTCAACTTTGCAGTTTGCACAAATTGTCTGTGAAGTAGCAAGTTCATGAAGCAAGTTAATGTGACGTCCTCTTCCTAGGTTGATCCCCCAAGCTTCAGTTAGAATTTTATAGCCTTGCTGGGTTCCTCTGTCATTTTGTATAGGAGCATTCATCACTAAATAAAGGGCTTAGTTCTAGCGACAAATTTGAAAAGCAGCATTTAGATGCAACATTTCTAATGGAAAGAGGTGTAAGGTAAAAGACTCGATCGGAAAAGGAATTTGCGATCTCTTGCAATTGTAGCTATCTGATATCTACATCTTGCGATTGTCTGATGTCTAAGCGAAAACGAACTGAATAACACTGTCCAGACTATAAAGAACATAGAATACCAACTAAACCGCCTACCTTACTTGGACGAAGTGAAAGCAGCTGTGTCATTAAAAGAAAGCAGCTGTGTCGCAGCTTAAAGGTAACAGAGCGACCAAAGGTGATGGCCTAGAAGTCCAAAGATTTCAAAGTTATTAGCAGTGATTTGGTCAGGACCACGCAAGACATGGTCGGAGGAAAACATGTCCCATGAAATTAGCCTCAAGAAAGGAAACTTTCTGAATTGCGGCAATAATAAAGGCATCGCATGCAAGATCTTTTCTGCTGTACTGTGTAAACGCCTAAAGCCGTTTGTTAACAACCTGATCGGAACAAATCAGTATGGCCTTATACCAAGAAAGTCCACAGTCAACGTAATTTTTATATGGTTGTAAATCTTGGAAGAAGCCCATGGAATTCCGAACTCAGGGGATCAAAAATTCCTGCCAAGGGTAAAAAGTTCGAACTGGAGCCTGTAAGGACCATCAAGAAAACATCGTTGTGGAATCGCAGTCAGTTGGGATTTGGAAAGACCACTTCTGCAGACTGTATAACGGCGAAGACGCACCAAATACCGCTGTCAGGCAGAATGAACCATACAACCCGGGCAAAGACTTACCCACGAAGCATACGAACTCCCCACCCGACCTGGAGGAAGTGAAAGTAGCTGTGTCTAAGCTCAAGTGCAACAAAGCAGCCGGAGCAAAACTTTTTAAATTCGGTGGCGATGCGCTGGTTAGGGCTCATCTGCAAGATATGGTCGGAGGAAAGCATGCCCGACGAATGGAACCCCAGCATTGTTTGCCCGATCCTAAAGAAAGGAGACCCTCTGAATTGTGCCAACTACAGAGGCATCAGTCTTCTTAACATCGCATACAAGATCTTTTCTGCTGTACTGTGTGAACGTCTGAAGCTGTTTGTCAACAATCTGATAGGCACATTATCAGTTTGGCCTCAGGCCAGGATTCATACTGCAGCAGATCTTGGGGAAAACCAAGAAATTCCAAATCCATACATACCACCTTTTCATCGATTTCAAGGCCGCGTATGACAGCATCTATAGAGACTAGCTATATAGCGCAACGTTTAGTTTTGGCATCCCTGCCAAGCTCGTCACTCTGTGCAGGATGACGATAAAAATTTACGCTGTTCCGTCAAGGTCGGTAAGGACCTCACCGACCCCCTTGATGTCAAAAAAGGATTTGATGTCCAAAGGAAAAGGACAAAGGCTACGCGCTGTCATGTGACTTCTTTAACATCATACTTCAGAGAATCGTGCAGAACTCCTGCACCAACACCAGAAGCATAAACATTCAAAAGTCCCTTCAACTTGCATACGCAACCGACATTGACTTAATCGAAAGAGAAAAGCGTGATGTCAGTGAAGCCCTTCTTGAGTATTGGAACGGAAGCGGCGAATAGGGTCTATCAGTCAACGAGGGCAAAACCAAGTATATGGTGTCATTAAGAAAAGACAACCAATACCGACGTTTTCGACAAAACCATCGACAGCTATAACTTTGAGCAAGTTATGCTCTCTACACACCGAACTCAAAACTGTGTTTTCGTGAAAACACGCGAATACTTCTTCAAAAACATAAGTTTTCCCATACATATTTGTAAATTTTCTGTTTTCGAAACCCCAGTTTTTTAGTAGTCACTGCGAAAGTCACGAATATCAAATTGCCTTGAGAATTTTAAATAAAATTTGCAAAGAATGTCACTTTTGTCCCAACTTTGGATGTTAATATCTCCGAAACCGAATGTCCTGTCTGAAATCAGATTGTAGTTTTGAGGTCAGCGTAAGATTCTTGATATGTTCCCATCTTTTATGGATCTCTTAAAGAACTTTTAAAAATAAATATGGGCTCAAATTTGACAATTTGACGTTTAGGAAGTGTGAATGGCTAAACGAGTTTTCGAAAACTTTTTGCCCAAAACTCGGTTTTAAATTCAGTGTGAAGAGCGTATTAGGGACTTTGTCGACCCGCGTTCCGCTATCAATTTAGTCAAAGACACCAGCGCTGAACTCAAACGAAGGATAACTCTTGCCAATCGTTGTTTCTTCGCTGTTTCTCTGAGCTAAGAAGGCGATTGAGTAGCAAAGCCCTCTCTCGAGCAACTACAGTGTCCATGTATAAAAACCTAATCATCCCAGTCCTGCTTTGCGGTACAGAAGCATGGACCCTGTCAAAGGTGGATGAAAACACTTTAGGCTGCTTCGAGAGGAAAATTCTTCGGACGATTTACGGTCCCGTCTGCATAGACGGAGATTGGCGGAGGAGATATAACATCGAACTGTACCTACGGGCCGTACAGCGACACCGACCTAGCCAAAATGTGAATGGCTAGGTCGGTGTCGCTGAATCAATGTTATGATTCAATGTGAATGGCGTTCAAACTTTAGTCTTTACACCTCTTTGCAGTTGCGTCCGTTAAGTCGAAGTACACAACTGACAACTCAGCGAAATACACGCGTTCTTATGTGAAGCGACGTACGTAATGCACTTCTTCTATGGGCCTCATTCCAAAAGAACGTGTGAATTAAACTTAGTTGTCAGTTGTATACTACAACGTGACGGACGCAGCGGATTCATTGGGCTGAACGCTAAACTGCTCTGTGTGATCGCTGCTTATACAAATGAACTGTTAAGAATATTACTACTACTTAGCTATTGACTTGAGGACAATCAAGACGCAGCTGGATTTCAGGACTTTGTCCTACAATCAGCTTAAGCTTACAATTTAATCGAAATATGGACATGAAACGGAACTACAACACAAATCCGTTTTCAGCTATTTCCCTGAACGCCAAGTTCATTCGCATGAAGTTGCCTGCCCTGCGTTACAACTTCCCCACTTTTGACAACTACTATCGCGAGCAGAGTGGTGAAAAGTGACAGTGGAAAAATGGCCTGCTAGAGTGTGTATATTTACGAACAAGTTGTGTTATTTTTTCTCAACAAAAACTTTGCTAAATAATTTATTTTGCTTCGCTTGTAATCCGGATCTTCCTTTGCATTTTTATCGGAGAATCCCTAGTTTTTCTAAGTTCGAATCTCACCCCAACAAGGATCAAATGGAAATCCCAGCAAAAGTCTCGCGAAATTACTCCTCCTCAATCGAGTGTCGTTGTTTAGTTTTGTGTGCCTTTCGCTATTCCTCGTCCAGCCGAGCAACTTTTGCTCATGGCCTGTTGAAGTGTTAAGAAATTTATTATTTATTCCCCGCCTCTAAAAAGATAGTGTTTCAATATTATATTTTGTGATTATTGATATTTCTTTATTTGGGTGAAACGAAAATCTCAAAATGTCGTCGCTGAAAGTTGCTGTTCGCGTCCGACCGTTCAATACCAGGTGAGTGTGTGTAGTTGTGGCTCCTCTTCTCGTTAAATTACGTCAACAAAACTACGAAAACGAAACAAGAAATTGTAATTACCCACGGAAACCTAGTTTTAATGTGGTCATCCAACAAAGAGATGAGGCAAAAGTGGCCACAATAGGAGTGACTTGCTTTAAATCTGGCACAGAAGATTGAATTTATGTAATTTTGGGGGGACAATGGGTACAAAGACGACAGTGGTGCTTGAACCTAATCCCATTAAAGTCTGACAAGAAACAGACATTGTTTTGCTAATAAATCTCTTATTTGGTTTGCCACTCCAATAAGAGTTTGTGTCCTTTTTGAAGGAAGAAAACTACGCACTTGCTGGTCCCCCTAACTAAACCCATTTAAAAACACCAGGCAGGTGGTAATCGCCTCCATAATCGACCCAGGCCTGAATGATGGTTTTGTAACTTGGAGGCGAAATGCGGCTCATCGCACTAACGACCGTCACGCATCGCTAATCCCTTCATTACTGCTCCTATTGCAGACGCCTGTCTCTGGTTTGGTTGGTGTTTTTTTTTCCTGTTTGCTCACAAGCATGAGTCATCCTCACCAGATTCCAAAAGCCAATGGCATTCATCATTTTGGACTTGAACAGAGATAACTATACACAAGCGAACACGAATCTGATTTTTACGATATTAGTAGCAGTTCCATCAGTAGTGGCTGATATTATGGACGGTTTATCGAATTCTTTTATTGTGGTGGTGCTGCCTACTCTTTGACTTGTGGGCGTACCGACGAAAACAGTTGATACCTGGGAAAAAAATGCTTGCCTGGAGTTGTTATCATTGGAAGCGACTTTGCGTTTTTAAACTTTTATTAAGGAAGATACTATTTTAAGGCCGATGTCATGTGGACTTAGCAGCCTGTTTGAAGAAGCATGATAAGATGCCTTAACTATAACTTTTTTCAAGTTAGCTGACTCCTTAGTGGGTCATAAGCTGTGCGAAGACGGGAGAAGTGCATCATGTAAATTGAACTGTGCACTATGTCTGCTCTTATTCTTGTTAGGCAGGTATGGATGGGTACCTTCGACCTAACCTGCTGAAATTTGTAGGAAGCAGAGTGACCATAGTTGGTTTTTAGATTCTGCTAGAATTTAGCAGTTAGCAGATTTTTAAAAGCTACATTTTTGGAAAAATTACAATATTTTTTGCTTGCTTAATTAATATAAAAAAAAATAGTTAACTTTATAGCAATTCTAATACCTACCATGTCTCCACCGGACAAAAATCCTCTACAAATTACGCGATTAACCATACAAATTTAAATCCTCTCGGTAAGCGATTAAAAATAAATCCTCCCATAAATCCCATTCAACCTATTCACAAACCTATTTTCTCCAAGGAAACTGAAACTGTCCCTGTACGATAGATCTGTCACAAATGCGTTGTATATTGTGATTTTCACAGCGAAAATTGTTTTTAGCTCCTGGGAAATGACATCGTCACTCTTCAGCGTTCCCTCACGTACTACGATCGTGCTTTTTGAGTACGCGTTCTACTCTTTTCCGTAGCGTGCTACTCCTTTAATTTTCAACCTAAACAACACTACAGCCGGATACATTTCGCTAGTTCCCATTTCCAGCAAGATTAAGCTGAACGCACCCATTACAAGTTTAATTGAACATTCGTTTACTTCACACTCGAAATACGACCAACTTCATGAGGATGTGGCAATTCAAATTCACTGGCAGAAAATAGGCAAAATCAAAAATTACATGTTGTTGGTTTAAGTGCATTATATATGCCGAGAGAACATGTAGGCTATTTGGGACACTCGAGATGGAAGAGGGCTGTGGTACAGATAGTAGGACCTATGACCGACGATTGGAAGGTCCTGGGTTCGAATCCAGGTCCAACCAACCATCTTTTTATTTTTTGTTTTGCCAACATGTCTTGTTAAGTAAATTATAATTATTATGATGACAACTAAGCCGTACAGGCTCGCAATTCAAACTCCCAAAGTTAAATGGAGTGGAATTATCCCTACCGGATAGTGCGAAGTATCTGGGTGTAATCCTGAACCAAAAACTGAATTGGAATCTTAATGTAGAGGAAAGAATCAAAGAGGCATATAATGCTCTTTTTATCTGCAAGATTCCGGTGGGGAAAACTTAGGGCTTAAAACCCGCCATGGTCCACTGGTTGTATACCGTGGTGATAAGACCCATTCTTACTTACGGTGCCTTGGTTTGGCGGAAAGCAACAAACAGTTTATGGAAAATTTTCAGCGGTTCAAAGACCGCTTGCATAGCTATGACAGGTGCGCTCCGTACTACACCTACGGAAGCTCTGAACACTCTGCTGAACCTAACACCGCTTGATCTTACTTACTTACTTACTTAAGGTGGCGCTACAGTCCGGGGTGGACCTGGGCCTCAGCCAACAAGCTTCGCCAGCCAGCTCTGTCTCTGGCTAGCCGTCTCCAGTTTCGCACGCGAAGTTGGCTGAGGTCCCCTTCCACTTGCGTGCGCCACCTGAGTCTCGGTGCTCCTCTACCGCGCCGTCCCTGCGGTGTGGATTCGAAGATTTTCCGGGCCGGGGCGTTGGTGTCCATCCGCTCTAGATGATTGCTCTAGATGACCCAGCCATCGTAGACGTTGTGTTTTGACTCTTTTGGCTAAGTCGGTATCGCTGTACAGCCCGTACAGTTCGATGTTATATCTCCTCCTCCACTCTCCGTCTATGCAGACGGAGACTCCAAGATCTGCCGCAGTGTGAATATTTGATCGATGGTGGACTATCCTGGCCTAAAGCCACACTGATATGTGCCTATCAGATTGTTGACAAACGGCTTCAGGCGTTCACACAGTACAGCAGAAAAGATCTTGTATGCGATGTTAAGAAGACTTATGCCTCTATAGTTGGCACAACTCAAAGGGTCTCCTTTCTTCAGGATCGGGCAAACAATGCTGAGGTTCCATTCGTCGGGCATGCTTTCATCCGACCATATCTTGCAGATGAGCTGGTGCATGCTCCTAACCAGCTCATCGCCAGCGGATTGTAAAAGTTCGGCAGCTAGGCCGTCTGCTCCGGCTGCTTTGTTGCACTTGAGCTTAGACACACCTACTTTCACCTCCTCCAGGTCGGGTGGGGGGTATCGTTCGTATGCTTCGTCGGTAACGTCTTCGCCCGGGTTGAATGGTTCGTTCTGCCTGACAGCGGTATTTGGTTCGTCCTCGCCGTTATACAGTCTGCAGAAGTGGTCTTTCCAAATCCTCAGCACCGACTGCGATTCTACAACGATGTTCCCTTGATGGTCCTTACAGGCTTCAGTTCGAAGTTTATACCCTTGGCAGGACCTTTTGATCCTTTGGTAAAACTTTCTAACCTCATTCCTGTTGTAACATCTCTCTATCTCTTCAACCGCGCGCTTCTCGTGCTGTCTCTTTTTCCTTCCGAGAAGCCGGTGTTCCTCTCTCCTCCTCTGCTCGTAGAGCTCGCGAGCAGCTCTAGTCCTTCTGTGCAGCGCCGCTTTGTATGCTTCCTGTTTAGCTGCATGTGCTTGCCGGCATTCATCGTCAATCCAGGGGTTTCGTTGTGGTGGCCGTGTGAAAGCCAGCACTTCAGAGGCGGCGTCTCTGATGGCATTTTGGCAATGTTGCCACTGGCTATCAATACTTGATGCTGGCTGCATAGGACTTCGTAGAAGGTTTTGAGAGACTCGGTTGGAGAAGGACCTGGCGATCTCTTGCGATTGTAGTCGGCCGACGTCAAACTTCCTCACAGTATTTCCATTACTTGACGCTGCTCGGGATATCCGCAGCCGTACCTTGGCTACAACAAGGTAGTGATCCGAGTCAATGTTGGCCCCTCGGAAAGTTCGGACATCCATGATACTGGAGGAGTGCCTTGCGTCGATCGCAATGTGGTCAATCTGGTTGACGGTTGAGTGATCGGGAGATCTCCATGTCCCTTTGTGGATATTGAGATGCGGGAACTGTGTACTAGCTACCACAACGTGTCGCCCCGCAGCGAAGTCGATCAGCCTGAATCCGTTATCGGAGGTCGTGTCGTGCAGGCTATGCTTTCCGACAGTACGACCAAAGATGCCCTTCCTTCCTAGCTTGGCATTAAAATCGCCTAAGACAATCTTAATGTCGTAGCTAGGGAACTGCTCATAAGTTTTGTCCAGGAGCTCGTAGAACATATCTTTGGTCTCGTCATCTTTCTCCTCTGTGGGGGCATGCGCGCATATGAGGCTAATGTTGGCGAATTTAGCCTTGATGCGGATCGTCGCGAGGCGCTCGCTTACAGGGTTGAAGCTCAAGACTTTTTGCCTAAGTCTGCCTCCAACAACGAAACCACATCCAAATAGGCGCTGTCTTTGATGCCGATAGCAGTCGCCGTAGTAGATGTCGCAGTTTTTCATCCTTCTTTTGCCCGGCCCGTCCCACCGCATTTCTTGGATGGCAGTAATGTCTGCCTTGCAGTCGTTAAGGGCCTCCGCTAGTTGCTCGGCTGCACGTGGTCTGTTAAGGGACTTAACATTCCACATGCAGATTTGGAGCTCGTTGTCCTTATCTCGTTTGCATTGGTCGTCAACAGTAAATCCGTCCGAATCCGAGGCTTGTTTCTGATTCGTGACTGGTGTTTCTTTACGTGGCCGGGAAGTCACCCCGACGGCACGACCCTCGACCTGGAGGACCAGATCCTTTGTTTAGCTCTAAGGACGGAGAGCCGGATAGCCCGCTCCTTATAGGCCTGAGCTCCGAATACGTCGTAGTAGCCCATATAAGGTGTTCACTAAGTAGTTCGGCCTGACTGGAACTATAGACGCCACCGTTGATTCCATCTGGGGAATTCCTCCGCTGCCGTCCGGATGCAAGGAGAAGTGCCTTAGTGGGAACACCGCTTGATCTACAGACAAAAAAACTTGCTGGCAATAGTGCGCTACGGCTCACTAACTTAAACTACTTCAAGAGCCGTAGCTACGGACACGGCTCGATCCTGTCGGAGATACTGCCAGGCAATCCAACTTTAACGGATGAAACTCCCTCCCTTGTCGACTTTGACACACCGTATGACGTCATTTATCCAGTAAGGGAAGACTGGGAAAATAATGCAATTGTCAGACCTAATGAAATTGCAATTTTCACAGGCGCTTCGAAAATAGGGGAAGGAACAGGTTCTGGTATCTTCTCAAAAGACCCGGAACTAAATGTATCCTTAAAGCTACCGGATACATGCAGTGTCTTCCAATCAGAGGTTCTGGCTGTACTTGTGGCGGCCGAGCTTTTGCAGATGAGATCGATTTCCGGCAGAGATATCGCCATTTACATCGATAGCCAGGCTACGCTCACGGCAATGGAATCGATCAACATCAAATCTGATATAGTCAGGGGCTGTCGCACAATGTTCAAGGCATTGTGCAGTCAGAACTGAGTGAGACTGTGCTGGGTGCCAGGACACTGCGGTATAGAGGGTAACGAACAAGCTGATGAGCTTGCTAGAAATAGAGGGCTCCTTGGAAACAGTGTGGTTTCTAACATCAAAACACCCCTCTGCGTAGTGAGAGGTACTATTGAGGAGAAAATTGTAATGACGGCCAACTAAAGTTGGTCTCGTCTGGCTGGACACAGGGTATCTAGGTCCCTCTGGCCGCGACTAGACGAAAAAGGATCGAAGGCACTATTAAAACTGAGCAGGGACAAGCTAACGGCTTTGGTGGGAGTTCTGACGGGACATTGTCTCCTGAGGAAACACGCAAGGAGGCTCGATTTTTATCGATTCTGCAGTGATCTTCAGGCGGTTGAGGATATAGCACACATACTGTGCGAATGCGAGGTAATTTTGCGAATTCGCAGAATATATTTATGGGAATATTTCTTTGGAAGTTTGGAAGAGGTACACGGCACAAACTTCAAGGGCCTTCTTGGCTTTTACAGGGAAATTGGCTGTTTCACGGTGAATGTTTAGGTTGTTTTTGCCTTTTAAATGTTATTTTCAACTGGTTCCCCAGGGATTGCGATGGGACCGCTTTGGTGCCTAGTGTCTGTGTGGTCCTTTTCACCACACCCCTGTTTAACCTAACCTAACCTAAGCCGTACATGCCTCTCTATTCTAACGTTTAGTCGTAGAGTGGAGTTGCAATGTTAGCGGACGGAAATGTCGAAAGAAAAACCGTGTGCGGTTCACCGGCATGGTACGATCCTGCAACCTTTACTTGTCGCGAGTAATGCTCTACCGTTGAGCTACAGTGAACACGATTGATTCTTTTTCCAGATTCGACTACCTCACTAGTTTTTGCCTTACGTATGCTTTCGTATTTCTTACGACTTTCTTTCTTCTTACGATTTTCTTCCTAACGTATTTCTCTTGACATTTCAACTCCACTCTACGACTAAAATCAAAAATTGTTTAGATGAGTTGGCTGGTGCTATTATGCTGGTGCTTTTAATCTGAAAATTACCATTAAGATGCTAGAAGATTTTAAGATACTATTTTTGAAAATGCTTTTGAAAATGTTTTCGAGTTAAATCTCAAAAGTTTTTGAAACTTTAAAACTCGCTATAATTTTCCTTAAAACTTTGGATAATATCTGATTCGTGTGATCAGAGGTAAGGGGAATACACGGTTTTTCGTCAATATTTGCGATTTTTTCGAAAATGCGTCAAAACGGCAGTATTAAAACTCTTTCGGAAAAATTGGACTTTAGCACTTTGTTAATTTTTGGGCTGCTTTATACGCCTGTTCAATATTGGCTTCGTGCACTGAGCGGTACAAAAGTTATGGCATCAAACACTGTGAAAAACGTCATCCATTTTTAAGTTTTTAATTTTTAAAAACTTTTAAATATTTTCAAAATACTTTTTTTGCATTAAAGTTCAATATTTATTGGACTTAAGTTTCTATATTTTAGTTCTTGAAATTTTAGTCCATTTTCGCATTAAATTTAAAACTGTTATTAATAGGTCTGTTCGCGTACCCGGTTACCTCGGAATATATTAAAATATTTTACTAGAAGTAACTACAAAAGCGTTTTCCGACACTCTGCAATTAATTTTCAATTTGTTCTTTTACTACATAAGTACGCGAACACCACTATTGTGTGCATGAAAAAAATTCCCCCAGTTAGTATGCGTTCTCTGGTTATTTCAGGAGTTTATAAGCACACAAAATTTCGTCTTTCTGCGACGTACAGACAACGTAGCGATACCATAAGAGGTTATTTTTACATTTTTGGACGGACCGCTGAAAAATGAGTTAATTTTATCATATTTAATACGCTCACATTATATGCAACGACACATACTCATCGCATATCTGCGATTAACTTCTTCCTACAAATTCATTTTCGGAGCTTTTGCCGTCCGTTTTAAGCGTTCTATAAGCAAAATCTAATGACGTATTCTTTTGAACACCGAACAGCCACAACGAGCTGTCAAAAAAAAACTCGGTGCTTGCGACACTTCCAGCGTGATGTACACTCGGTTTTATTGCGTACAGAACGGCAAATACACCCGTGCAATCATCACGTTAAGTGTCAAACTGTTTTGACTTAATTTTGTTTACTTTTTTTCATTTTGCAGAGTGATTTTGGTGCCGTCGGTTTTTTAAAGTTTTTACTTAAAATTAATTTTGACAGCTTTGAGTTTGAGATATTTAGCTAGGCATTTTTGATCGATTTTATACTATTTCAGTCGTGTTGTGAAAAATCACGAATAAAATTTGAGTCGAAACGTCACTTTACATAGCTACACCCAGCGAATTTCGAGTTCGGTGTCGACACCAAACTACTTGGGAGCTCAAAAGAACATTTACACGATCAGGTGTACGTGAAAAGAACAATTTTTTTTCTGTATTCCACACCAGTTTCACGATTCGGTGTTGAAAAGAATACGCCATAAGTTAAAGTGGGGTCAGAATTTTGAAGCCAAATTAACATCAAAATACAAGTGTTGAAACCGAGCAATATTAATTAAACCAAACTAACACTGAAAATCGGTGCTAAAAGTGAGTCAGAGTTTTGAAACAATATTTTCAATTTACGTTACTCCCGGAGCTTTAAAAGAATGCAATCATTTTTGAATATAATTCTTTTGAATGCTCCGAAAAATAATTCAATTCAATGACTTCAACTTGGAGAAAATAAATCAGCATTCAGTTTGAAGTCATGACTGAAGCAATCAAAGAGTTGAAGACAATTGAATGAAATCTTTTTGACTGATCCCCATTCAATGAAGTCAACTTGAAGTCACTAGCATTCATGAATGCATTCAATCCATTGAAGTAATTTGAAGTCAGTGAATGCATTTCATTTTTTGAAGTCTTTTGAAGTCACCCACTTGTGTCAGAAAAGGGCTTAAAACAGCATATTTGAGTGCATCAGAAAAACTTCAGGAAAAAACCCTCCTGCTATGCTTGAACCTTAAAACATCCACAATTCATATGTCTTTTAAGTTTCAACCCCTTGGAGGTGCAGAGATCTTTTGACAGTTAATGGCACAAAACAGGCCTTCACAGATCTTTTTTGTAACTTTTTTACATTTTGTTACTACAACTGTACCTTGTAAATTTCAATGGTCAGAATGGCCATTAACTCTAAAAGCCGAAAACAAAAATATGTGTGCGAGGAAGAATTTTTAACCAGAAGTCATAGTATTTAGCATGGCCCATATTCATAGTCGTTTTTAAACCCGAGTCTTAGTTTAGGCAAACCAAAACACAGCTGAAACATACCTCTTGCCGTGACTAACGTAAGATCATAGTTCTTCATTTAAAAATGAGTTTAATACGTCTATGAATAGCCTAAACTTCAGTTTAGCCTAGCAACACCATAGCAAGAGCTTATCAAACATCTATGAATATGTCCCTATAAGTTTTTACTAGTAGTAAGTTCTAGTTTTGTGATATTTTTGGAACGCCCAGCGGAAATAAACGGCTTTATAATAATAAATAATTTTAAACTTTAAGGAGCACTAATTTCTTACTTTGTGGAGCACTTTAACTATAGGGTGTCGGACAACTGTGCATTAGGTCCTGGGTTCAAATACCGACCCTCAAGGTTCCACCTCTGCGAGGGTCTGACAAACCCTCCCAGAGTAACCTTAGCCATGAGAGACCTCCAAATTGCCGTTCGGAATCGGCATAAAAATATACGCACACAACACGTATAGCTGAGAGGTTATTCGAGGGTTACCGATCATTACTACCTATGCCGTCAGCTACAATACGGCCTTAACTATGTATGTTAGATCGAACTCTTTCTCTACGCAGCCACTCAATAAGCGCAATTACCGGGCAATTCCGCTTTAGTCCAGTCTTTATTTAGGCATCCCTTCGCTATAGAGTATTATACTCGTAAAAGAATACATTGTGGTCTTCTTTCTGTAACGAAAGATGTTTTTAAGCCACAAAAAAAGCAAGTAATGATTCTTTGGACGGTCGAAAGCCCGGTCTAAAACTCACTTGGTATTCCAAAATCCACAGCGAAAGTCGCATTTTGAAGAATTACTGTGCATATTTTGTGCACGAAAGACTTCCCCTTAAAGCTATAAAGAAAGAATTTAAGTCCAATTCGTCTCTTCACATAGTTTTGACAGCACGAAGGTCTACGACAAAAGCTCAAACGAAGTTCAAAAAAGAGTTCTCTGAATTAAAATCTTAAAAACTTACTATGCCTTAATTGTTACCTTGCCATTATGCTTATGTTATGAACTTAGAAGTTGACCTGGCTCGTACCAGTCTTAAAAAATAAATAAAATAGACTGGCACAACAGCTCGAGCTTCGTTGAACCAAGGCCAACTTCTCAACAATGTATGCTGTGTGTGTTAATTTCTTCACATACAAAGGGACCTACAGTTTTTTGCCGTATCCGAACGGCACTTTGAGAAGTTTTTCAAGACAAATGATACTCTCGGAGAGCTTGTCAGACCCTCGCGTAGGTGGGGACCGTTAAAAAAAAGTAGTCTTATTTTTTCAGGTGACGATGGTAGGTACACACACTAACCACTAAGATCTCCCATGCAGCTCCTAAAGACTTTCGCCCAATCAGCCTTTCTTCTTTCTTATTAAAAACCCCAGAGAGGCTGATCGACACCCACATCAGAACCAACATAGACAGCAGTCTTCTCTCGTGCTCCCAACATGCGTACCGCAAGGTATAATCGGTAGAGACGGCCCTACACTCGTTGGTTAGCATCATTGAGAAATCCTTTGAGAGCAGGGATTTTACTGAAGATTGACAACTATCTCTGCAATTGGATCGAGGAATTGCTTAAAAGCAGGCTCGTCCATGCCGAGTTGGGGAGTTGCCTAGCTGACAGGTCCATGTGCAGAGGAAACCCACAGGGCGGGGTATTAGCACCACTACTATGGCTCCTCGTAGTTAACGAACTACTCTTGATCCTAGAGGAAAACGGCCTCAAAGTTATAGCTTATGCTGACGATATTTCGATGACGGTAACAGGCAAGTTCCTCCCCACTATTAGGGACATAATGCAATTTGCCCTTAACAAATTAGCTTGGTGGACAGATAGTGTCGGTCTCGGAGTAAACCCGGCAAAGACTGAACTAGTACTGTTCACAAGAAAGTTTAAAATACCTCCCATAATCCCACCATAACTGAAAGGCGTTGAACTGTCACTTGCAGATACTGTCGATACCTGGGAGTTATTTTAGATAAGAAACTCAGTTGGAAACTGAATATACAAGACCGTGCAAGGAAGGCCTCTATTGCCCTGTATTCCTGCAGGAAAATCCTAGGCCCAAACTGGGGACTCCAACCCAGGATGCACAATACTGGATATACACGGCAGTCGTTAGACCCATACTTATGTACGGAGTATTAGTCTGGTGGAAGGTACTAGACAATAGTAGCAACATTGCTATATTAGAGAAAGTTCAAAGACTATCCTGTATTTACATCACAGGTGCTCTTAGAACAACTCCCTCGGCTGCGCTCGACACAATGCTCCATCTTCTTCCCGTTGACATCTTCGGTAAAGGGATGGCAGCGAAAGCAGCATTTAGGCTTAGGGAATGCTCGCAACTGACTCGTGACAACATGGGACATGCTAGCATCCTGAATGGCCACGACACCATCCCTCGCAACTCGGACTACGTTGTCCCATACCTCGACTTCAATGTCAAATTCAAGACCAATTTTCCAAGCAGAGCCGCCTGGGAGTCTTGTGAGGTCTTAAATGCATCTGCAATAGGAATCTACACTGACGGATCGAAAACAGCACTTGGAGTAGGATCAGGAGTCTTTTCAAGTACTCTAGACCTTTGTATCTCCAAGCGCCTGCCAGATCACTGCAGTGTGTTTCAAGCAGAAATCACAGCCGTTCATGAAGCCGCGGCCTGGTTTTCAATTAACTCAGTCGAGTGCAGCGCTATTGTTTTCTATATAGACATCCAAGCTGCAATAAAAGCCTTAGAATCGCCAACGATACGATCCAAGTTGGTAAAGCAATGCCGCGAATTTCTCAACGAGATTGCTGTCAGGTGCGACGTATCCCTGTGCTGTGTTCCTGGCCACAGGGATATTCCAGGCAACTGCAGAGCCGACGAACTAGCTAGAGAAGGTGCTAATGCCAACCCGACTCATACAACGGAACCGGCACCACCCATAAACTCGATAAAGTTCCACCTGGACGTCGAAGCCATCACAATGGCAAACAATAGGTGGAATAACATCAGCACATGTCTCTCCTCCAAACAAATCTGGCCAGAGCTCGATCGTAGGAAAACAAAGAGACTCATCTCCTTCAATAGGCTGAATCTTAGAAAGATATTTAGGGCCCTCACAGGCCACTGTCTGGTAGGGCGACATGCCAGAAGACTTGGTGCTCCCTTCAACGATTTCTGCAGAAGTTGCAGGGATGAAGAGGAAGAAGAGACCATGGTTCATCTTCTGTGCAACTGTCCCGCCCTATCAGCACTGAGAAGGAAATCTTTAGGCGAATACTTCTTTGATGACCTAAATGATCTAGCGCGACTCGATCTAAAGAGGATAATGAACTTTATATCCGGGTCAAACTGGCTAAACGCATAAGGGTGTATCACAAAACCCATCCCTCCTACATATGGAAACTCTACAGGCGAGCAAACACCTTACAGTGGAGCGCCAAATATACCCCACTAACACATCCCCCAAGTTTTCCCCAACAGGACCGGCCTGTGGGAAAGTTTCACCTCACTGGTACATAATCCCCCTGGTACGGGTTCATACCGCTTCGGTTACCCCTACCTCTTCTATACGGTAGAAACGGTTACCCCTCCAGCCTTCATCACCCTCGGGTATGTCTCAACCAATCAAACCTTGATCGGTGACCCTCGGTACAGGTTTATACCTTCACTGGTTGCCTAGACCCCTCCCACCCAAACGGGTAATCATCATTTAGGTCCTCGGGCTGGTAACTCCGGTCCTACAAGTGGTATCACAATGGACCTCCTTTGGTCTAAGTGTGTCCCTGCTCAGTGGGGACAGCCACCCAACCTAACCTTACTAACCACTACGCAACGGCACCCCACCCCAGTCTCAAAACCAGTCTTAAAAAATGAATTTGATTAAGTTCCAATAACTACCCGACCTATAATACCGCCTCTTCGTTATCCGGATTACTTGCTCATAGCATTCTTTCATCATTATCGGCATCAGTCTATTATTTTGTGGGCGGTTTAACCATATGGTGATAACCAGGTTTTTAATATGAAAACTTGCGTGCTAAAGTCAAGTGTTTTTGTTAATCGTTAAATAAGGTTTTATATCCAAAAACTGTTATCATTCATTGTTCATTCAATATTGCTGCAATTACAACCGAGCGTGGCACATATGCCACAAAACACTCTACAAGATAATCAGCGTAATATTCCTTTACGAGGTTGAAGTACTTTCATTTTTATGAACCCAACGGCCATAACTTATTGTTGTTATATATTTTTTTTAAATGTCTCATAAATGTAGTAAAAAACTGTAAATCAGTCTGAAAAACAGCACACATCTTTGGGGGTATTCAAAAACGAATAAAAACAGAGAATCTAGGTTGATTACAACTCAATAACTTGACTTTGTTTATTTTTATTTATTTTTTAACAGAGAGATTGATATGGAGGCTCTGTCAATCGTCGAAATGGATGGCCGGAAAACTAGACTGTACCGACCTAGAACCCTCCGAGATGTGGGTCGCGAAAATCATAACGATTTTACCTTTGATTACTCGTATTGGTCATTTGATGAAAACGACAGCCACTTTGCGACACAGGAACAGGTGTACAAGGACTTGGGCACGGATGTTGTCGATTGTGCCTTTGAAGGTATGTATAAACGAAAAATTTAACGATTATTGGTTACCTAAAAACTCTGCTACCAAGGCAAACTTCAACTGGGAAATTCCGCAGGTTTAGTGTTAGATTCTTTGAACAACTCATAACAATTTTTTAAAGCTTAACCTAAACGGAAAGTGCCTGGGAACACAAGCATGAAAAAACAAAGAAAGATAAATTGCTGAACTTGGAGGCAGAGATACCATCTCAAGTTGCTTCTTGCTTTTCATTTAACTTGTAATAAGATAGCGATTAGCTCTTTGGTCTGTTGGCTTTGCTTGTGGCGCTTGCAGACGTCTGCCCTTTGTGCAAAATACGATAAAACATCGCCAGTGCACAAAGAAGAGTAAATGCACACAAATGGGTGCAAAAGTGGCACATCCGGCGATTGTTGTCGAAAGGGAAAGTGCGGGTCAAAGAAATCTTGACCGAGGTGCTTAGAGTTTTTCTTTTTCCCTATACTGGGTCTGCTTTTTTCTGGAGATAATTTATTCTTTATATTCCCTTAAATCAAGGTTACAACGCGTGTGTGTTTGCCTATGGCCAAACGGGCAGCGGGAAAACATTCACCATGATGGGCAGTCATGACAATCCTGGACTGATACCAAGAATTTGCGAGGAGTTATTCCTACGAATGAAAGTGGGACAAGAATCGGGAACGGGCTATAAGACACATGCCAGCTATTTGGAGATATACAATGAGCGTGTGAAGGACCTACTTGGCCCGCATACAACTGGACATGGCCTGAGGGTGCGGGAGCACAGAAATCTCGGACCCTATGTGGAGAATCTGTCCCAGCATGCCGTTTCAGACTTTGATGAAATTCAGGTAATTTTGTGAGGAACCCTTGAACGAAATTGTCTTGATGTTGCAAGTGCTTTAGGAATGCATATCTCGGGGCAACATACAGCGGACAACGGCCAGCACAAACATGAACGACACCAGCAGTCGGAGTCATGCAATATTTACCATAACTTTCGTACAAGCTGTCTTCATGAATGACATGCCAAGCGAGACTGTTTCCAAGATTCACTTGGTCGACTTGGCAGGCAGGTATGTTACTTTGGAAAGGCCCTTTGGTTTGGTTTAGATGTTTTTGATGGCGAAATTTAAATTTTAGCGAGCGTGCGAATGCTACTGGCGCAACAGGTCAGCGCCTGAAGGAAGGGGCTCATATCAACAAATCTCTCGTCACTCTAGGAAGTGTTATTTCAGCACTCGCCGAGCAAACAAACAGAAATGACAATTCCAAAAGAATTCTCTATATTCCTTACCGAGACTCGATTCTGACTTGGCTTCTGAAGGACAGTTTAGGGGGCAACAGCAAGACCATCATGATTGCTGCGATATCACCGGCTGACTGCAATTACAGCGAGACTCTCAGCACGCTGCGGTATGCCAATCGAGCGAAGAACATCATCAACAAACCGACAATCAACGAGGACACGAATGTGAAGCTTATTCGAGAACTCCGCGAAGAGATCAACAAGCTCAAGTCGATGCTAAGCGGGGATATTGTAAGTAAAACGAGAGACAGTTGAGGCGTTTTTTTATGTTAACATATTTCTTGTCTAGAACTCCATTGCGCCCTCGTTGAAAATGCTGGAAGATCTGCAAAAGAAAGAAGCACAAGAAAAGGTTCTGACAGAGGAGTGGACCGAGAAGTGGAAGGAAGCTCAGTCGATATTGCAGGAACAGAAGTCGCTTGGTCTGAGAAAGTCTGGCGTTGGGGTCGTTCTAGACTCGGAGATGCCACACTTGATTGGTATTCACAACGACGTTACGACCGGCGTGACGTTGTACAGCTTGAAGGTAAGCAGTGCCCAAAATTTCCCTAAGGAATTGGTTTCTTACGTTTTTCTCTATAGGAAGGTGAAACTCTGATTGGAACTGTGGAGTGCGAAGTTCCTCAAGACATTGTCCTAACCGGAGACGGCATACAACCCCAGCACTGCAGTATTATCTTGAAGGACGGCATGGCGACCCTCCACCCGCGTCAGTTCGCCCAGTGCTGGCTGAATGCGCACCTCATTGATCAACCCACAAGCATCTCGCAGGGTGACATAATCCTTCTAGGACGAACCAACATATTCCGCTTTAACAATCCAGCTGAAGCGGCAAAACTCCGCAAAGACTTGTGCCGATCTCACCTTGACATGTCAAGACTCTCGCTGATTACATCATCCCGGGAGAATCTCCTCAGCAGCAGCTTTTACGGCGAAGATGATCTGTCCAACAGCATGACATCATCGCCCTACAAGATGAACAAGCAATACCACCCGACTACCCAAACTTCCCGTGACGATCCCGAGCTGCAGGATGAGAACAGAAAGATTCTCGAAACGATTGAGAATGCCCTAAAACAGCTGAACATTGTTGGTTCTCAAATAGTGGATGCATGAGATCTTACTAATGACATTAACTTTGCAGGAGCGCGTCCAGATGTACGAGCAATACAAGACGAAAGTGCGCAAACTTACCGAAGAACTGCGCCGCCTTGAAAAGGAAGAAATGGACAACACCGAGATGATTCGCTGTCGTGAAAAGGAGCTTCTAGCACGCAAGGATATGCTCTTGTGGGAGAAGAACAACGAGAAAGTTCAGGTCGGTTGGGTTTGTAGAGGTTCTAGCGATAGAGTCGTTGTTTATTGTTTTGTTTCTAGATTTGTGTAATTTGTTTCATTTTGTTTAATTTTTTTTTTGCTCAGATTGATATCGTTTGTAGACAAATTTCCGCATTTCAAACACAGCTCGACTCAAAGAAACGCGATTTTTCTGAGTATGTAGCAAAAGAATTGCAGGAATTGCAAGACTGTGGCAAGCTAGATGAGGTTCGTGTTTAATTGTTTTTGTAATTTTGGGTTTTTTAATTTTGTTTTATTGAGTTTTTTTTATTAAGTTTCCTTATTTCGTGTTTTGTTTTTCGTTTCTTGTTTGCAGGTTGGAATCAAAATAACAGAAAGTACTCAGTTGTCTGATACTTTATTGCTGCAAGCAGCCGAATCCTTAGAATACTTCTCGGCACAGTTTGTCAAAGATACCGTGAAGAGGAATGTAAGTAAGAGTAGAATAGTGAAAACAAAGTAGTCGCAAAGTTTTAAGCAGCTCACACAGCAGTATTGCAATGACCAGTTCCTGACATTTTCCTAAGGTCGATACATTTGATTTCGAGCTCAATAAATCCACGCTTATCGAACTCATAGCTCTGCACTGTACTATTCCTTGAAATTGATAACAATCTAGTCGCCGACTGATTTTTTGTTTTTAAATACAAGATCCCCAGGCAATCTCAGACCATTGCCACTAACCGATTTTTTTTTATTTTATTCTACAATCGTTTGGTTGTGTCCTGTTTTTCCGCCTAATATAAGCTTGCGTAATACACTCTCTCTTATTTTTAGAATGATGACATAAAAAAATTGGAAGAGCAAATTACGGACAAGGAAAAGGTCCTCAATGCGGGTACAAGTAAAATTGCCAAAATCGACGAGGATATAATGCAACTTGACCAAGAACTGCAAGATTTAAACACCAAAGAAAAGGAAATGACGGATCTTAAATCTAAAAAATCCTTGTAAGTCTCTGTCTCTGTGGTAAACTGCGGGGTAATATCGTTTTATCAACATTTTTCCTCTCCCCAGAATGAAATTGAGTTTAACAAAAACCACAGACAGTGATGTCCAAACCGACCAGGACGAACTCTCCAAGTCCGATACTTATAAAACCTGTGATACATTCCATACGCTGAATTCTGATGGGTCACTGGTTTCGCCCATTCAAAGTGATCTGCCATCGTCGTCGTCATCGTCGAATACTGAAAAACTTCTCTCCTCAGCCAGTACGATCGGTAATGGCAGTGAGAACAACAACAGTCTCGTGCCGCCGAATCCCCTGATGAGCGACAGTGGGGTTTGTTTAGAATCACTAAAAGTTCCTAACGGTCTGCCGGTTATAGTGACAACACCCAATGGCTCGAGTGGACGAACGACTAGCGTCAGCGATGAAGACACTGCTTCATGTTCGTCGTGTGAAATGGGACGTAATTCGGATGTGTCGAGGTCTTATTGTTCGATGCATGCATTGCGCACGAAAATCGCTTCGCAAAAGGCGCTCATCATGAAGAATCTGGAAATGGACGCCGATAAAGTGCAGCTGGATATGCAAATCGCCCAACTACAAGAGCTGCAGAGGAGGTACGTCAAAATGGAAAAGGAGCTGAACATCAACGGACGCAGTCACTCGAATCACTCGGAGTGTTGTAACGACGAAGACATTTCTACGGTCTACGACGATGGCAGTCATTCGAGTGCCTTGAGCCCAGCAATGGACGTTTCCTCATACGTACCGAGCATGACGAGGTCATGGCCTTCGATGCGAGATTATCGTAAGTTGCTGACAGAGTTTAACTAAGCTTAAGTCAAATTAAGAGATAACTTAAAAATCTAAAAGATTCGAAATGATTTTGACGGTTCGTTTCGGTTTATTTCGATCCCACCGTGCTCTTACCATTGATGTGAGGAGTGGTGTTGCCTAGAATGTTATGCAACAATTAAACAATATTACCATACTGATCCAGGGTTCGATGCCATTTGGCTTGATTTTAACGCATTATGCCGTGATTCATTCTCCATCCGTACAGGCTTGATAAGCTATCTAACTCCATGACCAGAATGGCCATGGAGTTGGTCACTCCTTGACCATGGCCTCCCAAACTCAAGCCTTAGCGATGTCAATGTTCACAATTCTTAGTGGCCTCCGCAATATGGACCGCAACACCGGAGGGTAGATACGTCGATATTTTGCTAAGATTAATAAATTTAATCAACTTGGGAGCGAACCAGCTTGGACTACTGACACCAAAAGTCACGCTGTCAGCACTCTACGCCTCATTTCAATAAATACTCAAGTCGACGTGTTATTCTTATTGCCCCTCTCAGATCGTTTGTAGTATCGACTTGTTTCTCATTTATTAATTACTGACCTAAAGATCCGACTTTGAGAACAATAGTTTGACAGTACGAGAAAGTAAACTGGGACGCCTTAAATATTTTTTCAATAACTTCAACTCATCACTTTGTTTGAGTTGAAGACGACCGATTCGTCAAAAAACAATTCCTCATGACCTAAAGTCTTGTATTCCTTACAGGACCAAAAAGTATACAGGCCAGAGATAGAGAATTGATGGTGTAAAGCTGTAAAGAGGCGATTAGTCTTTCAAGCTCGACGCAAATAAGGAAAACGATCACCATTATTAAAGAGCCAGAAATAATTGTAATTCTCTTATCTGTTGCGTTTCAAAAGATTTTAAATTCAGCAGAAATTAAGGCCAAAAATCCGGGTAGCTTGTAAAAAAA
Organism: Neoascia interrupta; assembly: GCA_947623515.1. Taxonomy (NCBI): domain Eukaryota; kingdom Metazoa; phylum Arthropoda; class Insecta; order Diptera; family Syrphidae; genus Neoascia; species Neoascia interrupta. The sequence goes on along the minus strand of OX392464.1, from coordinate 4,687,990 downwards.
ATCACAATAAAGAGGCCGATCGGAGCCAGAAGAAGTGTAACTCCACCCTGGCCAACTTACTGCGTAGGCTTTTCATTTGTCTCTGTCTTCTGGCTTGTGCCAAAGTATGTGAAAACAGCATTTGTTTAGTCTAGTTTCGAAAAAAGGCAACTCGTCTTCACCTTCCAGATGGGATGGTAAACCGATTGCAGTTCCCCATCCCTGCTTCTTAAGGTCATGGAAAGACTGAATAATGAATAATGATGAATATGAATGAATGAATTATGAAATATTTTGAATCATGGAAACTCTTAAATTAGCGGGGGTTCGGCTTTCATAGCAAAAGATCCACTGGTTATCTGATGGCCTTGTCTCACCAAAAAGGATAACCTTGCCTTGGATTCATTGTCTTATCATCATCATTATCTATGGCCGCTTATCCTTAAAAGAGTCGCGGAGCGACGGCGACTAAATGTCCCTTCCATCGTTCTCGATCCTCCGCCACTCAAAAGACAAGATCATCTTAAACCTAGGTAGATTCGCTTCATACTTCTAAGACTTTTGGTTGGCACAATGTCAGAATGTAGCATAAAGCTATAACAAAATTGTTAGGGTATAGAAAATCGATAAAACTCTTAGAGAATGCAATGAACATTTACCAATCAATCAGATTGATTCCGGTGTGCCTCAGGGGTCCATTTTATACCCAACACTGTTTTTATACTTTATAAATGACCTTCGCCACATTCTATACAATACTCTGATTTCCTGATTATAAAACTATGAATTTTGAAAAACCATTCACAGGAAAAATCACACATCACATTCCCTTGGACGTTGAAATGTCATTTTAAGGAAGACTTCTAAAACAGAGCAGAATTGAATTCATCTAAAATTCAAAGCTGTCTTTCTCAACCTTTGATACAAACAAAACGGAAAACTGCAGCCCTTAGCCTAATTATTGATTTCCACTTACTTCGCTAAAGCCGAAAAATTTTCCATTCTTGGTGCGTGAGTGAATGAAAACCTGCGTTAGAATGACCGCACATTTGGTGTCACGAAGAGTGCAACGATGGATAGATCTTCCGGTTAAAAAATCTCGCAAATCTCCACGAGATATAAGCGTCACCATGCATTGCAAATTATAACGAGTGTCAAAGCTCGTAAGTGTGCATTGAGCACACTGCGTCACCACGCGTCGAAAAACGCAAGTGTGCATTGGGTCTGGGGCCTAACCAGAATAAACTTAGATGTGCTTAAGTCGGCTTTAAGAAATGTCCCATTAAACGCAATTTGTACCTATACCACGACCATAAAAGAATTTTACTCGATTTTGTTAGGTTTTCCATAACTTTTGTTGGCTTAAAGTTTTGTTTTTGCTTGCGAAGGTTCAATAATTGTCATATTGAAGCCTATATAATTTTTTTAAAGTGCTTCAAAAGTACGCTGACCTCAAAAATTTGAGCACATTTTAGATCGGACAATCGGTTTTGGAGATATTAAGATCCAACGTTTAAAGGTGCATCAAAAACCTGACTGCTTTTACTTGATATTATTCCGAAATGTACGACAAAACTTTAAGGAAATTTTAGCAAATCTAAGTCACTTGACTCGTGGGGTGCCGTGGCGTAGTGGTTAGTGTGTGTGCTTACTACGCTGGAGGTCTGGGTTCGAATCCTGCCATTGTCACCTGAAAAAAAAGACTTGTTCTTTTTCACGGTCCCCACCTCCGCGAGGGTTTGACAAGCTCTCCGAGAGTATCAATTGTCTTGAAAAACTTCTCAAACTGCCGTTCGGATTCGGCAAAAAATTGAAGGTCCCCTTGTATGTGAAGAAATCAACACACGCAGCATAGATTGTTGAGAAGTTGGCCCTGGTTCACATCAAGCTGTTGCGCAACTCTATTTATTTATTTTTAAGTCACTTGACTCGGTGAAACATCGTCGCATTGTCTCGTTTCTTTAATTATTTTATCGTCGCTTCTGCCATAATTGTTAAAAGGGAACAAGCTGAATTCAGACAACAACGAATGTTTAAGAATGCCACGTTCTGTTTTTCCTTGTTACTAGACTCCTTAAACGTTCATTTGACTTAGTTTGTAGTAACAGTCCTTAAACGTTCAAAACCATATCGCACCTGCACATCTTATCTCTTTTTATGACCCATTCCACTGCCAGTGCTGTGCCCAGGTCATAAAGCCTTGAACGCGAGTGAATTATAAAAAAAAATTATGTAAGCTGAATTAACAGGGAAAGACTAGCGGGCGAAGTGTCGAAAGTCGGGTTGTTCACCAATATCTTAATTGGTTTAAACAGTACCGACGATAGGTAAAGTTTACAGCGGGGTCGTAAACAGAGCACCTTCTCTGCCACTGCCACTTGAAGAGCTTGACAGTGGCAGAGAAGGTGTTCTATAGACTCTTTTTCTCCTCTATCTCTACAGCTTCTACAGAAGTCGTTCGCAATGATTCTCATTCCCGTAACCATGACACCAAAGGTTCAAAGGCCTGTGACTACGCCAACGAAAGTTCTTATGAAGTTTCTACTCAGAGATGTATGAATACAAAGACATATTGATTCTAGAGGGAGATAGATTTTAAAGTTTTGACTTTAGCCAAGCTTATGCACAAAACTAGGTGTCAGGCTTATTAAATTCCTTTTGGTTCAATTTTTAATTAATTTTCCCAAATTTCTTTGAAGCTGAACCCGATCAATACATCACGATACCCAGCTTCGTTGTAAGGGGTGCCGGAAAGCAGACTCACTACGAGTACGAAATCAGAATAATACTCCCCGACGGAAAGCTTAACATACTGCGACGCTACAGTCGTTTCAGGGAGTTGCACTTAAATATGAAGCACTGTTACGGATCAAAGGTGAGTTGCATATTATTAAACTATCTTTTATTTATTTAATAAACGAACAACCAACCATAGATTGGTGATTTGTCGTTTCCCCGCCGTGAAATATTCTCATCAAACAGTGAATCCGTCGCTAAGCATCGCAGACGTCTGCTGGAACTTTACATTCGTCGCTTGGTTCTCGTTTGCGCGCGAATTCCCCAAAGTCCTATTTACGAGGGACCCGGTGGACCAGGTATAACTCGAGTAAGTTTGGCCAATCTCTCGCCCTTCTTTAAGAAGGGTTTGTTTGAGAACGGGAAGCACGGGACTGGATAATAGTTACTCAATTCTTGAGTTTCTTTCTACCATTTTTCTCGCTTTTGATATTTGTCTATTTCATTTTGAACCTTAGCATCTACGGGTTGGAGAAATGTAAATTAAAAGAGTAAAATAAAATAAAAAACCTAAATTATAAACCTCTCAGAGTCCTTGACTATCAAAGTCTGATTATATTTTACTCAAACAATCATTATTAATATTATTCTGTTACTATATATTTACATAAATTTATTTTTTTCTAAATGATATTTTGTTCGGTTCTGTTAAAAGCAAAAACATTGTCGAGTGTAATTATTATATAAAACTGAAAATCATACAAAGTAAACATATTAAAAAAAACAATAAACCTGTGATGACTTAATGAATTGAAAAAAAGTGTTTAACAAAAAAAAGTGAACAAAAGTTTAACGAAGTAATTGTTGAGACAGAACGAGCTTAAAACGAAAAAAAGAAAAAAAAAACAAATATTAGGGATAAGTACAATAATTTAATGTTTAAACACGAAGTAATTAAAGTGTAAGTTATCAAGATGTTCCATAGAACCGCAATAGATTTTAAGTTTTGTTTTAACTTTTCCGAAAAAAAAGTAATGCTTAGGCCTGTTCTTACAATGGCTTTCTACCTACTGTTTCAACCAGTCAACAGTCTCGTGTCATATATGAACACATTTAAAAAAAACTTCAATTCCTTGTGTCGAAATATATAAAAATACTCTATACACTTTTATTCTTATTTTTAGTTTTTTTTTTTTAATTTTTCCTCAAATTACTTCAAAATGTAGTAAACCTATTTGAAACCTTGAATTCATAGACGAAACTTGGCGACATGTGATTCTCTTGGGCTATGCCAGATCATTGAAACCGTCATGAAATTGGCGCAGTCGTTGTCGAGACAACAATTCCTCTCATATTCTCTAATTTAATAGCGTACATTATTTTTTTTAATACAATACAATTTAAAGCGTGTTAAAAACTTTTCTTAGCGTGTTGTAGTTGTACACTAAAGTTGGCGCAGTCGTTATTCGCAAAAGAAAATAAAAGCAATCTTTCGAGGTAAGTCAAGGTAAACGTAAGGTAAGTAAACGTCTCAACACAACTCTGCACATACCTCCCCATTGACGAATACAATTTTGCCGGGTATAAATTTCGAGTAAAATTTACTCCTCCTGCTGTTTTACTCCTCCTGGTCTATTTTATCATTCTCTTCGGGCGCTACTCAGAAAATGCCTCAAATAGTTTCAAGATAAATCAATGTGGTAAAATGAAAATGTGGAAGGTCCACCAGAGTTGGAAAATATTGAATTCAGCTTTACTTGATAAATTAAGCCTCACTATACAAAAAAAAAATTGCCAACATTTTTGACAAAGCCCAATTTTTTCATTAAAATTTAATTTAATTAAAAAACAAAAATTGGCGCAGTCGATTTTCAAATAAATTTTAGGCTTTTTTTCTTTAATTGGGAAGTTTTACAGTCGTTAGTGATCAATTCTTTGTGAATAAATTGAAATTGCCAGCTTCTGAAGAATTTTTATTTTATTGGCGCAGTCGCTGCATGTATCTGTTTACTTATTTTTACAAATAATCTTTCGTCAGCTCCAAATGCTACTCTTGCAAGGTTTGGCTGTCATTCGCGAAGGTGGAACCGTGAAAAAGCATGCACAACACCGGAATTCGAGCCTAGGATCATAAACCTCAGCAACCAGTCTACTTAATCAATATAATTTAAAGCTATAGGAAAAATATCGTTTGTTTTTTATTTATGTATTATTTTTTTTTTTTATATTTCACGTTTGTTCGGAAACCCTCTCTTTATTTATATTTAATGATACAAAAGATTTCTCGACACACTTCGACTTCAAAGTGCTCCAGTCTTGCCCAAATCTCCTTATTTTATGTTGAACGTATATTTTTTAAAACTTACCTTCAAAATCGCGATCTCAAAGATTTCTTACATATATTTCCAATGCGATTTGAAGACCAATTATTGTTGCCACTGGAATTAATCTTTAAACTTCGTCTAACGATATTTTCTTCAGTGTCTTTTAGTAATTAATAACCATAACACTTAAATGTTTTAGAAGTGGTTAAATTTTTGTATAAAAAAAAAATAAGAACTTTTAAATTTTTTTAAGAAAGTGAATATAAATTGACTTAAGTAATTTTATAAATAGTAGAAAAATTATATTTTGACAAGAGATAAATACAATATCATGTAATGCGTTGTGTAAAACTTAATAAAAATTGTGTAATATTTTACTTTGTTCCGTATAGGATGCAAATATTTAAAGTTTAACGTACAACTAGTAAAATGTATTCTTCCAGTTAAGATTTTCTAAAAAAACAAACACACATACAAACAGAAAAGAACACGTTGATAGAGAAAATAAAGATTTATTTAATGAAATGTATTTATTGTTGTTTTTCAATCGTTTTTTAGTGACAAGAAGTTAACGACAAGAACACTTTCCAGTTATTTGACGAAAAGTGTAACTGAAAAAAAAAAAAAAAATTGCGGGCCGTTTAAGTTTCTCCGCTTTTCTAGGATTCACAAAACTGACTGATTTAAATTCACCGATTCTTGTATTCTTTTTTCTTCCATTCTTTAAGCTTACACTTTGTCTTGTGTGGTACGAGTTTTAAACCCATTTTTTCCGAGTCGATAGAGCAGTCGTTGGCTAGGGAAACTCTCCGACAAATCTTCACTAGGAAGTCATTTTTAGAGTTAATATGTTCGATCAAAGGTCGGTGAACTTGTTAGTCTTGAGCTATCTCTATCTATTTTTTCTTAAGCGGTAAACGGATCTTATACGTAATACGATTGGACCACGTATTTTCCGGAATATTGAATTCGGCCAGTGCCAACCTCTTGCCGATATGGTTGCTGTCAGTCATAATGTGGCTGATGAAAAGATGGTACACAAAATATTCACATGAAATATTTTGGTCATTTCCAGTCTATATGTGAAACTGGATTTATAGTTGATCTATTCGGGCGGAAGCTACCCTGATGAGGTTCACATAGTGAGTTATTTAAATGATCTTATTATATGATAAACGGAATCGGAAGAAGACAAAGTCGACAAACTCATAAGAAGTATTGAAGCGTGGAACAATACTTCTTGTCTGAAGATCGGAGTGTGGTAAAGCAGAACAATATACCCGAGAAGTGAAAACCGCGTAAGAGATGGTACCCAATTGGGGACCTGATGCCAGATGTTTTTATTGTATACTCTTCCGATTAGATGATTGCTTTTCTCCGTAAATGCATGACACTTGCAGGCTTGAGCTTTAGACTTCCTGAGCAGGGTTTTTACGTTCTTTAGTGGCTAAAGCTTTTTTTTCATTATTGTTTGCTGTTTCCAAGTTGTAGCTATAAACTTCTGATGCTTCCAATTTATAACAAATTTATCTCGTATTTAAATTTTTAAATTTCAAATTTAGAACGGACGCGTTTAGCACTGTTCGCGCAGATTGTTCCATTATCAACGTCACAGAAGAAAAAAAACGACGAAAAAAAGAAAACTTTTTAGTTTTGTTTTCATTGTTTTTACTTTCTGTGATAATAGAACTGTGAGTCCGAAACGAGTCCGTTTCCATGCTTAATTTAAAATTAATAAAAAAACAAATAAACTTGTAATAAAAATTGAACAATAAAGCCTTTTGATAAATTGGAATTTATTGTTTTTAAGCTTTTGGCATCATAAGTTTTTAAGCTTTTGTGTAGCATAAGGAACTCTTTCTCCTTTTCTTCGGAGTTTTAGCGCTCTCGCGATGTGCTGCGCATTTTAAGAATAGTCTAGTCATAATCCCCTGATCGCGACTTTATTATAAAACAAAAATTTCCAGCACTTGTAGAACGAGCGCCTCTATCTTGAACAGGCTTTCCAACGAATGAAAGTACTGCCTTCAGGATTTTAAATGTCGCGAGACTACCGATTACAGCCGATAGGTCTAACTATACTCACTTTGGAAAGCTGTGAAGTCCATTAAGAACCCTTTGAAGTGAATGCTCAACAACATTAAGTAAATCGACCGGCGCGGCGATTGCGTAAAGGGCGAAATCGAACAGAAATCAGATGTATTTGGAGAGCATCTAGTCTAGAAGAAACGTTTAAACCTTTTGATGGGGAACCGATGATCTCAATCCCAATCCGGTAACGGGCAACTATGGAATAAAAACAGTGTCACTGTCTAAACCTCGTCAAACGATATAAAATGTGAAGAATAGTAAAGCTCCAGGCTATGACTTAATCACTGGGGAAATTTTAAAGGAGCAACATTATAAACACCGCAATGAGAATTTTCTATGTTCCAAGGCAATGGAAAGTTGCAAATGTAACCATTTCTAACACACCATTGTTTTTACCAATGTAAATATGGCTTCGAAACAGGGAAAATGACCGAATGATAAAAAGTCATATAAACCTATTTCGTTTGCCCATAGTATCGACGGACGCGAGAAACTTGTGCTCAAACGACTGCAAGCAAGAATCGATTCTGGGTCACCATTCGGCTTAAGCGTCAAACATTCAACAATGGACCAGGTCTATCGATTAACTAATGATAACAAACCTAAGAAAGCCGTAGAAGCGATGCTCTACGGCTTTTCTTGACGTATAGAGAGCCTTTGACAAAGCGTGGCAAGAAGGATTCAAATATTAGCTACAGAAAGTTTTGCTGGTAAAAATGTAAAAAAACTTGGAGTCTTATCTATCTTAACAATAGACAGACTTTTCGGCGTGAGATACGGGAGTGAATACTCGGAATTTAAAGAAATACACGCCGGTATCCCTTAAGGAAGTGTTCGCGGTCCATCACTGTTTATTGTTCTACAAAAAAGACATACATAGCTCAAAATAAGACAACGATTGTAGCCACGTTGGCAGACGATCATTTCGAAAAGCATACGTTCTAGTTCTAAATCCCATTGCCGTTTTTAAGAACTTACAGTACGGGTCTTGTTTCGATCACTTGAGTCTTCCATCTTCTTAAGATGAGAGGATATACAGCTTAGACCCTCTTCTTCCTACGTAGCAACTTATTTGTTTGCTTCTCTGAACTCGATAACTTCATTCTTTGCCCTTTTTTGTTCTGCAGCATTTTTCCAGATGTAGCTTGCCACTTTTTTCTTGTACGCGGAACTATTATCAATCACCAAAGGACCATCACCAAAAAGTTTATCAAATATGGATTAATTTTTACTATGGCAGCAAAAAAAGGTCTGTAAAAAGTTACAGCTAGGAAAAGAAGGACGTGTTTTGACTAAAAATATGTGGGGGAAAAAATTTTTTAACTACTGCGCAAAAACTTGATAACAGGAGTGGTCAAAAACAATAATTTGAACAGATGGACTCATGCCTTTAAATATGCACTTCTGCACGTTCCCACTGCCTTTTAAGCCCTTTCAATCAGCAGATGAGTTGATTTAAAAGCGTTTAATTGTCTATTTGTTTTAAATTATACTTTATTTGTTTTATTATACAATTAACAACATCAATATTATGCTTACAAAATTAAAAAATAAATTGTAAAGTTCTCCGTTTTTTTTTCTATCTTTGATTATTTTTTTTTAATTGTTCGTTATTTATTTAATTTTTTATTTCATACATTGCATGGGATTCTCTCTCGCGAGCGTGTTCCAAAATCGCTTATGCTTTATTGCCTTGTGCTATTCATTACCCTAGTCATGCTCTTCTAAAGTAATGTATATTTTTATTTATTCTCCCTTTGCGATCCCACTTTAGTGCACGTTGAGTTAACAATCTAACTTACATTAATACAGACACTTTTTTTTTTATTAAATTGTGATTTTAAATTTAATTTATCGTTTTACAATAAACAATTACACTTGTATAATGTGTGCTTTCCTAGGTTAGTTGGTTAATAATTGTAAATGATTGATTTGTTTAAACAACAAACAAAAATCAAATATTTAAAAAAACATTTATTAATAAACATGTACAAATGTTTAAAACGACAATACGTTGTTTTTATCAATACAAACTACAGTTTTGACTTTAATTAGTTCAAGGCAATAAGGATTTAAAGCGTGTTTTTTTTGTGTCAAGTTAAGTCCTGGTTCGAAGCAGCACCCTTACATAAAAACAAAAATATTTTACTTTCATACGAAAAGGATATTAACGCTCGTCGTATACTGTACATCGTGTAAATATAATTTTTTAGGGCGGTTTGAAAAAAAAAAAAAGGTTTTATAAAGTAAAAACTGTAAATAAAAAAAAAATTAATGAATAGGTTACATATATACACAACATATCAAATAAGCGAAAGAAGAATAGGTTTTCGTCCTAGTAATATACCTAGAAAGGAAATAAGTTATATTTGCAAAAAGAAAAAAATGTGTGCGCGTGTGTGTGCTGGAGAGTATCTACTCTAATTCATGCTATCCTAGAGCCATCCTCCTGTTAGCTTGTGGAACATTTCCTCGTTGAGCGTTTGATTTGTTTCCTTGGAGCGCATCGACATGAAGATATAACCGCCGATGAATTCGTGCACAACCTTGCAGTCGGACGAAAGGCAAGAGAAGACGACATTCTCATTTTGGAATTGGATCATCATGCACTTGATGCCCCAATTGACGTTCCATGCCTGTAAGAGAAATAAAATTAAGGATGAAAATGGGATTGCTAAAGAGAAATTTCTAAAAAATAAAGTTATTGACTTGACAGAGCTGGTATATGATCAACGCAATAAGGAGGAATAAACCTTTCTCTTTATTGCCTTATAGTACAAAAGAAGTAACTTATGACAGCATAGCTAAGTAATGAGCCTCTAGAGGCCTTTACCAAAAAAGCAAAGGGCGCTACATATGTTCAGCATACGTAAGGCAAAAGTCGTAATTCTCGATCCTACACAAACGCTGATGAGGCAAACATGAAACCTCTGCATAGAAACACCAAAGCTTACCCCCGCAAGTGTTGTGCCTTTACGGAGAAAAACAATAGTATAACCAGCAGAATATATCATAAAAACATCTGGCATGCATCTTATTGTTGTTCACTTTATTTGCATAGTGGATGAGAAAAAGGTGTTTTGTATTCGGCCGACCCTAACCTGGCTAACAGACGCCGACCAGGCAGCCGCTCATTTTGAGGCAGACGCTTCTGGGTTTATCGTTTGTTGCTGGTTTTGGTCCGCCCCGGATATTTTCCATACCGGTACCCACCATATCTGATGAGCATTTCCCTATCCGCCACCTGGGGAGGCGCCCAATTGGGGACCAGCAACCCCAGATTCCGTCTTTTATAAGGTCTGCTCAAGTTAGATGGCATGCTGAATCCCGATATATAACTGATGTCTGGGCAGGTGCACCAAAGAACACACAAAATTTACTTGACAAGTTCCTGAAGGGATTTAACAATGTATCCTGTCCTTCTTTCCCTCTATTTATTTTCTTTCATAAATTTGTTCGTCGCATGGCAAGCTGCATCCCGAAATTTAACTCTCATGTATGGGCAGGTGTACTAAGGACCCCACCGAGTATACTTGATAAGAACCTGACGAGATAAAACAATGTTCTCAATCGTCCATTGCTTTTTTTCGCTTTTTTAAAGGATTGCTTAAGTCCCATCGCAAGCTGCATCCCGAAACAAAAGTCTCGTGTCTGCACAGGGGCACAAGAGACCCATCTGAGTTGAAAATATCCTGAAGGGATTTAACAATGTTTCTCGTGCTCCTTTCCTTTTTTTCGTTTGCTATGTAAAGCTTGCTCAAGTCACATAGGAAGCTACATCACTAAATAAAATTCATGTCTGGGCAGGTGGACCAAAAACCACACTGAGTTTACTTGATTTGAAGGGGTTTCACGCGTGGCGTCTCCTGTCTTTCTTTCCTTTTTTTGGTTTCCTTAATAGTCTTCTGACATCAGATAGCAAGCTGAGTCTCGAAATATAGCTCATGTCTGGGCAGGTGCACCAAAGACCGAATTGAGTTTACTTGAAAAAGTCCTATAAAGAAATAAACTAAGAGAGAACCCTAACTAACTGTCTCTCTTGTTGTTTTTTACGTTATGTAAATTCATTGTAATCGTAACCATAAACCCTTGACCATTTTTATGCGGAAGCTGAAAAGATCGGTAGCTTTGGGTGGATCAATACAAATTTCTCAAAACAGCACTGTTTTGTACGTGCGTCTCAATAACAGGTCACAATAGCTCAATAACCAACTCACCTTCATGGTGTTGTACCGCCAAGTTTTGATATGATCGCCTGTGCTGATGTCCATTCGCATAATTCGATTGCTAGCAACACCCAGCAGCTCCTCCTTCTTGTGTCCGTCAAACTTAATGATGAACAAAGTCACCCCGAAATCGGGTAAGCTCTGCCACGCCTCAATGAATTTCAACTTTGCCTCGATGAGGGGCAGCTTTTTGACATTGGCATGTGCTTCCAAAATCCTCTGAACAGCCTTGCTGCGCAGCTTCTTGTACATCTTCGGCGACAAATAGTCAACCGGCTCTATTGATCCTGGATTCACACTGACAGCCGACTCGTGAGCTGGCTTCTGCATGCTCAAGAATGACTTGATGCTGGTCACTTCGCTGTCGTACGAACTGTCGGCAAGAGAACGACCTTTCGATGCCAGTCGGCATGCAGCCATCCATTTGGCGTATTGTTCTTCGTTTTCGCATCGGATCCACATTTCGTTGTTGGGTCCGTTGCGACCTTCTGGCGGCACTTCCAGGCGTATGCTGAACTTGCCATGCGCGATATTCACATCGGGTGTCACCTCGCAGCCACGCAAGTTGATGATGTGTGTCGGCTGGCCTCGGCGCGACTCCTCGGCGCTCTTGTACAGATGGAGTTGCAGATCGCGATATGTGAAGAAGTAACGCTTGTAGCCCTTCATTGTGAACTTCTTTGGCCTGAAACGGAACATTTCAATAGGAATAAGCGAATTATACTCATGGGAGCCGTTTAACTTACTTCAAGAACCTCAAGTAATCCGTCAGTTCGGGGATCTTGGTTATGTTATTGACTGGCACATTGGCATTCGGCCCCTCAAGGGTGATCTGTAGTTCACTAAGTGCCGAGTCAATGTCGTCGTCTGTGCCGTTTTCAACGCTCGACGTATCGATTCCCGAATCGGGTTGTTGCAAATCGTTTTGTTGGTTAATTTGAAACTGAGAAGGACAAGAAAACAGTCAGGATACCTCATAAGGGACTCCTGTTTCCCGACTTACTTGCAATGCCGCAAACATGAGCATTTCTTCCTCTGTGCAATCGATCTCCTCGTTAAGGATAGACCATTTCGCCTGCTCGTACAACTGATTGATCCTCACTTGATCGTACTTGGGATTCAGATCGAAGAACGTGTAGTACTTAAACCGCAAGCACAAGGTGTCGTATTCACGAATGCCCTGCTCCATGATCGAAAGGGACGAATCTAGCCAGCCGATGTTCATGCGAGCCTTCTCCAGGAGAGATTTCGGCCTGATGAGACGGGAGCGCACATCGGGGCTCGGTGCTCTGGGACTAGCAGCGAGGTTCTCTTGAAAATCGCCCAGGCTAGACAATGAGTCGAACGTTGTATACCCATTGGTACTGTGCTTCCAAGTCTGAAAGAGAACTCGGTTAGTCATGTTTTTGGTGGAAGGCTCAAACACTCTTACTCCTGTGGGTGAACTGATGGGCGTTCCTGTTTGGTTCAGACGCTTCGGTGTCGTCTGTACGGGTGCACACAAAAATGTACCATTCTGTGGATTGTCCAGACTGTTGCAACTTCCATTATAGGAATTGATCGGTATAAAGGAGTTGGTATCGGGTGCTGGTTGCAGATATGTCGTCCCATTGGATTCAGCTATCGGGATTTTCTTCTTCGGGAACTGTGAGTAGTTCTTTTTCAAGTGATCGGCTTCCAATGGTTTGCACAGTGACAGTTCCTCGGGGTGTCGGATGTCAAGATCTTTGCATAGATTAACCACGGCTGCGAAGGTCTTTATCGAGAAATCTACACGGCAGTCCAAGTAGCGAAGATCGGGAAGCTGTGGAATAAAAGAGAAGGATGATCAATTTATTAGAACTTTGCAAAAAACGAGATCTTTAGTGTTTTTCTTTAACGTAAGTCGCAGAAGGAAAACATTACGACGATCTCCCTCAATGATCGGCCTCTACAGAAGATGATTGTGCAGTGAAGCGACTTAATGCTGCAGCTAGAGGCAGCCAAAGGTAAACTCCGGGATCTAAAAAAACTGGGATTTAAGTAGCATGAGATTTTGCAGGGGCTGCATGGATGAGGAGGCAGAAGAGACCACTCTCGACCTTCTCTACACATGCCCCGCTCTCTGTAACAACCATAATCTTCACCTTGGAGCCATCTTCTTAATGATCTCAGGGCCGTTTTTTCGGTGCCGAGTTGAGCCCAGCTTAAACCAAGATCTATTAGTCCCGAAACAAAACGAAACGAACCCAGCGAGCAGTCTTTCAAATTAACTCCGTCAACAAAGTTGTTAGAATCTTCGACTCTCGAAATTATATCCTCCCCAACTCACACTTAACATAGAAAAACACAGGAAAAGAAGTTCGACTTATTTCCAGATGTCATTTTTCACAGAAACACGCAAACCAACTATCATTCCACACAGAAAAACATTCAAAGAAGTTCCTTCTGCTCTCTAGAGTTGATCCGAGATTAACTCAGCAATTTTAGCGAGTTAAGCCGAGATTATCCCAGATCCATGTTCACTGAAAAAATCATTTCTGGGGTTTATCTCAGTTTAAATCGGAAGCTCCGATTTAAGCCCGACAACGTCTCTTACGCTTCATTACTAGGTGCAAGTTTGTTGGTTTCTTCGGACCCGACAGCCACCTCAACCTAATTTAACCTTAAGACTGACTTAATACTTTAGGAGATGTTTAATCCTCACAAGGCACTGAAACTACAAATTCCATCAACGCGAAAGGAGCCAACACCCCCCACCATATAAAATCAGAGCAATCCGGGAACGCAGCGATAAGAAAATGCCTCCATTACAGAGGACGTTTCGTAAGATAACCCGGTTACCGAAAACGCTAGTCTATAAAACTTTCACTGATGGACCTGGTCCTGGCAACGTTTCTGCTTACGTCGATGTGCTTATACGTTTCACGTACCAAGGGTCAGGTATCGTGATTAGAGCGACGAGAAGCTATTCAACGCTCTGATTTTTCTGGATGAGCTCAAGTTGATGCCCCCAAAACGTATGCAACCACTCGAATTAGCCTAGATGCCCAAGATTTCCTGGTGTACGTCCAAGCGCTGCAGTTGCATATAGGAAATCTCGATTTCAACACAATTACGGAAGCACTCAATAAATTTCCTAATCGCACACGGGTTCAAGTGTACAAGACTCGGCACAGAAAAATAAAAGAGTTCACCATTCTCGAATCAACAGGCCCATATAGCAAACGTACATTTCAGTTAATTGTACCATCGACCTCCGCATGCAGCATGCTTCAAAATTTATTATCAACTCACTCTAATTTCACTTTCAATGGAAAGTGTATACAGTGCGGGGAAAGTGGCTGATGGCTGCTGTTGGCTTAGAAGACCAACTACCTACCAACTATACCACGCTTCTATTACTCACGCTGTGAAGTGTGTTGCACAGAGCAGGCGAAAGGTAAAGTATATATTAATCCGAACCCTATGATAAACGAGCATGGCGCGTGGCACGGCCAACTTAAATTCATTTCTGTAAGTTACATAATGAGATACGATAAAAAAAATCACTTAACATGCATATATGCACTCATGAGGGTCTACCAATTAGGCCGACGTTATGCACAGATCAAGCATTTATCATATGTGAACCGGCTGACGACGCATGGCGGGCTGTGATTGTACCTACACCACGTCGCGTGGGAGAGTTTCGACAAAAAAATGCGCGAAGATCGGTCATTGATCTGTGGCCCAATTAACAGGTGTTGCTGCTCACCATTAGCCCAAGGTGGGATGGGACGGGCGACTTTTCTTCAATAAATCATCACTCACCGAGTTGCACCGAGGAAGAGCGGGACAAAATCAAAGTCCACCCGCTCCGAGATTTTATGTTGGTTTAACACATTTCCAGGCAGGCCCAGCTTTTTGTTTGAAAATGGAATTCACAACATCCACGTTCCTTTGTTTCACAAACAGACAATGCAAACGGTTCGGAGAAATATAGGTACACTCGGCTGATATGACCACCTTTTTGTTGTGTATTTATGCCACGATCGTGGCTGAAGATCATGATCGGCATACGGTGCGGCACGGATGACCCAATGGACACGGGTCTCTGTTTTAGGCGCGCCAGCAGTATATATATTTTCTCCTTTTAACTTCTTAATCGAGTGGGATATTGGTACCACTGCTGCGGCGGCGGCGGCATAGAGCACGAAGCTAATATCAACATAAGACTGCGGAGTGGTGTGTGCGGATGAGTAGGTAAATGCACTTAAAAGATAAATAAACTTTGGAAAAATAAAAAGAAGCATTCAATATGAATCACCCTGTTGGTGGATATATACTCCCGCGCGAGAGGTGTTTCTCTTCTTTTGTATACAGTCTTTGTTGGCAGGAAGATGAGCATTTTAATTTCATCAATTCGATTCCGCCAACAGTGATTATATCTTTCAGCAGGAAGCAACACACTTCTCTGCGGATATTATGTTAAGTGGATGTTTAGGTTATTTCAGGGAATTCGTAGTAACAAGATGGGAGGGTGATGAACCCTCTGCTTTTGATAGAGTGCAGGGTACTAGGCAGAGTGTGAACAAGTTGACACAGTGTTGAGGTTCAAAATCGTTTACGAGAGTGGCAATAGGATATTGCATAAAGAGTTTATATGACAGAAAGAGAACTTCTCGGTTGAGACCTTTCGCCAATTAACACAAAACATAACGTAACCGATGAGTATTACTTTGTGAATTTCGCCCACTTTCACTTAGTATAAAAAGGCCTCTACTTTCTGTCTGCAACAACAAGACGGTCCGCGTTGAGAGATCGGGGCGAGTTACATTGGGCGGTGTGAAAGCAACTGACGTGATGTGAAGCGACCACTCTAATGGTAGATCGATAGAACTAAGACATTCGAAAATGCGCTGGACCTGACTTCCACATAACGGCCATAGGCCCACTGTTTCTATCGGGAGAATCTCTCATCGTCCTTCATCTCTTCCGATCATCCAAAACCAACTACGGTTTTTCACGAGTGATTTTCAGGCGGTTCAAGAAATCTTAGTTTAAGCCTACCTTCGGCTCTCGAGGCGCCTAGGTGCTCATGACCCACGCATCCGCATTCGTTACCCGTTTACAAAGTATGTCGGGGAGCATTCGAACAACGTGCGCCCAACCATCGAAGCGTTGATCGTGAAATGACCCATAAAGAAGCAATCAAAAAGTCTTGGTATCTAGCCACGGAATTGTTAAATTTAAGGATATCAGGCATCGGAAATCAAAACTTCAGTTTCAGGGAAACGCAATCATGCAGTCATTGTCGCTCAAGTTATGGGTATAAGGGCGCGCGTCTACTTGAGAATAAAACTACTGCGAGTAGCTCTCAGGCCACTCTCGAGTGACGACGACGAGAGTAACTCGCAGAGAGAAACTTTTTAAAAGTCGGGTCGGAAAGTTGAAAGTAGAAAATCAACTCTCTGCGAGTACTCTCGGGACTCTCGAGGTTGGCCCGTAGTAGCTTTACTCTCAAGTGGACGCGTGCCTTAAGGTTAGGTTAGGTTAAATTTCTGGATGCCATTGTGACGTCACGCACGTCTCACTTAGACCAGGAGTTGGGTCTACTGTGTCTATTTGAGAACCTTCTAAACACCTGTAACGTAAACAGGAATAGACTGCTGTTAAAAGCTCACAGTGCCGCCCTCTTGGACCCATCCGGATTCATCATCAACATCATTTTTAAGAAGGGCGCTTATACTTTAATTTATATGGTCTTTACATCATTCTCGATCCTCCGCCAATAACTCAAGAGACTTAGGCGCAATTCCCAGTAGGGACTCGGAGAGGTTCTTTACCAGATCCCACCACATGTTTCCTGGACTACCAGAGGGGCGATGGGCTAGGATCTCGCATCCTACACATTTCGTGGTAAAAATCTGATTCCTTACACCTTTGCCATCCCGCCTGAAAGATTGCTCCGTAAGCCTGCACTGCATTGCAATACCAAGTCGATATATATGTAACCTCCTTTTTAATAACACAAAAAGGAGGTGGCAGAAAACACTCCTGGAGGGTGTCCACATGAGCCTATTTATCCGGATACAGCTTCAGCACTTCCTCTATAAAGACTGTATGTCTCCCAAAGGAGATATCTGCCAAACTCACAGAGTTTATCGAATAAAAGATTTCATTTTCGCACATATGACCATATTTAGACCTCTGGCCGAAATTTTAACATTTTTTTTAACTCCCTTGACAGTTTACAAATTTTATGCACTCCAGCATATTAGATGCTAGAAGGTAAGCTCCACCCTTTTATTTATGCGGCAGATTCACATCTTTATTTTCCTCATCAATAAGCAGGTACACAAAGCCGCTTCGCACCACAAATATCTTTGTGAAGAGCAATGACCTACGTTCAAAGAAGTCGACGTTTCCAAATTTTCAACAAAAATTATGGGGTGAGCCCACAAGCCTATCCACTTCAGTTCCTTGTTTACCCCCAGTCTTAGCCACACTAAACCACTCCACACCACAAACATTTGCGTCAGAAATTAATTTCGTCGAAAGACGCCGATATTCAACTTCTAAATTTTTAAGAAAATTGACGGAATTGGTCCACGCTTAGTGATGATGATTATTAGGAAGGGCCGCATGGGACGCCCAACTATTACTTCAATTACTTCAATTTTATCATCGGCTTGTTTATAAGTACTTAATGGAGGTAGGGCTCTGGTAGGCGGTGACCCAAAGCCGTCATTGCATTGACGGTGCGATCAAATGTATACATTTTCTATCAATTTATGTGCGCACACTTGCACTCCATTTACTTTCACTTTTGTAGCAGTCTTGAAATTCATTATGTGATGTCACGGTGTCAATGCAATGACACATTTCGATTACCGTCTTAGCTAAACTGCGTAGAGAGAAACTAGAAGAATTTGCAACTTTGTTAAAAAGTAAGCTTACCTGTACTCGCAACGTTTTGTGCATGGGTGTGAAATGCAGCAAACAATCTGCATGCACCCCGACTTGGTCCAAAGTCGATCGTGTTCTTGTAAGCCAGATGTTTTTCATAGGCCACCATAGTGCGTGATCAGACCAATCTTTGGGATTTTCTGAAATTAAAGAAAAGGAAAAATCTAATTAGTAATGAAATTTAATCACTCTTCGACATGAAACTATTCTAGAAATGCATTCGTGCATTGTATACGACCATATAACATAGAGGATATGACTCCAGCCTTTTCAGTATTCAGGGAAGCACTTTGCATCAAATAACAATTATTGCAACAGCATTACTAGGCATTACTTCCGACAACATACGCTCACGTGAGCCGTGACAGCACAGTGGGGTGTGCAAAGGCGCTCGGCAATTAAATTTACCCATTTCCATTCAGCATTTGTACACACGTCCTCAATTCATGTGGCGCCTAAAAATTTATTATTTTAAAGCAGCGCGCAGAGTCCCACAGCCAGCGGCAGCGTTCCTCAGCATGAGGCTTGCGAACTTTGGCGTCTGCAAGTCGGATGGGTGTCTCCTGTTCATTAAATTTTTTTTTTTCTGTCGAAACAATCTTTAGCGCTTAGCATGCGCGATGCGAATTAAATGCTCAAACAGTTGCGTTTCGTTCGACTACGCA
Organism: Neoascia interrupta; assembly: GCA_947623515.1. Lineage (NCBI taxonomy): Eukaryota > Metazoa > Arthropoda > Insecta > Diptera > Syrphidae > Neoascia > Neoascia interrupta. Next base: position 4,669,039 of record OX392464.1, on the reverse strand, counting down.
CCGTGCCGTCCTCCAATGCAAATTGGCTCATTTGCTTCGGTTTTTGGACGCTCGGAAGTCCATTTCACTTAAGATCAATTTGGCGAGCATCTCGATTTTAGTCAATGAATTACCTCCTCTAATTGGTAGGGGCCAACCATGGTATCGAAGTCGAATCACTTCTCCGTCCTTTGTCATCGTAAATAAGAATCGCGCGTCTAAGGGTGTGTTGTGGACGTGAAGTGCCTTTTCAATTTGCATTTGAGAGAGAGCAGAACCCAATGTGTTCTAGTGTTGAAGCACACGTGCCTTTGAGCTCTATAAATAGAGCGACGACGCGGTAATTACTTCTCCTTCCTTTCTGTACTTAAAAGTGAATCTACTACACACGGAATGCATTCAATGCAGCATCCGAAACATCTGCTGCGCGTCGAAATGTGCATTTTGTTCGAGATGGAATTTGTGTTCTTAAAAATATTGTAAACATATCTACCCCCACGGCAGCAGCAGATAAATAAAAGATACCAAATACATATACGAACATTCGAGATTAATTAGGCCGTTACATTCCGATGTTCCACTCGAGAAATGTTCTACATTCGGGAACGAATTTCTAGTCGCACAAATTTGCATGTTTTTTGGGCCATAAAATTGTTTTCATCATGAGGATGTTAGATCACTAAAGTGTTTTTTATTTTCGATTATATGGCCGGCACATGTATAAGTGCGTTTTTTTAAGAGTGAAATAAAACAAAAAATTAATTGGACTATAAATTATTTGGAGAAATTCGTGGAAATTGTAAAAATGCAATAAAACGTGCGCGGTGACCAAGTTTGTTATTTGTTAAGCAAGAGTCTAATTTTTTGGAATGTTATAAGGAATACTTTAAAAAAATACTTTGAATACAAGAAAATATAAATGGATTGCATATTTTAAGTACCAAGGTTGGGCTTGAATATTTGGACTTGCAACAGCCCAGAATTTTTTTTTGTTTACGATCGAAGATCGGTCGTACAGGTTGCAATCGATCAAACATCTGACAGCGAAAGTAGCGAGATAAGATTTGGCAATCTTCATTTCTTTCAGGTTCAGGATTTGATTTAAAATTCAGCCAATGCCATATGGAACCGTTGTACGATCGTCAATTCGATGCGAACACAGGTATGCATTAGAGATCGGTGTTTATTCAGCCAGTCAAACAAAATTGCTCGATCATAATCGAGGTAAAAAAGAAAAACCTGATTTAAATATACGTAAACAAGAATTTGCATACACCACACCCTTAACAATGGGGATAAAAAACAACAATAATAAATGAAAAATAACAGGGACAAATATGACAATAATTTACAAAAGAAACTTAAGCAAATTGATCGTCAACATATTTATAAGTTGCTTGATTTTGTTTTCTTCTGTTGAATCCCTATTTAAATTTATTAACATTTGTTAAGTGACAGAATCGAATAGTTAAAAACTCGTGCCTTCAACTACAGATATTAAAGTGAAAGGAGCAAGAGATGAAATCCCGGTTAACTGTATCTCCTATTCATACCCTCAAATGTTATCACGACATATAACCTAAACTTCAATGATTTTTTAAGTTATTTGTCGCTTACACACTTCTAAACTATGCTAAAATGAAATGTATTTTCATTTTATTGTATCGTTTAGTTTTGACAAAAGCAAAAACTCTCCGAAACATGTGAGCTGCTTGTGCCTGCTCTATGTCCGAAATTATCCGAAACTCGAAATCAAATTCGATATACTATGTCTCCACCGGCCGTAAGACTGCGATTAGTGAGAGAGTAAAAACAAATCGTGAAGTGTCTCCACCGCAGAGCTCGCACCAGAGAGTGACGATGATATTTACCGGGAGCGAGAAAATAATTTCGTTAGAAAAATCTGATTAAAAAACAGATCTGTCACACATGGACAGGATATCCTTTTTCCATTCTAAAACTGTTATAGGGGTGTGTGTAACGGTTTAAAATGGCATTAAAGAGGTTTGTGAAAAGGTTGAATGTGATTTACGAGGAGATTTATTTTTAATTACTTGCCGAGGGGAGTTAAATTTGTATCGTGAATCTCAAAAATTGTTGGAGATTAGTTTAAGTTTTATGTTAATCGCAAATAAGTGTTCGGTGGAGACATGTTATTAGAATCGCTCTTGGAAGTCCCCGACCCGGATAGCCACATTTGCCAACAAGGAAATATATTTCTACTCGTCGAAATTGAAGCAAAAAGGAAACAGTTCATGGGATGGAAGGGGACGTTTATGGTTTTATAATGCGTCACCCATTTGGAATGTAAACGTAACTATATAAATATTTTCCCAATGCTTATAAAATTTGTGACAAGTAGGAAAAAGTAAAGTTAGTTTTGAACAAAAAAGAGATTTATTCTACCCTCGGAGAAAGTAAAAAGCCAAAATAACCAAAATGTTCCATGAAAACTTAAGTCTGTTGAGAATTTTAACGTGTTTTAATGAGCTTAAGAAAAAGGGAAAAGAACAGTTTTGTATTTCGGTGTTTTACGAAAGGTGAATTCTACCAACGAACAACTCTAGTCATTATTATTTAGGCACTTTCCATTGATGAAAGGGGTGTGGCAACAGCACATTTTTTCAGTACAGTTAAAAGTCAAATACATATTAAATTGTTGTTATTTTCCGTTTTCCAATATTAAATATAATTTTGTATGGGAGTGCCTTAACCTACAAATTTTGCCGACCTTAAACGGCAGATTTAGGAAGCTCGTGATAAATAGTACTCTTAGAAGCCATAAATGCAAGGATGCTTTTGAAAATTAAAGGACCTGTTTATGGAGCTAACTTTCTCATAGTTTATCCTAGTCTTGTTTAAGAACGGAGAGTATCATAGTAACAAAGAAGGAAGGGCACCACTTTTTAGACTCAGTTATTGCCAGTCTTGTCAAGCCAAAGACTTCTGCGAGTGTGATTCAACAGTTCCTAATGTTGTAGCCAAATTTGGGCGTGGCATCCACCACCCCTTTTCAATTACATCTTTTTTTTGTTTACATTTTTTATCAGAAGTGATATACACGTCTTGATTGCATTTTCACATTAAAAATTTGGTTTATACTTAAAAAGGCCCCCAAAAGTGGGCGTGGCAAAAATTTATTCATTTGAGTTGATAGCTTACGTACATATCTGAAGATTTTATGATCCAAGTTTTTTGGATTTAAAGCATATATATCAAATAAAAACCGTTTATTAGAATGTATATTGAATATGACCACGCCTACAAGATGGCGGTTTTCGCTTGTGCCAATCACAATACACTTAAGCGAGGATATTGCATACCAAATTTCAGCTTTCTACAACTTTGAATTTTAATGCTAATAAGTAAAGTGGGCGTGTCCGTGGGCGGATTTTGAAAATTTTTACACTTGTACTGCTTCGGGACCTAGAAAGAACAGATATTAAGTTTCAAGCTCCTAGTTCAAAATTTAAGGCCTAAAAACTACCGACACACGGACGGACGGACGGACGGATGGACATGGCTCATTCGACTAACGATTCGGTCTCGATCATATGCCCTTAAGGTCTTGGGGGTCTATGGTGATTATTTCCCTATGTTACAAACTATGAATCAAACTTAATATACCTCCTATCCTATGGGATGGGGTATAAAAAAAAAGTTCAATAAGGAACAACAGGTACATCGGCCACACACGATCAAGGCACTTTGCTCTGTAAATTTTGAAACGCACAGGATCCCTAGAATCTTTATCAACGTCCTACTTGTTTTGTATTACTTTGGTTTTATTCCTCTGGTTTGATCGAAAAGGCTTTATTTAACGCATATCACTGGAAAAGAGTGATTAAGGTTTCGTCTTTTTCCACTCGTTCAAGTAACAAAAACTCAAAGTTTTACAAAACTCCACCCAAAAAGTTTTACAAAACTCAATCTGTGCTACCGCTCGTAACCTCTCAGATTGCTGCGATCGGCATGATAAGTCGGCCAGAGTTCTTTTATTTTCTAATGAAATTTAAGAAAAATAACATTACCAAACAGACTGTAGTAAGGGCGCTCATACTTATATAGCAACTTCGATCGATTCTGAAATATTTGGGAAGTCAACGATCGACATCGTAAAATATTCAAAAACAATTTCTCAATTTTTCAAATGACAACAATTTCAGGTCATTTTTAATGAGCTCATAATTGTGGTTTATCTTTTTATCTATTAGTTAAAAATTTATTACAGATTTTCTGAGGAATTATGTAAGCTGTTTTTTTTTTTAACTAAACGGGTTTCTTCTTTAATCGCTGAATGCTTAAACTAAAACTTTTTCGGTTCCTGTGTAATTTTGCCTTTTTGTTGTTGATAATAATTTATTCTTCAGCTTCAAGTCGCGTATCTTCAAAATCATTTTTATCATTTCACCCTAACAACCGTTATCTACTCGAATTTCAAGAACCTTAAAATCAAAGCAGATGCAGTCAACCGCATTAAAAACAAAATCTTAAAGCGGCTTCGCATTTAAAAAGACGGACATTTACAAGCCCACCGTTCTTTTGTAATAAAAAGTCAAAAAATGTTTTAAGTCGATTTTGAAATATAATAAAAACTTTGGCATTTTAAGTATCCACTAAAAACAAACAGCTACACAAATTTTTAGTAGCTTCCTATAATATTTCTTCACCAGCCTAAGTGGTAGCTAAGCTTTGATTTATGAAAGAACAAAGCTAATAACTTTTTTAACATCCACTTAATTGGTCTGCGATGCGAATAATGTCAGAAGACAATCTGGTGGCTCGCTGTTTAAGAAAGTGAAAACAACTATAGAGAACAGCATTCAAGATAGACATGGATGGAACAGTAGCACTGGTCGGTTGATGATGGTAGCCATGCCCAGCCATGGTTGCGCGAATATTTAGGTCAGGCGCGGTTGGCTCGGCAGCGGCCACAGCCAGGCTATAAAATCACTAAACATCACCGATCGCCGATAGAGTGTTGTAGCTTCCGTGTTTATCGCATAAATTTTCTCCAGTCCTCAAGCTGGTAATGGTCGGGCGCATTAACGACAGTCCGATCTGCATATCGGACGATATAGGTGCTTTGTTGATACCGCGCTGATCGATCTATGATGCGCGATGTAGTCGCATAGGCAAACAGCCTCAGTGCACCGTCTTGAATAATGCTGGAAACTAATTCACACTTTCACGGCTCGTCGTAGTAGGGCGGCGGCTGTGTGCTGCGATGGCAGACAACTGATGAAAAATAGCCTCGATCATCGATCAGCAGGATCCAGATAGAGATGTCCAACTCGAGCAAAACACCGCCACCGACGACGACGTGATTGCCATCGTTGATTTGATGGGTGCGGTGTCAGCAACAAGCTGTCTCGCAAAACATGTGACGAGCGATTTATTCTCGATATCAAGAGCAATTTCACTTTTTTCGAAACTCAAAAGAAATTTGTTTTCGCCAAAATGTCGTCGCCGAAAATAGACTCTGACATCACCCACGAGAGATAAATTAATAAATTTATTTCTCCGACAGATCGCCCGTACGACATGGTCACTTGAAATTCGGAATTCGCTAGCAAGGCATTCGCTTCGCCCTCCAATTCGAAGAAGCCTTTTTTTTGACTCTATACGATAGGGAGGAGACGACAAACCATAAAAGGAGGATGCCACTGTTAGGGCCGTCAATTAGTCAGCTTCTGGGCATGTGGCAAATTTTTGCTCATTGTTGGTTGGTTCTCCTAAGTGGAGCAACAGAGAATTAATTCATGCAAATCTGTGGCGGGCTCTGCTGAGTGATTTATTGGCTCGAGTAGAAGATATACCAAAACGCCCAGAAACAGATATCCACCAGAGCTGTCCCGAAATGTTGAAGAATGTGCAAGGAATGCAAATAAACTTGTCTCGACGATAGAAGGTGTGGCTGATGGCTTCTTTTTAATGCACGTCTCCGGGGCATCCCATGTAAGGGATAAATTCGCTCCGCTGTTTACTGTTTATAATGCAATTTTCAACAAAGAGTCTTAAGTTGATTGTTTTGTGTTTGTTGCAGAAATTTGATGTGGACTTTGTGTGCTTCGAAAACACTTCACGGCATTATGCTGTTTATTCATGGGTGATGGGTGCTTTGTTTTGAATTGATATTTTTAGTTTTACTTCGTTCGATCACGAATCAAAAGAGAAAAGCAGTGAAAACATGAACCAGCGAAATCGATTTATCACAGAAACTTAAAAAAAAAAAACTTGGGCTGGAATTTATAGACGTGATAAATTATTGATGATGCCAATTTTTCTGTTTACCTGGACTTATGGTGGGCTGGACATTGGGTGAATTCCAAATTGTATAACTTACGCAACTCGTAAATTTTTCTTTAAAGCTGTTAGTTGGTTTAGAAGTAATGGTCGCGACAAGCAGACAGTAGATCCGTATTCAAACGCACTAAGGTTGCAGTTTTACCTGGTTTTCTCAAGGTAAGCTCGAATGAGAGAGAATGTTTCTAGTGTGTCCCTATCCCTAATACGCTTTTTTGTTCCCAAAAACCGACTATGTATTGTTGAAAAAGATTCAAACATTTTCCCATTTCAAGTGAAGAAGGATCGAATTCTAAAATTTAAAGAATTAAATGCTTCCAATCACTTACGGCCAGCGAAAAAAAATTCTTCAATGCATTGACAATACGGTTTGTGTCAATCAGTGGCAGTGCTCATCACAGTTCACAAATGAAAGTAATAAATAATAAAGAAAAAATAGACATAATCTGAAAAAATAGATGAGCTTTAACGGTTGTCAATGCGCCTGATTTTATTGGAGCAACATTGTCGATTACACGAAAACGACTTTGGCATACGTGTATAATCTTGGGCACTATTGGCACCTTGCTAGCAATGTATGACTTTCAATCGGAGCAGAACCCTTGTTTGAAGATGAAAAAGACGGCTTCTATGCCGAACTTGGTGACCCGATAAAGATTGGGAAAAAAATAGTTTTCTATCCAAATTTGTTGCAGAACGCCCTGCGATATAGTGATTTAGATGGGAGATCTCAATACTTAAATACAAAACGACAGCGAAGGACTTGGACATTTCGTCAATCAATATGAACTTCTTCTTCATGCGGCGCTGCAGTTCGAGGCGAAATGGAGCCTTTACTAAAACTTGTTTCCAGTTAGCCCTGCGCTTATATAGCTTCTATGCCCTTACAGCTTTCGGTTGAAAACTTCAAGAGATCCTCCCTTGCTTGCAAAGTCGTACAAGAAGATGATGTCCGGTTCCTCCTTAGACCTAGAGAGATCATTGTTAGACCATAAGGTCAATTGGTTTTGGTACAACCCGAATATCAGTCCGGGGACCTTTATGATTCGGGTGCCCGATTTGGTATAAGCCTGTTCTCGGTATAAGTCTGTTCAAAATGTGGATTATTTAGACTCTTACACGTAAAGGGTATTGAGGGCGGGGGTAACCGTTTCAGTATGAAACACTGACAGCAGAATAATGGTCACCAGTGAGCGACTTTCTTAAAGAAAATAGGGGCCCGAGAAGGGCAAACGTTATCGGTGCTAGCCTGTTACTACTGGAGTCCAGGTGGTGTTGGTATGTGCATCAGTATCAGAGGAAATAAATTAAGGGTGGGGGTAACCGTTTTTGGTGAAAAGCCACGACAACAACACAATCGGTGGCTGATGAGACGATAATATTAGATGGGCAAGGCAAGGGCAAGCGATGTCAGTGTAAGTCCGTACCTATTAATTCTCAAGTAAGATTTAGCTTGATGATGGGTGGGGGCCAAGTAGCACACTCTGACACCATAAGCATTGGTTTTTGAATATTGAACTTATAAGACACTCAAAATGCTCTTCAATAGCACTGATGGTTTGAAAGGTTTCGTTATGGTACCATTGGTGCGCAGCTTATTCACTTATAAAATTGGTCATAGAAACGTTTACAGCGCGCCATAATTATAAAACGAAAAGTGCTATCACCATAAGTTTCATAAACTTGGTGCTGTAAAAGTTCCTTGTACTGAAGTTATAAGGTTATAAGAGCTGAGTGGTTAGGTTCTATAGCGCAGGTTTTGTAGACCTTTCTAGCACCCGTTTTCTAACACTATAGGACTACTTTGCATAAAAGAAAGGAGTGTGGATGGTAACCCTAAATAAATTATCGCCATGTTTGACAGAAAACACAAGACCTTATAATAGTTCTACATGAAGCTAGACAGTCCTACAAAGAACCCAAAGTTTCTTAAAGGTAACGCAGAACACCTAAAGTGTTATAATGGTGCTATATTGTGGGTTCTGTGGGGTGCCGTGGCGTAGTGTTTAGTGTGTGTGCTTACTACGCCGGCGGTCTGGGTTCGAATCCTGCCATCGTCACCTGAAAAAAACAGACTTGTTCTTTTTCACGGCTCCCACCTCCGCGAGGGTCTGACAAGCCGTCCGAGAGTATCATTTGTCTTGAAAAACTTCTCAAAGTGCCGTTCGGATTCGGAAAAAATTGTAGGTCCCCTTGTATGTAAAGAAATTAACACACCAGCATACATTGTTGAGAAGTTGGCCCTGGTTCACCTCGAGCTGTTGCGCCACTCTATATTTATTTATATTGTGGGTTCTACATAAAACCTTGCATTCTTCATTTTATATTTTATTTAATATTTCAAGAAGCGCGTTGTTTCTTTTCGTCCTATTTTAATAAATCATTCGAAGAAATTAAATGCGCACCTTGTTTTCTGCTTATGCACTTTTTTTACTCATTAATTTCATCACCTTGTTTATTATTTAAAACATCAACACTTTTAAAGAATTAGATAAGAATGTATGTATACCCAAGCATGAAAGTGTGTGCCTAGAGTTTCTTTTAAAAATCTATTGACTGTCAAATTAGTTTTATAAGAGCCCGAAGTAGAGCCCTTTTAACACCCAAAATTAGGTTATATAAAGTGTTAAATCGCCCTTATGGGGGTTTGGTAAGGGGCCCGTTAATTGTTAAACCAACCAATTAAACCAGTTTCAAGAACCTACGGTTTTATGATGTGTTGCTGCAAGCGTAACGGTGGTCATAACAAGAGCTTCATAACAAGAGGCAATGGGAGATTCGGCGTTTGTTGTAGGTGCTCTACGATTGAGTTTCAGAGGAATATGCGACGGATGAAAGTGCTCTGTGACGGAGTTCTATACCAAGCGATATGCCCCAAGTTAAACTTAAGTCCTTGTGGTCGAAAGCTTGCGAAAGACACTACTCGATCAAGGTTGTTCTTGAATCCGACAAGTTTGCATTCTTTCGGTGAACAGTGATATCAGATCAGTGATTTTGTTGTGAATTGGATAGGAGTTCGTTTTGGAACTTTTCTTAAACATCTTGATTTTGTTTCATAAGCCAAGTGTCTCCGTAGAATGATCAGTGCGGCGCGCGACGTCAAACTCACGATCTTAGCAGTTAACGTAATAAAATAAGCAGCGTTTAATACAAAAATCTACCAATTAGGTTTTAAGCTCCTGAGAGAGGAAAAATTTAACTAGGTATGGCTTGCCTTCGACTGATAATCAGAAGGTCCTGGGTTTTTCTTGTTAAATGAATAATAACAATAATGTAATGACTACGTTAAAATTTATGTTTACTCGAGTTTAAATACTGGCGTACCAAATGGCAAAAAAAATATAAGGTCCACATTGAATGATTGCAAAATTACACTTTGCTAAGTTAGTGGCCTCAATGAAAAAAATTTTATTCTTAAATCGTTACCCTTCAAAGGTTAAATAATTATTTAATTGAAATTAAATTAATTTCTGTACAGACACTTCATGAATTTTGCAATTGTCTAGACCAGATTGTCTGATCGTTGCGAGAGAATTTTCTTACTTTAATTGATTTAAGAACCCAGTGTTCTTCAATGTGTGCACTTCCAAACATCGATGCCATTTCCCCTTTGGTACAAAAAACTGGGACGCATCTGATTGAAATCGAAGAAAAAGTTCAAACACTCGTGCGGCATAGCAGTTGCAAGTCGTTGAAATTTGATGGCACAACTCCACCTTTGATCCGAGAGCAATTACCTTCAAGCCTATACAATCATTTATCTTATCACATTTCACTTAACCGAGTGGTGTGTAATGGGCCTGAAGCAATCGATGTTTGATTGAAAAACAATAACAACCCAACCGTCACGCCCTATTGTGAAACGCACTTAAACTTTTCGTCCACAGAACAGAGAATCCACCATTCATCATTCAAACATTCGTCTTCTAATCTAAGGAACAAAACAGACAACAAATTGGGAACAAACGCGCACTCCGGTTCCAGTATTGTGGCATAAATGAAAGTGGCCTCTTGGAGTACTTAGAGAGTCGTTTTTCCCCTCTTAGAAAGAACCTCCTAATAAAACGCGGTTGCAAAACGAAAGATAGTGAAGAATCTCCAATGGAATTACTGGACTGGGGTCTGTTCAAATGGAACGAAATGCTCGCCGCGACGCGACCATCAATTCAATCAAAAATACTTCAACACCCATAGCCAGTTCCTCGCATTCAGATCAGAGACAGTACTGGGACAATTCCAAGTAAATTGTTGAATTGATTCAAGAAGAGAAAAAAAATACTAAAACAACAAGTAAGGCGGCACGAAGAGGTCAAAAGTGTATCAGGCCAGTGCTGGTTGTGAAAGAGTCTTATACTCCTCAGCGCACTTTTTAATGGTGTGTACTCTTATATACTCGAACATACCAGAGTAGGAGCCCACTTTTTTTTAAGTGCATTATGGTGTTGCATCGCATTTCTTCTTGGCAAACAGCCTTTTGTTGTGCAACTATCCCGTAGATAGATCGAAAAAAGCTTTTAATTGAAGCTGCCATTCAATTTATTCCTTTGTTAAGACATAGTACACGACTAGGTTACCCACATACAATATTTTTCGAATCAGCTTCACTTTGCTAGCAGATCAGCATTTGCATTTGCATGAGCCTTCCCTGGAATTCCATCCGACCTACTCAAACCCCATGCAGGTCCGAGTATTCACAATTCGCGAATATGTGCAAAACGATCAGTCTTGTAATCCGATCGGCTCATTACTATTTAAAATGCATGTACCTATGCGGCCATGTCTTTAGAGCTATGACGCGTTGGTTGGTCGTGCTTTTGTGACAGCTGTGAGCAAGTATTGAGTTTCATTCAAAATTCAAGTGAAAAGGTGTGCAAACACGTGACTCGTATTCATTAATGGAAAACATTCTCTAGGAAAATGTTTTTGTTCACTTTGTCAGCCGCACAACTGGATAGCAGTGATTTTTTGCGAGGGGTTAAGTTAGAAAAGGCATCTGCTTACGGAAACGGTGTCACGCGCAATAGGACAATGTAGTTACCTACTTGCGATAAAGTCCTTTTAACAAGAACACCCAGAACCCGAAATCATATTCGATTTGTGGGTGTGTGATGATGATCCACTCCTGGAGCAAGAGGATCGGCTGAATGGTAATACATAATGGGTATAATTGTTTTGTACACCACGGATTTTCATCATTCGTCTTTCTCGTTTTGATAGTCCTTCTTAAGTCAATAGCTCTGGAATGTACACAGATGCCTTCTTGAACTCTGCTTTGGACTTGTATAGGTCTTTGCTCTGACTGTGTCAGGGCAATAAGGTGCACGCTATGATGATGGCACTGATTAGCTCATGCGACAGAGTCTTAGTGTTTCCGTAAGAGAAGGAAAACGATCACTATTCGTTTAGAAAAAAAATTGACAGAGCAGGGAAAATACAAAAAAGTCAGCTCTTAGTTTAAATGCTATTCTCATGTTCTCTCATAAGGCCTTCTTTAAAGATCATGGAAACTAAAAATTATTTTTGCCACAATCTACTAATTTATTTAACAACAGACTGTTTGCGGGCGATTGCTGCCAGACGAAACAAAAAAGTTGCTTGCTGGAAACCAAAACCTGCTTCTGTTATTTCTCACAAACACCAAAGTGTTTAAAGTTTTGCCAAATCAATTCTCTTTAAATACCCTACCTAGAATATAGTTATTTTTATGCATAGTTCGAAACATAGTGACATAACAACCGTAGACCCCTAAAGAATTTTAGAAATAGGATTTAAATCCATGTCCGTAAAGTTTGAAGGTTTTAGGGTTTCCAGCTTGGAGCACAGAGCCTGTTGAGCTTTTAGGAAGAAAACTGGTTGCTGTTCTGTATTTTGATCAAAGGAAACACCGCACTTGCAATATAATTTACAATAATTCAATTTTATTCTTTAATAATTGTTTACCATTAATTTTTGCTTTAAATTAATTTTCTCAATGATCAAATTTTTAGGACTTGACCGTTTTCGGGGGCTTCGCCAATACAAATTATTGGTATACAAAATATGAAATCGGGCGAAAACAAATTTAGAATTTGGTGTTACATGTTAGGATAGGATACATAGGGATCCTCTGCAGAAGAACTCTTGCTTTTACTCATTTGTTTTATGGAAACATTTACTTTGTTTGGAAAAAGCAAAAAAGTGGTTGCTATGAGCATTTACAATCTGAATACACTGGTAGTCCTAAAAAAAACCCCGTGGTCCCGTTTTTTAAGTATAGGGTGAGGTAGTCAAATGAAGGTCCCGCAATATTAATAAGATCCGAAGTCCAGGGGTTGGGTAAGTGTGTCACGTTACTGCGGACGAGGTCCCGGGCTACTGGAATCAATTCCTCAATAATAGCCATACTGACAATTTTTGTGGGTCAGACTTTAGTAGTCATCTTTGGCGAAGGGTCGTACCTTCATTTCTGAGTAAGAATATTCTTCTACGACGACACTGACATTTGACATATTTATTTGTGTACACATTCTCCCGAAAAAGAATTCATTTTAGAATAACTTTCAGCGTAGTTTTTGAAGCCTACGTTCAAGGTTTTTGAGATTGACTAGATTGCGCAAGATTGTCTTAGCGCATGGTCGTGCGGATCCAGGTATAAATAAATTTTAATAACCTAAATAAATGTCGCTTTGCAAATATAAAGCGTTCTTATTCGTGGCTTTTTGCCTCTATACCCTCGCTCGTTCTCAGATGCCGCCTTCGCTCGGAAAAGAAAATCTAAAATCTGATTAAAAATGCACTGCACACAGGAAAGATTGTGCAAAAGACGACGACAATGACGCTGCTGTCGCCGGGGCCGCCCGCCGAACGACCGACTAAAATATTCGAGGAATTCCAAACACGTCTTGCCCACTAATTGTAGCACAATAGAGCTGCCACTGCCAGAACCTCTCCGGAAACGAGACGGCGGTGGTGCGTTGTCGGATGACTAAGTGAGTTTTGCTGGTCACTAGTTCGAGCTTCACCCTTAATGACGCATTGCAATAGCTCTAAATTAGTATTATCAATTGTGGGCGTTAAAGTCTCTCCCTAGAGAGTAAGTCCCTTAGTTTTGTTAAACCCATTTGCGATGGATATACTGACGCCATCTGGTGCAATGATTTCATGCGGTTGTTGTTTGGAATTCAGAGGCAATTATGCACATGTGTACACCTAAAGATAAAGTTTCGCCAACCTATTATTTTACTAGTATCTGGGGGAATGAATGAACTCATCTGAATGCGTCAACCACCACCATTCAGAGAGTTGTTTTCTTTTCTTTCCTGCCCAAGCATTCTTCTCGATAGAGCGTATTTATTTAAATTTAAGACGATTGTTCTCGGCGAGAACTATAATCACTATAAGAGTGCACTAAATGCCGGGCCAGATTTAACATGCCCAATTCTAAAAAGGGAATCAGTCCGTGCGCTCTGCTAGACGTGTGTATTAAGTTAATAGGTTGAGACGTTGCTTTAGGGTGAGGGTAGATTACCTTTGTTTTCCCTGTGAACGGGGGAGATATTTTTAGAAAAGATTTAACATATGTATTACATTTTCGTATAAGTTTTGACTAAAGCTAGTATCGAAGTTTTGTAAATTAAAAATAACAAACTTCCAACTCGTAGAAAAAAAGTGATATGTTTACACACGTGTGTATCCATAAGAGTGTAAATGTCATTGTAAGGAGTTATACTTTGCAACAAGTGTTTTTAAACACTGAAAATTGACAGCGCAGAGTCCGAAACAAGAGACATTATTGAGTTTGCTAAACTTTGAATAGGGTTTTCCGTCTTCCCTCTTTCTCTCGGAGCCCGAATATTCAGAAATAAGAGATGTTTTTGCTCGTGTGCCGCAGGAGAGTACACTTGGGCCGATATTTTTTTGCTCTACATACGCGAGACAATACCACAAATATGAGGTCTTCAAGGCGACATCTTACTATATGCCCTGCAGAAAAGTACTGTCCATGATAATAAGACCACGAACACGAAAAGGCAAATAAGATAAAGAATTCGACTTGGAAAACCTAAAGACCAGTGTACGCTAGTCAAATCAATAGCAGGTCAGTTCAAAAAGTTTGAAAATATCAGCTGGCTATATCAAAAACGGCGCAATACTAGTCAAAACGTTCGCACACAATTTTTTCCACTTAACTTTCTCACTGTGACACCATATGAACCGAAAATCCACCATGAAATATTGATCGTGTCAGTGCTCTTCATATCTTTAAGGAGCAATTTTTCATTTGGAATCATAGTTTATGCAGACACAGCGTTTAATTACTGGCAGATCAGTTAGAACATATATGACACAAAATATGAAATTGAAAGCGTCACTCGGAAAACATTTTAATAGATTCAATTGGGTGTTCTAAAAAATTTTCACTATGGATATCACTATTCAGAACCGGCACCAGACTAATGTGTACTGACAGTTTGACGATAATGAGGGTAGAGTAAACCTGTCAAATCACTTATAAGTTCAAAAATTTTTATTACAATAATCTATGTCACCTCACTGTGACATCCTCCTTTGAAATTAAAATCTGCAATGAAATATTGCGATCGTGCCAGTATTCTTCATATCTTTAAAGAGTAAACTTTCATTTAAATTCTTTAATGGAGAATTTAAATGAAAGAGCAAACTTTCATTTAAATTCTTCTTTTCTTCAAACGCAACGTTTATTTACTGGCAGATCAACTGATTGGGTGGCTGTACCGCACTCAATAAGGACACTACGACCCAAAGAACTTTTATCTGTCCTGAACCAGTACAAAACGCTTGTGAAAATATAAGAATTATAGCAACGGTGTAAAAGGGCAGCCAAACCCTTCAGTGCGACAATGCGGATTAGTCAATTAGCCATAAGAGCAGTTAAAAAGTGTAATAAGATCAGTTTTTTACCTCAATTTCGCAATTTGGTTTGGCTTAAAGTATTCATCCACAAAATTTTGCGTATCAGGGTGTCACACCTGTCAACCGAAGATCAACCATAAAATATTGATCGTGCCAAAGTTATTCATTCCTAGAAAGAGCAATCTTTTATTGAGGGTTTTACTTTCTAGAAAAGAAACGTGAAATTAATATAAAAATAGTGATCTCTTTTTGCTTACCGCTGGCCATAGATCCATTGTGTGTCTGCACGTATCAAGTTCTGACCAACGTAGGTTGGTTCTACTCAAGGATTCAGTTTCTATCCTACGTGCTATCGAACTCAGCGGGACTCTTATAGATTTGAGGGCTAGAGATGCATTCATTCCAGACCCAAATCTCGCAAGCTTGTCCGCTTCTTCGTTTCCCGATATATCGGTGTGACCTGGCACCCAACACACAGTTACAGTGTTGCCAAGTGATAACTCGTCCAGAATTTCCCTGCATAGTTTCACAGCCCTTGACTTCGCCACGTCTGATTCCAAGGCTTTAATTCCGAAAGGGATAAAAAAGCTTGTTTGAGAAGTTGTATTCCTTAAATAAGATTGCACCAAGATCTTTTGAGACCTTATAACAAGAAGATTGGCCATGTGCAAAGTCTTACAAGACCAGTATTACTCCTGAGAGTGATGTAAGTTCGACGCTTAATGTCTATACACTTCTCATAGCTGGTAGAGTAGTGTAAACTGGAAGAAGCTTCACTATGTTCTCCTCTTCTTTGTGTCCCGTCACACGAAAAAGGTTAAAGGCAGCAACATTTCTTGTGGCATGTCTAAGGACCCCAACTACCTTTTTTCGACTTATCCTTTTAAATCCAATTGGTTGAAAGTTGTCATTGAGCACTTATAGTGAATGAGTATACCAAGAACATTTTATGATAGACAAATCCAAGTCATGAGACTTCTTTAAAATACCTCTTAAAGTAGGTGACCTCTTCTAACCTAGAAATCAAACCCAAAATTATGGCACACAATCTTTCAAAGAGCAAAGATTTCGATCTTAAACAATCTCGCGGGTTCATGCAAACTATGCTGCTTTCGATTTCTTTCCTTTGACTAACCTATAAAAAACCGTCAAGGCGCGTTAAATTCAATAAGTCTCAATAAAAGCACAGACGACTTGAAGCTATTTTACTGCGTGGGTGGTGGTTGACACAAGTGCTTTTCACAGTCGTAAACCTCGCCACCTTTATAAGGCTTTGCCTCTTTTTTTTCATTTGCATGATACAACCGCAATAAACGTACAAACTTAGTTATCGAAGACAATAGTGGGTTATTACCTTTTTGTTTATGAAAGAAACAGGAGGGAAAGTCATCAAAAAGGTTCAAAGCAAAAGTTAAATGAGACCAACTTTCGAACAATGAATAAAAACTTGATGGGGTTTGCGGTTGAATTGAAATTTAATTTACACATCGAATGTCCACTCAGTGTCAATAGAAAAAATGTAAAAAAAATACATTATTCTTCATTGCCAATTGAACTAAAATATACCCGAGTATATTCATGAAAGTATTCTTTAATTAGACTTTGTGCATATGACATGGACATCGCACTGTATAATTGGCATCTAAGCAAGCTTCTCTACTCTAGACACTGCCTTATTGGTTTCACCTATGTTCAGCCATGTGTGTAGTTGCACTTGCCAGTGTAATTATTTAAATATCTATTCAAACCAGAAACTGATTTATACGAGTGTAACTAGACAAGTCCCAAGACTACAGAGGCGGCTACTTCTCGTTTAGAGCGAGAGAGAGAAATCTTGTTTTCGAAATAAAATGTGCCGTGTGACATGCGATCATATGACGTGTGGACAACATTAATTTCCGTCACTCGTAGGCTATATCGTTTAAGAATAACCAGAATACATGTGAACACACTGAACATGTTTTGAAAAGTTAAAAATCAATTAAATCAAAAATTACTTGTGGCTAATTGGAAGACTTGCAGACATTGATTTTTTATCGGAAGACGCAATGAATCCTCGTAGTTAAAAAAAAGTTGTGAAAAGGCATACTTCCATTAATTATTTTTTGAAGGAAAATTTGTTTATATTTCTGTAAAGGTAGCATCGAAAGCCTTCTTTCAACTTTTATCATTGTGATCAGCAATATCCTCGTTGTGACACCCTGTAAACCTTCGACGAACCTTTAAGTGTTGATCTTGCCAGCGTTTTATATTTCTTCATCGTGCACGTTTCTATTAAAACTCTGAATTTCCCCCATAGCGTTTTTGGTAAACTGACAGATCAGCTGGAATGTTGGCAGATCAGCTTAAAAGTTGGAAATCAATTAGGTAAAAGGCTTTTTTTTTTAAATTTTCGGAAAAACAAGGTTTATAAATTTAACTGAGCACAATTCTGAACTCACGCGAAAGTTTCGCTTTAATTCGCATCGAGCGTGATCACGGGAAAACTGTTTAGAAGGGCTTACAAATTAAAAAGAGTTACAACCAATCCTATTTGACAAAACAGATTAGTTTGAGTTCCAACTAAGCACAAAATTCCAAGTACTTCTTGGTTACGACACCTTGGTAACTCTAAGCCAATTACTGAAAGTTGATCTTGCAAGCCTACGAAGGTTCTTTGGTTACTGGTAGATCAGCTTGAAAAGTGCAAAAGTCAAAGTTACAAAAATCCGAATAACCAACAAACGGATTTCGGAATTTTGCAAATATCAATTAATCAAAATTGCTTCTACGCTTGGGATTCAGCACTTTAGGTGATCCTTCATCACATCAAACAATGGGCTGATGATCTAGCCAGCATTTTTTATACCTGTGAAGTGTAGATTTTCATTTCAACGCGCCTTATTTGTAAAAAAGACTTTTGTCGTCTGGTAGATCTGGTAGAAGATGCAAGCATAATCGTGGCAGCATAATCCGTGCAAGCATAATCCGCAAAAACTAGATTTCCATATTTGAAGCAATGACAGATCAGTCGATTGGTAGGTATATTCTATATTTACAGCGTGATTTGGTGACTTTTTGTAGAAATATATTTTGATTAAGGCAGCCTTGATTTTGGTTGTTACCAGAGGCCTACCACAAGCGACAACTGTCATCGTCTGTCGCAGCCAAAAGATCTAATGTTTTTCGAGCTTATTTGTCAACGGAGACCCTAAGATCTGTCTACAAAAATTCCTGGGCTGCTTTTAATTAATTTGTGGCAGCAACTAATTAACGGAAACACAATATGTTTTCGCTGAACGTGCTCACTATGAGGCTCAGTGAACCAAAAGCCACCCATTAAATATTGATCGCGCCAGGGTTATTTATATCTTAAGCGGCTATATTTCCATTTCAACCCATCTTTAATGCAAACGCAACGTTAAATTAGGGGCAGATCACTGGGAAAATTTTCATAAAATAACCAAAAACGCCATTTGGTGATTTTTAATTGAAAAAATCAATTCACCTTGAACTGTTGTTCTGCAAACCAGAATCAAATAAATTAAACAAAAAATAAAAATCCTAAATACTACCTCCACCAGAGTCTTGTTTATAAAGTTAATTTTGAATTATGATCTCAATTCGCTTGACCGATTTGTTTTAGTGCCAATTTCCTTTTGATGAAAAATACTTGTACGTGCTGCCGTAGCCAATTTGCTTCGGCAAACAAATAAAAGCAAATCGTTAAGATTTAAGACTGGCAAAAGATCTTAAGGCGTGACTCTTTTATACATATACATTCGTTTTTTTTTAACAATTTGGTGATCTAATGCATTGTTTATTGTTTAATAAAAAATACGATCAAAATCCTATAAATAAAGACTTGCAAAGACCTCGCTTATGGGTGTAAATCAAATTAAAAAGATTTTGCATGTCTATTTGGCCACAACTAGGTCATCGCGATATAATTGTTAGAATATGTAGATACATACATCTACAAATGCGATGCTGAATCAAGTTCTGTATCGGAATTAACAGTCGGCTGATTTCTGCTAGTTAATTATATTGATCCTATGATGACGCATGAGATTTGTGAATTCTTACATGAGCTATCTGGGCAAAAAAATCCAGAAATGGTTTCACTCTAGCATTAAGTGTGCGATCATCAATTAAAGATCACAATAGTGGAACAACTTTTCGGTTCGATACAATCCAACTTTCTGAAATTGCAACAGAAGAAAAAGACTATGGTCTACCTGGTTTTTAGAGATCCCAAATCTAGAAAACCCTCGTAACCAAAAATTTTCCGACATTAAAAATCTATTAAAAAAACTTAAATAGCTCTTTATGCTGGTTGTGTAAAAAAGCTCTATTTTACCTGGTTTAATATATTACCCGCTGTTTGGGCTTACGATAGAATTGGAGGTAGGTGTAATTTTGGAAATTTTGGAGATATTTGAAAACTACTTTCAAGTTTTTGTCTATTTAAGATTTTCAAAGAAATTATGAAGGTAGTCTCTCCCCATTTGGTGTTTCACAACACGACGCGTATAAATTTTCTCGTTGGATGATTTCTGAAGCAGTATGATTGTTTTCTGACACTTCTGTGACCAAATATGCGATATAATGGAAACTTATACTATGTCTCCACCATAAATCTGCGATTAGCTAGAGACGATCATCATCATCGTCATTTTCGGTAAGCGCTTATCTTTAGAAGTGCTGCGGAGCGTGGCCGACTAAATGATCCTTCCAACGTTTCCAATCCTCCGCCATCAACTCAAGAGACACAGGCGTGATTCGACGCTAGAGACGATTAAAAATAAATCTTAAAGTGTCTCCACCGGACTGATTTGACACGTCACTTACTGTTTTGTTCTCATTTTGGCTCTTAAAAGAGAGTGACGATGAAATTTCGAAGGAGCCATAAAAAAATATGCGTTGTAAAAACAAAAAAAAAACCATTTAATTGACAGATCTCACATGCGTGCACAGTTTCCTTACAGCATAAAGGTCTCGAAAAGGTTCAACCTTTTTCATAAAAGAGGTTTGTAGACTGAGTGAGACTTATTTTTCATTATTTGCCGAGAGAAATTGAATTTTTATGTGTATTTAAAAAAGTGGAAGATTTAATGTTGATCTCGGATTATTGTTCGGTGAAGACATGGTATTATATAGTGCGCTGAGCTGAATAAACAACTATTGGTGTCCAGTTTGGCGATGTCAGACATTTTTCCTTGCAGTTGTTGTCTAAGTCGTGAGTCTATAAAACTTTTGTTTTAATATTCATCAAGCAACTTGAAAGCAAAGAAATCTACGACAACTGGAATCAAAAGCTTTCAAACTGTCAAGATAAAATGTCTGGTAACTTGTTTAATTTATCCAAGGTTTCGTATGTTGAGAAATAGAACAAACGTTATTTATTCGCCTAAACAAGTATTGTTAGGGAAACGAGGGGCTCTCTAGAGTTCCCTTAATAAGTTTAGAACGTGTGACAAACATAGTCTTACAACCTCATCATCAACATGCATAAACCAGCAAACAGAAACTCTGTGTTTATTACTTTTATAAATGCGTATTTTGTTCTGAACTAATTTACTTGTCATAAATGACGTAAGTATTCTGTTCGCAGAAATGTTCAACAGATATGTTATCTGTTCACAAGCTTCTATGTATGGCCATGAATATCGAAATAACTGTGCCACTTGGGTAGATATTATTAAATAAATAAACAATTTCAGAGTAGGTAGGTATATTGTGGATGGCGTCACACTTCATCAGAAGTATCGTAAGATGTGTTTATTTAGATAATGGGTGCAATTCAAATGCCAGGTTTGACCACATGCTGTCTTTTACAACCAAAGACTCAAATCAAATAAAACAACCTAATGCGCAGAAAACTCGTGAGGGATTTACCGTCTGCAAATAGAAAACAATTTCTACGAGTGTACCGAATTACTAACCAAAGAGTTATTTCATTCTTGAAGCAATTTTATCGCAGTCTTCGTAACATTTTTAAACAAAACTCCACGAAAGTCCGCGTATCTCATGGCTTATCAGAATTTATACATGCAACGCAAAAACGTTTCAGTTTAAACCCAAACCAAATATAAAATTAAAATAATAAAAAAAAACAACAAATATGAAGTTAACTTCCATAACAAATAATTGTTTGCGGCATGTTTACTCTTGCTTTTAAGGTTTATTATTGCCATGTTAACTTTTTTGACAGCTACTCAAATGTAATTCGTTATGCGGACCATAAAAGGTGGGGCTTACAAAGAAAATAAATGAGAATTCATGTCTCGTAACAAGAAACAGAAATCAAGTACATTTGTAAATTTAAATAAGACCTTGTACAGTTGTCAAATACTCTGTTTCGGGACTGTATAGTTTACAACGGAAAAGCCAGTAAGAATAAGTTGAGGCAGTGCACGCGGACTCGCAAGTCGCAACGTATTTTGGTCAATTCATTCAAATGAATTGCGCAAAGTTTTGACAGAGTTTTAGCACTTTCTATTTTCAGCCGAAATCACTTAAGGTCAGTTTTCCAGTGCAGGGTTAAATTCAGCTTATGCCAAGATCGATTAACGCCGGAATAAAAGTGCAAAGTAAATTTTACATAGAAAAAACACAGATAAAAAAGGACGGATAGTTCTCCAGAGTTTGATCCGGGATAAACTCACCAAATTTGGCAAGTTAAACCAAGATTAAGCCCGGATGAAACTCACTTGCAAAACTTATTTCTGATATTAATCTCAGTTTAACTCCGAAACTAGGCAGATTTTGAGTTCAACCCGAGTTAAACCAAAATCGGTTAGTCGCGAAACAAACGAATTAAGAGTTAACCAAGAGGGCAGTTTTTCATTGCAGAATAAACTCCATCATTAAGACCATCGAATTATTCGACTCCCGAAATTATTGTCTCTTTTAACTGACACTTTTCACAGGAAAAACAGGCAACATCTCCTTCTGTTTAGATGTCACTTTTTAATGAAACATAAAAAGCAGCTGTATCAAAAACAAGCAAAGGAGTTTGAACTGCTTTCCAGAGTTTGGTCCGGGGTTAACCTACCAAATGTGTCGAGTTAAATCGAGAATTACTGAAAAACTGATGTTGCAATGAAAATTTGACCCTTAGACTACAATATCGAAGCTTCTCCAGAGGTTAAATGACAAGTAGGCTCGTCATTCTCCTCCTTGACTTGCTTGGGTAAAATTTTACCACTTTTGGGCAGGTTCTTTATAAAAATCGTAATAGACACTTTTTTGTGACAGATATGTCATCTATTGCACGTGAATAGTTTCAGTCTCCTTTTTTGAGTCTCAAACTGTTATAAAGAGCTACAAAAGGAAAGTTTCAAGTGTCATAAAGAAAGCTCGTTAAAAGGGCGAATGAGAATGAGATTTACGAGCAGACTTATTTAATGCCTTGCCGAGAGGATTTAAATTTTTATGGTGAATCTCGTGTTTTGAAGAAGATAAGTTGAAGATTTTTGTAAAGAATAAGACTGGTTCATCCCGAGTTGCTACACTATTCTATTTAATAGTTGAAGTTTTATGTTAATCGCGGTTTAATGTCTGGTGGAGACATAGGCTTTGGTTAATGCTAAAGTTAAGTTTATAGCAAATCTTCAGGTGTTAAAAACGTTGTTCTAGAAGCTTTTTTCATTCATTAGCGGGAATGCAAAAAAAAGCCATTTGATTCTTAAAACGATATATAACATTTAATTAAAATTTAGTTTTAAGTATTTTCTGAGAATTCTTTGTCGTATGACTTATTCCACCATTTTTCAGGATTCCTCAAATAACAAAATTATCCATTGTTTTTTTTGTTTTAATAAGCTTTCATTCGTTTTAGTTTTCGATTGAAGCAAGGGCTAAGGCTGATAAAACAAAAGGCCAAAGTGTCTCAAAAGTGACAAAAACGTAAAAGAATTTGCAGAAAAGATTTAATTAATTTTCAATTTGTTTTTCAATTGAGGTCGAAAATCCCATAAAATATAATCTTTTCCCAGATCCGTGAATGCTGTCAAACTTTAATGGAAACCTGTCAAAAAATGGCTGAAAAATGTAAGACTTTTTAAATTTCCCAGCTGCCAGCGCAATGTTTTTTTTTCACAGGTTTCCATTTTTGTGACTATTGCGTATGCAGTCACTTCAAGTATAAATTTCAAGCGAAATCATCGGCACTGCACTGGGTTTCAGTTTTATTTGAGAAAAAATACAAAAATAAAGAAGTACCATAAGGGGCTTGAGTTTAGCCCATCATCGATGGCGTATTGCCCGTGTGAGCTGTTCATAATTCTGCTATTTCGAAAAAAAAATTCAAAATTCTTGCTTTCAAAATTCTAGCTCAAGCAATTAAACTCTGCTTATTCCGCTATTTTAAGCAAACTTTTGACTTTTTTGATGTAAAGCTAAGGTTAAAAAGGAAACAGGCTGGGGGGTTTTAGGTCCACACACATTAAACTGTTTCGCTGTGTCAAAGTCGCATTTCCAGAATTTTTAAAGCTGAATTTTACAAAAAGAATTTCGACCCCGGCAGAATTTTGACCCCAACCCATTGTCTGCAGCATGTCTTATTTACAGGTTTTACAGAAGCATGATTTTAGTCAGCTTTTTGGCCCAAGGGTTTTATAAGACAGCGAAACCCGTTTTGAAGAGCCTATTTTGCAGCTACAAAGCACGTTTACGAAGAAAGTAAAGCCATTGGCAAGAAAAGTCAGCGACGACGGCATAGACCAAAGTTTTTGGAATAAGTGGATCTAATAGTCAGTCTAATATTCAGTCAGACCAAGTATCTGAAAGTCTAATGATTGACAAAAAGCCTAAATCTGAGACTCAACTAAACCACTCGAGAAAGAAAGAAGACATCACCGTTAAAGGGATCACTCTTGAGCCGCGCCGTGCGGTGGCCTTTTCGAAAAACCCTCGCCGCGGTTGATTATTGCTTATTGCTGCTTTCCTTATCATTCGCTATTGTGAGTTGACACACGCTGTTGCATAGACTTTTTTTTAAGCTAATGATTTTTATACAGAATAAGCCATACGGAACAAATGTCATGTTTTGTCACTTTGCAGTCAAAAATATCGTCGCGGTTTCTCGGTCTGATTGTGTATTAGCGACCGATTTTTCTAGTCTCGCATTGACGCTGCCGCACTGGTTTGACGCAGACGCGCTTGTTGTGAAACAGCCAAGAAAAAAGTTATCATTTTCTGAAAGCCATTCAGTATTAAGACAAAGTTTACAAGAGCAGTTGAACAGCGGCGTTAGAACAAGTCTTTTCACTGAAAGGTTTCATCATTGTCAGAGATTCGTGCCATTGTCAATACCCGCTTTCCTTATCAGGCCCTGTATTTCTGACTCAAGCATTTTTACTTTTCTTTTAAGACAGTATAGTTCCAAATCGCAAAGAATAGTGAAGTGTGCTGTCAACTTATTTACAGGCCTTCAAATGCGTCACTCTATTGCCATACCAAGGCTTTGACGCAAATATTAGACCAAGCTTTACTCACCAGTGATTCAAATATTTGCTAAATCAGTCGCCCAGGGTTTTCAATTCACCTCTTAGAACCAAAACACTATAGCTTTGAGCATGAGAACTCAATTAAAAATTTTTATTATTAAATATAAAAAAAAAAACCATCTGTGAACGTAGGCAATTAAGTTCAGTCTATTGACGTGAAGCGCAAAAGCGAACCATATGCGCGACACTCATTCACGTTTTTGCCAATATCCGTAGTTGGTGATCGATCCCGCTTTTGGAGAATTTATTCGAATTGAATCAACCTCTCTATGCGAACACACCTCGCTGTGAGTGAACTTTTTTTCGCCGTGGCTTTTGATTTCCAGGTGTCCAAAGTTTCGTACATAAATCAATTACAAAGACATGTCAGCATTTTTCATGTGAAAAGTGCAATTGCACCTTTAATTCTGGGACAGGCCACCCCGCAATTAACAGTCGCCACCTACATCACCGCAATAGAGGGGAAAAAAGCTCCTCTATGACTGCAATTACTATTCGGAATAATGTGTGTGTGGGCCGTTCCATTGATAACTAACCTAGCGGCTAGGTTAGGTCTGTCTAACGTAGGCTTTAATTATGTGATTATGAACACATGGATCAGAGTAGTTATTGGAATGGGATCTAATGAAGTGTGGGCTGTTGTACACCGCCAATGGTGAATGGAATCAAATTGGGAGACACCAACGCCAAAAATGGAAGTGTCTGTCATATGTTTTATCTAATGGAATGTTGGTTACGATAAACATGTTTCCTGCTATACGCGCTGGTCTTCCATACCATTACCTCATTTATATTAACGATCGAGGCGACAAATTGGATCAAGCAATTAAAATCGAAGTAAACAACTCTTCGTGCGGACGCCCACTAGTCGAAGTGGAACTTCTAACGTTTCGCACCTGTGCGTAGGAATCGCAAAAAAAGGAGGTACTTTTTTTGGAATTTTGCTAGGCATACCAACGCCGCCGCCCGATCCGATACCCTGTTTGGACACAAATTAGACATTTTTTTCGCGCGATCAGCATGTTTGGGTTTTGTGGCGACCGAGCTCAACGCCTCCATTGAAACGCCGGATATCGCATTTCAAATTTTCCAGGCACAAGTTGTACACATAATCAAACCAGTCGCGCTTAAATCAATACTGAGAGCACAGAACAGGTAGACAAACTCTCTCAGGTGTACACAATACATATGCGTGTCACATATAACCTTTGGATTTATTTTCTCTGCAAATTGGCTTTCAATATTTGCTCCAAATCGAGGTGTACGCGCAAGGCCCCTGTGGCGTGTGGTGGTTCTGTTCTGCCCACTTATGTTATGTGCTGAAATGCTAATACGCGAATACGTATACAGATTCGTACGTGTACTTGGTTTTGAGGTTGTGCGCGGTTGGTTCAATGTACAGTCATTGACTTTCATTGGAAATTATGACTGAGGTTGTCACAGAAGTCGTGATAAAGATCAGAAAATCTATTAGAATGGTGACAGAGATTTAGATGCGAGTATTGCCAGGTGTAATTTGAGTGTTTTTGATCATAAGAAACATGACAGAATTGGGTTCAAATTTATTTTTAAAACTTTGATTGATGTAACTTCTAAGAATCTTTTGTGATCTGATTGGACATCGACTGCGCCAATAAAAATTATATGTAAATTGACGGTATATTTAGGCAAGTTTCACTTAAGGAAAACTGACACAAAATTAAGCTTCTGTTCCAAAAGTGTACCTATCCCTCCAAGAAAATTCGACTGCGCCGTTCAAAACCCAGCTTTTTTTAACAATCTGCAAACAAAGACAAATGTTTGTTCTTTTGTTATATAATAGTCGTCAAAAACAGAAATTTAGAATAATCTTAGAGTTCGCTTTCAGCTTATTTAAAATGCCCAATCGACTCGGTTACTATTGATCTCTTTGTAATCTGTTTGAAGTTCGACTGCGCCTTTAAAAATGCAAATAAAATAAACTGTATTTAGACATGTTTTATAAAGAAAACAACATTGTGAGAAGACTTATAATTGAGCTTCCTTTTGAAATGATTGAAATGTATGTCCCTTTAGGTATAAACTCGACTGCGCCATGAAATATTAAATTATATGCACGTAATTTTAAGACTTTCATTTTAGTAAAACTCTGTGAAAGGTATATAAATTAGATCGCATTCATATTCATTCGTGAAAATGCGACTGCGCCATTAAATATTACGTTACGTTAAATATTACGAGTGAATTATAAAAACAAAACAAAAAAATAATATGCACGTCATTTTAAGACCTTAATTTAAGTAAAACTTTGTAAAAGGTATAGAATTTACTGCGCCATTAAATATTTCGTGAATATGAACGTACAGAAATTAAATCAATCGATCAGCATACGTATTCATTCGTGAAAGTACGACTGCGCCATTTATAATGAAATGAAAAGGATGCTTTAAAGCAACATTCTCTTGAAATTAAAGTTCGTGGGAAACTTCTCTCGACTTGATTTCGAGAGATAAATCGAGAGATTTATTTATTCATGAATGAGCAAGATCACAATTCAAATCTGACCACGCACTGTGTTATAAAAGGAATAAATTATATTACAAGAGTGGAAAAATTGTGTTACAAATTGCTTAAACCCCTAAGCAATCGAATAATTATCGAGGCATCTTTCGATTGTTTCCTAATAAGCCTGAACATCGAATTGCACACTTTCCAAGTATTGTCAATTTGTTCAGTGGTGAGATTTTCGGCTATAACCCGTAATTAACCTGTTAACGTTGTCAATATCGAGAGCTCGTTCTTCCCTACTGGAGACTTAAATCAAATAGTCTTGTAGGAAGCCAAGATCAAAAGACCTGGACTGTGGCTCAATGCAATATTACGAGTTAAAAAGTGTGCAAACAATTAAGTGTTTGCAGGCGGTTACTTGCCAGAAAATAAGCAAAAAAAACATTGCCTGTTCTTCTGAAGCACCAAAGTTTTGTAGCCACCATTTCATTTGGCAAACAAATCGATTTTTCTTACAATAACAAATTGACTATGTGAAGCAGTTTTTGATTTTTTACAAACATTTCGGTTTTTGCAGCAACCAGTTTATATTTAGGTGAAGATAGCTAAGAGTTTGTTGGAAATAATTCAAGTGTTTCAGCGAGGTATTTTTTTTTTAATTTAACTCTCTTTCTTCATGGAAACATTAAGTTGTTTGCTAGAAACATTTTTAGTATTCCTTTCTTTTTTCTAATTTGTTCGCAATTTTTGGTAAAGTTCTGTTTTTAAGGAAGAACTCGTACGTTGTGCAAACATTTATGTTGCAAGGCAAATACACTGGCATTCATTTAATGCAAATATTTCGTAAGCAATCCCTTTTCTCAGTGTAGATTCTACCTACCTGCTAAGTGAGAGAGGTGCTACTAGGATTAATTTAATGTTAGCTTAGGATCCTTAACGATACAAGTTGTTTTTCAATGCAATCAAGGAGGTGGTACAGTGAATATTAAGCCTGATTCACAAATTTGTGAAAATCTTTCGAGGTCTGGTATGCGACCGAAGGAAATGAAGTCATTCAATTATTAAAATTTTCACATTCCTTCTCTCAACAATTTACAAGTTTACGTAATTTAAATTACGAAAACAATTTAAATTTATTGGCAAAAGCAAAATTCCAACCTCTTTTACCGCATTCTCAATGACATAATTTATCTGAATTGCATTGTTACAGCAATATACCAGCACTTAACGCGAATTGAATTAAAATGCCGACCTTCACGCGATTCGCAGGCGGCGGCGCGGGTGCTATGGCGAGTGCAATATTCCAACGGCGTCCAGCATTTCGATTGATCGCATCCTCTGTAGCGCGCGCAAATGCACTCGTCGTAATCCACGCTTAAATGCAATCAATGAGAAAATAATACACTTCACTCCCTCCTGCTTTTCTGTCAACACTCGTTTCGGGATGCAAATTGAAGCCAGCATAATATTACATTGCGGTCAATGATGGGGCCCGCACAGTGGTGGTGACGACATCAAGACGCTCCTTCTAGCCGCCAACACACACTTTCCCAAAGCGTATTAACTAAATGCGATGCAATAGGCTTATGACTGATGCCATGCGCAGTAGCAGAGTGCATAAATCCCCGTCAATCTCAGTTGGGCTGCTTGCTACGCTTAGACCCCTCGAAAGGTCATGCGCTTCCTTGGAAGCGAGCAGAAACTTTTGACAAGCACAATAATCCCATATACAGAGATTGCAGAGATTTAGTGCGACAGCCAACTCGGCGCAACCAATACGGTTACGATATTAAGAGTTAATGATGATTATTGCGCCATTTTTCGTCAAGCTGCGCTTATATGGTGATGATGGGGGCTCACGGCTTCCCTGTACACACGATCACATCATTTGGTCGCAAACAAGCGTATAAATTTGCAAATCAAAAGTGTCATTGACCACAAGATGACACGGACAACTAATACCATCAGTAGAGATCACAATGGAGAAGACGATCGCCATCAAAAAAGATCTGAAATTTCTTGAAATAGCTGTATGCAGAGGCGATTGCATTTCGATTGAAAGTTTACAAAAGGAATCAAGTACTTGATCATGCCACAATGCGAGTGTTTGGAAATCCTCTGTCCAGTTTGTAATTACCTGAAAAGAAAAGAAAAAACAAAGTTAAAATTTGTGGACGATGTTGAAAATGGAAAATGGTGACGTGTAATGAAAAAAAATTTAAAAATTATAATATTTTCTGAAACACAATTGAGAAAAGCCTTTATTTTCCGTGGCTTAAATGAACTGTCGTTGAGTTTTCTTTAAAAAGTTGAAATAAATTAATGAAAGTCATAAACTACAAGAATCCAACGAAATATTAAGCGGCTCGTCTTTGAAGATCGCTTAGTGAAGTGTTTCAAAAAGACTGTACCTACTTGGAGTTTGAAAACCTTGACATAGATCTGGTTTTATGAGTTTGAAATATTAAGATTAAAGGATGTTTTATATGTGCTGACATATGTATGATCAGATCGTCAGATGATGGGATTTTGAATTCTGCCATCACCAGATAGATCTCCTGCGGACGAATGCTGGTCATATATGCGGCCTTAAAGTTGATAAAAAGATGGTGTGTCTCGACTTCAAATTTATTGATTTTTTCTAGGATTTTTTTTTAGTGTGAAGATCTGGTCTACGGTCGATCTGCAGGGCCAGAAGCCACACTGGTTGGTGCCGATTAGTGTGAAAGCAGAACGGCTTAAGACGTTCGTTTTGATAGGATCTTACATGTCGCATATAAGATCAACAGTACGTTTGATAGGATCTTATATGCGAAATTCAACAGGGATATGCCTCAATAGTTGTTGTAAGACAAAGTATCGCCTAGCATCGCCACCAGGAAATCACCTTCGTATTTGAAGAGCTCCGCGGGTAAGTCTATTTTAAGCCTATTTTAGCTACGCTAACTTTTGCAATACCAGGTGGTCGGACTTTCTCTTGGTTGACTGGAGGAAAAGCATTTTATGAATTTATAAAAAGTCGAAGCACACCTAATCCTCACTTATGGGTCACTTTTTTTGTTGCCTGCGCACTGAGGAGGAGGTAGACAAGACTAGTTCAGAACGCTCACCTTATATTGTGAGCAATGGCATGAAAAGTAGTATTCGCGCTTCAAAAAAAAACAAAGAGCGCTTGCCTCAAAATGAGTTTAAATCCTGGTCGGCCGAATATTAAACATTCTCTTCTCTTCCCTTTCTTCATGCTGAATATTTAAACTATATGCTCTACAAGCCATTGCTTTTTTCGTAAAGACATAACACTTGCGGGGGAAAACCTTTATTTTTTCTATGCAAGGATATTTTTTGTTTCATCATTTTTTTGTGTTTCGTCTGGAACTTCAATTTCTCGGTCTTCCTATAATCATTTTCGGTTGCCTTAAGCTTAGAAGCAGCATTTTAGGAATAGTCATAGCGTCTCGATCATGATTTTCTTAGGAAAAGCCAGTGAGTAAGTGCTACAGTGTGTACGGAGAAGTTACAGTCCGTAAAAAAGACCGTTGAATACCCCATCCTATCACACATTGTAAAGTAAATTGACATGGTTATTTTTTGACATTTTATAAGTAATGCAAACTTCGAAAAGGGGCGTGGTCCAACCGCCCCTAATGAGAAACCACATAAATATCCAAGTTACACTTAAATGTACGTAAAAATGCAGTTTTTTGGTCCGATATCAATATTTTTAAAAAATCGACCCTTAAAAGGGGGCGCGGCTAAAAACTTTATATGAACGAAATCTGGACTGAAGTCTCGTTTACCTAACCTGCTACTTTTTTTGTTTCATGCTTTCCTAAATTAGGCTAAAGGCTAGTCGAAATTAAGTTTTTCAGGCAAATTTTAGGTTTTTTTTCAATTCTGCCTCCAAATATGGGCGTGGCCCAAAGTCTTGTATGAACAAAATGTAGAACTAAGCGTTTTCTACATAAAATATTAAGCAAATTTTTTTTTAATTTTGAGCAAAAATATTGAGTAAACTGCATTTGAAAATTTACTATTAAAATAGATCCCACGACCACTAGAGGAGGTTTACCGATTAAATTTTTCTTTTTTGTGTCTAACATTTATTAGGAGATGCTAAATGTTAAATTGCAGCCTTTTAGAACGTCTTGCAGTTTTGAAAATTCTGGAGGTAGTTGCACATTTAGACCCATTGTG
Source organism: Neoascia interrupta (assembly GCA_947623515.1). NCBI lineage: Eukaryota > Metazoa > Arthropoda > Insecta > Diptera > Syrphidae > Neoascia > Neoascia interrupta. The sequence continues at coordinate 4,637,711 of OX392464.1, read as the reverse complement.
GGCGTGGCTTTGGGCGGATTTCAAAAATTTTTACACTTGTACTGCTTCGCATGACGCGGACCTTACGTACGAAGTTTCAGCGCCCTAGCTCAAAATTTAAGACCTAAAAACATGTGACATACAGACGGACGGACGGACGGACGGACATGGCTCATTCGATTCAGAATTCGGTCTCGATCATATGCCCTTAAGGTCTTGGGGGTCTACCATTATTATTTCAACGTATTACAAACTATCACTTAATCTACCTCCTATCCTATGGGATGGGGTATAAAAACAGATCTAATGACACTTCAATCTAATGATACGTGAAGAATGATCGAAAAATTTTTACGTGCCGTGACATTGTGCCAAGCTCCAAATTTGGCCTTAAATTCCCTTGCGAAAAAGTCGTATAAGATCGTATAAGATCGCTCGTATAAGATCAATTTTTATCGTTTGGCATTATGTATGACACTTTTTAAAGCAACATATAACATAGCTAACCAAAGCTCGAACCAAAGTGTCATAGGGCCAAATATTATGCATACAAAAGTGGAATATATGAGATGTTTGTCCACTTGTCAAAATCAATGACGTTCAAGCTGTCAACACTTCTTGGGGGTTCAGCGTGCGGTTTAAGTAAGGTTTCATTGCGTTTTTTTTAACTAAATAATAAGTTTTAAACTTAAGTTTTAGCACCACAGAAAATTGCGGTACCAGGTACAGTGCGCTATTTAACCCTCTTTCGGTTCACATACGAAAAATAATCAAACACTGCTGCATACGTCATACCTTTTGATCTTTTAAATTGTGGTTACCTTTCCTTGGATCCGTAAAAGGAAAGCGACACAAATTGGCCTTATGACACTTTACTTAAACGACATTAGACCAAATTTTAGTATTCGGCCTACTGTCAAACTTTGATATTAGGTACAATGGGACGGTACCAAACTTTAGTACTTTTTCATCACTCCTTGCGCCACCCGAAGTATGAACGAAAAATTTTTGTTATTTTTCATCACTCCTCCGAAACTAGTGTTTTGTAGAATTCACTGCCGTTAAGGTAATTAACAAGTTCCTTTCTGTTGAGCACTTCGAAAAGTCTCCCAATTTTCTTCATGTACACTTAAATCGACCTAAGGCGTCCTAAAAATCAATGGATATTTTTTGAGCTCACAAACCAATCAGAACAAGTATTTTGTGGAACTCACTATTCGGTAGGGTGCTAAGCGCATTCTCAATTTTCATACAGATAGAACTTTCAGAGACAACATTGTCTCATTACTGTCTTTATTGCCTTAACAAATTCCTATTGTTTTCCTTGGCTTTTCAGTGACACATTCATCACTGGAACGTCGATACCATTAGGCATTCCAGATAAATGCCCTGCGCCATAAGCCTATTAATCACGTTTTTGTGTGTCTGAAAATGGAATAACTCTATTCATAATTACTAAATCATTTTATTCAAATGCATTAGCGACTCGATATGGTGTGAGAGAGAAGCCCTCGTCTTTGATTTATCTCTGCACCACAAGAAGTGACTCATATAATAGTTTACACACACATTTTTCCTACAAGCTCTCTAGCTCGATGATTCAGCTGGAACAAAGGTTTTTCTTAAAGGTACCCAGTGAGTAATAGTATAAAAATCACTCATCATCATTACTACACAGGTCTGGTGTAAGTTTTATCGAAATCACGTTTGTTGGTTGCATATACAACAGCTGTCGCACATACAGCTTGTGGTTACATGACAAGAAAGTTTTAAGTTTTTATTTTTCTTTAACCGCAATTTCATTTTACAAACAAATGACCTTAGGGATACCTACCTACCTTCATTGTAGCTTCTTTTGTGGGATGTCAAGTGACACCATTTACACGTGAAAAGACTGTGAAACTTTGCAAATTGATATTTAATGAGTTTTTTTTTAAGAAAAAAAAGAGCCTTTAAAAAACTAGAACAATGAATAAAATTTGTCCTCGATAGTCACGCTTTGATGTTTCTTTATTTTTTTTCGTTTTTTTCTCGATCGAGAAAGAAAATCATGTTCAAGTTCAAAAAATCTGTAAAGTCTCTTAAGATAATATAGAAATCTTGAGAGAAAAAAAAGAAAATATATTTTTATTTTGACAAACAATGGCAAAATCTGTGGGCGTCGGAAATGTCAAGTGTGGATATGAAGCATGAAATTCTTACGTCGGTCGGTCGGTCGTTGTCAGCGAAAGGGGAATTAACTTTTCATCAAAAACCTGTGCCAACGAGTAGGCATACATTTGTTTTTTTTTTTAACGAAATATTTATGGGTTGTCGCAATATCTATTAACTCTGTTTCTTTGAAGACAAATACTGCATACGGGATCAAAAAGGGCTCATCTTGACAAAAAGTGATGAATCTTATGTGTTTGTTTTCCATTTAACGTTTGCTTTGGTGTCGCGATATTTATTAAGGGGGCAGTTTCACTTCTGGTGATTTAAAAACAAAGTTGTTCAAACGAGCAATGAGCTTGTTGTGACAAATAGAAGTTTAGAGTCCTTTTATCGAAGTTCACATCATCTAGCAATGGATTTTATCAATAAATTACTAATACCACACATATCTGACAAAAACAGAATTGATAAGGGGTTCTAAAGAAGGATAATGAGCAGGGTGTGGCACTAGTAAGTGTTTGAGCTGTCTGTCAATTTTTAGTGTTTTGCAAGGCTGATAACACCGACGAAACATGTTTTTTGCTCCCGAATTCTTAAGGCTTAGCTGCTTTATATAAAAATTAAAAACGTATAGTTATCCCGCTTTCTTTGGTTAATATTTTTAGAATTCCAGAGGCAACACCAACAATTTTCAAACACCGCACCGCCGAAAATTTATCAGAGAAAATTGTTTACATTTACACGAAACGAAAAAAAAAATACCGACGACAGCATGCTGCTCCACATTTCAAGATAAACAAATTTCCTGATGCACGCATGCACGTCCCTGCAGTCTTTACACATTCCAGTAGTCAAGTCCAGGGTAAACAAATCCATTAAAGTTTTGGTAATTTATCAAAGACATTCAAGACTATAAGATAAGCCAACATGGTCGGGGATTGAAGAAAGTCTTGTGGTGAGCTTTCACCTACAAAGAGCCCTAATTCTGTCTGTCTTATACAACATATCTCATCTTTTATCTTTGTAGGGCATAGAGACTAGGATATTTACATAACGTCGGTCGGTCGGCATGTAAGCCTGCTTCCGAAACGTGTAATTAGTTTGGCCTCCCTAATTATCAAGAGTAGACATTTGATGATCTATTAGCACGAACGATTCGCGTACGTGATCCTGAGTTCAATGGGTCCCATGTGTTTACTAAAAAACGAAACACATATTTCACCACTAAAAAATCTGTCAAATTGTTTTGAACTTGAAAAAGTTCGGTAAGTGTTTTATCAAAATATCCTTTTGGGGCTAGGTTATAGGGTTTTTCCGCCGCACATAAAACACAGATTAACGTAAGAAGATTTAAAGTTCACCCCAAAGTGTTTCCACCGGAAACCAATGTTTAGTCGTTACGTCCTCTGCGCGTCTCCTTGAAAACGAGAGCTTTTTTTTGGCTCCCGAGCAACTCAGATTTAAATTCATACTTCATTGCCACCACAAAAAAAGAAAAACAGAACGTCAAATATGTTGGTGGGGTAACTTGATCAATGTCAACCAGAAGTACCAAAATTAAAGTCCATCATGCTGTGGCAGTGGGCACTCTTCAGTTCATTTAACTGTTTGGCAGATCCAACCACGTCCAAATCAACACAACACATCAAACACAGTTGAGATGATGATACCAAGCTGTCAAATAAAGGTTCGTTTGATTTGTTTCGTCAGATGACGCACAAAACACGTAGAATTCTGAACGGTTGAATCCAGAATTCATGCCTAATTCATTCTGGATTCTTAATTCATTAAGTATTATACGATTAATTTGTAATCTCTTCGTGGAAAGATTTACAGGGGATTTAAGGAAGATTTGTCTTATTGGCAAATCAGTGTCCGGTGGAAACACCCTATTAATAAAGTCCCTTGTGACTGTAGTCATGGCTCACTTAGATCAACAGTGGGGACATTCGGAAGCCTTCTTAACAGCTGAAAAGAAGCAGAAAGAAATAAATGTCTGAAGCTCAAAGTGCCGTGCTCTCGAAAACATTCAAAAAATCTTAAGAGTTTCTTTTGGTCAATATACTTTTCAACAATCAAGGTTTTTTCGCCCAATGCTATTTTGGGCCAGACAGGTGTTCAAAGGATTCAATTTTTTTGACAACCTCTGGGCACTTTCTGCAACAGTCGTAGAGAAGTATGGCTAGCCCAGGTCCACAACGGCGGCAATAAAAGCTTTTTGGTGTCTGGATCTCCGCGAAGGTCTGACACACCCTCCGAACACCGGTGACGCATACATGGTTGTGCTAGAAGTCAAGCCAGGGATCTTCTGTAGTGTTCCAAGCCCTGCATGCAAACCTTCAGCTCATTGCCCCGTAAGAACTACTGTTACTAACTTACTTATACTCAAGGTGGAGCAACAGTCCGGGGCGATCCTGGGCCTCAGCCAACAATATCCGGCCAACAAGCCGTCTCCAGTTCTGTACCCGAAGTCTGCTGAGGTCCCCTTCCACTTGCGTGCGCCACCTGAGTCTCGGTACTCCTCTACTGCGCCAAGCCTGCGGGTCGAATTCGAAGATTTTCCGGGCTGGAGCGTTGGTGTCCTTCCAGCCGTTGTATTGTGGACTCTTGGACTCTGTACGAAATGCTCCTAATCAGCTCACCGCCAGCTGATTTAAAAAGTTCGACAGCTATAGGCCGCCAGCTATAGGCCGCCAGCTACGGCTGCTTTGTTACTTTCACCTCACCCATATGTCGGGAGGGCGATATATTTCGTGTGCTTCGTATGCTTCATCGGCAACGTCTTCGCCCGGGTTGAATGCGATTCATTTTGCCTGATAGTGGGATGTGGTTTGCCTTCGCCGTTTTACAGTTAACAGTTTTTTTTTGCACCAACTGTGATTCCACTACGTGCTCTCTTAGTGGTCCTCACCGGCCTCAGTTCAAACTTTATACCCTTGGCTGGACCTTTTGATGCTTTGGTAAAGCTTTCGAGCTTCATTCCTGCTTTAGTATCTCTTCAACCGCGCGTTTCTTGTGTTCTCTCTTTATCCTTCGGAGAAGCCAGTGTTTCTTTCCTCTCGTCTGCTCGTAGACATCACGATCAGCTCTAGTTCTTCTGTGCAGAGCCGCTTTGTGTTTGCAGCGCTTTGTGTTTGCAGAGCCGATTATTAACAGTGTGTTTGCTACTGTTATTAATCGAATATCCCTGCGGACTTGTCTGATCTTAAATAGTGATCACCATTTTGATTCATACTCCTGTTGTTGATCGATGTGCTTCGCTCAGAAGCAAAGCTTATTATCTAAAGCTTATTAGCTAACTAAGGCATGTAACATGTTATCCCTCATGTTAAATTTTATAATGATTTGCACTTAACTAAGAATCCTGTTTAAGAAATGATCGTATGTTGCGATTCCTGCAACGGTTTCCTGTTAAATTAACTTGAACCAAATTTTCAAGCCATGGTTCTGCAACGATGTGGTTTCAATTTATCAAACACTCACAATTCCAAATCAACAGGTCCAGTCTTTGAACATTGATTGAGTTTTTAAGCATCTGTCAATCAACTGTTTTTATTTTATGGTAGGTTTTATGCTGACGAAAAACCAAATATTTTTCATCTCAATTTGAAATGGTGATCCTCTCAATATTTTTATTGGATTCTTTCAGTTTTAGACAGTCACCAGTTTATGTTTATCAATAATAAAAATTTAAAGGCAGATCAGTTTTAGTTACTAACTGACTTAACAGGTTTATTGCGTATAAATTTGGTTTACTACGCTTTCAGGTGAAGGTTGACACCGATGGTTCTACCAAAAAATAAAACAGAATACTCTAGGCACAAAAAAATGGACAGATCATCAATACAAATTAACAGAATATAATAGGACCTAAGATGAACCCCTCAGGCACTTCTTTTCTAAACCTTTTTAATATAGGCACATATCTTAATCAAACTGAAAAATAAGTATTCCTTGAAACATACTTCCTGATAAGCCATCCTAAGCAGCCTTTGTTCTTCATTTTGTCACGGTGAAATAATGAGAGCAGATCGTGAATAGGTTTTGTGGTTACCTTGATTTAAAATGCCTTCACAAAGCCCCAGTGTCTGAGACGCAACTATTCATACGAAATTAAGTAGTCAATATTTTCCGCCCTGCTTAGATTTAATTCCATTCAAGTGCCGATGTAGATCGACCACAATAACGCTTTCATTTGGAGAGAAAAAATTCCACATTCAATTGCGGAATTTGGCACGCCTATTCTCGTGCATTTGTATCGGAGCCGTTTCTTTTGCATGACGTACTTTATCGCATTAGAGTATGTGTCCGGCGGCGTGAAGCAGACCCCCCCTAAATGACCTAATCCATCGGAAACGGCGACAGCTGTGCGGGGTAATTGTCACCCAATTAAAGCCGATACATATGCAGGTTTTTATAGGCGCGAAAAAAACGTAGATTTTCAACAGCAAAATTCACCGCGTTGCGCAACATGCGTTGCGTGATGCTATCTAGATCATTGTTGCTTGTTAACGCAGTCCGTACTTTGAAAAGGAATTTCCACCGCACAAACTGTGAGCAATTGAAGGAACATTCTGCCTACCAAGTAGTTGATGTGGAGCAGCAACGTCATTTGCATTTTAATGTTCGGCGGAAAATTGTCATTACGAACACATCCCGCAATCGAGATATCTGCGGAAAATCATTGCGGTCTAATTGAAAATGCCGCGCCCAGGTCTCGCGACGCAAACATCCTTTCGTTTGAAAAAAATTGTAATATTCGAAGCGTATTTATCGTCAAACGATCAAAGGGAAACAAGCACAAACTATAAATAATTTAATAATTAAAAAATAGATACATGCGTGTATGGCTGTGTGCGCTTAATCTGGTGCGATAAATTTATAAATAGCCCGCAGGGAGAGGAGCGCATTTGGAGCACATATGGCTGGCGCCTTTTAATTCGTTCGCCCCGACCCTGGGATTAAGTTTTACGAGCGCTCTCCTTGTCTCTTGAGGCGCGGATTGCAAACTTTTTCTTTATAGGAAACTAATAATATTTCATTTGAAATTGATAACCTCGTTGGTTGGCTTCTTCTATCTTCTATCTGTCCATAAAAGATTGTTTGCCTCGCGGCGGGCAATAAGCAAAGTTTGATTGAGTAAGGGGAACCGATGCGATGTATCTATTGGAAAATGTGTCGCTGCATCACGATTGCTTACAGTGCTGTGCCACCAAGGTTACATTGCATTGTCGGATAGTTGTCGGAGTTGTCGCGGAGACTTGCGAATGCGGGTCGGTGTGTTGTTTATTGTGGGGAACTGGACAAACAGCGCGCAGGACCATTTATGGAAATTTATGCACTCTTTTGGACGGTGGAGTTTGTAGGAATGCTACTGGTTTAAGCTATCTGCGCTGTGTGCGCAGTGCACCCGTTGACTAACCAGTAGATCTCGAAGGTTGTCTCTGTTTCGCTGTGTGGCATGTATATACCTATACAACAGGTGAAAATATGTAGGATTCTTTGCAATGCACTTAATTTTTCATTGCTTGAATTGAGAAGGAACTAAAATGTGTAAAAAGTGTGACGTTTACGCACCCACCTTAAAACTGTCACCGTATTCATGACAGTTCGGAAAGGGATTCGTGACAGTTCCAATCGTTGTTTAAAGTGTGACGTTTTTATCACAATGGACCGCCACAAACCTATGTACGGTGAATGGCGGGTCATCACGCCAGGCCCGGGTCACCTTATTTCTAAAGTGTGACGTTTACGCACCCACCTTAAAACTGTCACGAGATTCATGACAGTTCGGAAAATAACGAATCGTTGATTAAAGTTTGAAGCTCTTATCCCAATGGATCTCCAAAGACCTAAATGCGATGAGGCGCGGTCATCACACCCAACATGACTACTAGAAAAGAATTTGATTTTTTTTTTTTAATTTGACGCCCTCTCAGGGGCACTTTATTAGCTTATTAATAATTACAATATTAATAACCTTAAACAATCTAAACTAACGTTAACTTAAAGCTAAGAAGGACGAGGGTAACCAGGCTAAGTGTGAACCCATGCTGACGAAGTGTTTGGTTCGCTATTAAACTCCGAGACAAAAACTCTTTTTACTTACTTTCCTAAAGGTGGTGCAACTGCTCGGGGTGGGCCTGAGCCTCAGCCAATATGCTGCGCCAGCCAGCTTTGTCTCCTGCTAGCCGTTTCCAGTTCCGCATGCGATTAAGCTGAGGTCCTCTTCGTGAGTCTCGGTGTTTTCCTACTGCTGGGTGGTTTCAAAGATTTTCCGAGCCGGCGCGTTGGTGTCCATCCGCTCTAGATGATCCAGCCATCGTGGCCTTTGTATTTCGACTCTTCTGGCTAGGTCGATGTCACTGTACAGCAGCCCGTACAGTTCGATGTTATATCGCCGCCTCCAGTCTCCGTCTACCGTCGGGACCGTAAACCGTCCGAAGAATTTTCCTCTCGCAGCAGCCTAAAGTTTTTTCCGCCTTTGACAGCGTCTATGCTTCTGCACCGTAAAGCAGAACTGGAATGATGAGAGTCTTATACGTGGACACTTTAGTTGCCTTCTTAGCTCAAAGAAACAGCGATTGGCCAAGAGTTATCCTTCGTTTGATTTCAGCACTGGTGTCATTGTCTGAATTTTTAGCGGAACTCAGGTAGACAAAGTCTCTAACTACCTCAAAGTTATAGCTGTCGATGGTGATGTTTTGAAGACTTCGGTGTTGATACTTGATTTTGCCCTCGCTGACTGCTGAACCCATATTCGCCGCTTCCGTCCCAATACTCCGGAAGGCTTCACTAACATCACGCTTTGTTTTTCCAATTATGTCAATGCCGTCTGCGTATGCGAGTTGTTGAACGGACTTTTGAAAGATTGTGGCTCTGTTGTTGCCGCGGGAATTCTGCACAACTCGCTCAAGTATGATTTTAAAGAAGACACATGACAGCGCGTGTGTCGCCTTGTCTAAATCCTTTTTTGACATCAAAGGGGGTCGGTGAGATCTTTACTTGACGGAACAGCGTGAGTTTTCCGTCGTCATCCTGCACAGACAAACCCGCATTTTCTTCTTTTAGTCGAGTCTGACTAGATCGTTTAGATCTTAAACGAAAGATGAAGCACCCATGGTTTTTCCGATGGGCAGGTATGCAAAAGGTGAATCGTACCTTCTTCCGAGTTTTTGCAACTTCCACAGAAATCATTTTAGGAAGCCTAAAGGCCTAACCATAATAGACTTAGATGGCTTTAAGTCGGCTTTTCGAAATGTCCCATTACACGCAACTCGTATGCCACGACCATAACAGCTGTTTTCTAAATTTCGTTAGGTCTTCGTTAACTTTTATTATCTATCTTAAGTTTAGTCCCACTCAAGTGAGAGGTTCAGCACGGCTGGTTAGATACACACGATTTTCATACGATTTCCGAAACGTTTGCTGAATTCTATTATGGGGGCGCCGTAAGCATTTGGCCGAACTTGAGTGGGTATTTTAATGTATTTTGACATTAGGTTAATCACACTTAAGTCCATTATGGTTGGGGCTTAAGCCTTAAAGATTCTAAAGAAAATTAATGTTTTTGACTTGTTTCTACAATGAAGCTCTGCCAGTCAACGTACCTTTTACGCTGATTTCGTCAAGGCAAGAGCGTGTTAAATCCTCTCTTTGAACTTAAGAAAAGTTAGGTCATTCTTCGTGTCCTAAAGAATGAATAGAAAGACTAGTCTGATAAAAAAGGTTTATGTCCGGATTCCGGAAAAGATATCCATCTTCCTCACTGCTTCCGTAGTGAAATGTTTATGCTGGGACCTCATCATTGAGGGCACAATAGGGTTCTTTTAAAAAGCAGAAATGCTCTCTCCATTAGAATCTCTGCTTATCTAAAGCTGGCCCTTGTAAACTTGAAAAATGGGAGTGTGAGTTTTTTGGGATCAAAGCTTAAAAAAAAACTTTTACGGCTTCAATTTTTCAATTTCCATTTTATTTAACCAAAAAAAACTTACACTATAGTTCGACTATCCAAGGAACTTACCAGCCTTTCGTTTGTCATGCGAGGCTCCTCAATCGACTAAAAACTAAAGGTCATCTTCAATTGTACAAAAAAACTCAATGCGTGGAGTGCTGTTCCACATACGTAATGTCTGAACTAAATGTTGAGTTTAGCATACGGAAGATGTTTCAATTTTTAATTGAAAAACCTGGGGCGATTTCCTGGAAACAAAGTGGTGTTGGAAAGATGTGAAAAGAATGTTGAATGTAAACAAAACTCAGACGTGACAACCTTTTAATCGACTGTATAAACTGCTTCCCAGGACCAAAGCCTTTTGCTTGCTCCATCATCGCTACGCAAGAATGCCAAGTCAGCCGGAAGTCTTTAGGGTAAATCAGGAACACACTAATTTGCGTAGTGCCGTGTATAATTTCATAAAAAAATGGCAATTAAACCAACCTATCTTAATCTCTTAACTACATCATACGCACTTGTTAAACTCGACTTTCCATTTGCATGCAACGGCTTAAGCGTTTCTACTTATTATCCACCCAGGAAATCCAAGTCCTGTGTGAATTAAATTTTTCTTTATTTATGTCCTTTGGACATGCAAAATGAGAACATTTAATTGTGGGCCATTCATACGCACAAACGACAATGTCCTTCAAAATACACATTTATGTCACTCTCTTGCTCTGTGTCCTCTGCCTCTCTGGGGTGTGATCTATTTCGTCAAAATGATGACAGAAGTCAACTATACCCATGGAGGGGTTAATCAAATGACACATTTCATTGTCAAGGCAAGTCACGTGTCAACAGACGAACCAAATGACAAGAGCCCGAACTGTATTTCGATTGTGCACGCATGCATCCATTTGACCATGACCAGGGTTAATGCTTCGCTGAATGGGGAATCATCTAGGAATGCGTGCTGTACGAGTATGCGGGTGTAAAGCATATCTAGGACATTCTCGAGTATAAATCGATTTTTCTAAAGGAATTTCTATTTCCTCTTGGCAGTTCTGTTAGTCAGGGGTGTGATGAAGTCATCTATTTTAAGGGAAACACGTCTGGCGGGAAGCACCCTTCCCATATATATACTTCTGGGAAGAACTATTATGTGGGGGCTCTTAAAACGAGGAGCTGTTATCGCAAATGAATGTTTATCCAAGCAGACACATGTTAGTTAGAGGGGGTGAATGAGAAAGTAAACTAGGGCAGTAGGGAACGTTGGGTAAACAGAGCATACAATTCCGACACACAAACTTCTAGGTATTGGACTATGTGGTCCCTTCTTAGACAGTGCGCGTAGAGGTTACTATTTAATTTATTTGGGGAGTGAGTTCTGAAAAAAAGTGACGGTCAAAGTTGGAAAACAATTTTATCCCAGTTTTCTAATGTGGGATTTTCCATTCTTCACAAGTAAGCGAAGGGAATGGAAAAATCGAAAAGGATGATTTTAGGGAACGTGCTGTCACTCTGTTTGATAAATTTTAAGAGTCGAGTTTGATTGCGTGTTCTAAGCACTGTCAAACAAGAAGTGACAGGTAATCAACTTAAAATATAACGAAATGGCCTTAAATGTAAATCATGTTCCATACATATTATTTAGCGGTTTCGAATATCCTTTGTATTTGAACACCCTCGCCACACTCGTTTTCGACTCGACTGTAATAAATTAACTCTTCTCGCTGGCTGATGGTCGGTGTATTTTTAGGTCACTGTCTTCATTTCCAGGAAATCCAATGTTAATTTCTCCGATTCCCGAAAGGTTTAGTGTCCAGAAACCATACATATATGTACACAGGAAATGGGAAAGCATATGGAAAACTGGTTTAAAAATCTCATCACCTACCGCATAACTAATTTCAAAAATCGAGTCTTCCTCGGGGTGAATTTGTAATTTTGTCCCATGCTCGCATAGTTAACCCTCCCCACGTTTAAGAACACACAATCCAACAAATGATAATATGTGAAACATGATCCTTTGTATCCCTCTCTATACCACAATGCATGCGGTTATTGGATATCCCTTTTTTTTGTGTTGCATGTTCTTCACTTTGTGTCGTTTCGAACGAAAGAAAATAAGTCACTGCCTTTGCGACCCCAATCGGTCGACAGCAGTCAGAAGGGTTTGTTTTTTTTTTGTTCGTCCTGGAAAGTATTCATTTTTCATGGTCAAAACCTTCGCATGCTCAAAGACAATCCATTAACAATGGTGTTGTCATAACTCTTCCTTCTTGTCAATGGTCAAGTGTATAGGAAAATGATTTTTTTCACATACGTTTTGGGGTGGAGCACCCACAACTCGGCAGTTATGTAAGGTGTCCTTTGTGCACGGGGTGAAAGGATAGCTAGACGACATGGCGTCACCAAGTGTCTATTAACCTATGAAAACTGCTCTCACTGCCTTGAACGAATATTGCTAATAACACAACACATTTATGCATGTGTCCCTCTTTGTCAATTCAATGCTCCTTACTCAAGTCTTTTGCTTGAAAAAAAACCCATCAGGCTATCCCTAAAGAACAGTTCAACAGAGGGAACAAATTGCTATAAGAAATGATATGCGGGTAATTTGCGGCGTCTATTGTCGAGTGGTAATAAATTTGTTTTACTGTCTGGCTGGGTCTTTTTTTGACGTTACCGATTAAAGAAGGGCTGAGCAAATTAGACGCTGAGGTTGTTATGATTTCGTTTCCTTTCAATAAAAACAAATTTTTGGTCGCGCTTAGTTTTACGATCAATTGATAAATAATCGGCTTTCATTGCTTTATTAGTCTTTTTTTTATAAGAAATGATCAATTGAAGCCGTATCCGATCCTGTCAATTCACTTTTAAAGCCAATATCGAACGTGCCGGGTGCTTTTTGTTCAGCAAAACAACATGATTGTGGAACAGGCTTCCTTAAGACGTCGTTTAAGACATTAGTACCCCATGCTGTTCTGCTTCGCCTCTAACTACCTTCAACTCGCCGCCTAAGAATAGTCACTTTATATGTACAAAAAACAAATGTCAATATATTGACAGCGCGTCATTTTGACGTGAGTGATGGCTGTGTCACAAAAAGAGCGAGAGAGCGAGCTAGAGGGACAGACGAATTGTCAAAAAAAGCTCCAGTTAATGGCAATGCATGGGGTATTTCACAACACCGCCGTTATCGGCTTCCTAAAGACGCTGTTTAGGACAAAAGCATTTGCCTTCTTTACCTACCAATGAAATTTTATCATTTTTAATGACTAAAAAAAATCTAGTCTTTTACAAAACTGTACTTTCTAATTTGATCAAAATTATAAGAAAATTCTCGGTGGATAAAAAATTTCTTATCTGTCAATTGTCAGTCATTACCGCTGTCACAAAATGTCTACCAAAGTTTTTCCTGTAAATAGTAAAATAATAAATTAAACAATAAAATAATTTAATTCGTCCTGTTGTGTTTTGGTGGTGAGACGTCAAAAAAAAATTCAAAATAGTAAAGAAAATAATGTATTACACTTGATCCTATAGCATAATTCCCAATAGCAACAATTTTTAATTGAAGGCAATGAATTTAAAATAATGGCTTTTAGGGCCGGTTTTTCAGTGTTGACTTAAACCAAGATCTGTTAATCCCGAAATAAAACAGGTTGTCAAAATCTTCGACTCTCAAAATGATTGAGTCTCCTAACTCTGAATACACATAGAAAAACATAGCCAAAGAAGTTCGGTTGTTCTCAGATGAAATTTTTCATAGAAGCACGCAAAACAGCTGTCATATTTCACACAGAAAAAACATTCAAAGAAGTATATAATATTGTCAAGAGTTTGATACGGGATAAACTCACCTAATTCGGCCAGATTAATCCCGAATCTAAATTCACTGAAAAACTCACTTCAGGGGTTATTATCTTATTCTATGTTTCCACCAGCAGTAATACGAGGTTTACGGGAGACGACTTATAATAAAACCCAAAGTGGTTCGACCAGACAAATATAGGATTTATTTGACATGAACTCTCTTTTTCTGTCATGTTGACTCAGAAAAGAGTGGTGATGTCATTTCCAGGAGAGAAAAAAGATTTCCGTTGTAAACTACCCTATAGAAATCGTAATTCTGATAGGTCTGTCATACGTGGACAATTTAAGTGTTCTTTTTCGATTTTCAAACTGTTAAAAAGGTGTTCGAAAAGGGTTGAAAATGGTTCGTGAAAAGGGTGAAAGAGATTTATGAGGGGATTAAAATTTATATGGTTTATCTCGTAATTTGTAGAGGATTAAATGCAGAATTTTATTAATCGCAGATTAGTGCCCGGTGGAAACATGGTCTTCGTTTAACCCTGAAACTTGGATGATCTCGTACTGAAAACTGACCCTTAGTGGTTAACGAGGTATATGGTCAAAGTTACAATTAATTCTACGCTCGTTAAGCACAATTTTCCAATGAGGATGACAAGAGATGTTCTTTTCCAGAAAAATTCAAAAGAATTCTGGTTTTAACGTGGATTTTGCTATCAAACTGTTTGCTTGTAATTTCACACTTTTATAAATTGGTAAATTCACATTGAAGCCGCACAAAGCCTTATTTTGCAACCATCTAAATGGGCAGGCATTTGCAAAGATAATGATGATGACACATTGAAACTTGGGCAGATCATCAAAAGAGTTTTAACGCTTTGCTGTTAAAAAAAATTAATAAATTAGATCAACATTAGTAAGTGAAAGTCAAATATAAGCCTCCTGATCCCTTGAATGACTACAAACAGCTTGAAAAGTCAATGATAAATGAGTCTACCATCAATTATGAAAAAACTATGACAGCTGGGCGCGCCACCTGACATCTTTCTCGATCATGAAAGACCAAAATCACTTTTGACCACTCCAACATCGCTTTGATTCTTTTGTTTTCTGTTTTTTCTGCCTTATCTGAGAGGTATGCCACAATCTGACTCTCCTACAACTAAAACCCATTCAATTTGAAATGTCAACTGAATGGAATAAACCCATCCAAAGCGAGAACCAGGTGCGTGGGTAGATTTGTGTTTTGCGAAAAGCAAAGGTGTTCAATGGCCTGCACTGTACAAATGGTATTTTAACGGTAACGATAATTGTTTACAACGCAATATTTGCCCGACAGTCAAAGTCAGAGTAGGGTGGAATATTATTCTTCATTATACGTGATGGAAGTAGCGTGCTGTCAAGCGAATGAAAAAGGTTTTATAAACAAGTAAAAAGGCGCAAACTAATGAAGATTCGTTTTGTAAATATGGTTCCGGAAGTCGGATCGTCTTTTTTTGACACATGTCAATAAGATATGGGAACATTATAAAAACGATAAGGTAAAATCAATATTTATGCCCAAATTAATGCGCGAAAAGAGCTGCGAAATGCCAAAAAATGTTGGGCTTTATTCATTTCTTCATCGAATGTGTTCTTTCATCATGTGGTTTGAGGATACTCACGGGCCTTATCGTGCAAAAGCATTGCTTTATCTTGGGAAAAACAAGGAGTGTTTGATTAGATAAGCTTTGTTAATAAGGGAACACCTCTCTGACAGTGACAGCTAATGGTTTAACGGTGAGAAGTGGATACTAATGCGTTGGTTTTTCTCAGCACATAAAATATAATCGATTCCAGATTGTTTGTGGTTGAAAAAAGTTATATAAACACACAACCACGAGGATTCCCCTAATGGTAAAAAGGAAAAACAGTCAGAGGCAAAAGTCACATCCTTCATTGAACAACATTTAAATTGTTGAGGTCCGTCCCTTCGTTCGAGGAGTTTCTATACCATGACAAGTGGCACAAGTGCGGAAGTTACCAGCCGGCTCGCGTAGGTAGTGGTAAACCCATCACAAAGGGACTCGCAGTAGGTATACGCAGCCTGGTTTATATCTTCAGTTGGAGAACGTGACTGTTAGGAAAGACTTGAATACCGAACGTAATGTCAACCACTGGCGTTTCCGGTAGTTTGACGTGTGTTTTCCTTTTATGGTTTGGTTAATCCTTTTTTCTATATTTAGCTGCACTTACGACGCCTCTTATCTTCTTTTACAAATATGACAGAGTCACTCCCTTGAGGCAATCAAAGAAACTCCATTCAAATTATTTTACCATGACGTCATGCTGATTTCCTGCCGTGTAGCATAATCAATATTTGGCCACCCTCGGAAGAAAAAAAAGGAATCTGCAAACCAATCCCTTTCGGTGGTAATATTTTGCATATGCACGAAATCCTTGGTCGAAAATGGTCGAGTCTTTAGCAAATATTTGCTCAAGTTGGTGGAAGAATACCCGACTCGTAAATGTTATCAATTTTTTATTAAGTTATCGTTGCAAGCGCCCTAATGTCAATGTATCCCTGGATGAGTCACAATAGCGACTGCATTCGCTTGCGGTTATAGCATCCATCCCACACTCACGTTTTAATCTTCAGACAAATGCAATGGTTTAGCTATCGCACAGCAACTTGTTTTTCCTGGCATTGTGCCATTTCCCTTTCAATATCATCTCCGTAGCCTCTATATACCTATGAATACCTACCTACCCAGCAACCCGTCATCTTTGGCCCGTTTTAACGCTAGATTTTGAGGGAAATGCTATGACAAAAAAGTCGAAAACAGAAAACGACTCGACTTGCACTCGCTAATTTTGTTCGATGAGTCAGATGAGTTTTATTTTTGTCGTCGTCATCTCTGAAAGAATACAAATTCGGCGAGGCGAATTTAATTTAAGTAAACAAGTCTGACCTCTGGCGGGTATAGACTACATATCGAGGCATGTGTGTCTCTTTTTATAAGACGCGTTCATTAAAGAAGCGTATTTTATTTTTGTTTTCCCATTTTGTTGGTAACATTGACGTGTGTGATGTCATCTTGAGCTTGAGACTATACAGTGGTCATTTCAGGCCCCATCGGTTGTGGTGGCGGCGATGATTCGCCCCACCTACAAGATATTCGCTTTATGACCTTGTGCTTTACATTTTTATCGCATCGCGAACCAAAACGGAAAGATATTTTTACTCTCGTCCTCCTGGTGGATGTTGTTTTTTTTTTTTTTCATTCGAGATATATTCTGTCGTGGTCGATTTGTCACTCATCACCTGTTGACACAGGGCTTTGTGGTGCCAAACTGTCAAGTCAAGCCAATCGCGAATGCTATTTTTTTAAATGCCGCATTATTTTCGTCATAAATTTAAGACCCGAATGGCTGTACGCAGGTTGACTTTGAATGAGTTCTGAGAAAAATATCACCCGTAGCATAATGAAATGTTTACTTTCTCTTATTGTGAATAAATGAAAATTTGGGGATTTCGCAATTGGAAGTTGGCAATCCTGAATTCAACATTCAAGTCCGAAAAAAAGTGTAGGATTCAGCAATGATAATTTTTCTATTGACGATTGAAGGCTTACCCCTGGCGGTCAGTTTTGGAATATGTGAAGATCTATATACATCATCGGCTGACTATTGTTGTCATCCCATTTGTCAAACTAGTACAAAAATTATTCTTTGTGAAAGGAGAAGCTATTTTATTATCAAGTTGACAACACACACAGAAAAACGCGAATCCGTTCATCGAAGGCAGGTCAACTTCGACATCTGCACTGACAGCTATTAGGTCTTCACATATTCCAAATTTGACCACCAGGTATCGCATTCCGATTTTTCCGATCGTCAATACTTATTACAAAGAAACTTCAAAACACTCCTGAACATCCCTGAGTTATGGTATTTTTATAGAAGAGTTGGCATCCTGAACATGCCCATTCTGAGCGAATTTTTAGCGCAAACCGTTTTCACATCGAGCCAGAATTCAGAGCAAAAAAAATCTCAAACCTAATTAAAATCTATTAGATTTCCCATGCATTTGTGGGATTCAGAAGAATCTTGATCAGAATCTGGATTCACAAAGAATCGAATACAAGTGTACTAGATTTGTATTGGATTTTGTTGGAATCATCTATTGTGAATGCATTGCCGATGACAAAACAGCTGTTGAAGTTTGTTTACAAAATAAATTCAAGAAATATGTTAATATATTTTAATACAATTGAATAGTGAGATCAGATTTTAAAGTATTTTCCAGTGCTTGTTGAGTTATTTTAAGGGATAGTTTTTTTTTACTTATTTGAAGCCATTTTTAACTTGGCGTGACAACTGTGACAAATTTGACAGCTGGTTTTTAATTAACCGAAACGTCAACAAAATCTACGTAATTTTCGCAGTGTGGATGCCTCTAGATTATGGGCTCGGTGTGAAAAGGGTATTAGACCCTATTCGATTTTAATAAGAAATAGTTAGGTAAGGTTGTGTCTGATTGCTTAAAGAAGAGGAGAAGCTTATATCTACTTATTCTGAAACCTGCGAAAATTTTGTCTTTTTGCATATTTGCTTTTGTCACGCTATTAAAACGCTAGTTATAAAACATCCTAGTTCAGCTTTCAGCTCCAAACTTTGAATGAAAGAATATAAATTTTTGTTTGTATTGACAGACCTAACTGTAAATCTGACGTCATTGGATGGAACTGTCATTTTGCATTCGTGTAAAAAAGCCCTTTTGTTTACACAACAATCTATTTGAATCCGATGACGAGTCAGAATCGTGAATGGGCCATGTTTTTTTTTCGCAAGTGGCGTTATCTTATGTTTTGTGATTTGTGGCTCCAATCTGAGCCACTCTGACTGCTAGATACGACAGAATTGTCGATCAGGCTCCGACCTACCCATCGGGGTCGTTGCCCTGCCCTGAGAAGTAAAAAAGAAGTTACCTATTCGCAATAAAAAAAAATTGGTTAACGTCTCTTTACTAGATGGCGTTACGAAATTCTCAAAAAGTGACGTTTGAGTGTGCTAACTTGTTGCTATAAAAACTCTATTACATTTAATTTACATTGAGTACTTCGGTTTGCAATTTAATTACAAAATTGACATAAGATTCCTTGCTAGATGACACGTTCTGACACTTCATTTATTATGTTTTAAGATTTATCTAAAATTATTTGACATGCCTTCCATTCAGTTTGTGTTTTGTAAGTCTTCTTAAAATGTCATTAAATGGTCATTTAATGTCATTCTGTAGAAGGTTTCGCCGTAACCCCGGAAAAAAGAAGTAAAGAACTGTTTACAGCGCTTTCAATTATGTATTTTACTGTGAATATTGAACTCTTTTCCACAACTTCTTCGAACGACTAATCACTAAGGAATCTTGACCGCTTCCTTTATCCAAAAATATGCATGAAATTTGTAAATAAAATCTGTATTACGAAAGAAGTGAATATTTGTATACGATCACCACAAACAGTATTCGAAAGTGTAAACGATTCCAGAAGCATGAGTAATTTTTTGTTTATACAAAACATTTTGTAATACATGAGCAGAACATTGTGAATAGCCTAGTGTATATCAATCATGGCTGTAATCTGTTACAATTTATCTATTTTTAGTACAAATTACTGGAGAACATTTTAAAATTTATCTGATCGTGACTCTTCATTTAAAAAAAAAGTGTAAAAACGAAGGAAACTATACCTACTTACAGACGTGTTGCACACGCTTGTACCTACGTAGTCATGCATGAATATGAAAAATTGTTCAATCCTTTTGTCAGTTGTGTTCGGCTCGATGGGTTAACAATGCACACTCTGTTCGGTTGCATCAACATCAGCTTCTGGAGTTGAGCGATGGAATTCTAGTTACACTTATGATCTGGCATCTTTGTGTTAAATACTGCTTACAGCATCTATGAGCTCATGATGATGATCATAGACAAACCAGAGAAGTGGAAAAAATACGATGGAATATAAGAAATAATATAAAGTAGACAGCAGGCATTGACCAGAAAAAGAGAGTCTTTTACCAGTTTGTCGAGCATTCAACATGGAGCGAGAGAGAGAGTAGGTAGACAGGCATATACATATGAACGCATTTGTGAATTGTAATGCATCTTTGCATTGACAATGAAAGCCGGAACCTGCAGTTCTTGGAAACGGTGATGCGCGTGTTGTATGCCTTGGATTGGACTGTGGTATGCGAGTCGTGGCATGAGCGATACACGATGGGTAATGAGTATGGCTTAAAAAATGCTTTAAAATAGGCCCTATGTAAAGTAAAGCTGTTTTTTTTTTAAATCAATCGAGAGGCAATAAAAAATTCATAATGCTAAACGGATAGTTCCTTCTGACATAGCTTCGAAAGTCATTGGTTGATATTGGTATAAGATGTCTTGAAGTCGCTCCAGATTAGCAGTGTCTACTAATTATAATAAAGAAGGGACTATTGTGAATGAAGTTCTCATTTTCACTATCGTGAATTAAAGCAGCTGACTTTGACAGTTGAAAAACTTAGCTTTGATATGTCACCATGAAAGAAAGAATATAAAGATAACGAAATTCGTTTGTTATGACATTTGTAACTGTAAAGTAAAGCTGACATCATCGGATGGAGCTGTCATTTTGTACACTTGGAAAAAATCCCGTTTGCTTACATAACAATCTGTATCCACTGGCCTGGCCAAGCAAAGATGTTCAGTTACAAGTTTTGCCAGTTTGTCTTAAAACAACGCCACAATCAATTGACTTCAATGCATATATTTTCGCCACATGTGTCATTGCATTTGTGAACAATTACGTGTGATTACACAACGTTGACACGCTATCGAATACGGCTGTGGTTTAACCAATAACACTGAGAGTAAGTTCAATTTTGAGCAAAATTTTATTGACAAATCATCAGTTCAAGGTTTGGTTGACATTTCCCTCACTTTGACAATAATCGAAAAAAACTTCATCACTTCAATCACTTTGACAATTATCTGTCGTTTGTAAGCAAAGAAAAACATTGAACGCGAATGTATTAAAACAATAATTTTAAATGAAACAGGTGTCCAAACTAACGTGAAAACATTAATAACTAGCAATGCTATTCTCTACAAAAGAAAACGTCACCAATGAATATTAGAACTGCTTAGACTTCAAAGAAAAAGGAATCTAGCCGCACCTTTTCTATGCGCAGATATGCACATTTTTTTCTTTTTCTCAGCTTCCTCCATTATTTATTAAAAAAGGATATTTTATTTTACATTTTGATTTTTCACACAAGCTAACAGGATTTAAAAAGCCTTTTTTTCTTTTTACCGTCCTCGGGAAACATATATGAACTCAATTTTGTTTTGACAGAATGAATCAGCAGTGTTGCTGAATGGGTGAAAAGTTTTGTTTGCTTAGGAAATCTTTCGATTGCAAGGAAAGCTCATCAAAAACTAACAAAAACTCGAGGTGACGAATACAAGAAAGTAAATGGGAAAACTCGGGTTTTCGGAGTAGTCGCGAAAACACGGTTTTTGGTCCCGTGTGTAGAGGGCATACGGTTAGGTCAAGAAAAGTTAGTCAAGTTTTCAGTTAATTTGGATCCGGGGTTAATCTCGGTTTAACTAGCCATATTTGGTGGGACGACCCCGGATCAAGCTCTAGAGAATAGTTCCAACTTCTTTGCCCGTTTTTTATGTGAAACAACAGTTGCTTCATTACGTTTTTACGCTTCGTTACCTACTCTTCATTAACTTCAAGCAGAGTCGGAGGATTAATCTAACTTCCTTGTCTGTTTTTTCTATGGGATGGGAAAAGACAGTTAAGAGAGGCAATGATTTCGAGAGTCGAAATTTTCGACAACTTTAAAAAACATCTTTAGTCTACTATTCTAAAGTAATTTATTGCTTTGAGCTTGAGTTGATACGTCAACGGCCACGCCCACTACTGGCTTCATTGTGAGACAACCTCTATTTTACATTTTCTTTCAAAATGCCTTTTGGTCAAATTAGACAAGAACTTAAATTTTGGTACTGAGCAATATTGGCCCAAGACCTTTACAAGGCAAAAATTGGACCACCCACAATATCGACCATGCCCACTTTTGACATGATAGATCTTTAAAAACCCGATTTCTCGGAAAGTTCACTCCAAATCGAAAAAAAAATCATAAGACAAATTTTAAAGATATAACTATTTGCTAAGTTTGTGTCAGACAAAGTTTTGAGCTCCGCCCACTTTTAAGGGGCGTTTTTTACAAAAAAAAAACTGTTTTTTTCTGTTATAATTTTCGCTTTTACGTATTTTCTTAAGATTTTAACGAAATTACAATTAGTTGATTTTAATTTTAGCCCATGCCCACTTTTGGAGGCGTGGTCAAATCATATATGAATTCGGGCCAAGAAACTTTAAGATTTAGTGTTACATGGTATATAGGGTCGGGTATATAGAAGTTTGTCACAGAAAAACTCTTGCATTTACTCGCTTGTTTTATAAAAGTTGAAGTTTTTCAGTTACTTACGAAATGCCAGTGCAAATGTACGTTGACACAGGAAAAAGACATGCCGTGACAATGGACTGCAACTGCCAATATATCACAAAAATCTGACGCTGATAGGGCTAGTAAACAGTAAGTGTCAAAACAAAAATGGCTGTACTGATGCGACTGTCAAGACAATTTCCGGCGTCACACTATTATGTAAAACAATGAAAATGTTCAATGATCGTCTTATACCTATTATCTCTCGATAGATAAATCACAATTTTAAATTCGCTTACATGCCTTTTCCTAAGGCCAACTGTTCCCGTCTGAAAAAAACTGTCAGCTTTGACAAAACACCTGTTTGTTTGGAAATCTGGTTGTGGTGCGCAATTGTTTTCTTGGAAAAAAATTTAATCAATTGCACTATCGTGTATTGTTTTATTTTTTTTTTTGTCTTTTTTGTTTTCCAATCTAACAAAGCTTGGAGGCATATAAAAAATGTTGCTACACAACGACCTCTTGCAGTTATCGAAAGCAATTAAATGTATTTACACGAGGTAATATCGTGTTTTAAGTGGTTTCTACTGATCTAACCACATGTCAGAAATGACATGTCCTCTTTTCCAGTCTGGCTTTTGTCATATCGATCGGAAGGTATACCTATGGTGCTGGTGCCTGAAGCGTGAAGTAACCTACGACAAATAATTAGGCATGCCCTCACTCACAATTCAACGAGATAGCTTATAGGCAGCTGTACCTATAGTGTTTCCGGTCGATGATTAAGAGCTTTAATAAGTCATGCACCCACCTATACCAACCATACTTAAATTAATTAACAAATTCCATTCGTTTCAAAATAATTAAACAATTTTATGATCTCTTCGAAATATTCGAAATTTAATAACCACCGCGCAATGACCATAACTTGCGTCGGGTTGAAAACATTAAAAAAAAATCCAAAATAAGAGATGAGCTCACACTTTCCTCTCGAGAACGAGGCGCAACGCGCAAAGCGAACGATCTTGCCGCTGAATGTGTGCTGGTATGGGTGTAACTACACCAAACGTGCTTGTATGTCAAACAATTCCCAAACACAACATTATTTTATATCGATTTCACATCAATACACATGTCCACCTACACATTCGGATCCGTGTTTGTATACATTTTTTTATATCCCCAATTAAACTCAAAAAAGCGTCAATCTTTGCAGTTGATATTAAATTTATGTGACGAGGTTCTGTAAACCAATGCGAACATAAATCGCATAATTTGCGGAGGAAAAACGTTGTTTTTTCGGTTTATACAAAATCAGCAATTAGCAAAATGTTTATTGAATAATAAACTATAATATTGAATATTCAATATTTTATGGCAGCATGTTTAAACGTATAAAAAAATATCCAAAGAACACGAAGAGAAGACAAAAAAAAAGATACACATTCACAAAACATGGCAAGGCCACTCAGGTTTTCACTCAAATTGAGTGTGACAGAGTTGTCCAGTTCCAGGAGCTCTGCTAATTGGTTTTTTAGCAGTTTACAAGGAATTTTTTGTCTTAATTACCAATTTCCTTAAAAGGATAACGGTTTAATAACGAGGTTTTCTAAATGCAAATTCCTTTTAATATTGCATAGTAAGAAAAAACGTCGAATTGGGGCCCAACAACAAGGTGCTTCTATTTCAATTTCATGTTTATGAGTATGGTGTTGCCAGAAGAGTGATAAAAAATTTTAATTGCAACGAGGTGTTAGGTATTAAGTGGTTTACAATTCACGTTTAATGGACACGTTTATGCGTATTGAAATGAAGCGACTAAATTTGAGACCAGGAGCATCTCCACAAATGTAATAATAAAAACCCTAAATGCAATTCCAATATGCCAATAGGAGGGGGTTGCTGAGGTGTTTTGTAATTCAATACTTTAGTGCAGCACTTGAACCAGGAATGATTCATTACTTTACCGCAAAGGGCGGTCAATCTCCTCTCCTGTGATTCTTGCAAGCTGAGTAACAAAAAGATTGAGCTTTTTTCACCGATGTTGACTTTTTTTTGTCAAAAGTGGCAGGAATTACACGAGCAATCATTACTGAGTACTGAGTACACTTGTGTTAGAAAATTGACTTTCTGGACGCTGCCGATTTTCTAGGTTAGTGTATGACACTTGACGCTAGTAACAAGCCTTGACGCTAGTAGACAGCCTTGACGCTAGTAACAAGATTTTTAGCTCAAAACAGATGAGCAGCGGGTCTGCATGTATCACTGCTAGCAGCACTGCCTCTAAAACAGATGTGCACCCTTTTTGACACTAACGACGCCAAGATTTATACAAGTTTGTCAAACGGTTTTGATATACTTGTCAACTGGGTGAAAAAGTAAACAAAAACTGCCCAATAAAACTAAGGCGGGAAAGCGCACTTGTTCTGTATTGAATTTCTTGTCAGTCAACAAACAGTCAAAACTTTCAGATTTGACGGTATCAGTGATGCCAGATATTTTATATTTAAAAATATTTTTGTTTTCATTGTGGCTGCAATGAAACTAGGCACCAAAGTTAGAAATAGAAACATCACTGCAACGCCTGCAGTAGTTGGGTTCGCCTGCCCCATAAGAGCCTGTTTAATTTATTTTTGCTGCACGAAAATTTCTGCACATCTGTTTTAAGCTTTTATGTTATTTTCCTCTATCATCTTATTCAATTCGTCATATACTTACGCATTTTAAGGTTCGTCAAAACCCCTGAACTACAAACTCTTTAAAAAAAAGTACTTGCCTACATTCTATAACATCCGGATGAAGGGGCAAATTTCGTCTCATCATTATTCGTAGAGCTGTAACTAATATGGTTTACCCACTTCTGCATGTTAGTACAGACTTGTTCCCCTGAGGTAGAGCATAATGCAGGTATCTTGCGGTTTTAAAAAAAAAAGAGCTCCTGTTTTGTGCAATTTTTGCGAATTTGACTGTCTGGAAAGTTTCCTGGGGCGACTTCGTATCTAGGAACTTAGCACAAAGAATGTCAGGTAAGAATGGTTGGTAATTGAGGGCGGAAAATCCACTCCTCATCAAATTAAGCTCTGATTAGACCCATTTTGGAGAAAGGTCAATGGTATGTTTAAAAGTTAACTTGGAAGAATAATCTTCCCAAAGACCTTATCTTCAACTGACTTAGTCTGGGAAGCTGTTGCAGCTCTCCGTATGACAGCTATCTGTCTTGTCATATGTTCTGACTTCTGAATATGTTGTCCTTGTCGAGATATAATGTCACAGCGGCGTGCCTAAAGTCAAATTGTGACCTGTGCTGAATCAACCGTAGTGTGGCGATATTCCTCTACAAATTTCAAAAATGAACAAAGTAATCAAGATGAAACCTATCTTCTTCCCACGAAAAAAGAGAATCAATTATTTGCAATGAGGCAAAACTCGTTGCCCAATCCAAACACCAAGTGTCTAAGCAGTGTCTGCGAAATATTTTGCCTCGTTTGAAAGAATACATAAATGCTGTGAGCAACCAACGAGCACCATTGGATTAGGTTTTACCACGCTGCTGAATGAGGCCATTTGTGGTGATGCTGGGATGATGTTAAATCTAAGCTAATCGGAAGTAATTGGTGTTTCTTGAACCCTGCAACTCTTTTTCACGAATGACGGAAGGAGTGATACTGATCTTTACTGTAAGATTGACCAAGATCAATCGTAAAGGAACTGCTGCGGCCAGCCATCAGGAAAGCTTGGAGTGAAAGCAAAGGTGTCAGTTTTTAATTCAGTGTACGTTCCAGCCCTTACGTATGGTCATAATGTTTGGGTAATGACGGAAAGAATTAGATCGCGGGCACAAGCTGCCGAAATGGGATTTCTGAGACGAGTTGATGGTATTACTCGTAGGGATGCAGTCAGTGTTCGTGGTAATCCTAAGGTTGAGCAGTCACTTCTCCAAGTGGTACGACCAATTCTTCGATGGTTTTGACAAGTTGTTCGCATGGCTCTGACAGACTTTCTCGACAGGTCATACTAGCCGAGATGTGAGCGCGTCGCCTCCCTGGTAGGACATAAAACAGGCGGTAGGATCAGATAATGAACATCTCCGAGGGCCGCCTGGGGATTCTTGAGCTAGTGACGGAGGATCGGTAGCTATGGATGGACCATTTAGCAGCTCTTGTTCCGACCTCCGACCCTTTTATTAAAAGACAAACGGCCGAAGAAAATTACGACGATTATGATAAATAACTTTCTCGGGAGGCTCACTATATCCCACGGATTCTTCGTGTGTTTAAAAATTATTATCGTGACATCTACTTCTTTTTCATTTAGGCGCGAGGTTATGATTTGAAGTGATGGACCATAACCCTCCCACTCTACTGCATTCCTAATGGTCCGCTTGTGGGGTACGCTGATTTGACCTCAGAGTATACTGGCAGGCCACCCGGTTTTGGATCACTTCGTCACTGAGGCCGAATTCAAAAATTACTATCTTGACAACAGTATTAAATTAACGCGAATATGGAGCTCTATCCTTAGCCGTCTGCGTCACACCAGCGAGAGAACGAGGCACTACTTCAACTTGCGTAGTGCTGATCGCCAACAGCATCTTCAGGCAGTTTCCCGGTTGAAGTGAGCAAGTTTTTTCGCATTTATTTATTTATTTTTTAAACCCGCTTATCGAATCTTATCGTTTGTTCAGACCACAAACTAGGATGGATGCTTGAGGGAAGTTTGAGGCATTGAGCAAATTGGTGAGGAGCTCAGTTTGGGCGAGACTGCAATGGCCGGACATTGTATTTGAATCTCCCTTCTGTGGTTCATCAAAACATACACCAGCGCAGTCTTCAATTTCAATTTGTAAGCCAGCTAACCAAATGGCTACTGAGAAGTTTTTATGTTCGTGTTTTGCCTGTCGATTTTTTCATTTTTGAAATACACAATAGGATTTCGAAGTCAAGATAAGAGTTAGATGTACACTTTCTTTAGATGGCGTTAAATTTCGGGTCGACTTGAACCTCAACAAACAAGCTTCCCCAGCCAGTTCTGTTCTAGCTACCGTCTCCAGTTTTGTACGCGCAGTTGGCTGAGGTACAAAAAACGTCCATAAATTTAAATGTAGACAGAGGAGGCATTATAATTCCTTTGGATTGTTTTAGAATATGTGTATGCCAAATTAGCTTGAGGCAATACAATTTCTGGATTGATTCTAAGAGCGCTTTTGCTGCTTCTTGAATGGCTAGTTAGCATGTTTTTTGTTTTAGTGTCATTAAGATATGTAGCTTGCTTTATCGAATAAGTTTAAGGGAATGCAGTTTATTTCTTTTGCTATGCTAGGATTAAACGATTGACGTAAAAGCGTAAATCAATCAAGCGTAGATGCAATTATGACAGAAGCGTAAATAAACTCAATCGTATAAAACAACTGTTTGACAACAACTGATTGACTTAAGAGTGTTAATTTTGGCAACGTCAACCAAATTTTCGATTAAAGTAATTTGGAAAAAAAGAGTCGAACAGTTGTTTACAAGATTATCTCCTTTTTTTGTCAATCAAATTGACCATTTGTTGGCGTTTACTGTAATAAGTGTCAAATGAGTTTTAGTATCGCCTTTGCTCTTCAATTGGGCCGTCTATTCTTCTATCACTGGCAAATAATTTTGTAAAATAATTGACTTAAAAACAGTGTTTCTTATTGTGTTCCAAAAGAAAATTCTGAAAATAGTTTATTCACCAGAGCGGCAGCTTCAACGCGTATTTGTAGAAGTGGCAAATAAATAGTTTTTTAAATTGTAATATTAATTCAAAAATGCTAAATTCGTGACACCAGTGTATTTCCAATTTCAGGTATTTACGACGCAGAGCTGATCTGCAGTTGTTTGAACAAGTCAATTTGTTTCGGCTCCTTTTTTGCAAACTTAAACCAAAGCCAAATCAGTTATCCAGTGGGTGTATTAATTTATCAAGCTTATTCTTAAAAGGCATTCATCAATATTCAACTTTGCTTTTTTTCTACTGAAAATCCCGGAAAAAAAATAAAATCCTACCTGGCAACACCTTGTGTCATCCCACTCAAAGAGAAACCTTGACTCGATCGTTCCACTCCACAAATGGCAAATGCCACTTCTTCTTGAATTGTTTCATTCATTTTACTCTTCTTCTTTGTGCGGATTTTTCTTTCCACCATTCAACACCAATACTACGTCACCAGGCACAGAAACAGAACAAACACAGCTGAATTGTTGTTTTTCAACGATTTATCTTTTTTTTTCATCTCCTTGCCTTCTTTTATTCTTTGCGTAAAAATAAGATGAATATTCAAAGAAAAAGAAGAGAAAAACAGAATTTCGCAGTATTCGTGTTGGTTAATTACTTTTACTACCAATTCGCCCGATACGCACGTACATCTACACACATGGCCATGGATTTATCATATTTTTCATGGAGTGACGACAAGACGACAACGAAACAAATTCCGATTTCACTCATCTTCTGCTGACTGACTCTTCTGACACTCACCTGGATCGACCAATTTGAGCATAACTCCACCGATGTGCTGATCGCCTCGCACCCGCAGGACCTTTTCCACCTGAAGGTCTGTGATGAAAACCCTCAGGTTCCATGTATTATCGCCGACGTGAATCATTTTTGGATTCCTATTCAAATGTATTCTCACTTTTTAGACACAAAAATTTAATTTTTTTAAACTTTTTTCCACAAATATATTTGTTTCGCTCACACTTGCACGAATCAAAAGGCAATTCACTCTTGTGATAAAATGCGAAACATGATAAGGCACAACGTTTCGAATCGACTTGCGACAAATGATCGTTAAAACAACACAAAACGAGATGAAATTCTACTTTATTCAAGAAAAATATGTAAGGGGCACTTGGTACGAAAATAAAAAAAAAAAAACAAAACAAAAATTCCGAAAGGAATGGGTAGTAAGAAAATAAATATCGTTACTGGCAGCCGTAAACCACCTCCACTCCGTGCAAAAGATTCTACTCAACTGAATTGAATAGCCAACGAGCCAAATTGAATTGGCTGGCAAAGAAAATTTTTGGTTTTGAAGAGAAAATTTAAGTTGACTTCTCTTAGATGTGCACAGTTGGCCATGAGTGTACCCGGTTGTGATATTCAGTGAGCTAGCCTTTGCACAAACCTGAGTGTATAGTGCTTCGGATAATTTTCGAAATTGGTTCCGGGATAAGTTAGAATAAATTCGAGACTCGAAGTATTATTTCCTGTTGGTCCGTCCGTATATCCATGGAATTGTGGAAAAAGGCTACAATGCACTTCCGTTTGACAACGAAAATAACAGTTTGAATATTTAAATCGACCTCTCCTTAAGCCGCGTTGTCACAAGGAACAGAAACAGGAACAGAAACAGAATTTCATACGTTAGCAACGCAAAAAGCATTCAGCAAATTTAGGTTTCAGTTGCAAATGTATGTCTGTTTCTGTTCCTGTTTTACGTTGCTTGTGACAACGCGGCTTTATTTGCATGATTTGACAGCACCCTCAGGGGAAATTTTGTAGCACTTTTCAGAGCAAATCAGACTCAATGCATGTTTTACTTTTTAGGATTGTATCACAAGAAGTTTACTATTAATTTCTGACCCGGGGCACACACATTCAAACCAAACATTACGATAAAACTCAATGGAACGTTTTTAGGGGTTTTTTAGAAGAGGCTTCAAGGAAATTTTGTGGGGTGTCGCGCCATGAATGAGAGAACATCAAGATTGCCTTATACGCGTGTTGTGACATTTGTTCGGAAGACCTAACTGTAAATCTGACGTCAAGAGAGTTCACTGTCAATTCGTACGCGTGTAAAATAAAGTCCGCTTGTTTATGCAAGAATCCGTGCTGGCCAATCACAGCTCATGAATCTGTTTTTTTTTTTTTTTTTTTTTTAAACTCCGATGACGAGCCTGCGTTGTGTATTAACTTTTTTTTCCTCGAAATGGTGTAATGTTCCGTGGTGAGTGTGTATGCTTAGGGTTCGAATCCTACCTCTGCGGCCTAGAAAAAAAATACACGTTCTTTGTCACGGCCCTAATTTCGCGAGGGCCGGCATGCCTTGCGAGGGTATTACTTTTCTCGAAAAAATTCCTGTAAGTTCCGTTTGGATTCGGCTTAAAAATGTAGGTTGGTAGCTACCTACCCCAGGTAAATTTTATTTTGCATATTCTTGCGAGACGTTTTAACTCTAGTTTGTTTTGGTACGGCTCCTCTACTGCCGCCGTCCCTGCGGGGTGGACTCGAAGATTTTCCGGGCCGGTGTTGGTGCCGGGTTGGTGTTCCAATCCGAAGCAGAACTGGGATGATGAGGGTCTTATATATGGACACTAAAGTTGCTCGAGAGAGGGCTTTGCTACTCGATTGCCTCCTTAGCCCAAAGAAACAGCGATTGGCAAAAGTTATCCTTCGTTTGATTTCAGCGTTCGGTGTCATTGTGTGAATTAATAGCGGAACCCAGTATGATGTTAAAGAAGTCTGGGTCGTGTCTAAATCCTTCTTTGACATCAAAAGGGTCGGTGGGGTTTTTACCGACCTTGATGGAACAGTTTGATCGTCATCCTGCACAGATTGACGAGTTTGATTAATCTAGTCATTGCGCTATGTAGCTCGTCTTATAGATAAGCTGTCCCTGTCATATGAAAAGGTGGTGAGTATCGATTTGGAATTCCTGGGGTTTCTCCAAGATCTGCCACAGTGTGAATATTTGATCGATGGTGGACTCTCCTGGCCTGTCAGATTGTTGACAAATGACTTCAGGCGTTCACACAGTATAGCAAAAAAGATCTTGTATGCGATGTTAAGAAGACTGATGTCTCTGTAGTTGACACAGTTCAGAGGGTCTCCTTTCTTCAGAATCGGGCAATAAATGCTGAGGTTTCATTCGTCAGGCATGCTTTCCTCCGACCATATCATGCAGATGAGCTGGTGCATGCTCTTAACCAACTCATCGGCAGCGGATTAAAAAACTTCGGCAGCTTGGCCGTCTGCTCCGGCTGTTTTGTTGCAATTGAGCTTAGACACAGCTACTTTTAAGATACGATACAATACACACCCCTTTTATTCAAACACATAATTTTTCCATTTGGTATCGGAGGCGTATTATGTAACATTTGTGTATTTGATTGAAAACCAGGAATATTGTAGTCCTGAAATATGTAAAACAAAAATCTTAAAAAACTGACAATTGGTCTATTGGTGATATCCTGAACAAGTGAATTACATTATTATGAACAAGCTTTTGAGCACAAAAAGTCGCTAAAAGTCGTCAAAAAAAAATTGTACAAAAAGTGTAATACTATGTCTCCACCGGCAATCAAAAGAAGATTAGCGGAGACGGTTTAAAATAAAGCCCAAAGTGGCTCCACCGGACAAATATAGGATTTACTTGACACGACCACTATGTTTCTGTCATTTTGGCAAAATAGAGTGGCGATGTCATTTCCCAGGGGCGAAAAACGGTTTTCGATGTAAAAATCACAATACAAAACGTACTTGCGACAGATCTCAAACTGTTACAAAGGTGCAGAAAATAGGTTTGTGAATAGGGTGAATAGGGATTATGAGAGGATTTATTTTTAATCGCTTGCCGAGAGGATTTAAATTTGTATGGTTGTGGAGGATTTAATAAAGATTTATATTACCCGTGGATAAGTACCCGGTGGAGACATGGTATAAGAAACTTTTTCTTGAATAGCTCATAGATAGAGATTCTTACAACAGTTTTTATTATTTGTGAAATTATAACGAAATCACCCTTCCAGCACTAAGTATGATTGACGTGCGGTCAAATGTCTCACGATTCTTTGTCGTGCGTCGTTTTCAATGCTTCGAATAGTCTTAGTTATACTATGTCTCCACCGGCAATAAAAAAAGGATTAGCGGAAAACGTTTAAAAGTAAATTCTAAAGTGATTAAATAAATAAATAAGTTCTCCACCGGTTAAATATAGGATTAATTTGACAGAACACTTTTTTTTGTCATTTTGGCTGTCAAACGAGAGTGGCGGTATCATTTCTCAATAGCGAAAAAATATTTCCGTTGTTAAAATCAAAATAGAAAACGTATTTTTTTGACAGATCTGTCGTACAGTGATAGTTTCAGTTTCCTTTTTTGACTCCCAAGCTGTTAGAAAGATGCATATAACAGGTTTGTGAATAGGGTAAATATGATTTATAAGAGGATTTATTTTTAATCGCTTGCCGGGAGGATTTAAATTTGTATGGTAAATCGCGTGATTTGTAGAGGATTTAATAAAGATTTATATTAATCGCGGATTAGTGCCCGGTGGAGACATGGTATTAGTCACATATAATATAATGACAAATAAATTTATGATAAATGTGATGAATTTCCCAGAACAGACTAAACTCTGAATCACTCGCACTTACATTTCGTATAAGGTTTACATGTTTGCTGTGCTAATGTTGGGAATATCAGAATGGATTAAATGTCAAACTACTGTTAAATAAATAAATAAATAGAGTGGCGCAACAGCTCGAGGTGAACCAGGGCCAACTTCTCAACAATGTATGCTGGTGTGTTAATTTCTTTACATACAAGGGGACCTACAATTTTTTGCCGAATCCGAACGGCATTTTGAGAAGTTTTTCAAGACAATTAATACTCTCGGAGGGCTTGTCAAACCCTCGCAGAGGTGGGGACCGTGAAAAAGAACAAGTCTTTTTTTTTCAGGTGACGATGGCAGAATTCGAACCCAGACCTCTGGCGTAGTAAGCACACACACTAAACACTACGCCACGGCACCCCAAACTACTGTTAATGACGTATAATAAAATAAATAAATAAATAGAGTGGCGCAACAGCTCGAGGTGAACCAGGGCCAACTTCTCAACAATGTATGCTGGTGTGTTAATTTCTTTACATACAAGGGGACCTACAATTTTTTGCCGAATCCGAACGGCACTCTGAGAAGTTTTTCAAGACAAATTATACTCTCGGAGGGCTTGTCAGACCCTCGCGGAGGTGGGGACCGTGAAAAAGAACAAGTCTTTTTTTTTTCAGGTGACGATGGCAGGATTCGAACCCAGACCTCCGGCGTAGTAAGCACACACACTAACCACTACGCCACGGCACCCCCCCCAATGACGTATAATAAACAGTCCCATTACATTTATGAAAAAAATTCCTGTGTCTAAAAGTCGTTCGGAAAGACGCTAAAAATAATTTAGCGACATCAAAATTTTTTCTGTCGCTGACTATACAGAAATTCCGCTAGATCTAGCGACATTGTCGGCAGCCGTATGGAAACCAGCTCCGATTCGTTAAATTCGTTCACTTTTGAGCGCATGAGCAAGACCGATCTCAGTAGCTTGTGCATACATATGTAAATTTTAAAAAATAATCAGCTTCTTCGAAGGTTTGTTTTTTCAACTCCTTATAAAATTCTATTCATGATTTAAATGCGTTCAAAGACTGGTAAAATGTATTTCTTAGAGTGCGAAATGCTTTTGAGTCCGTGAGTTAAGTTTGGTCTATGCACGCATGAGTAATTATGATTATGTGGAATATTTTATAAAACATGGCTATACATTTCGTTCTATTTTGACATTAGCCTATGCTTTCTTATGCCTACTATGTTTGGGGCTTTACCGACCGTTGGACCAACGCGTGGTCGTCGCATGCGATGATTGTGCTGTGTGTGTGCTCTAAATTCTCGGTTGTATTGATATCGCATGGTCGAATGCTGTCGATCGAAAAAAATGAAAAAGTGGGAAAAGACATATCTACCCTTTTCGCATTTTGACTTTTCCAATCAAGTCAATTGGGGTCCCGTGGTGTACTGGTAAGTATGTATCGTGCTTACTACGCCGGAGGTCCGGGTTCGAATCCTACCATGGTAACCTCAAAAAAATACTCGTTTTTTTCACGGTCCCCAACTCCGCGAGGGTTTTACAAGTCCTCCGAGGCTATCAGCTGCCTTGAAAAACTGCTCAAAGTGCCGTTCGGATTCGGCAAAAAACTGTAGGTGCCTTTGTATGTGAAGAAATTAACACACACAGCATTCTTTGTTGAGAAGTTGGCCCTGGTTCACCTCCAGCTGTTGCGTCACTCTATTTATATTTATTTATTTAAACAAGTCAATTGATCGACGTGCACTATTTTTCCACGTTTAGAATGGCGCTTTCTTATCTCACCCCACCATATTTTAAAGTCATCACTAAAAGTTAAAAGCTTTTATTTCAAATGGGTTCAGATATACATACTTAACTGGCGTTCATGTCAATTTAAATTCAGACACACAGAGTTAGTCCACCTTGTATCATGGATTTAATTACATTTTTAAACAAACTCCTTTTTCTGCTGGTAGGTTGACATACTGCTTTTTATTTAACCTAAGCATAGCATAGGGGTTGAAAAAAAAATTGTGTTGTATATTTGAGACGAATTGGTTCACCCATATTAATTGAGGCTATGTTAGTGAGTTATTTAAATGTATCGCTATCACATTTTAAATGTCATATTACCTTCAGTTTATATCTTTGATTCGAAATTTATCAAACTCTTAATAACAAAGAGTAATATTAAGCCCCAACCCAAGGTCAACTTACAAAGTACAACTACTTGCATCGACAGCTGTCATTCTACATAGATTAAAAGAAGGAAGTTCAGCACCCACCTTTGCAGAAACTATAGCTGAAACTGCAGCGCTATAGTTTCCTCTAGTTTCGCTTGAGAATGCCTTTTAAGTCTAAGTAAGCAGCTGATATTGACAGTGCGCCAATGTCAATGTTAGCTATAGTTGGCTTCGATTGAAGGGGCTTATCCAAACTCCATTTACATTTTACTCGAATTAATTTACTCCTATGTAGTGAGATGTAAGTGGTTTCGAAATTTTAAACAGCTATGTATACCCGAAGACAACTATGAAAGAAAATGACTTTTTTAAATATCTGTTTTATAAGTTTCAACTGTCATCTTACCAAACGGTTCAAAACTGTCAATCTTTCAGCAGGCTACACTTTGATTCTGGCAACAAAATGCTATAATGGCCATTAACCTTCATTTTAATTTACCTTAACGTACAGCATATTAATGAATTTGCTTGAGAATGTCAAACAAAGTTGCCGTAGGTCAATGCACGAAAAATATTAATTATGTACTACATTATCACCCTGTAGGGCAAGCTTGTAAAGTCTATTTTTCTTCTCTTGCAGCTTGACCATATTTACACTTCTTATCTTATAGCCCAAGAGCACCACAATCCTTTTCTAAGATTTATTTATTTATTCTCGATAAGAAAAATAGTTAAGATAATCAATGAGATTTTATACTATCAATCAAACTAACAGTGGCGATAAGTGCTTGGACATATTTGTATTGATTAATAACAGTCGGTAATCAAAAAAAATTAGTATATACAACGTGATTCTCATTGGAATCGCCCGCAAACTGGTCCGCCAAAACTCCAGTGACATTAGGCATATAATTTCAAAAAAGCTGCACGCGTCGGCTTCGCAACGTTTCGGACGGTGACATGAAGCGCAGTGTTCATTTAATAATGGTGACGACGGTAGCACTTATCGTGACGGTAACGCTCGCGTTTACAATGAGGCTTGCGCTAGGACATAGCGCAGCTATGGTTAGTAGTTTTCAACATTTTAATTTTTTAAAATTTACAATTAAATAAACCATAGTTTTTTTTTGTGATAATTAACATTTCGTAAAAGTGTGATCCAATATGTTTCCTAAAATATGATAAACAGTTAAAAGATCAAGGTTCTATAGATATTGTGTGCCATAGAAAAAAGCCGGTTTTAAATTAGTGTTAAAGTGAAGTTCAAGATGAGCATTATGGAAATATGTATAACAAGAAAATTAAACCAATTCGGTGACAAATGGAGTAACAGCTTTTATCTGACTGAACATCACCGCAAAAACGACAAGAACACTATTATTGTACAAATACAGAGTGACAAATTTGTGGAAAAATTATAATTTTTTTTTTTGTAACTAACCCTAATGAAATTTAAGTTCTTACAAAGGGTTATGTTGCTCAAATCATATTCCGCCATATAATTTCTTCGTTGAATAATTGGACTGTCAATGAAAGAAAGACCTCTTGAAAGAATACCTAAAAGAAACTCAATCATATAGCTACCCTGGTCCTTAGAAATACGCATTCACATTTGAAGATCCTCTGAGGTTTTTTCTAAAATCTTATAAAGTTATACGTGTGATTCATTGGACATTTGTGCAAGCTGTCAAAATAACACCATGTATCCACCGGACACTAATCCGGAATTAATATAAATCTTAAAAAAATCCCCTACAAATCACGGGATCTAACATAAAAATTTAAATCCTCGGCAAGTAATTAAAAATAAATCTCCTCATAAACGTCATTCACCCTTTTGCACAAACCTCTGTTATGTCACTTCTAACCGTTTTCAAACATCTTTATAAAAGCTTGCGACTTGAAAAAAAAGAGAAACTGTCCCTGCATGACATACGTGTCGCAAATACGTTTTCTATTGGGATTTTTGCAACAAAAATCTTTTTTCTCTCCTGTAAAATGACATCTTCACTCTTTTTTGAGAGGCAAAATTACAAGAAAAGTGTGCCACTTCGGGACTTATTTTTAATTGTCTCCCGCTGAACGCAGTTTTATGGCCGGTGGAGAGGAGACATGATATGAGCCTATATTCACAAAATTCAGCCCTCCAGAAAAGGCTGCTTTTTCATTTATTCAGTTCTTATTATATAGCTTCTGTCACTGTCATAATGTCAGCAGTATTGTCAAAAAAATCCTTTCTTGTAATTTTTATACATCGTCATCCTATTATCGCATAATATAATATACCGGAATAAATTGCGGAAACAGATATTCAGCTGTCTCATATTTATGAAATCCACTTCTTGAGACTTAAGAAGTAGATATATATTAAACAATCCGATCTCGCTCTGTCGCCCTTTTACAAAATGTGAGACATAAAGCCTTCAGTCCAATGAATCCGTTGCATCCTTCACGTTGAAGTATGACAACTCAGTTAAATACCAACACACGTTTTTTATGGGAAGCGACGTACGTCACGCAATTTTCCTATGGGTCGATTTCCATAAGAACGGGTGTATTTAACTTAGCTGTCAGTTGTGTACTTCAACGCGACGTATGCAACGGATGCATTGGGCTAAAGGCGGAAGCGTTTTCCGCTGACAAACAGGTATGCTTCATGAGGTAAAATGTTGTACCAAAGTTGACTTTGCATCAACCTCTTGTTAACTTTGCGATTGACGTAGTGGGTGACATCTTTGTGTTCATTGTACACTTTTAATAATTAAAATATTTCTTTTCCCCTAAAACATTTTCGTTCCCAAATTTTGACATTTTAACCATAAATTTCTTGTCTTCGCTTCCGCTGTAGTATTTTAATGTTTAAAGTAAGCGCAAACATGTGATACGAAGTTAGAAAAAGCGATTTCAATTGATAAATGAATAAACAATTAATTCTAATCAAATATGGTTTGGATGGAGGCAACCATAGTCATAATCTCTTTAAATATATTCTTATCAAATATAGTATAACTACACGTACCTATATTTCTTATATTAACACTTATAAGCAGGAGCATTTGATGCCAATCATCTCTTATCGAATAATTGTATCTGGAGATTTCAAGTTAAAAAACAAAACTTTATTGCTACCGTTATTATTTTAATAATTGATTAAACATCACAAAATGACGTAATCAAAAATGGTTGCAACTATGGAGTGTTTCAATGATTTCGATTTCATTCAAGCACCACAACGTTGCGGTCGTATTTATTAAACATGGCGCATAAAATTAAAACCACGGTCATGAATAAATCTCTTCTTACGCGTTTAAAATTTCATTAGACTGAAATTTATTAATCGCGAAAGTCACACAATTAGAGCAGAGGTAATTTGTATTGTCTTTTTTATAGTGCAGGTATTTTGTTCTACATTTACAACGAGGGTGAACACTGAACAGTTAATTGCATGCATTTTTATGTGCGCAAGTTCTGCAAACAAAAGGTGAATAATAGGAGTCTTTAAAAGTGGCACGTTCATAAGAATAATGGAGAAAAGAATTTTTGAGGATAGGGGTTTCCTCTACTGGAAATGACATAAAACTTAGATTAAGAACGAGGGATTTAAACATAATCCCAGCAACCAAGTGTTTTCACCGAAAAACTATAGAGTTTCCCTGAGGTTTCCCTGGACTAGTGAAATAAAATTATCCAATCCCATTTTGCTGTAGCTAAGTTTTCTACTATAGACAGCCCCGAATTTAAGGCTTTAAAGAAAGCGAAAGGAAGCCAAGCCAGGGTCTTCATAAACTAAATTTTCAAACGATTTTCGACTACACTACGACAGACTTCAACGCCAACGTCAAAAGTTTGGTTGTTCAGGGAATGATATCGCTATCGTGTTCTGTTCATGATTAGTTTTCCAATTTCTGTTTATTCAAACTGTCAAAAGAATATTGTCATAAGTTCCACAACAACTGTCACTTTAAATCGCGTATTTATTTTTAAAAGTGCTTTAAAGATTCGAGAAAAACATCGTGAGCTGATTTCAAAAAGGCAAGCGGATTTAAGGTCGAAATTTCGTTTGGGCGATAATCGCATCCAAAGTTGAAGGCCAACGTGACATTTCCTTTTAAATTGATATGAAATTTTTTAGACAACGTGATGTTTTCTAGCAACGCGAAGCGTAGCTATCCGAAACGAGATCGAGAACGATATCGTGGCTCTTACATGATATGCGCAGAGTTAAATCAAAATCTGCACTGATTTCAATCTGTAAATGTTATTAATTTCTTATGAATCGAGCGGAGATATGATTTTTTGGATCAAAGAACTTTCCAGATTACCCTTGCAAGTATATTTTCAATTGTTTAGAATTTAGATCTTGTGCTCAAAAGATGTTTTTCTTGCGGTCGTTTACAAATTAATTATGCTATAAGTGATTCTTTTAGCGAATTCGCATTCAGTTAAGCGAACTGGCAGTGGAATAAGGTCGGTTCACCGTGCCTTTGTTTGATGAACGCGTTCTGGTACACTTGTGCCATTACCGGTCTATAATTAATGAGTGTATCATATAAAACATCCACATTATTTTCCTTAAATGCATATTCAGGGCTTTCACAATTTCCATAATCGATTAGAGGGCTTTTGCGAAGCTAAACACCGACTTATCTTACATAAATGTGTTGGACTACTGTGCTCGAGGTTGCGGGTTCGAATCCCCACCGAACCCTCCGAGAGCATGATAAGTCATGAAGGAACTATCATATCAATTTCGTCGAAAACGATGAAACGATGATTTCTCCTAAGAAGTTAGGAGATGGCTTATCTCAGTAGCAAGTATGCCAGTAGGCCGCATTTTCAGTGCGGAGTCATCCGAATTTCCGATTTAAACTGAGATCAATCCCAGAAATGAGTCTTTCAGTGAGCTTTGATCTGGGGTTAATATCGGCTTAACTCGCCAAATTTGGTATCCCGGATCAACTCTAGAAAACAGTATGAACTTCTTTGAATGTTTTTTCTGTGTGGATAGACAGTTTATTTGCCTGTTTCTGTGAAAAATGACATCTGGGAATAAGTCAAACTTGTTTTCCCGTGTTTCTCTACATAAAGTGAGAGTTGGGAGAGTCAATAATTTCGAAAGTCGATGATTTTGACAACTTTGTTGACGGAGCTAACTCTGCAATGAAAAACTGCGCTAAAACTGGGTTAACTCCAGATTCGCTTTGTTACGGGACTAGCGGATCTTGGTTCAAGCTGGGCTAAACTCAGCACTAAAAAACCTGCCCTTGGTTTTCGAAACCGAATTCTTCATTTCAAATATTCCGGTCCTGACATAAGGAATGTCTAAAGAAGCACAAAATGTTAAAATATGCACACGGAAAGAGACAAGGAACATATTACAAGAAAGCGGTAGGTTTTCCAAAAACTAGTTTCTGATAAGCTTTTGACATTATAAGTGACAGTAATGCATGCAAACACGTTCAAAATATATAATTTTGATATGTTAGACTCTCGTTACCTGCTTCCTTTCCTGTCCTCTGTTCACGCAATACGATATAATCAGCAATCATTAGGTTCATTAAATGAAACTTGCCCAAGAGTGAGCTCTGAAAATAAATTTGACCTTTTAAGTCAAACAGCTGATTGTGAAAAAGCCAGCGCAATCCTGAGAATTCCAATTTTTTTCGAACATAAAATGTGGAATTTTCACATCACAATCCACAAACTAATAAAGGCTCAACCATAATAGACTTAAGTGGGATAAACCTAATGTCACAACATTTACCTATATCGAAAATCCCACTCAAGTTCTGTCAGATGTTTGCGCGATGCCTTTATTTCCTTTATTGCCTTATTTCCACCGTACAGAAAACAGAGATTAACGTAGGAAGATTAGAAAAAAATTCTAAAATGTTTCCAACGAAAAAAGGGATATTAACTTGACGTATTTTTGGCATTTCTCAATCACATCCTGGGTAGT
Source organism: Neoascia interrupta (assembly GCA_947623515.1). NCBI lineage: Eukaryota > Metazoa > Arthropoda > Insecta > Diptera > Syrphidae > Neoascia > Neoascia interrupta. Next base: position 4,596,833 of record OX392464.1, on the reverse strand, counting down.
AAAATGGCAATGTCTGGTCGTCAGGTCCTCTGCACATCTCCATATAAGCCTGTGTTTTTTTTTGGTTCCAAAGCAACTCTGGTAATCTGACAGACTCAGAAATAATTGATTTGTTTTTTAATTTCACCGATTTTCGAATTCTATGAAACCAAATAGTCCAGAAAATAGAAAAACGAAACGTTTAACCCAACTTGATCAAGATCAACTAGCAGCATCAACATTAACATGCAGCATTCTGCATGTTTTTTCTGTCATTTTGGCTCTCAAAAGAGAGTGGCGATGTCATTTTCCAGGAGCGAAAAAAGATTCCCGCTGTAAACATCCCAGTAGAAATTGTAATTCTGACAGATCTGTCATACTTGGGCTGTTTTAGTGTCCTTTTTCGAATCTTATACTGTTTACACAGTGTTGGAGAAGGGTTGAAAAGGGTTCTTGAAAAGTGTAAATAAGATTTATGAGAAGATTTATTTTTAATCGCTTACCTAGAGGATTTAAATTTGTGTGTGAAATCGCGTGATTTTCAGAGGATTTAATAAAGATTTATATTAATCGCGGATTAGTGCCCGGTGGAGACATGGTATTAGATTTTAGTATTAGTATTTGCTATATTTATTATTATTATTTGCGTCATTCCTGTCAGCTGACTGGAATGACAGTTGGGTGTGTTCGTTAAGTGAACTGCTCGATTCTGTGTTTGTTAAGTGATCGATGGTTGCATTCAGTGATACCTACATGTGTTTTTACGTCTTGTCGCTACATCACAACATGATACGACAATATTGTTTAATTTTATTATCAATTTAATAGACATTTACAGAAATAATAAATAGCAAGGAGTTGTGACAGGGCTACTATAGCTAAGCTAGGGAAGTTAACTATGTTATTAATTTAAAAAATTACACCCAAACGATTATTAGGAACTACAATAAGTATAAGCCACCCTGTTAAGCTTCAAAACAAGCTTTGCTGCAAGCTCAAATATTATTTTATATACACACAAAGCTTAGACCTGCAAAACGAATAGATACCATAAGAAGAGTAAACGAAAACAAACATTGAGTCGCATTTGGTATGTTGTAGCTGTAGTAGCTTGTAGTTATAGTTACCGATCGTCACTTTTCACTTTCACTTGATTAAAATAAAATGGTTTAAGTTTTTTTTTCCAATGCAGAAGATAAATACTTAAAGAATTTTTAAAATAATTTAAAAAAAAATTTCAGGCCTTAAAAAATCGTAAATTTAGCATCGATTATGACGCCAACGTGTTCCTTTTGGATGGCAAGCCGTTCCGGTATGTGTCTGGATCTTTTCATTATTTTCGTGCCGTGCCCGAGGTGTGGCGCGATCGCTTGAGAACGATAAGAGCGGCTGGACTTAATGTTGTCGATACGTAAGTTATTACAACCAAACTTGGTGTTTTCACTCTAATATTTGAAAATTTGCCAGTTATGTGGAATGGTCTCTCCATAATCCCAAAGACGGCGTTTACACCTTCGACGGGATCGCCGATGTTGAGAATTTTATTCAAATCGCTCAAGACGAAGGCTTGTATGTTATCCTACGTCCTGGACCGTACATATGTGCTGAACGAGACAATGTAATGCCAAAGTGATCTCATTCGAAAGATTTTGAAAAGCTATTTAAAAAGAATTCTCCTTTCACAGGGTGGCCTGCCTTATTGGCTCTTTACCAAATATCCTGGCATCAAACCACGCACGAGTGATCCCGACTACACGTATGAAGTTGGCGTTTGGTATGGCAACTTGATGCGACGAATGAAGAAGTATTTCTACGGCAATGGGGGACCCATCATAATGGTTCAGGTGGAGAACGAATACGGGGTTTTTGACGCCTGCGACAAGAATTATTTGAATTGGCTGCGTGACGAAACGGAGAAGTATGTCTTGGGTAAAGCGTTGCTGTTTACAACAGACATTCCGAACGATCGTATTGGGTGTGGAAAGATTGATGGGGTTTTTGCCACAACTGACTTTGGATTGGACAGAAGTATGCTGAAGTTTGTGGTATGGGGGTTTCTTATTCTGATAGAAATATTTTATCTTTTCTCGACAGTTCATGAAATTGACAAAATATGGGCCATTCTGAGGTCGGTGCAGCCAAATGGACCACTGGTTAACTCCGAGTTCTATCCTGGGTGGCTGACTCATTGGCAGGAGGACAACCAGCGCAGAGATGGCGTTGCTGTTGCTGAAGCATTGAGGTAGAATCTAACCGTTATTTTTTTGACACGAGTTAAAAACAGATATTTTTTTATTTTAGAAAAATTCTCTCGTACGATGCGAGCGTCAATTTCTACATGTTTTTTGGTGGAACTAACTTTGGATTCACAGCTGGTGCAAATGATTTTGGTTATGGCAACTACACACCGGATATAACGTCCTATGACTACGACGCTGTCATGGATGAAGCAGGAGATCCCACCGTTAAGTACATGCTTGTACGGGATGTCTTGAAGGACTTTATGAGTATGCCAGCCTTGGATGTACCAGCAAAGGGACCCAAAACCGCTTACGGATCGATTGAAATGAAGCCCATTGCAGACGTTCTCTCTGAAGTTGGATTGAAGTCCTTAGCGACCACACGAGTGGAGGCGAAAGTACCAAAAACATTCGAAGAACTCGATCAGTATTCGGGTTTGGTTTTGTACGAGACCACTTTACCGAAGCTAGAGATCGATCCTACAGAGCTGACTGTCAATGATCTTCGTGATCGCGCGCTGGTTTACATTGATGGGATGTTCACAGGAACTCTTTCCCGTCAAAATGTGATCAGCTCTTTACCCCTTAGTATGGGTAGTGGCAAGAAACTACAGCTTCTCGTCGAGAACCAAGGGCGGATCAACTTCAATATTGCGAACGATACAAAGGGTGTCTTGGGAGCGGTAACGGTAAAAAATCTTGACGGGGACGAAACGGAGCTTTTCAATTGGACTTCAACATCCCTGCCACTGGAAAACGATCAAATCGAAAGATTGCTTCAAGTTCAAAGACGAGATGGGAACTTTTCCGAGCAAAGCGGAGTTCTTTTCAATGGACCGGCGATTTTCTATGGTCTATTAAATATTAGCAGCGAGCCAACTGATACCTACATCGATACAGATGGCTGGGGAAAAGGTGTGGTCTATGTAAACGGCTTCAATCTGGGCAGATATTGGCCACTGGTTGGACCACAGATCACTCTTTATGTGCCGAAGCAGGTTCTAAAAGTTGGTTCAAACAAAGTAGTGCTGGTAGAGTACCAAAAGACTCCGGCCGATGTGAGAGTTTACTTCTCCGATTCGGCGCGTTTAGATAACGTATAGTATGGATGGGATGCCCGGCGATAAGCAAGTCTTATTTAATTTATTTACGCATTATAGCAACAGGAATTATGATATTAAAATCAAAAACAAGTATAGAAATAAAATAACACACATACTTCCAATAAAGTCGTGAATTCGTCAGTAAATTGTTTTCGCCCAGTCGTATATGCAAATTGTCGTAGGCACTACATTAACTACCGGAAATATTATATGTATTGAAGAATTTTTGCCCTTTTACAGGACTCCATGAAATAAGGCCCGAATGAAAAATTTCCCCAAAAAAAAATGAAAAATTGCCCCAAAAATTTATACAGTGAGTAACAACAACGTTTGATAGTCTATTTGAGGTGATTTTACATTGTTTTCTGGCCTTCTTTCATTAAAAATTAGGGGTGAAAGTTCACTTTTTCGAAGGCAGGTCAAATGTTCGTGCGTTTGTCAACATGGACATCTGTGTTGACAGCTATAGATTTTTACATATTCCAAATTTGACCACCAGGGCACCGCATTCTGACTTTTCCAATCGTCAATTATACTATAAGGATAATGATTTAAGCAAATAATGATTTAATGAAATAAGCACTCTGAGTACGAAGAAAAATTTTACCCGAAAGAAATAATTTTTTTTAGGAAATGTCATTTCAAAGCAGATTCGTCGCCGGCGAATTCCGATGGAAAGAAGACGAAGCCAAAGCCCCTTTATTTGTAATTTTTATGTGAGAAGCAGATTAACCACATCGACAGCGATGTTGGCAACTACAAGCGGACGTTGGTAAAACAGGTTGAAAACACCGCCTGCAACTTTTTGTGTGTGGATTTCTTAATATAACTTCAGGGTAAATAGGTATCAGCTGCACAGCAACGTAGAAATTAAGGATTAGGTGTTTTCAATTCATACGCCGTTTTATAAGCTCAAAACAGATGTGCAGAAATGTTCGTGCAGCAGAAATAAGTTACACAGGCTCTTATGGGGAAGGCGAACCCAGCTACTACAGGGGTTGCAGTTACTGCTCGAAGTCTCTATTTCTAAATTTGGTGCCTAGTTTCATTGCAGCCACAATGAAAAATAAAAAAAAAATAAATATGAGATACCTGGCATCACTGATACCGTCAAATCTGAAAGTTTTGACTGTTTGTTGACTGACAAAAAATTCAATACAGAGCAAGTGCCTGTTTTCATTTGGTTGATCCTAACCTGATGTGTCAGAATTACTACGGTGAGGGGAAGCGCCAGTGTGGTGGCCACCGTTCAACCTCCGTTTTATTTTGAGAAATAAAATTTGGGTTAGGTTAGGATCAACCAAATGAAAACAGGCACTTAGTTTTATTGGTCAGTTTTTGTTTACTTTTTCACCCAGTTGACAAGTACATCAAAACCGGATGACAAAGTTGTTTAGAACTTGGCATAGTTAATGTCAAAAAAAGAGCACATCTGTTTTAGAGGCAGTGCTGCTAGCAGTGATACGTGCAGAACCGCTGCTCATCTGTTTTGAGCTATAATCTGTTTCCGGCTTTGTATGTATGTACTTACTTGAAAAAAAAAAACTGACTAATGGGCGGCCCACAATCTGCTAGGCGAATCAATTGTTAAACATCCCATCGCAATTATTGACCCATGTTAAACTATGTTTCCATCGGCAATAACACGGAGATTAGCGGGAGACGATTTATAATCATTGAATAAAGAGACCAGCAAGTGGTGTTTTTGGGGAAAAGTAAAGCATCAGTTTTAGTTGTGTGAGTGCCGACTACTTATGTGTTGAACCAGGCATGTCATGGGAGACGGCTCGAGGTTCATACGTTTCTGGGAGCTGGCTCTACTTTTGTTTAACATTCCTGAGCTAAGGTGACATTTGTACCCCGATTCGTGATACATTCGATACATTCACTTCCATCGGGCGACTAATGTCAAAATAAATGCTTCACTCACACACACTGTATATGTGAAAAAGAGCTATTCCTTGTCTCTTTATTCAATGTTTATAATAAATCCCATAGTGGTTACGCCAGACGAATATAAAAAAGGACACTAAAACATGTCAAATTAATCCTGTATTTGTCTGGTGGAACCGCTTTGGGATTTATTTTTAGTCGCCTCCCGCTGATCCTCGTATTATTGCCGGTGGAAACATAGTATAAACTGTTAAAACGGTGTTCGAATAAGGTTGAAAGTGGTTCGTGAAAAGGGTGAATGCAATTAATGAGAGATAATTAATTAGATTTAATCGCTTGCCGAGAGGATTTAAATTTGTATGGTTATTTTTTTTTTTTTTTTTCAAAAATTTAGTTATTTTTTGCTAAAATCTTATGTACCAGTTAACAATTCCATTTAGAAAAAAATTGGCGTGGCATCAACCTCTTTTCAATAACATTGTTGTTCTCTGTGTTACAAACTATGAATCAAACGTTATTATGGCGTGAGGTATAAATATCGAATCAGAGTTGGAACATTACGGGGGGCCCTTCTTTTGCTGTCGAGTGTACATATAGCGGGGGTAACGCGCAGGCAATTTGTAGTAGACTGCTTGTTCCCTCTGGTCATAAATTACTGAATAACTAGATATTCAACTTCGGACATGTAAAAGCTTTGCCCACAAGCTGAAATTGATGAATATACGCATTCTCCGACATTTTTTTTACAAATGTGAGTAAATTCATGAATTCGTCATTTCCATGCAGTTTCGTTTTGCAGATTGCAGCTCTTACATCAGCTGATTGCGTAAGGTAAATTGTTGTTGTATCTTCTTACACGGATTCACCGGCACGGAAATTTAAAGCTTTAAAAAAGCTTTAAAGGCTTTATAAAAAACGTAAACAAATGGGTGTTGGAGGGTAAGAGGGACGCAAGTTGAATATCTAGTTATTCAGTAATTTGTGCTCTGGTTTCCTCGGTATGCCTCTATGGGCTTCCCCGTTAAGAGCTTTTTAACTTTCAGCAATTATTACATCTAGATCGCTTAATCATCACAAACACTGGAACAGCAATCTAAAACGCGTTAAACAATAACCAAAATTACAAAAATTGTTTTATCTTTCAATATGCCAAATTATTTATTTTTAAAACAGCTGATAATACATTGTTTTGGATGGGTATTCATAGGGACTCTAATTAGGCTTCTTAACATTCAAATTAACAGAAACGTTGGTCACCGGCCGGTTGACGTTTTTTGGATAGAACTTTTTCGGTTTAGCTCCCTGCTCTTGTTGCTGTTGATTTCCCTGCTTCTGCTTGAACTGCTGGTGCTGTTCTCTTTGGCCGTCATTTTTTGCTGGGGGCTTTTTAAATGGTGCCTTTTGCTGTGGCACATCCTCGACAGTCTCATAGCGTTGGGCGATTTCCAACGCCTTGGCCAACTTCAAATCCGTGCCCTCCTCACAGAATCTATCGAACACAGTTCCATCGAATGAAGTCACAAATTTATCGAGCAGCGTTTGTTCAGTTCGCTCACCGAACTTACAATTAAGGGCTAGACGACGGACCCTTTCGTGCCAGTTAGTAGCCTTTTCGGTTTTATACTTTCGTGATTCGTAAAATTTTTTTCGTTCTTTGAAAACAACAATCGACGGAGTTAATAGCTGAGAAAATACAGCGCACAACTCTTCGTAGCCTTTGTCATTGGGTGATTCAGGGAAGCAAAGATTTCGCACTCTTTCATAGTTTCCGGGTCCAACGGAACTGATAAGGATTGCCTTTTTCTTATCAGGATCATAAATATCCATTGCGAAAAAATAATTCTCCAGTCTTTCCATGTAGGAGTCCCATGATTCTAGTTTCTCGTCAAAAGGTGGAATCGCTGCCGCCATCTTCTATAGTCAAAAGCGAATTAAAACAAAACGTATTCGTATTTTCAACACCGTCACAGTATCAATATCGAATAGAAACTAATTTGAATAGTTCGAGATCTGGCAAAGGCATAAGTAGACATTGGATGTTCAAAAGTTGTGTTCAAAAGTGCATCACAAAGTACTATATTCCGGTAGAGCTTTTTCAGTGCTCCCAATTTAAGGAATAACTTTTAGTTCCAAGATACTAGGTTACTAAGATTGGCTCGACATTATTATGGTTCTAAGCAGTCGTTTGTTATTTTCAAGTGTTTGTGATACTGGTGAAAACTAATCATTGTTTTTTGCCCTTTTCTCACAAAACTGTGTAAGGCTGTACGGCGTTAAATGGCATTTTATTTAAGTAGCAAAGGTTTTCTTAGCATACGTTGTACCATGAACAAAATGTTATTGTAATGTGTACGTTGTGTTCCTACCTTAAAGTAAGAAAGAGCATGCAGGCTTTACTAAACTTGCCCATTAAACGAGATTCCAGCCAGATGACATTCACGTAGTAACTAGAATTTTCTATAAATTAGAAATATTTTCTTACTCTTTTTACACCCGCAGTCTTACATTTTGAACAGTGCGATTGTTTCATGTTTTGACAGCACATTCAACTATTACTACTTTAAAATTTACGTTAATACTATGTTTCCACCAGCAATTAAAAGAGGATTAGCGGAGACACTTAAAAATAAATCCCAAAGTGGCTCCACTGGACAAATATAGGATTAATTTGACACGAACACTCTGTTTCTGTCACATTGGCTCTTAATAGAGAGTGGCGATGTCATTTCCCAGGAGCGAAAAAAATGTTCGCTGTAAAAATCACAATAGAAACAGTATTTGTTACAGATATGTCGTACAAGGATTAGGTTTCAGTTTGCTTTTTTGACTCTCAAACTGTTGCAAAGGTGCAAAAAATAGGTTTATGAATAGGATAAATGGGATTTATGAGAGGATTTATTTTTAATCGCTTGCCGAGAGGATTTAAATTTGTATTTTAAATCGCGTAATTTGTAGAAAATTTAATAAAAATTAATATTATTCGGGAATTAGTGCCCGGTGGAGACATGGTATAACGTTCATTCATAGTTACCGAACTCCGACCTGCGAATAGATCTAGTTTTCGCAAACTTTGATATTTCGTTCACAGGCACATTTTGTCGGTCGTCGGAACTCTGCGCCTGTCAGTTGATAGAGTTGCGACGACAAGTATTACGACAAAGTATTTGGCTGCTCGAATTCGCGGAAAGATTTAAAAAATTCAATTGACAACAATTCAAATTCGGTTGACGCTGATTGACAAAAAAAAATATGTAAACAAACAATTTGAGGTTAAACACGCACGACCGACGTTCTTGGTTGTAATATGTGGATTCAAAACTTGCTATGTGAAACGTGAATAAATCTTGACAGTTCACACCACCGAAACTCCAACTTACTTACAAACTTACTTAAGCTTACCTGAGTCTCGGCGATCCTCTACTGCACCATCCCTGCGGGGTGGATTCGAAGATTTTCTGGGCTGGGGCATTGGTGTCCATCCGCTTTAGATGACCATCGTAGCCTTTGTATTTTGACTCTTCTAACTAGGTCGGTGTCGCTGTACAGCCCGTACAGCTTGATTTTATATCTCCTCCTCCATTCTCCGTCTATGCAGACAGAACAGTAAATCGTCCAAAGAATTTTTCTATCGAAGCAGCCTAAAGTGTTTTCATCCGCCTTTGACAATGCTTCTGCACCGGAAAGCAGGACTGGGATGATGAGGATCTTATTCATGGACACCTTAGTTGCTCGAGAGAGGGCTTTGCTACCATAAGTTACTGAATAACTAGATATTCAATTTGAGTCCCTCACCGACACAGAAAAGCTTTAAATTTCTGTGTCGGTGAATACGTGTAAGAAAATACAACAACAATTTACCTTACGCGATCAGCTAATGTAAAAGCTCCAAAACGAAATTTCATGGAAAAGACGAATTGATAATTTTACTCAAATTTGTAAATAAATGTCAGGGGATGGGTAAATTCCTCAGGGGTGGGCAAAGCTTTTAAATGTCCGAAGTTAAATATCAGTTATTCAGTAATTTATGTTTGCTACTCAATTGCCTTCTTAGTCCAAAGAAACAGCGATTGGCAAGAGACATTTGCTTTGTTTGATTTGTTTAACTAAAACTACAAATAGTCGCGTGAAAATTTAAAGAATTTGATTTTATTTATAAACCTCGGTAAATTAAATTGCGTGTTCTTTTAAAAACCGGGATTTATAAGCACATACTTCGTTTACCGAGTTGTTATTCAGATTCTGGACCGGTTTTCCAGTGCTGAGTCCAGCCTAAACCAAGATGTGTTAATTCCAGAACAAAACGAAACTGTTGTTAATCCTGCGCGCAGTTTTTCAGTGCAGAGTCAGTCAGTAAAGTTGTCAAAATCTTCGACTCTTGAAATTATTGACACTCTCTACCTTCGCATAGAAAAAAACAGGAAATGATATTGGAGTTGTTCTAAGATGTCATTTTTCACATAAATACCCAAAACAGCTGCCATGTCACATAGAAAAATGGATAGAGGTTTTCAAGGTGACTTGCAGAAGCCAAATTTTATGAGTTAAACCGATATTAAACTCGTATCGAAATTTCGAAACTAGGTTGATTTCGTACTCAAGTTCGTAAACTGTGCATGGACCCTTCGACCCAATTAAGTATTCTGTTGCGAAATAATAAAACTAAACTTATCTTTTACCGGTCGAACCCCAGAAAACTTTAGAATTTTCTTTAGAAAGTTCTTGGTTAACAAATAAAACAAAAGTTGCTCACAAAAAAGTTCTCATAATTATCATCGCACACAATGACTTTGAGCGCGCCTATTTGTGCCAAAACTGATAATTCTTTCTTTTCTATTCTATTCATAGGGTTAGCTAGGCTTGAAAATCAAAAATTGAAATTGAAACTGTCCCTGTACGATAGATCTGTCACAAGTACGTTTTCGTACGAACTCGTGTTTCGCTCCTGTGAAATGACATTGCCACGCTCTCTTCAGGGCCAAAATAATAGAAACAGAGTGTTCTCATCAAATGAATCCACTATTTGTCCAGTGGAGCCACTTTGGGATTTATTTTTAATCGTTTTCCACTGAACTTCTTTTATTTGCCGATGGAGATATGGTATAAGATTCGAAAGTTAAAAAATAGCAAAGTTTCATTATGAAATAGAGCTTTTCTAAAAACGAAGAATGGATACTAGGTACTCAACAAATTGGCAGCCCTGTCAAAAAAAGAGCGATATAGATTATATCAAAACTTGATCGTTATCATTTATTTACAGACAGGATAAGTCAACTTATTGATTCCACTTCTATTGATACAAAATATAGTTATTAGGGACCATTGAAACATTTCATGGGACTTTGGATCTGACCATTCCAGGATTATTTCGATGAGTTTTAATTGCTTTGTTGCGTCTGTGAAGTTAAAATATCTTGTCTAGCTGATTGAATTTACCTGAGGTGTATCTATTTTAAATTATGAATCAATGGTGTGATTTTTCCCATGTTTGGAAAACCCCAGTCAGTGTTGTACTTTAGAAGCAAAGTGCCAGTGATTCATTCCGTTAATTTTCTGGTTGAAACTTAAAAAGCTATTCAAATAATTCATTAAAATATTGCATATGCAAAAGCTAGAAATAGCTGCTGCAAAAGCATTTTTTCAATAACTTTTTGTTCATTGAAATATTGTTTTCAAAGTTAAAATAATTATTATTTATTGTTGCAATCTCATTTAAAAGGAAAAGCTTATCAGCGAAACCCCAAGTATACCTATTGATTGTAAGTAAAAAACGACCTTCAATAGAGCTTGATGATAGGGTGAGAAAGTACGAAAAAATGCTTATCTTATTTATATGACTGAAACACAATCATCCTAGAGGGCTGGTCAACCACAAATACATCTAATTTAACTTAAGCTATTAAAATTAAGATTGCGAAAGACGTAACAATAGTAGAGTGGAAATCAAGCAAAGGCACGCCACACCAAAATACTTTGACACTTCAGCCCAATGAATCCGTAGCGTACGTCACGATGAAGTACACAACTGACAGCTGAGTTATATATACACGTTCTTATGGAAACCGGCCCATAGAAGAGCTTCGTGACATACGCCGCTTCCCATAGAAAGGTTTGCATTTTACTGAAATGTCAGTTGTCTACTTCGACTTAACGGACGCAACGGCCTCATTGGCTGAAGGCTTTCTTTGTCAGACTACAAAAAATAAGACAACATTTTAGGCCAAAATACTGTTACGGGCTTCATCAGCGAGAGCAATAAAATAATTTTTTTTTCACGATATTTAACAAAAACACAGTTGACCTAAATGTCAAACCAAAGTCTGTGATGATCTGTGTGAATGCTTAAGGAGATTTTGTTGAAAACTCGGTTCACAGTGCGATTTGAACTTTTCTTTATAATCGCGCCTCGTTGCCGTTGGTGTGAACCAGACATCAAAAAATTTGAATCCACACAAACAGTGAATCCACTTTTAAGTCAAAAGATCTTAAGCAAAGTTTGCACTATTTATTATTATTTTTTAACAGAAGAAGTAGCCTTAGGCTTGACAGGTTTCTGCAATACACTACCTGAGTTTTTTTTCGACGGAGTCTTCTGGTTACAAGAATTAGCAGAATGCCCTTTCTTACCACATTTGTGGCAAGTTGGAACATTACATTGAGCCTGTTGTTGCTTTTGATGCTGTTGCTGTTGTTGTAGTTTTTGTTGCTTCAGCTTCTGCTGTTGGTCTTGTAACAGACGTTTTTGTTGCTCTTGTTGTTGCTGCGTTAACTGCAGTTTACGTTGTTGCTCTTTCAAAAGTCGCTGTTGTTGTTGCTGTTGCTGCTGCAGCTTGCGCTGTTTTTCCTGCAAAAATCGCTGTTGCTGCCAATGGAGTGTTTGAAAGTGATTGAGAACTTTACACAGAGGTGTCTGCCAATCACGGCGTGGTTGTGCTTTCTGCGTATTTGGTTGGTGATTCTGATACTTGTGTTCTTGTTGATCGGAATCAGTAATGTTCACTCGAACATGGACAAAATCAGAAGCGATTTCGTCCGCAACCTCTGGATCATCTTGAATTGATCGCTGACATGTTTGTAATTCGTTGTGTGATTCACCTGGACTCGATTGTTTCTCAGCACTCAAATGATTTTCATTACACTGCGCGATTTCCAAAGCTTGCTGCAAACTTATATCCCCCTCGTGCTCATATAGGCGTTGAAGGACTTTAGCCTGATCAAAGCCAGTCACGAATTTATCTACTAGGATCTGCTCCATGAACTTACCAAAATCACAATTTACAGCAAGTGACCTTAAGCGATGGAGCCAATTAGCTGCTGTCTCACAGGGCTCCATGCTAGCACTGTAAAATAATTTTCTTTCATAGAACACTGATTTAACACCCACATAGTGTCGCCTCAGTGTGTCTAATACTTCATTGTAGCTCATTTGGGTTGGGTTTTGGGGAAAGCTCAACTCCTTCAAGACGGTGTATAGAGCCGGTCCATTTTGGCAGATGAGAGTAGAAACCTTTTTCTCATCCTCGTTTATCCCAGTTGCGGTGAACAAACAATTAAGGCGTTCCGTGTACGAGTCCCAAGACTCTTGATCTGGCTGAAACTCCATTTTTCTCTCCATTCCCTCCAACCTAAGGTTATGATCAACACGGTACTTCAGTGGTATGTAAATATAAGAAAAAAATAATTATTTCTTACGCTTAAAACAATTTCAGCTTTTTCTCGAGTGCCTTATGGTATTAAAAGCTTTTTACTGCACATTAATAAATAGTGAGCGATAAAAAAATTAACACGAGTCTATAATAGATGGAACCTCTATCTCTGCCTACGTTAACTCACATTGAAGTAAATAATAATACTGAACATATCTTCTTAAAAGCTTTTGCATTTTTGATGCTTTTAAGTAAATAATCTTTATTGAATGAAAAAGCTAGCAATTTAATACAGATATTGCGATTATTTTTATTTTAAAGAGTGCTGACACTTTCATGTTTTTAAAAATTAAAATTCAAATTTAATCTATCAAATTGCTTTAAACTTCCAAAAACTTAATTAAAATATTTTTTTTTAAATTAAACTAAAAGCAAAAACTAGTTATGATTTGTTCTCAATTTTTAATTACTTGCCCAGGGGACTAGAGTTTGTTTGGTAAATCCAGGAGTGCATTTTATAAATTTTTCAGCGGAGTTTTCACCATGAGCTTTTCTTATATGAAAAGTACTCAACACGTTGAGGTAATAAAATTGGATTTTGAAACCCAATTTTGTTGGTGTTTGTACATACCACAAAAGCATAAGTAACTGAACAGCTTGGTATAATTCAACCTCCCGTCGAGGTAAAATTCACGAACTTATATTAACTCTGACGTTTGTCTACAAATTCGAGTAAATTGGTCAACGCGCCCGTTCCATTCAATTCTGTTTCGTCGGTTTTATGTCAGCTGATCACGTAAGCCAGATATTTTTTACTTACCGTACTTTCTCTACCATTTTGTTCAGATTTCCTTATTTGAAGGAGTGGGGGTCAAAATCTCTCAGTGAGAGGGAAAATTGACCAAAAGTTGACGCTTTGTGCACCACAACACTGCCCACGTTTTAAACATAAAAGCCAATGTTACGGAAAAGTTACGTAAGGAGTACTTGAAATATTTGGATTATTGTATGCAGCATAATATTCACTGACTTTAGGTTTTTTATGTTTAAAGTTGATAAAAAAATCCTTAACATTCGAAACTTCACATAAAAAGGACTCAAATTATAGATTGTTCAAAAGTACAAATTTCACGAGTCGCTATGGCTAACACCTAAGTGTCCACCTAAATGTCATATTCTATTGTCCAACTCTATTGCCGCCACTGACACTTTTCATAATTCTGGGAGGGGAAATTTCCAACTCTCATTTTTGCTCTCTCTTCTGTCCAAAGCTACACAAAAACCATGTATGGGAACAGGATTTGGCTATTTTTCGTAGGTTTTGGTCGTTTTGTTCTGTTCTTGCATCTTCTCACACGTATTCACAGACGGGAATTCAAAACTAGCTTAAAAACGTAAGCAATTCGAGGGAGGAGGAGGATATCTTATTATTCACTAACTTATGCCAAAAGTGTTGAATATAAAATACGAATCTACTACAAATATTCTAGAAACCAAAATTTTTGATCGATGCATCAAAAGCGACAAAATTAGCTCATGCAAGTGCTGTGTTATGCCATTTTACAAAAACCTAACGGGACAGTTATTCGAGAGTCGAACTAAATAAACTTTCTGCCACCACCACATGGCGTCTTTTGCCTGATTCCTGTCCTGCTTGCCAATATTTCTTGCATTTGCCGCTTGTCCTGTTGCATTTTCCTTTTTCAAATAAGTTTCTCCTCCGTAGCGTGAAAAATTTTAATAAATTTATCCAAAAACTCGTGTGCGACATTTGAAAATCCGTCATCCTTAAAACGAAGTAAAATTTTTGCTATACAGTCCCTTGCACAAGAAACAAAATGTCAGAGATTTGCAATTTGTGTGGTAAGGCAGCGACTTTGATGTGCCAGCGGTGCCAGGAAGCCTATTGCTCCACGAATTGCCAAATCCTAGACTGGAGAGTTCACAAAAAAGTGTGCATTCAATTACCGTAAGTACAGATTCAGCCTTTCTTTCTTGTTATTGTTTTTGTGGAGCAGCATGACGTTTTAACGGTTTTTGGTTAAAAAACAACGCGAAGAACTTATAAACAATGAAATAGGCAATTAATCATGATGATTAGCTCACTGCCCTGGAAATTCTAGCGTACAACTGCTTCTGTTCGTCCTCAAATAGAGCGAGCCTCAGCAACTGAAGATTCTGAAAATACTGGCCAGAGTGTATTAAAAACAAATATATGTACTTATGAAAATTTTGACGGGATTCAACCCCCTAAACCCCATGCGATTTTACGTTGCTTCCTTTCAGCCAAAAAACGATTCGGTTTCGCAACCAACAGAGTACCAAAATTTTTTTTACAAAAATTTTCAAAAGCTGCAAGCTTCAACGATAGCTTCAGGAACGCATTCTGATCTGATCAGACCTTTAGGATACAAAAAGCCTTTCAAAAATTGTTTTCAAAAACTCCATAAAGGTTTCGATTCAAATCTAGGGAAGTTTTTGAATCATAAGGCCAGGGACACGGCGACAAAAAAACGCGCGACTTATTGCCGTCCGACTACTAGAAGCACAGGCGTTTAAAAAGTAAACAGCTTCGATGCACGCCATAAAGAGCCCGAAGTGTCACCAGAAAAACAAAATTAACGTCAAGCGAGGACTCTTTTGTTGTCGTATTGGTTCTGAGAAGAGAGACACCTTTCCTGGAGGTGAAAGAACTACTTCGTTCTTGACAAGTTTTCCATACGTGGCTTTGCAGCTTCCTTTTGCAAGTCGCAAACTGTCAGTAAAGGTGTACAAAGGTGCTCCAGCGAAATAACCAGGTGTATTCCACCGCTCAGAGAATTCAGCCGAAACATCCGCACAAGAACTAGTGCTCACCAGTTCACCCTAAAAACTAGTTTTGGGCGTACCACGTTATATTGGAATTCTTTTTTTAGCAGAAAAACACGTATGTGGAAAAGGCTGCCTTATGAGATCTTTCCTTCTCACTTTTGTCCTCAACAGTTTATTCTTTCGTTAAAGCAAAACTAGTCGAACTAGAGGAAAAAACTTCGGTTTATCAACAGCTTAATTGCTTGGTTAAAGCGTCGCCTTCGATATGTGAACTTAGCAGGATCGTGGCCTGCCGGTGAGCCAACAGTTTTTCATTTCAACTCCACTCTTAAAATCTATTGCTTCTATAAAAGACCGCGAGACAAAGTGTTTTCATTGACCTTTGAAATATGTTTGAAGTAAAAGGCTTGCAGGACTTACATTTATTTTTGTTTGTTATCTCATTCCCAGAGCCCTGGTACCGATCAAAGACCCGTTCAACAACAGCCTAAACCATTCGATCAATCATTCACTTGCAAGTGATGCTCCTCGTAGTCGCACACCCACTGACAAAAATCTTAATTTCCGGCGCAATCTATCACGCAATCCTCTAAAAATTCCACAAAATGAGACCATCACATCACCTAAGTTGGAGCGCAATGAGCCGGCCGGTAGCCCTGCAAAAAGCCTACCCGAAATTGATTTTACTCTCAAGCCAAAGGTGATCCCCATGCCAACCAGCAAAGAAATCTCGATGAAATCTAACGCTTCGCAATGCTCCAAAGCCCCGAGCTCAACAACTGCAGCTTGGCGAACACCATATCCCTACAAAAAGGGTGTGTTCTTTGATGTCCTCGTGCAGTATGTGGAGGAAGGCAAAGCGTCGGGAATCGTTTGGGTGACAGACTTGAAATACGAGAGTGCGTTGCGCAAACTCTTGTCCGAGATCAATCGAAACATCGACATAAACAGCGAACGCTGCAGCGACGAAGAGATCAGCGTTGGTTCTCTTGTCGCGGCGCCTTTCGAAAAGCTCTTCTATCGGGCGGAAATTGTCGAAATTATACAAGTCTCAAAAACGGCTACGGTCCATCTGATTGATTATGGCAATATGGTCGAAGTAGCGGCCAAGGATCTTCGCTCCCCGATACCAATTATGCGAAACCTCAACGCTTACGCGTTCCGCATCCGATACACAAAGCCAGTTGAGCTCGAGACGGTTTTATCTATTCGCATTGTTAAGACCGAACCAGGTGGCCTGGCAGTGGTTGAGGAGAAGGCACCCAAGAAACCGGTACCATTGGGATTGACGGCTGAGGCCTTTGAGGCCAGTCCAAATGCGTCGTTGGTGAAGATATCCGACTGTGGAAAATTTGCCCTGCTCTGCCTGATAAACGAACTTGCCATGGACCAAGTTCAAGAGATGAACATGTACTTCGACACCCACGCTGCAAAAACGTTGCGTCTAGAGGAGCCACCAAAGAACGGCGAATTCGTAGTCGCACGCACCCTGCACGGCTGGTCCCGTGCACTGACAATAAGTACTTACCACAACGAGTTCCTTGTGTACCTCTTCGATGTAGGTCGCATCGCATTGGTGGAGCAAGTAATGGCCGTGCCAGAGAAGTTCACGGCAATGCCCATGCTGGTGTTTGGTGTAGAACTGCAGAAGGTTTTGACCAAAGGAAACAACTTCAGCGACTGTTTATTCAAGGAACGCCCCTACACCATCAAGGCACAGCCGTGCGCCAAGCCCTCAAATGGGCGTACGCATTGCTGTATCATAGCGGCAGATGGGTCGAGAATCGCGGAAGTCGAAGCGTTCAACTATTTCGGAAAATGCCAGGACATTGGTGTGAGGGACTGGATTGAACCACTCGTTGCCGGCAGTGCGGTCCATGTTACGTACGCAATCAGTCATTGTGAGATATTTATTTCCCTGGTCAGCACCAAGATGTATCCGAATATTTTTACTGCCGCGGCAGAGGATTGTGAAACACTGCCACCCGCTAAGTGTAACAAAGGTGACCTTGTGTTGGCCAAGTTAAAGGACGTGTATATTAGGGCCAGAGCGTTAGAGGCAGTACAAGGCGATTCAGTTAAGGTTTTGAACGTCGACGCAGGGCTTGAACTGACTGTATCTAGCCAATCGCTTCGGAAGCCGAACATATTTGTACTCTCGTGTCCTTACCACACCCGAAAGGTTAAGCTCATGTACCTTTCGAACGTCGCAAGCCCATACAAGGACAACAAAGCGCTCGAAATGCTTCAACAATGCCAAAAGAAGGGAGCTGAATTCTTGCTCGAGTTCGATTCTAGTCCCGAACAAGGTGTAGAGTTGGTCTACAGGACTGCGGAAAAGCAAAGTCTGAACAAACAGTTGTTGCCGCTACTCTTTGAGAAAGGGTCCAATGTCGTCGTGGAAAGCACTGAGGTGAAAATCACAGAAGCACCTGTCGTTGAGACGGATATTGTTACCCCTCCGCCGAGTCCCAAGATCGAGAAAAAGGGATGTGAAGCATTTACACTAAAAGACCTGGAAATCATTCCGATTAATTGCGGGGACAACGTACCGGTTATGGTGTTGGACAGCAGTACTATATCGAAGGGCTACATCTCGGGCTGTGATATTTCAAATACCGACTTTTTGAAGAAACTCGAATCGAAGTACTTGCCGATGGTGTCGAAATATTGTGCCTTACTACCTGCTGGATTGGAATACTGCCCAAGGTAAGCTTGATAAAAAAAAAATGTTTTGTAAATCATTAAGTCTAAGATTCTTTTCCTTTTGCAGTGACGACGAGATATGCTTGGCGGTATTTGATGTCGATAAAGAGTGGTATCGCGCTCTCTGTTTAAGTCAACTGAGAGACGGTATGTTCTATGTTATGTTCCTGGACTATGGAAACATGTGCAAAGTCCATAAGAGCAACATAAGGCGGATTACTGAAGAGCTCATGTTTCCCTCCAATGCTAACATGTGCATCTTTGATGGTAAGTTGACTTCGAAAATAGTATTGAGCTTTGGGTTTTGCCCTTTAGCCAAGCCTTAAAGTTGACTTTTCAAAGAATTTTGTTTACTTGAAAAATTGGGAATTTCCCCAAAGCTTCACTTCTCACAAGGCTTACCCGACCGACAAGGCTCTATTTTTAATTTGTCTTTTTTTTTTATTGCATCATGATATTTATCTTATCCCTCTCTAGGTTTGGGAGAAAAGGTTAAACCGGAGCAGTGTGAGAAGTTTATGTTGGCTACCCAGAGGGATCCCAAAATCATTGCCAATGTGTCAAAAGTGGACCACGATTCTTATTTACTTAAGCTGAAAAATATGGATAAATATTTTTAATTTTTTTTGTTCTATTCCATTTTTATTTATTTGACGATTGTTTCGAAATACCCTGGAGATGCTTTTGAGTTTTCGTTTGTTTTTCTTCTTCATTTTCTCAAGTCTATATAACTCGATTATTTAAAGTACACGAGAATATGTATTGATGTTACACTATCGACGAAATAAAGTTTGTTTTGACAAAAATTAATGAGGGGATTTATTTTTTTAAATGTTTTGAGGGCAGAAGAATGTGTGCTCGAAATTTTGTTTGGGATTTGGCACGTATTTTCTAAGTTACGGCAGTATTTTGTAAGTTAATAGGAAAGAATTGCTTCTTTTCAAATCGCATATCAATTGCTACTACTGAATTTCTATTGCTACTACGAACGCTATAACCGTCATATCTTTACAGCCACTGCAAAAACCTGCGCAGATAAATTTTGTTGAAGAAATCGTGTTTATAGATATCGGCAGATTACTTGATTACTCAGTACGACCAGCAATTTTATAAATCTCAAAAAACAGGTAAGTTCTTTCTACTTTAGAAAAACTTTGCTTAAAGAATTGTTTGAATATTAATTGTTGATTTGTCAAAGAATTTAAGTGCTCCGTCAATTTCATTCCAGTTTTTAAGATCGTGAATTTTTCCACAAATAATAAGTACCTTCAAACATTGAAATGCGCATCTCCAATAGATTCAACAAGGCGAACTTTGTCTCAAGAAACACAGCCCAGACCTTTAATCTAAAGAAGTCATCCTGTACAGGTAAGTGCAAAATAAGAATAACTTTATGTGTCACGTAAGGTACTATGTCTATTCATTCTTTGATCGCTAGTTTTGAAAAGAACAAAACTTGTCATGCGTTTGCACTTTCATGATTTTTTAAGAACCGGCTTGTGACTAGGCCTAAATTCCATATACCTGAAGACAAGTGAATCTAGTCTTAAACCCTAAACCAAGCAACAAGCCTAGTGGGTTACTTAAATCTTATGGACCTGATTCTCCAACTTCGCTTTTTTTTAGACTACAGTGGAGTGAACTAACAAAAATTAGACATGTTCATACGAACGAGATTGTTCACATTATCGAGCGTGAAAATTTGAGGCTAGTATAGCTAACCAGTGAGGTTTGCTTGTTCACTCTGTAGAGTAGTCTGTAAAAATTTTGTGTGTTCACTCTACTGGATTGTTCACTACCGCGAGTGCACTGTATTTAGAGACAGATAGTAGTACCCGTCTCAACCCACGTCAGAAGTAACCGTCTTCGCATACAGAAGAAGAAAATCTATTGAAGGTGTCCCTCACTACACTTGTTAATTATTTAAAAATC
This sequence comes from Neoascia interrupta, assembly GCA_947623515.1. Classification (NCBI taxonomy): domain Eukaryota; kingdom Metazoa; phylum Arthropoda; class Insecta; order Diptera; family Syrphidae; genus Neoascia; species Neoascia interrupta. The sequence continues at coordinate 4,576,526 of OX392464.1, read as the reverse complement.
CTGTGCAAGGTTCTTCGTTGCATATTTGAGAGTTTTCTTTGCAGAACTGTTCTAGTTGACTTGGCGTTTTAAGATCCTGACACATTAAGAGAATTTGTTTCAGTCAGAAGTTTCTGTTTACATAGAAGTAACAGAAAAAGTCTTAAAGCTAAACGACTTACTAAGTATAAGTAAAACTATACTTATGCTGTGATGAAAAAGAAATGGTAGTCTAAGCGGAAGACTGGCTTTTCCCACTTATCACACCATAAAATACAGCCCAATGCTTTTGCAATCGCAGCTGATGTATAACACTTTCCTTAAACAACACGGCATCTCGATCACATCCAACCAAGACATTGAACTCACGGACGGAAACAACTCTTGCACGGAAACAACAGGCTGATCTTAGGTGACTTCAACACTCACACGAACTGTGGTTCTTGGCTATGGCCACCGACACCCGTGGTACAATCCCCGCAGAACACGTGGACAATTCAAACTTCTGCGTTCTGAACGAGAACACATCGACCAGCATACTTCCAAAGCTCCCCCGCATTCAGCTTAGCCAGCGCACCTCGTCTAGCAAACCTCTTCTGTAGAACTGATACTACCCTGAGCTCTGAACACCTGCCTATCACCACCGCGATCGAAATGCCTTTGATTTCCAAGTCGCCAAACAAATAAATTTCATCGATTGCAACTTGGCGGATTTGGTTAATTTCGCTACTGACACGAACAAATGTTTCAGAAGCATGCAATCACCAACGAACGCCTTCACCGGCCCAAGCAGCAGCACGTTTAATTCCGGCAGGAAGGATTCCCAAAGTCCGATCAAACTTCCCAGCCACAGCCGTTAGATTCGCACACTAACGCGACACTATCAGACTAACCAACACCGCAAGTAGGAATGGTACGAACGCCTCGGCAACTGCAAGCTTGGCAAGATGTCAAAAAAATGTGTTCCACCGTCAAAAGTCTCGGTAACCCTACTGAACATTATAACAGCATAGCAATTTTTTCAACTAAAATGCCCTGAGCTACTCCAGGAAATGCGCCAAACTCTTCAACCAACAGTTCATTGAACAGCCGCAAGACATAAGTTACTACAAAAGAACCACAGTCAGGAAACTGCACCACATCAAGTTGCGGCTGCCAAAACGAAGGCTTAACCCTCCAGGGATTCGGCCCACACAGGATCTCTATGCTGATGCTCAAAAAGCGCGGCAAACTAGGACTTGTTTATCTGACATCTGTTCTATCTAACCCTCTCTTTCAATTCGCTGTAGGAATGTGGAAGGGCGCTCGGATAATCCCCCTATACAAGCCAGGAGAGACGTCTGACCAAGGCCTACCGGCCTATCTTACTTCTCCCCCCGGTCGCGAAGGTATACTCCTTCCTGACCTCGCCGAACATCTGATGCTAGCACCACATCACCATGGCTTCCGCAAAATGCATATTACTACCACAACTCTGAACGAAATTGCATCGGAAGTCACAAACTGACTGAACCAAATGCAACATTGTCTCAGGGATGTCACCCCGTTCATCCCAAACACAATTCATCCAAAACGTCTTGGCGTTATCTTCGACTCAAGTCTATAGGTGGCAGCTCCTGGGGAATGAAGAAAGAGGTGCTACTTGCCACCTACAAGGCTATTGGACGCTCCTTGTTAAACTATGCTCCACAATCTGGACGGCGCCTCTGCGAGGTGATTTTTCGGTTTTATACAGTCAAACCTAATAAGGAAAATCATCACAAGTCTAAAGGATCCAGAAATGAGTTCAATGCTTTCATTCGTCGTGTCAAAAGTCACACAAGACCGAAAGTAGAGTCAAAAATTCTAAAATGTCCCAAAAGTAGGAAAAATTGTGTTTCATCAATTCTAATTCTGTCTTCTGAATTGTTCTAATAAATATGCTCTAAAAATGATAGACACCCCTATAGAAACGTAAGGAAACAATAAAATAAGTTTTTCGTTTTGTTAAAAAAAGACGATGAGGGAAGACAACCATCTTTAAAAAACAAAAATTATTGTATTAATTAAAAAGCTAACCGAACGTATCGTTGCTTATATTGGAGAGCGGCCAACATGTTGAACGTCGATACGATCCAAAACTAAACGGTAAAACTTAAACGTGACGTAAACATAAAGTTTCACAGCACCTATTCATACAACCAGGTGCAATCTACAGCACAATAAATTCAAAGGCGATACCCACGCATGGTGGACATTTTCCGGGGTTCTTTTAGGTTAGGTTAGGTTAGGTTGGAAAGGGTTGTTTGCAACTAGTGCAAGTTCACTCAGTGGCCAGATTGGCCCATTGTGATTACCCTTGTGAGGTAGACAAACATGGTTGGAAATATGTCTTACTAACTGAACCAGCCTGATCTTTTGATAAATCTTTTTAGGTCAAGTAGTGATATTCCTGCCGGGTCGTCCAGGCTATCAAAGAACCTGACTCCTAAAAAGGTTAGTCGTCGTTCTTGGAGAGCTGGGCAGTGGCAGAGAAAGTGTTCTATAGACTCTATTTCTTCTTCATCCCTACAGCTTCTGCAGAAGTCGTTGGCAAAGATTCCCATTCGTGTAGCCATGACGCCAATGGTGCAGTGTCCCGTGACTACACCAACGAGTGTTCTTATGAAATTTCTACTGAGAGATAGAAGGGTCGTTGTTCTTTTTAGGTCGAGTACTGCTCATAAGCTGTGAGTTATGATACAATCTTTAGACTGTTGCCAACGTTGACCGGCTAGTTTGATCGTGTATTGATCTATAAGACTTTTGGCTGTGTTGAAAGGGAGATAAACCCGTCGCTCAGCCATCGTTATGTCCATATCAGAACCTTTACTTGCCACTTCGTTCCGGGGTTCTAACTCTGCTTAAAAAAAATTGAAAACTCCCCCCACGATGTTTGTAAGAATCTCAAGTCTAGGCTATGCTGATAAATCGACAAATCCACCCTTGGAGCCCAATTTCGGACAAGAATTTCAGTATTACATTCATTTCATTTTCATTTGTTTTCATTTGCAGAACATTCGAATGTGGTCTGGAGCAGACCCCTACTTAGGATTATTCCTTGATGTTACACTACTTGGCTCTTTAAAGCAGTATTTCTCCTGTTCCCACTCTAATACTTTTTCTTTCGTGTTATGTTATGTTAACTCAGCTTTTGCCAAGCTCAAGGTACCTCCTTTCTATCTACCTGAGCAACGACACAGTCTTGATTGCCAAAACTCCACTTAACATTTCTTCACTCCACTTAACTATCTTGATTTAATAAAGCCTTAAAATCAAGCCCAATGAATTTTATTGGTGGTATAACAGGTTATTGTCTAAAATGCGCCTACGTGATAAAAAAAAAAATCTTTCGATAAAGTCCTAAAAAAAAACACAACTTTCTGCTATTCATTAGCTTACCAAGCTCGTAATTATGCCGAACCTTGATTTTACTTTATTGTTGTGTGCGCTTAGTCCGACATTGTGCACTAATCAGGGTCAAAGGATCAATTCAAATTATTTTTTCTTGTGAATTGTTTGGGACAATATGTTAGCAATTTATTTTACTTGGCTGAAGGTTTTTCATTTAACGCCATCAGGCTCAAATTTAGTTGTCGTTTCTATTAACACAAATAGGACTCCAGGATTTTAAATTCTATTATTAGATCTCCCCGAAAAATACATCCTAGATCCTACCCAGTGATGTGGTATAACACTGCAGCAGATCGCTCGCAACGCAACCCTTTAATAGAGCCAACGCTCAACGCACACAGTCCATACGAGAACACAGCTGTGAAGTTCGCCAGAACACGATGGTATAAAATCATTTTCCGCCAAGTTCTGCCTTCAGTCGAAATCGTAAATGCGTTGAGTCCGTTCGTGCACACCAAGTTCATTTAAATTCTGTACGTTGCTCAATATTTGGTTTATTTTCCCCTTGATCACGTATATTTTGACTAAATATCGTTTAATAGTCAATTTAAGAAAAGAAAAAAAAAACAATAAATTTGAAATTAAAATTAATTGCTTGGCGGCTGACGGTTGACTGTGCACCCACCGCGATCCATCGCGGAGTGAAAGTCGATAGAATTCTAATTGACGTGTCTTTGACTCTAGTGACTTGTGTTTCAGTTAATTGAAATTGGCTTTTGGCTGCTTATCGGTTAAGTTTAAGTTCAAACTGGTCGCAAACCCGACCGACTTAAGTGCTTTTCTTGGGAATAAATTAAATTTACCGGCTACGAGAATTTGCTATTCAACGCGCTAAAGGCGCTAAAGGGGTTGTTCTACTTGTTATCGTTCGCTGAAAAATTCTAACCCATTCTCTATAATTCTGGGAATTTGAAGAACGTGACTCCAAATGAAACATGAGAAAAAGCTATGCAAATACTCGTACGAAATTTATTCACTCAGCGTTTTTTGATTCTCAAATTCCAGTTGTATGCACATTTAAGTTAGTTGTTTTTTTTTCACCCATTCAACTTTAAGAACATAAATTTGTGAAATAAGACACCTGAGATTAGAAGAATAATAAATATTTAAAACGGAAAAAAGGAGACTATAAAGAGACTGTAAAGAGTTCGCATTAATTACTCATTTAATAGTCCCTTTCCAAGTTGCTGCAATATAATGTTACTAGTTACTCCCAAAACAGTTAAACCTGACTTGATTCATTGAAAGAGCAACTTAAAACTTTCAACAACTTGTTTTTTTTTGTGGTGGCGTTCACCTTTCGTTGCGTAAGCATCAATAGATTTAATTCTTCTCGTACACGGAACTTTACTAATTTAAATCTTTTGCCATAATTTTCTGTGCTGCCTGTCCGCATTAAGTTGATTCCGAAAATAGGACGATGAAGTAATCCTTCTATCTTTCTCGATCCTCTGCTAACTCCAGTTCCTTAAGTGCGATCTCCAATAGCAGAGATTTTGAATTTTGTCAAGTCATTCTTGGGATTTATGAACAACGTGTCCAAACCATCCAGATTCCCATGAATACTTACTCACTTTTTTCACTCTATCTCTCCATACAAATCTTGATTCGACAACCATCAGCGATCTAATTCTTTCGGTCTTGAAAATTTCATGACCAAAGATCCAGGTTAAAAAAAGACTGATGTGAACTCCAAAGTCAGCTTCCATCTTTCGGGCAAAAATACAAATATTTTTTTGGAAAAATTCCTAAAGGCTGAAGGCTTAAGTGATTTTTGTTTTTGAAAGTGGGTACGATGCCGCTGTCGTCGTCGTACCCACTTTCAAAAAGAAAAATCACTTAAGACTTTGCGGTGAAAGGATTATTATAAACGCGTCGTTGGGTATGAGGCACCTTGGAAAAATGCTTTTCAGTGTGCATGCTTTAGATTTAGACAGCATTCTCCTTTTGAAAGAAGTGTGCCGTAGTCTTGCCTTCATAGACAAGGGCATCTTATTTGCAGGGTAATTAAACTCCTACCTCTCGAGGAACTTTTTCCATCACTGTTCCTTGGCTCTTCCAACTGTCATTTTGCGTTGGAAATTCAACGTTGAATTTGTTCTATGTAGTTCCCTTTCTATTTTTTTTTTAACTTATCTTACCAATCACCAGCCACTTGGAGTCGCTTCACCCCACAAACATCTGGGATCCAATTTCAATTCAATGCGCATGTTCATGCTCGATTCGCTTCACTTTGGTTTATTATGGAACCCAAAACCAGATCGCATAGTTTCCAGTTATCAAATTGACACAGTTGGTCGATTATGATATGCGAAGTGCATCGCATCGCAACCAATGCTCCTTATCATGTGCAATCCGCTTTGTTTTTATTCAATACGAACAGATTTGCAACTTGCTTTCCAGTTTCCAGTTGTCGAAGTGACCGATCCTTCAAAGTAAATAGAAAAAAAATAAGAGAAATAGTACGAAACACCTTAATCTCAGATTAGGGTGTTTGCATCGGACACTAATCTGAAATTAAATCAAATCTTCCTTAAATTCCCTCTAAATTACGAGATTTACGGTTCGAATTTTAATCTCTTCACGAAAATATTAAAAATTAATCGCGTAATTAATCTCTTCCGCGCATGAATTGCCGATTTAAAGCGTACTGAATTTTACATGTTTTGTAAGGTTATCTTACGAAACAAATCAAATAAACCTTTATGTATTTCACAGCTTGATGAGTAAAGGGATGCGCAGTGGTCAATGTTGCTGTTGTTGTGCTTGGACCTGTCAAAACGGTTAAATGCACTGAGGAGTGCCCACTGCTTGTTGATGTTGATCGAGTTGGTCTATTGTTATCGAATTTGTCAAATTCGATGCGATTATGCATCAACAAATTCGACGTTTTGTTTTTCTTTTTCATGTTTTATTTCGTTTTGTAGTTTAAAAATTCACAATGATATATGAATTTAATTATTTTGAAATCAGAGTTGCCTGGGAGCAAAAAAAGAAACTCACGTTTTCAAGGAGATGTGCAGAGGACGTGACGACTAGACATTGCTATTTCACACAACAGGGCATCATTGAGAAATATCAAAAATGAAAGCATATGTACGTCAAGTTGATTTCCTTGTTTCTGGTGGAAACACTTTGGGATTAAATTTTAATCTTCCTACGTTAACCTACGTCTTATGTGCGGCGGAAACGCCTTATTAATTTAAATTAAACTAAACAATTGCAATGAATTCGCTTTATTTTTAACTTGTTGAAAAAGGTGAGGACGAAGCCCGCTCGGCCCTCCCGCTGCAATTTTCTTCTGAAACCTATGAGAATATTAAATTGTTGCGCGTTTGCACTTACATATTTTGATTTTTAAAAAGAAAGAAAAAATCAAACAAAACCATATTTAAATTTGCATTAAACATGTTTAAATTTACCTGCGATCGTTTCGCTTTCAATCTGCCACCAAAATACCCATCGCAAGTGACTTGCACTATGTTACTTCGAATTCGCCTTCGGGAAAGCGAAGATATCGAAACCAGAGTTGAATTCGCTTTGCAATTGATTGGCCGCATTCGCGCAATAAAGGAAACTAATCGCACATCGTAATACCAAAATCGAGATGCTATGAAATTTGCGATTCGCTTCGCATATCGTAATCGGCCCAGATTCTTTAAATGTTCTTGTATTTGCTAAAAATTTTCCAAAGCGTTCTGTGCAATTAGTAATTTGACATCAACGTCAGAATTCGGTAATTTTTCCTTTGGAATGCGAGATACCTTCACAAGTCTTAAGTTGGCTCTCGGTGGCATAGGAATACCATTGAATAGGAGTAAGATTGGAGTACTGTTAGTTATCAGACCCTCTCTCCCGACCGCCAAAAATTATCTTCTTAACAGAATGGTATACGCTTTACACATCGCTTCAAAATTCCAGATTCGCGAATAGGTACACTCTTATACAAAAATTCGATGATTTCTTATTCATACATTTTTGAGGTCACAAAATCTCGTTCTCGTAGTAAATTCCAAAAACACTTCAGCCGACTTGCTGTCAAAGAAAATATTGTTTTCATTTCTTGAGCTGGTGGCGGAGGATCGGGAACGATGGAGGTACCCTTAAGCCGCCCTTGCTCCGCGACCCTACTAAGGATAAGCGGTCACGTAAAATGATGATGATGATTACTTGAGCGAGTATCATTTAAAAAAAGATGGTCTACAAATTGTGAATTAATTTTGAAACGTCAAACAAAATCCCATCGGTGGTCAATGTTCGTTTTTTTAGTCGGTTTCGGACATTTTAGGGTGTTAAAAAGATACGCAAATCAATGTTTTTGTGTGGAAATAAGATGCTCATGAAACCGCATCGTCCTGGATAACAGACGCTGACAAGGAAGCCGTTTATTTTAAGAGGCTCACCTAAATTCAATTCTTTGACGGTTCGTGTCAGAAGCTCCTGGACTTTTTTTTTAAATCTTCAGGTCCCCTTTTAGTTACATATTACCTTACTTATACCATGTGAACTACTACTTTTGGAGGATTTCAGTGGGTTTTTATGGAATACACTCCTTTCATCAAGCCTTTTCATTAATACCGACATCGGGTAATCAAAAGTGGATGTCTACCATGTATACCTACTTGATGTGTACTTCCAATCAAAACATCGGGTGTTACCAGCATGGTTGTCATTGCCCTTCGTTTTCCCTGTTCGTGTTCCTATTACAACAACCATAACGGGTCATATGGTTCCATCAAGTGTTGACGCAAAACTGTGTGTTTTCAATTATTGCATTTTTACGCTCTGCAGCATGTCATCAGGGCAAAACATATTTGCAGGCTGGGATTTCAAAAATTTGATAAGATGACGCCAAGGGCTGCGATTAATACAAATATTTTGGAATTTTGCAATACGAATAAAAACAAAAAGCAGATTTTCATTAGTCAGGCGATAACGAACTTGTACTTGTTTCTTAAAAAAAACGCAGGGTACTTCCCTCCCTAGGAAGCTTTGCATAACATCTTTCAGCAATATAATTATACGTCACAACTTGTCGTAATTTGCGGTGAATTTGAGTGATAAGTTCAGTAGGTATGTGCTGATTCCAAGAAACTCACTAATTTTTATGAACCATTATTTACTGACTTCTCTATGCTAACCACAAGTCAATAAAGTGATCTCTGAAGAGCCCTTTGACGACCAGCATAAGCTTTCGCTTCTAATCGATTCCATTTTATTTGAATTTGAACAAATATGTTTTTATTTTTCTGTTTGTATACTTTAACAATAAAAATGTAAATACAAACGTTTTCTTGTTTTTGCAATCCATATAGGTAGTATACCTTCCAGCAAGATGTATTCATGTGGATATAAACATTTACGCTTTGCTCGAAAATACTTCTTTGGAAATGGAAATGTTCTGAGCATAAACGTTGTTTATACACAAATCTAATTATGGGGTATGGGTTGGGTAAATGTTTACATTTCAAAAGTTATCGTGTTCCTATATAGAAGCTATTGGTTTTTTACTATGTGAATTAAAATGATTGTAGACATCTGGATAGTAAATTTTGTCGTGTCAGATATGCAAAGAGATTCCTTTGCCTTCAAGTAGTGTTGTCAATCCCAAAACGGGATGACAATCCAGAATATCAATGCATAAATGTTCTACATTTTTTTGCTAATTCATTTATTTAACACTTACATAAATGGTCACAATTGACTTCGAAACTACAAAGATCTTGCATCACCTATAATCTTTTACCACCAGATAATATAAGCACTTGAAATTTTTGCGATAGCTTGGCTTAGTAAAGAGCCCTACCTTGGCTCAAAGCTTATAAGACACTATAGGCTGTTAAGCAGGACGTGTTTCTTATTTTATTACGAATTCACTAAGAACATATTCGTACATTCTTCTTATTTTGCTTAGACCACTAAAAACATCCGTCTGCGTTGAATTGAGTTGGAGTTTATTTGAGGAGCAGGCATAGTATGAGCGACTTCAGCTGTTAAAAAGGGTTTGAATATAGTCGACATGTGGTGATATTCAAACTTCTTCGTACAATTTTTTGTAATCCTGCTTAGATTATTATGTCTTTTGAATTTTTAATCTGGTTCTGGCTCACGGTTGCTTAACTTCATGAGCAGGTAACCAATTCATCATCACCATAAGCGTTACAGCTCGGGGTGAGTTCCATCCAGTGCCTAATTCCTAGCTGCCTGACATCAGCAATAACGTCATCAAGCCATCTTGAGTGTGAGTGTGGTGTGTAGTTGAGAATTGCTTTCTGAGGTCTAGGTAACAAATTGGCCTATTTTTTAGCACGGCACAGGTTTTTTCTTTCTGCCATGAGTGCTTCAAGTCGCCTCTATTGACCGTGTTCATTCACTTCCGTTTCTTGGTTTTGTCTAGGCATTTCTTCAGCTTCTTTGGTAGACAGTAGTTTCCATTTGCCAATTCTCCGTACATATTTCCTTGCGAAAGCGCCTAGGGTACACAACCTGCGCCTAGGATACACAACCTGCTTGCCATAAATTAATCAAATGTGGATTGTGTTGGAAGGAGGAATCGAATCATGTCATCGGTTTTCCTAGAAAGATCTTTCAAGTCATCATTTTGGCAATTGCATCTGGCTATCGGTGTTGGCCGCTTCGGAAGCCATCGGTTACACGGGTCCTGTCTTCTAGCATAAGTCCGAATTGTAGTCTCTATCTCGTCTGGCTGATTCTCTAATTGTCTTCAGCGTCGAACACTGAGTGAAATCCGTGTGTTCATCGATCTTATTATTTTACTTGTCCGTTTTTGTCGTCGTTGACAGCCATGGGGTAGTGGTGAAGGATTTGCTACAGCCGCTGAATATCTGGAGAGTTTTGGGCCTAGAATACAGGACGACATGAAATCGTGCGGCAAATAACCGCAAGATTTTCTGCCGCAAGCAAATACTCACCACACAATCAATTTATTTGCCATGTGATTCCTGTCAATTAAGAAGGTCGACTAATCGTTGAAAAAATCGAACTATTTATCGTGCTGCTTGAAAGTATTGAAGTTTAGAAAATTGTCTCTTGAAACGTCATAGAAACGTCATTTTGCCGCATTTTTCTGTTGTCTTAAGCCGGTTTGTCACAAGGAACAGGATAAGAAACAGAATTTTATACATTTGCAACGCAAAAAGCATTCAGCGAGTTTAGGTTTCAGTTGCTAATGTATGGGATTCTGTTTCTGTCCCTGTTTTAGTTTTACGTTGCTTGTGATAACGCGGCTTTAGTGTCTCTGGCATTAGTCGGTAACTATGTATTGGGTACTGCTGATCTTTATGGCGACAGAGAAGAAATTACTTCACCTTTTCACTTGATAAATACCTTCACGTCATTTAAGTTGCATTTGACATTGAACCGTATGTTGGCGATTGGTAATTGTTAGATACAATCAATAAGAATTCGGCAATTCTTCCGCAGTCAGGCATTTAGGTTTCCTTTATCCCTACTACGTCTACGTTTTCTTCTGCAAGAAGTCGGGGTAGACAGTCTGCCTTAGATTTGCTTCGGCTTACTCGCACCAAAAAAGTAGGCATAAGCAATCCTTTACTAGACAAAACTGTCTTGTCGACAAGTACCTTCGATTTACAATTGGCCTTGTAAAACGACAGAACAAAGCCGAAGAACGTATTATGTATGTAGTTCTGGCGCTCCTCGTGGTGAAAGGCCCAACATATCGCGAAAATTTTCCACTGGGGTATTGGAACCTTTGACCAGCAGATTTAGAATTTTTTAAACACCTCAATAAAACTTAAAATTGGTTTTTTAACAAAATGTAAAAAATATAGCTACCTCCTACCTTTAATAGTGTCAAAATTCTTTCTCAATCTATGAATAATTGTGTTGTCTGACAAGAACCCTTTGACAACCAACAAATCACTTGTTGAAAGAATCAACGTGAAAGACGAGATAACTAAGTAGGGGGATACCTCCGCACGATTGAAATCAAAAAGAATTTCTTGGCGGATATGCATGCAGCACTTTCATTTACAAATTAGCAGCAGTCGGTGGAGTCGTATGACGGTTTCTTGGCCCGCATACATTTCGTTTGAATTTTTCTTCTTATAGGGTTGCCTTCTTTTCGCTCTTGTAAATCTGGGGTGTATGCAAAGTAGTGGGCTTGTCCCCAGAGAAGCAATTATAGTCAATCAGTCTTTGTGGAGTATTTCGCCGAAGCGTTATGCTGTCAGTTCTGCCGAGCGCTTTACCAGGAGTGGATATAAAATTATTATTAAAGTTTAAGTTGTGGAAGAAATTTCAAAATATATAAAATCAGTTAAAGGTACATAATGAGTGGTTGTGTATGCTGACGATGATACTTGTGGAGGTTTTTATTGCTTGTCATGCGTAGACCAAGCTGACGAGTTAAATTAAGTTAAGGCAGTCAAATGTGGGCCAGTTTAACGTACTTGAGGTTGAGATGTGTATTTTTTGTAAGATTTAAAATCGAAGACATTCTTAGACTTTTAGCAAAGTGAGTCTCGTCAAAGAGTTCGTGACTAAAAAAAAGATCGTCAAGTATGAAGACATACGCCATCTATATTCCGCAGTTTGTGTAAAATTCTATGGATTAATTAAAATTATTTCTAGATATATTTTGAATTCTGTTATATACTTTTTTCGTAGTACTGTCTACTGTTCTTATATTGGGTGATTCTTAAGTTTCGTTAATTTAACATAAAGGCTGGCGCAAAACTTTTCCTTACATTTTTTTCTTTAGTGAAACTGTTATTAGCTTATTGTTTTTTTTTTAACTCTTATGTGTTGGCTAATACGTTCACGTGGTTGGAAATGGCGTCAAATTTTGTTGATGTAAAATAAGTGGCTCACAATAGTGCTTCGAAAATAGAGGGAAGAACATACGTTTTCTGGGCCTTTTTTAATATTTTTAAATTTCTAAATTCGAAAAACAGCAATTTCGTTTTTTTCTCGATTACTGTTAGACTTTTTTTGAATTTTACATCCACTTGCGCCTAGCATTTGCCACTGTTCTTTAAATTCTGCGGGCATGGACTTCTCAGAAAAACTAAGAACGTGTGCATTCAACTTAGTTGTCAGTTGTGTACGTCAACAAGTCGGACACAACGGATTTATTGGGTTGGATGCTTTAGACGACGAATTTTCCTCCGAATAGAAGTTCGTTTGAATTGCAGCAAAAGTTTCGCTATGACATTTTTTTGAATGATTTCAAATTCGTCAAATCAACGTTGGCGCAACGCAGCTATGTGACATAGCCTTAACTGCTGCACGATTTTCCGTCTTCGTATGTCTCAGTCCTTAGGGCCTCACATTGATTCCTGATGAAGTTACTACTTTTTTTATAAGGGTCAATGAATTCACATAAAACCTTTCAGTAATAAGTCAAAAACTAGCGTTATTGAGCGTAATTTACCCAGGTTCACTACAGGCTTAACTGCTGCTAATAATACCCAATGGACAAAACAAATTTTTTGACGTCAACTGGAGATTTTCAAAGTTTGAATGACGAATTATGTACGTTCACAAAAACTAAGGAATCTCCTCGGTCATATACAGTTATGATTTGACGCAGCTTATGACTATGAGTACGAAAATAACAGGCCAAAGTCAATTAACCAACCCCCTGATTCATATATTTGTTTATTCAGAAAAACAAAATTAATAATAATAATAACATCATTTTCATTCCAGTTGGGTAGATTACAGCGTGAAGTAATTGGGCATAATGCTCGGACCGACATGGTCTGTAATGCTGCTCTGCTTCTTTGTGCTGCTAAGTGTAGCACCAAATTCAGCGGCTGACGGTAATCCAAATGTAATTCAGGCGACCAATCTGGTCGAGGTGAGTGCACAAATGATGACTTTTGTATGACATGTGCAATTAGGCTTAATTTGCAGCAAATTTTCCCCCACAATAATAATTACATATATTGACTCTATCTTTATAATGCACTCAATGAAATTTTAAACAGGCGCCGCCGCAACGATCATTTACAATCGATTGGGAGGGAAATCAATTTCTGAAGGATGGCGAGCCATTTCGTTTCATTGCTGGTTCGTTCCACTATTTCCGGTCGCATCCGGGCTCATGGCAACGGAAGCTACGTACCATGCGTGCAGCTGGTTTAAATGCAGTGACAACGTATGTTGCATTGAATTGCTTTGAGTTTTGTCTGTTTTATGGAAAGTTTTTGCATGTTGCGCAGCTACGTGGAATGGTCGTTACACAACCCCAAGGATGGCCAGTACGTGTGGGAGGGAATTGCGGATCTGGAGCGATTCATAAAACTAGCCATCACCGAGGACTTGTACGTGATACTCAGGCCGGGACCATATATTTGTGCTGAGCGCGATATGGTAAGTGTCACCACTTAATTTTGAATTGTTTTTTGTTCAATTATTTTCGCGGTCTTTGAATTGATGGTGTTCACGATTACGGCTAAGCAGATGACTGACATGTGAGTTCATGCACCGACTTTTTTTTTATTGAGAATTTTATTGAAATGATGTATCTAATTGATTCTAATCTCATTAACTGCACAATCACCGCGCAATCAAGTTCTTCTTTTGTTGATCGTCACTGGGTGATCTATTGAAAACAAATTAAAATACATATTTGCTAAAGTGCTTTACTCGAGTGACATGAAGATATTAATTTTTAATTTTATTTTGTTTAGCCGGCAAGGCGTTGAACTTTTTTTTAGGAATTCCTCTCGGTCAAGGCCGGTGTTGATTGATTGTAATAATAAAATGTGAACAATTGAGGGCAAACAAATTACGACAAGTTTTTTGCTTTCTTTTAATTTCGGTTCTGAAACTGAACTCGATATCATGAATAATGTTCATTCGTTCCGTTCTCAAATACCTGCTTTAATGCGAACTTTACACGGTCAATCGATTGACGTCAAACATCGTGTACGCGCAGATGGATCTCACCCCTTACACAGTTTAATCGATTGACAATAATTTTAAGTTTTTTGTTTAGTTTCCGTAGAGAGGGGGGTTACCTCTAAAATCGCTAAAATCAATTTTGCCACACGCTCCAAATCAAAAATAATAAATATTTCTTTCAATCTAGACCTTAAACACATCAATCGGCATGACGCTCATCATGCAAAATCAAAATTGTTTTGTTTTTCGTCAATCGGCTTCAATCGAATGTGTGTGACGCATACAAGAAAATTCTCACAAAAACATGCACGCGATTGACCTCTATTGACCGCGTAAGGGCCGCATAAAGCTTGAATATTTTCGGCAGAAATTCTTAGGGTCGGTGATTCAGTGCGAGATCATCCGAATGTCAGGGTTAAACTGAGATTAACTCAGAAATGAGTTTTTCAGTGTATTTAGATCTGGGGTTAATCTTGGATCAACTCTGGATCAACTCTGGAGAAGAGTATGAACTTCTTTGAATGTTTTTTTGTGTGTGGAATGGCAATTGCTTTGTGTGTTTCTGTGAAAAATGACATCTGAGAACAACTCGAATTTCTTTTACTGTGTTTTTCTATCTGAAGTGAGAGTTAGGGGATTAAATAATTTCGAGTGTCGAAGATTTTGACAACTTTACTGAAAGGTTTAACACTGAACTAAAAAACTGCTCCTGGGTTAACTCTAGATTCGTTTTGTTGCGGGATTAACAGATCTTGGCTTAAGCTGGGCTTAACTCAGCGCTAACAAACCGACCTTCATAGATTTTTTTGTCGGGGGTTGCTACCATCCGATGGAGTACTCAGGCACAACTGCAGTATTTAGGCACTACTACGCAGACACTTGAGTTTGATTTGGCTGATATCGTGCCTGGCCCTGTGGATTCTGTGCATACCTACTCATATAGGTACCGCTACACAGCCTAAAGTATCTGACACTTGTGCCATGGGTATGACCAGTTTAAGGTGTTGATTTATTTGAGTTTGTGAGACTTCCACGTTCCACCGACCTGCCCGATGTTATAGACACCGCCAAAGATCCGATCAAAATGTCTTTCTTCCTCGCAGGCTTGATCAAGCAACTTCTTTGGTTTTTGTACGCACTGATCTGCTTGCTCCGCGTTTGGTTTTTCGGTATCGTGCTTAGAGATGAGGGCCAATTTCTTTTGACTCGCAATAAAAATCAGAGGCGTAGCATCAAAATATAACCCTATAACTAGGAAAACAAGGGTTTCGGTTCGCCTGTTTTAAAACCAAAAACAATTAACTTATTCTACGGTAAAGAGTCGTTAAAGGCGTGAACGACAAAACAGTCGCTGTCGAATGATGAGATAAGCTGCAATAACACTTACCTTAAAGCGACAAACAAATATTGTCTGTCTTAGAGCTCTGGGAAGACTCATTCTAGCATCAGGAACAGTTTTGTCGCCTGTACTTGTTCCCATGGCTTTATGAAAAACTGAAGACAGTGGTCCGTTGAACAACAGTTGAACAACAACACAGATCGAGCGAGAACTAATTTACCTTCAAAACCTCTTGCCTTAAACTAAAAATAAAATGGTCCTTCGACATCCCCACCCAAAGGAGTCCAAGACAAAAACTGCTTCCCTTCGGCGCTCGAAAGCAAACGAGAAGGAGAACTGTTTAGTCTCCAGGAGTTGTGAACCGATTTCTGAACTGTGAACCCACTTCTATTTCCTAGGATTATGCCTCGGCACACCTTCTGTCTCTAAAGATGGTTGAAAGGCTTTCGACTCCTTGCCAACACAATTGCGAAGAAGGAGGATGCTTTCTGAATTTCTTGTCGAAAATTATGGTTTTGGCACTTTCTTGAAATAAATTTCTTTATTTAACTTTTAGGGCGGGTTCCCTCATTGGTTGCTGAACAAATATCCTGGCATTCAACTTAGAACCGCCGATATAAGTATGACAACTTTTTGGATCATAAAAATTGTTTGTAGGTACTGATTCTTTTTTTGTAGATTACCTTAAAGAAGTGCGCCTGTGGTATGCTCAGCTGATGGCTCGCATGGAGCCTTTTCTATATGGAAACGGAGGTCCGATAATAATGGTGCAAGTTGAGAACGAATACGGTTCTTTCTACGCCTGTGACCAAAAGTACCGCGAATGGTTACGCGATGAGACGCTGGGCCATGTTCAACAAAAGGCTGTACTATTTACCAACGACGGACCTGGAGTGCTCCGATGTGGGCACATTTCAAACGTTTTAGCTACACTGGATTTCGGTTCCACCGACAATACAACTACATTCTGGAACCAATTGAGAGAGTTTCAACCAAAGGGGCCGCTTGTGAATGCGGAGTTTTATCCTGGATGGTTGACCCATTGGCAGGAGCCTATGGCTCGTGTGTCGACGAAATCAATCACTGGTACCTTCATGTAAGTTTTAAGGTCCGCTGTTCCCTTATACTTACCTAAATCGCCGTCGTTTTTTTTCAGTCAAATGCTGGAGCAGGGAGCCAGTGTTAACTTTTACATGTTCTATGGCGGAACGAACTTTGGATTCACAGCCGGAGCGAATGATGGTGGACCTGGACGGTATCAACCCGATATAACATCCTATGATTATGACGCCCCCATGGACGAATCGGGCGATCCCACCGAAAAGTACCTTGAGTTGCGTGAGATTATCGGAAGGTATCTTACCCTGCCTGATATTCCTGTGCCAGTTCCTCTGCCGAAGAAACATTACGGCACCATTCGCCTGACTGCAAGTTCTCACATCCTGTCTAATAACGGACGGCGAATTTTATCCGCCGGAACAGTGTTCTCTTCGAAGCCGCTCACTTTTGAAGCGCTTAACCAATACTCGGGCCTGGTCCTATACGAAGCTATGTTGCCGCCTATGCGGCGAGATCCCAGCGTTCTCACCGTCAAGGGTATTCGGGACCGAGGCTACGTTTACGTCGATCGAATTCTGATTGGCGTCCTATCAAGAGAACATCAAGTATATTCATTGCCAATCAACAAGGGCTTGGGCAACAAGCTTCAAATTCTAGTCGAGAATCAAGGACGAATCAACTATGGCATTGCGAACGATTTCAAGGGTATCGTTGGGGATGTCCTGCTAGATAGGACCATCTTCACCAATTGGAACATGACGAAATTCCCCCTGGAGTCGTACAATGACATTGTCAGACTGATTGAGGCTGAGGGTATGCCAAAGACACGGACTTTCAGACAGCATAATGCTCGCTCCATGCTGCGAGCGGGACCTGTCATATTTTATGGTGAACTTGAAATCACAGATGCAGAAGTGTATGATACTTATCTAGACACACGAGGTTGGAGTAAGGGTATTGTATTTGTAAATGGTGAAAATTTGGGAAGGTATTGGCCAGTCGTGGGTCCACAAATAACACTATATGTTCCTAAGGAGGTACTAAAGACCGGAACCAATCACATTGTACTGATCGAGTATCAAAATGCGTCGGAATCGAGTGAAGTGACTTTTACCGATGTTCCTAATCTAGACGGTTAGTTATAGTTTTGCTTCTATTGAAGTGACTACATTATAGAGCAGGTTTTTAAGGACGAGTTTAAAATAAATTATAATAAAAAAAAAATAATTTCACACAAAGCAGCACGTGTTTTTATTTTTTCTATACCTATTTCAGGGTAGGCCACTATTTTTCCAATTACTCGCCGCACAGATTTTTAAGATAAAGTCTTAAAAAAGAATATTTTACTTTTCTTATTAAATAAATGCAAAAATATTCAGGTTTGAATTATTAAAAAACAACTTAATAATATTAATATTGTCTGTAGGTCAACCCGTTTATACTTAGATCAAATTAAACTACAATCGGTTTTACCGCTTAATCCGCGTTGTCACAGGGAACATAAACAGGAACAGAAACAGAATTTCATACATTAGCAACGCAAAAAGCATTCAGAAAATTTAGGTTTCAGTTGCTAATGTATGAGTTTCTGTTCCTGTTTAACGTTGCTTGTGACAACGCGGTTTAAGAGACCAAAATAATTTGAGAAATCGTTTTTGAAATATTTTCGCAGTTTTCGAGTCGAATCTCCGAATCTGCTGCTTATTCAAAGTACGCTGTAGCTTTCCCGAAAACTCCAAATAAATTATTAAAACGTGATTTTTTCCAAGTCATGGGTTCTTGTAGCATCGCAGATTTTTTGTTACACACAACGGTTTAATTACAGTTTTAAATTTGGTGGTAAAAGGGATAAAAAGTGTTTTGGCACTTATCTGAAATTTCTTACAGCAAGAAAAAATAAATTCGATACTTAGACTAAACAAATATTGAATTTTAATAATAAAATCGAATTTTTACAAAATAGGTACTGAATTTTTTTTTTGAAAAATGAGGAATCAAAAACATGTGTCCGTTTTCAACGTGTTTAAGATCATAACTTTTTAATTACTTCATTAAAAAACCGATATTGGGCAAATATATAATAGGAACCCCAACCACAGTTTAATTAAAGGCTAAAATCCAATTTTCATTAAACCGTTATTAAACTACGGTTTTTGACGAATTTTCGAAAAAAAAAAATCTGAAAAAATTTTTGTCCCTGCCACTATCTCCGATGCTATAAAGCCAAATGATTTGCAAAAAATCACACACATCGAAAATTATGTATTTGCAATTTTCGGAAAAACTTTAAAAAATTTAAAAAACTCCGCAGGTTCTGAGATTTTTTAAAAATATTCGAAGATTTGTATACTAAACGTATGACGAGAATTCTAAAATGATCAAGATGTTTCAAAAATGACGTTTCCAGCCTAAAATTTTCTGAGCTGGTTTAAAAAGCAAATTAAAAAAAAACCGCATTTATAACCGACAACTAAAAAATCTGTAGCCAAAGTGTTGAGGGAGAATAGCCATTGCTAGCGCAAAGTACAAAATCAACAAAAATATAACGGTATTCAAAATGAGGTGCTGAAGAGCCTAAAAATGCAAAAAAATGCAACTAACCTTAATTAATTAATTTTAAAAAGCTAAAAAAACGCGTATCTCCCCATTATCTCGGTAACGGTAATATAAATATACCGTGTCAAAAAATATCAGACATAGACAATTTCTTGAAGCTCGAAAGAAAAATATGGGCTGAAAAACTGTATGGTTTTCGAGACACGAGTAGAATCATTTAGGGGGGATTTACTAAATTTGTAGTGTTAAAAATAAGTTTTTTCTATCTTATCAAGTAAATTTACGCAAGCACAAACCACTTAAGTAATAAACCACAATTATATAAAACTTTTGAAAACAAAAACCCGTTTGTCATGTTTTTAGTATTTTAAACGAAAAAAAAAACAAGTGGGAAAGTGCAACAGTGGGTATGCAAAAGCTTCAATCCATCTACGACGGATTGCAAAATACCCGCCCATACCAAAAAGAAAACAGCCACGCCTCCAAAAAGTGGGCGGGATCTAAAAATATAGCTGTTGAATGCTTTATACTAGGTGGTTGCATACATTTCGGCCTAAAACTCCGCCTTTTTAACTAAAAAAAATCACTTTTTTTTAACGCCAGCCCACAAAAGTCGGCGGAGGCACATACAATATATACATAAAAGTTAGAAAATGCTAATATCTACAGCTTTTGTCATATAGTTTTTTGTCAAATTTCATATATATTTATTGAAAAACAGTAATTTTAAGCTAAAATCTCTTAAAAAGTAGGCGTGGCCATTGTTACGTACCAAAAATGAATGCGCTAGCGCCATTGTAACATAGCTAAAATTTGCAAAATTTATTTTTTTAAATTAGAGATGGTCGCACATACAGGCCTGTAGTGGGCGTGTCTGTGGGCGGATTCAGCTTATTTTCAAACTTGATCTGAAGGACTGGACTTCTAACCAACCCACAAAATTTCAGCTCTCTGCCTTAAAATTTAAGGCCTAAAAGTTGTTTACATACGGACGGACGGACATGGCTTAATCGATTCTCCTGTCGGTCCCATTCATTTCTCTAAAAGGTCTTAGGGTTCTACGGTGATTATTTCACTGCGTTACAAACTATACATCAAACTTAATATACCCTGGGTCGGGTATAAAAATCAAAAAAAATTTATTTGTGTCACTGAGTTTCGAAAAAATTTGAGTACCCAAATGCGTCCGTTATTTATTAAAAAAATTAGCCTATCACTGTATCGAAAACAGAAAGAAGAATAAACATTTTCTTGGCCTTTTTTACCATTTTTAAAATCTAAAATTCATAAAACAGCAATTTGGATTTTTTTTCAATTGCCTGAAATTAAAAAAACTTCACAACCAACTGCGCTAGCATTCGCCATCGCCACTCTTCTTAAATTCTGCGGACAGGACATGGATCTCTCAGAAAACTATAAAAAATGCGTTTTTATTTCGTTTGTTTGAATGGTCTTAGAAACTTGAGGTTGGAAGTGGCAATTTTGAAACTTTTTTAATGCAGTTAGCTTGCCCTTTAAACGTTTCATACTTCAGCCAAAAATAATCAAGATCATCTTCACCGTTAAGGGACTAGAAAACTTTAAAAAACCGTTTTCGAAAGTCTTGTTACGTTTTCGGTTCAAATCTTCAAAGTTTTTGAGTACTAGCAGTTTGCTTTAGCTTTGTAGGAAGTTTTAGAAAAACAAACTATCCCCGTTATTAAGAAAGACACACGTTCTTTTGACCATTTTCATAATTTCTTAAATTTCAAATCAAAAAAACAACTATTAAGAATTTTTTTCAGTTATGGAGATATGTTCCCAAAGTTACTAGAAGTTAAAATCTCTCGTAAAAGATCACGACTTCTTCATATCGAAGACGCATTTATTTTCCTTAAACTGAACACTAAAACAATGTCGCATTTTTCTCAAGAGAAAAAAATATGCGCCTTAATTGCAAAACGCCTCAAATCAGTCAGAGCTGTGGTCTTTGACAGTGATTAACAAAACACTTTCACACTTCACTTTGGTATTATCGTTAAAGTGGTTCTAAAATTTATGGTCGATTAATTAAGATTCCATACGCTGATTTGCAATTCAAATTCAATGTCAGTTACCTCAACTAAAAATAGTTTCTTCCAGAAAAAAAGGAACAGCGAACTAGAAGCTCTATAAACACGTTCTTTGAAGTATGTGTTATGTGTCTGTCTACCACAGCCTACTTAATATAAATTAATGAGTTCATTAAGGTTAATTTGAACATAAAAATTACTAAACTCAAATAGCGTGCTCATCTGTTGAAAAAAAAATTTATTGATCCTAATCAGAAAACGCATAGGTAATCAAAATTTTTTCTGTCGTACACATTTTATTTCATTTCGCACAGATATCATTACAAAAGCTTATAAAAAAACAATAAATACATAGATTTTTAGAATACATTACTAGACTAGTGGCTTAAGCATTCTATGCAATCAATTTTATTGAAAACCACTAGTTGATGACAAGAAACAAATGAACGGAAAAAACAATAAGAAAATAGTTGTGCAGAAAGTATTTTGAATGAATGAAAAGAAGCAGCAGTTAAATGCTTTTAGAATTGTGTTGCAGCCAGTGCCATAACAGTGAAACGAAGCTCTTCAGGATCTCGAGCCATGAAGGTCTTACAAACTTTTGCGGCATCCTATAATTTAAAATGAATTGAGTAAGGAAAATGTATTTCTCTTTTTTTAGTTTACCTCAACAAATGTCTCCTCAGTGGTTGCTCCGTGTTTAATTGGAAAGTTCTTGCGGCCATCCAGCTCATAAAGTTCTCCATCTTTCATTATGAATGCAACAAAATGGTGATTAACCTTCTCCTGGGGATCGGCTTCGGTTTGTCCTTCTTGAGCTAGATTCTGGTGGCAATCGTGAAAGGTTTTATCGTTCTCTAAGGCGCGACCGCGTTCCTCTGGATCAAGCGATGCAGCTCCATCGAGGAATGTTTTCAAGACTCCATCTTCCAAAGTTATGCTTTGGGATAAAAAAAAGTTTTCGGAGTTTCATTCGTTATTATAAGATGAAGATTATTATCTCAGCCCGCAGTTGGAGCTAACACCTTTCGAAGTTGCTCACAGCAGATTAGGTTACTGAGATTAAGGCTTAGGTGCAGTCAGTACTGTTGCGGTATTTGCTGGCAGAATGTAACGACGAGGTTTTGTTTTGTACTGGTCAGGAAACTGTAGGCACAATCACCCCCCCATGACAGAAATGGCATTGAACTGGTCACTGTTCGGGTACAGTTCCGTCCTTGAATGTTATGCGGTGGAGCGAAACCCGTGAACCCAATATGGGTCTAGATCAATCGACCCCAGAACATATGGTTTGAGGTATTAGCGGAACTGTCAACCATTGAGTGGTCAGACTGTGTTCGAAGTGCCTCGAGCAATAGGAATTTGCCCGCGTGGAATTTGTCCGGGTCGACTTAACACTTTTATAGTGAGGCAAGTCTCAAAATAAAAAAACACCGAGTCCTTTTGATCATCGAGAAAGATGGATCGGAACAAAGAGCCCATTCCTACTTTAAGGAAAAAGTGCATAGAATTTTAGCATGTTACTAGCCAATAAATGTACCTAGTTTGCGGCCTTGAGGCGTAAATTAAACTTTTAACCCTTATAGAACGAATGAATGTCACAAAGACCCCATTCCACAAGATTTTCTAAGTCACTCGTCTAACACCAAGGGATAAGAAATAATCTAGATTCGCAAATAGTGTGGGACAAGGAGTTCAGGCCAGACAAATCGATTTGTTTATACCAAATTAAGTTACCAACATACTACGACTACCCAAGAATGAGTCATACTAAAATTCAAATGTGTGGCCTACTCACTCTTTGTTGTTGGCGATGCTATGGATCAATGCAACGGTTCCACAAGCGTTCTCAGTAAATTGTCTCATGTAGAAGAGATCCTCGGGGAATTTCGGTAGGGACTCTGACAACTTTTCGTGCTCCTCCTTGCGATGCTTCTCGTACTGCAAATAATTGTGTGATTGACTAAACACTTCCAGAGATGTGCGTACAGAAAGAACTTACGGCAGCTGAGCATGGAAACAGTAAAATGATTGATTTTACAGGTTTGGGAATCCATTCCAACATCTCAGGATCCAGACCGACGACATCCGTTAATGACCAACTGGGTGACACACCCAATTTATGTATGTACTTAGTGAGGACCTAAAGGCAGAAGGGTCGTTCATTGTTACCGGCGCGTCTCTACGTCTAGACAATATTGCGTTTTATCACTTACATCTGGATTCGATTCCAATGGCAATAGAGAAGGCATTTTCAATTGTTGTTGTTGTTTTTTTTTTTGAATTAAAACAAATGTTTAGAAAACGGTGCTTTTTCAATTATTATATTTCAAAATAAATTCAGCAGGACGAAAATTTCGAAAAATTACAATCAAACGCCGGCTGCGGTTTTTTTCTGTCTGCTTGCTTTTTTGCTGTTGTCGATGTCGCGCCAGCTTGCAAATTTTTGACAGTTTTGAAAATGCACTCGACAGTTTGAGAGGCATCGAAAGGTGTTCGAATATGAATCGAGCAAAAGGAAATCCAAGCAATAATTGGTACGGATTTTTTGAATAAAAATCATACTCGTCTCAAGCTTTTTTTGGTGTTTCTTTGATAAATCGTCATCATAAATTACTGAATAACTAGATATTCAACTTCGGACATTTAAAAGCTTTGCCCACAAGCTGAAATTGATTAATTTACTCATCCGCTGACATTTGTTTACGAATGTGAGTAAATTCATCAATTCGTCATTTCCATGCGATTTCGTTTTGGAGCTATTACATCAGCTGACCGCGTTAGGTAAATTGTTATTGTATCTTCTTACACGTTTTCACCGACACAGAAACTTAAAGCTTTATAAAAGCTTTAAAGGGTGTATAAAAAACGTAAACAAATGGGTGTTAGAGGGTTAGAGGGACGCAAGTTGAATATCTAGTTATTCAGTAATTTATGATCATCATCCAAAAAGACGATAAGTTTGCTCTCAGGCGAGAATGAAGAATCAAATCGAAAACATAAAACCGCACATGCACACATAATCATAAGTCAGTTGGAGAAATGTCATTTTTGCACTATAACATTTATTCCTACTTACGCCCTGCGCGAAACGGTTGATGTTCATATACCCAAACGTATTGAGTTTAAGTGCATGATTTTAAAGCATAACAATGCCATGACCAATTGAATGGGCCTCATTAGTAATTAAATTGGTGCACAGCTTCGGGTTTAACTACACACTTTCTGGATAAAGCCGCGTTGTCACAAGCAACGTAAAACAGAAACAGAATCTCATACATTAGCAACTGAAACCTAAATTCGCTGAATGCTTTTTGGGTTGCTAATGTATGAAATTCTGTTTCTGTTTCTGTTCCTTGTCACACCGCGGCTTTAGAGGTATTTCCATAATTTTACACACTTTAAACAATCAATGACATCTAAAACTCACATTTTCACCCTAAAAATGAAATAATCTCTTGCTTCGTGCAGTTTTTGTAAATTTTGCACGAAAAAGAATGTGCCAGACAATTACTATTTTGCGTACAAAATTGTGTTGAGACTTTTGCCTAGCACACTTTTAATAACGTACGAATTTTGCACGCCAGCTGCGTACGACTTTGTAAAACCGGTTGCAAAATTTTTGCTACGAAGAGATTTTCGTATGGGTGCAAAATATTATCATTGAGTGTTTGGATTGCCTTTTCTCTTTGCAAAAATTCTGGCATTCCCTCCCATTTTGAAAAGTGGTGCTTAATACCGTCTAATCTAACTTTTATGCTATGTGACAGATAGCCTCAAGTTTAGGCGGAATGTGTTTGGTTATTTCGTTTTGTCAACCAAAATGGTCAATAGAGCTTTTCGCCAAAATGTCACTTTTCTTCACTTGGTATGAAAACAAACTTGTTTATCTCGTTCGCGCACATGCCTACCCTTTGCAACCATTTCATTGCTTTCATACCAAGTGAACGGATTTCACCAAAGGTTAGAACGAGAGGTGCGAGCGATATAGTTAAGCGAAAAACTCTATATAATTTATTTGTCAAATAAAATAATGGAAAATGGAGAGTATGAATTTCTACGCACATTTTGAGAGCTGCTGATGTGCAGTTGCAAGCTTTGCATGCATGCTCGCGAACGCATCCCGCAACCAGCTGTCTTTTTGTGTTAACGTTTCAGGAAGATAAACAAATTTTTGTCGAACGTGGGCGCTGCAGAAGTTTGGGGAAACTGTTTCTGTGATTAATCTTTAAAATAATTTGTAGCAGCGCACGGGCTACTATTAAAACTGGAAACAGCTACAGATTCATAGTTTAACTGAACCAGCTTTAAGGATTTGGTTCCAGATTTGACCACGACAAGAGAATCCTTAAAACAACAGCTCCTTTTGCATTTAGGCGGGAGCAAATTTCTTCTTAGTACACCACGATCGCGACCCCATCATATCAATGGATTTTTCGTCATTAAGTGCCAGTCGAATCGAAGCTAGATGCTATCCCTACGAAGGAACCGACGGTGGACTGTGTGAATTCAAGGGAAAATACGGAAAGCCGAGGATGGCGCACCAGACCAGCAAAGACGTTTTCGATGCTCTTCTTTCCACAGTTGATGGAGACATTGGCGAGCTTAGCGACAATTTGATAAACGCCAATGTCTCATTTGGAGAACTGGCCTCATTGACAGGTAAAGATCTAGAACTTCTGGGTTGTAAGGATATGGAACAACAAAACTCGCTACTGGAGTTCTTTAAGCTGCTGCCCAAACAGGAACGATCTTATACACAGTATGTATGAAAAAAAAAGACATGAAGAAGATACAATTCAATTCCTTTTTAGAATCATACAGTCTAAGGAAGCCCAACAGTTTAATGAGACCATCTTAACACGGACTTCATCGCATTTGGATGCGATGCGTTCGGCGTTGGCCGCTGCCAATTACAAGCTCAAAATAATTCCCTCAGAAGACGTTGTTGTGGGCGAGAAGAATTTCGCTAGTCGCTTTGTACTGGACGCACTGGAAGAGCTGCAACGGGTTACCGATGAAATTGACGCTCAGCTGGTTGAATTGTCGAAGGTTTGCAATTATTGGAAAATAAACAATTTAAAAGATTTTCACGAGAATTGTTTTAGGAAACAAAGCCTACTGCGCGTGGGCCAAGAAAAGGAAAGGTATTCAAACTAAGCATCTTCATGTCGGCAGCCCTGGGAACTTGGCTCGGTTTCTGGATCTGGAAGACTGTTAGAAGTAAATAGACAATACACCAAGTTTGTGATCTCAATTTACTAAATTCTAAGAATTTCCTTTAAGACTTGAAAAATAAGAGTTGTTATTGAATGTATAAAATCAAAAAATTTTCGAATTTACACTTGTGTTCTCAACTTTGTGCAAAAATGACAAATAATATATAAATAAACTTGTTTCAACTATCAGCTTCTGTGAGCATCGAATGGAAAAGATCTCAACATTTGTTGCAGTTGCCGTAAGAATTGGCATTAGGATGAGTATTTGCTATTGGCAATCGGCTGAGAAAGAAAATTACTAGTTAAGCTGGTAAGTTATCGCATTTTATGATTCGCATCGAAGCTACATGTACAAAAGGCCATATTGTAAAATTTTGCCTGGGTTTGGCATTGAATGAAACTCAATTTCATTTTTTTTTTACTTGAACTTGTTCATCATCAACATCATTATTTTGTGAAGTGTTCACAATTTAAAGATTCCAAACCGCCTACCACTCATAGACGTATCCGCTATATTAAGTCCTATGTTGTTAGTGCTTTGCTAGACCAAGGGCGACGCTAGATGATATGTAAGGGTGATTTACTTCATCTGATTTGGGTTTCGTTTAGTGGCTGTAGTGTTTAATTGTATCCTAAAAACTATAACATTTGGCAATACCTCACATTGTCCCCCTCTTAGCTAGTTCATGTCAAACATTGGTTCATTGTCATTGGTTTCATGGTAACGATTTTTCTCATGGTCGTCGTTGGGTTCGAAACTCGTGAACCACTGATGAGCGACGGAGAAAATTTTCCCTACAATAACCATGAACGAAGAAAGCCCATTTCCATCTCCGAGTGTTAAACATTACAGAAGCAAACGTCCATAATTCTAAGCACATACATGCATACTTTTACAAAATCATACAACCAGCAACACTGGTAAGTAGAAGTAGCGATTGCTCCTTTAATTTATTCGCTTAAAAGATCGCGGAGTAAGGGCGGCTGAGTGGTTCTTCCATGGCTCCCGATCCTCCGGCACCAACTCAAGAGATGAAGGCTTGATCTCCAGATGGATCTCGGAGATGTTCTTTACCTGATCCCACCACCTGTTTCTTGGCCTATTAGAGGCGCGATGCGCTCCCATCTAGGCTAACATGACTTGTCTGCTCAAATTTAAGACTCCTACAAATACTGACGTTTCTTACTTTTTACAGCAACGCACCTCAGGAATCTCATTTCGACAGCTTGTACCCGCGATCTAATTCTTTCGGTCATTACCCATTCACCGAAAGAATCAGGACCATAAATTTGGATTGGAATGGAACGAACACTGAATCAAAAACCAAGATCTTTGCTTTCATTCCAAGCTTAGCTTTCCTGATGACCAGCCGGCGCAGTTCCTTTAATATTGCTCCAGCTTGGCAAATCCAGCTACGGGATAGCTCAGAATCACTCCTTCCATCTTTCGTGAAACAGACCCCGAGATACTCAAACTTCTCTATGGGAGGTATATAGTTCCCTATACTGTTTCAATGTGACTCGATTTGTGTGCAGGGTACACTGCACAGGAGTTCGGGAAACAACCATCACTTCGGATTTGCTCACGTTTACCTCCATCCCAGGCTCACTTCACTACAGTTGGCCGCAAACCCATCCAATGCTCGCTAAAGTTCCTCCTCGGACGATGCCAGGATAGCTAAACCCTCAGCCAGCTATTTCGAAAAATTTCTCACAAAGACTGCCCTTCACCATCCTGTCCATATATGCTATGAAAAGGAGAGGCGATAGAACACAGCCCTGGTGAAGTCCAACGCACATATCAAAAGGATGGGATTTGACTCCTTTTATCCGAACACAGCTTCTGCAGTTCCCATACAAAGACTGAATGGCAAAGGCTCTCAGAAGAGGCCCACTCACTGTATAGTTCTGAAAACCCTCCAGAGCTTATCCCGAAAAACCCGGTCATAGGTCTTTATCTTTAGTCAAGAAGTGTTGAGAAACGAACTGCCAAAACATCGCGTTGAAGTACACAACTGACAACCCAGTTAAATGCACACGTTCTCATGGGATGCGGCCCATTGAAGAATTGCGAGACGTCCAATAGGAGCATGTGTATTTAACTGAGTTGTCAGTTGTGTATTTCAACGCGATGTTTTGGCAGTTCTTTTCTCAACACCAGCCGTCCCATCAAGCCACTTCACTCCACAAACATTTCGTGCTGAAGCAATGACTGCCGATGAAACTGCCATTCTTCCTCTACACTTAAAAGGTCTGTTGGAATTTGTTCAATCTTTTCCGAAACATGCCGTGCAATTCGCTTTCTGGAATCAGATGCAGCATTCAGTAACCTTGGCAAAGGAATACTGCCGCCAACGCGCAATTTTCACAACAAAAGGTTGTGATCAGTTGACAGCTCAGCTCCTTTCAAAACGCGAACATCACAAATCATGTTTTGAACACACGATAGTATCACAAAAATCTCAATCAGAGATCTCTGATTTAAACTGTTTCGGTACCAAGAGTGTATTTTTGAATGTATTTGTGTGTAGAGGGTTAGACCCTCTTCTTCGCCTTAGAAGGGTCGCGGAGCGAGGGCGGCATCTAAATGGTCCTTCCATCGTTCCCGATCCTACTTTGACTTAACTTTCTTCGCCAACTTTCTTCACTGCATCACAGACCTTTCGTCGATGCACTGGGCTTCTGTCTCCACTTCATCAAAAGCAGAACCACGAAAAATTGCGCAGTATGTGACGCCAAATGGCGCACTTCATTCCATCATTAGGTTCATTCGGTGAAACTTGTCCCAATGCGCCCTGAAAATTCACTCACTCTGAGGTCTTAAAAAAAAGAAAGAAAACTGTGTGACTCGCCAAATTTGGCGGGTCCTGCATTAAACTCTGCAGAAAAACTTCTTTGTTTCTAGTTAAGTGACAGTTGCGTTTTCAGGGCGTTTTTCAAGAAAGAATTTTGAAACAGTGTAGTGCGAGGTGTTTCGAGGTGAACATGGAACTGAAGAAAAATTTCAACCCAACACTGAAACACTGTTCGCTTGGTTAACTCCAGATTCGTTTGGTTTCGGGATTTACAGATCTTGTTTTTACTCGGACTTAACTCTGCACAGAAAAACTGGCCTTTAGGGGCCCCATTTTGCTTCTTTACAAGACACCATCAAGATTGTGAAAAAAAACGTGCGAAAGTTTCTAAAAGCATAAGACAGTCTCACACGCTGGGCGCCATTTGATCCACGTTGGGCGCCACCCACGGTGGATGTCTTAGAAAGACGTTTACATTCCTCGTCTTCTTTGTGGACGTGTAGAGGCCAGCTTTCCTGACTTTCCTCTTTCTTCACATATACGAACAAATCAGGCGTCTTTTCACGTTTTACTAAAAAATACGGCTTTATAGTCTTATTTTCGTGAAAGCTTGCAAGTCACTAACCTGTCTGATTTTTTTTTTCTTTCAGTGAATATTTTAGATAAGCATTGATTTATTTTCTTCATGGCAATTTCAGTTTTTACCCTACAATGCAACTATGCACCAATATAACACATTGAGTCTTTTTGAATTGGCAAAATTTTATTGTTTTATTATTATTTTTTTTTCTTGATGCATATTTATATAAACACGTTTTATTTTGCATACTAATACATAGATATAGTTAATTTGTTCGCATTTTAAAAACATCACAATAGAAATGGAATGAATTGTCATTACAAAAAACAAAACGAAGACATATTTTTTTGTTTTGTTCTAATTTAATTTACTGCCATCGAGTATTTTATATTTGTTTGTGTTTTAATTTTAATTTTATTACTTATATTTTAAACTTTCAATAGAATCAGCGAAAAAGTTGTCAAGTCTTTTTTATTTTATGTTTTTTTTTTTAACAACAATAAGTATAGCGCGGTAAAAGGTGTGTACAATATTTTGATATTTCAATTATTATATTTTTATGTATATTTTTATTGTTAGTAAAATTTTTTGTTTTCATTTTGTTTATCTTAAAAGTAGGTATTTTGTTTAAACATTAAAAATATCTTTATATTCGAGTGACTTTCTCAAAATATCTTACATAGTTCGAGTAATGATTAAGTGTACATATAAATCGAGTATTATTGTTGGTTGCGAGCCCATGCTGAATATGCAGCAGAGCCATCTTCTACACGGATATACTTATGATTAGATTTTGTTTTGTTTTTCAAGTCTTTCTAGTTTTCGAAATATCGTCCCTCGTTTGAAGAGAGTTTGAGAGAAGAGATTTAACTTTTGACTTTTAAATTAGAATAATATTAATTTATTATAGTTTTTTTTTTAACCGCCCCCGATTTATTTTGAAGAGATACTGTAATTTTAATACGTGTTTTTTTATTATTTATTCTATAGTTTTGTTTGATTGTACCAATTAACGTTGTTGTTTTTTTTTGTGCAAATTATTGAGATAATTTTATGAACACTAGAGGTGGGCAGAAATCTATTAAGTTTCGATGATGAATGAGTTTCGTTCAGTTTTAGACGAACTAAGCGTTTGCTAAAAAAACCGCTTATTACACACTGATGTTGTTGTTAACGTTTAGATTGAAGCTACTTTTTCCAATATGGTTAAAACTTGTTTACGAAGGTGAAAAAAGCTGGGAAGACATTTCTACTTAGAGATTTGCTTCTCTTTGCTGCTCTTAAAAATGTAACGAGACGAATCAAAACGAGTCAGTGAGCAGCGTAAGCATATTTATTCACAAAGAAAACCGGCTGTGACAATAACGGTTAAAACACAGACGTTTTCACAGTGGCTTTCTTAGTGTCCGAATCTTGTTTGGGGAAGCCTGTAAATCGATTTACACTGGTGGGATTTTGGTGGTTTCCGCTGAATGAATGATTTCCGCAAATGCATACAACACCAACGGCGCCAATGTTATAGCAACTACGCCAATATTGTATTGTAAAACTTAACTCAAAATTAGATGTTTAATTTTTTCAGCTCGATTTACTTTTCGGTCTCGCCTGCATAAATTAAGAGTGGAGGTATAATACCGAACTGTACAGCGACGATTCTACCCTACCTAGCCAGTAGGGTAGAATACTTGCTCAGCAAACTCTCTCCTCCAACCACCTCCACCAACTTCGCGTGTAGGACTGGCTAGTCTGGCTGCCTGGCAAAGCTTGTTAGTGGATGCGTTATGACCAGACCTTAGCACAAACTAAAATAAGTTATGATCGGTTTAGCGTTGCACTACAGAGTTATCCACTTCCCGTTTTTCGGTAAAAGTTCAACGCTAATTTTGCACGTAAAAATACAGGGTGGTTTTTAGCGGTCGGTCCGTAACTTTTGAACGGCAAGTCGTAGAAAGATTAAATTTGGTAGACTTTTAAAGTCCGTGAAAAAAATCAGAACGCATACAAGGGCAATTTTTTATATACACGCATAACGGTTTAACAACAATTTGAATAATAATGGTAAAAAAGGCAAAAAGTGTTTTGACCCTATCTTAAAAAGTTTTACAGCCAGACGGAAGAAAATTGAAACATGCACTTTTAGTGGATTTTCATAATAAAATCGAATTTTTGCAAAATGTTGAAAAGTTTTTGAGAAATAAGGAATGGCAAATAGATACCCATTTTCAACGTGTTTAACGTCATAACTTTTTTATCGCTTTATTCAAAAAGCTGATATTTTGCTAACATATAAATCTGCCAAAGGCTAAGCTTTGGCTTCAAATTTTGGTTAAACCGTTTTAGAACTGTAGTTGTGGCGTATTTTTGAAAAAAAAAATCGTGAGAAAAAATTTAATCCCATCACTACCTCCGATATAAAATTGGCCATTGTAGTTGGGAAAACTATAGGAATTTTCGAATATTTAGCAGATTCTGAGGTTTGGCTCGAAAATTTCAAAAACATTTTTAAAATTATTTTTCTGGAATCTGGAAAATTATTTTTATTCTGGAATCTTAACGGTGGTACCGATTATAATGGAATTTTGTGTGAATATAAAACGTATGAAGGGAATTCTAAAACAAAGGCGTTTCTAACTTGAAATTTTCTGAAACGGTTTAAAAAGCAAATAAAAAAATCGCTTTTATAACCGACTAAAAAATCTGTGCTCTGAGTATGAGCAGTTCCTATGCTCTGACTACGTCGAGGTATAACTTTTAAGACTTTCGCGTTTTGAGTATTGTGCTCATTAAAATTAATAAGATACGCGGCTTGTCCGCGAAAATTTAGTGAAATACTTCGAGGTAGTTATGGACTTCATCTACCTTGGAGTTAACATCAACTCCACAAACGACACGCTAGTGGAGATTCGTCCAAGAATAACCCTAACAGCAAACCGCTGTTATTTCGGTTTGGCAAAACAAATGGGCAAAACAAAGCTTCTCTCGCGAAAGAAAAAGTGTAAGCCTTACAAAACCCCTATTCTGACAGTTCTGCTTTATGGCGCCGAGCGTTGTGCGATAGCAGAGAATATGAAATTATACTTGGCTCTTTCGAGAGAAAAATTCTGCGGCGAATTCACGGTCCTGTGTGCGAGGAGCGCGAATGGAGAAGAAAATATAACCGCGAACTCTATGTGCTGTACCAAGATGTGAATGTAGTTCAAAAAGCCAAAACACGAGGACTACATTGGCTCGGTCACATTGAGCGAATGGACAACAACGCTCCAGCCAAGAGGGTCTTCAAATCCAAGCCCCCAGGCTCCAGACGACCAGGAAGACCGAACCTCCGTTTAAAGGACCAAGCCATCGCGGATGCCAGAGCGCTTGGTCTGGACAATTGGAAGCAGCGTGCCCAGGATCGCAGAGGATGGAAGGCTACTGTAAACCAGGTAGAGACCCTCCATGGGTCGGGAGCCCTGTAAGTAAGTAAGTAGAGCATGAAAAAAAAGTAGCAGTTGCTAGCGCAGAGTATATAAATATCAAACGGAGAGTATATTTAAACTAAATGCTGGAGAAACGCTTGCAAATTGTTTAATTTTTTTTTTGAGAAGCATGATTCGATTCGAAAAACCAATTTGCTGTTATCAGCTTTTTAAGGAGATCATAATCCCTCATCAGAGAGACTAACTTGAAAAACTTTGTATCGTTCTCGAAAAAAAAACGTTCGTAGATAAGTTTTTCAATTTCGATTCGATGGTAATCGCCCAAAATTCAGACGGTTAACCCCGAGACAATCTCTGGATCAATCATTGAACAATGGGAAAAGTCAATGATTCCGAGAATTGAAGATTACGATAAATTAACTCCACGTTCAGTTTATATCGGAAATGATAGATCTTGTTACAGACAGATGTACAGGGTTAATTTTACAAAACACTGCCAGTAAGAAATAGTAGAACGGAGCAGCTATCATTTGACATCGAAAAAAGGCTAGGAAGAAATTGAGTGGAAAAACTCACAAGTTCAACTCCAATACTCGGATTTTCTCGCCTTGAGAAACTGGTACTAAAAAATGTATATTTCTACGGGTTTAAATTTGAACCAAGACGCGTTTGCTGGCCAGTCGAAAGGTTTTCCTTAAAACATTCTACCTAGTGCTATTTTCAGATCGAATCCCCACACAGTCTTCCAATCAAACGCTTTAACTAAATCGTGAACGAAACAACTTCATCATCAGAAACACAAAATACACTTATCTTCAACAATGCTAAAATGTTTCTTTGATTATATTGTTTGTGATGGTTTGAAGCGCTCTGAAATCTATTGTAAAATAGTTGGTATTATTAGTTTTCAAAAAAGATTATTTTAAAATATTTCGCAACAAAAGCTGCAAACTATTCGAGTAGTTATTAAAAATGTGGCTTGCTATCGTTGAAGAGGAATAAAAGCAGATCACAGTATCGTTGAGTTTAAGTTAGTATAGCTGAGCTGAAT
The DNA here is from genome assembly GCA_947623515.1 of Neoascia interrupta. NCBI lineage: Eukaryota > Metazoa > Arthropoda > Insecta > Diptera > Syrphidae > Neoascia > Neoascia interrupta. The sequence continues at coordinate 4,542,153 of OX392464.1, read as the reverse complement.
ATTTATATCGTGGTTTTTTGCAGAACTTACTTAATTTAACAAAAATAGAAGACAAAAAATATATATTTTGTATTTTACTTTCCTGTTGCATTTATATAGTTTCGGCCACCATGATCATTCCGCAGGATGCGTGGATGCTTGTGGGAGAGTCTGTGATATGTGACGCAGTGATGGCATTCGTTTGGTACACCAAATAAACAGTCAATTGTGTAGTTTTGCTGCCGTTCTGGCGAAAAACTGCTGACGGAGTTATATTGCAGCGGGGGCGGGCAAGTGTCAGTGCCATTTGGATTTTTGTGCGTAAATGTCCGCTCTAAGGTTTTGCGCAAAACAAATGCCTAATATCTGTATGGGATGAAAAGACATGCAAAGTTGAAACAGTAGACTCATGGCCATGACAAGTGAAAAGAGCTACAAAATTGTACTCAAACAAGAAAAATAAAAACAACTACTCTACCTGCATAAAAACCAAAAATATCGAGGTAGTCGAAATAATAATAAGATTGTGCTCAATCCATTCTTCTCCGGCTTGTACGCAGCCTTTGTCATAAATTATTTTTGAGATTTCAAAGTTCTAAGGAAAAGTAAATTAAATAAAACAAATAAAAACTGCAAAATAAAATTCAAAACTAAACTAGTGATATAATTTTGATGCAAACTAAAACAAATACTTAAAGCACACCAACAAAGCACAACTACCAAGCGTTACTACATGTAATACATGACCTGTAAGACCATGACGCATATGCAGAGTCCAGCTACAGCGACTAAATGCCCCTCCAACCAATCTTCACCGGCACGCAAGCAGCCCCGTTCAAATATGTAACGTTCGGCGGGCTGCTTTAGTTTTATTTTTCATATTTGATGTTAGTATTTTACCATGATAATAGTTTTTTCTATTAAGACTTACATATCCCTCCTTTCGGACATCGTAGCCGCACTGTTTGTTTTTGATCAGCTCGTGAGGACGTCGCTTACAACAGGAGAACGGCACACCACAAGCTTCACGGCTACCCACTGCTCCCGATGAACAATTGAAGTAGTTATTGCTGTCCCAGTCTTTGGGACCTTCAATGCCGCAGCATTGAAGCCAGTCTTCTTGTATCCAATCGATTAGATTCTGCTGATCGGGATCCTCACGATAGTGAATGATAAATGCGCGCAAGCCCTCGGTGGCTTGGTCTTTTATCTGTTAAATTTATACAATTACGAGTGTCTTTATAAAATTTGAGAAAAAAGAAGCTTATGTGAGAGTCTTACCCATCCTTTGTCTTTTAAAATGAAAGCCAAAGCCCCGAGACCGATCTCCAATATGAGCAGAACCGATAGGAAAATGGCATACTGAAACGTGGATTATAAAGAAACATGATAAAATCGGCATTCGGACTCTTCATTTCAAATGAGAATAAGTCTACAGTTCTTTTTTTGGGTGAATTCTTAAAAAAAAACCGTCATAAGTATCCTTGGGTGGAAACGGCTATGGTGATCTGTGATTTTCACATTTTGTGACAGTTAATGTGATCAAAAAAAACAAAAATCCATCTGCGTAAGGTGATCACAGAAATATTGCTTCGAATCGTCGCTTCATTTAGGCTTGTGATGTAAGAACACTTACTTTTATTCATCATATTCAGCCTTAGGGCAGGCAAAAACACCAACTAACCAAAAAGTTTTAAAACTGGGGACCACCTGATTTTGACGGTGATTGATCGAGAGCTGACGAATTTTTGTGATTTGTAACATTAATTGTCATAGATCACCTTCACCCTTTGTATTCAAAACATTATAACGTGTTTTGTGCTTGTTTTGAATTTGTTTGATGTAATGTTATTGGCCTGGAAGTAATAGTAATTTTACTGGCAGCATGTTTTTTGCCAGATAACTAAACTGTTTTTTGGCATATCTCTGACACCATTTACTTTTCAAACCGCCCCCAAGTTTTCCCCAACATTTTAGAAGACGGACTACTGTCACATGTACTTTTCCTATTGTGATTTATCATTTCCTGGGAAATGATATCACCATCTCTCTTTTGAGAGCCTCAAACCTTAATGACAGAAACAGTGTTCGTGTCAAATTAATCCGATATTTGTCCGGTTGAGCCACTTTGTGATTTATGTTTAATCGTCTCCCACTAATCCTCTTCTAATAGCCGATGGAGACATAGTATAAAGCACTTTTTTTACTCTGAGTTAAGTGGCTCAAAAGTTGGGTATTGCCTCAAACACTTTGAAAAAGAAACGGAGTCTAATTTAAACTCTTCATTTTTCAAAAGCTTTTCAATGCTTCGAAGAAACCATTTTTGTTTTTAGAAAAATTCAACAAAAAAAAGAGGATTAACAGGAGACGATTTAAAATAAATCGCTAAGTGGCTCCACCGGCCAAATATAGCATTACTTGTCACGAACACTCTTTTTGACTCTCAAAAGAGAGTGGCGATGTCATTTTCTACGAGCGGAAAAAGATTTCCGTTGTAAAAATTTTCAATAGAAACATAATTTGTGACAGATTTGTTGTACAGGGACAGTTTCAGTTTCCTTTTTCGTTACTAAAACTGTTAAAAAGGTGGAAAAAATAGGTTTGTGAATAGGGTGAGATTTATGTTAATCGCGAATTAGTGCCCGTTGAAGACATGGTACAAGTTTTATATTTTCGACGTTTTTTCCAATTCACATGAAACTTTAAGCTGCAATTTAACCGTTACGTATGTTTGATGAAATATCTTTCTACAACTAATGCTGGTATGACACTCAATTCTTTTCAGTCATAAAAAATTATAAAATGTCGTCGGTAGAAAGACAATTCGGTATTGAGTCATAAGGACAACTACAAAAGACGTGTAAACAAACAATGAAAAAAGCCGCCAAAATGAAAATCATGTGTGGTGGATTATACTTTTGCGCTTATTAAGTTACGCGATGTTATAGAGTGGAGTTGAAATGTTAGCGGACGAAAATGACGAAAGAGAAAACCGTATGCGGTTCACCGGCATGGTACGATCCTGCAGCCCTTACTTGTCGCGAGTAATGCTCTGCTAGTTGAGCTACAGTGAACACGATTGATTCTTTGTCCAGATTCGACCACCTCACTAGTTTTTGCCTCACGCATGCTATATTCGTTGCTATTTTTTGTAGCTGATTAGGAAGGGCGCATAGAAGACTTGTGTTAGTGAATTTCGTGCATTGCTGCTTGACTACGTGTAACCACGTGATCATTTCAATGTGATTACATGTTGTTGGATTAAGTGCATTATTTATGCAGAGAGAACATGTAGGCTATTTGGACACCCGAGATGGAAGTGGGCTGCTGTACCATCTGCACCAAGGCACACAAACCAACAACATGTAGTTACGTCATGTTGAGTTTTCCAATTTTTGTGACTGTTTCGTACACAGTCACTCTCATTGGAAATTTGTATGTTAACATTGTGTTGCTCCTTTAAATGCTCCTTTCTGTTTAGAAGTTTAACGGGTGAGACCCGACGAACGTACAATGTAGCAATAACATAAGAGGTCATTTTCCCGTTTTTGGACGGACCACTTAAAATGAAACGGTACTAATTTTGTCCAATGTCATTGAATGGCGTTCACACAGTGATTTTTAGAGTAATTTTAATAACTCAAAATCAGTGTTACAGAAATGACACACGACCCAAAACTGACGATTAGAAGAAACGTCTCTTACGCAAATAAATGACCGTGTAGTTTTAGCCTAACGCGATAGGCACTTTAGCTTTGATAGACTGTATGCCCAGAGGCTTTTTTTCTTTCGTGTTTACTGATATTAAGTATCTTGCAGTTTATTGTCATTTTTTTGAATGCTTTTAAATGCTAACCTGTCAAAATAAAGGAAATGTCACAATTTTTAGCAGATTAAAATGATAACTCCAACATTTAATGTAATCGAGCATTTAAGTTTAAGTCATTGACAGAATTTTTGACGTAAGATCAGCAAATGCTTGTGTCTCGCGAAAAAAAAATCTCCTTGGCATAACGATCACAATACCGCAGACTTATGGAATTTAAGCACAGTAGGAGGAAGCATTTCAGGTATCTCAGAACAGCTGACTCGCTTCGCTGCGTATATTTTATGGCAAATGCCAGCAAGAGTGACATGCAGTCTAAGATTATTTGATTTACGAGAAGTCAATTGGCAAGTAAGGGGCTTTTGAAGCATTTTATTACTATACTCTATGACAAAATGGCCAAAATGGCGTGCAGTTTAATTTTAGTTTAACGTGGCAGGCGAGAAAATAGAGAATTCTTTAGCGACTAAGCTAAAGATTTCTCTATTTTGATGTTGTTTTCGAACCTTTTCGACAAAATATTAAAGGCTAAACTTAATATCTTCGCAATTACGTCTTTGGTTCATTTAGCGATGCTGAACCCCGATTAAGTAACTCTGGCACACACCTGAGTTTGAGCGTTGATTCAGGTAATGGGGCATGTACCCTTCAAAGCATTGTTAATTAAAGCAGTATTGTCCCATCCCGATGTCTGTGGGTGATCTTAATTTACTGACTTCTAAGCATGGTACTACATTGGTCACCCCAGCTTGTTTTTCTTAATTTGCAAACCTTTTAACTGCTTGTTACTTGGAACTCCATAGTGCCTTTAATAAATTGGCATTCCGCGTTTTGTTTTTTGGATACACTTTGGCTCCAACTCCCAAGGTCAAAAGCTTACTCCCATAGGAGTAAAAATATCCGATCTTTATTGGCTTAACATTGCTACTCACGCCGACAACACCTTAACCCACTTCACCATGGCCACTGGTCTTTGCTGAACTCATTGCGGGCTTTTTTGCCAACTTGATGTTTACTTTGTTTGTACATTTCTCTGCGCACTTGGCGATGATAGCAATATATCTTGAGCGCGTCTGTATGACGATTTCAATACGTCTTTTCTCGACGGTTAAGTGGTCAAACTTGATTTGAGTGTCTTACAGTTGCTAAAATATTATACAGTTGTAATTAAACAACCAACGGCTAGTAATCGCTAACCTTGGCATCTGCTCTTATGACTCATCGTGGTACAGTCTCAACGTCACCGCTTCTTTGCGGCTTGCTTCGCTTCTACGAAACAACAGTAAAGACTCTTGCCATACATGTACGCGACACGTTTCTATTTTGGACAAAGCCAGTCGACTTTTGCTAGATTCGTTCGAGCGAAAGTGTAGCAGCAATCAGCATTCATAGGCAACACGCACTCGGCACATTTTTGTTGACCGAAAAGCAAAAACTTTCGCTCTCCTCCGTGACAAAACCGAACCGAGCCAAACAAAGAACCCACAAAGGTGTAACGTGATTAGCAATCACAGCTCACTTGACTTACCATCGAAAGAAGGCAGGTATTCTCGCGAAGGGCGCCCACACTGCCCGTAAAGCCAATTACAAACGTCACGGTCCCAATGCAAATCAGAACGAAAGCCGGATCCAAGGCAATGAATGTGAGCTTTGTCAAGTTGCTGAACATGTCCTTTTCGTTCCATGCCCATATTCCGATCGCGAGAACGCACAATCCAGCTGACTGTTGGGACAGATTGAATTTGCAAACAATAAAACTGTTATCACTCATCACAGACCCAGTCCAAGGACTTACCCAGAATAAAACATTGCAGCTGAAGATTATGTATTTCAGGCAACAGCTGATCTCACTCGTTTCGCGACGGTACTTTCGCACTGGCATCCTTGAGTATGTGTACATACATAAATTGGAATAGCCTACGTCCGTCGAGCCGAGCCGAGCCAGACGTGCGAAACTGGTCTTGGTGGTGGTGGTGGATTTTCTGCAAATTTTTCCTGTTCTTCTTGTTGGAGAACGCCAAACGAGTTTTTGTATGCGGATTTGCTGGTACACTACTTGGCTCAATTAAACTATAAATGGACTCCTGGTTGATTGTACATTGTGAGCTCCAGATTAAGGAAGGTTTCTTGAATGGATTTCCATATTTCGGGGAACTAAATGCTATTTTTCTACGAACACACAAATCGCAATTCACTAGAGGTGGAAAATCTACCCACTGGACACAGACAGTTATCAGAGATCGTATAGTTTTGACGTTTGTGTTTACTTGTTGGATTTGTTTTGTTCGCATGAAGAACGTAAACTATCTACGATGTGCGCTTGTACACTGAACTGGAAGTTTGGTTTCTTCAGAGAGCTCAAATGTAGGTGGCGCAGTGAAATTCGTCTTTTACGGAAGATGGCAGCACCCAAATTCAAATGTGTAATCAAAAAAAAAACTGTTAGTTCATTTATGATTGAAAATTTCAGAATATGATATTAACTTCTTCTTCTTTTTCATTTAGGTGCGAGGTTAACTATCCCACCCTACTGCATTCCGAATGGTCCACATGTATGACAATGTTAAGTCGTTATACTGACATTAAAAAATGGTGAAAACCTAATCATAATTATGCCAAGTCGTTGAAGTACAGTTTTCTCAACCTCAAAATTTTAGAAATGACAGACAAATCAATGCTTTTCATCGTGTTTATATTTTTTGCTTTATTTATAAATTATATTTCTTGTATTTTTGTATTGTTTTTTTATTTTTTGCACTGCTGACAAAAAATCAGTAAAAACGCAATGAAAAGCATAAAAAGTTGCCTTCCTTTATCTCAAATTTTGCCACCAGAAAATTACATATAAAAATAAGGTCATTGACGTAAGAATCATCCGAATTAAGCTAGAATTGCAGTGCTGCGTGCGTACGTTAATGTGCGTTGCGATGCTTTTCCAAGATTTTACGATACTTTACGTCAAAGAACGCACGTAGCAAATTCGCAAAACGAAATGCCGCTTTGCGTTCTGGGGTAAGAAATTGGAAAGTTTTTGCCCAAACACGTTAATTTTCTGTTTAAAGATTTGTAAAAATATATTTTCAAAAGAAAGTGCAGAAAAGATGCAAAAATATCAGATTCTCTGTTAAATCCTCTCTACTCTACGCAAGCCTGGGGTGGAATCGGCTAAGGTGATAAGATAAGTGATGTCACAAGTCACAAAAATTCGTCTGCGTAAACTCTGTCATCATCATTTTTTTTTTCATCATAATTTTCGGCGACCGCCCATCCCTAGAAGGGTCGCGAAGCGAGAGCGGCTAAATGGACCTTCCATCGTTCCCAACTCAAGAGACACAAGCACGAACCCCAGACGGGTCTTCGGAGATGTTCTTTACCTGATCTCACCACCTGTTTCTTGGCCTACCAGGCGGACAACGCGCTCGTGTCTCGGCTAACATAACCCTGTTAGCCATTCAACGCCTTCTTCACCCATTGCCTTGAGAATTTCTGGCCGGATTCCATCAACTCCAGCAGACTTACACACTTTTAGCGATTTAATCGCGGCACTGGCTTCATCTGCTGTAGGACTATTCTCCGCCCTAATCTCATCAGCAACGGGATTGCCATCTTCAGTGCCCTGTAGGGGATTGAGCAGCTCCGAAAAATGCTCGCTCCATCTGCGTAAGACGTCGTTCTCTGAACGAAAATCTGAAATCTGAGAAATCTGAAATTCTGAACGGAATTCCACCCCCTTCCTCTGAGTAGGCGAAAAGTCTGACAAAATGTCTTGCTTGCAGATCTGTAATCGTGCTGCAGCCTCTCGTCTAACTTCTTCCATGCATTTTCTTTGGCTTTTCTGACCGCCATATTGAAAGTTCTTCGCTCCTCAGTGGAATTTGTTCGAACTTCTCCCAAAGGTGCAGTGCAAATTGCTCCCTGTTATGAGATTCAGCATCCTGTAACCTTTCCAACCTTTGCGGGTCACTCGTTTTGGATTCCGTCTGGGTGGCAAAGGAATACTGTCGCTAAAGGGCAATTCGCACAATACTAGGTGGAGATCAGTTGACACCTCAGCTCCTCTCAAAACGCGAACATCACAAATCATTTTTTGAACATACGATGGTACCACAAGGAAATCATTCAAAGATCTCTAATTTAAACTGTAAGAAAAAGGTGTTCACGATGGACAAGCCATAAACAGACAGACGCTCTTGAAGTTTAATTGTTTAGAGTTCAGCTGAGTTGCCCAGGAGACAAAAAAAAAACTCACGTTTCAAGGATGATAGCATACATCAAGTTTATCTCCTCGATTCTGGTGGAAACACTTTGGGATTAACTTTTAATCTTCCTTCGTTAATCTATGCGGTGGAAACACCCTATCAACTTCATCGAATACAGAACTGGGGAAAATGTGCGCACTGTCGAATGAACCTATTGAATTATAAAATTTAGCACAACTCTTCGCTAGCGTAGCATTTTGGTAGTAATAATGTATTGCTTGCACCCGTTTTGCCAATTGTCAGGGACTGTGACTTTTTTATTCTTCCTTAATTAGAAACAGATAAGACAGTCTTTTTTTTTAAACGGGACAACTTTTTCTTTATTTCTGTCTGTATTAAAACAAAACATGATATGTCAACAGAACCGAATAGCTTTCTCGCTTTCAGCAAAAATTAAAAAATGGTCAATTCGAAAGAAAGAATTTACTTCCTGATAAAATTTTGCTTTGTTGAATTTTGTAGTTTATTAATATTTTGTACTTTTCCAAAACTGGCATGTGGAAACTGTCAGTTTAGTCCATAATTTTACCTTTTCACGGTAGCGTGAACACATTGATATGCAGGAAAAGGCGGCATAACTTTTTATCAGTGCATCTTACAGGATATGCATTAAAGAGCGGCAAATCTGTTCTTCCATAAGGTTCTGGATAATTGTACTTTAAAGGAACGTTTGGAAAGATTGGGGCGCCAATCTAATCTCTGATTTCGCTTAGAGTGAAAATTTAAGTTTTCCGCTAAAACCACCACCATACTCTTTTGGTTTCAACTGACAGCGACCGCTGTCACGTTAAAGTACAAAAATGGCAACTAAGTTAAATACACACGTTTTTATGGAATGCGGCCCATAGAAGAAGTTCATGACGTACGCCGCTTTCCATAAGAACGTGTGTATTTCACTGAGTTGTCAGTTGTGTACTTCGACGTGACGGACGCAACGGATTCATTGGGCTGAAGGCATTAATCCATTTTAAAAGTGCTCCACTTTTTACAATACACTAATTAATCTAATTGTGTTATTGAGCTTGAAGCATTACTGAGGTAGCAAACTTACTGTACGACCAACATCAGTCTTGGCTGAAAGAAAGATTTTTTATAGAAAGGTTGGGGCTACCCCTACCATTGTCCTCGTAGTTCAAACAAAAAACGAGGTCTTCTGTGTGTTTGACACCAGACTGTAATAACATTGCATTGTTGTCACTAGAATAGTAAATTATTAATATGGTTACCCAAACTGAGTTATATTTTGAACTGTTTCAGTTATACCTTTGAATCCTTGGACAACACGCACAAACGTTATCATGGCTCAAAGTCGTTCCGAAAAAATATCCTTCTTTCTTATTAAAGTCTTGTATTTCTATGGCAAGGCGTTTGGCATAGTACATTTCACCGTTCACCGAACAACAAACAGACCAAAACTAATTCATTCGGTGAAAATAAGATTCGCTACGATGGGCTTCAGGTTTGTCAGTCTTATTGCTTATGGAGCCTTCACAGCAGAGTCATTAAAAAAAGCTATCCATGTGTCATCCCGTAATCCATGGACATGAACTTCCTTTTTGTAATCCTGCCTGCTCAATTTTTTTTTCAATAGCTGTATTTACAATAGTCCTAACTGCCTTCGATGTAGCACGCCAGAAAGACTTTGTGGAGCTCCTCAATAGGACTATAGATGTCTTTCTTCGGATATCAAAGCTCACGAACCATCCAGCCATCTTTACTGCGGAATTCTACGCAATGATACTGACTCGATTCAGCTTTATCACCTATGCTAGCCTCTTAAATGTCGGCCTGGCTTACCGAGGTTTCACGAGTGGAGACTACTTACTAATCGTGGAGTGGGTGGTTGAGCATTATCTGTGGATCGGAGCATACGTTGTTTTGGACACATGCTTCGTTGGCTATGTCACACTTGCTGCCTTGTACAAGAACATCAGCGATTTTATCATTGGATTTGAAAGTCGTCTTGGCAAAGCTACCAAAAGAACGTCACTTCGTGCACAATTGTTTCGAGATTCTTCGCTGCAGTTGGATGAGTGCAGAGCTATATATTTGGATATTTTTAAAATTACCAACGACTTTCATGGCCTGTTTCAATTTAGCATTTTGTACATCCTTTATATTGACGTCTACAGTATTGTGGTTTTGGCACATTATAGTTTCTGGAAGTACCTTGTGCAAGGAGAAATAATATTTCGGGTTTTGGTTGTGGTGGTCATAAGAACATCTGAGGTTTTGCTGTTGACATTCGCAGCAGAGACTGTGATTCAACGGTCGAGGATCGTCAGACACTTAAACTGGGATAGCACGGGCTTGGATATTTACAGACGTTGGAATCGAGCTGTAAGAAGCTTTAATAATTTGTCAAGAATGACAGGTGTCAATAGAGTTTTTTTTTTTTACTTTAGGTCGATCAGTTGTTAATTCTGCTAAGGTTCCAAGACTTGAGGATTGAGATCTATGGTTTATTTAACCTTAACAACGAGTTTGGTCTTCGAGTTATCTCAGGCATTGTGGCGTATTTGACAATTCTATTTCAATTCGGCATGATGGGCAATTATCAGGACCAGAATTACGTCTTCGGTGCAAACTAAGAGCATTTTAAGAGGGAACCGTGCGTGTGGACTCAAGAAATAAATTAATGTCACGTGTTTGTTTTGTAATGTGGCGACAAGAAGTAAAATGACATGCAGAAGTCGCTGAATGCATCCATCGACTTACTTTACGAGCACACCCGCTCGATTTACTAACCGAATATACCCAATTGTAGTTCCCAGTCAGCTGACAGCAAACTTATATTCGAATTTCGAGCATGATAGTTGTTACCCTGACAGCTGGCATAGTTGTCAGGGTACGATTAAGTGACAACAATATATTCAGAATCATTCAATCGAAACGTTGTTTTTTTTAACCCTGAAGTGCACCACAATTTATAAGTTGACAGATGAGCTTATGAGGAATTACTTTTTTAAACCAAAAGCTTTGTATTTAGGTACCCAATGAGAAATCTCTAAAATCCTTAAAGAACATTTCTTAAGTTATCTCAATAAATTACCCTCTAGAAAAAATACTAGGGGAAAGAGAATCGGAAAGTTCGAAAAGTGAGTGTAAAGTGATTTGACATTGGGATTGGGAGTGAAAATTTGTGGAAAATCTGTGGTTCGAAAAAATCGAAAGTGATTTTTGTTCCTCGTAAATGTTGGTACTCTAATTTTTAATTTTAACAGAGGATATGAATAACGCGTATCAGTCAAACTCATATTCATATTGTTTAAGGACCATGATAGCTTTAAGACATAAAATCCTAATGAATCAATGCTTGCAATATGTGAGTGCTAGGTGTCAACTAGGTGTCATTTCATTATGTATGTAATTCCCAGCACTATACAATCAATTGACTGCTGATTTAATCGAATTAGTGGTTATTTTATTTCAGCTCGGGTTGGGGTAATAAAATAACCAAGATATGCTTATATCCTTGCGTTGTCAGTTACCGCTCAATGTCTACAAAGTTGAACCGAGTTAATTCAATCACCATATTATCCCTCAAAATACTGTACTATTATGCCAAACTTTTCGGCATGGTGTACTTTTCTATTTCGCAAGAAAATCGGGTAAAAGTGTCAAAACGGTCGCATCTCTTTTCGATATTATTCAGACTCTCATGCCTCATAGGCTATGCGTTCTTTTTGCCACAAACTTTTCATCTTGTCATGCAGATACGACAAAGCTATCTCCGCATAATGGCCCTAATTCAATTCGCCTCAATTATCGTGTTTACGGTCTTGTTTCTTTCACTTCAAATCATTAAACATAAACAGTTTTTAAACGTCATGAACAAGACTATTGATATTTTTAATCGGATATCCGCGATGACAAACGACTCGAAAATATTTGGCTACGAATTCCACATGCTGATCTTTGGTCGAGTTGTCAACAACGCCACTACGCTGATGTTCGATTTGCCAACGATTCTTAGTGCCTTAAGGGATGGCGAGTTTTTGCTAATTTTTCAAATATTCCTGCGATATATTTTGTGGTTTGGAACCCTCATTTTGGTGGACTTGATGTGCCTGGGTTACATTGCATCCTGCGGAATGTACCGAAACATAGGCAACCAATTGACTGAATTGGCCAAACGTAGCACAAAGTCAAAAAAGTGCTCCATGTCAAAGTTTCGGCGGATGCAAGTACTCTGCGATTTCTCCGATGAACTCGACGACTGCTCTGCGATTTACTCGAGCATTTTTAAGGTCACTCATGAATTTCACACGCTATTTCAGCTTAATTTATTATTTACGTTCTACATCGACCTTATATTGGTTATTGGCAACATTCATTACAATTTTTGGGCCTACGTAGCCGGCGATAAGATCAACTGGGTCTCAGTGATCCTATGCTTTTCTCGAGTTGCGGACTTTCTTTTCCTGATACTTGTAGTGGATTTAGCAGTCAGATGGTCCAAGATGCCTAAATACCTTAACTGGGACAGTTTATGTTCGGATATCGAAGGTCGATGGGATAGAACTGTAAGAAAAAAAGTGTGTTTCTCAAAAAACTTTGACTTTTGAATCAAATTCTTCATTGACAGGTTGATCAATTTTTGATTCGGCTGAAATTTGAAGAACTGAAGGTCGATATTTACGGCTTGTGTCAGGTGGATAACGAACTTTGTTTGACGCTGTTTTCTGTTATTGTGGCGTACTTAACTATTCTCATTCAATTTCGAATGCTTGGCTACTTTAAAGAAGGAAGTGGCTGGCACACTTAAGAACTTAAATACAAAAAAAAAAAAATTTCTTTGATTGTTTGTCTCCTATGAACTCAACTCCCACACTATGCAAGAAAGTGATGATATGGGCGGACTTGGGCCTCAACCAACAAGCTTCGCCAGCGATCTCTGTTTCTAGCTAGCCGTCTCCAGTTTTGCACGCGCAGCTGGCTGATGGCCATTTCACATTCAGCGCGACAGCGTCAAAACAGATGGGGCAGCGACAACGCAAGACAAGAGAAATCGTTTGTTACTACTTACACAATGAAAGCGAGAGACCGCGACGACTGTATTGACTGCACAGTGACAAAACATAAGATATTTCTAAAATTTGTCGACTTTATTGCACATGAATGGCCAAAATTTCACAACATGTATAAGACAAAACATAAGATATTTCTAAAATTTGTCGACTTTATTGCACATGAATGGCCAAAATTTCACAACATGTATAAGCCTCGGGAAATAATTGTTTATTCAACAGCGTGTCATATCTGACAACAACGATTGAGAGAATAATCGTCGACTTCGGAGCATTCAGACACAACTGCTGGTCCATTGTACTACCATGCGCAGACCTTACTTTAATTTATTTAGTTTACCTGTCTTTCGAAGAAAAACGAGAAGGACCTCGGCACTCACCACGGTGGTGTTCGGCACTCACCACGTCAGGCCCAAAGATCCACCAACTTATGCGAGCAAAGGCAGGACAACTACAGAGGAAGTGTTCCGTTTTATCGTCCTCTCCACAGGCAATACAGGTGATCATTTCGCTGAAGCTCAAGCCTAGACATTGAAGTATTTAGGAGAAGCTTGGTGGCCCGTAAGGTCGCCTACAAGAAGTCGACAGTCAATTCTCCTGAGATAGAAGCAAAGACGCAGACCCCTAACAGATGTCCGGGCCTAGTCGTTTAGTCTGTCTGCACCCATCGCGATCGCAGTCACGCCATCGAGCCATGTGTTCACGAGAATCAATGGCATACGTAGCAACAGATACAGGCAGACCTAGCGCGGGTTCGGATCCTGAGAAAACCTCTTCTGAACATTTTCGAGCAAGCTCATCAGAGATCTTATTTCCCTGGATACCAGTCTGACCTGGGGCCCACACAAGACTCACTGTGTTTAGCCTTCCGACAAAATTCAACGAATTCTTATGTTCGAGCACTATCTTGGACGAGGTAAGAGGGTAAACTGACGCATTTAGAGCGGCTTGGCTTTCACTGCAAACGCATGCTTCTTGCCCTCCACCTGTTAGTCACATATAGTGCAAAGCCGCTGGGAGGACAGATCCTTTTCAGAGATAGGGCTCATGTCTTGCCAAAAGCGCCTCTACACGGCCAGAAAGTGGACGGTGCTTTTTCGGTTTTGGTAAGAGAATCAAAATGCTTGGACCAAAGAAGTTTTCCATCAAGGACTACTCCCAAATATTTAACTTCATCGGATATCGGGATATTGACACCTTTAAGCACGAGTTCAATCGGAGCAGTTCAATCGGCCCTACTTCTCCTATCGGATATCGGGATATTGACACCTTTAAGCACGAGTTCAATCGGACCAGTTCAATCGGCCCTACTTCTCCTAAGTAGATAAACAGTAGTTTTAAGATGATTCACTGAAAGCCCAATTCTAGTGCACTAATCATCGATCAAGTCTAGGGACCTCTCCGACTGAGAGCACACAGTTTCTAGGTTTGAGTCGACAGAAAGAACGGCGACATCATCTGCGTAGGATTGTGTGTAGGTTCCAGGAAGGTTAATAGCCGATGGGCGATGGCAGAGAATCTACAAGAGGGCACCATAAGTTGGGAGACAGGCGGGCAGTCCCTCTGTTTACCCCAGCTATCACGCACTTGCCACAATTTGCGTCGGTGGCATCAATCATCTCCCTCGGATAGTAGCAACCTAAGAAAAAAAAATTGTTTGCAGCTTCCGCCACTAAACTAGCGAAGTCTTCAATATAAGAGTAGCTGTTCAAACTCTATGGCGTATTCTTTTGAACAACGAATTGCCACACCGAGCTGTCAAATAATACTCGGTATTCACGACAATTCCGGCGTGGTGCGCACCCAGTTTCATTGTGTAAAGAACGACATATACTGCACCGGTGCCATCATCACGTTAAGTGTCAAATTGATTTGGCTTCATTTTGTTTAATTTTTTTTTCTTTTCGTAGCGCGATTTTGCTTGCGCCAGTTGTTTGTACTTTTTACTTAAAATTAATTTTGATATCATTCAGTCTGAGATATTTGGTAAGTTTCAATCCTTTTCATACAATTTCAGTCGCATTGTCAAAAACCATGATTGAAAATTGAGTCGAAACGTCACTTCACATACATAATCAAAGTTTCACCCAGCCTCCACCGTCAAATACGTCGGTGGCGTAATTTCGAGTTCGGTGTCGACACCGAACGAATTCGAAGTTCAATAGAACATTTACATGAGCACGATTCCGTTCAGGTGTACGAGAAAAGAACAATTTTTTACTGTATTCCACACCAGTTGTACGATTCGGTGTTGAAAAGAATACGCTATTAAAAATTGAGTAGTTGTACGAAAAAAATATTTATCACCCCTAAGGTCGGACTATAGCTCTATGAAAAAATGATTTAATGCAATGTAAGTGCTAACTGACAACTGGGCATCATTTGGTATGTATGCACTTCAAGCACTACTCAATTGATTGTTGATTTAATCGCATAATTGGTAATTTAGTGACAGCTCGGGGACTTTTCGAAATATGGACATTGACAGTCACCCTCGGCACAATGTCCACGAAGGTTATTCGGTCTAATTCTTTCACTATTATATCCCTCAAGGTAATGTACTATTATGCCAAACTTTTCGGCATGGTGTACTTCTCTTTATCGCATGACAACCGGCTAAAGTCATCGAAGCGGTCGCATATCTTCTCAATATCATTCAGACTCTCGTGTCTCATCGGCTATGCGTTCTTTTTGCCACAAACTTTTCACCTTGTCATGGAGATAACACAAGCCTATCTCCGCATAATGACCTTAGTACAATTCGCATCGATTGTCGTGTTTACGGTCCTGTTTCTTTCGTTTCAAGTCATTAAATACAAGCAGTTTTTGAACGTCGTCAACAGGACGATAAATATTTTTAATCGGATATCCGCGCTGACCAATGATTCAAAATTATTTGGCTATGAGTTCCAAATGCTGATCTTTGGTCGAATTGTTAGCAACGCCACCACGTTGATGTTCGATTTGCCAAGGATTCTAGGCGCTTTAACAGATGGCGAGTTTCTATTCATGTTTCAAATGATCCTGGGATATATTCTGTGGTTTGGAACCCTCATTGTTGTTGACCTGCTGTGCCTGGGCTATATTGCATCTTGTGGAATGTACCGAAATATTGGCAACCATTTGACTGAATTGGCGAAACGTATCGCAAAGTCGGAAAAGTGCTCCATGTCGAAATTTCAGCGGATGAAAGTGCTCTGTGATTTCGCGGACGAACTCGATGAGTGCTCGGCAATATATTCGAGTATTTTTAAGGTCACTCGCGAGTTTCACACACTTTTTCAGTTCAATGTGCTATTTACGTTCTACATTGACCTTATATCGGTTATTGGCAACATACATTACAATTTTCTGGCCTACGTATCAGGCGACGGCATCAACTGGGTCTTGGTAATCTTATGCTTTGCACGAGTCGCGGACTTTCTATTCCTGATGTTGGTAGTGGATTTAGCAGTCAGACGGTCCAAGATGCCTAAATACCTCAACTGGGACAATTTGTGTTCGGATATTGAAAGCCGATGGGATAGAACTGTAAGGAAAACAATTTTTTTTTACATGCGATGCAGACTTCTAGACCAAACTTTTATCGACAGGTTGACCATTTTTTGAATCAGCTGAAATTTGAGGAACTGAAGATTGATATTTACGGGTTGTTCCAGGTGGACAACGAGCTATGTTTGACGGTGTTTTCAGCTATTGTGGCATATTTAACGATTTTAATTCAGTTCAGTATGCTGGGCTACTTCAAAGAAGAAAGTGGTTAGGCCTTGCACTTTTTAAAATGTGAAATAAAATTATCTGTATCGACATTTGTAAAAAATCAATTTATCTGTGATTGTTCTGCACCATTCTTCCGATTGTCATGAACCTTTGGTAAGCTCCTGTTCACACACTCGCAAAGGTTTCTTGTATCAAAAAAAAAGTCGGAAGCTTCCACTTTGAAAAACAATTGAAGCTTGAGATTGTTTCGTCTTACAGGCGAGACTTGTTACTGTACATAATCTTCTTTATAAGAGGGGCACTCATGACTAGTGTTTTAGTAAGTGTAAGTAAGTTAAGGTACCCCAACACTAGTATGTAAGTTCTTCAGCCTAGGCCGAGCAAGGTTTTTATTTACTTTTTAATCCCTTATATCCAGACGTAGATACCTACTTACTCAAGCATTGAAGCTCCCGCTCATACATTACAATAAAGGAATCTTCTTCCTCTTCTTTTTCTTATAGGCGCGAGGTTATGATCTGAAGTGATGGATCATAACACTCCCACTCTACTGCATTCCTAATTGTCCGCTTGTGGGGTACGCCTATTTGACCTCAAAATAAACCGGCACGCCACCCGGGTTTGAATCCAACTAAATGCTGTTGTCGTTCGTTGCATTTGTGTGATCCAAGAATGTTTAGCCCTTCCTTTCTTTTGCGATTGCGCTGGAATGTTGATTGACATTGTCTTTTTGACAGGGTTCGTAGGATTTCTTCTTTGAACATGGCAATACCAACTGCCACCAACTGACGGTCGTGCTCTCTTTTCCTGGAGATAGGTTTTTTAGCATGGAGGCTTCCTCAAATCTTCGTACTTCTTATTCTATCTCGCTTTGTTACTCCTGCTGTCAAGCGAAGCAGTTTCATCTCAGCAGCCGTTGATTTGCTCTCATATTTCTTATACGGTGTCCAACATTGTGATTTTGAACTACATGTGAGCACCGGACGCACAATTGCGGTGTAGAGCCTTTCAGCTTAGGGGGCATTTTTCGGTCTCAGAAGATGGTGGAGTTTTCTCGCCAATCCATCAACCCCACGCTTACGCAATAATTGATGTCGTCATCACAGCTTGCTTTGCTATTGATCATAGATCCAAGGTACTAAAACTTTTCACACTTGGGAAGCACATTTCCATTCAATTTAATGTCTGGAATTGGCTCGGGTGGGTCAGAGAATGGGCGGCACAGGTAATCTGTCTTCTTTTGGCTAATACGATACCCATTTCCCTTCAAAACATCAAGTGCTCGCTGCGGGGATGTATGATCTTCACTTATGATGAGCCTATCGTCAGCGAAGAATAACAAAATGCATTTTCGGGTCAGTTTTCCTTCAAGCAGACAATCAAGGACCAGTGAGTAAGCGCAACAGTGTACGCAGAAGTTACAGTCCGTAAAACGTACCGTTGAAATACCCCATCCCTATCCCACATTGTAAAATGCTGATGTTATTCTAGATTTTGACATTTTATAATTGGTGCAAACTTCGAAAAGGGGCGTGGTCTAACCGCCCCTTATCACAAACTATCAATATTAACAAATATATTTAAAAGCTAGGTTTAATGTACGTAATATATTTTTTGGGTCAAATTCAATATTTCTTAAAAACCGCCACTAAAAGGAGGCGTGGCTTAGAGCTTTGTATCAACAAAATCTGGAATAAAGTCTCGTTTACCTTGCCTGCTAATTTTTTCTCAATTTTCTGGAAAATTTTAGGTTTTTCTTCAATTCTGCCTCCAAATGTAGGCGTGGCCCAAAGTCTTGACGAACTTTGAAAATTAAGCCTTAAAATAGCTGCCACGCCCACGGGAAGAGTTTTATCAATTAAATTCGTTATGAGATGCTAAATGTAACTTTTCAGCCTTTTAAGACATCTCACAGTTTTGAAAGCTCTGGTGGGGGTTGCACATTTAGATCGATTGTGGGCGTGTCTCTGGGCGGATTTCAAAAATGTTTACACTTGTACTGCTTCGCATAACGTGGAGTTTACGTAGGAAATTTCAGCTCCCAAGCTCAAAATTTAAGGCCTTAAAACTTGTGACATACAACAAGATGGACGGACTGGCTTATTCGATTCAGAATTCGGTATCGATCATATGCCCATATGGTCTTGGGGGCTTACCATTATTATTTCACCGTGTTACAAACTATGTGATAAACTTTAAATACCTCCTGCCTTATGAGATGGGGTATAAAAACGTAAACTAATGGGTGTTGGAAGGCAAGAGGGACGCAAGCTGAATATCTAGTTATTCAGTAATTTATGGCCCAAGCTATACAAATTTTTACACTGGGTACATAATTCTTTTGCCGACTACTAATGTTGATGTGATAATTGGTCCAGAGTGTTACTCTACACTCTTTTTCAGGCAAATGCATAGCTACAATGATTAGATTCAAAACTCCCGATTCGGGTCATTCAGAAAATTGTATACGTCATTAAATCAATGTCCTTTTCATTTGCTTTCGCAGCAAATTGGCCATTAATTTTAATTGGGCTTTCACGCATCATAATTTCGAATTTTTACAAGAGACCTTCGAAGCCCTTTTAATGGTTGAGTACCCTCGCCTCTGCCCACATATACTTAAAGGCGGAATCTAATTTTCTTCAAAGAAATCTATATATGCCCAGATGTGGCGAGGTATAGGTACACAAATGATACCTATACACAACCTACGCCTATAGGCTAGAGAACACCAATTTGGCTGAGGTGAATCACCTTTGATTGCTTACATGGATGCTATTTAAATTTTAGATTACAAGAAGGGAGAGCAAAGATCAGGTATATCAACCCGAAGAAGCCCATTATGAGTTTGATCGCCCACCGAAAGGTGTTGGCGTTTTTTGTAAGATTTGCTTTTTGCTTTAGTTTGTTGAATGAAAAGTAATTATGTTGCCCTTAAAACTATCTATATATTCTATCAATATTATATACCTAAAAAGCAAATCCCAAGCACAGTCCACCCACAATAACCCACAATCGCTGGCAGAGGCTGGACCATAACTGCTGGAAAGTACCACAAATCCCGATCTCTAGTTCAAGAAATTTGAACGCAGTAAATTTTTCTGACTCTTAAGGTCTAACTTGATAATGATGCCAGGGCAAGCAGGATATTGCAATTAAGATTTGTGGGAACATTTGACCTCCTTACAGCTACGTTCAAGAGTTTCATTGCCCTTATGGCACCCAGAATAAGTTGAGCAACTTTCGCATAGCGCATAGCGAAAATATGGGAAGCGCATTGATGGAGCATCTGAAAAGAACCAAATACACTCGGCAGGGTTTATTATGATGCCGTTCTCTTCCAGAAAATCGATGCCGATCAGCGTGATCTCCTGACTTGCTTCAGGCAGTATGCTGAGATTCAGGTGCAGCCTTCGGTATCCTAGCTGTATTTCGACTGTAGTAAGAAGGATTTTTCGTGGTCTTCGTACCCCGTCAGCCAAAATGATATCTGTCTTCCTCTTCTTAAACTGATGGTTTTCCGCTTCCAGTTGCAAATACAAGTTCCTGCTGGCTACGCTTGTTCGTGCCGCAGTGTCTAGGTATGCAACGTGTTGTCTACCTTTTACACTTATGAGAACAGTTGGTATCTTACCACTTGGGCTTATATTTACAGTATTTAAGCTGTTTTTTATGCCACTTATTCCAGCACTGCTCTGACTACAGTTGGGACAATTTTGTCGAATAAATCCAACTTTGCCGCATCCGAAACAGACAGACTGGCTGACTGCAGGTTTTACCATCGGTGCTGGTGGCATAACAGATTGTAGTGGTTGCTTCTGTTGTTGTTGTAGCTTAGCATATTTTCTGCACTCTTCCTTGGTGTGTCCAATATGGTGGCAATGGCTGCATTTCGGTGGTTCCTTCTTTGTGCATTGGTGCATCCGCTCGTACTCTCTGACGATGGAGATCAGCGTACGGAAAGATGAAAATTCGCTTCTCTTGATCGCCTTCTTGTAGTTGTCGTGGAGCAGACTGTACACCATGTCGGTATGGCTGGAGGTGGGAGTTCGGCTAGCAAAGCCCTCTTCTGGCTTATGAACTGGTTTCTGCTACTTATGAACTAAGTTTCTGCTTCCTTTCGAACACTAGTTCGAATATCACGTGGGACTTCCTTTTTGGGGCGAAATGCTCACGCAAAATTTCCTCGGCTTCCTGCCAAATACGGGCTTCGACTTAAACATCTTTCCACCACGTTGCTGCGTCGACTTTGAGGAGTAATGGCAACTCAAGCAAGGCATCCTCATCGCTGAAACGGTTTACCCGCTTAAATACTTGGATGTTGTCCAAAAAGTTGATGAATTTCGCCTGGAAATACTCGCCGTAGAATCGCTCGGTACACTCACAAAGCCTGGCACCTCTGCCAAGTGTCATGAGTTCCTTTAAACCACTTGTCGTCGCCGAAAATAAAAATTTCCAAACCAGCTCATTCCCAGTTCCAAGATAGCAAACTGTGTACACTATATTCAATTGATAAGCTAGATGCAATTAAAGGTTTACCTGTGCGAAGAGGAAAAAGACCAGTCGTTAAAAGATCTTTCTTCCTCGATAGTGTTCAGAGTCACACTACTATGAGCAAGCATCGGCGGTTCTCTTAATGCGTTTTAAGGAAATTTCAAAACATAATTTTAACTGATATTCAAGTCTTTTTTGAATCTTCTAATCAATTTCTTCTTTAAAGTACCCCATCATACTGAACTGAATGAGAATAGTTAAATACGCCACAATAGCTGAAAACACCGTCAAACAAAACTCATTGTTCAGCAGAAACAAGCCGTAAATGTCTATCTTCAACTCTTCCAATTTGAGCTGGTTCAAAAAGTGATCAACCTGGCAAAAGAAATTAAAAGTTGTTTACTCCGGAAACAGGGCAAATATTTCTTTCTCACAGTTCTATCCCATCGACTTTCGATATCCGAACACAAACTATCCCAGTTGAGGTATTTAGGCATCTTGGACCGTCTTACTGCCAGATCCACGATCAGCATCAGGAAAAGAAAGTCCACAGCTCGAGCGAAGCCGACGATCGCCAAAACCCAGTTGATCTCGTCGCCTGACATGTAGGCCAAAAAATTGTAGTGTATGTTACCAATAATCCATATCAGGTCAATGTAGAACGTGAATAGAACATTAACCTGGAATAGGGTGTGAAACTCGCGAGTGACCTTAAAAATACTCGAATATATTGCAGAGCACTCATCGAGCTCGTCGCAGAAATCACAAAGCACCTGCATACGCTGAAATTTCGACATGGAGCACTTTTCCGACAATGCGATACGTTTCGCCAGTGCAGTAAAATGGTTGCCAATATTTCGATACATTCCAGAGGAGGCCATGTAGCCTAGGCACAGCAGGTCCACCAAAATCAGAGTTCCAAACCACAAAATGTAGCCCAAAATAATTTGTAACATAAACAGAAACTCTCCATCCCTTACAGCACTCAAAAACCTGGGAATATCAACCAGCAACATGGCGACATTGCTTATAATTCGACCAAAGATCAGGATGTGAAATTCGTAGCCAAATATTTTCGAATCATTGGTCATCGCGGATATCCGGCTAAAAATGTCAATTGTCCTATTAATGACGTTCAAGAACTCCTTGTATCGAATGAGTTGAAATGCGAGGAACAATACCGTAAACACGATAACTGATCCAAACTGAAGTAAGGCCATTATGCGGATATACGTTTGCGGTATCCGGATGAGATTTTTAAATGATTTAGGAAAAAAGAACGCATAGCCGAAGAGACACGAGAGTCTGAATGTTAATGAGAAGACATGTGACCGTTTTGATGACTTTAGCCGGTTGTCATGTGAAATTGAGAAGTACACCATGCCGAAAATTTTGGCATAGTAGTACATTGTCTTGAGGGATAATATGGTGAATGAATTAGCCCGGCTAACCCTTTTGGCCATTGCGCTGAGCGTAAACTGACAATATGTTATGTTCAGAATGGTTACAGACCCTGGGCAGACGACCTGAGCTGTGATGGAATGGCCAGTCATGTGATAAAATCAACAATCAATATTGAGTAGGAATGCATGTCAAATGACACCTGACATACAATTCATTATGTCAAAGAGCTATGGCTATTGAAGATGATAAATATTATTTTTTCTTGGCTAATTGTTTTTTTTTTTTTTTTTGGACTTTGGGTTCCTCGTCTGTCTCCCACCTCAGCTTTCTTTTCCCAGATATTTATGTTCTATCATTATCGATGGGGTTTCGATGTTTCACTCACAAATAGAAATGTAATTCCTACGAAGAATAATTGCAGATTGGAAAAGTCAGAATTTCGTTACGTGGCGGGAAAATTTGGCATAATGTAAAAAACCTATAACTGTCAACACAGCGCACAAAAGTAAAAACGTTTTATCTGCCCTTAGGTTCATTCGATGAAAGCCCTTCTGCGCCATATAGCGCCACAGTGCGCACTTTTTCCCTTTTGCGATTGACAGAATCCTGCGTGCACTTTTGCTTCGAAGGACAGTGCCCTTTTCAGGGTTGCACTGAATTTTTGACAATCAACTGAATAGTGCGAGTACATTTTCAGGGGCACACTGGGGCTACTTTCATCGAATGAACCTTTTGATGAATAAATAACAGCAATGAACGATAAATTCATCATCATCATTTTCGAATGCCGCCTATCCTTTAAAAGGGTCGCGGAGCGAGGGTGGCTAAATGGTCCTTCCATCTTTCTCGATCCTCCGCCACCAACTCAAGAGAATCCGGCGCAATCCCCAGGCGGGACTCAGAGAGGTTCTTTACCTGATCCCACCACCTGTTTCTTGGCCTACCAGGGGGGCGACGCGCTCGCATCTCGGCTAGCATGACCTGTCTAGGAAGTCTGTGTCCAAACCATCGAAGAATCGATCGCTCCACTCGGAGAAGTAGCTGCTCAACATTAAGATTCCTACGAATACTGACGTTTCTCACTCATAATAACCATAAATTGATTTGTGAAAAACATTAGTGAACTGACATCCCATGTGTCGCCAGACCACCGGACGAGAACACAAGCCATGCAGCCAGTCCTCCCTTACTGCTCCACATGAGCATTTGTCCGTACCAGACAGGGCCCAGCGACACATTGACAGCCCTTACTACCGCTACAGTTACACCATTGTGGTCCTACGGTTATTCGTGACGTGACGGACGCAGCGGATTTATTGGGTTGAAGCTTATGTGTTTAATTAAATAAAGGAAATGAGTGTTTCATGTCAATCGAAGCCCTTACAAAAACAATTATCCAAGAAAGAAATAATATTTGTTATCCCTAGAGACCATATTGCGGCATAATGAATTATATCAGGTGACAGCGTCAAGTGACGTGTCATTTGATATGTTTATTACAGTTCTGGTAGCCTATCCGGAGGTCTCGTATCCTTTTGTCAGTCATCCATCGGCGAAATGTCCACAAGGGTTAGCCGGCCGAACTCATTCACCATATTATCCCTCAAGATAATGTACTATTATGCCAAAATGTTCGGCATGGTGTACTTCTCTATTTCGCATGACAATCGGCTAATACCTTCAAAACGATCGCATATCTTTTCAATATCATTCAGACTCTCGTGTCTCATTGCATACACGTTCTTTTTGTCAGAGTCTTTTGCACTTGTCATGCAGATACCGCAAACCTATATCCGCATAATGGCTCTAGTTCAGTTCGGATCAATCGTGGTGTTTACCGTGTTGTTCCTAACATTTCAGGTCATTCGTCATGAGCAGTTTTTGGATGTCATCAACAGGACAATTGACATTTTCAATCGGATATCCACAATGACGAACGATTCGAAAATATTTGGCAGCGAATTCAACCTGATGATTTTCGGTCGAATTGTTAGCAACATCGTCATGTTACTGTTTGATATGCCCAGAGTTCTAAGTGCTGTCAAGGAAGGAGAGCTTCTATTTATGATACAAATTATTTTGGGATACATTCTATGGTTTGGAACTCTTATTTTGGTGGACCTTCTGTGCCTGGGCTACATTGCATCGTGTGGTATGTACCGAAATATAGGCAACCATTTGACAGAATTGGCGAAACGTATCGCTAAGTCGGAAAAGTGCTCCATGTCGAAGTTTCAGCGGATGCAAGTGCTCTGCAATTTTGCCGATGAGCTCGATGAGTGCTCTGAAGTGTACTCGAGTATTTATAAGGTCACTCGCGAGTTTCACAAGCTTTTTCAGTCTAACGTCCTTTTTACGTTCTACATTGACCTTATATCGGTTATTGGCAACATACACTACAATTTTTTGGCCTACATATCGGGCGACGCGATCAATTGGGTCTTAGTGATCGTAGGCTTTGCTCGATCTGCTGATTTTCTTTTCCTGATGCTGGTGGTTGACTTAACAGTAAGACGGTCCAAGATGCCTAAACACCTTAACTGGGACAGTTTGTGTTCGGATATCGAGTGTCGATGGGACAGAACTGTAAGGAAAATATTTTTTAGTGACTCTTATATATTTTTGATAAGATGAAGTTCTCCGTTGGCAGGTTGATCACTTTTTGAACCAGCTAAAATTTGAAGAACTTAAGATCAATATTTACGGCCTTTTTCAGCTGGACAACGAACTTTGTTTGACGGTGTTTTCAGTGATTGTCACCTATTTGACTATTCTTATTCAATTCAGTATGCTCGGCTATTTTAAGTCAGAAACTAATTAATAATATCAAAATTTTAGTATAATTAATAAATAAAATTATTCAAAATAAAAATAAGATTATAATATTTTCTCAATGTGTCTGAGATTGGTCGCGAACGGTCGGCGTACCGTTTGGAGACTTTCGTTCGAAGGCTTTGCCCAGACTTCGAATTACATTGTGGTGGTAGTAGAATAGCCTTGTCGAAGACGTACTGGCTACGATCGTTACCTCATATTGAAGTATGCCTCTTGTAGAGGGGAAAAAACGATCTCGGACCGTCAACGGTGTCTTGTAGAATACCTGACGGAATTCCTTCGATCTCCCAGTATTCAGCCCCATATAGAGCACGACGTAGGAGAATCCATTTGACAAGTATGACCACAATATTTAATACTGTTTTTGCAATAAGAGACAGGAAAGGTAACTGAATGCATTGGACATTAAAAATTTTTACATCGAGGGAAGACGTCAATTTTTTGGAAGCCTGTTATACATACGGGATGTTCTGCCAAAGAGACAATTAACACTGAGCAAACTTGGGTATTATAGTTTCAAAAATGGCAAGTTAGCCAAATACGCACACGAGTTGGTTTCAAATCAGGAAAAACATGTCCCAAATTCATTTTCTCGTCTGCAGGCATCCTTTTTGGGCTATGTATTTAAACATTTAAGTATACTAATACTTTAAGTATTTAAGTTTTAAGCACTATATTTTAAGTATTTAAGTTTTAAGCACTTACTTGAAAAACAGTGAGAGACTACTGTCACTCCGTAATTATTATATTGCACATGATTCCTATTAAATATTTTAAAACTCAGAAATGCTGCGTCTGAAAGCGTTAAGGCATAATCAGAACGCGTAACTGAAGCTGAAGCTGACAGTTGTTGCATTCAAATTTAAACATGGCGTTTTCTAAAAGTTGAAAATATGTCAAAGGTGTCAAAAGCTTCAAAGATAAGCACATACTTTTGTTTTGATTTTTTCGCCTAGCTGGAAAGTATGGGGACTAGCGAAAGTTGATACACAGCCAAAGCGTCGCATTTGGATCGATTCAATCGACATGCAATGCTGCAAGCCTCAGCTACAGCCACAGTAGGCAGGGATGTCGTGCAATTCACAAAATATAAACAGTTTGTAGTGCCTTTGATGTGCCAATATGAAGTCTACTTTGATGTTTTCTAATAAAGTGTTTCCATCGCACATGAAACAAAGTTTAACGAAGGAAGATTTAAAGTTAATCCCAGAGTGTTTCCACCGGTAAAGAGGGGATTAACTTTTATAAAACGGAGGCATCCTGTGGTGTAAAACGGCAATGTCTAGTCGTCTTGACTTTTTTTTGGCTTCTGGGCAACTCAGAACCAAAATAATTTATATTTTATTTTAACGGCACCGATTTTTTACTCATATATAATAATTGCCAAAAACAAAACGTGAAATATGTTGATGGGATTTGGGTCCACAAAACCAATAGTAGACCAACTTGATCTACATCAACCAGCAGCATCAACATTAATATCTGACATTCTGTAGCAGTCTGAACTCCTCCGTGCATTTGACTTTTTTTAAAGGTCCACATCCTGAACAACAGGAAAGACAACCGTTCTGCACATCCCTTTACACAACACGCAGCTGAGCTGATACACCCAGCTGTCAAAAAAAGGTTTGTTGATTTTGTTTCTTCAGAAAATGAAGGGAACACGTAGAACTCTGTACGGTTTGAATTAAGCCTGTGTCACAAAGCTGCGTAGCCGTTTGCCTGGTATTGTTACGTTTACTTTTTTTTACAACCGCGTTGAAAACATATTCGAAAAGATGATTGAAAACAATAGAAAATGCCAACAATTAAAAAAAAAACACCGCTAAAGTCAACTATTCCAGCTTTAAGGGAACGTCAAAAAAAAACGTAACGACGGATGATAAGCAACGTTTTGTAGTTTCGAATTTAATATGTTTGAATTTTAGTTGTCAAATCAAAGCTGACGCAAAATGGTTTAGTGACGTAGCCTTTAAGACCTTTAAGGCTATGTCACAAAGCTGCGTTATCGTTGGCTTCATCCCGTTACCTTCCATTTGCTATACAACCGCGTTAAAAATAAACCATTCGAAAAGACAAATCAAAACCATAGAAAATGCCAACAAATCGACAACAGCACAAACCACCGCAAAAGCTAACAATTCCAGTTTCACAAATACGTCAAATCACATGCAAAAATTCATCGTTTTGAATTTGTCTGCTTTCTCAAAACTTTCTTACGGAAAAAACCGTAACGACGAATGTTCGAAGCAACGTTGTGGTAGCTCGCATTGAATTTAATGTGTTTAATTTTAAGTTGTCAAATCAACGTTGGCGCAGCGCAGCTTTGTGACGTAGCCTTGAAGAATTCATGTGCGGAAGAGATTTATTACGCAATTAATTTTTAATGTCTTATTAGGGGGGGGATTCAGTGAATGTCTTATTAGAATTAGGGGGGATTCAGTGAATATTTATTTTAATCACGGATTATTGTCCGGTGGAAACACTTTATAATCTCGACGAAAACAGTTTGCTGCCACCCAAAGGTGCAATTGGGTTACTCAGTTGATGACGTGCCGACAATATTTCGCGCCAAGGGTTCGCCATCGCTGGCCTAAGGCCTTTATGGAATGAATTTCTACTCTAAATCTCCTTCAAAACTAATAATCAAATAGGTATACCTACTCAGCTTAAAATTAAGAAAATTAAAACTGCACCGCAGACAGGTACTCCTCCGTGTAAACTCAGTTACAAATCAAAATCAACCAACTGTTCAAACCCCTTATATCCACAGTCAAACAAATCCAGAGATAAGAAATCTATATTTACCCTACTTCAGCAATAAAAAAGGATTATCGCTGTCGAGAAATCTTTGATCTGGACACGTATTCTGAGAACTATGGAACTATCCCAAGATAATTTGACACACACGTTCAAACTGTGAAGCATCCTCTCACACGTCCATCTATCTAATCTGAAACATGTCAAAGAACATCAATCTTCAACCATGTCAAATAATGACGGACACACAACCAAAAAAAAAAAAAACGAGAATCCTTGGCACATTCTTATAGAAATGGAATTTTGTATAAATGATTGGTTCAATCAATGACAGCTAGGCTGGAGGATGGGGAATGTAATTCGTTTCTTTGTGTTATATTCAATCATCCTTGGGTAATATCCTCGATTAAAAAACTCAGTAGGTAGAATGAAAAAAATAGATAAAATCTCGGGAATTGAAAAAACAAAAAAGGATATTGTTCGGATGGGTCAATACAGACATTTCTCTATTTGGACCTATCAAAAGACACAGGTGTTGGATGCGAGAAGGGTGTAAAACTATCATGAAACAGTAATTTTTATAGTGACTGTTGGGATTTTAAGCACTAATTTTTGAAAAAGGAAAAAAAAACAATTTATAAAGCCACGAAAAACGGTAGCAATTTGTATGTCGGATGCATGACGCGTATAGCACTTCCACCTGCTATTGTAGGTACAATCTAATAGCAGCCAATAAGGGTCGCCATTGCACCATATTCCACGAAACTCTCAGCCGCTTTTATATCCCAGGAAACAAAGTTGCATAGTGGAACCATGTGTAGTTGATTCAAAAATTGCGGTTAACCGATATTTCCGTGACGAATTTCCCTATAATTTGCGCACATCAAGGATATAGTTTTGGGCGCAGTCAAGCGCAAAACCGTGAATACAACGAAGTCGGCGCACCAGTCCAGTACCCGACGCATTGCACATATCGTTCACAGCTGTGACGATCTTGCAACCCTTCCTGATGGAAGTTATCGTGTATTATGTCTTGTGTTTTTCAGGAATTCCGAATTCGTACACTGGTACAGGTATGAAAGTCTCAAGATTTTTTCCAAGTCTTATGCCATATCCGTACTTTTAGGTATGCACTTGCTTGGATTCCAGCATGTCACAGGTGTATTATACTCATGTATGAGTAAAATTAGTCAGTTAGAACGGTATTTCCCAGGGCAGGATAGACTGCGAGCGAACCCATAAATTTATTCATGGATGTATGCTTGGCTAGTTTTGCTCATTTGCATTGCAAATCCATCTCGTTCAACAGGAGACCTTATTTCTACCCCATTTGACGCGGGATATTAATTTTGAGTCCATACACACTTTGCATAGTTTCGTAACGAACAACAAGAAGCTGCGTCAACAGGTTGACACTTGACAGGGCTTTTCGAACTTGTAATTTCATTTAGTTATTCATTCCCATTTTTTCCTTGAAAAATATATCAATTCTCTCTTTAAATAAGGGCTTAGTTGTGTGTAAAATAGGGAGTCACAATGCTTCTTGGAAACCCGACCATTCAATCTCAGACTTAGTCGTAGGTTAATCAAGAATTAACTAAAGTTGACACATCAAATTGACCCTCAAATTTTTAAATGCTATTTCTTGTCGTAAGAACTCGGGAAGAGAGTTTCAATAATTTTTCACAGTTCAACCAGGGCTTGCTGGGTTGCAAATTGAGTTAACCCCGGGGTTAAACCATGATTTGACTAAAAAAAATTACCAATAAAATTTCTCTTGAGTCGACAAATTAATACGCCTCAGCACTTTTTAAGCATCATTTCTTATAATACAAAAACCGAAAACGTATTTCAAAACATTAGTTTAACCGGGGTTCATATGGGTTAAAAATTGATTTACTTTCGACCTGAATAATAATGAAAAAATAAACTAGAATTGACATATCCACTAGACTATGCACTCTTTAAATACAACTTTGCATAATACAAACACCGGAAAAGACGAATTATATTTCATAGTTAAACTATAGAGCTTAAGTGATTTAAAATAACCCGGATTTAACTATTCAAACAAAATGTAAAATCAAAAAAATATTCTGCGAGTTGACAGATTATCAAGCACAGGTAACGTGGCGACAAGATGTAAAAAAATATGCAGGAGTCACTGACCCATTGATTTACTAAGCGAATATGCCAACTCGATTCATTAAACGAACACACCTAACTCTAATTTTAGTCAACTGACAGTAAACTGACATTGGGGCATTGAAATCCCTTTCATTGCTCCAGTGGAAAAAAAAACAATGGAAAACTACCAAAATGGAAATTTCGAGAATTTGGTGAATTTGTATAAAAACCTTTAACGTAGGTTGAAAGTTGAGTTAGCTTGGGTTGATTTGTAGGAACCGTAAGCTCAACCAATCAAAAGAGACGAATAAAACTGATAACACAGATCAACTTGAGTCTGTACACTCTTAATGTCCGGTGCAGCGAAGGGTAGAAATATGCCCTCAAAACATAGGTTCCTGCGAGGGATTAAGCATTAGTTGTCTAAGAACTTGTCTGTACACGCTGTTACCACTCAGGAATCAATGATCTTGCCACCAAATGGTCAAATAAAAATTAATACCAAACCCCTTTTCATAAACTTATACCATGTCTCCACCGGACACTAACCCACGATTAACATAAATACTCAACTAAACTCTTTTAATTGATCTAGATTAATCACATAAATTCAAATTCAATCGGTGTAATACCAAGTCTTCACCGGACACTTATACACTATAGAGATAAATCATTAACTGATTTCACATAAATCTCGAAATTTGCGATATGAATTTAAAATTAATCTCATAAATCGCATTCATCCTATTCACAAACCTTTTTATTGCCACATTCAACCGTTTCCGCACTTCTTTGTAATAGCTTGAGAATCGAAAAAGAAAACTGAAGCTGTTTAAATATGACAGGTCTGTTACACATTCATTTTCCATTGGGATTTTTACAGTGGAAATCTCTTTTCGTTTTTTAAAATATCATGTGCCGTCTCGTTTGAGACCCAAAATGACAGAAAAATAGTGATCAAATCAAATTAATTCTGTTTGTCTGGTGGAGCCACATCGGGATTTATTTTGTGTCGTCTGCCGGGCCGCTAATCGCAGTTTTGTGGTCGGTGGACACATTATTCTATAAGTTCTACCGGTGGTTAAAGTTGCAAACTTTGTCAGTTATTCACCTTGGCAAAGGTAGCCAATAAAATAACATTGTGTCAATTCAGGGGTCGATCATATTTTAACTTGCTGATTTGAGCAAAAACGTAAAAACATAAAATTACAAAGCGACAAGTTGAAACTTAGTATAAAGTCTCTGGATTCCATGAAGCGAACACAAAGAACATCTGATTTTATCAGAGATAAAGGAATTCAAAATCGAAGTAGATAACAGGGTTAATGCCGGGAGCGCTATTGTTTTGTACGAGGTTTTTTCCCACTTTTCATACGAGAGGTAAGACAAACGCATGACATCATTAAAACTCGTCTAAGACAAAATGATTTGAAAATGATTTAAATGTGAGCGATCTTTGCCCACAAATGATGAATTGATGAGAACATATGCTAGTTTGAACTTTCAGAAGTCCGATGCATGAAATCTGTAAATTCTTTCGGAAAATCAAGCGCCGTAGTTCATCAAGCCAGTGGTGCTTTTCCTACGGTTAACAAGATTTAAGAAAAAAAATCTACATTTTCGTCCAACAAGAATACAAAATTGGCAGTTTTCTCTGTGAAGGCATAACACTTGCAGGAATAAGTTGCGGTGATTCTGTGTAGAGCTTATAAGTGGAACCGGTTCTTGATGAAAGTATAAGACCATTTCATTCGTGGCGCTTGACAATCCGAAAGCATCCTACAAGTTCAAGTATCAGACTTCTCTTGCCGAAAATGCGTGTTAAAAAGTCTTCTAAATTTAATCATAATGTGGTGACAGATCCCTCCAAAATGTGGTGAAAAATCCCCCACACCTCCCCAACACTGAAATTATGTTTTTTATAAATAGTCTTATCTTCGATGAGTTTGAATATGATGTCATGCTATTGTCTTTATCTACTTTTACTTCGCATTACCTCCCTGGTTTTTATCTTTTCATCTTGTTATCAACTCGGACTTTGGATGCCCTTGTCACTAGAGACAATCCAATGCTATTTATGTTGGATTTTCGCAGCCCAGTGGCAGTGGATCTATGCTACCTTTTGTGACATGCGATAAATTGGAAGATCTTTGACAGATCTATTCTATGTCAAATTATTAAAGGAACAATAGAGCTTTTAAAAGTTTGACGTCTACTGGTTTTTTCAGTGAGGTATACGGATACCCAACAAAGTTCCTTTTGATATGAAAAACGAACAAAAATTACACATAAAAAGAAATAACTATTTAAAAAATGCAACCCTGTATTTTGATGAACGAGAAAGTTGTAGAGTTTCCAGCCATTGACATATACTCTACGCATAGGTAAAATAATGACCACTAAGACATTTTAGAGATCCGATCAAAGAGACCAAGTAAAGTAAAGCAATGACAAATGTAGTCTATTAAAAAACACAGATTTTCAAAGCAATTTTGTTTACTTCATAAAAAAATTTATGCAATTGTGTCCCATTTTCTTATCATGTATAGGTACTTATTTGTTTTTTTAGCTTCTATCTAAGGTGGATCGTATAACCCTTAGCATCATGGATGGTAACGAAACTATACGGAATATCAAAACACTACAGGTAACAATCAAATGTAGTAGAGCTGGCGGCGGCGGCGTATTTGAACAGTTGGCTCCTGAGTTACGCAAAGGAAAACTAGCAAACGATATCCTCCTAATCTTTCCAATAAATCTGGCGGTTTTTTGAAACCGTGTGCACTGTCATCATTAAATTTTTATTGTCCGGAGATTTTTTTTTGATTCCTAAATACCCATTATGTATGTTGTACTTAGAAATGGTAGTGTAAAGTATATGTATACTAGGTACCCACCGCAAATGGTTTCAAATTGAATCTAGAGAGCGAAGAAAATAAGATTTTATCTCTTCAAAAAGCGGTTACCTATTTGAAATAGTTTATTTGGATGTCGTTAAAAAGTTCAAAGAGGTTTTTCTCAGTGTCCATAGAGGAGAGAATACAGTTCTTTTCGTTATATCAGAAGGCTTATCTAATTTAGAATAAATAGGTTGGTGCAAAATGTATTGAGTGCATAAGAAGTTTTCGGAGAATGGTTGGGAAGGTGTCACAAAAAACGTTTTTTTTTTTGCTAGATATATTTCAACCCTGCGGCTAGTTGTAAATGCTCAGAAATAATTCAATTCTGAAAACTACGAGTCTCTCAGATCGGCAAATTAAATTGATCTTCAATGGCAACTGCACCCATGTCATTTTTTGAAATTTTTTATGAGCATTTTGTAAAGGGTGAGCCTGCAGATGATGCGGAAGTTAGCTGGGAAGAAAAGTTATTTAATGAATTCAATAAAGTTGAACTTTTCAACAAGTCGAAAGAACAATGTTTGACAATTTTAGTTAGAGCGGTTTTTTATCAGGATTTTAATTGGAGGTCTGGACTCTAGACTCTAGAGGTCCGAGATTAGCGAAAAAGTTAAGAAAATTTCATAGCTCCTAACGTCATGCGAATTTATACCTATATTCTATTCAACTTGACATTCTTCTTCTTGTGGCTTTATTGGAAAAGTGTGCTTCAATAACCCAGCGAATATTCAGACTTAATAGGAAGAACATGACTCAAATTGTGACATGAAGAGTATTGCGTTCCATTCAAAATTTCCAATGACCTTATAGCGGCCGTAATTAAAAATAAATTAATTCGCTTGATAATAATTGTGTATTTGATTTAATAAAAACTTCCAAAACTAGCTGTTGGCTCAGCCTATAAATGGAATATAGGTTCTCATGCGAGCGGCAATTGCCATAGTCAGTTGTTTTCCCTCCTGTTAGGGCTCGCTTGGACAAAAGATCTTCGTAAGTAGACTCGTTTCGTTCTTTCGTTCGTTTCTTTTCGACTCGACTAGACCAAAGCATGCAACTAGCTGCTATTGGAAATCAGTCATATTTTCCTGAGTTTAATTGCTTGTTAAAAAGTCTTTGTCAAACAAACCATTTTAAGGGGTCTACGAGCGAAAAACAAATCACCTCGGCTCGCGGCCGTTTCTGAACATGTAGCGTATTAGCGCTCGAGTAAGTCACAGTCGTAGTGTATTCAACAACAAGTTAATTATAATAATTTAGGTTTTTAGGGTGTCCTTACCCGAGTGACAAAAATGTTTCTTCGTCGGGTTTGGGTAGGTAATTTGAGCCTTATCAGAGGCCTTATAAAAGAATCACTATCGTCTGCGTCTGTCGTTTCTATACCATCGCGCGTATAAAAGGCCATAACGCTGGGATGCCATAACTTATAACAACGACTATCGATCCCTGAAATATTTGGGACGTCAGTGATCTACTATTTGATAAAATATAATATTAAGTAAGTGCAAGGGTTGCATCTGTAACGATCTTTTAAATACTCGACCCTCTTTACCCGGTAACACCTAATTTAAAAGATTTTTGGCCTGATTTCATATAATATATGTCAATTATTCGTACTGGCCACGCCCACAAAAATTACCGTGGGCTGTTAATTAATTAATTAGTTAATAATTTTAATTTCTTAAGAATAGTGAGAAAATGCGCAAAAGCAAATATCAGTGTTAAACAAAAACAGTTTTTTCCTCAAAACGGCCCTTAAAAGTGGGCGGAGCGCAATATCTTGTATACAACAAGCTTAGCAATTGGTAAATATAATATTTGTCATAGAATTTTTTTTCGATTTAGAATTAATTTTCCGGGAAATCAGGTTTTTAGAAAGCTAACATGTTAAAAGTGGGCATGGTCGATTATGTGCGCGGTTCACTTTTTGTCTTATTAAAGACTTCTGGCCGCTAAAACTCTGTACCAAAATTTGAGCTCATATGCCTTGTCTTAATTGAAAAAAGGCATTTTGAAATAAAATTTTGAAATAAGAAGAATTTGAGGTTGCCTGAAATTCAAGTCAATACTCAGCCGTGGGCGTGGCTGTAAGAAGATCTTCTCAATTTTCTTACTTTGTCTGTACAAAATGAGAACCAAGCAAACACTGCAAGTTTTAATTTCCCAGCTTAATTTTAAGGATCTCAAAACTGAATACATACGGACAGACGGACGGACGGACATGGCTAAATCAATTCACCTGTCGGTCTCGATCATATCTCTTAAAGTTCTTAGGGGTCTACGGTGATTATTTCACTGTGTTGCAAACTATGCATTAAAATTAATACACCCTGGGCCGGGTATAAAAATCCATAAAGGCCAGGGACACATGGTGGCAGAAAAACGTGCAACTAACTCCCATCCGACTAGAAGTTTAACACTTTGTTTCCACTGGCAATAATACGAGGATTAGAGAGAGACGATTTAGAAATCCCAAAGTGGTTCCACGTTCACCAGACAATGTGTAGGATAAATTTGACATAAACACTCTTTTTCTGTCATTTTGGCTCTCAAAATAGAGTGGCTATGTGATTTCCCAGGAGCGAAAAAAGATTTCCGTTGCAAACATCCCAATGGTAATCGTTATTCTGACAGATCTATCATGCGTGGACAGTTTCAGTATCCTTTTTTTAACGATTCTCAAACTGTTAAAAAAGTGTTCGAAAAAGGTTGAAAGTGGTTTGTGAAAATGGCGAATTAGATTTATGGGGGGATTTATTTTTAATCGCTTGCCGAGATAATTTTTATTTGAATGGTTAATCGGATTTAATGAAGATTTATATATTAATCGCGGATTAGTGTCCGGTGGAAACATGGCATTAGAGTTTACTTTAGTAGACAACGCACGATTGCGGCTACAACAATTTCCGAGTTGCGACTCCTTCAAGTCGAAGGACAAAAAGTTTTTTTTTTATCTAACGATGAAACTAGCGGTTTTAACCACAATTGTAAGGAATCACATGGAAGACAACAATTGTCATTGTTATTTCTCAAAAAGCTTGGAAACATTTTTTCAAAGAAAAAAATTAGATTTTTCATCAAAACTGAGAGGAACTCTATGGAATTTTTTTTTGTAATAATGTTTTACTGAAAATGTTTTCAAAAAGCTTGGAAACATTTTTTTATTTCGAAGAATTAAAAATTATATTTTTCATAAAAACTGAGAGGAACTTTACGGTATTTTTTGTTGAGTAGGTATGCTTGCTGGTGAAAATCATGCAGTTTGTTCGTGCACGTTTTGCTGTTGCGTGTGTCCCAGGCCTCATTACCTGATCGATACATAAAGTAATCAAAATCGTTAATTTTGCATTATCAACTGCTGCCATTTACTCACAGAAAAACAGGAAAAAATGTTCAAGTAGTTTGTCACGCTCTTCTCAAAGGTTATTTTCCAAGGGCACACTGAAAGCAACTTTCAGTTCTCATTAAAGCTTGAATTGTGCTGCAGAGTTAAAGCCTTCAGCCCAATGAATCCGTTGCATCCGTTACATTAAAGTACACAACTGACAACTGAGTTAAATATACATGTTCTTATGTGAAGCGGCCCATAGAAGAACTTCGTGACGTACGTCGCTTCCCATAAGAACGTGTGTATTTCACTGAGTTGTCAATTGTGTACTTTGAGGTAATGGATTCATTAGGCTGAAAGCTTTATTCCGGAGTTATGGCCGTTTCGCATTCATCACGAGAGCGTCAAACCAAAGCGGCAGCGACAACGCGAGACCAGTGAAATCATTTGTTACTACCTACACTATGAAAGCGAGAAACCGCGACGACTCTTTTGACTGCACAGTGACAAAACTTTGTGCAACATGAATGGTTTTTATTTCCAAAAGGAAAAAAATGTATTCAACAGCGTGCCATAATTCACACAGCGATTGACAGAATAATCCCTCGGCGAGGGTTTTTCAACTTTTCGAAAAGGTCGTCGTACGACTCAGCACACAGCGATAACGCCGGTATTGGGAACCAACCTATACATTGCCATTGATTTAAATTCATTTGACAGCACGCCCGAGACTCTTGCCCACTCTCTCGCTCTTGTTGTGAAACAGGCATTAATATACCAAATTTGGCAAGATAGCTCAAGTTTAAGTCCGGATCGAAATTGAGGGAAAAATCATTTCTAGGTTTTACATTGGCACTGGAAAACTTGACCTTTAATTGTTTCTGGCTTTAAAATTGTAGACTTCTGGCTCATATATAGGTAGAGTTCCTTACTTTATGGCTACGACCACAACAAAGCTCTCGCTCGAGCAAACTTTCTGCCGCGATCGACTCGAAAAGCTCTAGCGGCCGAACGATCAACCGCAATCGACGCACGCACAGTTGGTGCACTCCTGCCCTGGAGGTTGCGCGTAGGGCTCTTATAAAGCAC
This sequence comes from Neoascia interrupta, assembly GCA_947623515.1. Classification (NCBI taxonomy): domain Eukaryota; kingdom Metazoa; phylum Arthropoda; class Insecta; order Diptera; family Syrphidae; genus Neoascia; species Neoascia interrupta. The sequence goes on along the minus strand of OX392464.1, from coordinate 4,504,405 downwards.
AATTTAACCAAAACTGGTCTAATGCGTACATATACCTACATCAAGCCTTATGAGAGCACATAGCTATTCAAAGGCTACGATTGAAAAAAACTCTTAACCGTGTAGGAGGAGCCACTAAGGAGACAGAAAAATAATTTGCAGGCTCTTCTGAAGAGCGACAAAAGGTGTCTTTATCAAGATTGTTTTGCAAGAATACACACCTACACGTCCTGTGTAAGAATTGGGTGGTAAGTATGTAGGAAGGTGCCTATAACCTCTTACCTAAAAGAACCCATACCGCCTGGTAAAAGTTTAAATACGACAGATAGATAGATCGATTTATTTATTTAATATTGGAAACTACGTCAATAATTTAGGTAGGTATTTACAACCACCCAGATAGTTTAAAAAAGCACTTCAAACAACAATAAACTCGTGTAAGCAATTGTTTCTTTCTCGAGTAGGTATCTATCTACCACCCTATGGCTAGTCTATTGGATAGTAAATATTTAGATAGAGAGGTTAAACATTACTTTTGAAAACCTACTTGAGTTCTATCGTAAAGCAGCCTGATAAGTTTAAGGTATTTTACCTTGGTTTGGTTGTATAGGTAAATGCTTACATATTTTCAAGGGTAATTTTGGTCTTATCACACAGTCAACTAAAGGTCAGCTTTCATAACTGCACTTGATAAGAAACAAGTTGCATTAACAATTCGCCACAAAACTTCAGCAACTCGTCTTTCATTGTTGTTCGGATATGCCTACCTACAATATGTTACCTATGTACATACATTACCTCGTCAGGCTACTGTATACAGTCATTATTATGTTACCCTTGAAATTAGGTAAAAAATTTATGATCGCACTGCACTTAATTCCAATTTCTTAGTCATCTAGGAGTGTATGACCTTTCCATTATATGTGGTCATGGAAAAATCCCATTAAATCCACTGAAGGTACAGTACCTACCTACACATCTCATCCTTTCAAGTTGAAATTTTCCTTTATTTCTATTCCACAAAAAAATGAGAAAACCTGGAAATCCTCGATCACGAAGATTAGTCCAAAGGTACAACGCGTCTCAAAACAGAACGTTTTGTTTACGTTCCCACCACCACCAACAAGAATGGAAAATCTTATCAGAACAACAAGCAAAGGTAATAATATCCAGAAACAGGGCGTATCAGGCATGCGGGACTCTGTTGTACAACACGATACCGCAACGAACGACCCTTAATTTGGGGAAAAAAATAAATAATAAAAAAAAGACGCGTAGTAAAATCACTTCGAGTTGGGCCCTTCTACGCACTCCGCGTACGCAGCGCATACGATCGTGTTTATATCCCTCTCTCTCTCTCTCTGGGATGCATCCTTCCTCTCACTCGATCTGTTGTTTATTAGCGGCCCGCTGTAGCAGCCATAACATCAACAAAACGTACTGCACTCCACCAGCAGCGTGTTTAGAAGAACGGTCGATGACCTGGTCCGAGTGGCAAAGGCAAAGGCAATATGGCGCACTTTGTTTGTTGTTTACGTTTTCGAGAAGGAATACCCTGCCTGATCTGTATGCAGAGTTGCTGGTGCACTACCACCATCCACCACCACTCCACCGCCGCTACAATCCTTAAATCAGGTTCTCTCCGACTCTGGATAGTTTTCCCCGACGCATTTTCCTTCTTGTTCGCCATCCACCTATTTTCGATTAATTTATCACGATAACAGGAACAGGGAACACTTGTTTTGGAATAAGGGATCTTAAAGTAGCGTGATATATTGAAAAGCAGACTGTGGATGGTTTTTTTTCGAAGAGTTGCTATGTGACAGCTTGCCTTGTTGTGGGGATGATAGAAGACAAAAATACTTAAAATTCAAATTGATCCTATGGTTATAAAAAAAAATACGTAACGACGAATCTGTGTTTTAAGGGCTGCACAAAATTGAACATCTTGTCAAAAAGTCCACAGAAGTCATAGGGTACAGTTTAGGTTAGGTTGATGGATGCCCTTTTGACAATAGTCACGGCTTCACTTAGACCAGCAGTTGGGATAGGGTACAGTTTAGTACAGTTCATATAAACGTTTAGCAGTAACCTGAAAGAAGTAACGATGACTTTAAAATGCTCCAATTTTTCCACTAAATTCAGAGTTTAGAGGTGTTTTAAGTCCAAAACATTGATGTGGGCTCAAAATTAGATATAAAATCAAATCGATTAATTTTACTCTCTTACATTTGCTGCGTTAGAAAACAACAAAAATTAATCAAACTAAACTTTAACCTGAAAAAAAGACTTGTTCTTTCTCACGGTCCCCACCTCCGCGAGGTTCTGACAAGCCCTCCGAGAGTATCATTTGTCCTGAAGAACTTCTCAAAATGCCGTTCGGATTCGGCAAAAAATTATAGGTCCGCTTGTATGTGAAGAAATTAACACACACAGCATGCATTGTTGAGAAGTTGGCCCTGGTTCACATCGAGCTAATGCGCCGCTCTATTTATTTATTTTAAACTTTAACCTACGCCAACATATTCCATTAAATTTTTCTTTAAAGTTAACATTAATTTTTTAAGAAAAAACTGTATTTGTTGGAGCACTCATACACAACTACTGGTCCATAGTCCATTGTACTACCATGCAGACTACCTTACTTTAATACATTTAGTTTACCCTGAGAAGGAGCCTTAGTCATGAAGGGCTTATGCCTTCAGCCCAATGAATCCGTTGCGTCGAAGTACACCCGTTCTTATGGGAATCAACGTAGGTCACGAAGTTCTGGGCCGCTTTACATAAGAATGTGTATATTTAACTCAGTTCTCAGTTGTGTACTTCAACGTGACATATGCAACGGATTCATTAAGCTGAAGGCTTTAGGTGTTCGGCACTCACCATGTTAGCGCCCCGCAATTTTATGTGAGCCGAACAAGTACAGAAGAAGTGTCCTCTCCACAGGCAGCACAGGTGGTGGTTTCGTTCAATAGTAGCCTTTTTTCGTTCAAAAGAAGCCTGCTGTTTCTCCTGAGAGATAGAAGGAAATACGCTGGCCCATTGCAGACGTGCGGGCGTAGTCGTTTAGTCTGTCTGCATCTGCACCTTTTGCAGTCACATCAACAAGCCGTGACAACAGACGTGACAACAGATACTGATGCTTAGGTAAGGTTAGGTTCTGGTTAGGTTGGGTTAGGTTGAAGTGGTAGTCAGATCCGATAGTCGGAACCGATACTCTTAGGTCTACAAATAGGTCTATTGCGGTGCCATGTGAATCTAGAAATTAGTTAGAAATAGTTTAGAATATTAGAAATTAGAAATTAGAAATAGTTTTGAGCTGGAGAGAAGCGTGAGAGACATTTAAGGTCGGTCTTATTTACATCGATTAAATTATTAGAGAAGAAGGCTCCAAGGTAAAGAGATCGTTTCTTAGAAAGAGCGCGGGGCATATGTCGAGAAGGTGGAGAGTATAGTCTCTTCCTCCTTCTCTTCCATTCAGCTCCTCCAAAAGTCGTTAGAAAAAGTGCCAAGGCTTGCGATTAATCTCTTAGAGCGTTAAGGATCTAGCTTAGAGCAAAACTGTTTCTTCGCCAGAAAGATCGACAGTCTAGCCTGGGCTATATTAGAGTATATAAAGACTGATTCCAGGCACTTGATGGCCGCCTGACTTTCGGACAAGATTTGTATATCCTTGGTGGATATAACGATATCCAAAGCCAAGACAAGACTTCCTTTATCGCCATATTTCAGCCTGAAAAACAATACAATGATCAGGAAGACGAAAAGAGAGACTAAGATTCAGTTTATCTGGGTAGACCGCCCCCACCTACCCCATCAATTGTATTTTGTCTTTGATGCATTGGTGAAGAATTGGATCTATTCGCATTCCAGAGAAACAAGATCATCCCAAGAGGATCTATAGGTGGAATGGTAGTCAGTCTGCTAGTTCTTATCAAACTATAGCTGAGGTATGATGAAGCTTCTGCATTCTGATAGATTAACAAACTGACAGGTATCAAAATCATTCTTACCATCATCAATTAAAATCAAGTCTTATCGCCCAAAAACAAGACCGCCCAAATAAAGAAATGTCATAATACAAAAAAAAAAATAGAAAAAAAACTAAAAAGTTTCATGGTTTTTAAAAAATGTTAAATTGGGCATACGCGGAGAAGCGGCGGCGCCTCGACCACCTGTATGTAAAACCGAAGGCCGGCCGGCGTATGAGTCGAAGAGACAATCGGAGTCTCTTTTTAAGAACCACCCAAACACTTTTTGATTAGATACATACATATGTATGTACATATGTATGTACGGCGAGTTGTTGTTCGGAAATTAACTAAATGGCGGAATTTTTCAAAAATGTAAAATTGGACATTGGTGCCCTGAGGACCTGCATGTAAGGCCGAAGGCCGGATGGTGTATGAGTCGAATAGAAACCCAAAAAAAACTTCTTAACATTTTGTTGTTTTGAAAAATTCGTAAAATGACATTTGGGTAGGCATCGTGACGCTTTACATTTTGAGATTTGGGCAAAATGTCACTTTTTGAACGTTATGACAACTTTAAATTTGGGCGCTATGTTTAGGAGATATGCTTTCAGTGTATAGGTAATAAAAAGCTTGTTATTTTTTTCCAATTTACCACAACTTTATTAAATAATTTAGGACGGACGCGTTTCGGACTCAAAGTTCCATTTTCATGCGTCAAAAAGTAAGTACAACATTGTTTGTGGCTTTTGCAACCGTCGCGTTAGGTCTTATCACCCAAAACCACAACGCCCAAATTTAAAATTGTCATAACACCCAACAAATTCCTTAACAATTTGTTGTCATCAATTTTGCGCTATGGCGTTTCAATTGGGCATTGTGGTGCTTTACACCTAAAATTTGGGCAATATGACGCTTTTTCGGGCGCTATGTCATTTTGAAATTTGGGCGTTGTGGTTTTTGGCGATTAGACCTAACGCGCGCCGCTCTGAGCTCTTTTGGTTCAGAGAACAGTCAGCAGAGTGCTCTACTGTCTTCGAAACTAAAAAGAAAAACGCCCTAAGTTTGACTTAGCTCTTAGAACACTGAAGATGAGTCTTTGCTTGACAAGAACGTATTTTTAACGATTTTAGTTGACAGTTATACACCATAAAATATCGAAAGAACCTTAAACACGAGACGCTTTCGGATAATCAACCCCAAGACACCAATTACTTTTAATAATTGATGACATTGATGAACTTTGTGCTCAAATGTACAAGCATGCAGAGACGTACATATATCAGGGAAGACGTTTAGGCACTTAAAAAAGGCTTAAGCATTAGTTACAGTCTTACAAATTCGCTGAGTTGCAAAGGTACTTGCACTCGTACCCTGTGACTACAAAAGAATAAAAAACGCGTTGCAACTTGGTGTGTGCACAAAAGATACACGATTTTCTGAATGCGCTGCGCGCTTGACTTTTGATAATAATAATACCCCGAGTCCCGGGGAGTCGGAGGGAGTCTCCGCCAGAATCAAACTTGATTGCTCCTCCACTTTTGTCGTTGATGACTCCACGATGTGACCGGTTATTCACCCATAGCGAGCCACAGCGCACAGCTCTATGAGGAGAAGACCCAGATGAAAACATAAACGAACGAACCTGAACAAAACAAAACAAGTAGAAACTCGTAAATACGCTTGGATTCTATAAATCTAACATTGGTGGCCTGGCCTGCCCAAGTCTTTCACTATGGAAGACTGTACTCCGCATTGGAGGCTCTGTGTGGTGTTGTCCACATCGTCGTCGCTTGCCATGACGAGTCGTTCTTTGTTTGGCACATCGTCGATCGTTACTTTGGCTTTGCATGACGGAATCAAAGAAGGCCGGACTTATCCAACGGGAATGCTTGCCAAAAATCCGTAAACGTAAACACAACATGTTCGTCTGGTTGGCTTTGGCTTCGGCTTCTGCCAATAAATAAAGAAGATCGAATTGAAGCAGAGGTAGGTCATCCTCATCATCAACACGGTGTTCCTTGCGGGCAGTGCGGGCATGGTCTTGGTCATTCTCTATCATCAAAACAAATAAACGGTACGCAACGGCTATCATACAACAATATTGTGGTGTATGGGTGGATTCACTCTTCGTTAATCAAATAAGCTGCGCGCGTCTGCCAATTATTATTGTGATGAAAGTGTGCCTTTGCCTTATACTGCGGTCTTTTTGCTATTCATCTTCAGCATGTGAGAATTATAAATGTGTTTGTTTATGAGCATACTTTTGAGCCTTAACGTTTAATTGGGTTTCTTGACTTGCTTTCACGTTTTAATGAAATAAAGTGCACGGTTCGAGCTGAGGTCAGTTAGCAGATCAGAATCGGAATGAAACTCGTATGATAATAATCAGAGCATAAAAAATTTCCTGCAAAAGAAAGAGTTTGCATAATTTACGATTCAAGCTCATTTTAAGGTCGTGTACCCATGAGCCCGTGATTAACAATTTCTTACGAAAGGGCTGATCACAGTAGAAATATGCATTCTTTGTGCAAGATCAGCTATTTTTTCCGCTGCCATTTTACGAATTAGGGTGACACTACATGCGTTGCTTTATTGACGTAAAACTAAAAACATATTGCTAAATGCCACGAATATTGCTTCCATATATTCGTTTAATCCATATCTGGCTAAATCCAAGCGAATTTCCTTACAGCCTTGCGTTTCATATTTTTCCCTGATGTGAAGCGCTCGAAATTCGGCATCTGAAGGTATCTGTATAAATAGCTGTCACCCAAAATTGCGACTCCGAGTTTTTGGGTACATTGCGTCTTATGAGAGGCCCAGGGTAACTGCTTCCTTTCTTACCTATGGGATGGGGTATAAGAACTACAATGAAGGCTATTTAATTAGTTAATCTATTTTGCGTTCTAAGCGTTTAATTTATTACATAAAGCGACCTCTTTTGGTTTCAAGCTACGTTTTTATTTTTTTAAAGCAATCTTCCAAAAATAATTTTCAGTGGTAACCCTGGGAGAGGTCTTCCGCTTCCACGTGCGACAGTTGGCACTCCCATCATGACACGAGCGACTCCTGTTCTCAATTCGCTGTTCAGAGTCGGTACAAAAATATAGATCCCCTCCCTATAAAAAGAACTGTAAGTAACACACATAGCATGCATTATTATGACAGGTCATGCGACGGCTTTTCTGAGCTCTAAGTGTCATGTCAGTTAGTTTTAGCTTTTGAAGAAACACAAAATAGTTTTTAGTATCTATTTTAATGGTCTATTCTTCTCTATTCTATTCTTATGGCCTTTTCAGTTTGTTATTCGGTAGAACGCTACGATTCGGCATTGCGATCGAACAGAGAAATTCATTCTTCCTTATACCACGTCTCCACCGAGCACTAATCCGCGATTAATATAAATCTTTATTAAATCCTCTACAAATCACGGATTTACCATACAAATTGAAATCCTCTTGGCAAGCGACCAAAAATAATTCCTCTCATAAATCCCATTCACCCTATTCACACACCTATTTTTTGCACCTTTGGAACAGTTTGAGAATAAAAAAGGATCTGAAACTGTCCCTGTGCGACAGATCTGTCACAAGTACGTTTTTCATTGTGATTTTTACAGAGGAAAACGTTTTTTCGCTCCTGGGAAATGACATCGCCACTCGCTTTTGAGAGCCAAAATGACAGAAACAGAGCTTTCGTGTCAAATTAATACTATGTTTGTCCGATGGAGCCATGGAAAGGCTATGCTACGCTACAAAGTAAATATAGAAAGAAAGAAATATGTTTCTTGTTTATCATTAATGTTTTATATTAAACCATACTTCTGTTGTCGTGTAAATTCGACTTATAGGGTATTTCCACCGGACTCTAATCCGCGATTTAGACAAATCCCCTTTAAATAACGAGATTAACCATACGAATATTATTCTCTTTACGACGAGATTAAAAATTAATCGCGTAATAAAGCGAAAAAAAGCAAACACAACTTTTATTAACAGCCGGGTATCATCTACTCAGCAGTCTTTCTTGCGTGGTTAAAGCGATGCGCAGAACTGCTGATGTTGCTATTGATGTGGATGTGATTGCTCCTGTCAAAAAAATTAAATGCAATAAGGTGTTTTGTTGATGCTACTTCTAGTTGATGTTGATCAAGTCGGTCTACTATCAACTTTGTGGACCAAAATCCCAATCAACAGATTTGAAAAACTATTTTTGAGTTATTTTTCGTTGCGTAGATTAAAAAATCGGTGGTAATTAAAAACGAATTTAATTTTTTCTGAATCTGCGTTGCCCGAGAGATAAAAAATATTCACGTTTACGCATCTCCTTGCGCATGACGTGATGTCATTGAGAAATGTCAAAAACGAAAGCATACGTCAAGCTAACCTCAAGTACTCCGGTGGAAACAATTTGGGATTAACTTTTATCCTCCTACGTTAATCTCTGTAATAATAATCTCTCTTTTATTTATAAAAATTTTGTATGCTTTAGCTCTGTTTGAATAATTGGGAAAATATTTTGAAAATTGTGCATGGGCTACTCCTTTTAAAACCAGTCCAAGTGTCCAAATGTCAATTGACTTTGTGAAATACGCCAAATGAAAACAAAGTGACATAATAACACTATCGCTTCTCACGAACACTTCAAGTTTATCATACATATTTGGTAGGCATTTGTGGGCAAAATTTAATTTGAGAGCTTTTTTACCCCAAACATTCTGAAGCACAAAAAAATTTCTTGGAATTTCCCTTTCTTAGCTGTCAATAACAATAAATACTCGCAACGTAAACATAAACAAATGCGGTGTGGATGGACGCTTCGCCTCAATAAGGAGCTGCTGAACTGTGGCAGACGTTCGTTTATAATGAATGCTAATTTAATTAACTGCAATCGATTGAGCATGCATTATGCATCAAATGATTGACGGAAAAGATACAATATGGCTTATTAGTTGAATTACAATTAAACAAACCCCCCACTAATGCTATTATGTACTGGTATGAGTGTTTTAAACATATTTTTTTTAGCAAGCATACATTCTTATTTATGTATAATGGAGTGAGATTATTACTTATGTTTTCTGGAAAAAAAATCACAACTTTCACAATCAATGTAGTTGACTTATGGAGCACCCTATATGTATAAATCGAAAAATCGAGTCAGGATTGTCGCACACTATGACACTTTAAGTCGCGCAACGGTTCGATTATGGTTTTGCATGGGATGGGAATATGTGCTCATGTGTAACCGGCGCGAAACCAGCTTGGGGCAACTCTTAAATCTGTGTTTTGCCACAGATTTTTTAGTTATAAAAAATTGCTTTATTTTTTACGCCGACGTGAAACTCTTTCATTTCTTCCAAATCGTCGACAATTTACAGATCAAAGGGTAAAATATTTCATGCTGTTCGTGTGAAGTTACCTTGAGAGAACTAGAAGAGTTACTAATGTAAGCACTGCTAGTGGGGATCGTGTCTTGAGTAAAATGTTGATGCTTCAAAAAATTGCTAGTGGGTGGTAAATCTAATGGCGTAATCTTTGCAACACCGCACTGCCACACCGAGCTGTGAAATAATACTCGGCATTCGCGACAATTCCAGCGTGGTGTTCACTCGGTTTCATTGTGTACAGAACGGCAAATACTGCACCGGTTCACTCATAACTTTAAGTGTCAAATTATTTTGACTTCGGGTGCGTTTCTTTATTCGTTAAACTATTCTGGTATCTGCGGTTTTTTATTTATTCGGAATATTGCGATCATTCCGTTTTGCGTTTCTTTATTCGTTCAGAATATTCGAGATGCATTCTATTCATATTACCTGCCGAGGTAGTACGAATTAGAACGTTCGGAATATTCCAACTTAGTATTCCACATTTTCCATTTCTTCTACGGAATGAATAAAAAAACGCACCCTTCATTTTGTTTACTTTTTTTCATTTCGCAGAGTGATTTTGTTCCCGTCGATTTTTTGTACTTTTACAAAAATTAATTTGGATAGCTTTCAGTTTGAGATATTAAGTTATTTTTTATTGATTTCATATAATATCAGTCGCAATGTAAAAAATCACGAATGAAAAATCAGTTGAAACGTCACTTCACACACACAACCAAAGCTACACCCAGCCTCCACCGTCAAATACAACAGTGGCGAAATTTCGAGTTCGGTGTCGACACCGAACTAATTCGGAGTTTAAAAGAACATTTACATGAGCACGATTCCGTTCAAGTGTACGTGAAAAGAACAATTTTTTTCTATATTCCACACCAGTTTCACGATTCTTTGTTGAAAAGAATACGCCATAAGAGAATCAAAGTTTTTCTATTATATTTAAACCTAACATCATACGAATATAATAGAGTAAGCAAACTGATGAAGGCGGAAAATTTGACATTTCTGTAAGGAGGAGAAACTGCTCTCGGGCAACCAATATGTATTAAGGTTGAAGCATCCAACCGCACACATTCATCCAAATGACCCAGTAGCATCACAAGCAAGAGGAAACAACTGTGGCATTCTTTCTGAATGGACAATTCAAAAGTGTCTTTGATGATGGGTGATCGATTCGGTGGCTTCTGCTTTTGATAAAAAAAAGTCACACTGAATCACACTTCCACTAGTAACAGTTTCAGTTTTCTACCCAACCCTTTTTGCGTAGATTTATCGGACTCATTTCACTTGTTGTTTTAAATCAGAAATCGCGCAATTTAACCAAGTTGCGCATGTTTTCACAACTCATATGAAATGTCATCGTTTGCCTCTTAACAGATCCAGAGAAATAAGAGCAAAGCACACATCAAGTTGATTTATTCTTTCTTTGGTGGAAACACTTTGCGAGTAGATATTTTCTAATTTCTTTTTATACCCTTCTTCTAATTTCTTTTTATATAGATAGGAGGTATATTAAGTTTGTCACATAGTTTGTAACACGGTGAAATAATAATGGTAAACCCCCAAGACCTTAAAGGCATATGATCGAGACCGAATTCTGAATCGAATGAGCTATGTCCGTCCGTCCGTCCGTCCGTCCGTCTGTATGTCACATGTTTTTAGGCCTAAAATTTTGAGCTAGGGTGCTGAAACTTCGTACGTCAGGTGCACGTCATGCGAAGCAGTACAAGTGTAAAAATTTTTGAAATCCGCCCAAAGACACGCCCACAATCGGTCTAAATAAGCAACTACCTCCAGATTTTTCAAAACTGTAAGACGTTCTGAAAGGCTAAAATTTGACATTTAGCATCTCTTAGTGAATATAAGACACAAAAAAGACAAATTTAATTGTTAAACCTCCTCTAGTGGGCGTAACATTAAGTGTAACTTTTCAAATGCAGTTTACTCAGTATTTTTGCTCGAAATTAAAAAAAAATTGCTTAATATTTTATGTGGAAAACGCTTAGTTCCACATCTTGTTCATACAAGACTTTAGGCCCCGCCCACATTTGGAGGCAGAATTGAAGAAAAACCTAAAATTTTCCAGAAAAACTTAATTTCGACTGCCCTTGAGCCTAATTTAGGAAAGCATGAAACAAAAAAAGCCGCAGGTTAGGTAAACAATACTTCCGTCCAGATTTCGTTCTATAAAGTTTCTAGCCACGCCCCCTTTTAGGGGTCGATTTTTCAAAAATATTGAATTTGAACCAAAAAATTGCATTTTTACGTACAATTAGGTGTAACTTGGAAATATCAGTGGAAATATCTTATAATTAATAGTTTGTAATTAGGGGCGGTTGGACCACGCCCCTTTTCGAAGTTTGCATTACTTATAAAATGTCAAAAAATAATTATGCCATCAGCATTTTACAATGTGGGATTGGATGGGGTATTCAACGGTCCGTTTTACGGACTGTAACTTCTGCGTACACACTGTAGCACTTACTCACTGGTTGATCTTAGTTTTGTGTCCGGTGGAAGCATATTGTAAATGCCATTAGTAAACAATAGCTCTCCTTTTTTCGACATTGAGCCTATTTGGTGTCAATGCCAGTCGAACCATCAGTGATTGACATTAGATCACGTTAATCAGTTTCTGCATTGAGCGACGGTTTCTTAGTAAAATCGAGGCATATAATTGGTTTTTTCGACACGATGACATTGACTTATCCCGAGAAAACCTTGATATATGCTTCAGCAACAACCGACTTATCATCCATCGAGTCAGTATGTACTTTCATTCGCTGTGTGTACTTATTTACTCGAACCATTACCACGTGGATGACCTTAACAGAAACACATTTTTTAACTGAAACAAACATGTAATTTGCCAGCCAATTATCTTTCGCTGCAGCAGAACAAATCGTGAGGTCATTTCTGTTCTGACATCTCAGTCAGATTGATATTATTCTCATATTCGCTGGGTAAATAATAAAATAATCTTCCAGCAATTTTTTTTTCCCCAGTAATTTTGTTCCATTGCAACGAATTCTTATAATGTATCCGAGAAGCGACTGTTCGCCTGTCATGATTCATGTCTCATGTAATTGAATTGAAAGGATTCGAGTAAAGTAAAAATATATCTTCTCACAATCTGCATCACCCAGCGTTTTTCTTTTGGTATGAAACCTCGGATTGTTGAAGTGCGTGCACTGTTTCAATCGATATCGTGATGGCTAAGGCAATTTTAAACAATTATGAGAAAATACTGATTCTTCAAACCCCGGCTTCGTGTAGGTACAAAACTAATCAGAATAGAGGCAACCTGGAAAAAAAATCACAGGACGCTACATTCGAAGCTCAAATCGCAAGGTTGTGAGAGTTGTATCTCCTTTTAACAGGGATTCACAAGTACTATAATTACCTGCCAAAGTCTATAAAAAAACGCACGTTAAGAGAACTTTAATTTCATTCCGAAAAATTAATTATTTTCTTTTTTGCTACGTTTTATTTGTTACCTACAGCACCTTTACGAATCCACCTTTACGTAGCTGCATTAATGCAAGAATGCATTCGAAATTCCATCTTTTAACTGGAGTATCACTAATAACCGCTTCTTGCATTATCGCGTGCAGAGAGTTCACCGTAAACCATGCAAGTATCACTGAGAATAAAAGGAAACCAAAACCAAACTCAAGATATGCCATGTTCCAACTAACGCATCTAACGCTTCATTCAAAACGTTTCAAGAGAATTCATTGAAGATTTGATGGAACAATAAGGCGCATCTTATAGATCCCCTGTATAACATTGTAACAAGATTGTAAAACGAATTATGTAAATATGCGTAAAACAAATTTTGATTCCGACGAGTGTAAAGTAATTGTTGGTCTGACTAATATATTCAGTCTGGGTTGTATGCTCCGCTGGACAATAGGTCTTTGAAAAAGGTTCAAAGTTACAAGGCGTCCGGCGTTGTATAGGTGATGATTATGCAGACTTCCGAAACGGTCATATATGTTTATGCAAAAGGCAGTCGGCTGTGGAGGTATTTTTATTTGAATGAAAAATTTGTTTTGTTTTTTGCCAAGTAGTAGCTTGTAAAAAAAAAATGGTTTTACAATAAAATAAATTAACTGCAGCTCTTAAAATTTATTTCTTGACGAGTTCTTAAAACTTGGATCGTTAACTCTATTCCATCCATAAATATACTTATATCTTCAGTGAAGAGGAAAGTAAGGGTGCTTTGCGATCTCTGTCCTTCACACTATGTTATATTTACAGTTTTAGATCGAGATTGACACAAAACCCTAATGTCGGGGTTGAAATCTTACGGATCGTGACTGGAGTGGTGAGGTTTGTCCGTGGCTGATCTATTGAAGTTGTAGTTGACACTTGACAGTGCTTTATACATGGCTGTTTCACAACAAGAGCGAGCGCGATTCTCGAGCGAGTTGTCAAATGTGGTTTATAACATCTTCACAATTTATTTCGCCTTTTCGATAAATTGAAAAATTCTCGCCGCGGTCGACGATTATAACATTCGCTATTGTGAGTTGTCACACGCTGTTGAATAGACGCTTTTTTTGAAATAGCTAAAAGCTGTGTGCAGAGTAAACCAAACGTGATTAATAAAGTCGAAAATTTTTTACAAATATTTTATGTTTTGTCAAATTGCAGCCAAAACAGTCGTCGCGGTTTCTCGCTCTGGTTGTGTATTAATGAACGATTTTTCTAGTCTCTAGTTGACGCTGCCACTCTGGCTTGGCGCTAATGCGCTTGTTGTGATAGCGTTTCACATTGAGCGCGAGAGCGTCAAACTAGAGCAGTAGCGACACAACGCGAAACCAATGAAATCGTTTGTTTGTATATTACTATTACTTTAATGAGAGCCGAAAAACCGCGACGACTGCACAGTGACAAAACATAACATATTTCTAAAATTTGTCTAGATAATTGCACATTAATGGTTTATATTTCACAACAAGTTTTAGCTTCGAGAAAATAAAAAAACATCTATTCAACAACGTGTCATAACTCACAACAGCGATTGACAGAATAATCGTCGACCTGGGCGAGGGTTTTTCAATTTTTCGGAAAGGTCGGCTTGCGACACAGCGATAACGTCGATATTGTGAACCACCCCTTTCATTGCCATTGATTGAAATTCATTTGACAGCTCGCCCAAGACTCTAGCTCGCTCTCTCACTCTTCATGTGAAACAGGCATATGATATGCCACAGGGTTCACTTCATTCTCCGACGTTTTTGCCTCGTGTATATGTGGTTAATAGGCTTTGCCACGTTTAACAACACGGAGAATGAAGTTTCGAAACTTCATGGTCCTGAGAGGATCTCAGCAAAAAGTCCGATTACAATTCCTCCAAATTGTTCAAGGAATAAAAAGTGAATAGTGTCTAGAAAACATCGAAATTGTATGAATGTTTTGAAGCACATAATATCATAAAACGTCAATCTGGGGGTGTGTTAACACACGTCTAGAACTACATATTTGTCATTAATAACAATTTCATCTTTTGAATTTTCGATACATTGATAAATGATGATGTCAATATTACCCTTTATTCATTCTTGGTTGCACACCAGTCGACTAGCTCAAGACCCATTCACAGGACGATTGGGTGAGGATTATGATAAAACGACAATTTTTATAAATTGTCTTTCCACAGGATGGACGTGTATTTAAATTGAATAGATTGTTGATCGCTTGTGTGCATCATAATAGGAATAGGGGCTTTCAACGGCTCCTCATTAGGATGTAATTAATAACAATATAAAAGGGACTTTTGATAAATAAATGCAAATAGGGGCCCCCTTAAATGTCACAGATAAATTACTTTGAATCAATCAATACTTCCTTTTTGACAGATAGACTAAATACTTAGGGTTTGTAAAAAATAGAATCCATCAAGAATGCCAACCTTACGGCCACAAGAAGGGGGGCAACACTGACAAGCATAATGCACAAAGTAGGGGTACGTACGAGTGCGTTCGTACTGTCACTGCAAATCAAACCCACTGATTTGCATTGGCTTTATGAGGAAGATAAAAAGTCACTTCATTTGTCTCTCGATCTTAATGTCCATGTCTACAATGCAATTGAAAATAAAAAACAAAATTGTATTCATATAATTGAAATAGCCCACGTGACAGCTGTCAGACAATCAACACCTTCGGAAAGTAGATATAGTATAGAATGGCATGCACAGGATTGCAATTCAGCGAGTAGGCGATTGCCGATTGCAACTTCCAAGCTATGTGGGATGGTTTTTTCTGCGAGATAGAATAAAAATATTCACATTGCCAGATACCTACTACCAATTGCAATCATCATGAAAATCATCGTTAAACCATGAATCTTATTTTTGGGCGGAAACCACTATAAGTATACTTTATTTAAAGCCAGCTAAAATACTATTGCAACCCAAACTCGTAAAGAAACAGTGGCGTAAAGGAAATTTGTTTATGTCAAAAACTTAAACATTTCACAGAAGGTGTTAGAAAACACGCTGGCTTAAATATGACAGAATTGGTTTAGTTTAACGGAAATCACTTAAAAATTAATTCTAGAATTTCGTTTACTTTTTGCCACAATTAAGTTTTATAATGTCACTTGGCTCAATAACGTTAATAACGCAGCAAAGTTAGAGGAAATAAAGTCGGCAATAGTTTCAAATTGCATTACTCTGTCAAAATAGACCAAGTCCAGTGAAGACGAGGTGCCAGCGCCACCGGTCCTTTCTTACTTTTATACAAAAATGAAGTTTGGAAGCTCACCGAACAGAAAGAGACATTAGCACATAAGCCTCATTACTATATGTCAGATTTTCTAATGAGCTCTGTCGTGGCTAATTTTTAATCAACTACAATCGTCAAATAAATCTCAACTTCAGTCTTAAAATAACACAACGGAAAATCTTTTTTGTCAACCACAACTTCCTCACGTGGTTGTTCGATGTGACATTTCGATGTTGACATTTCAGTGAATCTAAATTTACTGTGTTCACTAGAGCCACCTATTCGCTTATTTTTACAAATGGACAAAGTTCTCGAAATTTCCTTTTTAGTAATTTTCCATTGAAACTTTTCCATGAAGGGGGAATATCTAATGCGATTGTCAGTTTGCTATCAGGGGTCAGTTTGAATGTCAGTTTGAAGCTGTGGCATGCTATACTCGTTGGATGAGCCTTGATTTCTATTCTAGCCTTAGGCTGGAAACACAATAAATCTGAAAATCGTCACATTTTGTCGCCACTTTCCCTATATCATTCTGATTTCTTTCGTGCTATTGTCTACCAAAATATGTCACACATATGTTCGCTTATCTGTAATCATGTTCCAAATTCACCTCCTTACTCGGGATTTTTACGATCTTTTATAATTTGCGTGCGGCTGCGTGCCTTAGGGCCAGTTTTTCAATGGGGGATCATCCTTGCTTCGGAGTTAAACTGAGATCAACCCCAAAAATTAATTTTTCACTGAATTTAGATCCGGGGTTAGGCCCGGCTTAACTCGCCGAATTTAGTAAATTAATCCCGGATCAAACTCTGGCGAACAGTATGAACTTCTTTGAATGTTTTTTCTGTGTGAAATGACAGCTCCTGTGTTTTGCTATGTCAAATGAGAGTTGGGAGAGTCAATAATATCGGAAGTCGATGATTTTGATTAAGTAAAGTTTACGCACGGATTTAACTCTGCACTGAAAAACTGCTCGTTGGGTAAACTCCAGATTCGTTTCGTTCCGGGATCTACAAATCTTGGTTTCATAAGTTGGTCTTAACTCTACACTGAAAAACGCGGCCCTTCGTGCTTAGGTTATACACTTCTGCCAATCTGAAGAGATAGAGACTGTCATTGAGAGAAGTTTGCTATCTCACCCTTACTTATTGGACTCTAGCTTTCACTCTACAACTAAAAGTGGTTTATAAGGTGCTTCCACCGGACACTAGTCTTTGTCTTGTCTTGCGATTAAGATAAATTTTCCTTAAATCCACTCTAAATCACGAGATTTACCATACGAATTTTAATCTCTTCGCGAAGAAATTAAAAATTAATCGCTAATTAATCTCTTCCACAAATGAATTCTCCATTCAAACTGTACGATTTATGTACGTGTTCTGTGAGTTGTCGAACGAAATAAAGAAAATAAACCTTTATTTGACAGCTTGGTATTGGTATATATATGAACTTAGCTTTGTTTACTGTGTTGTGTATAGGGACGCGCAGAAGGGTTGATGTTGCTGTTAATGTGGTTGAACCGTTCAAAACGTTTAAAAGCACTCAGGAGTGCCCACTGCAAGAGGATAATGGATGTCAATGCTATTACTGCTGGGTGATGTTGATCAAGTTGGTCTACTTATCGAACTTATGAACCAAAATCGCATTTACACATTTGACGTTTTCTTTCCTTTCTTTTTGTTATTTCGTTTCGTAGATTAAAAAAATCGCCGGCAATGAAAAATATATTCAATTATTTTTAAATCTGAGTTGCCCGGGAACTAAAAAAGCTCACGTTTTCAAGGAGATACGCAGAGGACGTAACGACCAGATATTGCAATATCCCGCAACAGGACGTCATTGAATAAAGTCAAAAATGAAAGCATACGTCAAGTTAATCTCATCGTTTCCGGGTGGAAACACTTTGAGACCAACTTTTAATCTTCCTACTTTAATCTCTGTATTATGCCACTGCGCATACCATGAGTTAAAGATTTTGACGAGATCTTTTCTGACGGAGATAACTCTGCAGTGAAAAACTGTTTGCTGGGTTAACTCTAGATTCATTTTGCTCCGGGATTAACAGATCTTGATTTAAACTGTGGTCAGTGGGTGTGCGTATGATAGGTTCATTCCATCCTACCCCTGTCATCTGAAAAGAGGACTCGTTCTTTAACATGGTCCTCCACGCCACATCTGCTAGTGTCTGAGCCTGAGGTATAGACAAACACACAGAGAAAATTATTGTCTCGAATCGAGAAATAAGTGGACCCCGATTGAACTCGAGCTATTGCGTCTCCGTTTTTTTTAGTTGTTCAATGTCCATCAAGAAGCCACTGTTATAGACCTGTACCTATACCTGAGCAGGAACTTTCCAAAGAAAAGTGTTACACTAACAGCCTCCTTACACGAGCGACAAAACAGTGGCCGTCGACGGTTGTGATAACATTGCTTGTCTTATGAATGCGACAGCTGTCGCTCGCGTAAGGCCTCTCATAAGACTCAATGTACCCAAAAACCGTTTCGTAGCTCGTGTAAGGCCAGGCTTAGACAAAAAGAGTGACTAATCATAGCTTAGGTATCGGTTTATTAAAGTGCGTCGGCACCGTTTGTGTGCTGATCGAAGAAACCGCGCGGGTTTTATAAAAGCAAACCACAAAAATGCCAAAAGGTCGGCATAATTTTTTTAATTGGAAATATACGAGTAGAGTAGTTTCCTAAAAACAAGCGTCAGCATCGTATTAACTGAATTCATTGCGCAGATCTCAGAAAGGATTGACATGACACTGCCGCCCTATGATGACGGAAAGATTCAGTGATCAAGCACACTCAATGGCGCCGCCGGCCGCCGCAAATCTTCTTAACAATGTCTTAAATTATGCCGAGCCATACTCTTGGATCAAGCCGCACCACGTTGCAAGGCTCTAAGAGCAACTATGTAGGACTCTACAATTTTATAACATTCACCGATGAATTATTACATAATTAGCCAAGGCGATAAGAACCGTCTCTGTACTCTCTGTGGTGTGGATGTGGACATCACCACAATTAGTAATTGTAGCCCCAACATCCACGATGCGCCTGTTGCCGTCAACAATGCCAGTCAGTCATTCTACGAGCACAGAGCACATCAAACAAATTTATTTCAATTACTCGTAAATGTATCTTTTTCTAGGAATCGCGAATAGACACAAACAGTCTTAATGAGTCCAAGCGGAATGATTGCAATGTTCCAGCGTCCACAAATGAAGTGACCCATATTACAAACATAAAAACGAGTGTGAGTCTGTGTCTGACAGGATGGTGGACAAAGAGCAAGACTCTGTTCTGCTGCAATAATTTCGAGGCGAAATCTTGGCGAAACATTAAAGAATCTTGACCGCTCGAAGAGTTTAAGATGTTATCACCTAGAGCCGGGGGGCCCGTGAACCGTGAAGCCATGTTTATTCAAATTCGGCTGCGCCTTTTACGATTCGATTCGCCTGAAGGACTTTCGCGCGGGGTCGCAATTCAAAAGTGGATCTCGCCGTTTGAGTATTTATTTATTTGGCTGCGCTCTGAAACATCTTCACGCCAATGATTCGGAGTTTTTCGGGGCGACTGCTCACCTGAACAGGAAGGTGCCGGGGTGCGCCCTAACAAGTTCACTGCTCACACATCCTTCTTACTGGATCACCAGTCATTATATTAAATTGATTCATGTCCAAAGCAAAGGAAAGGGGCAACAAGTTCCCACGACACAATCCCCACATAAGGTATGTATCTGTGCGGTGGTGATGTGCGTTTCCTTAAAACAGGTGTGCTGTCCACAGGAGCAGTTTACAGGTTTCTTCCGTTGCTGATCCTCCAGAGTGGCTTCTTTCCACACGTAAGACGACCTGGTTGTAGTTGGTCACCACACACCGGTAGTGCGGTGATGTGCAAGAAGTCGCGGTGTGAAATCTAGAGTCTCGCTCATCGAGACCTATTCATTTGGCTGCAGCAAACAGCACACATCCATGTTATTAGTTGATGATGATTCTTGGCGCTGACAGGTTTGTGACAACTTTCTTACTCTGTCCCTGGTCAAATCGATGATGAGACAGGAAATCGCCTTTGTTAATCGATTTTCGTCTTAAAGAACAAGTCATTATTCGATAAAAGAATGGCTCCTACAACGAGCGGAAGTTGTAAGTAGAGTTTCATGCATTTGATGACCAGCTTTGATGTGCATGATAGAGATGTCGCTCCCAGGAGGGTTGTTAATTATGTCAGAATGACGTTTAAGGTCGTAACAGAAGTTTAATGATCATAGAACCGGTGTTTTGAGGAAAACAACTTTTAAACCATCTTAACAAAACTATTTTTGTCATGTCAAAGATTTCAAAAATATTTTACGGTAAGGTAAGCTTCCCAGCAGCTATAAAGTGGTTTACCGGATGTTTGAACTAAAGTCTTTTATCAAAAACCAGAATTTTAAACAAACAATACTGTCTGCTAGTGATAACAGCTCGTTTTTGTTTTTTTCTTATTTCTGGAATCATCAGCACATCTTAATTTAAGATTATTTTTTAATCTTTGACTCAGATGTTCTTTCAGTCCTCGTGCTATAAATGACACATGCAAACAATGACTTTTTGAATTACACCTACAAAGGCTGTCTGACGTTTCTCGTGATTGCATGAGAATGTAAAACAAAACGTTCACCTTTGAAGCCGATCCACTTTTCGCGTCTTGCCAAAAAAGTGAAAACGTCATATTTCGCTTTTTTTTCTGGGATTCTCGACCCCTGAATTGATGTGATCAGATCGCATCATACTTGAAAGTAATCATAAAAAAATATTTTTCTCATATCACGCCACAATTGTGGAGCTCAGCAGACACCAGATAAAGTTTTCATCGTGCGGTTCCTGTTTAATTTCGGTACGTAAGTTACGTGAGAACCTAGAAATTACCCTTTTGGATAGGAAGATGTGTGACACCTAGATTTGTGGTTCTGTGTAGTGAGTGTATCACTTCACTATTATAAAAGTTGCACAAGTTCTGGATGTTAAAAATGACAGCCACTTCCTCTTGCTTGGCGCTTTCGATCAAGTGACAGTTTGAAATAAAATAATGCCGAGAGCAACGTTTTTTGGTTGTCATCTTATCTGCCACAGCCTTTGGGGGTGTGTGCTGTTTTGCAACAAAATCTCAGGCATCGTAGGTAGACGTATATGTATATACTTTCTTGTGTGTATCTAAAGATGTGCGGCTTCATTTGAATGATTTGTCATAGGAGGCTTTTCATTTCATGTAATCATATGACGTGAAATATGTTCCGTATAAGGAACGTTGTAAAAGTTTGAGATCAGCTGGTAAATTTTTTTAATGCCGTGTGAAAATTTAGGAAGCTCCGTTGTGGAAAAAAAAACTTGGGAGCAGCATATGTGAATAATTTTAAGGAATATGTAGGTTAGGTGATAGATTAGTTTATACATATAATCGAGGTTGTTATATTTTTTTACTTGTAGACTCTAAAATACTGTTTGCCTATGAAGTTCCTTGTATACCCGTTTATAGCACCAGCAAAAAGTTAAAATACAGCATCAAAAATTGCTTTTGTCGTGTCGTGTGTGTTAGTGCCTTAGAGGCTCTGTCACAGAGCAGCGTTGCGCCCACTGTGATTTGACAGCTTATAGCGTATTTTTTTGAACACCGAACTGCCACACCGAGCTGTCAAATAATACTCTGTATTCGCGACAATTCCAGCGTGGTGTTCACTCAGTTTCATTGTGTTTAGAACGACAAATACGGCACTGGTGCATTCATCACGTTAAGTAGTGTCAAATTGCTTTGAGTTTATTTTGTTTACGTTTTTTTTATTTCTTGATTTGATTTGCGTTATTTTGTTGGTGTCGGTTTTTGCTACTTTTTACTTAAAATGAATTTTGATTGCTTTAAATTGGAGTTTTTATCGATTTCATCACGAATGAAAATTGAGTCGAAACGTCACTTCACATACACAATTAAAGCTATACCCAGCCTCCACCGTCAAATACGACGGTGGCGAAATTTCGAGTTCGGTGTCGAAACCGAACTAATTCGGAGTTCAAAAGAACATTAACATGAGCACGAATCGGTTCAGGTGTACGAGGAAAGAACAATTTTTTTCTGTATTCTACACCAGTTTCACGATTCCGTGTTGAAAAGAATACGCCATAAGATTCAAACACATTAAATTCAATGGGAGCTACCACAACGTTGCTTCGATAATTCGTCGTTACGTTTTTTCACGTAAGAAAGTTTTGAGAAAGCAGAAAAATTCAACACGATGAACTTTTGAGTGCATTTTGACGTTTATGGGAACCTGGAATTGTTGGCCTTCGCGGTGGTTTGTGTTCTTGTTGATTTGTTGGCGTTTTGTATGATTTTAAATCGTTTATGGTATCGTGAATGGTATATTTTCAACGCGGTTATAAAGCAATCTGAACATAACGAGACAAAGCAAACGAGAACGTAGCTTTCGACATAGCCTTAACCGTAGGACCACAATGCCCGTAGCGTTGGTATGTAGCAGTAGTACGTTACGTACTACAGCCGCGGAGCCAAGTGGCGTAGTACTAAAAAAAAAAACACAACGGTGTAGCGCGGCTATGTCGAACAAAAATCTCGTTAATAAACAATGGCTGATACTCTGGGTTATGTTGAGCTAGATGACAACGGATGACACAAATTCCATACAAATTCCATTTGTTCCAATAAACTTTTCGACGTCCCTTTCCTCCATTGTTTACTTTGCTTGTATTTAACTGTCAACCGTGCAGCGCTACGAAAGTTCAAAGTTGGCCAACTCTTACTTCCGCCACGGACACACATTGTGTGCGCAATACACTGAATAAATGTGTCTTAACTTTTGACAGCTCTTACTACCGCTACAGCTACATCACTGTGGTTCTACGGTAAGGGTCGAAATCTGCGTGTTTTTGACTGCTAATGTCAGTTTTACTCAGGCATGTCAAACAAGGGTTGTGCCAGTTTCCAGAATACTATCAACCTTCTATGAAGAGCCGTCGATCATGACATACCGAGTCTAATACATACGTTTAGCTAGAGAGAGATTACACTAGCAACTTCGAATTCGACATCAACATCGGCAGCACTAGCGTATAAATAGAAAAAGAAATCGGTCAAAAAGTCAAAAGTTTGATGATCTTTTCTGTAGGCCGGCCAGAAACGTCCGGGAGCATTTTGGACTATCCTGAAACAGTTTTTTTTTTTGCACTTGTCTGACAGTTCTCCTACTTGAGAAGATAGATTTACTTCTGGCCGTGACTGCAGAATCAAAACCAGAAACACAAACACAATGACCAAACACAAAACCAAACGTCAAGTTGTCATAAATGTATTTTTTGCCTTGGAGGGTAGCATAGCTTTGCTAATAAAAATACAACAATTATTGTTCGTTTGCAATCTGAAAGCGGAGCGTTCTTCCAGAATGCCAACCGAAAAGGCCACTAGACACTAGACTTTTTGACACTCTGATCTTCTGTCAGGTGAAATCTGCGAAATTTCTTACCTTCCGATTTAAATTCACATCAGAATCATCTATATACAATCTTCATTATGTTCCATGCAAACACAGGGAGACCCAAAAAAAGTGCGAAAAAATTATTATGTGTAAAAAGACTAAACTTCTTTTTTTAACGTTAACCCATACAAGAACCCCATTATTATTAGGTTTATTCCTTTGTAATTTTCTTCATGCTCCGACACATTTTTCATAGATAACAATCGGACAAGACTAGTTTTGTCTCTTGGGTGTATGTCGTTTTCTTTTGTGTTAACATTGTAATTATCTGCAATGAAGATACGTATGTAAATCAGGAGATGGAAAATATGCAAAAGACAGAAGATTTGCTGTGGGTTCTATGCAATGAAGATTTTATACTTTTTCATACTTTTGCGATTACAACATGCAAAAAGAATAAAGTAAAAAACTTTACTTTTGCGTCTCTGATGGGAGCTCTTTGTAGGTCTCAACTTTGCAGAGTTTTACACTGCTATTTTGACAAATTTATTTCTTTATTAAATCTGGAAAATAATCCCCTTATCATACCAATTTAAAGGCAACATACAATGCATGAAACAAAATTGGCAACAAAATTTTGCAATTCATCCTTTAAATAGATATAAACAATGAGGTTTAACCCTTAAGAATATTCAATCTCCGCTATATACAATGTTCTCTACGATGACTGCAGCACCTCTTCGTGTGAGTGGTCTTTGGAGTTTGTCTCAAAATTTATCTGGACCCTCATCATATATCATTATCTTCGAATAAAAGAAAGTTTCTGTGTAGGGTTAGCTTCGACCAATGAGGTACTCCTGCGTGAATTATCCTTATTCCAGATTCGCCTATGATTAGAGTAAGTACCTGTATAGGTAGGTACAAGAAAAAAGTCGTAAAGATCTTATAGATTCACCTTATTAGATAAAATGGAAGACAATTTGACTGATCCAACTGTGCTTTGTTTTTCAAGCACACACTTGCCTAATTCAATCATTTGTGAAACATAAGTAAGCTACGGTTTAAGCCGTTCAAGCTCAATCATTGCTCTCTAAAAATATAAAGCTTGGAACAATACCATGTTTCCACCGGGCACTCATCCGCGATTAAAATAAATCTTCATTAAATCCTCTACAAATTACGCTTCTAACCATACAAATTTAAGTCCTCTTCGCCTAGCCACTCAGTGTGTAGACCCATCCCCTGAGTACTCGGATGTCCTTGCCGGATAATCCAACCATAAAAAGTGATCTCTTTTTGCTAAACGCTCGCCATAGCTCAGTGTGGCCAAGTGATAGCTCGTTCAGAATTTCCCTGCATAGTTTCGCAGCCCTTGACTTCACTACATCTGATTCCATGGCTTTAATTGCCGCTTGGTTGTCAGAGTATTATGGTGATGGTCCTGTTTACGGGGCTGTCTCCTGATGTCTATCTTCAGCTCAGTGGCAGCTTGGATTATGACTGCCTCCTCCGCCTGAAAAATACTGCAGTGTCATTGATCCAAAAAGATTTGTTTAGTCCCAGAGCTTCACAGAAGACACCTGCACTGGTTTCGACGTCCATCTTAGAGCCGATATGGCGATGTCGTCATCCCTTGTGATAGTCTTTTCTTCTAGCCTGTTACACCAATACAGGCTGCCCTTTGAATCTTGGTGAGGTTAGAGAGATGACACTTTCTTTCTGTAGCCTTCCACCATACAACTGCGCCGTAAGTTAGAATGGGTCTATACATCCAGTGTACCATGTTTGGCTGCAGTTACCATATGCTGTCAAACGTTCTGCGGCAGGCGTATATGCCCATGTATGCCCGCTTGACACGATCTTCTATATTGTTCCATCAGCTGAGTTAAGAGTCCAATATGAACGGTTCAACGTCAAACTTTGTTGAACATAATACCATGTTTCCACCGGGCACTAATCCGCAATTAATGTAAATCCTCATTAAATCCTCTACAAATTACCCGATTAACCATACTTTAAATCCCCTCGCAAAGCAAAACAGATTGCTGATCCATGATTGGCCAGTATAGATCGTTGTGTAAGCAAAGTAAGTAAAACTTGAGAAATATTATAATTTTCCATAAAAGCTGTGTATCAAATATCAGCGTCCTGAAATAGTTTTTAGTTTAACTTAACACATAATATTTTCCAGCCTTTGGAAGGCCTCCCATAAGACTCAATAGGACCCAAAAACGTTTCGTCGCTCGTGTAAGGCCAGGCTAACTTTTGCATTGTACAGTGAAGGCAGAAGAGACGCCATCACTGCTTTTTTTACGTTGTCCCCTGAACATTAATCTCACTGCGCGAACACATTTTCCAAAGGCTATCCGGACTTTCTTCAAAGCCTCATTCCATCAACGACTTCCATTGTTTCTGTGACTGCTGTACGCGCCGCCATAAACTCTTCACCAATAATACACATCATCCCCCTTTCGCGTATTCCTACCACAAGAGGAGTAACTGCCAGGTAATAAGAGCACAATCAGGCGCACAAAATCACAACCACAACCGATCGCAGAATATCCGACCGTCCGTAATAAGATATTTTTGAGGCGAGGTCAGGTTTCAAGTTGATTCACCAATTGGGCGCCTTGTAGTACCTGGATATTAAGCCGGTGCGATTGCGGAAACAGATATCCAATCCAAGACTTCATCCGCTCGATCAAGAGAGCTTACACGATCGCACAGCCCATGCAAGCAGCATCAGTTCAATAGCCTCGTTGTCGGGTCATCGTCATCGCCTCTGGCATTAGTTCTAGTATTCTAGTACCACCATCGGGATCTCTGTTTTCTTTGTTTTTGCAAAATAGGAAAACAACGATGCAAAAAACTGGTTACTAGTTTTTCCTGCAGAAACACCAGCAGCTGCACTCTGTACAATCACTGCCGGCCGTCTCCGACGACGACGACACGATCGATTTTTTTCGGTATCCCATTCTATCGTTTCGTGGTGCTGCATTAAAGGGCGCATTTGTGCTGCACGTCCTATGCGGCGGCGCAGAGCAATAATATCGTTTGGGCTCTCCTTGTCCTCGCCGCAGCCACGATCAAGAAGCCTGCGAATCACTTGCTATAGAACCTAGCGCTCCTTTTACTCGACTGCGATCTAATCGTGATGTAAAAGGTATTGAAGTTGGGTGTAAGTGCAAATCGCTTTGCGCGCTGCTCCTTGCGACAAGGAAACGTATATGCATGCAGGCACCCCAGCAGGTTCAATGCACTCAAAACGTGCTGCTTCTAATGATTTGTGCGCACTCGGTAGTAGATCTGCAATGCCCACGTCCAAGACGTCAAAGTCAAACGGTGGCGATTATGATGAATGTCATATCTATCTGCTAAGGCGTCCACCGTGGCGTGGGTTTTCAAAACATTTTTCCTAGCTACCTACCGATCGCTCATCGACCGAGCACCATTTGGCACAGTATAATACAGGCCTATTCCCATATGGTTAAGGACACTTGACTTCTTTTGCTTGTGGTCAATTAAGAATTCTGTTATTGATGCGTTTCGTGCGGTCTATGGCCAAGTGCATCACGCATCGAATGGTATATTTAAATGCAGATCTCGTAGTAGTGTGGCTTCTTTTCATCAAGACGCTAGATCACAGTTGAGCATTTGTCACAGCCATGGAGTACAACATTACAAAATAATATGGGCGATTGTATCGTTAATGACATTGACACTTGATGGCAGGCACTGACAAAGTTCATGTACTTTTGTATGATTATGGTGCTTCTACCAAGAATTAATCTTTCAGTTCCAAAAGTTTCAAGATATTATTCACAGTTTTATCAAGTAATATTCAAATATAGTTCACAATAGACACGAAAACTGTATAGGTAGTGGCGTGTCACAAATCACAAAACATAACACCATGTTTCCACCGGGCACTAATCCGCGATTAATATAAATCCTCTACTAATCTAAATTACGCGAGTAGCCATACTTTAAACCCTCTCGCAAAGCAAAACAGATTGCTGACCTATAATTGCCCAGTACAGATCGTTGTGTAAGCAAAGGGGCTTTTTTCCATTCGTACAAAAAGACAGTTCCATCCCATGACGTCAGAATCACAGTTAGGTCTGTCAAACAAATGTCATAACAAACGAGTGTCGTAATCTTTATATTCTTTCATTCATGGTGACGTGCTATCTGTCAAAATGCAATTAAGGGGTCGATAGCCCTGACACTTGACATTAACCTTGTATAATTAAGAAGCGGACTCGGAACCAAGCGGAAAAAATAGGTCTGCTCCAAGTTTTGCTAGTTGCCGTGAATTAGTTACCATAGCTCTCTGCCAACATCATGTCCGAGATAGTTAAAGGAAAACACGCTTTTTAGCAGCTTCTTTAGTTTGTTTTCTGATCTAGAACCGGCGTTCAGTTTCCCTGACACTTTAAGGTGATATTCGCTGTACACACAAGGCACAGCTAAAATTTGTACCCCGGAAGCTCCACTTGCAATGGGCAAAGCAATCAATTGATTGAAATATTTCCATTGACTTTTTAATTACTAGTGTAGACGATTTGGAAATTAGCTTTGCGATATTGATTTTTATATGGCCATCAATGATTGATTTCCATTTGAAGAGCAATCATTGCCTTAAATTTACGTGGCAATAAGTTTGAAACTTAAATTTAATATTTAACCCGAAAACAACGTAGACAGAAAATTTCAAAACTTTTATGATTTTCTTTTTCATTAAATTTGTATTTGTAGGCAATGAAATGCCCACATTGAAAATTATTGAAAATCTAATTGCCAGTTATTTTTTCAAATGCGGCCGTCTCGTCTGTAGGGTTCCTCTTAACCTACTGTAATGTGGCGACAAGAAATAAAAGGACATGCAGGAATCGCCGAATGCCCCCTTCGATTCACTTTGCGAACACACCCAACTACCATTCCAGTCAGCTGACAATAAACTGATATTCGAAGTTCGAAAATCGATACCGAAAATTTTTCTCCATAGAATTTTTCTTCTGCCTTAAAAACCTTATCTCCAAGATTTTCTTCGAAATGTTGTCAGCACCAACCACCCAACAGTTAATGGCGCTTGAAGTCAGCATTGAAAGGCAATGAGTTCTTTGGTAGAACACCATGAATGTGGACAAGCTCCCGGCTTTTACAGTGGATATTTTTTCGTCAATTCAGTCCTAAATTTAAAATCAATTTTTCTTTTTCATATGGCTGATAATGTCCCAAAGAAACTTAAGTCCATATTTGAGACCGAATAGCATAATTCGCAGCGTCTCTTGGGCATTTTGCAAATAGCTAATTTAGGAATAAGTATACCCAACCTTTCTTACAGCAAGAGGCCCTCGACTCAATAATTACATATTTTCAATCGACTCAAATTAAAAGTAGAATTTTTTCTATAGCTTTTCGATTCGGTAAAGAATAGTAAAGACCCTCCTGCGACGCTGTGCGAACAGCAATCAATTTCCAAAGAGCATTTATAACTTCAGTCATTAGCCGTCACCATGGTCAACGTGCTGGGCAGACCAGTAGCAAGTAGCTCCGAGAAGTCGCGCCCCATCATCCATGGCCCTGTGCTCGGCACACACTTAAACCCAAAGGCGCAGCAAAAGGTAGTAATTTTATGTTTGGTAGCTAATTCACTCTTTTTTTCATTGTGTCCACCATAAATTGGCCTCCAGTCGACAAAAGGTAATTATTTAAGATGGCAATGCAAAAAAAATGACGAAATTAAAAAGAGGAACGCATATACAAGGAGGAGCAACAGTCTCGCAGTCCCGTGGTGGAATCTCCTGAGCGAGGCTAATTTTCTTTGTAATACTCATTCTTATTTTGGCTTCTTTTTTTTGGGTCGTCTCGTAATGCTTTCAGTTTGGACTACCGTGTTACAGCATCCTTAATGCAGTGAACAGTATGAGCCAAAGAAGGACTACCGTGTGGTTCAGCGTTCAGACATGCATGAAACCATCACAAACGGGTCTGCAAGACCAATTGTACACGAAGCCGCCACCAGAGATATGAAGATGCATGAAGGGATCTTATTGTATCTGCGTCTTGCTTCGTGCCTCACATCTCTGGCCGTGGCTTAGATTTTAAATTACTGCCATTATACCAGAATCGAATGACTTCTGTTTTGCGCCTGTGTCTGGGTGTTTGGTGTTGCTTCGCGCTACTGATCGGTCGGTTGTATGGAAACCTTGAAGGCCTTCAAATTGAAATTTGAAAAATTGTCCGCTTCGCGGAGGATATATAATTATGTAATTATTTTTAGGTTTTGTGGAAAGATCTTTGTATATTAAAAAGTGGTAAAAATCATCGTTAATATACAGCCTTATTTTCAGTTAGGGATGGATAAGTTTTTATCCCCGCACTGATCAAGAACTCACAGCCATTGCGAAAGCAGTAAATATAGAAGATTATTTGTTTGTAGACATTTGATCAATCACAACAACTGTCGTCCTTTCATGACTCGTTTCGACATTTTACCTCTGATAAGTGTTGCACTTTGAGTACGAATGCCGAGGTCAAGTGGTTAATGTGCGAAAAGCAACAACTCCATTTCAAAAGTTTTAAGACTTCGAATCCGTTTTAAGAATCTAATACCATGTCTCCACCGGGCACTAGTCCGCGATTAATATAAATCTTCATTAACTACTCTTCAAATCACGCGATTTACCATCTAAATTCAAGTCCTTGGTAATACCATGTTTCCACCGGGCACTAATCCGCGATTTATATAAATCTTCATTAAATCCTCTACAAATTACGCCATTAACCATACAAATTTATATCTTCTCGGCAAGCGATTAAAAAGAAATCCCCTCATAAATCTTATTCACCTTTTTCACAAACCACTTTCAACCTTATTAACAGTTTGGAAATCGAAAAAGGGCACTAAAGCTGTCCACGTATGACATATCTGTCAGAATTTTTATTTCTTTTGGGATGTTTACAACGGAAAACTTTTTTTAGCTGCTGGAAAATGACGTCGCCCCTCTCTTTCGAGAGCCAAAATGGCAGAAAAAGGTTGCTCATGTCAAATTAATCCTATATTTGTCTGGTGGAACCACTTTGGGATTTAGTATTGATCGTCTCCCGCTAGTCTCCATAGTAAAAGCGATTAAAAATAAATCCTCTCATATATCTTATTCACCCTATTCACAAACCTATTTTATACACCTTTGCAACAGTTTAAGAATCAGAAAAGGAAACTGAAACTGTCGCTATACGACAGATTTGTCACAAATACGTTTTCTATTGGGATTTATGCAACGGAAACCATTTTTCCCTCCTGAGAAATGGCATCGGCACTCTCTGTTAAGAGCTAAAATGAGAGAAAAAGAGTGCTCGTGTCAAATTTTTTAAGAGCCAAAATGACAGAAAGAGTACTTGGTCAAATTAATCCTTTTTCTTCGCGGTGGAGTCGCCTCGGGATTTATTTTTAATCGTCCCCGGCTAATCGCAGTTTTAAGTGGAATTTTGATGGGGTGGTGAATCCTACAAGTTTTAAGTAATTTTTATGTCTTTAAGATTCACGATGAACTAGTTATAAACAGTTTTACAAGCAGGATCTTTTAATCGCCAGGAAAAGCTGATTGAAACGCCAAACAAAATCCGTTCGATGGATTAATGGATGTTGAATTATCTTAGCTCGAATATTGAGCGTTGATGTAGGAATTAATTAGATGGTCAAAACGACCGTTGAATTATTATTACAAGACATGGTTAAGTTGTCTTATTTATTCAATTCCCAAATAGGTCGAACAATCATTTTACATGCACAGGACTTTCTCATGCCCACAAAATGCCATATTGCATTGGATCGAAACATACTTAACAACCTTAAGTGGAGAACACTATAAAGAACCAAAAAAAAAAAACGCATTCGCCATTTCTTAAGTCCTCCTTAGGTAGTTACCATAATAAAGATAAATCGGCCATCAACATCCACAGCCATGAAAAGTGTGGATACCAAATGTCTGGAAGCAATATAACTAAAACCAGATCCAGCAACCAAGTGCCCTGAATTATGATGATTATTAAGTGAAAAAAAAGAACAAAACAGAAAAATCCCTTTAGGATAACACCAACAACAGGACGAAAATAAAACAATCTGTGGGCTGTATACCCTCAATGTATATATGACTAAAAAGCCAACTTGAATAATAATCCGTAACAGTCATCAGAGGCTTGAACACGTGCACTCTGTGATGCGTTTTTGTTTTACCTCCTTTGCAAAACACACCATAACGTCATTTCGAACTGCTTCACAAGTCACGAGCACGACCCACGTCACAGCATTCACATTTTCACTGTTTTGGTTCAGTCAACGCAGAGTGGTGCGCTGATTCTTGAAGGATCGAACAGAATGGTTGATTCTTATCTGATCTGAATCTGTCATTTGCTGAAATTTCTCTCTGTTAGTCCAATGTTCCATTTTCGCTCTAGATAAATGCAAACGCAAAAACACTAGAAAAACCAAAGCATCAAATATGTTGAGGGGTTTTCCGTCCATAAAGTTAATAAAAGTCAAGCTAACATCGATGACAGTTCAAAGCATTTAACCTCATTTGACATGTGCAGCATTGGTGGTAAGTTATATTTCCCAACCTCGACTCCTCTAGATCTAGTTCATCAAGTACTCTAGTTTCTCTAATACTATATTTCTACCGGAAAAAAAATACGAGGACTAGCGCGAGACGTTTAATAATAAATCTCAAAGTGGTTCCACCAGACAAAGATATGATGAATTTGACATGCGCACTCTTTTTCTGTCATTTTGACTCTCAAAAGAGAGTGGCGATGTCATTTTCCAGGAGCGAAAAAGGATTTCCGTTGTAAACATCCTAATAGAAATCGTAATTCTGACAGATTTGTTATGCGTGGATAGTTTGGGTGTCATTTTTCGATTCTCAAACTGTTAAAAAGGTGTTCGAAAAGGGTTAAAAGTGGTTCGTGAAAAGGGTGAATCAGATTAATGAGGCGATTTATTTTTAATCGCTTGCCGAGAGGATTCAAATTGGTATTTTTTATCGCTTAATTTGTAGAGGATATTATAAAGATTTATTCTAATCGCGGATTAGTCCCCGGTGGAAACATGGTATAACGGCTTTGCAATAGCAACTAGTGCCGTCAAAATGGGAAGGGAAAAAAATTTAAAGATCTTCTTGAACTCATCAATTTTTAGTGGGCCTATTTTTCCTGTTTTCCCTTTACGGATCCACAAATAAATTCACTTCATGATAGGCCGACAGTCCAGTCAGTCATCATCGTCGAAAACCCTAATGTAGCATGTCCAACATCAGTGCGGTTGCTCGATGGCAATTTTCAGCTACTGTGCATTTGTTCGATCATAAAACACAAATCCCCCATAAAACCGAACGATCTTTCGAACCCACCTATGTATCTCTATCTATGTTATACATTATCTCTCATGGTGAGTTGTTCCAGAGGAAAAACGATAGGAGTACGAAGGAGACCACGACTTGCTCAGCTTCAGATGTGCGTGAGTAAATTGAAAACTGGATTCTGGGTAAATCAAGAAACAACTTCAATCCCCCCTATCCCCATCCCTCAGATGTTTCCCGAATCTGTGGAGTTGCATTGGATTGGACACAGAATCTTGGAGTGTATACCATGCTCCATTGCACTAAGGCCGTGCGTCGATGCGCGAAAATTATAACACAAAAGTCGTTTTTTCTCTCATTTTGACCAATAAAACAGAATTTTGCGCGCGTGCTCTGTACGCTACTACTACTGTCCTGTCATTGTGTTGTGTGACATGGCTCCTAGCTTGGTCGGACACTTGCATGTGTTCACTTTAAATGATTTTCTGACTAATTTGATATTACGTTTAATCTTATTGCTAAAAAGGAAGAATTTGTGATGTTTGTTTTTTTAAATTTAACACAAAACTAGTGGGAGGGTTACAATCCGCTTAGACGAAACGTTGGATACCCCATCCCAATTGACCACTGTCAAGCTCCGAATTGTGTCATAAATCTTGGTTGTTAAATTTCAGTTTCATTTAACTTCAATTGTTTTTAGAATTTCTTAGTTAAGAATCTTCTCCCTAGGAAAGGGGCGTGGCATCCACCCCTTCTCAATAACATCGTATTTTTGGTTAAATTTTTTATCAGAAATGGTATACCACGTGTATTGCATTTTCATATTAAAAATTTGGTTTATACTTAAAAACGCCCACAAAAATGGGCGTGGCGAAAATTTATTCACTTGAGTTGATAGCTTACGCATATATCTGAACATCTGATAGTGCAAGTTTTTTTGATTTAAAGCAAATATAAAAAATAAAAACCGTTTATTAGAATGCATATAAAGTATGACCACGCCTACAAGGGGGCGGTATTCGCGTTTTTTTAAATGCCAATCACAATAGACTTAAGCGAGGATATCGCATACCAAATTTCAGCTTCCTGCGACAACTTTGATTTTTCATGCTATTAAGTAAAGTGGGCGTGTCAGTGGGCGGATTTCAAAAAATATTACACTTGTACTGCTTCGGGACCTAGAAAGAATAGATATCAAGTTTCAAGTTCCTAGCTAAAAATGTAAGGCCTAAAAACTACCGACAGACGGACGGACATGGCTCATTCGACTTACAATTCGGTCTCGATCATATGCTAAAAACTTTTTAACCTCCAAAATTTTGCGCAGTCGAACAATTGTAAAGCCTACGGTTATGTTTTCTTTTCGATAGTTACCTATAGCGCAAGTAGAAATCATTGACCAATGCTATATGTGCTGCGACTATATTTTGCACTGGGACTACACAGTTGCAAGTAAAAATTACCCTTTAAACGTACCAGAAGCCGTAGAAGATGTGCAACACCTCCTCTGCCAGCATTTAAATGTCAGCAGGCAACATTTTGGACTTCTGGGCAAATACTTTTTTAGGAGCTGAACGAGCTTGCAAGTACACTGGTGACGAATATTGGGAAGTTCAGCATAAGGTCTCAGGATACTTCAACTGTCTTTTCTCCTTCTTTTCTCCTTACAGACTGTCCCTTTAGGGGAACGTTAAGGGCCTTCGTAGGACTATGCAAGAAACACCTCGCACTACAGTGTTTCAAAAATCTTTCTTTTATAGAACAAGTACACTTTGGATTTCACTTCCTGATTACATATTTCTTAACACTTTTAAGCTGCAAACTTTTAAAAATAAAGTAAATAAGTATCTCCTTACATCTCGGGGCGCTGTTTCAGTGTTATACGTTCGCCTTTCCTGAGAGAAGACATTAAAAAAAGGGGAAATTTTCGATCTCGAAATTTGAGCTTGGAATATAATTTTGCTGTCAGCTGACTCGAATGACAGTTGGGTGTGTTCGTAAAGTGAATCGATGGGCGTATTCCGCAATTCCTACATGTTGTTTTATTTCTTGTCGCCACATAACATAATTTTAGTTTAAAAATTAATCGCCTAATTAATCTCTTTCAAGCAAGAATCAATCTCTTTCAAACCTAAATCAAACCGTACAAAATTCTATGTTTTCTGTGCGTTCTCTGACGAAGCACAACAAACAAACCTTTTATTGACGGCTGATGTTACTGTTGACGTGGATGTGGTTGTTTATGTCAAAAAAGTCAAATGCAATAAAGTGTGAACACTGCAAAATATTTGACGTTTTGTTTTTTTTTTTTTTTTTTTTTGGTTATTTCGTTTCGTTCACTTTAACGGTACTAAATCAACGCCTAATTTTACTTAACATTAAAGGAATATTAGGTAACATTAAAGGAATAAGCTAGCCAGTTCGTTAAGGTTGAAGGCATATGATCGAAACTTTCTTATAATTAGCTCACGATCAAGGGCTCATGAATTCCCTGAAAATGCGTACCAAATCGCGAGCAAAAAGAATTTAAGGATAGAAGTGAAAAAGATTTATCGATCCAACACCAAACGCTGATGAGCCAGTATAGAACATGGAGATCCTGCACAGAAACACCAATGCTTACCTCCGAGTATTTTGACAACTAGTCTTCTATTTTGCACTCTGACAGATGTGCTTTAATGCGTTACAAAACAAAATAGATTGCTCTGAGCACAAGTGTTGCTGCAAGTGTTATGCCTGACTCAAGTGTTATGCCATTATGGAGAAAAGCAGTGATAACCAGCAGAGTATTTAATAAAAACATTTGACATGAGTAGAGTGTACTGACATGCATCTACTTGTTTTCAATTCTATGTGCATGCGTGGGAAGAAAAAATGTGTTTAATATTCCGCCGATCCTCCTCTTGTATAAAGCTATCACTTCGTAGCGCTTTAAAAATCAAGATTTAAACGATCAAGTTTCGTTTACTTTTGACGCATTTTAAATGCGCAGAAACCTTCGCGGATTTTGTTTTAGGCAAAAACCATTGACAGTTGAACAATTTTTTTTTGTGGAAAGTTTCCTCCAAACGAAAAAAAATACCGTTTTATTTATCAACTTTCATATGGAAAAACATGATCCTCCTTGGCTTGTCGTACACTTCTCATAGTAATTAGCATTCTTTGAAAACTGAAAAAAAACCGTGTCGCGTTAGCCAAACCTTTTCTTTTTCGTCACATTGTGTAAGTGCTTGCACAAACTCCATCAAAAGGTTGACGCTCTCTACGTACAAGCACTTTTAATGCGAATAACACTTTTAACTGTTCAT
The DNA here is from genome assembly GCA_947623515.1 of Neoascia interrupta. Taxonomy (NCBI): domain Eukaryota; kingdom Metazoa; phylum Arthropoda; class Insecta; order Diptera; family Syrphidae; genus Neoascia; species Neoascia interrupta. Next base: position 4,468,188 of record OX392464.1, on the reverse strand, counting down.
GGCTGCTCTTTTCGTGTATCTTAATTAAGTGACTCAATGCGGAGACCGCAAAAAAGACATGCGTCGCTGCAATAATGCTAAAGCTGGAGCAGTTGATTTTACGACGAAGGTAGGTAGACCTACTAAGACCCTTGCCAAGTGCCCGTCGCGATCGTGTCGGTGGTAGTTCGTTGGTCTAAAAATGGAAATCTGTTCAAGGTGCACTTATAAGCCGTATTAGTACGAGCAGGGGCTTTAATATTAGTAAAAGACGACTTTCTTATGACTGTCCCCGGAGACGCACCCATTTGTGCTGCTGGTTTCTTGGACTTGGACAACCTTAAAACGGGCGCAAACTAAAAGCCCACTTTGATTCCTTGCAAAACAGAAACAAAAAAAACTTTTTTCTTATAAGCGAATCTCTGGTGGGTTTATCTGCCATCTCTGGCAGACGTAAACAGAGCAGAAACAGGATGATGGTGGAGCTGATGATGATGATGACGATGATGATGATGTTGAAGACCACGACCACGACAACCACGGGTGATGGAAGAGTGTTGTAGATGGCGATGCGAACTGAAAAGTACAGTCTACGTTTTCGTTAGTATCTTTATCAGGCTTCGAGATGATGACGGAGTTTCTACACAAAACACGCGCGCGCACGCCTATATCGCAAGCCAAAGAGACATAACCTGTTTGGGGGTATTATAGTGAGTTGTGGATACGTAGCTCTACCATACACAGCATCAAACGAGTTTCCAGTTCCATATTCCGCTGTGTGATCCATGCACTAGGGCAATCGATGTCGCACTGGGCTTTGCAAACATAAAACCTTGCACTGGACGTCTTGAGATTAACAACACCGAAACCGTTTCTCGCCCCTCCGGGGAGTCTTGGTGCCTCTGCTGACTACTTTCAGCGAAAGACAGAGGAAGTGTGCTTGCCCCAAACATGATTGTACCTACTCGTATTTTCATTAGCGCAGTTGGTTTGGCTCGTATCTGCAAATGAATCAATCTGGGGGCTGGGGGCCTCCTATACAGATGTGGGCACAATGTCCTATCAAACCGCAAGTTCTATTTTTACTTGTGCTTTTCTTCACGACCGTCAAGGGCTTAGGTCGTGTGTGGAGTAGAAAGCCTATGGATACCGGATCGGGATACAATTTATTTAATAACATATTTTTGGCTTGTGCTGGCTATTTATATTTTTTTGTTGGACTCTAGGATAGCCAACAGGGCGGATCGTCGTATGCAATCCGGTTTGTTTTAGTTTTCTGCCAGTTCATCCTTGCGTCCATCGGTAGCATGTTTAATTCCATCCAGAGTTTTTGTTTTTGTCTTAATTTTTTAGACGCTGCTGATGCAATTGCTGCCACCGATAAAGCGGGGGAAGCTCTGCGTTTAACGACTTTATGCTTACGGGCTTGAGATGTCAATTGGGCAACAGTTGTGATTTTATTGCAGCATGTATTGGTGTGGTTTCCAAGTTCTAATATTTTTCAAAATTTCGGTTTCGAGTTTACTTACAAAATGACAAAATTTTTTTCGCAACATAATAAGGAGAAAACAGTTTTATGGGCCTTGTGAAGAGGGCATTTTACCTTTACTTTCTCAATAAGGGCGGTTTGTCTCGAAATCTGGCGCTAAATTTGAGTTATGACCAAACGCCATAAAGGCTTAGTCACTCAATCATTTTGCGACACGACTTAAAAAGTGAATCACATTCTGCTCGCTATAGAGTACGTCAAGTTTGTTAAGGCCTTTTAAGCTACTTGTTTAGTTTATGTTTAACATGCAGATACGAGACTTTGATTGTTCGGCAACGCACGTTATAACTAAAGATTGCGTCGATAAGAGAGGGAGTGTGAGCCCTGGCCCTTGACTTCTTTCTAGATTTCGTCGGTCCTGGCAAAGACAGATGTTTTCTTCCCTTCTCGGTGGATGGGGAATAATCACGGCTGGGTCAAAACCATTAACACTTTTTTTGAGCAGCCCCTACAAAAGAGTCATCCAAGCTTTGTTCCTAAATCCTCAAGCGTCTAGCCCAATGAATGCGTTGCGTCCATTATGCGGAGTACACACGCTCTTATCGAAGAAGGCCCTCAGAGGGCTCGCTCTGAGTTGTATAAACGTATACTTACTTACTCAAGATGGCGCTGCAGTCCGGGGTGGACTTGGGCCACAGCCAACAAGCTGCGAAAACCAGCATTGTCTCCAGCTAGCGGTCTCCAGTTTCGCACGCGAAGTTGGCTGGAGTCCCCTTTCGCTTGCGCGGGCCACCTGAGTCTCGGCGCTCCTCCACTGCGCCGTCCCTGCGGGATGAATTAGAAGATTTTCCGGGCCGTTGGTATCCATCCGCTCTAGATAACCCAGCCATCGTAACCGTTGTATCTTGACTTTTTCGGCTAGGTCGGTGTCGCTGTACAGCCCGTACAGTTCGATGTTATGACTTCTATTGCACTCACCGTATGCAAACGGGACGACAAATCGTCCGAAGAATTTTCCTCTGCAAGCAGCCTAAAGTGTTTTCATCTAGCTTTGACAGGGTCCATGCTTCTGCACGGTAAAGCAGGACTGGCATGATGAGTGTTTTTTAAATGGTTACTTTAGTTGGTCGAGGGAGGGCTACTCAAGTGCTTTCTTAGCCCAAGGAAACAGCGATTGACAAGCGTTATCCTTGATTTCAGCGCTGGAGTCATTGCCTTAATTTAGAGCGAAACCCAGGTAGACTAAGTCCCTAACTGTCATGTTTTGTCCGAGACGTTGGTGTCCGACACGTCAGCCCTCGTTGACTGCTAAGCCCATATTATCGCTGCTTCCGTCCCAATACTCAAGAAGTGCCTCTGAAGGAGGTCACATGACAGCGCGTCGCCTTGTCGTTTTTAGACATCAAAGCGGTCGGTGAGGACTTTATCGAGCGTGAGCTTCCCATCGTCATCCTGCACAGACTGGCGAGTTTGGCAGGGATGCCAAAACTAGACAATGCGCTATATAGCTCGTCTCTATATAGACGCTGCCATATACGCGGCCTTGAAATCGATGAGAAGGTGGTGGGTATCGATTTGGAATTCCTAGGTTTTCTCCTAGATCTGCCGCAGTGTGAATATTTGGTCGATGGTGGACTTTCCATGGCCTAAAGCCAAACTGATATGTGCCTGCCAAACTGATTGTTGACAAACGGCTTTAGGCGTTCACGCAGAACAGCAGAAAAGTTCTTGTATGCGATGTTAAGAAGACTGATGCCTCTGTAGTCGGCACAACTCAGAGGGTCTCTTTTTTCAGGATCGGTCAAACAATAGTGAGGTTCCATTCATTGGGCACGCTTTCCTTCGACCATATCTTGCAGATGAGCCGGTGCATGCTCCTAACCAGCTCATCGCCAGCGAAAGTAAAAAGTTCGGCAGCTAGGCCGTCTGCTCCGGCAGCTTTGTTGCACTTAAGCTTAGACACAGCTACTTTCATTTCATCCAGATGGGGTGGGTGGTATATCGTTCGTATGCTTCGTGGGTAACGTCTTCGCCCGCGTTGAATGGTTCGTTCTACCTGTCAGCGGTATTTGGTTCGTCTTCACGAGCTGCTAGCCTGCTGAAATGGTTTTTCCACATCCTCAGCACCGACTGCGATTCCCCTACGATGTTCCTTGATAGTCTTTACAGGCCTCGGTTCGGTCTTTATACCCTTGGTAGGATCTTTTGATCCTCTGGTAAAACTTTTTAACCTCATTCCTGTTGTATTGTAACATCTCTTTATCTCTTTAACCGCGCGCTTCTCGTGCTCTCTATTTTACCTTCGGAGAAGCTGGTGCTCCTCTTTCGTCCTCTGCTCGTAGAGCTCGCGAGCAGCTCTAGTCCTTCTGTGCAGAGCCGCTTTATATGATTCCTGTTTAGCTACATGCAAATGTCCTTGCCGGCAGTCATTGCCGGGAGGGGGGGGGTTTCGTTGTGGTGGCCGTGTGAAACCCAGCACATAAGAGGCTGGTCAAGAAACTTCTTCTGTAACTTCTGAACGTTGAGTCGTAGAAAAATAAAATTTAGTTTACTTATAAAAAAAAAAATGAGAACGCATACAGGGGGCAATTTTTTACGTACATACATACAAGTTTGAATTTTGATGGTTGAAGACGCAAAAAGTCTTTTTACACTTCTCTTAAGAAGTTTTACAGCCAGAAAGAAGAAAATCGAAACGTATACTAATCAAGTATTGAATTTTCATAATAATCTTGATTTTTTGCAATGTATTGAAAATATTGTGATAAATAAGGAATGGAAAATATGTGCCCATTTTCAACGTGTTTAAGGTCACAACTTCTTACTTACTTCATTAATGCCACTGTTGGGCAAACAGTGGTTGAAGTGTCGGCCTCATGTCCTGGGCGTTCCGGGTTAGAATATCGACCGAAAATGAGTTTTTTTTAAGGCCCCATTTTCGCAACACGAGGGACTTCTCGAAAGTTGTGATAAGAGACTTCTCAATTCGCCGTTTGGAATTATTCGCCTTCAAAACATTGTAGCTTAGCTGTCTTTCGGCTCTCTTTGAGTTGTATTATTTGAAGTTGAAGTATTACATTTCGCCTGAACAGAATGGCTTCTGTTATCATAATACCAAAAGTGTTAAGCGGTGTTTTTTATATCATTTTTAAACTATGAGCATAGACGATCATAAATTATTATGTTAAAGTGAAGAATATAAAAAAAAGTCCATTCACACCGTCTCTTTTTCAAAAAAAGGTCTCGAAAAGCATAAATTTTTAAGTATGTATCGTATTTCTTTTTTGAACTTCTGTATTTTGTTAACGTTAATAAATCAAATACTGTTTTGTTATATTTTTTTTTTTTGTTAAAAAAACTGCAATAAAAAACGGTAGCTGCAATGTAGAACCATACATGACATTTTTTGCGTCACAAAAATCGAATTCAAACAGTAAGATCAGATGAAATTTTTTAATTCAATTTAATTGCATCATGTATCACCATTAATGTCATCGCAGGACTCGACTATGAACAGAACATGCCTCAACAAATTAAAACCAAATATTCGCCAAAAGGGGATGTTGCACGATGATGATGCAAGATTTATTAGATTGTTTATGATCGGATTCATTGCAGGGGAAGAGACAAAACGATCCAGCAGCGTGAGTGCATGTGCAACTCAGGCTGCCAAAAAAGTCGTCAATAATTGTAATTGTGCGCAGATTCGCTGACGCATAGTTTGCAACAATGCGCTTACAGGCCTTCGTGCCACGTCTAATATAGAGTTTCTCATTTGAAAATTGATATTGAGATTTTTGAATTTGAAAAGCTGCAATTGCTAAATTGTGTGGAAGACTAAATGACATGATGGTTTTTAGTTTCATGGTTTTATTGATATTACTCGTACATACTGGGAATTGGGATGGGACGCCAATTTTCTTGGAAAGAAAAAATACGAAAGAAAAACAGCAAAGAAGTCTTTTGCTTTAAGACAAAGGCCAAGAGTAACATTTTCGCTTAGTATCCCCAGTCAGAGTCTCCCAAAAGCAGCATTACCTCGGAAAGGCTTTTGGAAACTGTTTCTCGAAGTTCACAAAATAATAAAAAAAAAGACCGTCAAGTATTAAGTCATACACGGAGCGGTCCGTCGGACTTTTTTGAAGGCTTAGCGTACAATTTTTGCTTAATTTGCATATAAAATGTGTTTTGTATATTTGCGACTTTATTATTCTTTTCTTTTAATGATGATTTCGAACTTTAAGCATTTTTTCAAGCGTATATCTCGATACCTCATTTTTTTCGCTTAAAGAATATTTATAGAATATTTCGAGTTTAATTTTAAGAAGATATATGCATAAGATCTGCGTATACGAGTTACTAAATGGCTGCCATTGCAGTGTAGTAAATAAAGGGGAGATTTTTGACTCTTTGCCCGGTTTTAGGGTTTTAAATTCTTTAAATAGATATTTTTTCATAAATTTTACTCTAGGTACTGTTAATATGTTTTTACAAGTCTACTGTTCTTATTTTAGCCAAATCTTAAGTTAAGGTACTCATTACTCAATAACTACGTTTGATTTTTTTTGGTAAAAAAAAAAACTAGAAAATATATGAAAAACAGGTTTTTTGTTTTTAAATTTTTTTATATACATATTTTGCTTTTTACTCTAGTGGTTAATGCTTGCGTAAAATTTAGTTGATAAGATAGAAACAACTTTGAAGTTAAAGGCATTTTTTAACACTTCTATTTTAGTAAATCAATTTAAGTTGATTTAAGTTGAAAGCATATCTCAAAAACCACGTAGTATTGTAGCTCCTCTATATTTTTCTTTCGAACTTCAAAAAATTGTCTATGTCTGATATTTTTTTTAAAAAGGTATATGTTACCGTTATCGAGATAGTGGTGGGGGACACGTGGTTTTGTAGCTTTTTTTGCATTTTTTTTTTTATTTAAAATCCATAAAGCGTCTATGCGGAACCGTTTTTTGAATTCAGTTATTTATTGTTTTTTTGATTCTGATATACTTTGCGCTAGTGACGGTTACTTTTTCCTAATACTCAGCAAACAAGTTTTTTAGTTATAGGTTATGAAAGCGAGATTTTTTATTTGCTTTTTAAACCATTTAAGAAAATTTTAAGTTGGAAACGCCATTTTTCAAAGATCTTAAAAGTTTTAGAATCCACTTAATACATTTTATATACAAACCAAATTTCAATATAATCGGTATACCGTTAAGGTACCAGAATATTTTAATATTTTTTGAAAAATAATTTTTGAAATATTTTTGAAGTTTTCGAGCTAAGTCTCAGAATCTAATAAATATTTGAAAATTTTTTATAACTTTTCCAAAAATCACAAATAATTCTCGATGTGTGTTATTTTTTTCAAATCAATTGGCCGATGCTGTACCGGAAATATTGGTGAGAACAAAATTTTACTCACTATTTTTTTTTTTTTTTTGAAAAAACGCCAAAACTGTAGTTTTAAGACCATTTATTCGAAATCTGATGTAAGCCTTTGCTTAAGCTACGGTTGATATATACACAGCCAAAAAAAATAGGTCTGCTGAAGTTTTTTATACAACTGATATTTTTCCTATTATTACACACTTTTTTGTTTTAGCATTTATTAACATTTAACATTTTAACATTATTTAAAAAATATGGAACATAATAATCTCTATATTTTTAAAATATTTATAAAAATAATAATATATAATTAAATGATTAATATGAATAATTAAAAAAAAAAACATAATAAAAGTAGTTACTTGACTAACATTCCATTACTTTTGGAGTTATGTTTTTCGCTCGGCCAAAAAATAGGTGTATTTCTAACTAATCGTTAACTATAGATTTTATTAATATTTTTACTCTGATAACCTGAGTAATGAGTCCTCCACAGTTTTTCAAAACTTATTTAATTCGACGTGGTATTGACCCTACCAATTTCTTGCACTTTTCAGGAGGAATGAAATACCAATTCCTTTTGCATAGGTACTTCTTTCCGTAGTTGATTCCCATTGTTAACGGATTGAACCTCTAATTTTCTTTTCAGTTCGTCTTACATCTCAATAAGAAAAAGACCTAAAGATTGACTTGAACATGTAAGTGCAGAGATGTTTTGATCCCGAAACCAATATTTCATAAGACCCGAACGTATGTTTTGGTTCGTTGTCCTATTGGAAAAGTCCTGTGAGGGGCATGTTTTCCTCGGGAACTGGAAACATGACCAAGTGTCCCTACAAGGGGACCTACAATTTTTTGCCGAATCCGAACGGCACTTTGAGAAGTTTTTCAAGACAAATGATACTCTCGGAGGGCTTGTCATACCCTCGCGGAGGTGGGGGCCGTGAAAAAGAGCAAGTCTTTTTTTTTCAGGTGACGATGGCAGGATTCGAACCCAGACCTCCAGCGTAGTAAGCACACACACTAACCACTACGCCACGGCACTCCAAAAACGGCCCCATACCATTATATTATTTTCACATTTTTTAGGGGCTTCCTTGTATAGCGAGGATTATATTCTTTTCCTTTTGGTCGTTTTACGTTACGCCCACAATCCGAGGAGAACAAATTCATTTAAGTTTTGACGCTCTACAGAATATTCCGCCCTTTTTTTTACCCTATCCTATAGGATATGAGGTATACTAAGTTTGTAACATAGTCTGTAACACGGTGCAATAATAATGGTAGACCCCCAAGACCTTAAGAGCCTATGATCTACACCGAATTCTGAATAGAATAAGCCATGTCCGTTCACCCGTCTGTATGTCACATGTTTTAAGGCCTTAAATTTTGGGCTGGGGAGTTGAAATTTCGTACTTAAGCTCCACGTAAATGTCAAATTTTAGCTTTTCTCTTTTTTATTTACCGCTGAGATATCTACTAGAAGATTTTAAAAAAATAGTTTTTGAAAATGCTTTTCTCTTTTCGAGTTGAATCGCAGAAGTTAAAATTTATTAAAATTTTGCATATTTTTTTCACATGATTTGTCCAAACACCGGAGATAAGGTTCGGGGACACACGTTTTTTTACGCATTTTTGCGATTTTATTCTTTCGAAAATGCGTTAAAACGGCAGTATTACAACTTTTTCTGAAAAATATGACTTAAGCGGTTTCACTAAGCTTAATCAATTAAAGCGGTTCAAAAGTTATGGACTCAAACACTTTGAAAAATGTCACCCATTTCCAACCATTCATTTCTCAAAAACTTCAATATTTTCAAAAAGTCGATTTTTTTTTCAATTAAGTTTAGTGTCTGGCAGACACTGTCTACTTACCTTAAAGTTTCGCTTTCTAGTTCTTGCCTGCCTAACTTCTTAAAAAAAAATCATTTGATTCATTTTCCCATGAAATTTCAAACTGTAATTTAAGCGTTATTTCTGCTTTTAAGAAGTTTCCCTCGTTGGATTCTCTAACTATTTCCGCAGTTTATAAGCACACAAAATTTTGCCCTTCTACGGCGTACCGTTTAGAAATTATAACGCGATTGGATAGACGACGGACCAACAACGATACCATAATAGGTCTATAAGAAGTCTCGTGGATCTTCTAAGATACTTTCAATTGCTTTGTTTTATTCTTGTTGGCGCCACAAAAATTGATTAAAAATTGCTTGAATTGAAAACTCAAGCCTCCAATCAACTGTCCTAAAACCTCTGCCAGCGGCTTCTGGAATATTTGATTCAAATGATGATAAATTTGTTGTTCACAAAGTGGCATGCTGTTTTCAACCGTATCGACTTCTTGTTGTTTGAATACCAATCGTGATAAATTGCCAAAGGAAAACCCTACATCGCAGTCGACCTCCACTATACAGAAATAAAAGACTCGAGTTAATTTTTTAAGAAATAAATATTGATTTATTTCAGTGATATATTCTTTTCTTACTTTGAAACTTCCTTTTTTTTTAAGTTTTTGTTAATTTTTTTTTGTAGTTTCATACTCTTTTCTTCGTTCATTATTAATACACAACGTCATACGATTTTTGTTCGTTAAAATTAAAAAAAAAAACTATTACTTTTCGTTATAAGAAATCTATTAAAATTGTTTGAAAGCAAAAAAAAAAATTGAATAAAATAAAATTACTATTTTTTAAACATTATTTTTGTGTGTGTAATTGTTGTCTGTATTGCATAAACAAAAAACAGAAAGGGGTTAGTAGATATATATTATATAATATTGCTGCTGATATAGTTACATAAGACATTTTGTATTTTTTTCAATTGGAAGCATGTCCGCCCCGCCATTTGACTAAAAAAGGGGGCAACAAGTTTTTTTTTATATATTAAAAATAAAATAGATTGCCACGTAATATTATTATTATTATTCACAATGATAAAATCAGTAACTTTTCTCATAAACATAATATATAGAATAATTTATACATCATAAGGGGAAAAAGTCGCATTTTTTACACAAATTTTATGGGTAGGTAGGTTCAAAATTTAAATTTTCCTTTTGTTTTTCCTCATAATTGAATTACAAAAATGTTTTTAAGGTGCTTTAGCCTTAAGAAAAAGAAATTATTTTACTGTACACGTATTTATATTATATAATCCAATATAAAAAAATAAAAAGTTATTAAGCTAATGTAAAATGTTTTAAATAATTAGCACGCGATACTTGAGATCATTTCCAATGTTAATAAAAAACATATAAAAAAATATTTAATTTAAACAAAAAGCAAGAGAGTTGTTTGCGTTAATTTGTGTTGGTTGCGTCATCTAGCTGCGTGCGTTGATGATCAGTCGTGTGCAACGGATGCTGCATCGGATCGCGGTGGTGAGTCGTCGACGATGACGATGACAACGATGATGGTGACTCATTTGTCGAGGCTGGGGAGTTGGTGGCGGGGCTGTTTTCAGTTCCAATGCTCTCCTCGGGTATGCGATTGGGCGGCAGCAGCTCGTTGGGCGAGTGTGCATCAGCAATCCGGCTGTTGTTGCACGCCACCACTTTGCGTTGAATGTAGTATTCTGAAAGAGACAGAAAAAAAAAAAATAGTATGAGATGGGTTGTATTTTTTAATTGCGACGCAATAATAGGGAAAGTGCTTTTTGTACAGTACTCGCTGATAAGCGGACGGAATCAAGCAGAATATGAGTCGGACGGGCAGTGATTATCAGCACCAGCCGAGCGATAAACATTGCCTCGATCGTGGCCACATTGTCTCGGGACTCGCACTGCGAATGGAAAGTTTATGGCAAACTATTCAAACAAGACTCGAATGTATACGCACATCACTTTTTGGCGCGCAATCTTCCATAATAACGAGCCAGCGTGATCGAACATGTTTACGTGTGGTGTAGGCCAGAGGAGGCTATGCTGATGGCCGTCCTCATCAGCACCGCGCATCTCTCAGTGGTCAGGATGACACACCGCGATAAATGCGCGAAACAACAAACAAATAAGAAAATCAAAACAAACCTCGGCAACATAAGCGCGCAAACAGCGCCAATAAGGATGCGGTGGCCAGCGCGTCGAGGCGTAATTGAAAGGTAAAGACCTGATTTCGATTTCGTTTTCAACGGCCACAACAGCCTCGATAACAGTGATGACGACACTTTCTGTTTTTTGAGCACACTGTACCTAAACGTACAGTTTTTGGCGCGCGATTTAACTTTTTGCATCGCGGCTAGGTGCCTATGCCTACTCTATACAACTTCGAGAAGCTCTCGCCCAAAGAGAAATCTCGATGTAGCAGATACATAAATGATTGAAGCAAAAGTTGATGAATTATAAAAAAAAAAATACTCAAGCGGGGCACACAGCAGACGAAAAGAATTATGGCCGACGGCCTTGAAACAGAAACAACTTTCGGAGAAGAACCAACGTCCTATACCCCCAACATGCCGTGCGTTGTACTGTACACTGGCACTAAGCTCGAGCTCAAACTGTGCTCGGTGCGGGTCCGTTGATGAAATCAATCACGCATTAAGACCCAGGCCCACTCAGTATGGATGTGCTAACGAGGAGATCGTTATGTAGTTTGTATGGCACTTAGGCCTCAATTGGGCGTGATATTTCCATTATTATTCTCGAATCGGCAAAAAATTGTATCATGCTCGGGAGTCTTTTTTTTTCTTTTGAGGGTTCATGCTTCGAAACAATTTGCTTTTGGTAAAGTACCATATTAGCAATATGGCACATCATCGTCATCGACGTACCTACAACAGAATTTTGATGTTCTTCCCGGATGATGACATGTGATATCTGGGGGTTATTTGGTTACACACAACTCTGCAACTGCTGCTGCTGCTCTCGCTCACAGAATGCCCAAAAGGTGCTGTGTGCAGGAGAAATCTTCTTAGGTTTCACAACTGTAGATGCACTGATGTGTTACACACGGTGACATTAGCTCATCAACCAGATGATAGACACACATCAACTGGAGGTGAGAGGGTGGTTGAACATGAGCAGCATCACCACACCGGCCGGCGCGGCCGTCTGGGACGACACATGACAGATGTCGTTGCTGGTAGAGTAGTTTGAATGCGAGATGGTTAGTGCCCCAAAGTCTCTGGGTGAACTCATGCATGAATGCGTTTATAAGAGATCTAGTTGCAATTATGGATATCAAGTTCTTGTGAATTGTGGTGGGGATGTTCAGTCTAGTTGCGCAAAAGCGTTATTTTTTCGAGATCCCACAACCAAGTAATGAATTTGACAGAAGGTTTTGCGATTCACAAGATCGAGCAGAAGTAATGGCCTAAATTATTTACCTTCTCCATCGAGAAATCATAAGCATCCTAAATAGAACTTGGGAAGTTAACTCGTTAAAAACAATAAACAAGTGTTGGTCGTTCATCAAAATATTTTCAATGACTGTCAAAAACAGTAGTTAAATCCACAATTTGACATTTGAGTAGACGAACCCAGACTTTCGCTGTGCTTTTGAACAATGATAAGCGAATACACACCACACATACTTGAAAATGGCAGAAAAAGAGTATGCGTGTCAAATTAATCCTATATTTGAGCGGTGGAGCCACTTTGGGATTTATTTTTTATCTTCTCCCGCTAGTCCTCCTTTTTGTTGCCGGTGGAGACATAGGTGTGTAGTGGTGGTCGTTTCCAAAAAGAAAACCCAAGTAGCACTTCGAGCTGGAGACATACCTAGTATTAGCGAAATTTCCACTGGCAACCGCTGACATTTGACGTTGGAGCATCAACCTGCTTTAAAGCCAATAAGCGTGCACTTAGTGTGATCAAATTGACGACGCGCGTATCGCTGTTTGCGATGCCACTGCATTTATAAACAATTGCTCCAATTGCACTCCAATTGACATAAAATTGGAGTGTCATGTCAACCAATAATGTGACACTACATTTTCATTACTAATGCATTAAAAGGAGCAACACAAATTCAACATACGAATTTCCAATGAGAGTGAGTGTGTGTACGCACAGTTACAAAAATTGGAAAAATTGTGTAGATACGTAAGAAAAAATGAGCAACATGACGTACCGTAATAAAAAATTAGTGCGAGTTCTCATTTTTTTGACAGTTCCTCATTTTTTAAATTTTTCGCACACACGCATGTGGAAAATATACATTTCCGCACGGTGTTTACAATTTTGGCGGCTTTTTATTATTCGTTTCACGTCCTTTGTGGTTGTCCTAAAACTGAACATCTACTTGTTTTCTTTACCTACCGATGGCATTTTATGGTTTTTAATGTATGAAAAAAATTAAGCGTCATACCCAACATTAAAAAAATGAGCAAAATGACTTAACGTTATAAAAAATGAAGAAAAAATTAGTGCAAGTTCTCATTTTTTTGACAGATTCTCATTTTTTTCAATTTTCCGCACATATATCGCACTCACACATGTGGAAAAAGTACATTTCCACAGGATGTTCACAATTTTTGCGGATTTTTCTTATTATTTGTTTACACGTCTTTTGTAGTTGTCCTTATCACTCAGCATCTATTTGCCTTCTTTACCTACCGATGACATTTTATAATTTTTAATGCGTGAAAATAATGAGTGTCGTACCAGCATAAAATGTTGCTGTTTTATCAAGCCTATTCCTATGTGTATTAAGTAATTCATTAAGAGATGATTTTTTCAAATTTTGAAAAACATGGAAACTGAACGAGGAGGCTGGAAACTTTATTAAAACCTGAAACTATAAAGTCTGCCATTTACTTTTTAGATATAAATTTCTCTACATGTTGTCAGCGTATGCGTCTAGAACCGATGCACAAAAACACTTCAAAGTGACAGCACTGGTCCCAATAAGTTTAATAATAAAAATGCCCCAAAAATAAATCTCCTCTAACGAGTGTTTTGAATGATAAAAACTCGAGAAAAATATGGGGGAAAAATAATAACAAATAAAATTTTAAGTTGATTCTTCTTTCAAAGAAGACCGACACAACAAATAAAAGAGAAGTTGTAGGCAGAGAGGAGCAAAAAATAAACGAAAAATTACTTGGAAGAACCGTTTCTATACCTATTGGCACACAATCATGGCGCGCTACAAAATTGAATGAAATTTCGTGACGAAAACGCAGAGAACCAAAAAATAAAAGCGCGAGGTAAAACGAGGTGTACACACACCTACATAACTGTAAAGCCACAATGACAAGCCCGTTTGAAGTGCATTTTTGTTTATTGTTTACCTTTTCTGTGCGAAAAGCCCCTGCAACCGTAGCGCTGCTGCTCCAAAGAACGACAGCAGCCACAGTTATTCGACCCATATGAATGCATTCTTTGTTCACCCAAGAGCCGCCAGAGAGCCATGGCCAGACGTGATGGGTTCTTTGCCATAGGAAAGTAGGTAACACGACGACGTCCCACTATCGAATTCCATAGTCATACAATCGACCATCTGGTTCATTATAGCTTTCAAAAAGGTTTATAAAAATAAAAATAAAAAAGAAATTATGATGGAACACGTGAAGTCCAATCAGTCAAACTCAACCCTCGATATTGCTGTTCGCAGGGCGATGAAATGTCAAAATCAATATTTCGCGATCGATTAAACAATTTTGGTTTTTATTTCGATCGGAGAATGCCTCTACGGCGTAGATGAGAGAGATATTGGATTACATCGGTTTTCCTGTGTATTCATAGCACAGATGTGGCATGAAGTTTGAATTGCAGTTTTTAATTTTTTAAATTGTCGGCAGCAGGGAAATTTGTGATAATGGATGCCATTTTGTCTACCGATAAGCGCTTAATTGGATTTTTGTTAAATAATTTATTTTTAGTAGAAGCTTTGCAAATATAAAATTGATAAGAGCACACATTATAATGGACTCTCAAGGTTGTCAAAGGTGGACAGATTATTTACCTTGACGTTTGCGAACTTGACATTTAATCCCCTTCAGGAATGAGCTTATTTTTGTTTATTTGGGGGGTAAAAATGTGCTGCCAAATATGAAAGGAATATTATTTTTGCGTCGGCAACTTCAAATGAAATTCGCCTGCCCGCAGTATATTAGAATTTTGTGTCAAGGCAACTTTCATCATCGCGCACTGACCTACATGAACACACAAATGTCACATAAAGTTTAGGGCATTACGTAATGTTTTCATCTCGCACATTAACAGCGCATTTGAAATTAATTATTACGTCGCCACCCCGTATTACTTTGAATTGTGACTGGAGCGGATGAATGTGTTTTTTTTACAGAAGTGAATCACAAGAGCGACTTTCAGGGGTACTTCTGCTTCTAGTAGGTTCATTGGTTATCGACAGTGACTTGGTAGTTTTTTGTGAGTTTGCCCAAAATCTGTAAATCTTTTGTTTGAATTGTGATTTGTCATGATCCGAAGTAAAATTTATCTTTATCCTTTAATTGTGAAGTGATTCCTTGAAACTCGTAAATGATAGTTCTCCTTCGATCGGCTTGTCATAAGTAAAAAACATTTGCCACTATTTAAGTCTTAAAATTTTTTGATTCAATTCAAAAGATAACAGCTCGGAGCCTAAGCCAAGAAACCATTTTCAAAAAGGAGTCCTAATAACTTATCGACTTTCAGAATGGAGACGCTCATATTCCAGGCTATATTTCTCGAATTTAAATCCAGTAACAAACCGTTTTGACAGTTTTGACAATCACATTGACACGATGGTGCATTGATCGTTTATTCTCCCTGTAAGTGCATTTGAGACACCTGAAAAAATTTCTGCAATATTAATGAGGTGACAATGACAACCGTCTTGACAGATCCGAAGTAGAGGAACTCCCTAAAACTCGTCAAACAAGCTTTCGCGTGTTTTCACGAAAACAAAGTTATGGGTTTGGTGTGTTGAAAGCATCAGTTTGACAAAACGGTGTGTCAAACTGAGCATCGATGTGCGTATGACCACGTTTGCCTTTTGAAAATGCCAACAAAAAATCGACGTTTCGCAAATTTTTTGTTGGCATTTTCAAAAGGCGTCACTTTAATGTTGCACTTGAAAATGGATGCAAATTTGTTTGTTACTACTGTCATTTAATTCATTAAAACTTCTTTCTTAAACTCTTCTTCTGTTCATTAAAACTTCTTAACACAGTGATTCAATTCAACATTTCAATAAACTAAAAGAAATTCGGTCAAAATGTAACGGTTGAAATGTTAATTTCGGCTGAAATCTTAAATAAGAGTGCGGTGTAAACGTACTTTATATTATGAAAGAAGAAATACGGAGTTATTCCATGAATGAAGGAATATAGATATTACGCCACTCTTTTGTGATGACATTTGTTTGACAGACCCTAATGTAAATTTGGCGACATCGGATGGAACTGAACAGAAAACGTACTTGTGACAGATCTGCCGTACAGCGACAGTTTCAGTTTCCTTTTTTGATTGGCAAATTCGTTCCAAAGATGCAGTAGAAAATAGGTTTTTGTGAATAGGATGAATGGGATTTATGAGAGGATTTGCTTTTAATCGCTTGCCGATGTGATTTAAATTTGTTTGGTAAATCGCGTGATTTGTAGAGGATTTAATAGAGATTTAATTAATCGCGGATCAGTGCCCGGTGGATACATGGTATAAGAGATATATGAAAGTACAAATCGACCTTATAAGTTAATGATACTATGTCTCCACCGGCGTGCGATTAGCGGGAGACGATTAAAACTAAATCCCAAAGTGTTTCCGTCGGATAAAAGACTAAGGTCTAACCATAATCGGCTTAAGCGGGATTAATTCTAATGTTGAAATAAAAGATTGTGGTGCCCATAATAGAGTCAAGCAAACGATTTAAAATTCTTATGAGATTTCACTGTGATCGTCTAGAGTATCACGTGGTCTTGCGAATTTTTTAAATCAAATTTGATAATATTTTCTTTTTCCTTCACTTCGGATGTTAATATATTCTAAACCGATTGTCCGATCTAAAATGTGCTTAAATTTTTGAGGTCAGCGTATAATTCTTGAGATATATTCCCTTATTTCCGCACCTTTTGAAGCCCTTTAAAAAATAAACATGGGCGACAATTTATGAACTTATGACAAGCAAAAACAAAACTTTAAGCCAATACAAGTTAACTATAACCTAACGAAATTGAGCAAAATTCTATTATGGTCGTGGCATACGCATTGTGTGTATAGGGACAATTCTGAGAGCCGACTTGAGCTCATAAAAGTCTATTAAAATGGATAGACCTTCAATTTGACGCGTGTACTCGTTTGTTGTCATTTAGGCTGTCAAAAGAGTCTGACGATGACATTTCCCAGAAGCGAGAAAACAGTTTCGATTACAAAATCCCAATAGAAAACGTATTTTGACACTTTGGTCATGGACAGTTTCAGTGTCCTTTTTTGAGTGTCGAACTGTTATAAAGATCGAACTGCGGAAAGGGTTGAAAGTCGTATAAAAGAGGTTTGAAAAAGGGCAAGTTTTATGATAGGATAGGATTTAAATTTGTATGTTAATCGCAGATATGTATTCAAGGCAGACATGGTATAAGCAATTAAACTAGCTTTTTCAGTTTTGTTCAAACGTCAAAAACAAACACAGTTTTCTACTCACGTAAAGTGGCAACACTGAGATGAACAGAAAAAATACGTAAAATTGCCTCTTCTCCCTCTCGTGTACCTACTTTCTTTATTTACATACAATTGAATTTGATTGTGCAGGGGAGCGGTGTCTGTTGAATAGAATTGAATTGCCGCTGCAGAAATAGACGCAAACGGAGGCCTCCTCCAATTGGGGTCATCATCCATCCTATTTAGGCGCAATAACCCACCACAACTTGGGATTGTCAATTTGACACCATATCAATAAGCAAGTGCCAAGGGAAATTGTATTAAATTTATTTATTTTTCTTCTCGCCTAAATTACATAACTCAATTGCCGCCATTTGTCTGCCCCACCATTTTGAAACAAAATATATTTTGCCTCCTTTTCTACATTGTATTGAAAAAAAAAACTTGTTGTTTTTTTTATATTTAAAAACAAATTCCAAAAAAAGTGTCAAAGTTGACCTTCACGAGGAGGAAACGTATACACGAGAGTAGGGGCATCGGCAAACCTATGTGTGTGACTTACCTACTACCATTATTCTACCTACGACGGTATTTTTGTTTTCGCGTTTGCTTACGTAAAAACAAATGGAAAAAAGAATATTCAACAGTGTTTTAGCCCCCCATTTTGGTTGCTTTTTTTTCTCTTCTGTGATTCACACAAATGTTATGTGGGTATGGGTGGAAGGCAAAAGATGCACAACAAACACCCGGTAAAGGGAAACAAAAGTTATTTTTAACAAAAGTTAGATTAGTTTTTCGCGCCGAAATATTTCGAAAATCAAAACGAAAAACAAGACGATTTGAAAAATATACCCAAAACGTATATAAGAATGTATAGATAGAGATACCGACACACAGAGTGAAAAAAAAATAAACGAATACAATTTTGGGCGTGGCGGCTGAGAGGGTGGTGACGGAGCACGGGCGGCGGGTCCACCGAGTAACACACATGTGTGGGCTGAGTGTGTGTTTATTGCTCGGCGGTTGTCGCGATTGCGATACAAAGCGCGTGTTTGTTGGATAAAACACTACACACATGAGTGAGTTGAGTAGAGATATGGCAAAGAGACAGAGGCGAAGAATTTAAGAAATAATAGAAAAACGAAAAAAAAACAAATAAATAAGCCCCATCATGACGTACCTAGTTGTTGTTTTCGACAAAAACATTTTGCAGCACATTTTAATTTCGCTTCGATATTTTTTTTGGCGCTTTTTAATTTGGTTATGTAACAACAATAATTAGGTACAGTTTTTTTTTTTTTTGGTTTTGTTACGTTGGAATATTGTCATTAACAGGTTTTGCTATTAAACCTGTCAGGCGAGGAGCAAAATTTTTAATCGCTACGCATTTTTTTATGGGCTGCACACAGATAAAAATAAAATCAAACAAACCAGAAATGAATCTAAGGCAGGCCTACATACCAGAATAGTCATCCATTTTTGGCGGGACTCGTAGTAGAGTATTTTCCGATTGGAATTTGCCGACAGGCGCGCAATCACATGTTTTCTTCGTGCGTCCTTGTCACAGACAGGGGTTGGTATCATCATCATCATCCCCTTTATGGCAGGCGGTTGACCTTTTTTGCCGCCAAAAATGCACACACCAAATGTTGTGTGCTGCTTCCTTATTGCACCTTGGCGGAAAGATGAATGAGTGCAGAGAGAACCTGCCGCCTTTTTTTTTATGGATACAATGTGCCAGCGCGCACTTTTCTAAAAACCCATAGATCTTGTTGAACGTAGGTCTTTCTTTCCATTTCTGTTCTTATAACTCGGTGTTATTTAAAGATTTAGGCAAGTCCAATTAGACATTGAGGGCTGGCTGACAAGTGATACGACATTTCGACGAGGGAATAGTGGTGGTGCACAAAGCCAATAAGAGTTTTTGAGGGCGCCAAAAATGTGCGTAGTAAGCGAGTTTTTTTAAAAATCCATTTACGCAAATAGGATGGCATTAAATGGAGATATGGTAAAACCAACCGACTTAACGATGGTTAAATGATTGGAAAACTTGCGAGTAAGGTAGTTTGGCTAGACTGAAGAGCTTTAGGCGTTCTGATTAGTCATTTAAATTGTGCG
The DNA here is from genome assembly GCA_947623515.1 of Neoascia interrupta. Classification (NCBI taxonomy): domain Eukaryota; kingdom Metazoa; phylum Arthropoda; class Insecta; order Diptera; family Syrphidae; genus Neoascia; species Neoascia interrupta. Next base: position 4,448,677 of record OX392464.1, on the reverse strand, counting down.
GACAAGTGCGTAAGATGTTTTCTATGTTAAATTTTACGGCCATTGTTGCATCGATTTTGTGAAGCAAAAAATAGAAAGATTACTGAGTGAATAGGAGGAGACACATATAGGTGCATGCGGTAAGGCTTGTCTCTCCTTCGAGTGAAATGAACGACACGACAATAAAAAGTTGGTCAAGGATAAGCAACATTCTAAATTAATTCTTTAACGAATTGAATGAAACGTAAGCTCGATCATGATCTCAACATGAGTGGGAAAAAAATTGTTTGCGCAAATAGGTGGAATGTGGATTAATCATTATTGTTCATTGATTTGTGTTAGATTTTTATAACGAAAAACTAGTTTTTAGTGCCTGCCTAGGATCATAGTTGGCTTTTTAAACGTTCCTACTGTCAACGTGACGTTGGTGTTTGGTGCTTTGATAAAAACTACCAGATTCGACAGGTTTTTTTGGGTCAAAGGAAAATTGACGATTGAAAAAGTAACCTAAATTCGTTCATTGATGGCAGGTCAGCTTGTCAACTTAGACATCTGTGTTGGCAGAGCTTTTGGACTTCATATATTCCAAATTTGACCACCAGGCATCGAGACATTTCGCAGAACGAAAAAAAAATTTCATTTTAGGGAAAAAAGAAACAAATCTAATTTAACAGTTTGACATTAAGTTTAGGGTACTCAGATTTTTACTTCTAAGTGTCATTTTTGCGTCACTTTGTTTGGTTTGACAAGTAAGTTTTCTTGGTATAAAAGTTAGAACCGACTGCTTAGTTTTCTTTGGTTTGAAAATTCTTTGATACAAAATTTTAAGATTTTTGGAATTTCGGAATAAAATGTTCTGTTGTCAAATGACACAACGGTTGAAAAATTACAAGAATCGTCAAAGTATTTTATAACCTTTGTCGAAATCCGTTCACTTCATATGGTAGGCCTACGTGCGAAGGAGATAAACATGTTCGTTTTCATAACAAGAATGTTGAAAAGTGACATTTTGCCGAAAAGCTCTTAAGCAAAAAATTTAAAAATTTAACAAATCAATGAGATGAGCTAAAATGATTTTACGAAATGATTCCACTTCACTTTTGCTCACGTGAAACGTTGATTGGCTTACGAAGAAATAGGTCTGTTCGTTTACTTTTGTGCGCTTAAATTTTGCGAACCGGTCAAATTTTGAAGAGTTAGTTTTAATCCTTTAGTGCCGAAAGGATTTAAATTTGTATGGTAAATCGCGTGGTTTGTAGAGGATTTAATAAGGATTTATATTAATCGACGATTAGTGCTCGGTGGAGACATGGTATTACCGTCGCCTGGCAATCCCCTTAAACGTCAACAAATTAGAAACGCCAAAAAGTGATTTTTAATTAGATTTAATTAATTTAATTAATTAGTCAATGGACCACAACAGAAAAATGCCTATGAATTATTAAATTCCCAAATTTTTTTTTTTACTGTCAAATCTGAATTTTGACAGATAGCTATGTACCGTAATCATGCCCGAAGCTAGTCTTTAGCTAAATTTGACAGGAAAGAAATTTTTTTTTACGTCACCTCTCTCTTTCGTGAAAAACTATGCCCAATTTGTCTAAATCTAGTTTCAGCGTTTCAAAATAACAATCAGGGTCAAAATCTGAAAAACCAAAAGCTCCATGCAGCAAAGATTGTCGTTATTGCTTATGTTTTGTTTTAAAATACGTGCCAGAGCGCTTTCTGTCGATTTATACTGTCTCCATCGGCAATTAAAAGCGGATTAGCGGGAAATAATTAAAAATAAATCTCAAAGTGGCTCCACCGGACAAATATCAGATTAATTTGACACAAACACTCTATTTTTGTCATTTTGGCTCTCAAAATAGACTGGCGATGTCATTTCGCAGGAGCGAAAAATGATTTCATTAGTAAAAGTCACAATAGAAAACGTACTTGTGACAGATCTGTCGTACAGGGACAGTTTCAGTTTCATTTTTTCATTCTCAAACTATTACAAAGGCGCAGAATATAGGTTCGTGAATACGGTGAATGGGATTTAGTTTTAATCGCTTGCCGAGAGGATTTAAATTTGTGTGTTAAATCGTGTGATCTAATAAAGATTTATATTAATCACGGATTAGTGCGTGGTGGAGACATGGTATTATCGCATATTATTACCATTTTTTTTTTATTTTTTTTTTTGTCAACTGTTTTGCATTCTCTAAAATATAAGAAAATCGCAAGTTTGAGAGGTTTGTTCAGTTCGACAAACTTCAAAATGCCCATTCGAAATTTAGCATTGAACTGAAATTCAACATTTATAGATCCTAAAAAGCATGGTGAAACGCTGAAGATTTAAGGTGAATTCTTGAATTCAGCTTAAATGCTGAAATTAGGAGCGGTGTAAACGTACTATAAAGCGCTATAGTTTTTCTTAAAATTTGGCAATGACGTTTAAATTTGACACTTTTTTTTTATTTTAGCGTTTCCTTACCTTTTGCCGCTTATATCTCTCTTTTACCTGTCCACTCCCTACATAAGAGTTTTAAATTGATGAAGAAAATAGGGGGGCAGACCTCATTCTGTATGACAGCCCTGACAATGATAGTTTTGGTGTGGTGGAACTTTGACAAAAAAAAATACACGATTTGAAACTCCGTCCTTTCTTTGAATGTAAAAAAGAACCTTATTCAGTCAGGCATGTAAATTAAAATATTTTTAAGTTCAAAAACAATTCAGTGAAAATCAAAAAAACTGTTCTGAGGTGTTCTACTGAAGTACCTATTCTTTTGAACTGAGGTAAAAACAGGGCAATTTCATATTTATTTTTAAAATTCTTTATTGCAAATGAAAAATATATAGGTAAAGCCATGAAGGTAATAATATAGTTTCAAATTTCAATAAACACTAAGTTGGTAGGATGGTTTTGAACGATTTTTTTAACGTCTAGCACTCAGCTATTTCAAATATTTATTTACATATTTTGCCTTTAAAGAAAATTTATACTTCAAATCATTTGGACAAAAGTTAATCGAACGTTTAAAACGGCAATAATTTTTTTCCAGTGTAGGTACTTATTTATTTATTTTTTTTTTGATAAAAATGATATTTACCTGTGATTGACGCCTGTTGTCTGGCGTAAGGTTTCGCCCGCCCAGAGCTGCACTTTGCATGAGTTGGTGTCTCCTTGGAAATCGTCCTGCTGTGATTGGATATAATGAAGCTCATTAGATGATCGTCAGATTTCATCGATGGCTTTTCGTTTGGCGAGAGCAATTGAACGGACTCCACTTTGTATTTTTGGCTAAATTCTCTGATTTTCCCAGCTTCTTCTTTGGCCCGCAAATCATCACTTTCGCCCTTTACTGGCGATCCGAAAAGATTGCGACAAGCGCTGCCTGGAGCTTGCACAAAGCCTCTCTGGCTGGACGGCGCACGGGGTAGTCCGATTGGTTTAACTAGTATAAATCCGCTCGTCATGGTTGTTTTTTATTATTTTTTTTTTTATTTAAACTTGGTAAACGCGAGATTTTATGGTTTTCAAATTGAAAAATAGAGGGCAAATTGTATTTGTATGTTTGTGTAACACAATAATTGAGCTTTTCTGTCACTTTTTCGCTGTGTTGCAGTAATTGCAAATTTGTTCACAATTTCGCACTGTTTTTATGTCGCACACAATATTTTTACAGTTTCAGAAATTATTATTTTTTTAACTTTATTCTGTTCTATTTTGAAACTGAGAAGAAAATAAAATATTGAGTCGTAAAAAAAACTTTTATCTCACGAAAGACGCGTCCGCTGAAGTCGGTTGTTCGAGCACGAATGGTGAAAAATTGCTTTTCTCGGTTCGCCTTCGCCGCGCTGTGGTTGTGTGGATGTGGAAGTGGATGGAGGAGATGAGTTTTATTTTCTTTGTGTGTAGATAATTTCACAAGCGAGTTTCGTTGACTTTTGGGTTGTCTCTTTCTGGCACACGGTTTTATGCCAGTTTTATGACATTTTCGTTTGGTGTTAGTAAAACGTTTATTAAAAATTAAAATCTTACAAAGAATGTAAAAACCTAAGCAAAATTGAAGCAAAAATTCAAATTTCTCTGAAACAAAAACTTTTATTGCTAAACATTCAAAAAAATTATAAAATCACAAAACAAACAAGAATCGTTTTATTTTTTACATCATCCCCACACCGCACACACCCATATTTTTTGTATATTTAATTTTTTTCGTTAAATTCAGTCGACAAGAGAGGAGAAAATGTCGAATGTGATGAACTCAAACGAAGAACTCTTCTAATACATACACGCCACAATAACACGGATTGAGGGGAAAGGGTTGCCAAGTGTTGTATTTTTGGAAAAAAAGAATATTTTTGTAAGTAGAATTGTCATTGGGGTCATCATAACAATCATTATGCATAAAACATGGTTGGTTTTTGAATTTTTAGGAGGCCTTGGAGTATTAACAAGGCTAATAGAAAGCCTTGTAAACAAAAAATTAAGCTAAGACCATCTTTTACAGTGGACCAAGTTCTTATTAGTGCTGTGTAGTAGGTTAAATTTTAAGGTTTAATATTAGAGTACACTTCATTCGAAGTCTCTTTAAGCACTCTTAAACTAGGATACTTTACTAAAGTCAAGATTTACAGCATTAGATTGCAAGAAAACAGGTCAGGGATACATGACAAAAAAAAAACTGTTTGTCACAAGTCTTAGTTGATTTATTTTTGGAAGGTAAATTCCAGAAATGAAACAGAAAGTTTTTGTTTGATACTGAAAAGCAATATATTACCAAAAATCACAATTTAATAAAAAATTTTTGTAATGGCTGGAACTATGGTCATTTTGATCACGGCCGAATATTCATCCTCAGTATCATCCCCAGTTATGTAATAATGACGTTAAAATGTTGATTACAGTGCTCTATCTTTTAATCTATGTAATCGGTTTCAAAGTGTTTTTGTGTGTTTTAATGTGTTTCAAAATGTTATTGATATTTCTAAAACCATATAAGAACTCTTTCGAGGTCTCAGCGCAAGATGATCACTTAGCACGCGGGGCCTTTAAATGTAGCAGAAAAAACTGACCTGTTGCTTAAATATGTTCAGCTCTTTGCAAGAACGTTGCCTAATCAGTGAAATACCGTCTTTAGCCCAGGGTCAAACCTACAAATACATACTTTCAAAAGTTGGAAAACATTACATAAAACAATTACGGAAAGACAAAACTAATGCGAAAGTAACCTCTGAGATAATATGATCTCTCAAATTCCTTATTGGGCTCTAGCCGGATCCACCGGATATGATTCTATAGGCCACATGCTGGGCACCATTTTCGCGAGGAGTGAGGTAAAGGCCACAACTTGTTGCCAGTGAGAGGGTGGGCGGCATGATTCCTTCAAGCTCAGACGTTTTCACGTCTTCGCGGCTCTACATTTCCAAAACCTGGAGGTCAAATAAAATATCAGGTGTCGATTGCAAAACTAATTGAAAAAAATAAGCTAAACGCCAAAAGAGGAATCCAAAAGACAGGAAAGGGGGGTTGAAAAAGATATACCTACCTGCTTAGATAGTATGTTCCTGTGCCTGTACCCAACAAAAAGGAAAGAAGTAGAAACGCGTCCTAAACCTAAGCTAGTCTTTAAGGCTAGGGACACACGGCGGCAGAAAAACGTGGGACTAAGTGCAGTCCGACTATAAGCACAAGCATTTAAACAGTAGACAACATACGATTACGGCTACGACAACAAGTTTCGAGACTCGATTTGGGACAAATTTTAGAATTGCGACTCTTTGTTTGTGCAAATTTTCACCACAATTTGCTGGAATGGCACAGAAAACGAATGTTTGCGAAGACTTAGTAAATTTTTTTTTTTCATTGATAAAAAATTATTTTTGTATCAATACTGACAGGAACCGCACGGATAACTATTTTTTGTGTGTTGAGTTTGTGTGCTGTTTTGTTGTCGCGTGTTTTTTGATCGCCGTGTGTCCCTAGCCTAAGTGCTAAAAGTAAAACCTTATACTATGTTTCCCCCGGGCACTAATATAAATCTTCATAAAATCCTCTACAAGTTACGGGATTAACCATACAAGTTTAAGTCCTCTTGGCAAGTGATTAAAACAAATCACCTCATAATTCCCATTGACCCTTTTTACGAACTACTTTCAACCCCTTTCGAACACCTTTTTTATAGTTTGAGATTCGAAAAACGACACTCAAACTGTCCACGTATAACAGATCTGTCAGAATCACGATTTCCATTGACGAATGGAAATGTTAGAATGCGACATCAGGTGGTCAAATGTGGAATAAGTGAAGACCAATAGCTGTCAACACAAATCTCGAAGTTAACAAGTTGACCTGCCTTCGATGGACGAATTCGCGATTTTCCGTGTGAGTTATCAACCTGATTTGTGAATAAAATAGTTTGTCCCTTTGCAAAAAGTGAAATATGTACAAAGAAAATTTTCCTTCCTGAACAAAAAATTTTCGTACTCATTTTACAAATGTATGACAACAACAGTCAGCCCTTGACGCGTATAGGTCTTCACATATTCCAAAACTGACCGCCAGGGAAGGAAGCTTTCAATCGTTAATGAAGTTCTTCGTCACAAATGTAATTTTTCGTCACTGGGTATGAAAACTAACTATTCCATTTCATTCGCACCTATGTCAACCATTCGTAACCATTTCATTTTTTTTTATACCAAATGAACTAATTTTGCCAAAGGTTAGAACGAGAGATAAGAGCAAGATGTTTGTGCAAAAAACTTTATTGGGATTTCTCATGTCATATAAATCCTTTATTTGTCTGGCAGAACTTTGGGATTTATTATTAATCGCCTCCCGCTTGTCCTCGTATTATTGCCGGTGAAAACACTATAATATTGGACTAAACCTGCATTTACCTTATTTTGAACATAGATTTAACCTTAATTACATCCTGCTCACCCAGTTTGGGTTCCGCCAAGAACCTGAGGCAACTTGATCGGCAAAGGTTGGCTCACAGTCCGCACTGGCCACGGATAGTCCATAATCTTATAGTACATTTACACCGCACATAATTTCAACATTTAAGCTAAATTCAACACTTCATTCTAATTTTTTTGATTCATAAATGTTGAGTTTCAGTTAAATTTTGAATTTTGGCTGGGCTTTTGGAAGTTTGTCGAATTGAACAAACCTTTCAAACTTAAGGGTTGTTGACAGAAAATACTCAAGCAAAGCGGTTATTATTTGACATAAATTATTAAAAATGCTCTGGGAACTGAATAGAATTTTAAAACAAAAAATAAGCGAGTAGGTATGGTAAGAAGTACACACCTACTTAATTCTTCTGATTTTGAACCCGATTGTCATTTGAAATGCTGAAACTCCATTGCAAAAGCAAAATTGGAATTCGAAATTTTTTCACTAAGTTTTGAGTTAGTTGCTGGTGTAAATGTATTAAACGACTTCCAAAATATTAGTTTCTTTTGGTTGCTCCAAAGTTAGGAGACATATATTCGTCACTATTCTTAACAGATTTAGCACTTAACACTAATGCTAAGTTTTGACTTATCGATTTGTAATTGACAAACGACGTACGTACCTTTTTTTAAGGTTTTATTGATAAATTGGCAAGTGGAAAATAGGATGCCTTCGAGTTTTAATGACATATTAATTGGCTTACGCTTTGCCAATTGTGTCTTTAATTGACAAAGAGGAGAACTGTCACAGTTTGTCAATAATTCGACAAGTGGAAACTTAGCATAAAGTAACAGCACGTAGCAGCAAAAATGCAACATTTTCTGTTTACAGCATGTCGGCCTTCCCCAAGCTCATTCACATTTTGGTTTAGTGTCCACAAGCCCCAACATAACATACCCCACCCGCACCAAACATTCGACAGCGGCCAGTATCCAAATCCAATGCACAGAATTCAACGAAGCTCTCTTGTAAAGTTGTCGTCCACATAGCATCCACAGCCCCCTCAAATCACAGAAATGGGCCGCACACAACACACACTGCCGCCAGCCATTACCGTGTGAGTGGATCAAACTTTGAAAGTTTCACTAATCAATTCGCCCCAAACATGTTGGCCGCGACGCCGTTTTGTTTTTGTTTACGCACTTCACCAACTCTTCAAGAGTGTACGGGAGGCAATGCGGCTTGGCGTCACTTCAGCGTTGTGTTTAGCTTTCGTGTTTTGAAAAACGTGCTGCTCACGCTTGCTGCCTGCCGTTCTACCTTTTGTGCCTTACCCACTCGCCCAAACACGTATTATCGTAATCAGATCAGTGTTGGTTCGTTCCTCCTGTAAGCTTGTTATTTCAACTTTCGTGATTCTAACGGATCAGATCATGATGATGGTGAAATTTGCAATGTTTTGCTTTTTGCCTTCTCCGCTTTCGGACCTGCTTCGCGTGATTCTTCTTTCTCGCTTGTACTCACGCTTACTCCATTGTTATTATTTACGTTTTTTTCAGCGCTTTTAGTCGCGTGAGATATTTTCGTGTCATACTTTTCTTACATACATACATACAGATGGTAGATGGCATGGCTGTGTGTACCTAGTTTGTGGGTCTCGTAAAAAGAAAACTCGGTCGGTCGTTAACTCTGCGGCGCGGCGTTAGCCAAGTGTTTTTGTGGCTGATGGCCGGCGGGGTTAATGCCGTTCCCGTTGTTTAGCTTGTGATTGTGTGCTTCTTTGCAATTTTCTTTGGTGTTAGCCATTTTGTTGTTATCGCTTAGCACGCTTTAGCCTTTGGGATTTTGTTTTGATTTCGAAACTTCTGTGTAAACACCTTTAGGAAGGGGTGTTTGTTTGGTTGGCGTCGGTACTTTTGTTCTGTAACGGTATTCCATTGCATGGGCATTGGGCACTGCCGGCCTTGTCAATGAATCAGCCCAGAACAGAACGTTTTGCGAACCAACCACCACCCACTTGTTGCTTTTTCCTTCACCTTCTTTCGTTAGAGTAGAGTGTTTTGAGATTACCCACGTCTGCTCATGCATTCGTATAGAAAGTCTATTAGCCGACAGGTAAGGTATGTTCAGTTTACATTCCCTCTTCAACCTTTCTGTTGTTTTTTATTCTGTCTTCTTTACCTGTTTGTGTACGAAGAAAGACAGGTAGCCCGTGATTGCGGTCTCGAAGTGGAAGTGGGTCAAAGAAATTTTGTTTTGATTCTCAAGTGGAGTGGAGTGCGTTGTCCGGAGATCCACGCAATTGCTGGAGTTACGGCAGGAAGGTAGGTTATGTGGACAGGTAGGTTATGCTGTATCTACATAACTGTTAATGTTTGCACTTTTCATTAAGTTTTGTTGTAGGAATCAATCTGTATAGGTATGCATACCTACCTGCATTTTTTTGTAGGCAGGTACGATGAAAAAGCATTCATGAAGTCTTAAAGTTGTCATTACAGCTGTCAAAAGTTGACAAGCCGTCAAACGTTCAAACGTTTTGTGGCCCTAATGTTGGGATTATATAGGTACCTACCTACACTATTGACGTTTGACGGTTAGCGTCAACATTTAAGGTCAAAACAGATCTGCGGCTTTTTTTCGTGCAGCAAAATAAATTATAGGTACAGGCTCTGATGGGGCAGGCGATAACCCAAGTACCTACCTACTGCAGGGGTTGCAGTGGCTGCACGATGTCTCTTTTTCTTAATTTGATGCCTAGTTTGATTGCAGCCACAACAAAAACCAAAATTTTTGCAAAGACACCTACCAATGTAGTTATATCAGATATGTGGCATCACCGATACCGTCAACTCTGAAAATTTTGACTGTTTGTTGACTGTCAAAAAATTCAATACAGAATTTTTGTGTCTGTTTGAATTAGTCTTAGCCTTAGTGTAATTGGTCAGTTTTTGTTCATTTATCCACCCAGTTGACTAGTTAATGACAAAATTGGACCGAGTTAGAAAAACTTGGACAGAGCTTGGCATACCTAGTCAATGTCCAAAATTGTGCAGTGCTGCTAGCGTGACAGTAATACGTGTGGCTGAAGACCAGTTTTTTACATCAATCTGGGCCAATTTGGTTCACTTGCAGATTGTCCTACATTCCGTCAACCAAAATTTACGTAATACGTAGTCTCATTCGTGTAAACGAACCTTTTTGGAGCACTATACATGCGCCGATCGACAACCTGATTCCAACAACCAAGGGCTGAAGTCTCTAGCTTTCAACCGTACACGTCAATTTGAACCAATTTTTCGGGAGAAGTGACAGACCTTGTCCTTCAATTCAATTCGAAAAACATTTGAGGTTACACTTTTTCATTTATTTACTAAATCTTAAAAAGTTTCCATTTTCTAGTAGTTTTGGTGAATGTGATAGCTGATGACATTAATTAAGAAACAACGCATCGCAAAGTTAAAAAAGCAAGGACAAACGTCACACTTTCACTGCCACTTGGTCACACTGCCACTTGAAGATGTGCGACATGGTAGAATTTTCACAATTTTCATTTGCTACACAACATAAGAAACACTGTGTTAAAGCGGTTTTGGGCAAAATTATTTGCCGGTGATCGAAGAAAAGGCGATCTTAATGAAGACTAAAGACGATACCAAAATTCATTTGGCACTAATGACAGTAAAAGTCAACGAATGGTCAATTTGATTGAGAAAAACAAGAAACGATCATGTTAACAGTTTGCGAGGTTGGCGGATGACTCTTTTTAATCAAATTATATCAATCGCAAATTTGTTTGATGTTGCCAAAATTTATACTTTAAGTCAATCGTATAAACCAGTTAAAGAATTTATTTACGCTTCTGTCATAATTTTATCAATCGCGCGTAAAATTGTTGATGACAGATTTAAGATTTTGCGTCAAACTTGTAATCCTAGACCATAGACGTTTTAACAATTTGACGTCTATAATACTGATATTTTCAGTGAGTGATGCCAGACAAAGTTAATTTTTTTTATAGAAAACGAACAAAAATTACACATAAGAGCATAAATAAAATATAAGAAGAGTAGAGTGGCGCAACAGTTCGAAGTGAACCAAAACCAACTTCTCAACAAGGTATATGCTGTGTGTTTTCATTTACAACCTAAAATTGTTGCCAAATTCGAACGGGACTTTGAGAAGTCTTTCAAGAAACAAGACATATGATACTCTCGGAGGGCTTGTCAGACCCTTACGAAGTGAGGCGTGGGGGTGAAAAAGAACCAACCTCACCGTGAAAAAGAACGAGACTGTTTTTCTAAGGTGACGACTGGGTAGGATTCGAACCCAGACCTCCGGCGTAGTAAGCACACGCACTAACCACTACGCCACGGTACCCCACGAAAAAGTTTGTAGAGACCTGTCAGAAAAAAAGTTGAATGTCATTCTTTAAATTTTTTTGCTGAGAAATAAAAAACATGGCAAATTTTTGAAATCCCTTGGCCTTTTAATATTGAAAAATTAGCCACAAGGGGTTTGATTTAATGGTCTATCTATACCAGGGATGGCGAATCTTTGAGAAGCGTCTTGCCATGTACAAAAACTAAACAGTTTATAGTGCCTTTGGCGTGCCAACATGCAGTCTTTATGTTTTCTAATAGGGTGTTTCCTTCGCACGTAAAACAGAGATTAACTTAGGAAGATTGAAAGTTAGTCCCAAAGTGTTTGGACCGGAAAAGAGAAGATCAACTTTAATTAATCTTGTGGTGCAAAATGGCAATGTCTAGTCGTCACGACCTCTGCGCTACTTGAGCCATTTTTTCCGAGACACTTATCGGTATATTCCGTCAAAATGTTTTTTTGAAAATTAAGTTGTGATTTTTCTTCCGCTTTCTAAAATGCATGTGGGATGTCTACAAATTTCACCATCTAAATTAAAGTGTTGATATGAGGATTTAAGTAAACAGTTCTATCAACAATATTATTGAACGCACCTGGAGTTGGCAAAATTTTGAACTCTAGATGAAACGAAAAATAGCTCCTGCATAAGCTGCTTCTTTTTGGGCTAAGAAGGCAATAAGGTAGCAAAGAACTTTATCGAACACCTTAAGTGTCCCTTAAATAAAACGCTGGTAGTTTCGTGTTATCGGTCCTAATTTGTGAGGAAAATTCTTCAAGTGACTTTGGGCCCGGACAAACGATGGTGAAAGAAGTAGTAGGTATGACTACAACAAACCTTGCAATCTGTACAACGGCATTGATCTAGCTATAGCCTTGAGGATCGGACTAATGTGCTCAAAACCTATAAGATTCATACATAATAAAGTCATGAATGCGAGTCTTTCTGGAAAGGGGATATAATTGGGTTCAGCCTCAGTCTACTCAGCGCCAGGTCTACCATAGTCGCGTACCATTCTAGGGATGACAGCTGAAGATGACAGATGAAAGATGACAGCAAGCATCATTTTGGCGCCATTTTTCGCGACCCTTTTGATGGACAAGCTTCTCGGTGAACTGGGCATTATGACAACGCGTTCGAAGCTTGGTTAATTCAAAATACATTTATTTTTCTGTTGACGTGCGCTTTCTGATAGTTTGTCCTATTTGACTTGTTTCATTGGCATTGCTTTCAAACAAGCATCAGGCTCATTGTCAATAATTTCCTCTTCATTAGAAATGTATATTTCAAACTTACCTACATACCAAATGTAAAATTCCTTTGGTAATGATTTACCATTACCTGGTAACTAATTGCGTTTCCGTCAAATAGCATAAACAACAAGGCACAAGGCACTTGATGTCGTCGTTGCTTACGTCAAAACCGGAAAACCTTTCCATCTGAATGACAAAACGACTTGAGGTTCCGGTCTCTGCGATAACGAATATTTTTACGATAAAAACAAAAAGCATTTCACATGCGAAAATGCACCTGGAAATGAATCACTCATCGTCAGCAGTTTTTCCACTTTTCAAGTCATTGAAAATATCCATTTTTGGATCTTTTTCCTAACAAAAAGATTCTACTACTTTTCGATACACTCATCGAAATAAAGGGTCAATCGAATGCATAAGCAGATGCTAAATTAATCCAAAAAAATTCTCTGTAAAATCTGAATTTTTCTAACAAAAGGATGCAAAATTTTCGAAATGAAATGAAAAGTCCTTATGCCACAGGATGACAGCGGACCATTTGATGAAAGCAAATATAACTATCCCTTTTAATGCACACCTTTTCCTGGAAGCGCATATGTTTCGAAAATTCTATCCATAGGTAGACACACAGGTCGACATATCCCAAATATTGATATTCTTAGCATGTTCCCTTTGCAACCCTCTCCCTATTCACTTATGTATTTTCAACACCACATTGATATTTTATGAATTCAAATGATCCTGTGTCGGAAAAAAGGGAATGTCAAGTTGCATTCACGCAGCAATTGTACAGCTGATCGGGTGACACTGACACATTGTCAGGCGAGATCGTTTTGTATAGGGTTTGGTCCAAGCGGCGGCAGCGCTCGGCTCTAAGTGACTTCTCAATTACGATTATGACTGAAGCCCCCGTAAAACCCCTAATGAGTGCCCATGGAAATCGCCCAAGGACCAAACTGACAGAAACATCTTGTCTTCCGAAAAAAAACCCATGCAGCGTCAATGAAGGGCAAAATAGTGCAACGGAAGTAGAACAGAGGTCGAGTTATGTCATTTGCGCCTCTGCCGCATCTATTTAGTTTCGGATTTTCAGTGGCGCACCTTGAATTAAGTCGGCCGATACGTGCCCTCACTCGTACGTCGTACCTGTTGGGAGTCTGTAAAGGCAAAACAATGGCCCAGCAGTGTTAAGGTGGCATTTCTGACTTGCCAATTGTGTGTGGCGAAAATTTGGAACGCATTTTGGTTGCCATTGTCTCTTGTGAAACCCCACGAGCATTAATTTGTACGTGACACAGGGTGCACTATGGAATTTCCGATTCACATCCGATATTGTGGACAAAAGTTGGACTGCAGTCGGGAAATGCAGTTTGCGCTTCCACCCCGGGGCTTATATTATGTTCTTCATATACGGATGTGTGCCCTTAATGAATTCATCGAACAGCTGCACACTTTACGGCGATCACTATGGAAAAAACGCAGGGGGTTGGAATTGGAATCTCCTTTTTGTGAAGCATGTACCACGGAGCCGAATGTTATTCATTCGTTAGCACAGAAACTAAAATTAAAGCTGATTGCGCACGCGTGCCCGGTTCAGTGACACGGGGATAAGAAAATTTATTTTCATCTGCAATAATTGAATTCTCCTCTGACTGTGTGCCTAATTAAAATTCGAACACACAAAAGAGCCTGCGATGTGTGAAGCTTGGTATGGCGTATGACTGGTGCGCTAAGAGCACAACGCATCAGAGGCGCCCCTTTGACAAATGCAAGTTTTTCGGAATTCCATAGTTCACCGAACTTAATGAGGATAGGATGACGTTTCAGCAATTTTTTAGCTTGGGTTAGTGGTCGCGTCATGACAGTGAAGGGGATGGGGGTGTAGTTAAGTGTAAGGGACTCTATTGACGATTGGACAAGTCAGAATGCGATACCTGGCGGTCAAATTTGGAATATAAGAAGACCTTTTACTCAACACAGATGTGTAGGAGGCAATTTTTAAGTGCGAGATGGCGTATTCTTTTGAACACCGAACTGCAACCCCGAGCTGTGAAATAATACTCGGTGTTAACGACAATTCCAGCGTGGTGTACACTCGGTTTCATTGTGTACAGAACGAGAAATACTGCACCGTTGCAGTCATCACGTTAAGTTCTGTCAAGTGTCAAATCGCTTCGGCTTCAATTTGTTTACTTTATTTTCATTTCGCAGCGTGAGTTTCTTGGCGTCGGTTTTTTGTACTCTTTACTTAAAATTCATTTTGATAGCTTTGAGTTTGTGATATTTAGTAACTTTTTCTCGATTTCAAACAATTTCAGTCGCGTTGCAAAAAATAAAGCATAAAAATTCGAAATTCGAGTCGAAACGTCACACATACACAATCAACAAAGCTACACCCAGCGAAATTTCGCGATCGGTGTCGACACCAAACTAATGCGGAGTTCAAAAGAACATTTACATGAGCATGATTCCGTTCAGGTGTACGTAAAAAGAACAAGTTTTTTCTGTATTCCACACCCGTTTCATTATTTGGTGTTGAAAAGAATACGCCAGAAATGAGTTTTTCAGTGTATATTTATCTCGGCTTAACTCGCCGAATTTGGTGAGCTAATATCGGGTCGACTGTGGTTTACACTATGAACTTCTTTGAATGTTTTTTTTCTGTGTGGAATGGCAGTTAATTTGCGTATTTCTGTGAAATCGCCACTGTGGGCGAGAATCCAGTGAAGGATGATTAAGTTGTTATACCCGACCGAGGGTATATTAATTTGCATAGTTTGTAACACAGTGAAATAATCACCTTAGACCCCTAAGACCTTTTAGAGATATGATCGAGACCGAGAGGTAAGTCAATTAAGCCATGTCCGTCCGTCAATCCGTCTGTTCGACTGTCCGCATGTATGCATTTTTAAGGTATTTAAAATTGAGCTAGGAAACTGAAACTTGCTTGGTTCTCCTTTTGTACAGACAAAGTATGAAAATTGAGAAGATCCGCCCACAGCGACGCCCACAATTGGTGAACGATGAATGCTCACGATGAATGCTCAGTCTTGCTTCCATTCTGATAAGTGTTTGAATAGCTGCTAGACCTAGGACGACGTTAATAGCCATGGTCGTGGTGGAGCGAAAATATACCGTCATGCAGGTTTCAGCTAGACGTTGTATTCGTTCTATCTTTTCACCGCAGTGACTTCGTTGGTCTTTGTCCACCAGACCAGCGTGGCATAGACCATTGCCTTGCCTAGCGATGAGCGTTTATAGAAAGTATATCATCCGGGGCCTTAGACCCAACTTGTTAGCGCAGATTCGATGGCAGATCCACAAGGATCTACTAGAGCCTCTGTAGATCCTTGTGGAATTCTGAAACGGTGCTTTCGAATTTGCCACTGACATTGATTGCTACCTCATCGCCATATCCTAAGGCATCAATTCCTTGGCTTGTCAAGGATTGAAGTGTATCGTCAACAACAAAACAAGGAACCATAAGAGAGGCGAGAGAACGCCCCCTTGAGGACACCGTCGTGATGTCAACGCCGAGATTTCCACATCATCGATGCGGGTTAGAATTACATATTCTTCTATTTAGCATTCACATGATCCATCATCCTATGATTGGGGCTAGATTCATGTTATATCGAGAGCCCTGTTGGTTGAATCCAAACATGTATTGTTGAAGCCCGCCTTCAATGTCTAGGAAAGCTACAAGACAGATTTCCTTGCAATTAATGGAGTCTTGACTCAGTAAATTTACCTGGTTGATAGGCATGTTGAAAATTGCTTAGAGGAGAGCTCCTCAGTGCTCTGTCCCGTATATTTCTATCAATCAATTTTTTCATGCTTCTTAGAATAAAGGACATGAGGCTAATAGGGTAAGATAGGATTCCGGACCTTATCATGTTCACTATCGACAGCTTTATAACCTTTCGTTCTAGCAGCCTTGTTTGATTACTTACAGTGGAGAGCTTGTCTTCTTTACCTGTATACGATCTAAGGAAAAAGTTAAATCTGTTGGATGGAACTTAAGGCCTTAGGCCACTCTAAGAGCGTCTTATGAGCTTGTTAATAAACGGTTCCTTACGCCATGCTTACGCCATCGGCAATCGGAGACCATGCGGCCAAACTGGGTATCCCATACAACCCCCACTGCCGAAGTTGCTCCCGCAATGTGAATGAGAAAGAAACTCTCTCCTACCTCCAGAGCCAGATTGCGTGCACTGAACTAACCTTTCTTCGTTGACGTTAGTGACATCTCGATTAAAGGTATACAAGCGCTTATCCAGTTTCTCAACTCCAATGGTTCGATATAGGCGCCGAGCTCATAACAATCTCAACAACCATCAAAAGTCACATCAAGTGCTTCTTGGGTTCATTCTTGAACCGCCACTAGCCCGCAGCAGGACCAGGTTCATCCATGATGAATGCGTTCACCTTACCTTAATCTTAACAGAGTTTTTATATTTTAAGACCGTCTCTGGACCTTCTATATTGTTTTTTCGTCTAGATAAAGCTGTCAACTGACTTGCAAGCTTGAATGACGTGACTTTAAAACGCTGCTAGAATTTTTGTAAAAGTGCATTTTTCTCGAAGTAAAATCTTCCAATACTTACGATCGCTCGATCAAACTGCATTTAGACATTCTGCGTGAAGCCGAGGACAGCCAAATGTCATCTAAGACAGTCATACCAACTTGATTTATTTCATAGATCAGTTTTATTGGTTTCAGCTTTTCTCAACGTCTTCTTACTTCGATCAGGGATCAAATCTTTCGTCACCAGATGAATACAAATTTTCTACTTGCTAAGTTCTACCAGCATCTTTGGAAAACACACGAGTGGATTCTCCTTTTGTTGTCCCCTTTTTCTCTCAAGGCACAACGATGCAGGTACACTAAAACCTTTCGAGTACTTATTCAGCAAAAGAGGACTCATTATACGATTTATATACCGACACAATGCGGTGCCTTATGACAATACATGGCAAAACCGATACGCAACACCGAGTAAGGGTGAGGAGGATCGAAATTTTATATGTTTCGAAATATAGCGTTTATTGCTATCAGCAGGATATCATTGCAACGCACATATTCGCTCACCTTTTTTCGACAGTGACCCCGGGTGTTTTTATGCCATAGCAGCCAGGAATATGACCGGGCGAAAGGTTCCACTGGCGCAGCCGATATGCACGCATGTCCTTGTAATTGATATAGGAGCATAGAGCAGCAGCGAGTCCCCTGTCTTAGTTTTGTCATCATCCGTCTCTAAACCATCATCAATATCGCGAATGAGCACAAATATCTACTGTCATTATGCGTCAGCGAGCAGCGTTCGTCATGCATATTAGACAGGATGATGGTGGGTTACATTGTCCATGTGTCATAAAGTTTGTTTTCGATAAAAAGGGATCGAAAACAAATGTGATAAATGAACGGTTTAGCAGTCATTTGGTCTCTTTTGTTGTAGGTATTTCTTCTTTTTTTCGGGTAATTGAAATGTTCTAACAATGGCTGATGATGGGGCGGGCGGCGGCCAGAAGCGTCACTATCGGACGATTAGCATCGACGATAACAGACGGTGTTTTGGGTAATTAGCTTAACATACGGAGGCTTGTTTGTTTTAATAATGAGACTGATTTCCCTTATCTGTAAAAACAGACATAGGATTTAAGTGGATCTTAAGTTGTTGTTCTCAATCGCCGGAAGTGATTATAGGTATACAAAGCAATGACCAACTATCTAATGCCTTCAGCCCAATGAATCCGTTGCGTCCGTTACGTCCGTCACGTCGAAATACAGAACTGACAACTCAGTGAAATACACACGTTCTTATGGGTTGCGGTCCATAGAAGAAATGCGTGACCTACGTCGCTCCCACAAAAAGTGACGTACGTCACGCACTTTTTGAAAGCTGTCAAATTTGCTGCTATACATGACTTATTTTTTACCTCTCGCAATCGGCCGTTACTACTTAACTTACTGACACTTTTCTTTTCTCTTAATAGCTACAGATGACCAACATGAGTGAAACTAATTTTCAAAAGACTCATATGGTGAGTTGATTTATTTCAAATGCCAACACCATCCCGCAGCTGCAGAGTGCACATCGAGCAAAGGTTTCTATTGCAACACATGTAAGTCCTGTCCACTGCACAATGTAATGAATCCTTATTCATATTTCAATTTCATTTTCGCGGCGGGCAATCCCTTGGGATTAGACTTGCTATTGGACATTGGTCAGTGAAATAAATTACCATTCCTGACCTCTTGAGAAAAGGGGTGATGAAATTTAAGATTTATGCTTAGTAAAACGGCGCGATTGTGAGAATTATGTCCTCTCGCTAAACTCAAACTGTGCGCGATATTTTTCGAAAGGGGATTTCACTTTCTTTTTACCGTCCATCCAAGTTTTTACTTATGATTTATTATCCGTTTCCAATAGGAAATTTGAATTCAGGCTGCACTTTCACACGCAAAAACCTAAAACTGAAGAGCAGATGTCCAGGGAAGAACGTGTAATTTTTTTTTAGTTCTATAGGAAGCCTCAATTATTGTGATTTTCGAAAATGAAATTGATAAGAACTGCAAACAGATTTTCCACTAAACTTAAATGACATATTAAAAAATCAAACATAAAAAACTAATAACTAAAACAAAAACGCCTTTTATGAGATCAGATTTGGCTGTAACCTGATCTGTGTTTTTTTGTTTTTGAACTGCAAATTTAATTTGGTTTTCTTGTCTCTTTGGACAAATGCGGTTGAAAATTTCGTAGAATCACGATTGTTTACACTGCACTTTCAACATTTCAAATGACAGGTAATGCAAAAAAAACTATTATATTATTAAACTTAGATTAGACTGCATCACATTTTGGCATATTTGACGTATCTAAGAAGAAAAATGCTGAAAATATTTTTCTTCTTACGTCAAATATACCAAAACGGCATGCAGTCTAATCTTAGCTTTAGTCCTGATCAAATATCAGAATGCCTTCTGCTGATAATCTGGCTTTTGAAGAAGAAATTTCTTGGGCTAAATTTCTCAGGGTGGGGTGCCGTGGCGTAGTGGTTAGTGTGTGTGCTTACTACGCCGGAGGTTCTTTTTCACGGTCCCCACCTCCGCGAGGGTTTGACAAGCCCTCCGAGAGTATTAATTGTCTTGAAAAACTTCTCAAAGTTCCGTTCGGATTCGGCAAAAAATTGTAGGTCCCCTTGTAGGTGAAGAAATTAACACACACAGCATACATTGTTGAGAAGTTGGCCCTGGTTCACCTCGAGCTGTTGCGCCACTCTATTTATTTATTTTTAAATTTGTCAGGAAGAGGAAATCTTTTACTCTCTCATCGGTTCTCTCTGTTCAGTGCAAAAATGTTAAATTTGTATGTCGATAAATTTGTAAGTAATTTGTCATCGAACAGGAATTGGCTGAACTAAGTCAGAATTTGTTGTTTTGGGAAGTAAATGAACAGACCTTTGTCTCAGTGCCGATGCCGAACCTAAGCCTTCAGCGTCCAGCCTAATGAATACATTGCGCCATTGTCACATCGAAGAACATAACCGACAGTTAAATACAATCGTTATAATGAAAAGTGGCCCATAGACCTTTTGGCACGGCTGTCAAAATCTGACGTCTTTCAAATTTTTCGACCATGGGATCCCAAGCCAATCGCGTTTTTATATGAAAAAACTTTTTATATGCATTTTTTTTTCTTATATTCAATAGTTTTTGAATTATTCTGACCCGTGAATCGGGCATTTTGAGATTTTCAAAAACTGAACGAATGCGAATACATAAGCGAAGAAGATCAGGAGTTGGCGGCAAAGCAACCTTGGGAGCTGATGCACATAGAAACGTTTGTGTTTTATTGTTGACAGTTTGCAACTGATAATTACATACTTCTTTTAACTACCAGAGCTAATAGCACTCTCAATTTCTGATAATGAATCTTATTGGGTTTTTACTATAGTTGGGTAGGCCTTAGAAGTCTTGAAAATGAGCTCCCCCAAAATATAACCTTTTCCCACCTCTAGTTAAATCATGGATTCTCCTTTGGTCTATTGCTTTCCCCTCTCTAGGCCGTTTTTTCAGAGGTGAGTTAAGCCAAGCTTAAACCAAGATCTGCTATGGCGTATTCTTTTGAATACTGAACTGGCGCACCGAGCTGTCAAATAATGCTCGGTGTTTGCGATAATGCCAGCGTCACCCGGTTTCATTATGTACAAAACGACAATGCTGCACCGTTGCGTTGGCTGCAGCTACAGCCAATACGTCAAGTGTCAAATTCCTTTGCCTTTATTTCGTTTACTTTTTTAATTTTCTTAGCGTGATTTTGTTGGCATCGTCGCTTGTTTGTACTTTTATAAAATACACAACCGATACAGAACAGTTGCCGAGTGCTTCTTCCATAAATTTCACGCATCAAAAGAGGCATTATTCTATTTAAAATGCCTCTAATTCATCTTCAGAGGACGATTTGTCAAAGAATCTTCAAGCAACGACTTTATTATTCCCATTTTTCTAATCTTATCCTTTGAAAAAAAATTGCGAATGCAAATCGAGTCAAATAGTCACTTCACATAAACAATCAAAGCCACGCCCAGCCTCCACCGTCAAATACGCCGGTGGCAAGAGTTCGAGTTCGGTGTCGACACCGAACGAGTTCGGAGTTCAAAACAGCATTTACATGGGCACGATTCCATTCAGGTGTTCCAGAAAAGATTTTTTTTTCTGTATTCCACACCAGTTTCACGATTCGGTGTTCAAAGGAACCATTAATCCTGGAACAAACCGAATCTAGAGTTAACCCAGCGCACAGTTTTTCAATGCAGAGTTAAAACTCCGCCAGTAAAGTTGTCAAAATCCTCGACTCTCGAACTTATTGACTCTCCCAGCTCTCACATAGGAAAAAGAAGTTCGAGTCATTTTCAGATGCCCTTTTTCACAGAGACATGCAAAGCCACTGCCATTTCGCACAGAAAAAACCATTCAACGAAATTTATACCTACTGTTCACCAGAGTTGATCCGGGATTAACTCACCAAATTTGGCGAGTTAAGCCGAGATTAATCCCGGATCAATTCTGCTCTGTATGTTCATACTGTTCCCCACAGTTGATCCAAAATCAACTTACCAAATTTGGCGAGTTAAGAACTTTTGTAAGGCGACATAAGCCCAATTTGGCTTTAAGTCCTCCTGTACATATTTCAATTTTAATGCACAACGTTTGGCCTTACGACACTTGGGTCAAAAGTGTCACCTGCCAAACGGCTGAATTTGGTCTTATGTCACTTTCACAAAGTGACTTAAAGCCAAATTTCGAGATTTGCGCTTATGTCGCTTAGTCTTATGTCACGACACCAATGAAAGTAAAGAGTTTACATACTACCGAGTAGCGGTCCTTAATTTTTCACGGCCCAGCTGAGCAACATGGGTGTTCCCACGCATTATAACTGCAATTAACAAACATCATTTGAACTAAAGTACTTATACTATTATAGTTGACCTAAAAACAATGATAATCGTGAACTCTTCGACACTTTTCATAAGTCATAATTTGATATGCATCAGATTTATTGCTTTTAGCCTATGAAAAGCCCTTTGCAATGCTCCTGTCAAAATTAGTTGTTCTTCGTCAAAATGCAGAAGAACACCAAACGTAACCGAGCTAATCGACTCACTATTTTCTTTCTCAAATATAAGTACTATTGTGCATTTGCGTTTGGTCTCACATTTTTCACTTTTACGGAACGTCATAGATTCGTTTTCTCCAGAAAAATTCATACCATTAACGTCATTATAAGGCTTGTGTTCCTAATTGGCTTTTGCAGTTTTATACCCGAAGTATTCCGTAACACTTTGAAATTACAATGGCATTCACAGGCAATGATCTTTGTACAATACTTGGCAATTTTTCTGTTCGTCCCGGTATTGGTGAGAATCCAAGTTGCTAACGAACAGCTTGTCGACGTTATGAACAAGAGCATGGATCTACTCAACCGAATATCAAAAATAACCGAGAACTCACAGGTATTTCGAAGCGATTTCTGCATCTCGGCTCTCGTTCGAGAGCTGTGCAATGCCTTAACATTTATTTTCGGGATGCCATATCTTGCGAATGCTGTCAACGAAAAGAACTACCCAGACGCTTTTCATTTAGTCATGACTATGTTTCTGATATTTGGAACTGTTGCAATGGTGGACTTTATACAAATTGGATATGTAGTGGCCTCCACAATGTATCGCAACGTTGGCGACCATTTAGAGGTATTGGCCAAACGTATCGCGAGATTCGAAGACCAATCGATGTCAGAAGCTCAACGATCGCAGCGGCTTAACGCTTTCTCAACGGAGCTCGACGAATGCTCGTCGATATGCTCGCAAATTTTCACAACCACTCGAGACTTTCATTGTTTGTTCCAAGTGGGCCTGCTTTACGTGTTCTTCTTTAACCTAATTATGATAATTGGCAACATCTATTACACTTTCGCCCGATATGTCCTGAATGATGGCCAAATCGAGTGGGACACAATGGCACAAGCTGTAACTCGAGTTGTTGACGTTCTGTTGCTGATGCTCGTAATAGATATGGCAGTGCGAAGTTCAAAAAGGCCGGGATATCTTAACTGGGATACCTTGTGCTCGGATACAGATGGGCGATGGGATCAAAGTGTTAGTATATCAGTGACATAAGACCAAATCTCAATACATTTTTCAATTTCGATATGAAAAATGAAACTTTTGGCCTTATGACACTTTGGTTAGTTGGGCATAAGTCACTTTACAAAGTGTCATAATACCATGTGACAGAATTCGGGCTTATGTCACTTTTGCAAAGTGACTTGAAGCCAAATTTCGAGATTTAGTCTTATGTCAAGGCGTCGTTTTCACATTCTAATGTTATTGATCGAAATATTTTCCAGATTGAACTTTTCCTGAGTCGACTGCGTTTTGAAGAACTCAGGGTTGACGTGTGCGGCCTGTTTCAACTGAACAAAAGACTGTGTCTGCAATTTTTCTCGATTATAGTGGCATATTTAACGATTTTAATTCAGTTTAGCATGGCGGGGTCTTTGGAAAACAAAGTCTAGCTGAAAAACATAGTTTTCGCTTTATTTTGTGTAATTAAATTATTTGAAGATTTATCAGAATATTGTTAGGAAATAGATATGTCAAAGTATGCAGTTGGAAGTGTTTGAGAAGTCTTGAATTTTGCAATTATGTATTTGCTACATATTACCAAAAGTTAGTAACATAAATACGTATTGATTTTGATCTTAAAATAACATTTCTTAAATAATAATATTCAAAGTAAAATTAACTAAAGCAAAACAGAAAATAAACTCTTATGCACGACGCACGTAAATAACCTCGTACTTAGAACTACTCTTTTTTCTTTCTACATATTTACCGGCCATTAAACCATTTTTTCCCCGATGTAGGAAGGATCCCAAACTCAGACGAAATAAGAGCTTGCTTGAATTAATAGTTCGGCATTTTTCGGAGGGCTTGAAGCTCCAACCATAATAGACTTATGTGGCTTTAACCTTACGTCAAAATACATCGAAAATCCCACTCAAGTTCTGCCAAACGCTTGCGGTGCCCATGATAGACTTAAGTAAACGATTCGTATAATTTGTGTGAAATTTTTGTGTTTCTACGCAGCTGTCAAATTTCAGTATTGAAATACCTCTCACTTGAGTGGGAATAAAGCCCCAACCATAATAGACTTAAGTGGGATTAGCCTTATGTCAAAATACAGCGAAAATCCCACTCAAGTTCTGCCAAAAGCTTGCGGTGCCCATTAAAGACTTAAGTTGACGATTCGAATATCGTAAATGAAATTCGTGCATATCTACCCAGCTGTCGAATTTCCGTGTCGATCCTCCCACTTGAGTGGGACTAACTTAACAGAGCAAAAGTTAACGAAGACCTAACAAACCAGAGCAAAAGGCTATTATGGTCGCGGCAAACGAATTGCGTGTAAGTAGACTTTTATGAAAGCTGACTTAAGCTCACCTCCTAAGTCTATTATCGTTAGGCCTTAATGCGTGAACCACAAAGTAGCCTGGGCTTGGCCTCGGCTTGACGTTTACAAGTTCAGCCATACGATTTCAGACGCGCTGAACTTTTGCTCGTGTAAAGCAAATGGGGATTGATTTCGATCACACACACGAAGTTAATCAGCCTGCCTTTGGCTATATTTGTATGAGTGTGTTGGTCATGCACGGATATGACGCAGAATATCTGAGTGTGTCTATATTTTTGGCTAAATTGCGCATTATTTATTTATTAGTTGGACATGAATGTTCCATATAATTATGAACACAACACTAGCTACCAGGGCTTTCGTCTGTGTGCGTATTTTTTAATTTATCGTGGTGGCATGCTTGGAGCTCTCTCTCCTTGAGCGAAACGTCATTGCAAAGCCGGTTCAAAGCCCACGTATCGTAACGGGGCGAAGCCGAAGCCTGAGGTTGCTTGTGGTACCCGCTTAAAAGTTGCGGACGTCATGTCTACAACTGATCTTTTAATGGTACGGTCTTAAGAGCCCCAGCCAGGATAAAAAAAGTTTTTTTACTTCTCTCGGATTTCGTTTCATTTCAACCTCCGAAGAGACATTTTTTCATGGGCGAATTTTTTCAATTTTTCGGTTGTACCTATAATGCACAAAGAGATGTGCCAAGTTTAATTTTATGTTATTTATGACTTTTTTTATTAATAATTTTTTTATGAATTTAAAATACTCTGTTAATCATTTCGGATTTCGCAAGTTTTCTCCCTTATAGTCTCGCGTATATGAGGATTACTAATTCAGTTAAGCATATGACGGGATCGTTTAAAAATGAAAATTGCTTAAGCACTTAGTTGTTTTTTGACTTTAAATTATCAAAAATACAAAAGTAGACGAAAAGTGACAGCATGTTTCCACCGGCAATTAAAAAAGGATTAGCGGGAGATGATTAGAAATAAATCCTTAAGTGGCTCCACCGGAAAAATATACGACTTTTTTGTCACAAACACTCTGTTTCTGTCATTTTCAAAAGAGGAGCGGCTCATTTCCCAGGAGCGAAAAACCATTTTCGCTGTAGAAATCACAATAGAAAACGTACATCTGACAAATCCGTCGTACAGGCACAGAGTTTCAGTTTCCTTTTTTGATTCTCAAACTGTAAGAAATCTGATACAATTCTTTAGTCGACAATTAATCGTAAATTCCCGGTGACCACGCTTAATGTAACTTAAGCGAAACGTTCGGGGTGAGTACGGTTTGCACTCATACTTTATTTTTAACGCGGTGTATCCCAAAACCTTTAAAATTAATCGCAAATGTTTAAAAACGACTATAAATGGACTTCTTTTTAAAATTTTCTTCAAAAAAAATTAATCATTCTATGCAGTTTTGAAAACGATAACTTTAGCAATAAGGAATAAGTTACTTGGCGTTTCCATTCGATAGATTAATGCCTTGCCGATTTCCAATTTCCTGTAAAAGCCTAAAAAAATCCAAATATGGCAAAACCAATTTTTCGGCTGGTAAAAATTACGCCAACTTTTTTTTTTGTAAAATATATCATCACACCACATCTTAGCTACAAAAGTATACTCCTACAGGTATGATTATCCCATTATTCCTTTGAAATCGAGCTCAAAATCATGTTGAGATCCTTATATTGAGACACAAAACAAAACAAAAAATAAACCCCATTTGAAGATCAAAAAAAGGATGTGGAAACTTCAACGAAAGCAGATGTTTTAATATAATTTTGAGACCCGCGGTAATTGATACCAAGTCAAACACTGTGCGCTCCATTGAGTTATGCTCCAGCTCCATCCAGTTCCAAACTCGTAAGAAAGATCACCGATCTGCTGTGCGAACTGGTTTATATTGAGCCAACATATTTGCCATCTGCCTTGAGCTGCTGCTGGGCTCTTAAAAATTGGCGGGATTTATTTTGGCGGAACTCGTTTGTTATTTGCAGCTCAAAAATCATATCGATATGATGAAGTTAAGACAAAACGCGGAACAGGATCTAAAGATAATGATCTCACGTCCTGTCTAGCTCAACGACTTCACTTTCCTTAAATTTTTCATACATTTACCAACCTCTACACGTATGTATCACACCGATTAGTGTGTGCATTGCGTATTGCTGAATAAGAAAAAAACACTCGAGAATGACCGCAAGGACTGTTTTTATTTCATTGCCTTAAACCCTTTGACCCTAATTGTATACCCAACCAGCACTGAATTTAAAATGTCCCTTTTCCCGCCAATTATTGCCCAACAATCAGTTCCGTATATACATTTTGGCGGCAACCAAATAAGGCGCATAATCTGATCCAAAGGGATTTTCCCACGACAACCGATCGCACCTTGCTCAACACACGCACCTCGCATGCACCTCGAATTATAGAGTTTGCTCATGCAGGACAATTCTTAAGGTTCATTGAGGCCATTGAGTCGCTTCGCAAAGGTGAAGTACAAGAACGCACTGCACTGGAGGGATGGAATATAAAAGACGGAACAAAAGACAACCATTCACGGATGCAAACAAAAGGAAATCATGATCCTTTATTTTTTTTTTTGTAAAATCTACATGTACGTGCGCACTGCTCCGACCCATACAGCCGCGAGGCAAAGTGGAAAGGCGACCGATAGGAATAGGTAGGACAGGACGATCTCTTTGTCCAAGATCAGATTTATTAGACGTGTGTTGCGCGCCAAAACACAACAAGGATTTCGCCTGCAGGAGGATCAACCCAAATGGAAATGAACTTGGCGCTCTTTCTTGGTTTCACCCTATATACACCTTGCGCAGGACTCTAAATGGGATTCTGCTTGTTTTTTTTTTTTGTCATAAGAGATCCATATTGCTGTTTATGCGAGTTTGAGATTCTTTGAGCAAGCGAACATGTGCACAATTTCACATGTCTTTGGGAGGGATTATTTTGAAGATCCTTTTTGAGAAGCAAGAGATTTGGATAAGTAAATATTTATAGGGATAATTCGATACAAATACAAATAGGTTTGTTGTATTGGTTGAGTCTTGAGTGTGCGAAAAAAAAGTCGATCAGTTTTCAAATGTGATCATAAGACAGTGTTGCAGGGATATTCGACAAAAAGTAAGAAATGATCGTGTCAAGCAATTCTAAATCCATTACGTAATTTTACTGGTGTTTCAAGACTGAAATTTATAGATAAAGAACGACTTTGACATTAAGTCGCCTTAAACGACTTGAAGCTTCAGCAAACAATTATTTCAATACCTGGTTAGAGTAAGCCTTCGAAAACGTCTTCATGTGGAAATAAATCAAGATCAGTAACAGTTCCTTGTTTCTAATATTGATTGAGATGCTTTTTGGTCTATAGACAAGTGGAAACAGCACTCTCGGGATCACAGAGGGAGACCGGCGTTGTGTCATGCTTGGAGCCTGCTTTGTAAGTAAGTAATTAAAGTATTTTATATGCCCTCGACGCCTACCAACAATCCATAGCTCATTGAAATGCGTTTCAACAATTCCTTTCAGAATAGATTATTAGCGTACTTTCCACCAGATGCACATCCCTCAGTGAACCCACATCAACAACTATAAATAGTTGCAACAACTACCTACACACCCCTTAAAGCAAATAGATGCGGCATGCATCCATATCCCTCAGAATAAATCTTCACCCGCGACAACTCCAACAAATTCTTCACAATTTTAGAATGATCTTGTCGCATGCAGCGAAATCCATAGTAATTTTCCCCAGCGTTTTTCATTTGAGCTCACCAACTCATATGAAACCGAAGGGGATCGCGTCTTCTATTTTCGTATTTTCAACCGGCTTTTGGATTTCCGAAGGGACTTTAACCTTGTCATGTTGCTATGCGTTGTAGGATGTTGAAAACGCTGCCGCACTACAATATGACCTGATCGTGTAAATTTGAATTTCGAAATTGCCTCCCCAAACTTCAAGCCGGCGGCGGCGGAGTATAGTACGACTCCCACAGCTGGCATAACTTTGTCCTTGGTATTTAAGATTTTAACGGCATCTTAGCTTGTGCTGCCTCCATCTTGAGAATTTGGATAAATTTAGAATTTCCAGGATCGCGTAATGAGTATATGATGAAGGGATTTTCTTCTTCGATTGCACTTTGTTTTATTTTTCACTTGTCTCCCGTATAATTAATGCACTTGTGGACATGAGTTTTTGAAATTAACAGATCCGTTTTTAACTTTAGATACGGAAAAAATTAATGGCATGCGCTCTTTACTTTGTAGGAGGTTTTCAAAAGAAATTGAAGCGTCGAAAGTTGGTGTTTGTCAAGCAAAAGTATTTCTTCAAGCGAAATGAAAACATTGTCTATGGCGCCACTGGATCATTGTCGCATGTAACGTAATTTTGTCAATGGTGCAAATACAAAGTTTATGTTGCGTGATGACTAATCGGGACTGCAAATGACAAATTTTAGGATGAAATCTTTTTAGGAACTTGCGTTACATAAGAAACCTACCAACTGCGCCATATTGAAAGATGTATGAAACTAGTAAATCTTGTGTGACTGAAAACAGCGTTAGGAACAACGTCATTATTTTTCGGTTTTCTTACCGACTGCCCAAATATCCTGGTTATGGGACAGTATTGTTGATTGCCAGGACACACCATTATATTTATGTGTTTCAGTTATTTAATTAAATTCAGGTCTAGACAAAGACAACTCAAATTCGGGGAATGGTTAGTTCTCATTTTGTATCAAGAGGTATTAGGTATTAGGTATAAACAAAATTCTTCTTTCTGAATATAAAAAATTTTAAGTTAATTCTCGTCCTTTCTCTCCACTCTTTTGTCTTCAACCCGTTGAATTGAGGTTTCAAGAGGTGCCCTGACTGAAAAATGTAATTTCATTGGCGCAGTCGCGGTAAACTTCTCTTACATCTTTTAAAAAGTTGAAAATTTTTCAATTCAATAAAAAAATAAACTGAGAAAAGACACACGACTGTATCTTAACAATGTCATTGGCGCAGTCGATCATCCTTTCTCTGCATTCCTTAACTGTAATCCGAAGAATTGAAGTTTTTCGATTTGATACCTTCAGCTCGTTATATTGAAGTTCCTTGGCCTTATACTTGAAAAAACCTCTTGGCCCTGACTCAAACATGGGATATCAT
Source organism: Neoascia interrupta (assembly GCA_947623515.1). Taxonomy (NCBI): domain Eukaryota; kingdom Metazoa; phylum Arthropoda; class Insecta; order Diptera; family Syrphidae; genus Neoascia; species Neoascia interrupta. Next base: position 4,419,027 of record OX392464.1, on the reverse strand, counting down.
TGACGCAGTTGAGGTAAACTTCTTTCACATCTTTTAAAAATTTGAAATTTCATCAATTCAATTTTCCCGAATTAAACTGGGGAAAACACGGCTAAATTTCAACAAGTCACTGGCGCAGTCGAACTTCCTTTCTCTCCACTCTTTTACCTTTTAACCCGCCGAAGTAAAGCTTCTCGATTTGTTACCTTCAGCCCATTGAATTGAAGCCCCTCGATTTGATACTTGAAAAAACCTCTTGGCCAAGACTGAACAATGTAACATCATTGGCGCAGTCGAGGTTAACTTCTGTCCCATCTTATAAAAATTCTAGAAAAACGCTCAGTTCTGGTAATATTATTAAGTCGTTGGTCTCGATTTGATGCATGAAAATACATTTTAACACAATGTAATATCCTTCACGCAATAGATGTAAACTTCTGTCCCGTCTTTTAAACATTTGGAAAATTCTAGAAAAAACGGTCTGTTCTGCTTTACCAAGGTTAGGACGTTGGTGTAATCGTCAACAGTTCTCTGCGACCTATTACCTTTAGACTGCGGAATCAAACTTGATTTGAAAGTCAAAGAAGCCTCTTGTCGTTAAACGATGAAACATCATTGGGACAGTTAGGCATAGTTTCTCTCTCATCTGTTTATAGTTTGTCGGTAGAATTTTTATTTTTTCTACTAAAAACCGAAAAAAAACTTTAAACCGTGCCTTAATAAAATGAATTTATTGGCGCAGTCGAGCATATATTATCCCATCTGCAACCTACATTAAATTGTTTTTTACAAAAAAAAACCACACGACTGTGTTTTAATAATGTGGAGTAACTGGCGCAGTCGATTACAACTATTCTCCAATCTTTTACCTTCAGCCTAGTATATTACCTTCAACCTCTCTGCTCTGACTGAACAATGTAATATTATTGGCGCAGTCGATCATAACTTAAAAATTACAATTAAAAACAAATCACTTCATCACTTCTGTTCCACCTATTGTCTTTAGCCCGCCGAATTAAACTAGATTTGAAATTTAAAAAGCCTCTCGGGACTGAACAATGATAGATTCCCTCCCATCTGTTATCAGTCAGTCAAATTTTTGTATTTCTTTTTAAAACCGAATAAAACATTTCGACTGTGCCGTAGTGTCCATTTGTTGGCACAGTCAGGTATAACTTACCCCCAATCAATTGTATAGGACTTAGCAAACTCAAGTTATTTTTCTTAAAACCATCGAAAGAAAACCTCGGCTCTGCCTTTATAATAAAAAGTCATTGGCGCAGTTGGGAATAATTTCTATGCTTGAGAGTTTTGATTTGAGATCAAAAATAAAGCTCGATTATATAAAAAACTGAAGTTACATAAGGCTATTAGTTTTCTTTATTTAAAACAAAAAAAAAAACTCTCGGTCTGTGCCTTAAAAACTCAAAGTTATTGGCGCAGTCGGTTTTAACCAATGACTTTTGTCCTATAAATTATCCACAGCCCGACGAATTTAAGTGTTTCTTTTGCAAACTAAAAAAAAAACTTCTTGCCTGGTAGGTGTCTTAAGAATGTTAAGGCATTGGCGCAGTTTGCCGTTACTTACTTACAAACTTAAGGTGGCGGTACAGTACGGCTTGGACCTTGACCTCAGACAACAAGCTTAGCTTAGCCACTCAGCTCTGTCTTCAGTTATGCACGATAATTTTGATAGACGGATCTGTACCAAAAACAAATTTAACCAGGAATGAAATAGAATTCGATATAGTGAAATTTTAGCGCTCTTAAGTTTTTCCTTAAATAATCCGGCGACTTATGGACTTTGAAGCACGGAATTACACTTGAAGTCTCTGCTCGTCCTACTTGCTTCGAGTGCTCAATCGGATAGTAGCAGCTTGAAGTGTCTTGTACACCTTGAACCTGAAGGTTCTAGGTATGAAATCTTTTCCCAACTTCAAGTCATATATCACCGCGACGCCTTTCTCAACAAAGTCATACTTAGCGTCGCCAGACCAAATTCTAAGACCATAACTAATTTCACGCTTCACGCTGGCCCGAATGATTATCTATCTCAAAATTTTCAACCCAAAAATCATGTTCGCTGTAAAATCTTCTACATTTGCAATTATTTGTCACTTCCTGTGAAACAATTATTCCATTAGTCTTTTTTACATTTCGTAGGTGTCTTGCTTACTTATCAATGCTTCGCTGAGCATCTGATGAGCATTTTATTGTTTTCGAAAAAATCCCTCCGATTTAATTGAGTTCCGGTTCAAAAACTTTTGCTTAATTTATGTGCGTCCTCACTCTCCCAAAAAAAAAAGAGAGAAGACAAAACTTGACATTTGGCTCCAGAATAGCAGCAAGTTTAATAACCTATTCCCGATGTTAATGTTCAAAGTCATACCACACTGAGTCGCCGCACAGTTCAAAAAGAAAACCGAGACTTATTATTCTCTATATGACATCTTGTAATAATCGAAGCAGAAATATGAAACCTGGTTTCTTCTTTTTTTTTATGAGGGAAAAACTATACGAAAAAAACGCCTTGTTTCTCGTCATAATTTCCCAAACATTACCGTCAAACAAAAGGGCTCTTACGTGATATAATTCCACCTTTTGTTCGGGGAAAACCCTCGAATGCTCCCGGTCAGTTCGCTCAATCAAAAAAAGGACATACTGCACCACCATTATGGGGTTCAGAAAGCGCTTTTTTTGGAAAAACAAAAGAGAAACGAGTTTCCAGCTAAAATTTCATTTCATTTCATAATACTGGATTTTTATTAACACATTTTCTATGAAAGACCAATGCTGGCACAATTAAACGGCATGAAACGCGTTTTCCTCCTTTTTTTGTGGAAAACATGTTCAATCTTCATCATGATCGACATTTGACGGGGACGTGGAATATACGCATACGACAACTCACCGAATAATTCGATTCCGCGATTTGCCCCTTTTTTAAGGGAGAAAGATCGTGTTTTTCCGTCAAAAAGGTGCAACGGCTTTCGGTGTGTACCCACCGTGGCGTTACGTAATAATAATAAATTTATAGTTTGTTGTCATGCGATAAAAAAAGGACAATGAATCACAACCCCTTTCTTTTCGGGAGCGCGGTGATTTTTTTTTGAGAGGGGTTTTTTTGTATTGTTCGAATCCACCTAATTTTCCCAGTGTAAATGCAGTGAATCAGTGATAAGATGCATTTTATAAAAAAAAAGTGGAGATGTAAATTTGCTTTACAACCCTGAACACCCTGTAGTTTTAAACTTGGTCAGAACACCTACTTATCTGCATCTCGGAAAGTGTTTGCTATGCTATAACAAACAATGTGATACAATATTTCTCTATTACGATTTACGTAACTCGCTGGATATAGATCTTAAATCCTGTTTGCCACCTACCGACTGCGCCATAATACACTACGAGTATGGCTCGCATACATTACTTCTGAGCTGTATACTTTGTTAGTTTTAATTATTTTTTTGTTGTTTAAATGTTACATAATTTATTTTAAGGGGTGTATCAAATTGGCTAGAATGGTTCTCATGTTCATCAGCGATCAGGAGCAAAGCCCGGCTTGCTAGGGAAGGCTTGCTAGTGCAGCCAAGACAAGCCGTTCTTTGGAGTTTTGCAAAAGAGGCGGCAACATCGTTTCCTCGAAAGCCTGTTCCACCAAACAACTCATTCAATTGAGGGGAGTTGTCTTACCATGGCCGTATAGATTCAAAGGACCCTTTTCGGAGATAGACCCCATGTCTTCCCAAAAGTGCCTCCTCTACACAACCAGAAAGTGGACAGTGCTCTTTCGATTTTGAATTCAACATGTTTGGACCATAGAAGTTTTCTATCAAGGATTAGTCCCAAATATTCGACTACCGGGATAGTGAAACCCTTGATGAGTCAGACCAGTGACATTCCTCCTACTTTTAAGAGGATTCACTAAAAGCCCATTCCTAGTGCACCAATCATCGATCAAGTCTAGGGATCTCTGCGCCTGAGAACACACCGTCCGGTTCAGTTTTAGCCGACAGAAGGATCGGCGATAGGTTAAGAGTAGGTTAAGAGCAGGTTAAGAGCCGATAGCAGAGAGCGATCGAGCTACAACCATGCACCATAAAAGAGGAGACAGAACACCACATTGCGAGCAATCTCTGTTTACACCCAGCTATGACGCACTTACCACAATCTGCCTAGGTTATCAGCGTCCTGTGCATTAGCATTGCCCTTATCCATTGAACTAAAGTTTCCCCTACACCTTGTTGTCTGGCTGAATTGCACATGCCATCAAACGTCGCGTTATCAAAAGCACCCTCAATATCGACGAAAACGTCCAGCACGTACTCCTTCTGGTCAAGAGCACATTCAATCCTAGCAACAAGGCTTTGAAGCGCAGTTTCGCGGGATTTTCCGCGCTGATAAGCGTTTTACACCTCAGAAAGAGGATGCAATCGAAGAGCAACCTTGCGAACGCGCATCTCAGACAGGTTCTTCAAGCTTTTGAGCAGGAAGGAATCGACTGATCGACTGGTGGGTTTGAAACTTTTGTCTAGGCTATAGTCAGACTTACCGGGTTCTGGTATGAACCATACGCCACAGGGTGGGTATGTATTTACTTCAACCATACGCCAAAGGGTGGGTATGTAAGCCAAGGTGAGGCTTGTGCTCATTTCATAAGTAAGGCGTGCGATGACTTTCGATATGACTGGACTAATGTTATTTTCGTTTTAAGAGAACAACTGGCGTCTTCCGATTGGTTATTTCGTTCCGCAATTTGAGATTTTGTACATTTTCTTAAGATTTAACTATTGCCTCAGGAGCACTAAGCTTAAACTATTTATCCACTTTTAGTGCGTTTGAAAATGCGAATGTTAGGGAGATATCGGAATAAGGGATAGAAAACTAAGCTCTTACAAACCTCTGCTCTTACCAACATAAAGGTGTCGATTTCAAACTGCGATTTCAAACAAGTGAAACTCTTGGCAGGTTTGCCAGTTTCTGTTTAAATGTTTGTCAGAATAACCTTTTGGATGTCTCAGTAACCTCTCTCATTCGAGCCTACGACCTCCTATATGGTGTGTTGCCGTCATAAACCACGGCGCTTGTCGGAGCTTATAAAACTGTCTTGTGATGCCTATATTGGCGGTCATCCAGAGCGGTAAATCTTGGAATCCACCACGTAGGGGAATTCTCGAAATCTTTCCTCCGCTCGCGATGTGCTACGCATTTTTTTTTTTAGAGTCAATTGTAAAAAAATCTTGAAATCCACCCCGTAGGTATAGCGCTAGGTGGCGCACGCAAGTGAAAAGGAAATTTCGGTCCAATTTGCATGCTTAACTGGAGCCAGCTAGCTGAAAACAGAGCTGGCTATGACGAAGCTTGTTGGCTCAGGCCCGGGTTCACCCTGGACTGATGGCTGTTACACAACATGCGCGTCAAACCAGAGTGGCAGCGTCAACTGGACACTTGAAAAAACGGCTGTTAATGGGTAGCTATACACAGTGAAAGCGAGAAACCGCGACGACTTTTTTGACTGGAACGTTATAAAACTAAACATATTTGTAAAATTTATCGACTTTATTACACACGTGCGGCTTATACTTCGCAATAATTATTAGCTTCGAAAAACGTCTTTTTAACTGCGTCTCACAACTCCGAACAGCTAAAAGACCTATTATTGCTGTTTCGAACGCTGACCTTTTCAAAAAATTGAAAAACTCTCGCCGAGGTCGACGATTATTCTGTCATGCCTGTTTCACATCAAGAGCGAGAGAGCGAGCGAGAGTCTCGGGGGAGCTGTCAAATGAATCGGGTGGTTCACAATACCACCGTTGTCGTTAGAAATTTGTTTAGTTTTGTCACTGTACAGTCAAAACAGTTGTCGCGATGTTTCGGCTTCATTGTGTATTTAACAAACGATTTCTTTGGTCTCTCGTTGTCGCTGCCGCTTTGATTTGACTCTCTCGCGCTCAATGTGGAACGGCCATCAATCGCTATGGTGAGTTATAACACGTTGTTGAATAGACGTTTTTTTCTCGAAGTTACTATTTGTTGTGCAATATAAACTATTGATGTGCAATAAAGTCGATAAAATTAAGAAATATGTTATGTTTTGTCACTGTTCAAGCAGCCAAAAGGGTCGTCGCGGTTTCTCGCATTCATTGTTTAGTAACAAACGATTTTTCCGGTCTAGCGTTGTCGCTGCCGCTCTGGTTTGACGCTCTGGCGCTGAATGTGACACGGCCATGACAGTATATAATCGTTGAAGAGGGTTTTTAATTTTTTCTAAAAGCCCGAAAAAACCAGTGGTAACGCTGGTATTGGAAAAGGCGGTCTTTTTTCAATACCTGCGTAAAGCTGAAACATTTTATCTAAAGCCGCGGTGTCACAAGGAACAGGAACAGAAACAGAAACAGAATTTCATACATTAGCAACGCAAAGAGCATTCAGTAAATTTAGGTTTCAGTTGCTAATGTATGGGATTCTGTTTCTGTTCCAGTTTTACGTTGCTTGTGACAACGCGGAAAAACTCCAACAGCAAATTATAGTAAAGAAACTGCGTCTTCAGTGTACAAACAATATTGCTTTAAGCTTTTGTCTGCCAAGTTGATCGGAGATTTCAGTAACCTGCGAGCCCAACGGGCCAGATACAAAACACATTTAGTAGAGAATTCAGGCTTCAAGATAGATTTTAAGAGGCCTTCAGTCATCCAAGTGTCGGAAAAGTTGGAAATATACCCAACGAAGGCATTGTAGTCGTAATTTAAATCACATCCCCCTAAGTTCCACGTTATTAATGATGACTACACAATCTAGATCAACCCTATTGAGGAATTTGACCAAATGTAAAACAGTTTTTGACATGAGGTTCAGTTAAAGACTGCCACAAAACAACATTTTTGAACGAAACAAAAACAGTAAAATATTCTTTATTCAATCGATGAAATACAAACTGAGGGAAAAAGGTAAACAAATATCAATTACAAGCTAAAAATAAATTAAAGATAAACTATGCAAAAAACCATTTGCCACTCTCATGGTTGGGTAATATGGTTCGTCCTCGGGTGATTTGACGCATAACATAGAGTTTTTTCGTGTTATTATTGCCTAACTTATTGCTCGTGTAAGTATTTATTCTTCTTTTCCGTAATACTTCTTTTCAAATTCCTCTTGACACTCAGATTCATAATGATAAGACTCATTGAGGCTTTTGTCGCGGCTTGCCCTGGGCTTTTCCCCTTTTGTGAAGTAAGAATATGAGATGTTTGGGTTGACCTTGCTGGACCTGGAAGTTGACGTCCTGAGTTGTCCTGATTCGCACTGGGCAAATATTGTTAAACATTCTTAGAGGAGTGACGCTGTCAATTTTTATTTCCATGTTAAGCAAGCAAACAAGGAATCGACGGCGGTTAAAAGCTTGTAAAATCAGCTTGCAAGCTTAAAGTTTAATCCCTTTATTCCCTCAATGTGCCCTGTTTCGGTGTGTTTATGCGAAAACTAATGATTGAGCTCGAGTATAATTCATGCTAAACTACGTTTAGGATGAAATGGTACCCGAGCCATATCACCTCCACAAAAAAGTGGCACTTTCATCTCCCGCACATGACGAAACGCATCGTTTTTTATCTGTCAATTATACTTGTAAGTCTTAACACGGCTGCTACCTGCTGCCATTTTCTTTGTAAATTTACAAACGACCGCCAACTACTTAAAACTTACGAAAAAAACGGAGCTGAAACATGGGCAGAAAATCAGTTCGATCGACGGAAAACGGGAATTTTTCTCCACTTATTTTTAAGAGACAACATTTTACTCAGATTTAACTTCCCTAGTGTCTCCTTTAGTCATTGTCTGGCCGATTTCCACTGCTGAAAAGTGGCTGGAAAACGACTGGAAAACGTCTAGTGGAGACACCAATTGACAAGAGTATTTGCAGTCATTTTCCAGTGATCTTCCACCTGAGGAGACATGCCCTTATGTTCACGCTTTGAATCCAAAGCGAGGGCCGAATAGCATATTGCTGTAGATTTATCCAAACAAATGTTGGTTGGCAAAAAAATTTAAGTGCGCCTTACCTGCCACCCCCGCGCCATCTATCCCCATACCCAAGTAACACAGAACCTCTTGCTATGGCCACCGTTACGTTTCCATCACCACATCATAAAACCTTAGGTTCTTGAACTTGGTTTTATACAAGTAACGGGGCCCCTTAAGAAACCACCATAAGGACGATTTGACACTTTATAGAACTTAATTTTGGGTGCAGAAAGGGTTCTACTTCGGGCTCTTATAGAACTTTTTTGACAGTCAATACATTTTTAAAAGAATATGTAGGTATACACACTTTCGTAGTGTTTACCTTTTACTGTCATATACACAAATTCCTATCTTATTCCTTGAAAGTGTTGATGTTTTTGCATGTTCATATAAAATGATGATGAAAATAATGAGTAAAACGAGTGCATTTAATTAGCACTTTACCTTGATTGGGAGCCACAGACGATAGGAGACCTATATATGACCTGCACCAAGTCTCCGGCGTTCGTGAGAGATCGGGTTCCAACGCTTTACACCTTTTGAAACATACCCAGAATAGTCAATCCATTTTTTATTGCAAATTCTCTCATGATCAATTTGACTTATGCCTGATTGATTAAGCCAGATATCGTAGGGAAAGGCTTCACCCCTTTTTTTACGTACAAAGGTGGGATAATTTAAAAGGAAGACAGCCCGCAGTTTTTGCAAATAAAGAAACATAACTTATCGCGAAGCAAATTCGTAACGCATCGGTTTGATTGACGAAATGATAAAAGTTTCCAAGGGCCAGAAGGGGATATGAAAGAATCTTCTCATAATGAGATGCAGTAATTCGTCACGCAAAAGGGATACACGCCAAGGGAGTTAACGACACCATCAATACCATAAATGTCTCAATAAATTAAGACTTTGCCCGCAATCAGACGTTGCAAGAAGTTGCGGTTTCACAGAGTCTACGCCTTTAATGATAGAGTAAAGCGGGCCCAGTGGTATTGGTATTGGTACACCGAAATGGGATACTACCGGTCTTTTGTTTACCTGAGTTAAGGTAATTATTGACATTGTTTGGATTTTCTTCCTCTTTTCTTCATGAAGTAAGAAACAAAATTTTTTTTCTCACCGGATTTCATGAAACTAATGACCTCAAGAGGTTATACCTACTCTGTTTGGGGTGTTCAAGAGGAAAGGAAGTCAATTCGATTTAAATCACTTTAGCTTGTCATTAGGGATAAGGTGACGACGGGCATTGATATGTCTTGGTTTTTTGTTTATGAAGGCAACTGATACCTAATAACAGAGAATTTTTTTCGTTGAAATCTTCCAGGATGTACTCATTTATTAAAATGTACTTAGGAAAGACCAAGGACTAGACTGTGTTTAAGGGCTCTGCAACAACTATCTATAATGTAAAAATCCTACCCTATACCACACCGTTCTCTCCTCAACACTTTGATAGCCATTGCCAATTTAAAATATGCAAAATCCATATTTTATGTGGCTTTATGAATTTGCCTAAAATACTTCTCAATTAGATACAGAACATTTATAGTTTCCAAAAAAATGTAATTCCTTTTACCACGAGTTTGATACATTGTTTACGACGACTGCAAAAGGAACCCCTGCCTTTAACCTATACTTAATCCGTTCTTTTATAATATCAGCTCCTTGAGTGCAAAATGAAATTGTAAGATTCGTAATCCCCATTGACACAAACAAGAAAGGGTTCGTCTTGTTTATATAGAATGAAACCTCTAAAGGGGTGGTGGTGAAAGTTGTGTTGCACAATAGAAATGCAAAGAAAGAAACCCGCCATCCCCTAAGTAGAGTACTACACTCTCGAATGCATTATTTCTATTGCGTAACAATTTACGCATCGACGTCTTCTTTTATGACTTTCGCATTAATTTGCATCACAATGCGAGGAGAAATCCGTAAAACGCCGCCAAATTCAAGATTCTTTCATTGTCTGTCATTGTTGTTGGGAATAGCTGCGATCAACGATCATGCGATAAGAAATCCTTTTGAATCTTGTCAAAAACTGCTAGTTTTTGGGAAAAGTGTGAGAAATGTGAGGTTTCTTTGAAAACAAACAGTTCGGTTCAGGTTTACTCTTATAAGTTAAACCATAGGATTCATTTTTAGACCGAAAAAGTAGTAATCCAATTCAACTCTATTTCGGATCAAATAGAATTTTACGGGACAGGCATAGTTTTGAATTCTCCTTCACACTGAAGCGAAGATTATATCTAATCAAATATTTTCGGAGATCGAGTTAACCCAGGGTCAAAATTGACTGGAAATAATTTATGCGTGCTTAACTCGACTTAAAACCTTGAAATCAGATGATCTGGCACAGAAGAGCTTGCCCACGCTCATCCGTTCAAAAATGTCTGACTTTTTCTAATCACTTTTTGATTGAATGAGTTGCGGGAGTCCCGTCGGCGGCTAAGTATGGTCCTTCCATCTTTTCCGATCCTCCAGGCTGGTTTCGGAGAGATTCGCTTCCTGTTCCCACCAGGACCAGCTATTTTTGTGCCTACCAAGGTTGCGATCCGATCTCCTTTCTTGCATTAATATTATAAAAGACAAAACCTATGCCCTGCAAGGTCGGGGTCAGAATAGCCTTGAGGTAAGGTATGCCTGTCGTAAGAGCCGACTAAAATTAATTGGAAGAAGTAGTCTTGATTCCACATTTCAAAAAGCTAAAAGATCTTGGAGAATTGTTGAACATTTGGTTTGAAATGGTTAATTTCAGTACGGTGGAAACGTCCAAAAATGAAATTGAATGGATTTTTCTACAGCTTCAGGAGGTCAAATAAATCCGGAGCTGGGTAACGTACATGCAACTCACCTTGGGACCTTAGCTTATCACACCTGTCAGAAGATTTTACATTATCTTCACTTTTAGAAGAAACATTGCATGAGTGCATTCAACTTTCGAGATCACCAACTCATTTATGTCTAAAGCCAGACACCGTTTACTGACAGTTGTTCAAAGTCAAATGGATTGTCAACAGCGACTGACTGAACAAAGTCACGGTCTGTGGACCTTAAGTGATTGCTGTTACCCATCATCAGTCGTTGGAAGCAACAAATCGTGCAGGGAGGTGATTCCAGCTTGGAGTTTTCAAACATTTTCAATTCATCAAATTTGTGCAAACATCGTTTAATTTTTGCCAAAAGGGGTGGCAAACAAACTGAATTGCAATTAATTCACGGCACTTTCCGACTCCGTTCTCGCGACCAATAAATATTTGCATCTTACCGTATCCGACAGCCGACATCGGCTACGCATTGTTGACAATCGAGTTGGCTCAGGTTCCCACCATTAAACGAAGTCACCCGCGACTGGTCGCAAGAGGTGTGTAGGTACTTTGCAGATCACACGATCTTGCGGACCAACTTTCCCTCTGAGAGAGAGATGTAGACAGACAGCCCATCAGAAACTCACCTTGATTTAGTTTTCCGCTTCGGTGGCTAGACGTCGAGGACCGTGTCGCGTCGCTTTATTTGTATGGACTCATTTAGCCGTCTTTTCATCCCATTCTGGTCATTCTTGAAATCGGTGTTCGCGATTCCGTAACTGCATCGCTGCATGTTAAGACTGACACATTGCCCGCAGTAGACTCGAGACAATGCCTTTGCGGCTTTTTATACCTAAATCTATGTTATGGGAACAAGTTTGTCCAATGGAACCGACATTGCATATAATTATACACAACGATGCAGACGCTGTTCGAGTGGGAACATTCCAGTTTTAATTACCGCCCAGCGACTGAACAGTCAAACGCATTTTTGTTCCACTCTATTCCGAGGCTGGGAGCGAGAGCCGGGGCTTTCACTTTTTACCATCAAGCGAGGCGAAACAACAATAATTAGAAAAACTTTCCAACGGCACAGATTTCGTGTGTGGGTTTTCAGTACATACTAAGTCATTATAAAATGTAATTGTTTGTTATTAAATCGAATTTGTGGGGCAAAAAGTCCGCTAATTTCTTAGCTATAGGGTTTTGCTCTGACTGTGGAATTTACTGATTTAAGTTTCCGCATTCAATAAGCCTTAGTATTTTTGTGGGCCAAGTAATACCATGTCTCCACCGGACACTAACCCGCGATTGTTGAGAAGCTGGCATCACTAGACAAGTGATGCATAGAAGAAGAAAACTATCTTGCTCTTTCACCTTTCTTCCTAATACAACATACAATTTTGACATGTAACTAATGTTCCTCGCTTGTACTTTTTACTGGACTTGCTTTGTACTCTTTTTATTAAGGGTAGTGAAGTCGCAGCCTATAAACGAGTAGTTTTATAGTTTTCTAAAGTTATTTCAATAGGTACCACACCTAGGCACTTCAACAACGATTAACATAAATCTGCAATATTCTCCCTCAAATTTTGAGACTTACCTTGCAAAATCAAATTCTCTCGGCGTTCAAATAAAATCTCCTCATAAGTCTCATTCAACCCTTTCAAACACCTTTGAAACAGTTTGAGAATCAAAAAAGGAAACCAAAACTAGTGCACGTAAGACAGATCTGTCACAAATCGGTTTTCTATTGGGATTTTTACAACTGAAATCTATATTTGCTCTTAGGAAATGTCATCACTCTCTTTTGGATGCCAAAATGACAGAAAAAGAGTGCTTCAGTCGGTGGAGCCGTTTCGGGATTTATTTTTAATCGTCTCCCGCTAATCGCAGTTTTACGGTTGGTGGAAACGTGGTATTGGTCAAAGGATAGACATGTGGTTGGTGGTCAAAGGATAGACATATGCACTCAAGAGGATACAAGCATCCACAGGTTTTCTAAGCCCACCTCTGTCTATCAACTCCTACTCTCACCTCCCCGTGGTGAACACCGGGTGCCTAGTACCTCAACTGGAGATTGGGTTCCAACCCCTTTGGAAGGTTGTTGGGGGTAGCAGACGAGAGAGGGGGGAGGAGTGTTCCCACTAAGGCACTTCTCCTTGCATCCGGCCGGCAGCGGAGGAATTCCCCAGATGGAATCAACGGTGGCGTTCATAGTTCCAGTCAGGCCGAACTACTTAGTGAACACCTTATATGGGCTTCTACAACGTATTCGGAGATCAGGCCTATCCGGCTCTCCGTCCTTAGAGCTAAACAAAGGATCTGGTCTTCCAGGTTGGGGATCGTGCCGTCGGGGTGACTTCCCGGCCACGTAAAGAAACACCAGTCACGAAGCAGAAACAAAGCCTCGGATTCGGACGGATTCACTGTCAACAATCTGATAGGCACATATCAGTGTGGCTTTTGGCCAGGAAAGTCCACGATCGATCAAATATTCACACTGCGGCAGATCTTGGAGAAAACCCAGAAATTCCAAATCGATACACAACACCTCTTCATCGATTTCAAGGCCGCGTATGACAGCATCTATGTCTAGTTTTGGCATCCCTGCCAAACTCGTCAGTCTGTGTAGGATGACGATGGAAAACTCACGCTGTTCCGTCAAGGTCGGCAAAGACCTCACCGACCCCTTTGAAACAAGGCGACGCGCTGTCACGCGACTTCTTTAACATCGTACTTGAGAGAATTGTGCAGAACTCTCGCGCCAACACCAGAGGTACAATCTTTCAACAGTCCGTTCAACTACTCGCATACGCAGACGACATTGACATAATCGGTAGAACAAAGCGTGATGTCAGTGAAGCCTTCGTGAGTATTGGGATGGAAGCGGCGAATATGGGTTTAGCAGTCAATGAGGGCAAAACCAAGTATATGCTGTCATCAAGAAAAGACACCCAACACCGACGTCTTGGACAAAACATCACCATCGACAGCTATAATTTTGAAGTAGCTAGGGACTTTGTCTACCTGGGTTCCACTATCAATTCAGACAATGACACCAGCGCTGAAATCAAAACGAAGGATAACTCTTGCCAATCGCTGTTTCTTTGGGCTAAGGAGGCAATTGAGTAACAAGGCCCTCTCTCGAGCAACTAAAGTGTCCATGTATAAGACCCTCATCATCCCAGTCCTGCTTTACGGTGCAGAAGCATGGACCCTGTCAAAGGCGGATGAAAACACTTTAGGCTGCTTCGAGAGGAAAATTCTTCGGACGATTTGCGGTCCCGTCTGCATAGACGGAGAGTGGAGGAGAAGATATAACATCGAACTATACGGGCTGTACAGCGATACCGACCTATTCAGAAGAGTCAAAATACAACGTCTACGATGGCTGGGTCATCTAGAGCGGATGGACACCAATGCCCCGGCCCGGAAAATCTTCGAATCCACACCGCAGGGACGGCGCGGTAGAGGAGCACCGAGACTCAGGTGGCGCACGCAAGTGGAAGGGACCTCAGCCAACTTCGCGTGCGAAACTGGAGACAGCTAGCAAGAGACAGAGTTGGCTGGCGAAGCTTGTTGGCTGAGGCCCAGGTCCACCCTGGACTGTAGCGCCACCTTAAGTAAGTAAGTAAGGAGACGTTGTATGAATCAAAAGAATAGTTGCTCGAAGTTTACTTTGACGTAAGAGTGATCTAAAAAACCGATTGTATAATTTCAATAGCACATAACTATATTTCGCTGCTTGCAGCTGCCGGCATGAATCAAATCGATAGTTATTCTAGTGCAATTTAGTTGTATTGCATCTGCCTTAAGAGCGCTACTTTCATTAAACGACGTCCAGCTTTTATTATAATCACGTTAAAATTTTAGGAACAAGTGCTCGAAAAGATCGGAGATAGGTAGGGCAGCTATGCTCTACTTAGTACTCATGTGTTCATCATTATCATTTGACATTTTGACAGTTGAACGTATTTAAAAACAATAATTTGTAAGGTCGGTTTTCCTAAAAGGAAAAAAAATTAAAGGAAAGTTGACGTTTATGTAATAGCCCTTCCCACAAGTGAGAAAACGTAATAGCACTTACGCGAGAGACAACTGTCAGTGTTTTTTCTTCGGTTAACATAGTATTAATGAATGAAAGGCCTTAATGAATGTCAAATCGTATATTTCTGCTTCAAGTTAAGGCTCATCACCTCAGTCCACTTTGGAAATCCCCAAAAAGTACTTTTTCTGTCAAGTTTTTAGCGCGCAATTATAGCCATCTCCAAACATGCTACCACCAAGCCTAGAGCGTCACGAAAATGACACAGTCATATTAAGTCCCACCTTATCAATCAAGTTCTTAAATATTGAAACAGCTGTGTTTCAACTTCTGCACCCTCAGTGTTTTCTTCATCTGGAGCATACGGATCTCATCATATCACACGTCTCATTCCGGAAACGTAAAACAAAAAACAAAAGCGATGCGCCGGAAATTAATACCATCCCTGTTTGCTTACTAGACGTCACACGGGAAACGTAAATCTAAAATAGAAGCAACTATACACAACACGACAAGACCGGCGAAGGCAGCACCAGCAATGTGCATTTGTTTTAGGTATACTAGGTGATTCGGAGGATCCTGTGATTGCTCATTCCACATAATGCATCCGCAGCACAAGCCATGTAACGTTGACATGTAAAAAAAGTGCGCTCAAAGTAATTTATCTATCGCGCAAGCGAAACCATATGGACCACAGAGATGGCATGTGCCATATGCACATTATTTGAATACATGTAATTTCAAGGGAACATAACGACGATGATGAGTAGGTACTACATGTCGAGAGTATAATAATTGTGCATCGCAACAGCTGTATCCCGATTTAAACATCTTGTTGCCTTCGCCATAGCACACCTAGCTTGGATTCCAAGGAATTCGAGTACCAAGTCCATCGTGCCGCCGACATGATATTCAACTATTGCTGCATCATATAGCTCCGTTTGCTGGAACCTATCATTAATTTGTGGTCACTGACTGCACTTTTTCCCCCTTCATTATCTTTCTTCACGGTACAAGAAAACTGGGAAATTACACAACAAAGACGGTCGAGGAGATCGCCGAGTTGAAGGAGGCAAATAGAGAAAAGCGAATCGGAATCGGATTTTCTGAGTGGTCTCAAATTACCAATTAAGTGGAACACCTTTTCCAGTTGTTGTCCTTTTTTGTGGGCACACAGCGCAATATAATACGGAGAGGCATGATGGTCAATGCGCCAGCCAAAGGGCGCATTATTCATGAAATGCTTGATTTCAGGAGGACGTTGTGGCGTGATGTTTGGCCTCGCGCTCGGACATAAGATAGTCCAGCCTAGGATGGGTTGTTTTCATTAGAAGAATCATCACATCTTGAGTGACAGACAGTTGTTGGCGTGTCAGATTACCGAAAGGTGATGCTGATGCTGAATGCGATGATTGGCATTGATGTTTGGACACAAGCATAGTAATGAAAAGCATCCCAAGTAGCAAATGTTTCAAAGAATAGAATCGATGGTAAAGATCAAATCGATTATCGGCCAAAATGCTCAGAGTCAATGAGTTTTCCTCGCGGTTGAAATGTTGCACCTTTTTTCACCGCGTGCGCAAACGTGCGGTGATTACTCAGGAATGAAGGGGCATAAAAATTAGTTTTTTTTCAACTGTACGAGTTTGACATTTGTACCTATGAAGTCGGTGGTGTTTAACTGTCAGATTATGTGTGCGTAAAAAGAAATCCACCAGATTTTTCACAAACCTCTGGCTAATCAGAGACGATGAGTCAGTGACATTTAACTAACAATGACGTTGCAGAGGATGACTCATTATTTGTTTCAAACTGGAGATATCTTAGGTACCTATGTTCTATGAGTTGTGGTAACTACCAAAATTAATGTGTGGAAGAAATCCGACAGTTTTTCTAAAGGTCTAAACTAGAACCAAAAAGAGAAGTAAATCTTGTGGCATTTAAATAAATACCGATGACGAAGCAAGCAAAAGAAAAACACTGTAGTAAAATGTTTTCTGGTTTGTAGTTATTATACTAACAGCAGTATTAATTTAAAAGCAGTTTTTTTTTTAATTTAATATTATTTAAATTTAAATATTAATTTAAAAGAAGATTTATAGTTTCATCTGTATTTTTATGTAGGTGCACACATAGCAGAAACGATTTCTGCGTTTTTTTCTCCGAGATGTTGACAAACTTACTAACTTACTTTAACTGGCGCTACAGACCGGGGTGAACCTGGGCCTCAGCCAACAAGCTTCGCCAGCCAGCTCTGCCTCAAGCTAGTCATCTCCAGTTTCCCCCACGAAGTTGGCTAAGGTCCCCTTCCACTTGCGCGCGCAACCTGAGCCTCGGTGCTCCTCTACTGCGCCGTCCTGCAGGGGATTCATGGCCGGCGTCTGTTATACATGTTAGGGTCGACCGAATATTAAACACCTGTTTCTCTTCCATGCAAATAGAATGGACAACAATAAGATGCCAGCCAGATGTATAAATAAAATACTCTGCTAGTTTTATTATTATTCTTACCTGTAAAGGCATAACACTTGCGGGGGTAAGCTTTGGTGTTTCTGTGCAGAGTTTTCATATTCCGTACTGGCTCATCAGCATTTGCGTGTTGAATGGAGAATCACTTTTCTCTTCTATCTTTTCTATCCTCAAATTCTTTTCGCTAGCGATGTCCTACGCATCTTAAGTGTAATCATAACCTCTTGATCGCGAGTTAATTATATATAAAAAAAATACTCACGAAGGCTTCACTGACTTCAAACTTTGTTCTTCTGATTATGTCAATGTCGTCTGCGTATGCGAGTAGTTGAACGAACGGACTTTTGAAAGATTGTGCCTCTGTTGTTGGTGCGGGAGTTTTGCACAATTCTCTCAAGTTTGATGTTGAAGAAGTCACATGACAGCGCGTCGCCTAGTCTAAAATTTTTTTTGGACATCAAAGGGGTCGGTGAGGTCTTTACCTACCTTGACGGAACAGCGTGAGTATTCCATCGTCATCCTGCACAGACTGACGGAGTTTGGCGGGGATGCCAAAATTAGACATTGCCTCCGGGGTGATCTCTCCGTTTTCGTTGACACCATCTGGCGCGGGGCCCGATTCCAGAGAAATTTTGTTCGACGCGTTGTTGATGCGCGTTCCTTGATTCCAATGAGGTTTTGATAGACTGGTAGTGGTTAACCAGGAAGCTTGAGCCTATGATCTCTGAAATTTCGTCAACAATCACAGCCTCTTCGGGGACCCAACTGTCTTCTCTGGTTACATCTGTGACGTGGCTCGGTCCCAATGGGATTTTGCTAGACTGGGGCTGAAACGGAGATCTTGAGCTCTGGGTCGCAAGATTTTCATCAGTATTTATGGCTTCTAGAGCGACCCCACTCTTTTTGCTGGTTCCATCTGTCACGTGGCTCGGTCCCAATGGGATTTTGCTAGACTGGGGCTGAAACGGAGATTTATGGCCCCTGAATCGACCCCACTGTCTTCGCCAGTTCATTCTGTCACGTTCCAAATTGGAAAATTTTTACTTAATGTATTATGTAGAAATACTTGGTTCTGCATTTATTTTATACAAAGCTTTGGACCACGCCCACATTTAGAGGCAGAATTCAAGAAAAACCTTTAAATTTTCATAAAATCATGGATTTCGATACCTTTTGACTATTATTTGTGGGGTGCCATAAAATTTAAGTGTTACGCCGACAAGTCAGAGACAATTGACGGTTAAGAGGACAATGTTCGTGAAGTTGTTGGTGAAATACAGCTGGACATAATCGATAATGTGCTTAAAAATTGGACTGATCGTATAGGCTACTGCAAGGCAGCTATTTGAATGAAATTATTTTCCATTACTTTCCGGAAAAATTGTACTTTCAAATAAAAAAAGAAATTTGAGAAAATATTCAGTAGTTTTTTTATAGCATTTTCAAAAAAAAAAAAGTTATTTGGCGGATCCTTAATAATTATTTTGAGATCTGAGTTGCCCGGGAGCCAAGAATAACTCACGTTTTCGAGATGTGCAGAGGAAAACAGGACGTCATTGCGAAATGTCACAAATGAAAGCATACGCCAAGTTAATATCCTCGTTTCTGGTGGAAATACTTTGGTATTAACTTTTTAATCTTCCCATGTGAATCTCAATATAGCAATAATAGCAATAATTATCACTTCTTACGCATTTTCTTATGATTGTTAGGAAATTAGAATTAATTGATTTTAGTTTTCAGCCCAAACCCCTTTTTTTGGGGCGTGACTAATACAAATAATTGACGTAGGTACAATATATGAATTCAGGTCAAAAAAAAATTAAGGTTCAGTGTTACAGGACAAATGGCCTCGTTACAGATAAACTCGTGGATGACTTACTCACTCGTTTGTTTTTTTTTGTGGTGTCGGTGTGTCACAGTCCTAAGAAGTAAATAGCTATTTCAACCTTTGTAGTGACCAAGACAGGCAGAGTTGACAGTAATCACACAAAGAGTAACAAGTTTTGCTGGCAGAGTATGCATGCAATAGAAAACCCTGCACTTACTTACCTATTTTCTATCGTCGATGTAATGTCCCAACTCCCAAGCCTTAGTTGATTGTGGACTTTACTTACCTAGAGTAACACTAATTTGAACCTATGTCAAGTTGTTGACAAGGGTCTTCTGGTACAGCTCAAAGAGTCTCCATTTTTTGATCGGCCAAGCCCGGCAAAGATTAATTTGTCCAAGCGCACTGTTCCCTCTGCTATGAGCAAATTAAAGCCAGCAATTTTGAAGAGCTCCGTAGCTAGGTCATAAGCTCTGGAAGTTTTTTTGGACTTCATTTTAGACATAGCTCCTCTTACGCCTTTTAGAGTTTATTGCAGCCTCAATGCTGCCTGTCAGCAAAGTTTTTTTCGTCATCCAGGTAATTCACATTGACTTCGGCTCCAACCTTTTACCTTAATTCTATAGCATCTCCCTATTTCTTCAATCGCTTATTCACACCCTTTTAAGGCTCAAGTTTTTTTTCTAGACAAGAAGACGGTTCCTATAAAAATCTAACTGCGGACTTAGTGTAGTTACAGATGTTGCCGACAAAGCAGAACAAAATTTTTAGAATGCTTGAGCTTCACCTGAATAGGTACAGTATATCGGGTATTACATTGGCCTTAAGCCGTCCCCAATTCCTAAACTCCGGATCTTGAGACTTAAAGATTTTGGTAATCAGCGTTTCCTAACAGCTCATACCCAAAACCTAACATGGTCATCCCTAACATGGCAACTCTGAATGAGTTCAGCTTAGGTGATTATGTGTCTTAAGTAAAAGTTCAGCCCTGACTTTCGAGGCTTGTATTCAAATCCAAATTTTGTGTGCGAAAAAGTTAAACAACGAATCTTTTTTTTAACAATTCAATTTATTTGTCAAATAGTTTACAATTTTTTTTACCCTTAATGTAAAACAAGAGATTTTTGTTCCCTTATATGGCAAAGCATTACTATGAAATATTCATAAGCTCTAATGGCGACAAGTCTACACTTAATTCTAGATTTGAACGTTGTACTGTGCCAAGTACAACCTTAACTTAAAAATGGCTATTTACAATGCATTTTAGCTGATAAATGAAAACTAAAGAAAGGTCAATCCATAGAACTAAAGTAGATTTAAAAAAAAAACCAAAATCAATGCAAGGATTTGAAAATAAGAGGTAATTGCAAAGGATTCTTAAGGAAAAAATCAGTCACTGTGCTCGTCGCTGTCCACGGGCGGTAGTTGATTCAACAGTGTTACTCTAGTCTGTGCCTCCTCCTCATCTTCCAGACCGTCTTTGCCGCATTGTTGCTCCTGCATTTCTATGTCCAGCGTGCCGTGTTGCCGCTGAAACGTTATCAAATACATCGCAATCGAGAACGCAATGAAAATCACTCCGACCGAGGAGCAGAGTACCACCACGGTGGTGGTTTTATCCTCGGAGGAGTAGGACGATGACAAAGGCTCATCGCCTACACTACGAGTTGGTAGAGGCTTTCCCAAGCCCTCAGCAACAATCGCATTATAAGCCCGTCCCGCAGCAGAATGAGATATAATTTCATCAGGAATTGCACCAGCCTCGTCGCGAGTTGTACGAAAGGAATCGACGTGGTGAGCGAACTCGGTCGTCAGTTCGGCGGCCTCGATGAGGGTTTTCACCAGCTCGTGGGTGGTTGAGTCTTCGTTGCTTCTTCCTATGGGTCTTTCTGTAGATGTTTCAGGTGTTTGGTCAGGTTGAGGTTCTTCTTCAACTGGTGCTAGCTCGGGTGTCTGGTTTTTTACGGTCTCATCAGTTCCCTTGAAGATTTCATTTGTAATGGACGAAGCAGGGCCAACTGATTGGGAGTCTTCGTGAACTTCTGAAGCTTCATTTTTGTCAAAATGTATGGCCTCTGGAGTGACTTGACTGTCTTCGTGGACAGCTTCTCTATCGGCGGTTGATTCCAGTGAGATCTTGTTAGTTTGGTGGGGATCAACAGGAAATCTTGAGCCGGCTAGACTGTCTGAGTTATTGTCAGGATTTGTAATCTCTTTAGTGACCCCACCGTCTTCGCTGGTTGCATCTGTTGTGTGGCCGGATCCCAAGGAGATTTTACTAGACTGGTGTTGAAACGGTGATCTTGAGCGTAAGCTCCCAAAATCTTCCTCATAATTTCTTGCCTTCGTGGTGATCTCTCTGTTTTCGTTGACAGCATCTGGCCCGAGGCCCGATTCCAGAGAAATTTTGTTCGACGTGTTGTTGAAGCGGTTCCTTGATTCCAATGAGATTTTGTTAGACTGGTGGTCGTTAACCAGGAAGCTTGAGCCTAGGATCTCTGAAATTTCGTCAACAATTACAGCCCCTTCGGGGACCCAACTGTCTTCGCTGGTTCCATCTGTCACGTGGCTCGGTCCCAATGGGATTTTGCTACTCTGGTGCTGAAACGGAGATCCTGAGCTCAGGGTTGGAAGATCTTCATCAGTATTTGTGGCCTCTGGAGCGATCCCACTGTCTTCGCTGGTTTCATATATCACGTGGCTTGGTCCCAATGGAATTTTGCTAGACTGGTGCTGAAACGGAGATCCTGAGCTCAGGTTTGGAAGATCTTCACCATTATTTATGGCCCCTGAATCTACCCCACTGTCTTTGCCAGTTCCATCTGTCACGTGGCTCGGTCCCAATGGGATTTTTCTAGACTGGTGCTGAAACGGAGATCTTGAGCTCAGCGCCGGAAGATTTTCATCAGTATTTATGGCCCCTGGATCGACCCCACTGCCTTCGCTGGTTGCATCTATCATGGGACTTGACTCCAGTGAAATTTTGTTCGAGGTGTTGTTTAAGCGATGCCTTGATTCCAATGATGTTTCGTTAGACTGATAATGGACCGGAAACCTTGAGCCAAGGCTCTCTGAATTTTCGTCAACAACTGCAGCCTCTTCGGTGACCCCACTGTCTTTGATGGTTGCATCTGTCTCGTGGTTCGATCCCAAGGAGATTTTGCTAGATTGGTGCGGAAACGGAGATCTTGAGCTCAGGTTCGGAAGATCTTCATCTGTATTTATGGCCCCAGGAATGACCCCACTGTCTTCGTTTGCAATATCTGTCCCGATGCTCGATTCCAAGGCCCCTGTGTTAAGCTGGTGATCTTCCCCTGAAGCCTCTGGTAAATTGCTTGGCTGTAATAAAATTTTGTTGGCTAAAGAAGGGCTAGCAGCTGCTTCCGGGGCTTCTAGGGGTAGTGGTTCATTGGGGTTAACTGGGGATTTATCGCCACTTCCAACTATCAAGGTTTTTAGGGTTGCTTCCGGCATATGACTAACAGGAAGCTCGTCAATTGCTTGTGGTAATGCTTCGTCGGCTACAACTTCGATCTTGTCTGCATTCGATAAGGTTTGATCTTCTACTACTCCCGGTTTTTTCATGACGAGGTGTTTCCCATCGCCCGCAGTGACAGCAATTTCATTCGAGATTTCCCCAGTGGATTCAGTAACTGCGTCAATGACTATTGGAGCATGAGGTATGACTGAACTAGCGGTAGTGGATTTGGACTGCTCGAAAGCGACATTTTCTTTCTCAAAATTGTCTTCAATTGATGCATCTTCGGCTATGTTCTCTTTAGACTCTTCGGATGTATCTTCTGAGGCGACGTTTTCGTCTTTTGGCACAGACTTTTTTTGCTCCGCTGACGAAACGGATGAATTGGACGAGTCCGACGACGATGAGTCTGAAGACTTATTGATCAAGTTTTTCTCGCGCTCTGAACTTTCTTCGCTTTCTGCTGAAGCCTTGCTGAAGTCGCTGAAACCCCGCATTTGACGGGTACGGGTTGTTTTGTCGCTAGGCAGAGACTCCACTACGTCAAGGTCTGCAAGACTATGAACTACTTCTTCAGATGGAATCAGCATAATCTCTTGAACGATCTCAATGGTTGGTGTAACAGCTAAATTGGTTTGTGGCTCAATTATACTGGCGGTGGTTGTCCCAACTGATTCTGCTCTATCGACAGTAGCTGTACTGTTTGGCGCTTCTAAACTTTCGGTGACATTAGTTGGTGTCACGGTCGGGCTCGGGGACACTGTAGCAGGCAAATTTTCTGAAAAATAGAAGGAACAACTTTTTTTTTGGACGAAAGTTCAAAAGGTTTTAACAACTGTACTCACCCTCCGGACTGCTGTCATCTACCTTCTTCACGTTTTGTGGATACTCCATGGCCATCAGATCTTCGGTGAACTTTTCACGAGCTTCTGGCTCCGGAATATCATCGATCACATCAATTGCTGCCGATTCTGGATTCTGTTCAAGTTGTATTTCGTCATTGACCGAACTCCTAATGCCGTTCTCGAGCTCTGTGGCCATGTTGGCGCTGTCTGCCTGTGGTATCTGAACAATGCTTAGCGTTGGTTCATTTGTCACGTGCTCGTCGACTGCGATGTTCCTTGATTCGACGTCAATTTGATTGCTTTCGTCGACCAAACTCAATTGCGGCTGAGTTTCCGAAAGATGTTCATCGAGAACAGAACTTACGATTTCCTTTACCGTATTTACGACATGGGTTGAGGACTCCTCTAGTTTTTCGGAAACATTTATATGAATTCCATCGAAACGTTCTCGGATTGTGTCTGTGCTCGTGGAGACTGGGCCTACTGGGCTTATTGTCGTCGAGGTTATTGTCTCGTCATCGGCTGTTGTCTGGGACAGGAAATTTCTCAGGAAAAATCCCTCTGAATGGCCTGAAAATGGGAAATACGTTAATGGTTTGTGTACATGATAGTCAATGTTTCGATGTTTTGTTACAATTTTCATTGCATATGTCCAGGGATAGGGGTCAAATACTTTGTGGAGATCAGAACAGATATTGTCTTGTAAAATTTATTTGCATACCTCTGAGTGCCTGCTCTACAGAACGAATTCATCCAAGTTGGACTCAAACCAACACCGAATCAAGTTTAACAGTCAATTTTGTATTTGGTGTAAAACTCGGGTTAAAACGTCAAACGGGATAGGTTCAAGTGTCTTTGTTTAAGACTTAACAACAGGGCAGACTAGAGTTTTGAATGCGCAAAATCGATAATTTGCAGATTCGATAACTTTATCGTCGAGGATACCTACTCCTGCTATAAAAAACCGCCCAATTTTATGAGTAAACCTCCTTGGAAATCAACTCCTAGAGCATCTGGTTTATGGTCTTATGGGAAAGTGCTTAAATTTTGTCAAAGGTGTTTTGAGATTTCTTTATAAACTAGGCTAAATCTTACGTTCTTCAGGGTTAAAGCTTTGAATAGGCCCGGATTAGCCATGCTTTTTGTAAAAGCCGTCCAAAATTCTGATTTAAGGGAAGTAAAATCGTCGAATCATCAAACGCGGAGAATCAATTTTTGCCCTCGATACTGAATGAACTGAAACGCGAACAGCGCACGAGCATTCAAACTTTACAAAAGTTTATGCGATTTCAACCTTTTCGACTCCTTGCCAAGGGTTGATGTAAAATTTACGGAAAGCACAGTTCAGCTATTACAAAAAGGCGGGGAGCAAAGAGTCTAGAACAAGAACTTTAAAATGACGGATTCGGCGCAAAAGGCAACTCAGCGGAAGAGGCTTGATACGGTTGCGATTTGTCTTGCGAAGTAAGTGGAAAATACTATAAAGATGAACTGCTAGTAGCCTAGTGTGTCTTCTCCAATGAGAGCCTTGAATCAACCTTTCCCTCCCGAGGCTGTCATAGGTGACGACGATCTTTTTGGAAGAATTTTTGCATATAGAGTCTGGTGAGATATCAATGCGAATAATATTTTGTGTAGATATGGGTTGAAGCCATTCAAGCTAAATTTTATTGATATCAATTTAAAATAATTCGAGCAGACTTCTAGCCTAGATTTCCAGAACCAGATTTTATTTTTGATTTTAAAGGCTTTGGCGGATCCCTCAGCGGATATCTCAGCGAGCAGTTTTTCAGTGCAGAGTTAACTGCGTCAACAAAGTTGTCAAAATCTTCGACTCTCGAAATTATTGACTCTCCCAGCTCTCACTTCACATAGAAAAACATAGGAAAAGAAGTTCGAGTTATTCTCAAATGTCATTTTTCACAGCAACGAGCAAATCAACTGACATTGCATGCAGAAAAAACATTCAGAGAAGTTCATACTGTTCTCCAAATATGATCCGAGATTAACTCACCAAATTTGGTGAGTTAAGCCGAGATTAACCCCAGATCTTAGTTCACTGAAAAACTCATTTCTGGGGTTCAACTCAGTTTAACTCGGAAAGTCGGATGATCTCACACTTAAAAACCGGCCCTAAAGGGTTCCCTTCCTTAACTCAACTTTTTCACCCAGACTTTTGAAACTAATCTACAGGAATTCTACCTAACTTCATAGACGTTGGTGAAAGTAAAGCTCTTCATCAAAAATAGGAGCGCAAACGGTACAACAAAGTCTCGAAAAATCCTGGGATGGAATCTGCGAAGGCGATTTTTGATTATCACATCGTGTGGCCTGCCATTTGATAAAACAAGATTTTTCGTTTGGTCGCTAATGGCATTTTCTGTCGGTCGTCCGGAAGCGTCCAGGATCATTCTGGGCTCTCCTGAAACTGTTTTCTTGGTACTCGTTTGACAGTTCCTCTTCTGAAAACAGAGATTTGCTTCTGGCCGCGAATCCATAATCAAAACCAGGACACACACAGATTCGACGCATAGTCAAGTTGGATAAATGTCATTTATCCCTTTAGAACAGCTTTTGGTTTCCGAACATAACGGCAGATAAACTGCAAAATCTAGAATAATGTGTTTGGCTGCAAGCCAAATTCCGGAGAGAAAATCCCTTATTCGGGATCTCCAACCAAAAAAGTGATAAAAATAATCCCCTTAGCCGCTGGCTCCACCTCTTAAGTTTCAGCTTTGCAACCAAACTCCCCTGGAGCCCAAAAGCTTTGGTAACAGCTGATCTTTAAGGGGATTGGTCTAAAGCTGTCAGAAGAAAGTTTCAGCGTTTAAGTTTCAGCTTTGTAACCAAACTTCCCCCGGAGCCCAAAAGCTTTGGTAACAGCTGATCTTCAAGGGGTTGGTCTAAAGCTGTCAGAAGAAAATTGTGCGATCAATTATGATCACCTGACGTGGATGAAATTTGATGATTGATGAATTTCATTTATCAGAAGATGAATCAATCAAAGGCTAAGATAGGTATGGCTAAAGGAAACGTGACGTATTGTTTTGTCCAAGTCGCTCAGCGAACAAAAGATCATTTGCCTGATCATGACGATCATTGTTTGGACCACGATAATGCAATATTTAACTATTTTCGGTCGTTTCACTATCTAAAGAAGACCTTTCCAAGCTTTGTCTCCACGCCTCCCCTTAAAGATCTCCACGTTGCCTTTAGGGATCATAAGAGTGACAAATGCTCCATATGTGACTATTTTCCAGATCGAGTCTTTATTCATGTAAATCAAATATGTTCTTAAAACTTAGGCTTTACCAAAATATTGCATTTTCTGCCTCTCCTAAATGATAGATAGGCTCATAATCTCGAATGAAATTTAATCCGTGTGTCTTAAAACTTCTAAATTATAAACTCATTTCACAGAGTGCACATCTGGAATGCATTCAAAATTCCATCTATTTGACTTCGACTATGATGTGGATTAAAATTCGTCATCAACGAATAGCAAACACATATTTCTCTCCCCCCGCAAGGGTTAAAGGAATTTTCATTTAAAATACTACTTTTCCGACGTGTTTCCCCAAAACCGAATCAACACCTAAGGCCCATAATTCATTTAGTGGAAATTAATCTACTAACCCATGTCACGGCTTTTCTATCGTCTCGTGTGGCCAGAAATAGAAGCGCGCACTATGCTCCATCGGGTTTTTTCGGCGTTTAATTTAGTAGACACTTTCACATCGCGTCGGTGTGCAGCAGCAGCAGGATTGTATTCCAGAGGAAGAGGAGCACTTTGAATAGAGGTGGTCTGCTGCGTGGTCCCCCAATGCCCTTGTTATAATTTATTTTTAGCTCCTATTCTTTGGTCCATGTCTCTGGTGAAGGTGGTGGAGGAGTCTTCTCTGCCTACTCGTACTCTTGGGGGAATAGGTCTCGTAACAAGCACCACCGCATTTTTTTGGTTATAAGTGAATGGAACTATAAGTAGCGGCTGTCTTGTTCCATTCATTTGTTGTGCACCATAAACTATGGGCTTTTACCGAAAAGAATTGGACATGTCAAAGACCCTTGCTGATCAAAAGCAAATATGCCGATCATGATCATCAACAGCTGGACAATGTGCTGGCAGCGATCTTCGCAGCACGTAGTCGCCACATGTTCTCGGTGGTCCTAGAAGTGGACAATCTGTTCGACCCCTAGATGCATGTTTATTTGAACAACCCTCACGTCGTGCGTCGGTCGGGTCCGTCAGTGTCATGTTTACTCTATGGATCGTTGTCTTTTTAGATTTATGTGAATTCTAGAAACAGTGCGTTTCCGTAGGTCCTTTTTTGCTTTGCCATCAAAGTGAAGTACCAGCGACTCGCGTGATGTGTGTAATGGCACAATTAAATTCGAGTAAAACATACACGGAGTCGTCGCAGCTATTAAAATATGAAAAAGGGATTTTATGGCTCTGGCAGACAAAATTTCCATAAAAGTGGTATCCTCCTCCTCAATGGATTTAATTCTCGTCACGAGAAAGAGTGGTGGAAAATTTTAAATTTTCTCAGCCGGATTAGAGGCCAGATCATGGTTCATGACCTATTCAAAAAAAAGGGAAATAAATGACTCACACATGAAATATATACATCTACGCCCTCGGCGGGTGTCGCACCCGAAAATTCAAAGGAATCTTGATAAGCCTATTTCGGGTTTTCTGTTTTTTTATGGGAAATGTAAATATTTTTTGGAGAAATATTTGATTTGACTGATTCATCGATTAAATCCTTCATTTTTTTGGATCTAATTTCGGTACAGAGAAGAATATCCGCCTTTGTTATTGTTATTCTTAACACGTCAAGAGACCTATCATCCGATCAATGAATGACTTTGACACTCAAACTTGACATTTCCTTCCTCCAAAACTGTCAAATAATATTGAAAATGTGTGCAATTTTTCCCGACGTTAAATGGGTAGTCGGGCATTGCTTTCGTTGCTGATGGTATTTTTACCTGTCATTTGTTGGACTTCTATTGTCTGAAAACGTCCTGTGTCTGTCGGAAAATATAGAATGCCTTTAAGAAAGATTGACACTTTAATTTCTGGGATTTCTGGGAAATGAGAAAGGTCTTAAGTCGTCACCGACACTCGTTTTAAGTTGGACTCTTATAAAACAGTAAAGACAGATTACCTGGATATTATTTTCATTGTTTTCATTTTATTGCATTCATTTGGCCTCTAGAAGTGCCAAAAATATACCAAAAACTCAAGAATTCATTGAATAACGATTATGCTAATGCGAAAAAATTAAATGAATGCTAATAAAGTCGTTCCACTAGCGCCATTTAATTTGTGTAGGATACAAACTTGTCTACAAGTGTATATCAATGAAGTAGGTAGGTAGGTAGGTGCCTCAAAAATAATGAAGGAGGCGGAGGCACAGGCTGTGCTGCAAGATAGTGCTTTGGCTTAATTTGATCAAAACAAAGCCCATGTGAAGTTCCAACGTGTGTAGATGGCTCGCGTAAAAGTCTCGTGTTTAGGGTTCAACTCTCTTAATGACTTGAGCACCACTTTTACGAAGGGATGGGATTACGAAGGGATGTAGCCAAGGTGTCTTCACAAGTCTAACTGAAAAGCACTCTTCGTTGGCCAGAGACCTTAAGCAGGATTTACAAACACGCTTTCATTCCGCCTCGACATGACGTTTACGCGTTCTGCCGCATACGATTTCAATGTTTCCTAAATCGTAATAGAATCAGATAAACTAAAGTCGGCTTTCAGAAATGGTAAACCATGAAAGCCTTTTGCTCGATTTCGTTGAGTTTTCGTTAACTTTTGTTGGCTTAAGCCGGTCCCAAACCTGTGAGAGATTAAATGCGGATATTGGACAGCTTTAGAGAAACACAGAAATCTCATGCAATTTTCGAATCGTTTACTTAATACTATGCCTCCACCGGCAATAATACGAGGATTAGCGGGAGACGGTTAATAATAAATCCCAAAGTGGTTCCACCGGACAAATATAGGATTAATTTGACAAAGGCACTCTTTTTTTGTCAATTTGGCTCTCAAAAGAGAGTGGCTTTGTCATTAAGAGATTTCCTTTGCAAACATTCTAATAGAAATCGTAGTTCTGACAGATCTGCTGTTTTACGTGGACAATTTCAGTGTCTTTTTCGATTCTCAAACTGTTAAGAGGTATTTGAAAAGGGTTGAAAGTGGTTCGTGAAAAGAGTGCATGAGATTTTTGAGAGGTTATCGCGAGGTAATCGCGTTATTTGTGGAATTTACGATTTTTTTTTTTTGACAGCTGTGACAGCATTTCATAGTTTCAAAGCGCAGTGTGCACTTTTGCGTTCGATGGAAAACTGAATTTTCAAAAATTTCGGGGGACGGGAAACGCTCCCAAAATGTAGCTTTGTTTCTACTTAGAGTTTTTTTTTGAAGTTCCGACGTGCTAGCAGCGTCTGTGTTGCATCGGGAAGGTACTACTTTTGTCGCCTGTAGACGACATTACTTTACGCTCTCCTTAAAAACGTCGCTTCGCTATTGAAAATGAAACGGTCAAAACTTCGAGTACTTATACGGTTTAAGGGTCAATCATTCTGCAATCAGGTCCATTGACGTTGATCCAAAAACGTACCATTGGGTAAAAGCGTCCCTACCCACTTTCGGTAGGACAATTAGGATCGTAAGGAACTCCTAGGGTTTTAAAATCTTACGCTTAAAGGTTGCTTCCAGCAAGTGATTACGCGTGATTCTAGTCACCAACACATTCTCAGTCAAGCATTCCACAAATGATCTGATCTATCGAAGTCCTAGTAACTAAAAAGTTCTGACGCTTTTATCGACCTATCCACAGGCCTTCGGCAACGTATGGCCATGCAACGTATGGCGTATGCAAATTTCTACCGGAAAAGTCGTAGCTATAGAATCTTGGGGTGGTTTTATTTTGTAAATATACGCCGTGGAGTAAATCCTTGTAGTTCAAGTAAATACATGGTGGATGGGGTTCCTCAAGGTAGCGCTCTGGGACTGACTATTTTTTGTCTTTCTTCTCCTCGATTCTATATTTCTGTCTAAGAAGATATGTCTTGTGTCCATAGCCAATTACACAACGGTCGAAGCTTCCAACAAATTATCCTTTCTTACGACTCTTTTCCGGTAGCTTATAAGTAGAAAAGCTAGAAATTGGATTCAATAATTGTCTGTCATTTAGATTTGAAGCAAGAAAGGTCTATATTATCGGAAGATAATATAGGTACACCTAATATTGGTCTTAGGGTACCTGATACTTTGGAGTTTACCAAGCTAAGTATAGGTACAGGTTTATAATGCCTATTTTAGTTTTTCCTAGCAAATCCAAAAAGAGTTTTTTTCCTACCAACTCCAAAAAGACCCCTGCCTGAGCGTCGAACTTGTCGAGAAATCAACATTACTAGAGAAGCTCTTCCCAGTCCTCTTTCACTTTATCCCCTCCCCTGGGCCGGACAAGTGGTGTTATACGACCCGTGCCGAGCGTCAGCCTGGCTGTGGGCCCAGTTTCTGAAATAGCCCAGTCTTTAAGGGAAATGGAGTATCCGGATATCTATATATTATCTCTGTACTGATGCAGATATAATCTATATACTGCAGATCTCTGTATAGGTGCACATCGTTTCTCCGCTACTCGTGGGACGATAATAAACAAACAAAATAAAAACAAAAACTAAAAACAATTCGGTGACAAAAATGTCTACCGGCACAGCTCCTGCTCTGCCAAACAGTGTCACTTCATGGCGTCTCCACTGCAAGCAGCTCCAACACGAGCTCTACGCTCCCCAAAAGCAATATCTCTGCCCCCAGAACGTCTCGAGGTGGAAGATCGCGGCCACGTGTCCAGCACGAGAATTCTATAAGAACATGCGGGAAGCTTCTCGGAATCTCAAAGCCTTTGGAGATATTTTGAAGACGGACAGAACACCAGCGCAGATCGCTAAACTTAAATGGGCAGAGAAAATATTGTCGCAAGGTGACCCTCCTAAGCAACAAAGATCGGAGGAAGATACTGATTCGGTATCTAAGCGTCCTAAGATAAAGAACACCAACACCACCCCTAAGACGTCCTCCATCACACCTTACAAGTCCTTTAGCGAGGTTCAATCACCCCCAAAAGGCGGAACATGGCCACATTGAAGCTTTCCAGCAACTTTTTGACTTTCACGCGGGAATACCCCGGGCCTCGGAGGTGGCGGTTGGCATCAAAGCCATGTAAAGCTTATCGCGTGCGAGGATATGAGATCTTGTGACCTCTATAAGCTCGCTATAAGCAGTTTAGGGAAGGATTGGCCTGGTGCAAAGCTCTAGGTCGTCGATAAGGAGAATATCCCTAGCAGGCCGAGAATGTCCACTTGGGTCCCTATCGAACCCTCCTCCGCACAAGAGATCCTTGAAGTCATAAGACTTTGCAACCTCACACTTCCGACTCACGATCGGAAGGTCGCTAAGCTGGAGGAGCTTAGATATATTCCTGTATATCTGCTATTATAGTAATCAACCAGGATTCTCTTGCTCATCTAGCTGAGACCAAAGCCGTAATAAGATTTGGTTGGAACCAGATCACCCTACGCGTGTATAAAAATAAGATATTGTCTTCATCCAAAAACCATGGGTTGTTGACAACAGGGTTTACAGACTCAAGAAGACTCCTGATTACTAAGTTCTGTATGAGATAGGTAAAGGTAAGCCTTGCCTAGGTCTTCTATAACTAAAAAGTAGTCTTACACTAGTTTTTACTCCCTTTTTTACGTGCCCGTTAGGGAATTTTTACTCCCTAACTTCAGCGACCGAGACATCACCGTGGCGAGGCTACAGACGGCCAAGAGAGCACTTACGGGCTGTCCTCTGCCTACCTGGCCCTCGTGATGGTAGACAGTCCCTTGGATACACCTTAATATGGTGTCAAGTCTAGTCTTTCATAAAACACCAGTGATGGTACAGTTTTTTAAGCAAAACCTCTCTGAGCATGGACATGGAAATTGATTCTCTGAAGATGGGTTTGATTTCAGCTTTGTGTTTTCATAATTTTTATTTCTGGTTCTTTTCCGCTTTACCTTCACGCTTGCCGGCATACCCAGACGCCTAGTAAACAATTTGCGTAGGTACAATGAGTATCTGGTGTTTTTGAACATTCAGTTCATTGGATCTTACGGGGATGCCATTTGCACACCTTCAGCCAAAATTGAAGGTTATACAATGTGCGTAGAGCCCTACGTTAAAGCCCTAAGTTAAAAACAAACAATCGTGAAACGGTGGATTCGCAAAAATTTCTCAATCACCTTTTATAATTTCATTGAACTGCCTATTGATAAAGTGAATCAATTTGTAGCACTCTTCAATGACAACATAAATAAACCCCCCCCGCCTCTTAGAAGTTTGTGTAGATAGGTGTTGGAAACTACCGTTTTTCTCAAAACTTGAAACTTAAAATGACAATGTTAACGTTGATATCACGTTTTGATAACACAAACTTCTGTATACGTTTGCACCCGACTATCTCAAGAGTCTATATTTACATTAGTGTTTATTTATTGGTTAAGTAGGCAATTTACCGTTGATAAATTTAATGTCATTCTCTATACAAAAAAAAAAACTTACCAAAAGAACATGTCAGCAAAACAACAAGCATCACAAGGATGCTCCGCTGAGTCATCTTAATCCTCATACAGGTTTTCTTTCCTGTATTCCTTGAAACAAAAAACGCACTATAACGTGTCTTGTCCTGCGTCAAATCCTTCAGCCACTCTCAGCAGGTAGGTAGGTTGGTAGGTACCTGTACAACAGTTGCCGGTTTATTATACAATTCCACGAATAATGCTTCCCACAGAGGTTTTTCGCACAGTCCGCACAGATAAGACGAATCGCTTGCAATGAAGCAACAACTCTTCGATCAAACACACCAGCCGATAACAATTTTTTTTTCTTGTTTTTAACAATTTCGATCTATCAGTGCGCGCGTAAATTAGCTTTGAACGTTTGATAACAGTAATTATATTAAAAGAAGACGGTCACGACTGGTACCTACTAGTTTTGTTATGGTGACGGCACTTTCTTTTTTAATGACAAAAAAAAAAGAACACGAGGTGATCTGTTTCGTCTTGGATGACGGTGATCGGACACTACCATGCGGATCGGTTTCCAGAAGCAGACTGATCGTGGATGTCTGCAGCTAAGCGGCTAGAAGTCTTGTTCTGGTTCAAAAATGATTTTTTTTTGTGCCGCTCTTCTGCGGCTATGCTGGTGTTGGGTTGCTCCTTGTGTGTTGTGTCCTCTTTGACCGACTCTCACTATGACCAGCGACATGGCGGGGGAGGAGTAGGTATAACAACATTCAACACGTACACTTTACACGCAACGCAGTTATCCTCTTGAGTTGGTTTAGTGTTAGAGTAAAGGCAAAAGGCTGGTGCGTTTATTAAGGCGCGTTCGACTTTTTGAATACAATCACTGATCAGATCACGAAATACAGTAGAAGCGTGTAAAACGTGTTCAACTGCATAGAAAGATACTCCGGATTTAGCGTATCGACATTGCAAAGTAGGTAGGTAGGTACCTATACACAATTATTGTTAATTAACATAAGAACCCTTCTTGTGGATGACAATCTCCGAAGCAGGTACAGGATTGTTTTTGGAACATGAGTTAGGTATTTGTGATTTATATAAAATAGAAACACTGGAAGAAATTCCATATTCAAGGAGGGTAAGCTTTACATGGTAGTTGCAACACCCTGTGAATGTGCTTCCCTAGGGTATATTTTACGAGCGACAGAACAGTCACCGTTGACAGTTTTAGCCCGAAAAATATTGTGTCTTATGAGAGCGACAGACGACGCAACTGTCACTCGTAGAAGGCCTCATGATAAGGCTTTATGTTTTGTTTTTAAATGTTTCGCTCAAGTTTCATTGAGCGTGGCCACGTTTGGGGTAGTTCGGAAGAACTCATTTTAACGCGGTTATATTTGAAAAATATTTAAAATGTCGATTACCCACCGCGGTAAACCTCAAAATATATAAAACTTTATGTACAAAAAAAAATGTTTCGTCGCTCGTGAAACTACCGTCTACTCACAGAGATTCACTGAAACTACCGCCATTACCAATATAATCGTCTGTGCTTGATCGTTAAGATGGTCCAGAAAAATTTGCTTAAGTGGTACTGCTTCGTTCTTGATCATCCGCCACCAGCTCGAGTTATTTCTGAGCTCGATGCAGCCACCCGCGGTGCGCGTAGCTTAGCACTCATATCGAGACACTTCTCGATCTGAAAAGTCTGTCAGAGGACATCAGACGACGCACGTGTCCAAGCCAACCAAGGATTACTTCTAATACTCGCAGAAGTAAATGGGTAAAAGTTGAGATTTGTGCTATATCCTATATCTACGAGTAAAACCAGCAACACAAGTAATGAATCTCATTTCAGCAGCTTTTTTACCCGCTCCTAAGTTTTTTCAGTGATTGCCCAAATTTAGTGACATTATTGAGACCTTTGCTTGAACACTGCAAAGTCAGCTTGCCAGGTGGGCGGGCGACTAGTGTATAGGTCTTTCTATTTTCTAAAAAAAATGCCCAGGGTTGAATACACAATCCTCACGTTTTAATTGGACTCTATTAAAGCTCTAAATAAGAGCTCGGAAAAGAACCACGGCTTCCGATTTGTTCACGTTTTCCTCCTCTCCAATCTTAGACAGCCATGTGCCTATGCAGGGGCCAGTAATCCCTGTAGCTCCTTTTCGAACGAAGAACGACGACACATGACGCAAGTAAGAAAAGCTAAGTGACGACATTACCCTCATATAATTATATTCGAATCATTCCTCGCCAAAATTGCGTTGTCCATGAACATTCAGTCCATTTAATTAGTCAAAGTAAAGGTGAACACACCTCTGGTAAGGACAAACGACCATATCAAATGAATGAGGTTTGGCGTTCTTTTTATCCACAAACCAGCTCCTGCAGTTCTCAAAAGACATTTATGACAAGACAAGTGGCCCCCATAATTTTCTAGCTACAGCTCATAGCTGAGAGCTCGGAATCACAAGCAACAAATCACGGCGAAATTCATATGAACGCAAGAGCAGATATTGCTTTCGGAGAGCATGTCAGACCCTTGCCGAGGCGGGGACCGTGAAAAAGAACAATACTTTTATTTCAGATAACGGAGTCAATAAATCAAACCGGAGCAACATTGTAACCACATATACTAAAGGGTGCCAAATTTATAAAGCTTAAACTGTTCGTAAAGCTACTTATGCTAAGTTTCCACTTGTCGATTTGTAATTGACAAACGACATTTTTTGGATGGTGTCTTTGGATTGACATATTTATCAATTGTATCTAAATACGACAATGAGGAGAACTGTCAAAGTTTGCCATTTCATAGTCAAGTGAAGTGGAAACTTCGCATTAATCAAACAATTAGCAAAGATCAAGCTATTTATTTAGTCATTAATTCAAGTGTCAATTCGAAGACACAAAATTTATATAAGCGATTTCCCAACATAATCGAAAAGTAGGGTATTTTTTCCATCTTCTTCTTTAGGTGGCAAGTTTCTACAGCCAGCTTTTTTCTAGCTAGCCATCCCCCCAGTTTATCACGCGAAGTTGGCTGAGGTCCCCTTCCACTTGCCACATATATAGTTTAATAGCATGTTTCCACCAAGCACTTATCCGCGATTAATAAAAATCCTCATAAATCGTCTACAAATCACGCGATTTACCATACAAATTTAAATCCTTTCGACAAGCGATTAAAATTTAATCCTCTTATAAATCCCAATTACCCTATTCACAAACCTGTTTTATGCAACTTCGTAACAGTTTTGAGAATCAAAAAAGGGAACTTAAACTGTCCCTGTACGACCGATTTGTCACAAATACGTTTTTTATTGGGACTTTTTCAACTGAAATATTTTTTCGCTTCTGGGAAATGACATCGCTACTCTCTTCTGAAAGCCAAAATGACAGGAAATAAGTGCTCGTTTCAAATAAATCCTGTATTTGTCCGGTGGAGTTACTTTGGGATTTATTTTTAATCGTCTCCCGCTAATCCTCTTTTTATTGCCAGTGGAGACATAGTATAAGTCTCGGTGCTCACTTTTTCATCTCTGAAAGATGTTCCTGTCGCAGCAGCCTAAAGCGTTTTCATCCACTTTTGCCACGTTCCATGCTTCTGGACCGTAAAGCAGGACTGGGGAAATGAGGGTCTTATAATGGACACTTTATTAACTCGAGAAAGGGCTTTGCTACTCAATTGCCTTCTTATCCGACTACTGTGCACGAAGTCCTGGGTTCGAGTTCCGCCCAGTGCAATAATTTTTTTCCACGGTCTCACTCTCACGTCCTCAAGGGTGTAACAATTCTCCGAGAGTATAATTTTCGTAATGTGATATGAGAGGCCGCCCAATTCGCCGCTTGGTAATGGCAAAGAATTTAGGTCCGCTCTATCTGTATGAGGAAAACAACACCTGTAACGCACGCAGCAAATATGACTGGATTGTGAAGGATCAAGCGGTTGCTCTTCTGAATTCAAGTCCCTTTTTTTCTCCCAACATAAAACCACAGAAAAAATTAAACCTTGTTCACTTTCGTATGGCCCTACTGTAAATTTGAATTTGAATAGAAAAAAAAATAACGCAAAACAAAGTCATCCATCAGGACTCAGATCGCAGATGATTGTCGAAGTTGAGTCCTTTGTTTATGGCATAAACCGGAACTTTAAACAAAAACAAAAAACGCACTTATGCCCCTACGACGCACGCACGGCAGGTCATAAAGTCTTTCCAGGATGTGCCCTTCTCACATACCAACGATCGTTCGCGATGGCGATACACACAAAAATGTATTTGAAATGATTTTTTCGTTTATGGATGGCTATGCTTGGCTTTTGTTCGTTTTACTTTATGGAATGGCGAAGTTAAACCCAAGAGTGGCATTATGATTAAGACAAAATTGTTTTCGATTAGTCGAAGATCACTGCGGCTGGCTTTGGGCTGACTGAGTGACACTAATAAAATTAATAGCCGAGACAAGACAAGTAGATCTGCCTTAATTGCACCCAATCATCCCCTGTCGCAACTTTGTGAGACGCGTAATCACTTCGACTTATTAAACAGGGCCGCACTAGGGAACTTGTTGGGCTGCGTTCGCATTATGGGGACAATAATTTTGAAGTGGTTCTGCACACAGTTGAGTGTGGTTGATTCTTGAAAAGCAAGTGAGTTTGGCAACTTTTGCTTAATACCCAATTGCGAAACATAGATATTGCTCAGCTTTATGACTCACTAATGGAATGTGTCGCCATGTTTTTTGGCCAAGGATAGCCTACAATAGGGTTGTGCTTATGGCGAAAGTAGGAAACTCAACTAAAGAAAAAGGTCGTTTTTGTTCCTGATATTGTACACAAAAGGACATCAATTCCATTAGCAACAAGGAATTTACAATTGCAATACAAAAAGGGATCGTATCCGTTGCTGCAACCGAGAGTGGTTTTGGTTATCTGGCGGAAAAAAACTTCACTTCCGGGTTATTTGGGGTGGCGCCAAACAAAGTTGCACGGTCATGTCGTGGGCATTTCGGGAAAGCGCACAACAAAGATAAATCTCCGAAGAGCCACCAGTACAAAGGGAATTCATAGCTGATTGCTGGAGTTTCTACGAATCAAGAAATAGTGATAAGTTGTTTGCGTCTTACTCTTATCGATAAGACGAGAATGGACAAATTAATGGCTTGCTCCATCGTAAATGAAGCGTTGACTTTACTCATTGTATATGGTTGTTGCAATGCGTATAATCGAGAAGAGATGCGTAATCGAGAAGTGGTTTATTGTGTACATACCTACACTATCATACAACCTATTCCATATCTCTAAAGCCCGCTCCTACCTTAGGCAGAATTTCAGTAGCTAGGTAGGTATGCCTAAGTAAGTAAACCTTTAATGAAGTAGAACAGCAGGTTTGTTCAACGGTGATGAGTTCATGAGATATTGCGCCCTTATTGGTAAGCGTGGGTGCTTTTTTATTTGATCAATATTGAAACGAAAAACTTTTTCAAGACAGAAGACTTGTGATTGTGATGTGCCAACGAGTTAAATGACTTTGATTTTATGGTTACTTAGCTTAATAGGTATATACATAGCTATGGCCCAAAGAATGATGAAATTTGGAACCGCGATCGACCCCAAAAGCTTTAAGGATCGACCGGTCGATCGCAATCGACGTTTCGAGTAGGTACCCCTGGGCTAGGCTGTTACAAAAGTAAGTAAAGTTTAAGCATTCGCACAAGTCTGTCAGAACTCACGATCATCAAGGAGCCATACCTACAAGGAGCAGTGATACCTACAATAATCATGAAACTGATAGCTTTTATGTTCCAGCCCTTTTAAATGGTCAATTCAGTTTGATTAGTAATGAATAAGTGAATGTATGTTACAAGATGCCCGAATAAAACTTCGGATCTGGGTAAGCAGCAAAACTTTAAATCGCGATCCACACAACACGTTCGCATGCTATTGATAGACTTCCAAAACAGGTCTGGATAGCTGGGCGCTTAGAACGGCGAGCGCCTTGTGTCTTGTTGCCTTGTGTTTTATAGCAACTGCCAGGTTTCTATCCGACCGATCCTAACATGGACAACAGACGCCGACCAAGAAGCCGCTCATCCCGAGGCAGACGCTCTTGGAGTTTAACTGTTTTCAGTCCAGCCGCTCCTCTGGGATCAGAAGCTGCCCAGTTTGCCGCATACTATGTATCAGACGCTACTGGGTTTTATTTAAACCTTCTCAGTTGTAACTTTACTGCCAAGGGTGGTCCACCAGGCGTATGACAACATCACTTATAACATGCTGGAGACTTTTCCAGTGGATTTTAGTCGGCTCTTACGACAGGCATACATTACCTCAAGGCTATTATATAACCCGACATGGCGTAAGCTAGTGCTGTAGAAATTAAGATTAGCTATGACAGTATGTTCTTGTTAATAATAAAAATAATAATAGTTTTAGACAAACCCATGAGACCAATTCTTAGACTGAGCATTAAGTTTCCTCTTGTCGATTTGTAATTGACAAACTACGCATTTCTAGGTTATATTGAGAAATTAGCAAGTAGAAAAAGAGTGACATGGGGGTCACTAAATTCTTTCGACCATCTTTTTATGAAACCTAACAAGCAGCTGGACTTATTAACGATGTAATTTATGTGTTCAGAGAAATCTAGGTTGTGATTGAAGTAAACACCAAGGTCCCTAAAACTTAGAACGCGGCAAAGAGTGTGTTCATCAATGAAATATACGTGTGATGGAGGTACACGTTTTTTTGAAAAGGTCATAACTTGACACTTAACTGGGTTGAGGCTGAGACCATTTTTGCAACACCAGGTAGCGAAACTTGTTAAATCGGACTGAAGAAGGACATGGTCAATTGATGATTTTATGACTTTAAATATTTTCATATCGTCGGCATATGCAAGTACTTCACTATAGTTGATCCTCGAAGAAGCATCGTATAGTATGAAGAGGAAGGGCATAGCTAGTATGAGAGGAGAAGCATAGCTAGTATGAAGAGGAGGGGGCCTAAGTGACTAACTTGGGGGACAACTGACAGTGAAGTCAAGACAGAGGATAAAATTCCTCG
Organism: Neoascia interrupta; assembly: GCA_947623515.1. Lineage (NCBI taxonomy): Eukaryota > Metazoa > Arthropoda > Insecta > Diptera > Syrphidae > Neoascia > Neoascia interrupta. The sequence goes on along the minus strand of OX392464.1, from coordinate 4,378,903 downwards.
AAATTTAACTTGATAAGATCTGAGGCTAAGGTAAGAAGTAACCCAATGAACAAAATTTGGGGGGAAGCCAAGAGCTGTAATTTTAAACACTATTATTTCATGCGAAATAAAGTCGAAAGCCTTAGAAATATCTGTATAGATGCAGTCAACCGTGGAACTGTTCTCAACTGCGTTGGAACATTTACTGTAAAAGGATAGTAGGTTAGTAATTGTAGACCTATTTTTAACAAAGCCATGTTGTTCTTTTGGAGGGATGTTGCGACAAAAGAAAACTAAACTATCGCAAACCACTTGTTCGAGTAGTTTAGGAATAGATGAAAGTTTAGCAATGGGCCTGTAGTTCGATATTTCACATTTATTCCCTTTTTTGAAAACTGGCATAATATAAGATGATTTCCAAACGGACGGAAAAGTACCAGATGAGAGCGAAAGTTTGAAAAGGTATTGAAGAGGATTGGCAAGGATGCTGCTGCACTTTTTCAATACTATTGGCGGGACTCCATCTGGACCTTCGGAACAATCCTCATTAAGGTCGGATGAGAACTTTAAAATTGTGTCCAAATGTACAGGTATTTCAGATCGCTCAAGTGGGGATTGACAATTCTCCTCTATGTCTTTAATTTAATTTAATTCTCCTCTATGTCTTTAACATAGAGGAGAATTGTCAAACTTTGCCAATAAATCGACAAGTGGAAACTTAGCATTAGTCATTCAGATTTAACATTGAAATGGAAGTTAGCTGATTCCTTTGCTTCGATGTGAAAATACTGTGAAATCGTTTGTTTCCTGTCAACATTATTTCAGGCTTTCTTTTTCTTAAGCGTCGACAAATGACTGCGAATTTGCAGGCTTTTAAGAACTCAAACTCCGCAAATCGTTTCTTGTGATTTCAATGAAAGCCCCTTTCAATTTTATTGAATACTCCTGATTCACTTTCAAGAACCCCGTAACATTGTAAGAAAATGATTAGATAAAGAGCTAGACTTTGTAAAACAAAAGCTTGTCTACATTATCTCGAAAACTTCCCCAAATCGAATCGTGACACTGCCCAACCTCGTCACAAGATAAGTAGTTACATTAGTCACAATTAACCCATTTCCGATCAGATCATAAAATAGCAAATAGGCGCGTATATGGCTCCCACGCTCGATAGCAGTGTTGAGTTTTTTAAGCCAACTAATTCGAGACGGTAAGATGTGTAAGACACTAGAAGCCAACGATTACAGCCTTGGCGAATATCGCTTTGGCCGCCGTAAAGCACCTCAAGTCTTAAACGCTCGTAGCGAACAACGATGTCATCAACGGAATTCCACCAGATATGAGCCATTTGTTTTAAAATAATTATTTGTTTGTTTCTGAAATCTAATCAATATTCTTTTATCGTTTTTCTTTCGCTCTGTTTGTACACTTATCCATCAGGGTAAGTCTTTTTTATTTTGCTCCCGTATCACTGCAATCAGTGCGATTTAGAACGTCGTCCGACTCGAGTTACTATCCGCTTGATATTTTCAGTTAATAGATTTTATTTTTATTTTTTAGACCGAATCATGTTGTGTTGTTGTGGTGAGTTAAGGAATTTAAAACACTGCTCGACTAGCTGGATGTGTGAATATGGATTATTTTAGGAACAAGCCGGTCAGTGGATCTTCAGCCCGTGCCACCGGCTAAGCCAGCATCGAGTATCAGTACAGTGATAACAGCGGAACCATCGCCCACCGGCCAAACCACGAACTACACGAATGAGCGTCAGGTGTCATAGCATACATTGGAATACTAGTTCTAAGGCGTACAGTGAAATCTATCAGTGCTTAGGAATAAAAAACAAAACTTAATATTGCACAAGCAAAAAAAACCCAATTTATATATTTTATTTTTGCTTATCTTCCGTGATTGGGCTTTTATGTGGGCCCACATACCTTTCCCGTGACTATCTTTTTGAATGGGCCTTGGGAAAGTTTCGACTAGCTACTGTGGTTTTTTTTTTTTTGAAAATGTCAAGCATGTTAACTCGAAATAAAAAACATGAATAAATAACTCATTTCACCCAAGTCGTTATCACTTTTGTGCAAAATCACGACGTTACGAGAAGGATTACTTACCGATTGGGCTTAAAGAAGTGATTGAGACGGACAAACTTAATTAGATTTGTGTTTGTACCTAATGAAACTTGTGATGCGAATAAAACACTTAGAATCGATAAATAGTCACTTGTGTCCTTAACAAACATTGGTACCTTTTATTTTAAGGAAAAGTACAACACGGGGATAATGTGGACATAAAGTGGAAATTGCTTACGAGCAACTTTGGTGAACGCTGCTTCATCAGCGTCACTATGCAGCAGCAGACTCCAGTACCTGCAACGAGAAAAAAAGAGATAAAATGGAATCGATGAAAGACTAAGATAAGAGTGATATGGGCGGTGGCTACGAAAGATAATTTCATCAAAATTAGGTGGGTTTTAGTTAAAAATGAGATGGGCAAACTGTGAGTTGCCATTGTTAAGGGAGCTTACAATCTTCTGACATACACGCAATGGTTTGAACTAATTTTTTGCTGACGCAACAAATGTAAGGGAAGTATGCTGACTCCTTTCAAAGTGCTCATAAGATGTTTGTGAAGTGAAGAGGCTTGATGTGTCGGATGGTGGAAAGAAAATCAATTACGTGGCTTAAAACCCTCGGAGCCCAAAATACAGTCACTAATTGTCAGGCATCAGTTTGCACAAGACGTTTCAAATAGGCTGAACAAAATTTAATTTTTTTTTTCTAATTCGAGGAAGGTTTTTTACTGGTGTTTGTAATATGAAGCGGCTTTGTGTGGCCGTTTTCAGAAAATGGTCGGATTTATTGTAGAATCAACGTAGACACGGTAACCTTGCAAGGTCCTAGCTGGAGCTGCTAAGAACCAACAATCGCAAACCGCAATTGAGCGCGCTTCAATGCTCAGTGTCCCTTCTGATCCCGCTAACGGGTTTGTATATTGGCCGTAAGCTCCTAAAAAATGCTCTCAAGAAAATTTTGTTTTGTAATTTTTGAAGCATTCAATAATTCAATTTTGATACGGATTGAAGTACCTTGAGGTTGAGGGAACCGATATAGGTTATCGATGGTCGATGGTAACCCCGTCAACAAGGAGATGGGAGGTCAGTGAGGAGTGAGGAGTTGTTCCTTTCTGAGAAATGGGAAAGTGCAGGGATAACAAAATTCGGTGTGAAACCTTGCAGGGGGGGGGGGGACTTGGGCAAGAAGCTGATGCAGAGTAACCGTCTTTAGTGTTAGTCCGTGGGTGGAACGAGTTGGGCTAATAGAAAAGTAGGGGGTAACCGAAACGGTATGACCCCGTACCAGGGGGAATATGTGCTGGTGTTAAATTTGAAATCCAAGCGGCAGGTGCAGCGCAGTTGAGGAGGACCGTAACTCAGGCGGCACGCAAGATGTAATGGGATCTCAGCCAACTTCGAGTGTAAAACTGGAGACGGCTAGCTAGAAACATAGCTGGCTGGCGAAGCTTGTAGGTTCAGACCCAGATCGACCCCGGACAACAGCGCCACCTAAAGTAAGTACTTAAGTAAGAAAGGCCCTCCAGACCTAATTAAAGACTGTGCGCTGGACCAGCGTTTCTACGCTCTACAAGTTAAATTAATATCAACAAGGAAGTTGTTCTTGTGCAGCTTGTAAGTTGCGTTCTCTATATCCATTCAACGTAAATGTGACCAAATATCTAACAAAGAACCTTTCTCTCGAGCCGGGTAAGGATATCCTCTTCCGCACCAGACAGAGTCCATGCTCGTTATACCAGTTGTCGTTATACCAGAAGATCATTATTCCAATCTATACACCTTTTTTTGACCGAAGTGTGTTTCACTTTTGGTTTCTGTTGGAGCCAGACACACATATTCCCCCCGAGTTTTTTGAAGTTCTTGGTTTTCTTGGTTCTTACGTGAATCATAAGAACCAAGACGCAGTTATTCAAATCAGGTTCTTCTACTTACCGAGTCGAACGTTAATGGCAATTTATCTCCAATAGCATTAAATGCTTCTAGCTTCTCCCTAATCTCTACCCACATGTCACTACACTCAGCTAGCAAGTCCATATTGCCAACGATGTATAGACCCATCTTGGCCCTGGATAGGGCAACGCATATTCGATTACGGTCCTTGATGTACCCAATTTGTTTGTTCCTATTGCTTCGAACCAATGAAAGAAGCACAATGTTTGCTTCTTTCCCTTGGAAGCTATCAACTGTCGACACTTGTATGCCCTGCAGATCAGGACAATTTCGATAGATCTAGTAAAAAAAAATAATTCCGATTATGACCATGTTCCAAGAGGCTAAGTAGAAAAATCTTACATGATTGTATAACCTGTCTTTTTGCTTAATATACGTCGTGAGCATCACAATGTCCGAGTGTGTATACTTTTGCTTCAGCAAATACGCCGCTGTTTCGCACATCCAGACTTTCTCGAAATCATTGAATTTGCTTATTTCCAGGGCGTTCTGAAAATAAATCGCTTTTATTGAAAATATTCATTCAAGGACGGACTACGTTGTGTCATTACTGTGCTATTCTCTTTGTGTTGATGGGTAACAAAGAACAAATTCTTTTTGATGCCTCTTATGTCTGGATAGCTGTGGACGTTGTAGCCATCGTTGAGATCCTTGTAAATCATCGGACGTATGAGATCGGCGATTTCCTCGCGCATTCGAAACTGGGTGTCCAAGCATGTCACGTTTAGGTGATTTTTCACCATTCTTTCGAAAAGCGAAATGTTCATCTTGTACTCTTTGCTAAGCCTGTACGCAGCCGTGTGTGGTCGCAACTGGAAGTGATCACCGATAAGAATCACTTGCTGGGTATATGGCGTAATCGACGATAGGATATGTGACTCGAGAACTTCGGCAGCTTCTTCGAAAATGACTGTAAATAAAAAAAAATTTATGAGAAGAATTTACACAAAATTTGAATTTCTTTCATACCAATCGAGCCCTTCAGAAATTTAAACATAAGATTATGCTTCGCAGCGCACGTTGTCGTCATAGCGATGACACGCTTCTCCTTCACTGCCAAGTAGGTTGATATCATCTTCAGGCATTCCAGCTTTCTGGACACGCAACTTAGATCTCGCTGAAAAAAAATATCCTTCTCAATATTTGTTGTCAGCTTTAACCAGACCTGGTCTTACCTGCGCGGCTATAATCTTCTGATACTCCTCCTCGGTGCCATCGAACTCGATTTGTAGCTTTTGCAAAGCACTAAACTTTTCGGTGTATTCCATCTTGGTGACAAAGTGCAAACGTTTGCAACGCTGATCACCTTTGAAAGTGTTGAAAATCTCCTTGACGTTGTACTTGTTCAGCGCCTCGTTCTTGGACTGATTGCCCAGCCGGACAATGCTGTCCGTGTGGGGGAGAATTTTCAGTAGAAACTTGTCGAGCGCCTCGTTCGTGTACGCAATTACCACAACCGGCAGTGCTGTATTGGCCAACAGAGTCGCCGCAAGTTTTGATGAGATTTCTGTTTTACCAGTACCCGGGGGTCCTTGAATAAGGCAGAACTCACTGCTCAATGCAAAGTGAAATGCTTTCAGTTGAGCGTCGGTCATTTCGCTTTTCAGTGTGCTGGGATATGTGTCCAGCAACAATGGGTCAAACGAGCTGCCCTTATAGGTGTACTTGCTCACCCCGTCGACTGGTAGATATCGCGGTGGTTTTTGATTGTTCTAAAAAAAAGAGTTTTTCCAATATTCAAGAGGGACTATTGATTAGTGAAAGAATTGCATTCTTACATCGGTAAAAACAATGTAATTGGCCATTGGAAAATTGTTCTCGTTGTATGTCCTCAAGACGTTAAATGCATTACGATAGGGTTCGAGAAATACGGGACATGCCACCATTTGCAGCTCTACGTTACATATCCTGCCGACATTGCGTTGGCTAATTATTTCGACATTTATCTGAAAAGAGGTAGACAGAGAATTTATTATTAATTCCCAGCTTTTTTCCCAATAGGTGAACCTAGAGATTTTATGAAACGAAAAAAAGTCATGGGTAAACAAAGCCAGTTTCATAATCCACGCCTGGTTGAGGTTTGATCGAGGTCATTTTGATTTTATAACCATAATTTACTCAAGGAGCTTTATTGCAAGTACCGAATACTCAAATCGGAAAATCTTGAATGGGGCTAAAAGCGGAACAACTGTTTTCAATGTAGGTTGGCCAACGTTATGGCTTAAGCTTTTAATTTTGCCTAAGTTGAGTCTGGCTAGATCGTAAATGCCTTCAAGTGAAGACTGAATTTGGCAGTTTATTCCCTGACCTAATTGGGTCTCTTCACTGGGTTTTGCCTTACTTATGATTAGAGAAGACAGGGTAGAAAAAGTATATTGCTCCGATTGTCTTGGAAGCATTACGAGCAATGCTAACCCAGTATTTCCTTTGGTCAGGAATATTTCTGGCCGATTTCCACTGTAGGAAAGTGACTCTAAAATGACTGGAAAACATCTAGTTGAGACACCAATTGACAAGACTATTTTCAGTAATTTTCCAATAACCTTCCAATACTGGAAAACGGTAAGCCATGAAGCTGACCTGTGGAGACGTGCCTTAAGAGTTTATATAAGCTTGCCCAACACCAGTTTTACAAAGGAAACGTTTTTGTTAAAGCAGCTATTATTCCGTTTGTAACAGGTCAATTTCTAGGTCCAGGAAAGGGGCCAAGTCGGTAAGTTGAAGCCAGAACGTACTCGTACACAGGTTTGCTGCGCAGTTAAAAATGTGTCTGGTGTTATGCGAACCATCACCGTATTTGTCTTTGAAAAACGGGTCGAGGCGGCTCATGAAGCTGTTAGGTGGCATCATCCAGAGCGCATTGAGCTCCCATGGTTGTCCGTGGGAGCTATGGGTGGTGGGCGACCACCAACTACTATTTTAGGACGAAAGCTTTTCATGGTGTTGGACACGGTTGCGTTGTGTATGTTCGATATGGAATCCTTGTAGATTTGCGTGTTGAAATCAAGGCGATCCATTTATGAATATTTCTTTTTTGGAGGTGATTGTCCTCATTGCCGAGTTGTGACAGGTCACAACGTCGTTGCTGCGACGTCTACATTGGGGCAGCAAAGTCAAACACGGAACTTTAAATAGCCTTGAAGTGGCAAGCAGCATCTTTTTTTCCCATCTTCTTAGAGCTGCCAGCTATAGACTTAAGTATGTTGTTCTGAGTTCTGAGGTGGCTCTTGACGTTGGTTGTATGAGTGAAGAAAGTCAACATTCTGTCGAAGGTAACGCTACGAAGTTTTGGACGATTTGTGGTTGGGATGCGATGGCCTGTTGACATCTTGAACTAAGTTACTTTACTTCCCTTGTCCAGGTTGCGAAAAGGGTTGCTGATGATTTTTCGACCAACAGTTGGAGGTTGCGGTCATGGAAAAGTTCTCCAGGACGGGGGGGTTGGTTCAACTCTGTGGATAGTCTAGCTACATTGCAGCCAGAGAATGGTGCAGCCGTCAGCATATGACACAATGTTTATATCGTGAGGCAAGAGAATGCCTCCTTGGAGTACTCATTGTTTGACTCGTCTGTGTTGAGATTTGACGTTTAGAAACTCGACAAACGATTGGCGGCCACTTAGGCAGTTGGCTATCCACCGTTTATGTGTGTTAGGAGGAGGGGACTTTATAATGTCGTGTTGAAGTGTGGCGTGATCTACAGTGTCAAACGCTTTGGCAAAGGTCCAGCATCTGGTGATGCAGTTTCTTGACTGTGGATCTTTTTTAGAAGCTGGTGTAGTGCGGATGTTCTATGAACTGTTTGTTGAAGAGTTTGGCGCATTTTTTGGGGTCGCTCACGGCATTTCCGTTGAAGGGAATTATTTTACAAGGTTTTTTTTTTGAATACAAAACAAAGCAGCAAAAGTTACTAAATTAGCATTAGATAGGGATGCAAAATCCTAAATGAGTATTTCTTGAGATTGAGAACCAATTGGATTGAAAGATTCGAAGACTCGTCGATTTTAAATACACGCATTTTCGAATATACAAGCTGCGATTCCACTTGTCGGTAAGAAAAGCCACCAGATCACCAGTGGACCCTTTGCTACGAAAGCCGTATTCACCGGCAATCATAAAGAAGCTTCCGCGTCTAAAGATGTTTTATTTGCTGAAAGTTTACCAGCTGTTTTCCGTAGTCTCAGAATGATACCAGAATAATAGAGTAAGAACGGCTCATGAGAATGGGCCATCTAAGCCAGCAGGTTTGTGTTTATTTAGGTTTTTGAGAACTGCGTGTTTGTAGTTTCTTTTTGTTTTTTGTGCTGGATTGAAAAGTTTTCTGGTTTCTTTCTAAGACTTATCAGGAACTAAGTAAAAAAAAACAAGAAAGATAACCTCCAAAAAACCTCCTGTGCTTTGCGATTAGAAAATGAATAAAACAGGTTAAATAAATTTCAGTCAACTTACGAATCCTTGGCTCAGCGTTTCTGGATCGGAATTTGAAACAACCGCCAGTATCAAATTGTCAAAACTCTCAGTCGTCGAAAGGCAAAGAAGCGATCCACAAATGAGGTATTTCAGTTCGTCGGCCAGTCTTGAGAATGTCATGCTATCCAGCGAGCTCTTAGAACTCGCATAGACATCAATGAGGAGCATCTCCGAAGAGGAAACTCCCGAATTCTCATTGGAAATGATTTTCACGTTTTTGAAAATCTTCACGTCTGTGCTCTCGTCAGACGCTCGGGCACCTGCTAGGCTTTGAATCGCATTCCTCAAAGGAGCTATGAAATCCTCTCTCAGCAGATCCTTTTGAATGCTTAGGTATTCACTCACAGAGGAATATTGACCTGCAAGGAAAGAAAAATTTTTAATTTGCACGACTTAGGATGTATATCAGTTACCGTTGACTATATTCGGCCTCAATATGGTCGGCTTTTTCGCTTTGAGCTCACTCAAGGTTGGGAATATCTAAGGAGATGTTTGCTTGATAATCTTATGATCGTGAGACAGTTGAATTCTTACCTCAACTTCGTCTTTGACCTTTTTGCCGGTGGGTTCATCGATTTGCTTCTGAAAGGACAAAATCTTCTCCTTAAATGCAGAAAACTTATTGTCCTCGCCCACGGCGCCCAGAACAACACCGATGTGTTCGAGCAGGCTCTTCAATTTGCTATTTTGCAGGCCAAACTCAAACGCGCGCTCAAATATCGAGATCAAATCATTGACCACTTCGTTGATGTCGATTTTATTCTCATCCCACATCTTTGAGTGCGAAGGTGCAAATAGTTTCTTAGTCAGGTTACAAACGTTGCGAATGAGGCACTCATCTTCTACGAACACATTCAAACACTCGCCTATAAACTCTGGCAATTGGAGCCGTGATAGATTACCAAATATTCTCACTATTAGTACAATCGAGTCTACTTTGGTGTTCACATTGAAACTACGAAGGAAATCGGTTGTGCCGACCTCGAGGAATGCATCCAGTGGCTCCATGTTCGCCATGAGGTTCAGTTTCTTGAAAGAAAGCGACGACACATTGGAACTAGAGAAATCGTCTAATTGGCCAAACAAAACAAAGTAGACTCATGTGATTAGGAGTTCTTTTTAAAGAAGAGCAGGTGAGATATACAAAAATATACGTACAGATTGGTTCAATGTTGGAAACGCATTTGATAAATTCGACGTCAGGTCCATCGGTGGATTTCTTTTGGATGCTGTTGACGATTTCGTCCTCATCTTTGTCGAACCAATCGTCTTCGGAATCGGACATTTTGTTGATTTGTTTAGAAATATTAAATGGAAAATTTAATTTATAAAATTTTATATATATTTTTTCGCAAAAACCGAAATGATTTAACAACTGTTGGCCCTGTTGGCGTTTCGGTTTCGCAGAAATGGTTTTGACATTTAACAGCGGTGAAACAAGGTCTGTTTGATTTGATAATTTTATAGGAACTAATAAAAAACGGTTTTTATGGCAGCTCTATGGCCATATGGTTTTCCATATGTCCATCACGCCGATAGTCCAGCTAGTTATTAAACGGAGATTAGCGGTTATAAATAAGTCCCGAAGAGGCCCCAAGGACAAACATAAAATTAATTTGACGTGGTTACTCTTTTTTTGTCGTTTTGGCTCTCAAAAGAAAGTAGCGATGACATTTTCCAGGAGCGAGAATACAATTTTGTTGTAGAAACCGCAGATATGTTACGCACTGTCTGTTTAAGTTTCTCTTTTCAAGAGGCAGACTGTTAAAAAGTCGGGGGTTATACTTATACGCTCTTTACACTGAATTAAAAACTGAGTTTTGGGCAAAAAGTTTCGAAAACTTGTTTAACCATTCACACGTTTTAAACGCCGATTATACTTTGCCGATTTGAAATGTGCAGTATACAGGGAAATAAGGCAAAGAAAACAGTCTTGTGACAGAAATATTTGACAAGGGTTCCCATACTACATTCTTATGAAATAGCAAAAAGCTCAGACAAAGCTGATGAAGAATTGCCTATCGTAGATCTACATTTATATATCTCATCCCATCGGATAGAATGTATTTTGAGTTTGATTCATTATTTGTAACACAGTTAAATAATCACCCTTCATTGATGTATTGAAACCAAATTAATGTAATTCAATGAGCCATGCCCGCCCATCTCATTCGTTCTCATTTTCATACACTAAATTTTTTCGCTTGAGACAAAGAAAAACATGCATATTAAAATAACCAAGTACTTTATCGAACAACTTAAATAAAAAAAATTCACCACGCCCTTTTTTTGGGGACGTTTTTGATATATAATGCAACACTTAATAAATGGAAACACTCTTTTATGCTCTGTTATTGGGTTCGTGTGCCCAACGATTCCCCTAAATGGATTGTAACCTATACTTTGTTTTTTTCTCAAGTTGGCATAATCTTAATTGAAATTAATTTCTTAGACACCCGCAAAGAAATGTCAAAAAAAAAACTTGAGTTTTGAATCGTCACTCAATATTTTGTATTGATAAAGAAGAAACCTGAAACTGTTTTTTTTTGGACTCGTTTGACAGTTCTCCCTCTGGATAGAAGAGAAATTTGCTTCTGGTTTTGAATCCAGAATTAAAATCAGAAGCACTCACACAATAGAACTTTTGTCAGTTTGACGTCTACTGGTACTTTCGAGTGCGGGATGCCAAACAAAGTTGCTTTTTATATGGAAAACTTACACATAAAAGTAGATAACTATTTAATTAATGCGACCCTGTGTTTCGATGAACGGAAAGGATTACAAAAGGGTTGTTTGTGTTGTAAAAACAGTGCAGGAGATCACATCTTCGGAACACTTTCAACGCCATTTGCTTGGCATCCCGCGGTCGAAAAATGTGAAAGACGTCAGATTCTGACAGCCGTTGTAAAAGGTCTATCCTACAACGCATGTGTCAAGTTGGATAAATGTCAAACATCCCCTGTAAAATAATGTGCTTCACAAATGCAACGCCAGCCAAACTGTAAAATCAATAAAAACGTGTTTGGCTGATGGGATGTACAGCCCCAATCCAGGAGATAAACGCCCTGATCCGGGATCGCCAACCGAAAAGGCCATTCATTTCCATTCCAAATTCTGACATCTAATTATGCAGGGTGACTTCTATTATTGATAATTTTTAAACTGGGTAGTGCGACGCCCCCTTTATAAAATGCTGCATCTCAACCAAAAAACAAACAGTACTCAAAACGTCACGGCTTTTTGTTTTTTCCGCTCGAATTGCAATTTGCTGTTTATTTGTTTTGTGTGCAAAATTCCAAATAAAAGATAACGGCTTCATTGACTGAAATGTGCCGAAAAATGGCCGAAAATATGTACAAATTCCGCTTATCTTGCGAGTAATCACTTATGTGACACTTTCTCTTGGCTGCTGATACGCCGGCAACATAACGGACGATAAGCGCCGTGTTGTGGAGGTCTGGTCAACGGCTGTTTTCCTTTCAAGTTCCACCATCCAAATCAGTTCTATTCGAGCAGCAAATCAGCGTTGACGTGTGCACTCGTGGACAGCGACAACGACTTATCACACACAGCGAAAGTGAAGTTGAACAAGTAAAGTTTTGCGTAGTTTATCCATCTCGTACGAAACACCGTTGAACAATTACAATGGCCGGTGAGTCTTTGATGTAAATTTTATCTACTAAACGGTGGTTGCATAATCGTGTGTTTTCTCTCCATGCTAGGAGCCAACCCCTACGCTCACTTCCAAAAGTCATTCAACTACGATGGAGTTGACTACAAGTACTTTGATCTGGCTTCCCTTGACCCCAAATATGGTAAGTCCAATTGAAATTAATAGAAAAACAAAAACTTTCACTGAAAAAAAACCGCAACGCAAAAGAACTAAACACGCAGAGCGGGTCACAATGAAGAGTCATTTGTTTCTCATATGAATAAGCCCACAATTGTGAGTGAATCAATTGGAACAGGTACAAGTACTGGTGCCTTTATCCACATATTTCGCGTAATTGATAAACTACTATCTCATCATATAATTAATCGTACCACTCTCGTCATACGAGAAGCTCCGCGGCGCAGAGCTTATCAACGCCCATGCAAGACAACATAGATTCAAATCAGCGCGATTTCAAATGGTTCGACTTTTTTCGTTTTTGGCAAACAGAGAAAGAAGAAGGCACATGCCACAAGCACGTCTTGTTGAACTCCAAAGAAGAAGGCGATAAACCCGGCAACCTATCTATGAATATTCAATGTTCTATTTATGGTGTCGCTCTTTGGTCTAACGTTATTTCTTGGCTTGGGGACGACACTTCATGGTTGCAGCTTGATTAGTGGTATATAGGGACATGGCTAACGCTTTTATGGTACTTTTGGATTCATACATGCAGTTGCAGTCCTAATTCGTTAAGTGCGCTTTATGTTTTCGCTTTAAATATTCTACAATTACCTCATTGTTTGGCCTTAGTTTGGGTTCTTCAACTTTTTTTTTCTTTTAATTTATTTAAATTGCTTAAGTACCTGGGGCAAAGCTGAATACCCCCCGACTGATACATAATTCGAGTACAAAAACTGGTTTCAGCCACGGCTGCGAATGAAGTTGGAACTTTTACGTTCATTGATACAATGGACTCGTCAGTAGATCTGGGCATTTAGACAGGTGAAGCCGGTGCGGGTTTAGAATCACAGTCTTGCCCACCGGTACGATTCGAAAACAATTAGACCGAATAAGAAATAGATTTAGATCACTGATTGCCGGTCGATTGGGACTGTTTTTGCTTGTTTTATAATTTTGATTGATATTAACGTATAGTTGTGCAAAGTTACCCGCACTGTCCTGACTGTCGCTTTACAAAGCGATTTAACCTCCCAGGATTCCTTTCTCTATGTACAGACTGCCAAAGAAACTTGACTTGCAGGTTTCAAGCAAAGGATCTGCTTATTCCGCCCTTAAAAACAAAAACAAAATTTCTTACCTTCTTGTCCAGCACTCGGTGTCAGATAAGACTAACGAATTTTTGAAAAAAAAGATGCAATAAAATGTGAATTGTTAAAACTGCAGAACAATCAGCTTAATAAGTCCTCAGCTTAATAAGTATTTCTAAAGATAGTAGCTACTTGCCAAATTCTCTAAACATGTCACGAGACGATTAGAGCTTAATCAACGGTTGGAGGAATCCGTCAACTTTATTCTTAAGACACCCTTAGCGTCGCTCAAAAAATCTTGTCCTATAAGTCGGCCCCCCAAAAGAACCCATGCAGCATGATGCAACATGGTGGACCGCGGACATTCAAGTTTTCAGGACAAAAACAAGGAAACTTTTCAACAAGGCTAAGCTGAGGAGCAAAACAACATCATGGAGCAAAACTACAGTTCCAACATGGAGACCTCAATGGAAGCGTCAAGATTGCGCAAAATCCTTGCGAAATCCTTATGAAATCCCAATCATACCCGGAAACTTATGCAAAGAGGACAACTCCTTTACGGAAATCAGACATGAAACCTTGGAACTTCTGCTCAATACACACTTCCCGGCTGCAAAAACAACAAGCGAACTCAATACAGCAGACTGCCACCGTTCAATATCCAACAAAGATCAGGCAGTTATCGCTGGGTGCATTCGGAAAAATAAGCTGACCTGGGCATGAAAAACCATCAAACCCCTCAAATCGGCGGGACCGGATGGTATAATACCTGCCAGTTCAGAAAACGAGCGATATACTTATTGCCCAGAGACATCTTCTCTTACGGTATTTCCCAATGAACTGGCAAGATGTGCATGTGGTCCTTATTCCCATAGCGGAAAAAAGCAATCACAGTATTTGCTTGTTTCTTCAAAGAAATTCCATTGCGTTTTGTCACCTGCGCCAAGGGTTTTCTTTTTCGCAAAAACAAAGTAAAGGGCGCACACGACGGCTATTCTCGTTGCTAAAATGTGATGCATTTAATTTAATCTGTAATATTTCCGAGTTCGTGCTCCTTAACTGCGCACTTTTCAAGGGAACACGGGATATTTGGAAAACATTTGCTCATAGTGGAACTCAGTGTACTGCTTGAACCATGAGCTTTGACAAAATCCCGAATTTAACCATCCACAAAGGGAGTTCATGGCGATGAATAATATCGTACGCGGCTTTAAAGTTCAGAAAGAATTCATAGCGACTTGAAATTCATTGACTTTTTTGAGGAATTCTTTGAGTGATAAACTCTAGAGTTGTTCATCTGCCGGTCCGAAATCTGGATACAACATTGGTACTTGGCAATATACACTCCGAAACCATGGCAAATAAATTTGTTGGGGACATTCCTATTTGCGAAATTTTGCTGGGGTATTGGATTTGAATGTGACGCTTATGGGCATATAGGCTTCGCTACATAAAAAGGTTCAATTAATCAAGCTAGTTCAAGTTGGAAGAGGCTGCAGGTGGTTCGTCAGGACATGAGATCTAGACTGGGCAGCTGGAGTCACCAGATGTATTGGCTTTCTTTAAAGACTTTCAATCTAAACTATTATTGAAAATTGCTCTCAAGTGACTGAATACAGTTTCTCTCCTCGTCGACATTATTCCTTAACTGGGTGCCCGTTTAACTGTGGCTTCAATACCTTCTTAAAGTAGACTATGATTTTAATGTCAACAATTACTGAAGACTGCGTAGGGAGGTCCACTCCCTCTAAAAAGTAACTGCTGTTTTCTCTCTTCTCTTGGCTCGATACTCTTTGCTCCTGTTTTAATTTTCGGCATCGATTATTCATCCTCTTTTACATATATTCTGTATATATTTTCTATGCCTCCGACTAGCGAAGCATGGCTATATACAAACCAAAGCCGATCCACAAGCCAAGCCAGTTTACATCCTACGAGAAATTTCATTCGGATTCATCCGTAGGCAAGGCATTTGGCTGAAAGTTACTGTATTTGACTTATTTCATTAAAATGTCGCTTGGTTTAGTTGTTTTTAGCTTTTTTGTTGAAATGAATGGAATCGAAAAATGGAATGGAATTTGAAAAAGCGAACCCATACACGCTTTTTTTGAAGTAACGTAGCAATAAATAGCCGTTTAACAATGCACGCAGTAACACTCTGCTATTTTTGGGGCCCAAAAAAAAAATAATCTATGCAACCTTAACCCCAGTGGGTCGTACAGATAAATTTAAACAAACCACATCGCTTGTTTCTCACCACCCGTACCACGAAGAGATTGCGAATAGTTTATATTTTCTTATTTTTGATTCTGAACTTCATCGTTATCAAGGACAAGGCGTGTGTCAGCCTGCAATCATCTGATGCGTGGTTATGTGGTTAGATAATAGGAAGAAAATAATTTTACTTTAGAATCTGTTACGTCTAGGTACAACCGATTTAAGACGTAATTCTCACAACTTAATGCTGCTTGAATTTTAAAGGAAAGAAAGACTTACAGTGTGGTTAGCTTTTAAATAGATTTTTGTTGTGAAAAACGTTGAGGAACCAGTATGCGTTTCTTGTAAAATGTATCAGCAGCCTATTGAGCTGCCATTTTCATTCATATTTTGTTTTGCGTGGTCTTAGACCAGGCTTAGGACTTAAAGACTTGAGTTAAAATTTAACCAAAATGCCTGTTTACGTTTTTTGGGTTCGTTTGAGGTCAGTTCATTTCAACTGAATCTTTTCCGAATGGTCTGCGTTTCATATGACATTTTGAAGATTGAAAAAAATATTGCATCTGTGTTTTGTAATTTTTACGTATTGAATCTGTGTTTTGATTAAAACAGAATGTCAGGAACATTACTCAGCACATTACACATTTGTTTCTTACACTATGTGCCCTTTGAAAAAGGTTGCTAAAATTTTCTATTTTAAGCGCATCTAGGAAGATTTAAGGTGCGTCATGCACTTAATAACCTGTAGCGGAAAAAAATCCATACAAAACTTCTCGCTTTAACTAAAACAAAATGCAGCCAGAAGAACGAAGCAAGATCTATGTGGTGGCTATGCATACTTTCTTTGAATTTCTGTGGGTTTCGTCAGTGGACAAAAACAGTGCCCGTGTGGTGTGCGGAATACAGGTTTTTTTACTCGATTCCCAACCTGTACAATTGTAAAAAAAAAAACATTCACAGCTCCACCTCTGCGAGGAGATGAACAACCCTCTACGACAGCATTGGTAATGAGAAGCTTTTTAATACGCGATCTCGTTGTTAGCATTTATTGGCAAAAATTTAGGTTTTTTTTTACTTTTTTTTACATTTAGCTTGGATTGTTTTTTTTTTAACTCTTCTTCCATTTAAATTTCACAGATCAACTTCCCTATTCCGTTCGTGTCTTATTGGAATCAGCTGTCCGTAACTGTGATAACTTCCACATCCTGGAGAAAGATGTTCAGAGCATCTTGAAGTGGTCACCCAGTTCCAAGCAAGGACAAAATGATGTCGAAGTGTCATTCAAACCAGCTCGTGTGATTCTACAGGTAAGTCTCTAATTTGCGACTGAAAACAAATGTAAAAAGTAAATTAAACATTTCTTCAACAGGATTTCACTGGTGTGCCTGCTGTGGTTGATTTTGCTGCTATGCGCGATGCCGTTCTCAGTCTAAATGGTAATCCTGAGAAGATTAACCCAATCTGTCCAGCAGATCTTGTTATCGATCACTCGGTTCAAGTCGATTTCGCAAGGACGTAAGTGAAATATTACCA
This sequence comes from Neoascia interrupta, assembly GCA_947623515.1. Lineage (NCBI taxonomy): Eukaryota > Metazoa > Arthropoda > Insecta > Diptera > Syrphidae > Neoascia > Neoascia interrupta. The sequence continues at coordinate 4,361,752 of OX392464.1, read as the reverse complement.
ACATTACAGACACTGTTGTAAAAACTGTCGTTTTTAGTCCCGATGCATTGAACAAGAATCAAAACTTGGAATTCGAACGGAATAAGGAGCGTTTTACTTTCCTTAAAGTATGTAAAAAACTACGTAAAGCTTGATCCTTAGTAAGTTTTTGTGTCTTATTTGCAGTGGGGAGCACGTGCATTCAACAACATGTTGATTGTGCCACCTGGTTCGGGTATTGTCCATCAAGTCAATTTGGAATACTTGGCTCGCGTTGTGTTCGAAGATGACAAAGATGGTGGAAAGATTCTCTACCCAGACAGTGTTGTTGGTACAGATTCTCACACTACAATGATCAATGGTCTTGGTGTCTTAGGCTGGGGTGTTGGAGGTAAGTTGACTTGAAATATTTTTAATTTTTATTTGTGGCGTGCGTCATGCAACGGTTTTTATGAGCTAAACTTTACTCCCATTAAATAATCAAGTTTCCTGTTAAGTAAGGTGAATCGTGTTTTGTGAATTGTGTGATACTGAAATTATGCTATTAAACAATACGTAATTTTTCAATTGACCTGCGATAACCTTAGGCACACGATCAAGCATTTGACGAATTTCACAAGATTAATTGTACAGCATCACTTTTTGAAATGGTTGCGATCGTATCTATACTGAGCTTTTAACATTTTTAAGGTGTAATTGACGTGCGTAAAGTTATTCACTTTTACATGTTTGGCTTAAATCTTGTGTAAATAAATAGCGGTGCGGGAGGTCGCAAGTTTAAACTGGATTTTGGCAATCTAAAGAAAAGCTTCTGAGACATTGCACTAGGAATGAAGCAACATCCATAATAAAAGTTGCAAAAATGAAAAATATTTCCCCTTCATTTTCAATCCATCTACAAAATTGATTACTCTTTTACGTCTCATCATTCGAGAAGAAGAAAAAATGACTGCTGTTTTGGTAACCTGGATGATAAAGATTGACAACAATGCTATGAAGATTTTTTGACTCTTCTTCGCCTGCTTGATGTTTCCAAAGCATTCAATTTAACTGTTAGAATTTCCTTTTTGGTAAGCAAACGATTAGTTACTATTTACCTAAAGGGTCACAAAAAGTAGTGGTTTACGGTAGTGCTTTGGTGTATGCTCCTATTGTGTCGGGAGTATTTCAAGGATTCATATTAGGTTCCTTACGTTTTTGTATAGTATACTAGTATACTCAGTTAGTACATAAACGTGATTTCGAACTTAACGCCAAGCTAGCGTCTAAATGCCAAGACACCGACATCTAAGTCAAATCCAAGAAAAATCTAATTTTAGAATGACTAAAACATAATGTCCCTAAAGAAGTCGACAAATGTACGACGAAGCGTCGCGTCGAGCGAAAAATAGATTAAAAAAATTTGTGTTTCCAAAAAAAAAAAACATCAAGTTCGAAGCACTGGTCTAAAAATACAAAGAAACGAAGAAATTTAGTTAATTAATTTCTTTGAAGTAATTTGCCACCACTAATAAGCGATTTTAAGTTAAGTCTAGGAATGAAATATTCGTTTTCCGGGCCTTATAACTTGTTGTGTTTTTTATGTTTATTATATTAAAAAATCTCAGTTCATCACACAACGCTTTTTCGTCGATTGTAGTCATCCTTACGACGCACTGACAAAATATATTTTTTTAATTGAAGATCAGAGCTTGTCTTGATCTTGTCAAGATCAAAATCTTGTTAAATTGTGAAGCAAAAGTTAAAAATCATATGAAAAACTTAAATCGTTATAAATTAAATTCAATTAAGTTCAATTAAAAGAAAAAAAAAATGCGAGCAATTTTTTTTTCTAAATTCTGTTATTTTTTTTTTTTGCATATTCCTACACTTTGTTTTTTGTTTTAACATTTATTTTAATAAAGCTTAAATTATTTAGGAAATATGGAAAATAATAATCTGAAGCCTCATCGCGTAAATGAACGATTGAACGACGAAATCGTTCTTAATGTCGTTTTCAATAATTTTGCTTCACATAAGCATAAAATTTCTCTATCGTTTAATCGAGATCATTTTGATGATTTAATTTTTGCTTCGCGGAAAAATAATCATAATCTTCGTGAAGAGATTAAAATTCGTATGGTTAATCTCGTGAATTAGAAAGGATTCAGGAAAGATTTGTCATAATCGTAGATTAGTGTCCGGTGGAAAGACTTTATAATCTCGATGATGACACCTTATGCTGCCACTCAAAGGTGGAATTGGATTTTCCAGTTGGTGACGTGCCGACATTATTACGTCCAGTGCCCCAATCACACGCGTGCCAATTGTTCGCCATCGCGGTTGTTTATAGGCTGTTGTTCATAGGCTATTGTTTATCCTCCAAAAGTAATTAAGTGTATCAAAAATCAGAATGCGTCGTTCTACGTCTTTTAAGAAGAATAAAAAGTTGTGAAAAATCAAGGCCTTGAGTGCTGCAATATTCGGATTCTATAGAGTAGGAGCAAGGTCGTCTTAGATCCTGTCATAGTTAGTCAAATCAGAATGTATAAAATATTTAATCCCTTTAAAAATCCTTTAGATTGGGCGAAGATGTTTATTCGCGGAGCCTAGAAAGCGAACACGGTAAACATTCGCCTGTCTTTGCTACTGTCTTAAAAGACCAGACTCACTCTTAAGGCTAGACTCGCATCCTGCTAGAATCGCTTAAGATTTTCCAGTAAAAAAAAACATTACAAATTTAATCTCAGCTACAATTCAAATGGCTGCGGTGGCGGTCTCCATTTTATACATATCAAACCCTTGCGGATCTAGTTATCTTATCTTGATGATTTGTTTTATTTACGTAAATAAACTTCTTGTTATCAGATACAAATTGTTAAACAGTGATTCTTTTGTGGAAGCAATATATTTTATTTTCATACAACTGATAATGTTAATCTTATAAACAAAAGGTGGACATGACAAAAGGTGGCGGAAACAAAAGGTTTATTGCAAAGCAAAACCAAAATCCTTTTCTAAAATTATTCTTGGGGCATAGTTGAAATGTCGCAAAAGTTGTTCGTAGCTCATTACTCAAGCCAATTGGGTCTTCTTTGACAGGTCAAATTAATCCTAATGGTGGATTTCAATGTAATGGATTCGTACCAACTAAAGACACTACAAACAAGCTGAAATATTATTTTTATTCTTTATTAATTTTAACCCATTTTAAAACAATTTTTAGGTATTGAGGCCGAGGCTGTTATGTTGGGGCAATCGATTTCTATGCTGCTGCCAGAAGTTATCGGCTACAAGTTGGTCGGCAAGCTTAATCCTCTCGTCACATCCACCGATTTGGTGCTCACAATCACCAAGAACCTCCGCCAGTTGGGTGTTGTTGGTAAATTCGTCGAGTTTTATGGTCCAGGTGTAGCTGAGCTCAGCATTGCCGATCGTGCCACCATCAGTAACATGTGTCCTGAGTACGGCGCCACTGTTGGGTACTTCCCCATCGATTTGAATACCTTGGCTTACATGAGGCAAACAAGTAAGTGCAAATAATCGAACACAGTCTGGACACTTGTAGAAACAACATTCCTCTATTCACTTAGATCGTTCTGAAAAGAAGATTAAAATTATTCAGCAATACCTGGAGGCGTCTCGTCAACTACGTAACTTCTCCGATGCATCGCAAGATCCAGCATATACTCAGGTTTGTAAAAGAACTCAATAAAGTTTAAAAAATTATAAATAATCTCTCCATTTTCCACAGTCCATCACACTGGATCTAGGCAATGTGGTTACATCTGTGTCAGGACCAAAGCGTCCTCACGATCGTGTCTCTGTTAGCGACATGAAGGAAGACTTCCGTTCCTGTTTGGTCAGCAAGGTAAGTTCTACACCGTGTAACAAGATGAATTCTCCTTCTTATGAGATAAACAAAAGCCCAGTGATGAGTAGCGTATTACAAATGACACCAACCAGACTTGGTTTATCCCACAATCTAGACCGGACTCAAACTCGCTTTAAGATTTTTTTTCACCAAAAAACGCCATCACAATCCCACCACACTGTTGACTGCTGTTTGTAGTGCACAAAAGAGCTATCTAAAGGAAACAGCAACTGTGATATGCAAAGGGAAATCAAATCACGGCTACTATTTCCTTAGATAACTCGATATAAGTACATAGTTGATGCTCTGTATCCCTTGTATGGTGGGTGGTAAGAAGAAAACATCTCGACCGACTTGAAGGTAGGATAAAACGGATATTTTCTACCAACGAATTGCATTGATGTTCTAGCTTTATGATTGCTTCTCATCATGACCATCATAAACTAGTACACCAAAGTAACTAATTGCAGAAATTCAACTTTGATTCACCCGACTTGAATGACCGGAGCGCGCACTTTGCACAATGTAGTTGCCCGAACGTGTGTTCACAAGCGGCACGAGACACTGACACTGTTGTCTTCCATTTCGGTCGCAAAGCCTTATAAAGCATTGCACTTTGATTGATTGGCGAATTGAGGAATTTTGTAACCAGAAAACTATGTTTTGTCAACTCAGCTATCTTCTTTTTTTTTGGCCCAGAGAAAATATTTCAAAGGGTCGAACTATTTAATTGTAAAGAAATATGACGAATTGCAGTTCTTCGTTTTACACAAGTGTGTAACCTAGTTTAATAGGGTTTTTAGTAGGGAGACCAGATTGAAAAGACCCCCTACGCCGAAAATGTTGTTAAAATTTGTTACGGGAGATATATTCGAAACGTTCTTACGAATAAGAGTAGCGGGGAAGCCCCCCTTTTGTTCATTTGAGAAGGCGATTGAATTTCAAAACAGTGACGAATTGCAATGGAAAGTAAAATAAAAACAATTTCAGCACGGTCAGCTTAATAAGCAGTGACGAAAACGATCGTCGAAGATATTAGCGTGGTAAGCAAGGCCCGGGGTTGGATACCTTTTATTTGCGTCAGACACCTTTCCACTTCAACAATGTCAGTTCATAACATTCAATTATGATATTTTTATGACGAAGTTTTGGAATTGTTCCCTGATTGAATTTCGATTTTAATGACGTTATTGCAATGTTGAAAAAAAAAATGGTTTAATACGCTTTAACCTTTGTGTCATTTAGATTGTTTTTATCTTATTTAAGACATTTGTTGTTATGTTCAATGAGCGCGTAGTAGAAGACATTATTGAAAGCATACTTTGCTCAGTTTTACTTAGTTTCTGAAAAAAATTCGTGGCAAACATAAGAAGGGGCGTTTTCATAGATCAAATCATCGCAGACAGTCTTTGATATTTGCAAAGAATGCCTTCGGCAGTCGCCAGCGTTTGCCTTTAATTCTGTTTATTGTTGAATGCCTTTAAATGTGCCCCTCAATACTTTCAATGGCCGTGCCAACTCAAGAAAAGGAACTCCAGTGTGATTTCACACATTTTCCACCTCCGTCCAGATTTCACACATTTTTTCTCGGCTCCCAAAGTAAGCTTGTCACCTAAAGGCCTCTGCAATAAATTTTTCGAGCTAGGCCAGGTGTCCAAAACATGTTTGGGACGATATAAAAATAACTGACAGAGAGAAAATCCTGCCAGACATTTAGGCACCGAAGTTCGCCTAAAGACATATTTAAAAACCTTAAATCTTTACTTCATGTTGATGGGTTGATTGGATTGGAGATAAAATAAAACGAGATTCATACAGGTGCCTGGATTTTTTCGTCAGAGCATCTAGAGCAGATCCCGGCGTGCTAGGGAAAGCCCCTGTGCAGCCAAGAAAAGCCGTTCTTTAGAGTTTGGCAAAAGAGGCAGTTTTGGCACGTTTCCACGAAAGTTTGTTCCACCAAGCAAAAGATACGTATGTGAGGAGTAGTCTTACCATGGCCGTATAGATCCAGAAGACTCTTCATAAATAAGCCCATGTTTTGCCAAAAGCGCCTCTGCACTGCCAGAAAGTGGACAATGCTTTTTCGGTTTCGGATTCAACATGCTTGGACCACAGAAGTTTTCTATCAAGGATAACTCCCAAATATTTGACTACATCGGATATCGGGATAGTGACATCTTTAAGCACCAGTTGAGTCAGACCAGTGACCTTCCTCCTTCTCGTAAAGCTACCAACCGTAGTTTTAAGAGGATTACTGAAAGCCCATTCATAGTGCACCAATCATCGATCAAGTCAAGGGATCTCTGCGTCTGAGAGCACACAGTCCCTAGGTAAGCCGACAGAAAAAACCGACGACATCATCCGCGTAGGCTTGTGTGTAGGTTCCAAGGTTGAGAGCAGATAGCATTAAGAAGGTTAAGAACTCCGCTTCAATAAATATGATTAAGGATTCCTTGTGTGGTAGGGGGCTCTTCCAAACCTTTACGTCTTTGGTTGAGGTTTCCGGCGATAATTTTTTTTTTTGTTTTTTTTTTTTTTTTATAATATGCTCGTGGTCAAGGGGTTATGACTACTCTTAAAATGTGAAGCACATCGCAAGCGGAAAGAATTTGGGGATAGAAAAGAAAGAAGAAGAAAGTAATTCTTGATCCAACACAACCGCTGATCAGGCAAACATGAAACCTCTGCACAGAAACACCAAAGCTTTCCCCCGCAAATGTTATGCCTTTACGGAGAAAAGCAATAGTTTAACCAGCAGAATTTTTCATAAAACATCTGGCACGTATCTAATTGTTGTCCATTTTATTTGCATATTGGAGAAAAAGTTGTTTTGTTTTGGGCCAACTCTAACCTGGGTAACAGATGCCGACCAGGAAGCCGCTCATTTTGGGACCGACGCTTCTGGATTTTTCGTTTGTTGCTTGTTTTGGTCCGCCCTGGATATTTTCCATACCGGTACCCACCATGTCTGGTGAGCTTTCCCCTATGCGCCACCTGGGGAGGCGCCCAACTGGAGACCAGCAACCCCAGAAGGGTGACCCATCGAACACTGTTCTATTGTCCTGCGTTAAAGAGTTAATTTCATCATCATCATTTTCGGTGATGATGATTCAGCTTATTCTTAGAAGGGTCGCGGAGCGAGGGCGGCTAAAAGGTCCTTCCATCGTTTCCGATCCTCCACCACCAACTCAAGACACACAGGCGCGATTCCGAGACTGGTCTCGGAGATGTTCTTAACCTGATCCCACCACCTGTTTCTTTGCCTACCAGGGGGCGACGCGCTCGCATCTCGGCTAACTTGACCTGTCTAAAAAGTCTGTCGAGGAGCACGCGAACAAAGTGTCCAAGCTATCGAAGAATTGATCGTTCTGCTCGAAGAAGTAGCTGCTCAACATTAAGATTCCTACTAATACTGACATTTTTCACCCTATAGCAGCCTCACTCACGCTCAGTTTGCCGACAGTGTCAATTAAAGATTCGCAAGAGCAGCTTGTTTCTTGTTTTTCTTAAATGAATGTTAGGTCCCCCAGTCATAGAGACTACAGGTGAATTTTGGCAATTGCCAATACCACCTGGAGTAGAAATTTTAGGTTCTCATTTATGATTTTTGATGGGATGGGGAATGGGTGGAAGGGGAACGATTTGGGGGTTTGGGGTTGAACCCCGAAAATAAACTATAGGTAGGGTCCGTGGGATCGTCACTCACCTAAGTGTAAGGCCCTTGCGGGAAAAAGGGCCTTGTGTTCAGATTAATCTACCGGGTGCAAGTCCCGCCCGGGCAGCAATAAACATTTTCTCTAGAGGTGGGGCACTTCGCGAGCGTCGGACAATTCCTCCAAGGGTGTCATGTGTCATGAAAAGCCTCTCAAAAGACCTAGTTAACCTTTTTTGGTTTTTTTATGGCCACCTGCCAGCTGTTTCTGTACACACATGCATGCGTCTTCCGTTTTCACCTTTTTTTTTCTGCGCAAGCTTTCTTTTTTTATATAATTTTCGGTTCAAGGGACCGTGATGACTCTAAAAAGGCGTTAAATGGTTCACCTTATTATAATCGTGAGACGAAAAGATAACTACTATAAGCACAGTGCGTAAAGACAAAGGGATCACTGATGAAATGTTGTTTTGAAAAGACGTCTTGAGGTAGTGTGTTGTACACGGATGTTCCACACGGTATATTCTTGAAGTTCGTAAAAGTTTCAGCTTAACGCAGTAATTGTGCATTTATCAGGCATTATAATTCCCGCGGAAACAAGGACTCAAATCCTTAAAAAAAAAACTTGTCACCGCACTCTAATGCTTGCTCTGACATCTCTTTGAAATGTTAAGCAAAGTCTCATTATGTAAAGTGAATTTAATATTTTTCTTCAACCCTCATCAACATGCAGTTGGCTAGACAAAACGAGGGCCTGAGAAATACATAGTTCCATCGCCAAAAATCGTACCTGACCATTCATCTTTATGTGGAGGATTTTTCTTTGAGAGGCAAGTGATGGCAACGCCGAATACTTTGTTGATATTCGAGAAAAGCTTTTGTATAAAAAAGAAAAAAAACGAAGTTTTTTGGCAAGAACCTGATTTTCTCTTTTTCAACCTGGTATCATAGGAAACTGTTTTCCAATTGCTGCCAATGCTTGATTCGTCGTGCGCGGTTTATGCACAAGCAGGCTTTTTGCTACACTTGGCATAGCTTGTAGCGATTTAAAGCGCAATTTAAATTGAGCTCACCAGATGACCGCTCCTGAAGACTGTTTCTTCAATGATACATATTCCAATCAGATTTTTATCGCCCCGTATTTCTCAGAAAAAAGCTTAAAGATCAGAGGAGCTGTCCCTCCTATTCAAAATAATGAAATTGTAGCACGTGTGTCATCTTAAAAATACTATCGCAACTCATAAATATCGGTCATCGTAAAACACTCAGATTTCACAAACTGACCTAGTATAACGAATTCCGTGCCACTGCATATTTCCACACCCAGAATTACCTTGCGATAATTCGTTATCTGCTGAATTCAATAAAATGTGCAGCGTTAGCGCAAAGCCGAGCCTTCAAAATCGCTTTCAGAAATAGTGTTGCGATCAAAGTTCGTTTGTATAATTGAATGAGGTGTGTGCAGTCATGTAAATAAGTCTTACATTTTATTTTTGTTTAAATTTCGACGCCTCATCAATAACAAAAGAATTGGGTTGATTTTGGAATGACACCTTACAGCGGAGTTAATATTTTGTGTCTCAATGGCTCTTATGCTAGCTGGAAGCCTCCTTCGTTCTGGCAAAGTGCCAAGTTGTGTTTAAATAGAAACCTAATTTAAAAAAACCGGTTGGTTGTTAGAGTTGGAATGTTTTTAAACATTGATTCGTTTGCTATTGAGAAGTTCTGATGTCGCTGTAGGATGTTGACGATTCTAAATAGAACCTACTTACTTGGGTGATAGGAAAGATCCACTCGTTTGCTGACTTTTTGCGCTCTGTTCACAATATTTCCATTTCTTCTTTAAGGTTGGCTTCAAGGGATTCGAAATCGCTCCAGATGCCCTGTCCGCCTCCGGCAAATTCCAATGGGACGATGGCAAAACCTACAACATCTCCCATGGCTCAGTGGTTATTGCTGCCATCACATCGTGTACGAACACCAGCAACCCGTCGGTTATGTTGGGTGCCGGTATGTTGGCAAAGAAGGCCATCGAAAAGGGTCTATCGATTGCGCCCTACATCAAGACATCACTTTCGCCTGGCTCGGGTGTGGTCACCTACTATCTACGGGAGTCTGGAGTGATTCCATACTTGGAGCAACTTGGCTTCGATGTTGTTGGCTATGGCTGCATGACTTGTATCGGCAACTCGGGACCCCTCGACGAAAATGTTGTGAACACAATCGAGAAGAACGGTCTCGTGTGTTGTGGCGTTCTCTCAGGCAACCGAAACTTTGAGGGTCGTATTCATCCCAACACCAGAGCCAACTATTTGGCAAGTCCATTGTTGGTTATTGCTTACGCTATTGCTGGACGCGTTGATATCGACTTCGAGACTGAACCAATTGGTGTGAACGCCAAGGGCGAGAAGGTGTTCCTTCGTGAGATCTGGCCAACCAGAAGCGAAATCCAGGAAGTCGAGAACAAGCATGTCATTCCGGCTATGTTCCAAGAAGTCTACAGTGAGTGGCATCAGCTCTTTAGTTAATAATCTTTTTTATTATGAACATTTTTATTTTCAGGCAAAATTGAATTGGGCTCAGAAGACTGGCAGAAACTGCAAGTTTCCGATGGTCAACTCTACCCATGGAGTGCCGATTCAACATACATCAAGAGGCCACCTTTCTTCGAGGGAATGACACGTCAATTGCCTGCCATCAAGTCCCTGAACAACGCTCGATGCTTGTTATTCCTGGGGGACTCTGTGACAACAGATCACATCTCGCCGGCTGGTTCGATCGCGAGAAATAGCCCTGCAGCTAGGTTTTTGTCGGAACGAGGCTTAACCCCCAGAGACTTTAATTCGTACGGTTCACGTCGTGGTAATGACGCTATCATGGCACGTGGTACTTTCGCCAATATTCGGCTAGTGAATAAGCTGGTCACCAAGACTGGACCAAGGACGTTGCACATTCCAAGCGGAGAGGAAATGGATGTCTTCGATTGCGCTGAAAAGTAATTTGTTATCAGTTCTGCAGTGAAGGGAAGGGAATACAATGTTTGGTTTTTGTTTTTGTCAGGTACAAGGAGGAAGGTACACCATTGATCGCTGTAGTGGGTAAGGAGTATGGCAGTGGATCCAGTCGGGATTGGGCTGCCAAGGGACCCTTCCTTTTGGGCATCAAGGCTGTTATTGCTGAATCATTCGAGAGGATCCATCGGTCGAACTTGGTTGGCATGGGTATAATTCCATTGCAATTCTTGCCCGGTCAGAGTGCGGAAACATTGAACCTGAACGGACGCGAGGCTTACAACATTAGTCTGCCCGACAATATTAAGCCGCTGCAGAAAATCAATGTCGAGGTGAGTGTTTTTCAATAACTTTAACTGTGAGATATTTAGTCATTTTCTGTCATTCTGGAAACAAAAAAAAAACATGAAACGGAATCGGAATAATTTTTCCCCCAACACAATAGACCCATCAAAGCTATTGCTGCTTAATATGAAGTTTTGAACAAGATTGGAAAGGGAAAAGTCTCTAAAAAGAGAAAAATCGAAAATGTAACTTCAATCTCAAATCGCCAATGAAGTCGCTCTCATAAAAATTAACTAAATCTGTTTACCATGAACTGCTTTGTTAAAGAGGCTTTCTCTTATTTTTTTCATGAAAGAAGATGACAGCAAACACTTTTTCCTACAAGGGCACCTGTGCCGAAAGCAAAACTTGAAAAAAATTCTTAAAAGTTTTGAAAAAAGATTCGGACAAAAAAAAATGTTTTGAATTGGCTCATGAGTTCTGCACAATTCTCGCATTTAAAAGATGTCGCAGTAACAGTTTTGCGCTTATGTCAAACATTCTAAGAAATTGCGCCCAATACGGGCCTTGAAAAGTCTTCAAAAAACAAACATTTGAACAACCGAAAACGTTTTGAATTGGCTCATGAGTTTTGCACAATTCTTGCATGTAAAAGATTTTACAATGAAAGCTCTGGGCTCATGCCAGAAATTCTAAGAAATGGCGCCCAACATGGGTCTTAAAAGTCTTCAGAAAACAAGCATTTGAACAACCCAAAACGTTTTGAATTGACTCATGAGTTATGCACAATTCTTGCATTTAAAAGATTTTACAATGAAAGCTCTTTGCTTATGTCAAAAATTCTAAGAAATGGCGCCCAACATGGGTCTTAAAAGTCTTCAGAAAACAAGCACTTGAACAACCCAAAACGTTTTGAATTGACTCATGGGTTATGCACAATTCTTGCATTTAAAAGATTTTACAATTAAAGCTTTGGACTATGTCAAACGATCTTGTCAGTTCGCCCTCATAATTGAAAAAGCTCCTTAAAAATCTTTATATTATCTTCATTCGAGAAGAAGGAAACTAGGAAATAGAGAAAGAACACCGCTGCAAAATACTTATTTTTTTGGAGGAACAGGGGTACAAAGTTACTTTAAAAATGGCGCCCAACGGCGGGTGTGGAAAACGTCACAATTGCCGAGATGCAGCGCGTTTCATGGAAATGCTGCTGGGGGAATGTCGCTACCATAACTCATGAAGCAACGGAGATTCGGTTCTAAAATACGGGCAGAGGCTGCAAAATATTAATGTATAAACCCGGCCCACACGGCGATCGAGCAAAAAATAGCCGCACCGATTTTCCGTCGATATCAAGCACAAGTTAACAATGTGCTCTGCAATTTTTGTAAATTTTCATGCCAACTGTCCTATTCGTTGTTGAAGAAATAAATTTTCTTTACCATGCGGCTCCAAAGAGCTGCATTTTAAAAAATCATCGCAGGTGAATTCGCGTGGGCGTTTGATTGAGTCAAAGGGACCCTCTAAGTCTAAACGATGTTTAAAAATATGGCGCCCGACGTGGAGTCTTATAAACGCTTATGTCACAACGTTCTCCTTTCTAGCGAACTTAATAGTGAAAAAACAGATTCCAAAATATTTTCCGTGTTCTGAAAAGTATAAGAAATGAACAACGAATAGATTTTACAAACCTGGGTTTATGGCGCCAAACGTGGAGCTTCGAATACTGATTTTTAAAGGTTTTCATTGTGGATTTTTAGTTCCAATTGTAACTATCTGTCCCAGGACTTGTTAAAATATGCGCCAGTACACGGTCTGGGAGAGAACAGTCAGTTTTTTTTTTTAAGTGAACCTAATGGTGCCCAACGTGGGACGCCAATCACGCCAATACCTGCTTCTAGTTAAAATTATGTATTATTGCAGAACATCTGTGCTTTGCACCTGTGCTCGGTCTGACCACAGACAGGCAGGTCTGTACAGACCTACAGAAATGGCGCCCAACGTGGGTCTTAGGCGCTCCTTTAGGGTTTTTGTTTTGGAACTCCCTGTTTCAATTTCATGTGAAATAAGGTATTGCATGACATGTTGTCATTATTTCCAAAGTCTTAATAAATCCACAGGAATGGTGCCCAACGTGGGCGCCTAACAATTAATGCTGACCCTCGAAGGTTTACGTTTTGCAGTCTTACATATCACCTGCCGAAATTACTTGTTACAAGGCTTTATACTTTGTATGAGATCTGCCAGTTTTTGGTCAGTGTAAAAAATAAATAAATTGAGTGGCGCAACAGCTCGAGGTGAACCAGGGCCAACTGCTCAACAATGTATGCTGACGTGTTAATTTCTTTTACATACAAAGGGACCTACAATTTTTTGCCGAATCCGAACGGCACTTTGAGAAGTTTTTCAAGACAAATGATACTCTCGGAGGGCTTGTCAGACCCTCGCGGAGGTGGGGACCGTGAAAAAGAACAAGTCTTTTTTTCAGGTGACGATGGCAGGATTCGAACCCAGGCCTCCGGCGTAGTAAGCACACACACTAACCACTACGCCACGGCACCCATTTTGGTCAGTGTAGCGACAGCCTTATTAAACGCAAGTCTGGCTGCTTTAAAGAAAGTTTGCAGCTCACAAAAGTGACTTCGGCATCCTCAAGATTGAAGAAACCTACAAACTGAACCAGGAGGAAAAAATAAACGACTTGGAGTAATTTAAAGACTTGCAGCTGTCATGATTGGCCTGAGTATTGGTTTTTAGAGTGCTGCTGGTTTAATTTTTCGAAGCTGTTTCAAAACCTTTCGACTGTGTAATGCAATTTTTCGCTACTTGCCTTGCTAAGAATATGAAACGTCGCACCGTAGTGACATGGTTACCATGTGTGTCCTTACCTATAAAAAAGTTCATTGTGGTCCTTTTGTCACTTTTTTAGAACGAAAAGACCCAGGATATTCGCGCCTCTTATATATAAGATCCTCTTCCATATTAGGAGATGAAATCTATACATTTATGAATTTAAGTTGTATGCCATCTTTGACAACCCCACAAAACTTGGGGTTGTCGAAAATACACGTTAATTGCCGGTATTCAATGTCAATGATTTTTTTCGTTCTAACTGCTTTTTGCATCCCCATTTAACTTGACGATAAACCATGAACCACATTTGTTTTTCTTTTCCAGGCTGATGGACGTGTCTTTGAGGCAATTGTACGCTTCGATACAGAGGTTGATATCACATACTTCAAGAACGGTGGCATCCTCAACTATATGATCAGGAAAATGCTGGATTAATCAATACGCAAAAAGGATATTGAAGTGCAAAGCATTTTTTATAACATTAGAATTGGTTATGGTCTTGTGAAGAAAAAAACGAAACAAAAATACATGTTCGCGTTATATTTTTGTTTTATTTTTATTTTTTGTATAATAAAGAACCTTTGACAAAAAAACAAAAACATTTTTTTCCTTTTTTCTACTACTTGTATTCTATTACATTCATCTAGCTCTACGCTCCATTACACATTTTCCTTTTATAAATCTAAAAAAAAACTTAATAAGTTTAACAAAATTATTGCAAACATAAAAACTATTAGTTAACATTTTTTATTTATATAAATCTATGATTTATTTTTATTTTCGTAATAATAAATAACAATGATTTATTGAAAATTGGCTAAAACATTTATGTGTGTAGTAATAGTTTATTTACAATGGCGTTGTTCGAAAAAACAAAAAAGGGAATTTCTTTGCTACAAAGGATATTCACAATCTGTCCGTTTTTTAACTTAAAGAATAAATAGAATTTGCCGTTTTTGAAACGTCGTCACACAATTGCGTTGTCTAGCAGTAAACAATATTTTTTTGCAAACGAATTTTATTCGGGAGCATCAGTTAAAGATGTTGAATGATTGTACGGAGCTAAGACACAGGGTGTGTCGAGTTTTGAGTAAAATTAGAAGAGGACGATTGGTTTGGTATTCAAAGAACAGAGAAAATACCAAAACAAGCGTTCTCAAGGACATAAGCATCTTGGTTTTGCTTCTGTACTATATTGTTGGCCTTGCTTAGGTCTGTACATTCATATATATATATTTTTGGAATGCAAATAATAAATCAATACATTTTTCTCTTTTCTTGTTTTTTAAGCACATTTAATGTTTTTCTTTTAAAACATAGAAGTTTTTTTCGTTCTCTTTTGTATACAAAGTTTGTTTTGTCGTGTATTTTGTAGTAAAAAAAATTGTCTATTTATCACCGGTGGCTGAGTGTTCACTTTAGTGCGATCCTTCTTTGGTTTGTCTACAATATTAGTTTGTGGCAATTACTTTTCGGTTCTATTCTTTTTCTTGATTTGTTTATTGTTTATTCGTCATAAATGCAAAATAAATATTCTGTATCGTTAAGTGTGTTTGTGCTTAGATGAATCGAAATTTTTTCTCTTTCAAATATTGTGAATTCGACAAAAAGAAAAAGTAGTAGACTTTTACCAACGTATTAGATGTTTGTACTGTTCGTCTACTGCTATTCGCTTGATTGTTTCGTACCCTAAAATTATGCTAAATGAGAATGCTGCCGATTGGACCAATCGGGCAGAGAGTCCCTTGAAGAATACGTTCATTCTTTCCTCAGCCCAGAGGTCGTGGAAGGCGGTTTTCATTGAGTCAAGACGTTGCACCTGAAAGCATAGTAGGAGATGTTGGTAATCAAAAGTTTGTAAATTTATTTAAAAAACATTTTTAGAAACAGAGTTTCTTGAACAGTAAGATGTGGACATAGTTTCTGAGAAATCTGCATGCAGACTGAGGTCGGAGGTGCGGCTCTCATTGGAGCTATGGCAGATTTTGTCTTGAAAATGCGTTTTTTTCATTCAATAGAACGAGGTGATTTGTTGTACTCATTGTTTGAAATTCAGATAGTGTAGAAAGTGCATCTTTTCTGAAAAATGTAGTGTGGCAACTAAATAAGATATTTTTCAGCAGGGTACAGTATGCTCGGACCTTAGACGAGTAAACGATACATGGACACGAGACACACTATAGCTTTGCTTTCACCCTGAAGATGCAAGGAACGGTTAAATAAGCCATCAAATCACCAGTAGACCTTTTGCTACGGAAGCCATACTGACGGTCAATAAGGAGCTTTCCTAACTCGAGATATTTCATGAGCTGACTGTCCATCAACGTTTCCATGACCTTTGAAATGATAGATGTGAGCGTAATAAGACGGCAGTTGGATGGAGAAGAAGAATCTGCTTTCTTCGGGATGGGCTGAACATATGCTGTTTTCCATATGTTTAGAAAAATACCACAAGAGAAAGGGTGAAAGAGAAAGAGTTTACGCAGTGGTTTTGCCAGTGTGGCCGAATACTTTTTCAGAACTAAGGTTGGTATTCCATCGGGACCTGACGATTCGTGTATATTGAGATTTCTAAGGACTCTGCCAGCCAGCGTACGCGTACGAAAATGTAATGGACCCATAGATTTTTCAACGCGCTCAAGAACAGGAGGGAGATCAGGGAGTGTAGAGCTGGCAGCAAAGTGAGCTGTGGGCAAATTAGCCTTGTCCATGAGGCACTGTTCTTTATGTTTTTGACAAATAAACAAACAAACATTTTTACTTCCCTTGAGGACTATAAAATTTTTTGCCTTAACTTTTGGTCATAGGAAAACTTGACACAACGTATCAGTGCATTAAGCCTTCAGACCAATGAATCCGTTGCATCTGTCACGTTGAAGTGCACAACTGACAACTGAGTTAAATATACACGTTCTTATGAGAAGCGGCCCATAAAAGAACTTCGTGACGTAAGTCACTTCTCATAAGAACGCGTGTATTTCACTGAGTTGTCAGTTGTGAACTTTGGTGAAACAAATGCAACGGATTCATTGGGCTGAAGGCATTACAGTCATTCCTGACTCGTTTGAACCTTATTCCGTTTTCTTCAGTTGGGTCAGCTTTGCAACACCGAAAACTCACTTCCCTCGCTTTCATCGCCTCCTTGCAACTCAAGTCGCACCACGAATTCTCCTTTGGCCCGATAACCCCATTTAACCCTTTAAGGGATAAATATACGCACACCGTGAAGAATTACTTCCGAGATCATATCTCGGCATCAACGTCACGATCATGGAAAGAAAGTGACCAGTTAAAGGTCTGAAAAAATTGTTGAGGCCGTCCCAATTGGCTTTCTCGTACTGCCAGGCTATTCTTTTCGAGGCTGGGTTTTTAAATGTGTGGTTAATATACGGAAAAGAAGTCGAAATGACACAGCGGTCCGACGAGCGGATAAAATGTTTATTGAATATTAAGCGTGGTGGGAGGTGAGAAACAAGTCAGTGTTGGCGGAATGACTATGGATGTCAGGGCAAAAATCAGCAAAAATCTCGACGTACCTGCCCTCAGGAGTAGTTCGCCCAAAATGATGGAGCCATTGGGAATTGTGTACGTTATAATCGCAAGTAACGACAATTTCCATACGAAGGTAACGGAAAATAATTCTGTCGATGTCGGACAGTTCATCAAACTTATTAAAAGTTGATTCATTGTTCAGACTAGGGCTCCATAAGCGAAGCAGAGATGCATTGAGTGCAAGGTGAATATCATCCACTTGTTATTTAAATCCTGGTCAGAACTGGTCTTGATGTCTGATGGAACCTGGTAGGATACATAACTGCGAACGTGTGCCCAAAAACCTAACTCGTGACCGTATAATGAAAAGCGATAAGAGCAGCTTCAGAATCATGAAGTGATAATGAGAATTTAACAGGTAATAAAAAAATAGGTTTTTTAACCTACTTTCTGCAATGCTTTGGGCCGATTTCCTTATTTTAAGGGGTGGGGGTATAAATCTCTAAGAGAGTGAAAAAACTTCCCAAAAGTAAAGGAACACTTTGTGTACCAAAAAGTGCCCATATTTTAGACGTCAAAGCAAAATGCTAAGGAAAAGTTTTAGTGAAAACCTTCATGCAATATGAAGTTCCTAACGAAATGAATGTATTTGGATTGTCTGCACCAGAATATTCACTGACTGAGTTTCTTATGTTAAAAGTTGATAAAAACATTCGTTAACATTCGAAACTTCACATAAAAATGGCTCAAATTATAAAAACGACGAGTTGTTCAAGAGTTGTTCAACTAACACCTAAGTGCCCACCTAAATGCCAGTTGCTGCTGTCCAACTCAATTTTCCCGGTCCTTTAATTCTTGCAGGACTACAGTAACGACACCAGTCTTTAGCTCAAACATTAGTTCAAAACTATACATTAACTATTTGAATCGGTTTATTACAGCTTGAATCGGGAAATAAGCCAGCACGCCTTATCGAGGCGCATTTACAAAATAATATATTTTGGGGCTTCTTCGGATTAACAAATGCTTTTGGTTCCTTAAGAGCATTCAAAGGGATATCTCTAATGGGCAAGGCAGTTAAGAAAACAAGTCGAGTTTCTATAGCAGGATGGGTAACAATATGGGAACTTAACCGCCATTATGGTTAGGATCTTAGTTGCTGTGTCATTTTCTGGGTACTTTCCGGGCTCAGTAAACTTAGGTCGACGGAAGAATACACTCGCTAACAAGGGATTGACAACTCACCTGCAACCGTGCCCGCACGATGTCCAAAGGATTTGTAATTATAGTTGTAGTGAACCCTCCAAGGCTGCCAGCTACGCATTGTATCAGTAGATGCGACACATACGGTGGACAAATTCGACAGAGTTCATCTGAAATGGGTCTTCTTTAGGAAACAGCCAACAATTTTACACAAAACTCACCTTGATACAGATGATAGAAAACCCACCACAGGGCTGAGTTGGGCACATACGCCATCAAGCTCGCCGTGTAGCCACGATAGAAGCCCCGCAGCCCGTCTCTTTTCATAATTTCTTTGGCGATGTCGACTGAAATGTTTAGCCTGCTCCGGCCGGGACAGGTGTTTATTCCTAGAGGATTCATGTGGGCTTTACCCATGCCCAGCACCATAGCGTGTTGGGATATCACATCGAAAGGTACAATAATGGTCTGGCCGACTAAGGAGGCGCACCCGCCTCCGACTAACGATTTGGTTCGGTGGCCAGCACCGATATCGTTGAGTAAGTGTCGCACACCCTCGTAGGTGCTTATATAAAAAACTCCCGACACAATCTGTACCGATGATATCCAAAAGCCTCGATACAGTCCGGGGACTCCCTCCGCTTTGTAGATTTTAACAAAGCAATCAATCATGCCCTTATACACGTCGCTTCTGTGCTGCACCTGTAGCTGAGTCTTCACGACCGTCAGTGGAAATAGACAGCATCGCACCGAGAACGAACTCAACATGGACAGGGGAAAGAATTTACTCTTGTCCATCATGTCCCACTCGATGGTCTTTATGTAAGTGTTGCTGTCCATAGTGTTGGTGAAATGAAGGTGTGGTGGTTATCCTCCCAAATAAAATAAAACTTCGATTCAAGACCGAACTTCAGACTTGGCGTTTTGGTGAGTTACTTCGACACGCAGGGAGGCAGAGCTTAGGTCATCCTCGAGTGTTGCCTTGCTGGTCCACCGTTAATATCCAAATGTCTTTATCTGCCCACGCAATAATCGATGTCCTTGTAATCCGCATAACTTATACCTGTGTAACGTTGAAAAGGTCTATTTTATCTGCTCGAATGAATGTGACATTGAACCTGTGTTCTAGAGCTTGAACTTCCTAGTCATAAGCTCTTTGATTTTGGTGATAGCCTGAGATTATTGCACTTTGTTATTGCTTATTAGCACGTTATACATATTTTCATTTTTTTTTTTAATTATATAATTCGTTTATGCGTAAACATGACATTTGCAGTTTTTTTTTATTCTTTTCTGTTGAAGTTGCGAGCTTCATAAAGTTGGGAATTTTTGTGGGATTTGGTCAAAGAACACTTGGATGCCAACATTTAGTTGAATTTATAACAAATCACTTATTTAAAGTTATTATTTTGGTCATTTTATGAGAAGCACTAAAATCTGACGAAAATTTGCACTGGCATGATGACAGAGTTGACGTTTGCGACGTTTCCCGTGACCTTTGGTTGAGCAAGTTCGAAAGTTTTCTTATAAACGAGGTGACGAAGGAGTTGCGTATATTATTTTAGATCTATTTCGAAAACTGATTGTTTAATTACGGTATCCAAATAGCGGTAGTGATATCGAAGAAACCATCTGCTTAAAATATTGTCTTATTCACTGAAACTTTAAATAATTGATTTCACGATATCGAGAACTGCCGAGAAACTACAAGTAGAGACCTAAAGTTAAAACAAATTGAATTTATTTTCGCTTTGAGTTTTTATAGCAGAGACTCTTACATAATGTGACTGAACTCAGATCAAATCTCCCAAACTGCCCGTAGCGTATCTATCGTGTTGAAACTTGATAGCTATTTAATTATTGCTATTAATATGTGATTGACATTGTAAAAAGGTTTGGGAAACTACCGCGTTTTATTAAGAAGCGAGATCTTAAATGTACTGGAATATTTTAAGCATATTTGACGTAAGTAGAAAATATTTGCTACATTTTTCTTCTTAGGTACGTCAAATACGCCAAAATTGCATGCAGTCTAATCTCAGCTTAAGACTATAAGGGAAAGAGTTCCAATGCAAGAGTTCCGTACTGGCTGTTGTTGAGCCAGTACGGAACTTTAAAACCCTGCTTAGGAATAACAAAGCTTGTCCCCGCAAGTGTTATGCCCTTACGCATACGGAGAAATGCAATGATAACAGAATATTCAATTAAAATCTGGCATACATTTGAATGTTTTCAGTTCTATTTGCATGTTGAAAGAGAGAAAGGTGTTTAATATTCGGCCGACCCTAATACTATGTTTCCACCGGAAATAATAGGATTAATAGAGACGATTCAAAACAAATTCCAAAGTGGTTTCACAACACTAATAGAGTATTAATTTGACATGAACACTCTTTTTCTGTCATTTTAGCTCGCAAAAGAGAGTGGCGACGTCATTTTCTAGGATTTCCTCTGTAAACATCCCAATAGAAATCGTGAAATTCCGACAGATCTGTCCAACGTGGACAGTATCAGTGTACTTTTTCGATTCTCAGATTGTTAAAAAGGTGTTCGAAAAGCGTTGAAAGGGGTTTGTGAAAAGAGTGATAGAGATTTATAAGGGGATTCGTTTTTAGTCGCTTGCCGAGAGGATCTAAATTTGGACGGGTAATTGCGTTATTTATAGAAAATCTATTGAAGATTTATCTAATCCGCCCAGTGGAAACATAGTATAACATTGATAACAAATGCCGGCCAAGAAGCCGCTCATTTAGCTTACTCCATTGGGGTTTTTTGTGCTTGGTTTTGGTGACCATATCTAGTGAGCGTTCCCTTTCCGCTACATTCGAAGATGCGCACATGCGCACTCGGAGACTAGCATATTTGACAGCTGAATGAAAAATAAAAAGAAAATCTGCCCCAAAAAACTAGGGTGGGTAAAGCACAAGTTCTTCATTAAAGTTTTATATAATTTTGAAAACTTTTCAACTTTCGACATGCAGCCAAACTTCGACTTCATTGAAGGTGTCGGCTTCTTAATATTCCTCTTCTATCATTCAAAAAATACCGCGCTTCGACTCAGCTGTTTTCAGTTTTCAGAATTTCAATTCTGCTGGAAAAAAAAGTTTTTTAGAGGTGAAAAACTACAACAATTTACAATTCTACAAACATTTTAGAAATATGTAAATTGTTATAATTTTTCAAAATAATTGTTGACATTTTGTATGGCTTTTACCATAGGGGCCGCTTCCCAATAAAAAGTCTCCATTATCAACATCACCATCAATTTTAAGAGGCCGCTTATCCTTCAAAAGGGTCGCCGAGCGAGGGTGGCTAAATGGCTAAATCCTCCGCCACCAACTCAAGAGAATCAGGCGCAATCCCCAGGCGGAACTCGTAGAGGTTCTTTACCTTATCCCACCACCTGTTTCTTGGTCTACCAGGGGGGTAGCACGCTCGCATCTTGGCTAGCATGACCTGTCTAGGAAGTCTGCCAGGAGGCATGCGAACAACGTGTCCAAGCCATCGAAGAATTGATCGTTCCACTCGGAGAAGTAGCCTCTCAACATACAGATTTGATTTGATTTAAGTTTATCATTCTATTCCTAAGACTAACACCAGCAACGTACCTCAGCTTGCCCCCGCGATCTTATGCTTTCGGTCGTTACCCAAATTTTATGACCATAGATGAGGGTTGGAACGAACACTGAATTAAAAACTGAGATCTTTGCCTTAACTTCAAGCTCAGCTTTCCTGATGACCGGCTGGCGCAGTTCCTTTACTATTACTATTGCTCCAGCTTGGCCAATCCTACAGGATAACTCAGTATCACTCCTTCCATTTTTCGTGAAAAAGACCCTGAGATACTTGAACTTCTCTAATGGGAACTTCTTTAAATGGGACTGCATTAATGTGCAGGGTACACTGCACGGGAAACAACCATCACTTCGGATTTACTCACGTTAACCTTCATCTCAGGATCCCAGCCTTACCACAGGTGGCCACAAAAAAAGGAAGCAGATGGTTTGTCCTGACGCCAGTCATTTCGAAGGATTCCGCACCAAGAGTGCGCTTTACCATCCAGTCCATATATGTTATGAAAGGGAGGGACGATGGAACACAGCCCTGGCGAAGTCCAACGTACACATCAAAAGGATGGAAATCGATGCCATTTATCCGAACACAGGCTTATAGGTAATAAGCCTTTACCACATCTACAAAATACACGTAAGCCAGTTTGGCATATGCCCAGGCCTCAAGATAAACGTTCAGAGTAAAAATCTGGTCGGTTGTGACTCTGCCAGGCCGAAAACCGCGTGACTCTTCCCGCAACAAAGGCTCGATTATAGCTCTAGAACGCGCTTCCAACACCTTTGCGAATTCTTTTTTCCGGAAGTCAAGTGCCCGGTCTTTTCCTGCTCCGGGCACCTATGCATTTGATACCTTCTTTACCCATTGCCTTGATCATTTCTGATTTCATCGGATTTCATCAGCTCAAGCAGACTCACGCCCTAATTTCGTCAGCAGGATTGCCATCTTCAGTGCCTGTTGGAAATCGTTACAAAACTTCTTTTCACTGAGACGGCGAATAATCTGCCAAAACATCTTCTTTGCAGATCTGTAATAGTGCTCTAACCTCTCGCCGAACTTTTTCCAAGCCTGTTCCTCGGCTGTTCTGACCACCATATTGGAAGTTCTTCGCGCCTCAGTGTACCGGGCTCGAGAAGTTGAGTTCGTACATTGATCCCACACAACATAGGCTTTCTTCTTCTCTCTGATAGCTTATTGAACTCCAGCTATCTTATACCACACAGTTCTTTTCTCGCCACCAGCTTCCACACCAAGCCGCTTCACTACACAAATCTTTCTTGCAGAGGCAATGACTGCCGATGAAAACAGCTGCCATTCCTCCTCTACATTTAAAACGTCAGTTGGAATTTGTTCAAACTTCTCCGAAACGTGCCGTGCAAATCGCTCCCTTTAATCATATTCAGCATCCTGTAACCTTTCCCACCGTATGCGGGTCACCAAGTGGTGATCAGTTGATAATTAAGCTCATCTCAAAACGCGAACATCAGAAATAATTTTTTGAACACACGATGGAACCACAAAGAAATCAATCAAAGATCTCTGTTTTAAACTGTGCCGGGTACCAAGTATATATAGAACGTCTTTGTGATGGAAAAAGGTGTTCATGATGGACAAGCCATGAGCACAGCAAAAGTTTAACAAGTTCCTCTGTTCATGTTTTGATCCGGGTCACAGTGCCTCCTAATCACACTTCTCCAAGCACTATTGTCCGTACCCATATGAGCATTCAAGTCACCTTTTGGGAGAAAGAATTCCATTCCTGCCACTCTATCCAGGGCAGTATAAACTTTGTTTAAGAAGGCCGCATACTCTGGCTCTCGGTTGGGTGCATACACCTGCACTTAAGCCAAAGTAGATCGCTCAAGCTTAAGATTTAAGTTCAAAACCCTCCCTCCGAATGAAATAAACTCAAATTCGTTTTCCGACAGACGAGGCTTGCGAGTATCCCCACATCCGACTCATGTTACATCCGACTCATGTCTGAGTCATGTTACGTGAGACACCAGACCAGAAAAGTCTCCACCCATCAGCGAAGTATCTGGTTCCGGAACCTTTCCACTTAGTTGAGGAGTTGCCAGTAGCATCGAGCTAATATTTTTTATTAGCCTTCTCAACCAGTACAAGGTTCTTATCCGTTAGCGATTAGACATTCCATGCAGCCGAAGCCGCTCATCCCGAGACAGCATTTGAACTTATTAAAAAAATACTAATGCCTAGGAACAGTCCCGAAGCCTGCCTAGAATCAGTCTTAAGAACATAAGACGAAACAAAATCAACATTGCGCGTATCTTGTTCTTATATCAAGTGGCAATAAAACTAATTTCACTGCTCTGAAGATCAGTCGTTCAAGAAATTCGGTTTCTTGGCTCTAGCAAAGTTTAAGTAAAGCGTGTTGATCTTTCACATAAATGACTTTTTTAAAGATAAGACTAAGAGTTTTGTTGTAGAGTCCTTGAGGAAACGACACCAAGGAACTTTGTTTACCAAACGAGATCGTGCTTTCAATCGTACCTCAATGTAGCATCTTGACTCCTCTTAAGCCCACTTTTAACTGGCTTTTTTAACTTTTAACTGACTTTTGACTTTGACTGGGACTTTTAACTTTTTATCTATTTTACATTCTGAATTAAGATAGAAGTGTGGTTAAAATGAGACTGTTATGATGTCATCTTGCCCTAAATAGTTAAAGTTAAATGGTTGTCGTCATTTGATATCTTCGCTTACACTTTATGGCAGCTATACAAACAGTACACTTCTTTGATATTCTTTGCTTCGATCCTGTTCAGGTCGGTGTTGCCAACTGGAAGCATTCGCTGTACTTTAAGTTAAAAGCGCTGTGAAACTTCATTGTGATTTCTTCAAACTTATTTACCTAATCTAAATAAGTTGAGCTTACCTACTCAGCCTGACCTTTCACAAGAGACGAAACAGTTTTTGGTACTGAGCCAGAGGCCTTCCAGTCGCTAACAAGTTACCTATCTCAACTGTCGACGGCGACTGTTCTGTCGCTCGTGGGAAAAGACCGTTAGGAACCCCGAATTGGAAAGTGAACCAAGTCCCCGAGTGAGCTGGCTTTTGTTTCGTCCGTCTCTAGGTAGGTTAAGTTTGCCTAGGCAACGCTGACGTATTCTAGTAAGGCATCAGTTACAGTGACAGAATAAGCTCTGCTAAATCGTCTACTTCGTTTCACATTCTGCATATGTTGCCTTTCACTATTCCCGGAAAAAGGTGTTTTCTTTGTGGTAAGGTTGACCTCAGCTAACTTAATTGTAGTTAGTGCACAAATCTACATTCTACGTAACATTGACACACAACCTATGGCGAATAATTGTCGCAAGTTACCTGCATTGAAGCCTTAAAAATAATGAATCAACGTGTCCTTAAAACCGTTAAACCAACAACTCAATATTTAAGATGAAATGAGCTAAAAAATAAGTGTTAAATATATTTTTACACAAAATCCCCTTAAATTTACCGAAAAAAAGTTTAAATAAACATCTTTAAGCCATCAACACACACATAATTGTCTGCCATGTCCGTATATACTCGCAGCACACATACCATAAATATTTAAACAAAAAGAAAAAACCAAACCAAAAAGCAATGGCGTATGCACCTGAAGAACCATCCAAGGGGGGTGTTTCCATTCATGCGCACTGCTCTGACACATCTCCTTAGCACCGCCCACAGATATCACAAAAAAGGACATTGGTGGTCCGTTGCATCTTATCAAAGCATCCCTCAGGATTTGATGCCTCAGTTGATATCGTGCCCCCGTGGATAGAAGTTCAAATCGTTTCGCGGTTTGTGTGCAACAATTCAAAATATCCTTTTGCCAATAAAAAAGTGTTTGTGTTTCGTGGACGATATTTAATAATTTGACACTTCAAATGGATGGCCTAAAGGATTATCACAGTCACCATCACCATCTGACCATAGATACGATAAAACTTGTAAGAAAAATCTAAAACACTGTTTTATTAAAAAAAAAAAAATAACGTTAAAAAATCACAAGAATATACGGGGAATACCGCAGCACCACTATCACCCATAGCTTAGAGTGTAGCCCATGTTTTCCATTAGAGTCTCCTTGATTGCTGGCTGCAAGGCTCGCTGCATGTATGTCGTAAGAAGACTCTTAACCCCCATCGAGAAAAGTGTTTCCAGTTCTTTGGTTAGTGCGTTGTTTATGTCCTCTGTGTTGGTGCTGCCATAGCTACCAGGACTCTGCCACTTTGGATTGCTTCTGTCCATGCTGAGCTTCTCGGAAAATATTTCGGCAAAAGCCCTCGCATCGGGTTCGAAATCGTAGTTGTTGTCGTTAAAGTGGAGGATGTCGTCCTCAAAGAACATCGAGTCCTCGAAGTAGTCCTCAGGTGCTGTCTGTCGTGTGTACCGGCGACGGTACACCGAGTCGTCATACTCTGGGCCATTTCGAGGATCATAAGGCGGCCTTCGTGTATTGTACAGTTTTCCCCAGCGACGTTGATCATTGCTGTCAGCATACCCGGTGGCTGCATTGTTCACCGAACTGAAGCGCCTTTTTGAATTCTGACGCAGCGTGATGCCAGTTGGACCTTGACAGCCGTGTGCAAACACCGATATAAATCCTGGTTCGGCAAAGTGCGAATCGGTTCGAACCGAGGCGCTGGGCCGACTATTTCGGGACTCATCCATCCCAGTGTGCATCGGAACTGTACGAAACTCTATGCCAGCGTGTCGCAGCCGCAGAATCATGTTGCACCTTCCACCAGTCGGATACAAGACCACCTTCCCACTGATGGTCAAGTCGGGAAACACCAGTCGCGTGTCCAAAGTTCGGTTTACCGTGCTAAATCTACACTTATCCACTTCCACCCAGCGTGCAGTTTTCTGTGGCAAACGGACTTTCATGTCCTCGACTTCGACTCTGGAGATGGGCAAACTATGCGGTTTTCGATTACCTCCAAAGTCAGCGTGGGTTATTGGACGCTGTCTCTGCCGGTCGTAGGGTTTGTCGTCGTCGTCCTCCTTGCTATTGCCATAGATCGACTGATACACCGAATAGGGAGTCAGCTCCAAGGACCTCGACTTAGGCTGCGCACTCCGTCGTCGCATGTGCTCAAGGGCGCTCTCCAGACGGACCGAACAGTGCTGTGAATACTCCTGGTGTGTTCCTGTAGAAACTTTCCTTTTTGTTTAAAGTCGAATTTGTTTAACAAGCATCGCACCCCCACTCACCTACGAGACTACACAATAGAATGCAAATTGTGAGAAGTATATGCTTAGTCCTTTGCTGCACCAGAAGATGCATTTTTATTGCATCGAGAGAGAGTTTTCTGCCGAAGAATATTTTATGTGTTGTCGCTTTGAGATACACGCAACGTATAGCCTCCGCACCAACTTGAAGACAGTGATGCGCTCTGGTTAAGGTCACAAAATGAAATGATCAAAGCAGCAGCAAAGTAATGGAACTGTGGAGAAAGTGTTTTCCATGCAACTCCCGTAACTTTGTATGGGAACAACGCCACAACTCCAAGCCAGCCGCCACAACCAAATATCATAATCGGAGTCTTCGAGACGTGAAGAGTGCGCGCCCTAAGACAATTACGAAATGCTTGGTTGAGTGAGAAAATGTATCTCGTCGTGTATAGATGGAGGACAGTTCGAGACACATCAGAGGAAAGAAACATGTTTGCATGATTCCAAGTGAACTCTATTCGATTAGGCGAATTAGAGCTATTGTGTTGGCCGGGAAATTTAGTCAAAATAAGTACACATTGCTTTTCAATAGCCCGCAGTTCTCTTAAAGTCTGCATAAAAGCCAGGGTCTACGTCTTCTTCAATTGAATTTGTTCAAGCAATTATAATTTGCCAACGACAGACCGATTTTATGGTCTAGTTAGCTTTAGCGTAAGCGATGAAATGAATTTCACTTGAGATAAAAAAAGAGACATCGCGCTTTACATAATTTTCATAAGGCTCAAGATTGTACACAAATGCTAAACATTTGTCCATACATAAGAATACATACATAATCGAAGGCGTAAGTCTTTTTAGTAGGTTCACTTCAACGTGCAAAACAACTACACAGCAGATCCGGTGCAAACTTTCGATATTGCCTTAAGTCTACGAACTCCCACAGGGTTCTATATTGTCACCGCATTTTTTTTTTTGATATTACCAAATAAGTTTATATCTTGTCCCGTGCCATTTTTCTTTGTTTTTATACATATAATAATATTTTTGACTTAGTCATCATGGCATTTACACAGCTTTGTCTAAACAGTCAATGGCCAAAGCAATTGAAATAAACATAGCAATAGGCAGAATAGCATTAGCAAAAAATGTGGCAATTATTGTCGATTTAAATTTGTATGGTATATCGCCTGATTTGTAGAGAATTAAGTAAAGGCTTATATTAATCACTGATTAGTGCCCGGTGAAGACTATGTGTAAGATTGCTTAAATATTTAAATTCTCTTTAAACAACGTTGCTTAAATTTCTATTTTTAATCGATTTTGTGTTGATGCTAACTAATCGATAGTTGTCAAAAAGTGTAATAGAAAAAGAAAATCTGGTCCAAGTAATGCGAAAAATAAAAACTATTGCATTTACTGCACAAATCTTTTAACAAATAAATTTAGCTAATAAACCGTTCAACTAAATTTAATCATGCCTTTCAATCATGCATTCAATTTTTCCCTAAATTTCGAGAAATTGCCAACATTTTACACATTGAAGGCCCAACCATAATAGACTTTGATGAGCTTAAAGGGCCAACTATAATAGTCGGAAGCAAACTGATGCTAACGTCATTACCGGACGAAAAGTTAACTTTAGTTTCGTCAAACAGACGAGTAACCTGCATTTGCCT
This sequence comes from Neoascia interrupta, assembly GCA_947623515.1. NCBI lineage: Eukaryota > Metazoa > Arthropoda > Insecta > Diptera > Syrphidae > Neoascia > Neoascia interrupta. The sequence continues at coordinate 4,332,997 of OX392464.1, read as the reverse complement.
TTTGCAAAAGTATAAATTTGTCAAGTCGCAATTTCATTTGTTTTGCGAAGCGTTGCTTTGTTTACGTGCATCTATATTAAAAGATTAAAAAAAAAAAAAACAATGCTGCTTTCTTTTGGTTCAAGTTCAATAGAATCAGCCACACCAAAACCAATTTCAAAATCTACGTACGAAGTGTGTGGTCGGGAGCGCTCAATATGTACGAAACAAAAGTCAAAGAAAACTTGACGAAACTGAACCGACCGACATTATGGGTGCGTTATACGAATCGAATGTATTCGCACAATTTCTTAAGGCTCCGTACTTAGCATTCAGTCTATTATAGTTGCCCTTTACGTCGGCTTTCCGAATTTTTCCATTCCACGCGATTCTTAATAGCCTTATGCTGGTTTTCGTAAGGTTTTCGTTAGCTTGTGTTGGCTTAGAGTTTAGTTTTTGCTTGTCATTAGTTCACTCATTGTCATATTGAAGCCCATATTTTTTTTTAAACGTGCTTCAATAAGTCCGTGCAAGAAGGGAATATACCAAGAATTGTACGCTGACCTCAAAAGTTTAACCGTATTTTAAATCTGACAAGCGGTTTCGGAGATATTTACATCCTAAGTTGAAGAAAAAGTGACACGATTTTCAAATTTGATTTTAAATTTTCAAGGCAATGTGATACTCGAGACGTTCACAGTGAAATCTCATAAGATTTTCAAATCGTTTGCTTCAGTCTATTATGGCCAACACAATCTTTTGCCAGAACTTCAGTGTTGTATTTCGACATAAGGTTAATCCCGCTCAAGTCTATTATGTTTGGGCCTTAAGGCCTTTTATATTTAATTAAAGATTTTCGTTTAGTTTTTTGACAGTTTGACTGTCCCTAACATCGCCTCTTTCACCTCTCTTTCACGACAAGTACACAGCATTAACGCACTAGCAAATTCTTAAGCTAGAACCGCAATGCTGCGTTGCTGCGTGCGTACGTTAATATGCGTTGCCATCCTTTTCCAAAACTTTACGATACCTTACGTCAAACAACGCACCTAACAAATTTGCAAAACGAAATGCCGCTTTGCGTTCTGGGACAGGAAATTGGAGAGTATCAGCACATACACATTCAATTTTTGTTTAAAGATATTTGCAAAAGAACGAGCAGAAAAGATGCTTTCTAAAAACCAAGTTGGATAGCAATGAAAATAAAACTATTTCTGTTAATTCCATCACAAATAAAGCCAAGGTGGTGCACTCGTGTCTTTTGCATGCTTAGATACCAACACATTGCAAGTTATCGCGAAAAATTTAAAACAGAAAAAATACCGAAAAGCATCATATTATTTACTCAAACCTCTCTACTCTGCGCAAACCTGTTTTTATTCTGACTATAAACAGAAACAACCCTTTACTTTAAACAACCCCAACTACTGACGACAAGAGAACTAAACGCTCTCACCACGCAATGAATGAGCATGAGGTTGTTTAACGGACGCAAAAGTAGAAAGTAGATCTACTTTTGTGTTGAAGATGCGTCTACGATATTTACGGTCAAACGCGGGGTAAAGTCTTGAAGTAACATTTCGTTTTGCCCCATATGCGCCCGTTGTTTCTACTCTACTAGTCATCGAACGCACGCAGCAACGCAGCATTGCGTTTTGGACTTTAAAGAGAAAAGCCCCATTAATCAAAGAGTATAAGGGAAGTATATGGAAGTATATGGGAAAGCCCTTCAATTCAAGGGAAAGCCTGTCAAATAAATTCTTTTCGAAAATAAACACGTCACAAACATTTTCAAAAGCATTCACACAAAAGTTAGAATAATCTAAAATTTATTAGGGTTTTGATTTGCAAAGCAATATACTACTAGGATCAAATCGAAATGTTCTGAAAATTGAGTATTTTAAAATGGATTTTAGTAACCTTCTATATACCCGACACCAAATATCGTGTAACACTAAATCTTAAAGTTTTTTGGCCCGAATTTATATAATATTTGTATAGACCATGCCTCAAAAAGGGGAGCTGGGCTAAAAATTAAAATCAGTTAATTGTGATTTCCTTATAATCAGGTGGCAATGCGTTAAAAGTGAAAATTATTTCGGAAAAAAAAAGTTTTCTCCTAAAAACGCCCCCTCAAAGCTCATAAAAATATGGAACAAACTTAGCAAATAGTAAAATCTTTAATACTTGTCATACAATTTTTTTTCGATTTGGAGTAAACGAGAAATCGGGTTTTTAAAGATCTTACAGGTTAAAAGTGGGTATGGTCCACATTGTTTTTGTGCCTTCTTAAAAGTTTTGTGCCTGTATTGCTCTGTACCAAAATTTGAGTTCCTACGACTTGTCTCACCAAAAGGCATTTTGAAAGCAAATTTGAAATAGAGGTTGTCTTACATTGAAGCCAGTAGTGGGCGTGGCGGATTTAACCAATTTTCACACGTTTTATGTACAAAATACGAACCAATATACACTCTAAGTTTGATTGAGTGTTTAATAGCTCAATTTTAAGGACTTGAAAAATTCACACATACGGACAGACGGAGGGACGGGCATGGCTTAATCTCTTAACCTGTGTTACGAATTATGCATTTAAATTAATATACTTAAGGTCGGATATAAAAATAAAAATTTAGAAACCTGCAAACCGGCTTCAACCCTAAAAAACAGCAGCTAAAAGATCGAATTAATCACATTTCAAGGGTTCAGTCAGTTCCTTTTATACCCGATTTCGGACGCAATCGTTTATAATAAAAATTGTTACAGAACATCGCGTGTGTCAAAAAATCTCACATCCTGTCACAGGATGTCTTTTCTGTAAAAGGACTGTCATTGTACCTGGCATTATCAATGCATTGAATTTCGTGTACATTATATATAGACGATAGACCCCACCATTCACAGAACCGAAAACGTTGCTCACGAGATTTTTTTTTTACCATTTATCTTAACACAACTAGACCAGCTTATTTACTCTAGTTAATAATCCACCGCCGGTTAATTATTATTACATTATTACGGTACAGCGCATTATTGAAAAAAAAAACAGCTAGCGATTAGTTTCAGCACGAAATGCGGAACAGAAGAACCGTTAAGTGAATTTTCTCAACCTTGGAAACCGGAACAATTTGAGATAAAAGCATCTAAGAGGATGTCGCGAAGAGTCATAATGTTTTGCTTGAATGCCATTGGAGTGGGAATGATTAATGCACCTTACCTTTAGTTAATTCTTGTAGGTACATAGGTTTTGTATACTCAGTGAACTTATCAGTGAATTTGGTTTGAAATAGAGACACTGCGACAAGGGAACCCAAGAGCCTACATAAAACAATGAGCTCAACTAACCCTTCCATTAGCTAGACGACATAATGTAGACAACTTTCTGATTTTGATCAGTTTTAAAGCTCCTGTAATTTTGGATCAACAGTTTGATACTTGATAAAAGGAAAAGTCTAGTTCAATGCTTAGCAGGTTTAGTTAACCAAATAATTTTTTAGAATAGGCTCAACAATGGGCAGAGATTCTCGGACCAGCGCTAGTCGGTTTGCGGGGCATAGAAAAAAAATGCAACTGCCTTAGCGCAAAGTTGAAATTTAGACTTTTTCGGGTAGACTTTCATAATCCTCTCAAGACGATCCTAAAAGGAGATCTTTTGCTTTAAGGCGGAGAATTGAATGGCCATGTCGGGAAATCCGACGAGGATTATGAAGACTGCCATGGTGGACTATAAAGTGTTCTGGTGAAGATATCTTAAACTTCTGCAAGCAATGTTCGTCAAGGAAAGCAGGCACCTGACAAACATTGGTCTCATTCCCACAGCATAGGTGGGAATGAGACCAATGTTTACTGTCATTTGGTTCACATTTCCCTAAAACGGCGGGTCAAAGATTGCACAGATTTTGGATGAGGCAATCATAACACAACGCCGTCTGCTGGATTACCGTAATTTTTATTTTTCTGTCAAAGAAAAAAAAAAAGACCGTCAAGTATGAAGACGTACGCGGAACGGTTTTATTGTGCAGTTTGTGCAAAATTCTATTTGTCTATTACCTATTATTTCTGGGTGATTGTTATTTTGGGTTTTTTTAAGTATTGCCACTTAAAAAAAGACATAAAACTTTTCCTTTAATTGTTTTTATATTTATTTCTTAAAAATGAACTATAAGCTTATATATAAGCTTATTGTTCTCTTCTTAAAGTTCTTGTGTTCGGTTAGGTTAGGTTAGACAGGGATGTGGTAAAAAAAAGGACACACAAACACTAGGCACCAAAAAGGGCTCATCGTGATCCCTGGGGAACCAGTTGAATTTAACAATTCAAAAGGCAAACATGAAGCATCCAATTTCCCTGTAATAGCCCAGAAGGCCCTTAAAGTTTGTGCCGTCTATTATATCCTCTAAACTTTCTAAGAAATATTCCCCTAGAAATTTTCTACGTTTACGTGAAATTGCCTCGCACTCACACAGTATGTGTGTCATATTCTTAACCACTTGCATATCGCAGCAGAAGCGAAAATATCCGTCTCAGAAAGCCCGAGCCTCTTCGCGTGTTTCCGCAGGAGACAGTGACCTGTCAGAATTCCCACTAAAGCCCTAAGCTGGACCCTGCTCATTTTTAGTAGTCCCTTTGATCTTTTCCGGTTAAAACGTGGCCAGAGAGCCTTAGATACACTATGTCCATTCAGACTGGACCACCTTTGGTTAACAGTCATAATAATTTTCTCCTCAATAGTGCCTCTTACTACGCAGAGGGGTGGTTTGATGTTAAAACCCACACTATTTTCGAGGATCCCTCCTCTTCTTGCATGCTCGTCAGCTTGTTCATTTCCCTCTATACCGCAGTGTCCTGGCACCCAGCACAGTCTCACTCAGTTCTGACTGCACAGCCCCTGAATTAATCAGATTTGATGTTGACCGGTTCCATTCCCTTGAGCGTAGCCTGGCTATCGATGTAAATGGCGATTTGACTTCTGGATATCGATCTCATCTGCAAAAGCTCGGCCGCCCTAAGTACAGCCAGAACCTCTGATTGATAGATACTGGCTTGTATCCGGTAGTTTTAAGGATACCTTAAGTTCCGGGTCTTTTGAGAAGACGCCGGAGCCTGTTCCTTCCCCTGTTTTCGAGCCATCTGTGAATGTTGCAATTTCGTTAGGCTTGATATTTGCATTATTTTCCCAGTCTTCCCCCACTGGATAGATAATATCAAACGGTATGTTGAAATCCATCAGGGAGGGGTTTCATCCGTTAGTGTTGGATTGCCTGGCAGTAGTTCCGTCAGGATCGTGCCGTGCCCGTAGCTACTGCTTTTAAAATGATTTGAGTTAGTGAGTCGCGTAACGCACTATCGCCAGCGAGTTTTTTTTATATGTAGATCAAGCCGTGTTAGGTGCAGTAGAGTGCTCAGAGCTTCCTTAGGTGTAGTACCGAGCGCACCTGTGATTGCTATGCAGGCCCTTCTTTGAACCGCTGACAGTTTTCCGTACACTGTTTTTCTGTAAGTTGCTTTCCACCAAACCAAGGCACTGAAAGAAAGTATGGGTCTTACCACCACAGAATACAACCAGTGAACCATGGCTGGTTTTAAGCCCCAAGTTTTCAATGCCGTTCTCCTGCAGATAAAAAGAGTATTATAAGCTTTCTTAATTCTTTCCCCTACATTAAGATTCCAATTCAGTCTTTTGTCGATGATTATACCCAGATACTTTGCGCTATCCGAAAGGGATAATTCCACTCCATTCAACTTGGGGAGTTTGAATTGCGGTATCTTGTACTTCTTAGTAAAAAGAACCAATTCCTTTTTTAAAGGGTTAACACTGAGACCACAGCTTTTGGTCCAGATGCTTATTGCCCTCACAGCACCCTCCATGATTTCACTTAAGCACCATTACCACCACGTCATCTGCGTATGCCGTGGCACTGATACCCATAACACTTAGCTTCCTTAGAATGTTGTTGATAACCAGCACCCACAGGAGCGGAGATAAAACTCCACCTTGAGGTGTCCCCCTGGCAACAGACATTCTAACCGTGATTTTCCCAATCGAAAATGTAATTTCCTACTTGCAAGCATGTTGCTAACCCAGTCTATAATGCCCTATTCAACGCCAGCATCTACTAGAGCTTTTACAATAAAACTGCGCTCTACGTTGTTAAAAGCCCTTTCATGTCAAGGAAGGCAGCCAAAGCAAACTCCTTGCAGTGCAGACTTCTTTCTATTTTGCCAACCACCTCATGCAAGGCGGTTTCTGTGGATTTACGCTTCACGTATGCATGCTGCGACTCGATTACAAAGTCATTGCCGCATCTGGTCCTAATGTGTAGTTCTAGTAGCCGTTCCAGGGTTTTGAGCATAAAGGATGAGAGACTTATTGGTCTGAAGTCGTTAGCAGCTGTGTGTCCCTGTTTGCAAGCTTTAGGTATAAAAATCACCTTTACTTCCCTCCAAGCTGAAGGAATATATCCTATTCTTAGACTGTGTCTGAGAATTCCCATCATGAATTGGAATGCCCGCTCCGGTGCTTTTGTAGCATGATCGGAAGAATGCCATCCGGTCCCGGAGATTAGAACGGCTTGAAGGATTGAATAGCCCACCGTAGTTTTTTACTGTCAATGAGGGCATCTATCTCATCTTCGGAGAGAGAGATGCCTCTGCTTTCGTATTGCCGAAGCATACCATCCGCTGAAGTGGACCCAGGAAAGTGAGTTTCCACCAAGGCTTCCAGAACCTCTTGGCTACTCTCCGACCAGGTTCCATTATTTTTTCTAAGGAAACTGGGAACGTACGCTTCTTTAGAAAGCATCTTGCGTAGCCTCGAGGCGTCATCTGTTGCTGCGGTGGATTCGCAGTATCCTTGCCATGAAGCCCTTTTTGACTTCCTAACTAAGTACTTAATTTGTTTTTTGCAATCTCTATACTCATTCCATGTATTGTCAGTCTTAAAAGTCTTAGCCCGATTGTAGAGTTTCCTAACCTCTTGAATGCCTTCTCGAAATTTAAAGTTAATACCCTACTGAGATTGCCAACCGTGCTATCTAAGTCATCACAGTCGTCCAAGATGGTCGTGTGGGTAACCAGGTGCCTTTGCGCCACCTCGCGTGTATTTGTCCCAATCGGCTTTTCTGGGGTTTCTTTGAAAACTGCATTCCCTGAACTGAAGGTTCAGTTTGAAGCGTATCCATCGGTGATCCGGCATTGACGCATCGTCAACTACTCTCCAGGCATGGAGGACTTAGAAATTGTGTTTAGAAGGAACACAAGCTCTTCTGTTTGTTAACGTTCATGTGGTAGTGCCTGCGTCAAATTTGGCTGATGTAAAATGAGTGGCCCAGAAGTTACGATTAATCAGTCAACTGAAGTGTTTTCAAGCACATCTAGATAACCAAAAACTATTGTAATAGTGCTTCAGTTTTTTTTTGGCTTAAAAGGATGGACTAAGTTCAGTACTTTTTTTTCAAATTTTTCAAAACACTTAGGTTAGAAACGGCAGTTTAAAAATTTTTCAACGCAGCTTGCTTTCTTTTTCTGCTTTATACTTTAAATAAATATGAAGAAGATCGCTTTTTCCGTTTAGATACCAGAAGATTTTAAAAATAGTTTTTCAAAATGCTTTTTTGTTTTCGTGTTGAATTTCTCTAGCTCTAGCTGTAACTTAAAATGATTTATTCTTTTATTTTGTGATTTTTTTTTCGAAAATGTGTTCAAACAGCAGTATTAAAATTTTTTCTGAACCACATGACTTAACCACATGGTTTACTTTGGGTTGCTTAATACGTGCGTGAGTTGTGCCAACTACAGAGGCATAAGTCTTCTTAACATCGCATACAAGATCTTTTCTGCTGTACTGTGTGAACGCCTGAAGCCGTTTGTCAACAATCTGATTGGCACATATCAGTGTGGCTTTAGTCCAGGAAAGTCCACCATCGATCAAATATTCACACTGCGGCAGATCTTGGAGAAAACCCAGGAATTCCAAATCGATACACACCACCTATTCATCGATTTCAAGGCCGCGTATGACAGCATCTATAGAGACGAGCTATATAGCGCAATGTCTAGTTTTGGCATCCCTGCCAAACTCGTCAGTCTGTGCAGGATGACGATGGAAAACTCACGCTGTTCCGTCAAGGTCGGCAAAGACCTCACCGACCCCTTTGATGTCAAAAAAGGATTTAGACAAGGCGACGCGCTGTCATGCGACTTCTTTAACATCATACTTGAGAGAATTGTGCAGAACTCTCGCGCCAACACCAGAGGTACAATCTTTCAAAAGTCCGTTCAACTACTTGCATACGCAGACGACATTGACATAATCGGTAGAACAAAGCGTGATGTCAGTGAAGCCTTCGTGAGTATTGGGACGGAAGCGGCGAATATGGGTTTAGCAGTCAATGAGGGCAAAACCAAGTATATGCTGTCATCAAGAAAAGACACCCAACACCGACGTCTTGGACAAAACATCACCATCGACAGCTATAACTTTGAGGTAGTTAGGGACTTTGTCTACCTGGGTTCCGCTATCAATTCAGACAATGACACCAGCGCTGAAATCAAACGAAGGATAACTCTTGCCAATCGCTGTTTCTTTGGGCTAAGAAGGCAATTGAGGAGCAAAGCCCTCTCTCGAGCAACTAAAGTGTCCATGTATAAGACCCTCATCATCCCAGTCCTGCTGTACGGTGCAGAAGCATAGACCCTGTCAAAGGCGGATGAAAACACTTTAGGCTGCTTCGAGAGGAAAATTCTTCGGACGATTTACGGTCCCGTCTGCATAGACGGAGAGTGGAGGAGGAGATATAACATCGAACTGTACGGGCTGTACAGCGATACCGACCTAGCCAAAAGAGTCAAAACACAACGTCTACGATGGCTGGGTCATCTAGAGCGGATGGACACCAACGCCCCGGCCCGGAAAATCTTCGAATCCACACCGCAGGGACGACGCGGTAGAGGAGCACCGAGACTCAGGTGGCGCACGCAAGTGGAAGGCGACCTCAGCCAACTTCGCGTGCGAAACTGGAGACGGCTAGCTAGAGACAGAGCTGGCTGGCGAAGCTTGTTGGCTGAGGCCCAGGTCCACCCCGGACTGTAGCGCCACCTTAAGTAAGTAAGTAAGTAATACGTGCGTTAAATAATGGCTTTGTGCACTAAGCGGTTCAAAAGTAATGACCTCAAATACTTTGAAAAACGTCATCCGTTTTCACCTCTTAATTTCTCAAAAGCCTTTTAATATTTAAAAAAAAATCGATTTTTACTTTAAAGTTCAGTATCTTATTAAGGACTTTTCAAGGACTCGTGACTACATTTACATCATCACTTGGAATATTGACGCTTATCGAGGTAGTGTCAAGCCTTGCTTTGCCCAAGCTGTGTGAAAACGGAGGTAGACAAAAACTGGGTTATAACCACCCTTATATAATTGGTTTTAACTGGGTTATAACCATCGTTATAGTTCACCCTTTTGTCGTGCTTCTCGGTAAGGAAAAGTTGGAGGGGAATGATGCATTTTGGAGTGTGTATTTCGCTTCGCCTGATTTCTAATGAATGACTGGCGATATCACCGCTAGTAGTGGGATATGTTTGTATGGCTTTCGTAAAGACTTACACGTGTACAATGTTTAAAATTGCTGTCATATCATTTTCTTGAGACTGTATAACCTTATTACCATTTTATTTTTCATCCCTCTTTCACTTTATTTTAAGACGATGTTAATATACCAGTTTTCGGTAACGTAAAATTGTCCGACTTAGTTATGCGGACTGCTGTCAATTATCTCGTCTTTTTTACCTTAAATGTCTTAGTTCAAAAACTCTTTTATTAAAGCCACTTTCCGCAGTTAGATAGCCTAATTGTTGCATTACGTTGATTGAGATTTGTAAACGCGTCTTGTTTTCAACATCGTAAAGCTTAAATTGCTTAATCGACGAGTTGCTAATGTTACATATCACACTGACCCCCCATACCTAACCTATACGAGCTCTTGCCACAAATGTCTTGTCTTGAACAAACTATGTAATGACCTAATGACGCTGTTTCTGGGGTACTGTTCTTCTCCCACAGCTCCAGCAAGTTTATTCAATTGTCATGAAACTGATACCTCTACAACAAAAGCGAATCAACACGCGTACTCCAACTGTCCAGCCAGACAGAAGAATAGCGACCTCCATGACTTTCTTTTGTCCACAGCACTCAGCCCATTATCACCTCGTATTCTCTTGATCTAATTGCACTTCAAATACATCAGTACACACAATTAGATGAATGAAGTCACATACACGAGTTAACGTATGCCACCTGTTTGAAGTTCGTGCACCGAGGAGTGGATGGATTTCCTCATTAGATAATTGCCTCTGTTCTCACCGGCCAGCATTAAGATTTAACTTTCTCTAGACGCCGACCGCCACCTTACCAAACTGCAATTATTTTATTTCAAACACGGGTGGTAACCTCACTTACGCAGGACATCATTTCCATTAGGATGAAAAGCCACAAATCAATTCGCCCTTCATGGAGGGTGGTGATTGCCAAGAGATTACGAAAGACATTTTCTAGCTTACCTGCCAATTTCGAAAGGTAAAAGTGTTGATTTCCTCTTCGTCATCATTGCAAATAAATTTACAACGATTTCCTGTTCAAGATTGTGTCATATCCGACGGAGAATCTGCCTTAATGGAAATTTGTTTCTCGCATTTCGCGGAATTCACTTAGCGCTAAATGAAATGCAATCTATTTGGGTTCTTCTACATTTCTCTGAATTGTCTTCTTCTTGAGTGGTCTTAAAAAAATCTTTATTCTATCGATTTGTCTTTAAAAATGAAACTCATTCACAGCAGGGATACACCACCAGCGGTAGCATCCATCAAGCTCCAATACCCAGCTCTAACCACCTGCTGACAAGTGAGGAATCCTTACATCCTTCACCCACAGTGACAATTACGAACTCTCAGAGTAAAAAGGTGACTACTCTGGTGAGTCCAGCCGAAACACTTACTCCCGCCCAAGTTCTACAAAGCACCCCAAAAGTACCGTGCTGTAGTTTAATCGCAACAACCTCGACGACATCATCCCCGACGTCTGCTGGTATGTGTTTATTATCCTTTCTCGTATATACGGTTAAGTTTTTGTACTTTGTTTGTGTGTAAATAAACAATAGGTCAATAACTATAAAAAAATGTTTGCTATAGATTTACAGAGAGATAGCTGGTTCCATACACACCATCACCATCCGCACCCGCACCACCCACATCATCCCCATCACCACCCGCAACTGGAAGATCTGGTGTACCCGACCCAAGCTCATCACCATCCCTGCAAGTTTGGCCTAGAAAGTCCTGAAGGCTATTTAAACTCAAGGTATAATGGTAAGCGTGTGTATATTAATAAAGCGTTAAGGTTTGTTTAACCATTTCCAATATTTTCACGAGGGCTTACACAGTATAGATGCTCAATTTTTGAAAATTCGAAGTGCAGCCAACCCCCTGTGTTCTTGCCAGCTCTAACAGCTAAAGATAGAACTGGAAGTCATTAAACATTTGCCTTTAGCTATTTACGGGGAAAACAATATGTTTTCATTATTAATATTTAGGTGAAACAATATTGCTTGCGTTCAGGATGGAGGCGGAGTGTTAAGGAAAATACATGTCTCGATATTTTCGTAATTTCATTATCTAATCGATTTTGAATAGGGTTTGTGCAAAGCAAACATCAAGGCTAGTTCAGTGGGTGTTTACCGAAACTTTGGCTCGAAGTTCTATTGGTTTTGGTACTCTCATTTTTAAACTTCCGGTTTTCGAAAACGTTAGATTTTTAAATGTGATGCGGTGAGCAATTTCCGCCACATTATGATAACATAATACTTGGAGTCCTATTTTAAAGTTTTCATCATGTTCCTCAGCTTAAAAACCGTGCTTAAGCCGAGGATAAACGAGAGAGAAATATAAAGTTCAAAAGGGACAAATTATGAAAAGGAAATTTGCAACACTCGGCTTGGCTCATAGGCCATGGTCGGTTCATGCCTGGGATGCTGTTGCCTTCAATCATCTGTAATAGGCTTCCCGTCGTTATAAGCCTTACTTGTAATCAGTCGCTTAAAATAAGATTATTCCTTTTGCAAGTTCCTAATTGCAAGCCTAATGGAAGCTATCACTTATACAGGATTTGTTATTGTGAGCTGATTCGAAACTCTTTTCTTAAGGCTTTCTGTTGCAAGCTTAACCACGATTGATACTTGTGTATTGCAACCCATTGCAAGACTTACCGAAATAAGTGCTGCTGGTTTCCTGACGCAAGCTTTCAAACAAAGCTGGTGCTTGAATAAAATTTCTTACTGCAAGGTCTATCGAAGTTGTGTTTAAGGCTTTCTTTTGCAAATTACTTGTTACTTGTATATCTAAGGTTTCTTGTTACAAGCCTTATGGAAGCTGCTACTTATATAAGGTTTCTTGCTTTTTTTATAATTGCCTCGCGATCAAGGGGTTACAAGTACACTTAAGATGCGTAGCACATCGCAAGTGGAGGAAAGATTTTGAGATAGATAGAAAGATAGAAGGGAAAAGTAATTCTCCATCTAGCACGCAATGATGAGCCAGTATGGAACATGAAAACTCTGCACAGAAACACTAAAAATTACCCCCGCAAGTGACATGACCTTGCGGAGAAAAGCAATGACATAACTAGGAGAGTATATCTTTAAAACATGTGGCATGCACCTAATTGTTGTCCATTCTATTTGCATTCTGGAAGAGAAAGAGGCGTTTTATATTTGGCCGATCCTAACCTGGATAACAGACGCCGACCGGAAAGCCGTTAATTTTGAGACAGACGCTCCTGGATTTTTTGTTTTTTGCTGATTTTGGTCCGCCCCGGATATTTTCCATACCGGTACCCACCATATGTGGTGAGCATTCCCCTATCCGCCCAATTGGGGACCAGCAACCCCAGAAGGGAGCTGCTGCAAGCTCAACCGAAACTGTTGCTTGTGTAAGGCTTTCCTTGAAAAGATTGTCGAAGCTTTTTATGCTTGGTTGCTTCCATGCATTTTCTGGTTGGATAACCGAGCTCTGAATCGAGCCACAGCAAGAATCTTATTAAAGACTACGTTAGCGTTTGCGCCTAGATGTGTGTCCTGCCTCGATAACTATCGATTATAATCAGGACTTCGTTGACGTTTTGACTGTTAGAAGTAACCCATCGAATTTGGTCCGATAAACGGAGATTAACCCCGGGGCGAAATTAACTAAAAATATGATTTCTCAAATCCACATCAGCGTAACTTTGAAACTTAGCTCACTTACTACGTTTCAGCCAACAAGCTTATTGCCAGCCTTCCAGCAACCCATCTTCAGTTTTCCACGCGAAGTTGGCTGATGTTCCCTCCAAATGCGTGCGCCACTTTAGTCTCGCTGCTAAGTCTTAAAGCTTGTTTTAGATACAGTTATGGCCACACAAAAACTAGCCAAAATTAACTTAATCATCTTTCACTGGATTGCAGCCCACAGTGGCTTTGAGGGAATCGAATTAGCAGAATCGCTCGCTAAAGTCGGGCATCTCTACTACCCAGGACCTAAACCGTTCTGTGGAGTCAGCAAAAGACTCTTCAGAAGCTTTATGAAAAACTTATCCAGTACTGAATCCAACGAGGTCTATCTTAACACACCTCTGGACAGCATTGTTCCAAAAAATGCTTTCTCTAATTCCCCCCAGGTCTAACACCCTGACCAACCTTGACAGGGCTGATTTAAAAATCCTCACTGGAATCTTCAGCTTCCATTGCAAACTGACAAAATATCTCCATCGCATCGGCCTTTCACCGGACGCCATACATGCAGTTTCGCCTTGATAGCGATAAGTCCTCTCCACACATAACCATGGAATATCCGGCACTCTATCGTCTGAGGAAAAATATCCTCGGCGAAGAAATAATTCCTTCGGCAAACCCAGCCGATATCGTTCCAGAGAAGATCCTCGTCTTCCTAACTGCCTACGGAATAAGAAGATGGCTCTAGTATTTTATCAGAGAAGTCACAATAGGCTCTCCTGACAAACAATATAATCTAATCTAAGTCTCGGTGCTCCTCTACTGCCCTCCTTTCGTGGTGGAATTAAAGATTTTCCGGACTGAAGTAATGGTTTCCAGCCGCTCTAGATTACCCAGTCATCGCAACCCGTTTCTGCTGCTTATCCTTATCGTTTGATGTCAGCGCTGGTGTCATTGTCTGAGTTTATAGCGAAACCCAGGTAGACAAGATCCCTAACCAAAGTTAAAGCTATCTATGATGACGTTTTGTCCAAAACTTGGTTTTGCACTCGTTGACTGCTATAATACTGCTGTCCCAATGCTCACGAAGACTTCACTGACATCACACTGTGTTCTTCCAATGTCAATGTCAATGTCGTCTGCGTATGAGAGCAATTCTACGAACTTTTGAAAGATTGTGCCTCTAATGTTGCCGCGGGAGTTCTGCTCAAGTCTCTCATCCTTTAATCCTTTTTTGACATCAAAAGGTCGGTGGGGTTTTTACCGAGCTTAAAACTGACGACTATATATAGCTCGTCTCGATGTTGATGCTATCACACGCAGCCTTGATATCGATATAAAGGTTGTGGATATATCGATTTCGAACTGCTGGGTTTTGTCCATAGATCTGCAGCAGATAAGGATCAGCGCAGATTTCCTGGCCTAAAACCAAACCGATTTAGACCTTTCAGTTTTCAGATTGTTGACACAATTACTTTAAGCGGTCACACAGTACCAGCAGAAGACTGGGGCCTCTGTAGTTCACACAATTCAGAGGGTCTCCCTTCTTGAGGATCGGGCATACAATGCTGAAGTTTCACTCATCAGGCATGCTTTCCTCCGACAACATCTTTCAGTTCAGATGTTCTGGTGCATGCTTCTAACCAGATCATCGCTAGCGCATTTAAAAAGTTGGGCAGCTAGGCCGTCAACTCTGGTTACTTTGTTGCACTTAATCTTAGACGCCGCTACTTTCACTTCATCCAGGTCGGGTGAGCGTGGCGGTATCGTTCGTATGCGTCATCGATTATTTCTTCGCCAAGGTTTAATGGTTTATTCTGCCTGTCACCGGGACTCGGTTCGTCTTGAGTAACCTTTGTAAATCCTCAGCACCGACTGCGATTCCAAAACACGATTCATGTTTAACGAGTTGATCGTTTTCACAAGCTTCAGTTCGAACTTTATACCCTTATGGTGGGACCTTTTGATCCTGTGGGAAAACTTTCCAACGTCATTCCTGTTGTCGAATCTCTCTATCAACTGAACCATGCGCTTCTCCTGCTCTTTATTTTTCCTTTGGAGAGGCCGGTATTCCTCTCTCCTCCTGTGCTCGTAGAGCTCGCTCTAGTCCTTCTGTATTGAGCAGCTTTGTATGCTGCATGTTTAGCTGGCATTCATCGCCAAGCGATGTGGTGTGAAACCAAGCACATCTGAGGCGGCATCTTTGATGGCTTTTTGGCCATGTTGCCACTGGCTGTCAACACTTGATGTTAGCTGCATAGAACTATGTAGAAGGTTTTGAGAGACTCGGTTGGAAAAGGATGGAGCGATCTCTTGCGGTTGTAGCCTATCGACGCGACGTCAAACTTTCTAACAGTGCATATTTCCATTTCTTGGCGTTGGCCTGGAT
The DNA here is from genome assembly GCA_947623515.1 of Neoascia interrupta. NCBI lineage: Eukaryota > Metazoa > Arthropoda > Insecta > Diptera > Syrphidae > Neoascia > Neoascia interrupta. The sequence goes on along the minus strand of OX392464.1, from coordinate 4,317,376 downwards.
ATCCGTAGCTGTGCCTTATGGCTACAACGAGGAAGTTATTCGAGCCAACGTTGGCCCCTCGGAAAGTTCGGACTACATCATACTAAAAGAGTGTCGATCGCAGTATGGTTAATCTGGTCAAATGTTCAGAAGACCTCCATATACCCTCTGTGAGTGTTAAGATATGCGAGAACTTTATACTAGCTACCACAACCTGTCGCTGTCGTCCCGAAGCAAAGTCGATCAGCTAGAATCCGTTAACGGAGATCATGTCGTGCAGGCTGTGTTTTCCGACCGTGCGACCAAAGATGCCTTCCTTCCTAGCTTGATATTAAAATTCGCCTATAGGACAACCTTTATATGTAATGGCTAGGGCATTGCTCATACGTCGTTATCTTTCTCCTCTGTCGGGGCATGCGCGCATTTGAGGTTAATGTTGGCTTATCTCACCTTCATGCGGATCGGCCGACGTGATGTGCTCGATCACATAATTGAAGCTCAAGACTTTTTGCCTAAGACTGCCTCCAAACCACAAACCTTACATGTTCTTGATGGGATACAAAAACCAGCGATACAAACGGAGCCAAGTGTACTCCACCGCTCAAAAAATCCATCCAAAACACCCGCGCAAGAACTAGTGCTCAACAGTTCAACCTGGAGCCTAGTTTTGGGTGTACCGCGTTGCATTGTTATTCCTTTTTTAGCAGAACAACACGTTTGTGGAATAAGCTGCCTCAAGAGATCGTTCCTTCTCACTTTAGTCCTCAACAGTTTAAAACTAAAGTGCAAAGGTTTCCTCTACTCTGATCCTTTCGCGTTATGTTAACACATCACAAGGGTATCCAAACCCTTGAATGGGAGTGCTTCATATATAAAAAAACGAAAACAAGCGCTGTTTTGGCTGCCGGTACCAGACGCTGTAATATCGCAGGTTTTCATCCTTCTTTTTCATCCTTTTAACCGGCCCATCCCACCGGATTTCTTGAATGTCAGTGATATTTACCTTGCTACGTTGCATTGGTTGCCAACATTTAATCTGTCCGATTCTGAGGCTTTTTGCAGGTTCGTAACTAGATTTTTCTTTACTTGGCCGGGAAATTGCGCCGAAGGCACGACCCCAATTTGAAACCCAAATGGCTCCAAGGACGGAGATCAGCTAACCCGTTCGACGCTCGGACAACCCGTTTAGAAGCCCATATATAAGGTGAATATGGTATAGTTCGATTTGATTTTAACTGGTGGACACCACAGTTAATTCCACCTGCAAAATTCATCCGCTGTCATCCAGATGCAAGGATAAGAGCCTTTGAGAAAGCACTCATCCCGCCTCTATCGTTTTCTACCCCAGACAACCTTCCAAGTGCGTTGGAACCCAATCTCCCTTTGAGGTACTAGGCACACGGTGTTCACCGCGGGGAGGTGAGAGTGGGAGTCGATAAACAGAAGTTGACTTAGCAAACTTATGAATGCTCTGCATCCTCTTAGGTGCTCATGTTTATCCTTTGACCGACTGAAACTCAATTTATCTCGCACCAAAAATATTTCCTCTGTTGCAAAAGCTCCTTTCTGTTTAGGTGGAAGCTTTAATTATTTCTTACAAGCAGAAAGACGCTTGTTGGAAACAATTCAAGTGTTTAAGGGTGTTTTTTTTTGGAAAATCAATCCTCTTTTTTTCTCTTTTTTCATGAAAACATCTAATTTGAAACATTTATACAATAACTTAACTTTTTTCTTCTGTTGTGTTTGTTTTTTCAATGTTTCTACTTTTTTCAATGCAGAATCGTGCTTGTGACAAATTTGTGACCCTTGTCGGAGCTCGACTTCTTCTTCTCTTTCTTTGTGCTTTGCTATATGGATTAAAGTCAAAATGGGTCATTTCCAGCATGTTTCTCTTACTAACCTTATCCCTAGCCTTCAGCTGTGCCCTTCTTGCTGGTTGAGACCACCCTGAGCCATCACCCTGGGTACGAGACTTTTTTATCCCGATCAAGTAAACAGTTACATATACTAACTGAGTTTTGTGTAGAGAACAATACCCGTTTGATCCCGGCAAGTATCCTTAAAGCTTGTTTACTTTCGAGACTCCCACTCAATTTATGCGTATCTCTATTAAACGTTCCGTCACTAGACAACAAAAGAATCAATTTTCTGCCATCAAAATCCATAATATGCTTCTGCTATTGAACTGCAATTTGCAAAGTATTTATGGCGCCTTTTAACATATCCCTCTCTAGCAAAGCCACCACGTGTATAGCATCTTTTAAACCTAACTCATGTTTTTCTCTCTATATTTTCCCATTAATAATAATAATAAAAAAAAAACTGCACGCACATAGCCAACGTCAAAGGAGTCCGTAATGAAAGAACATCATCTTTTTTCGACATACCTGCTGTGACGCATCCCTATTGCTACAGGTAAGTCATAATAAGATTTTCCATAGAATTCACGCAGCTCTGGCTTTTTGTATCCACTAACTGCTTTTTTATTGAGATCAAAAAGCACTACATAGTCGAATATGATGATAAGTAAGAAAAATGTTGTTTCTTGTGATTACAGATTCCCGTCCACAACTCCAACTGGGATGCTGAAGAAGAATGATGACGGTAAGAAGGATTATTGTGTATCTTATAGTCCTGTGATTAGAGGCCGCGCGTTTCAAATTTCCAATCGAAGATTCTACACTGTAGGCTCATGATTTTTTTTTTTTTAATTTTGACTCTTTACTTTCTTTGCACGTATCTCGCCCAAGGATACACTCAAGGAAGTCAATCAGATTAATAAGAAAACGCAACAATGTGTTCTGTAATCCAATTTTTTCCATGCCTCCTTGCCACTAATCCATCCGCGAAAGGTGATTTGCATATATGAGACGTGCACTTTTAAGGAGTGCGGTAATTTTATCAATAGCCGCGATTTCTGACTTTAGAAAAAATCCAAATTCAATTTGTGCCTCAAATTTGTGAATACAAACAATCATTTGTTACACCAGTGTGACTTCGCGAACCCACCCCAGCTCCATATCATCCGCCAAGGATTCGACGGTGATGAGTTGTTTTCATCCCCTGCTTGCTGGAGATTTATCAAAAATTCTGCCTTCGCAAGGACGATGCTTTACACCGATGGGGGTGGGAGGATGTAAGCCAAAAGAACATCACCGTAGTAAAGTGCAGGGAGAAAAAATAAAGCAGGTAGCAGACATTCCATTATTGAGATACTAGTTAGTAGATTATGCAAGCAACAATCCTTTTTGAATTATTAACGTCTTGTTATGATGATGGATTGTGTATGTTTCAGTGAGCTCGCACCAGCAGGGGTTGGGGGTGATCTTTTAATAATGCAGCGCTGTTAAATGCCTCGACCTATTAGGTAGACAAGTCCTTTGGCATGTTTCATTGGATTTCTATAGATTAAATCAAAGTAAAACATAAATTTCGTGATATAACATTGTTCGGTTGAGGCGATGATGTTGATGGACGTGGGCCATGTAATGCTGGGTATGATGTTATACTCCAGGGAGAATGTTTAAATGAAAAATGTAACAGTCGTCTGGTCGTAACAGAGGGGTTTAATGCTCTTTAAATGGTAAATTTTTAATTACTTTGGGGGGATTTTTGGATGCATGAGGCATATTTCGTGGAAGAAAACTTAGCGAAGATTTTGAAATCTGTTCTTCGCGCAGTCCGATTATTTTGAGTCCATTTAAATGAAATATTTTGGAGCTCTTAAATGTTTCTCTCTCCTATAAGCAAATGTTCAATATCTTTCTTTCATATTTTACTGCAGGAAGCAACTTGGATGTGTCCTTCGGAAGTAACTCCCCCACACTGGCAATGTCGCATCATTTCCACCATCATACCAAAATTGAACATCCTGATTCGACTACAGCGACCACAACGACGACATCGGTGAACAACCTGAATCCCTTGCACTCGTCATCTCTCCTGACAACTGCAAAATCATCAGAAAACAGCTACTCTTCATACAACAGCGGATACAATATTCAACGAGTTGGTGAAACTTCGACGGTGAGCTCGTCTGAAGGCGAAATCAAATTTGAAAACGCCTACAACCCTTCCGCGTACACATTGCGTCCGGTAGAGTCCTCACTAGTCAGTTCCACAGAGTCCGAAATTAAATTCGAAAATTTATACGCCAGCTGTAATCCAATCTCGAGTAACACAATCAACCAACGGAGAGGTTCCCTACAATTGTGGCAGTTTTTAGTGGCACTACTGGACGAGCCATCTACCAGGTAAACTATAGTTCAGCAGAAAACAGTCAAGGAAAAAAAACATAACCACACTTCTCACACCTTTCTTCCATATTAGCTCCAGTTGCATTGCCTGGACTGGACGTGGCATGGAATTCAAACTGATAGAACCGGAAGAAGTGGCACGCCGATGGGGTATACAAAAAAACCGGCCAGCCATGAACTATGACAAGTTGTCCCGAAGTCTGCGATACTACTACGAGAAGGGCATCATGCAAAAGGTGAACGGCGAGCGATACGTTTATAGGTTTGTTTGCGATCCTGAAGCCTTGTTTAACATGGCGTATGGTCATCTGAATGCAAAAGGACAGTGTGACAGTCATTTTTTGTCTCCTGCTGCCATGAAGGCTTCGAATGGCTCTCTAGATCAAATGGGTTCGGCGGGAAGGGACATGGACCACACATCAGAGGGAAAGTCAGTCGATTCGCTTTACTATGGCGAAGCTATGCAAAACAAATATTAGTTTTGGCCAAGTACTGTGAGAATGTAAAGTTTTTTTTTAAGGAAAAATCAAAACAGTTGGAAATAAATGTTAGTGTTAATAGTTGCGATTTCTTTACTCTATAGAAAATTCTCGAATTTTGACCTTCTTGAAAGAGCTCTTCTATATTTGGTGGATCCTAGGGGAGGATCGATGATCCCTTAATCTAGTTTACAACTTCCAGGCTAAGAGAAAACGAAAAAGATGGGGTATAAATAATACTAAAATGGTAAACTGACTCAGCGTCAATTTACATGATACCACACGATTATTCGGCTGGATAATGTCGTTACCTACAATCTGGCACTCAAATCATAGAACATAAGTTTATTTAAAAGAAATGTCATCCTCAGCGCACCACACAACGACAATGGAATTTAAATGTCATTGATTTTTGATCTCTTATTCGTAAGAAGTATTTGAACGCAAGCCGATTTTTTGAACCAATATTATTTGACAGTCACTGATGTAAGAAAAAATCAAACTGGGATAGTAAAAAGTGCAATCCTTATAGTCTAGAGGTTCATTCGATGAAAGCCCTAATGGCTATGGCACCATAGTTCACATTTTGTGTAAGTTGTTCTGCGTTCGTAAAAGCAAAGACAAAAAACCATTGCACCCTGAGGTGTATTCGATGAGAGGGCAATAGCGTGCCAGTACAGCACTGAAGGTGCCCCGAGCACTTTTTTCAGGGCAGAAAACTTAGCGTGCTGGATCTGAATGGTAAGTTGTTTGTCAACTATGAAGTTTGATTTGACAGCTTCGCAGTCCGGTGTGATGGAAACTTGAACTTTCGTAGATTGAACTGAGTTTTTGACAAGAGGTGATCGCATTGAGTGTTGTGATCGTTAATGAGTGCATTTTCATGGCGCACTGTTCTGGTTTTATTGAAAGACTTTAAAGTCAGCTTCAATTTTTGACATATACGACCTTTTGGTCGTTCAGAAGCGTCCGCGATCATTTTGAACTCTCCTCAAACCTTTTTTTCACTCGTTTGACAGTTTTTCTTCTGAAAAGATGAGAAATAGGTTTCTGGGTGAGAGTTTGTTCCTGTTTCGGGACCGCCAACCGACAAGGCCATTAGTGTGCTGTAGCATTTGAATACGAGTTGTTTGTCAACTGTGTATTTTGATTTGACAGTTTCGTAGTCGGGTGTGATTGAAACTTGAATTTTAGTTTTTTGAACTGACTTTTTGACAACAGATGATCACGTTGTGTGTGAGTGCATTTTCATGGCGCATTTGGGCTGATTTTATTAAAAGACACTTACGTCAGCGTCAATTATTGGCAAAATGTCAAATTATCATGGCAATTATTGACAAAATGGCCTTTTCGGTTGGTCGTCTATAAGCATCTGGGAGCATTTTGTACGCTCCTGAAACTATTTTTTTGGCACTCGTTTGACAGTTCGTCTTCTGAAAAGATGAGAAATTTGCTTCTGGCCATGAATCCAGAATCGAAACCAAAAGCACACCACATACAGTCATACAGCACATGTGCCATGTTGAGATAATGTCATTAGGCTCTTGTAGCATAACTTTTATTACAGAAATATAACTACAAAAAATAAAAAAAAAACCTGTTTGGCTGTTCGGTTGTAATTCCGAATCCGCGCGTTCGTGGCCATTCTTCCGGATTGCCAACTGAAAAGGCAATCCGGAGAATGCCCATGAACGCCCGGATTGGCCATGAACGCCCTTTATTAAATCCTCTAAAAATCGTGCGACTTACCATACAGATTTAAATTCTCTCGACAAGCGATTAAAATCCCATTAACAAACCTATTTTCTGCAGCTTTGTAACAGATTGAGAATCAAAAAAGACAAACTGAAACTGTCCCTGTACTACAGATCTGTCAACTGTCTAAAGTGCGTTTTCTATTGTGATTTTTATGGCGGAAATCGTTTTTCGCTCCTGGGAAATGACATCGACACGCTCTTTTGAGAGCCAAAATGACAGAAACAGATTGCTCGTGTCAAATTTATCCTATAAAAAATAAATAAATAAATAGAGTGGCGCAACAGCTCGAGGTGAACCATGGCCAACTTCTCAACAATGTATGCTGGTGTGTTAGTTTCTTTACATACAAGGGGACCTACAAAGTTTTGCCGAATCCGAACGGCACTTTGAGAAGTTTTTCAAGACAAATGATACTCTCGGAGGGCTTGTCAGACCCTCGCGGAGGTGGGGACCGTGAAAAAGAACAAGTCTTTTTTTTCAGGTGACGATGGCAGGATTCGAACCCAGACCTCCGGCGTAGTAAGCACACACACTAACCACTACGCCACGGCACCCCACTCTAAATTTATCCTATACTTAATTAAAAAGCTAACCGAACGTATCGGTTCTTATCCTATATATGCCTGGTGGAACCACTTTGGGATTTATTTCTAATCGTCCCCCGCTAATCTTCTTTTAATTGCCGGTGGAGACATAGTATAAGATAGAGACTGGCTTGTGTCGGCTCGTGTTAAGGATATTTGAATAAAATACTACTTTTCCGATTTTCAACAATTTATTTTGGCCTGTAAACTTATGTCTCGTAACATCTTAGCACGGTCCCAACCACTACAAATTGCGAAAACCCCCACCTGCTTATGAGCTCTTCTTCTTTTTCTTCGAAACCTCCTCATCGCTGCCGGACTCACTGCCACTACTTGAGGTCGCTGCTGACTTCCGCTTCGTCGCCTTCGATTTCTTCGACTTTTCAATGTAAGCCTTGACTTTGTCCGGTTGTGGGCTGTACGCCCAATGTATCATTTCTAAGTGAATCTCTGATGGTTCACCGGACTCGTTGAAAAGTTTCGCATCTTCTTCCTTTAGCTTTTCAGCAAGTTTCTTCAAATTAGTATTTCTAATAATATCCCAAGAGATGGTGTCGTCGTCCTTGGGGAACATTGTTCGTAAATGCTTGTAGTTGCCTTTGGCCTTGGAGCCGCCATAGGCGCGAAGAAATTCATCGGCTAGACTGTCCTCTTCCGGTGCTGGCAAATCTTCAATAACCGAGTAAGCCAAGTAGGCTTTGTTCTCACGAATCATGTTTTCTTTGTCGAATTTCTCGAGGAAGTCCTCGAGTACTTGAACACCCTCTTGAATGGACTTGACTTTTTCTTCATTTTTGGCACCGGACAGAACGCGTTTCGAACTTCCAATGAGGCCTCTTATTGCAAGCTTTTGGTAGTCGGGATCACGGCCCTCTAGAATTCTGGAATGAAGTAAAAAAATAGACGTGTAGGTATAAAGATTTTCAGAAACAAAACAAATAGGAAAGTATATTAACAACGAAGAACACTGAAGGGTTCAGTTTTATTTTGATCGGAGTAATACTTACAAGATTATTAACTTTTTGTGTGCGAGGAACTCGGTTGGTAAAGTATACATAGGCCCATAGTTAAAGTCGTTCTTGAAACCCGAGTCTTAATAAACTTAGGTCTAACCAATGAGTAAGTGCTTCAGTGTGTACTCTGAAGTTATGCTTATGTTATTGTTTTTTTTTTGACATTTTATAAGTAGTGCCAACTTCGAATAGGGGCGTGGTCCAAATGACGTTTGGGGCTTATGTCCCAGCTAGGTGAGACATTAACCCCAAAAAATAAATTTGGGGCTTATGTCCCTGCGCCAATTTTGTTCGATTTGGAGCAAAAATATTGAATAAAATGCATTTCAAAATGTACCCTTAAAATAGATGCTACGCCCACTGGAAGAGGTTTACCAATTAAATTTTTCTTTTTTGTGTCTTACATTTATTAGGAGATATGCTTAATGTCAAATTTCAGCCTATTAAGACATCTCACTGATTTGAAAGCTTTGGAGGTAGTTGCACATTAGACCTATCGTGGGCGCGGCAAGGACCACGCCATGCTTACGTACGAAATTTCACCTCCCTACCTCAAAATTGAAGGCCTGAAAACATGTGACATATAGACAGACGGACCGACATGGCTTATTCGATTCAAAATTCGGTCTCGATCATATGCCCTTAAGGTCTTGGGGTCTACGTCACCGTCTTACAAACTATGTGACAAAGTTAATATACCTCCTATCCTATGGGATGGGGTATAAAAAGGCGGACAAGCTTATAGCGAAAAGCTGCTTACGTAGGACTACAATAACAGCTACCTAATGAAACAATTCACTTCATCTATGCCTTGTAAAAGCAGGAGGAGTCGAAATGTCTCAGTATTCTGTCAAAAGATTTGATCGTTTTACATTTTGCATGGTTTATTGAGAATTAAGAGATTAATTATCCACGTGAGTAAGAGATGCACTTTTCGATTTTGGGAGGGATTTGAACTCAGCTACTCATGCAAACATTTTTTCTGTCAAATGTCAAATTGAAGCAATTTATTTGTTTGTATAGTAGCCCCGGTTGCCCAGCGGGGAAAATTCTCGATATTAAGAGCAATTGTTTCAAGTATCAATGAAAAACGTTATTAGTGTTGTATATGTAGTTAGCGTATTCGGATTGACATTCCTAGTTAGTAACGGATGGAAAACCTAAAAATAAGTTTAAAAAATCATTTGAAAATTAATCAAAACACAAGTGATCGTTTAGAACCCTATTTTCCATCAGCCGGACAGATTTAGAAACACTTTATGCTAAGTTTGCACTTGTCGATTTGTTATTGACAAACGACGTATTTTTAGGTGATATTAAGAAATTGGCAAGTGGAAACAGACACAGTGTCTTCAAATTGACATGTTAATTGGCTTATGCTTTGCCAATTTTCTCTTTAATTGACAAAGAGTAGAACCGTCAAAGTTTGCCAGTAAATCGACAAGTGGAAACTTAGCATTATGCTCTGTTTGACAACCCAAAGAACATACATATGTGCCAAATTGACAAAAAAGTCATCCCCTGTGGTACATATTGGAATACATCATTTTTGATTGACTCGAGGCTATTGACAAAATTGACAACTTTTTACTGTTTTTTTGCATGCATAATTTGGCAGTTGATTACCACTGACGTCAGATTTGCAGTAACTTCCGCCGAAAAAATGCCATAACATGCGCCTACCGTTTCTTTTATGATTTGAACCAGTCATAAGACGAAGTTTATTAAAAGAAAACTAGAATTTATTTTTTATTGTTTTCACCGAACAATTTTAAGCTTAAGTTAACACAAGCACTCTCTTGTTGCCATTTTTCCTCTCAAAAAAAAAAGTGACGAAAACATTTCCTATTAGGAAAAAATATTCCGTTATAAAAATCAGAGTAGCAAACATATTTTTCAAAGATTTTCCTTTTTTAAGTCTTGAACTGAGCAAACGATGTGTGAAAAAAGTTATGGCTTATGGGCAGATTTATTTTAAACCTGTTACCGAAAAAATTTGAGTTCACGAATTAAATCTTGAGATTTGTGGAAGATCTGTGTTAACTGACATAAAAAGGAAATAATGCTCTGCAACTGCATCCTTAACGAAATACGCAACTGACAGCTCACTTAAATACATTCTTATGGAGTCACCCAAAAAAAACACATGTCAAAGTTAAACATTTTTGGCTTTTTTTATACAAAACCTAGTTGGATTGCTAGTTGTCAAGTCAAGGTTGGCGCTTGACGCATCGCAGCATTATGACAAGACCTTTGGAAATGTGAAATTCACCGGTACCCACACATAATTTTAAAAATTTCGCTAGAGTTCAAACTCTCGCATAAAATTCTCTTCGAAATGAAAACCCTAAGTTAAATAAGTTTTATCTGATAAATCAATCTAAAAACCCTTGATTAACCTTCATGACAATCAATATGACATTAAAATCCTACATCATCGATTAATGTAGCCATATAAACTGCCATCCACTTAATAATGCGTGAACAATGCGACTAAAATATAAAAAAGCATACTTCCCCCACGTAGATACACACAATATGGATTTCTATTTCGGAAAGGTCACCGCCGAAAAATGTACACACAACGACTTCAATTCGTACAACGACTACGTCACACCAAAACATTTCAACTTTTGTTTATTTTCAAATTAACGTCCGGGGGATGACTTAATCGCCGAGCTTTCCGTCAACAAAAGCCGCATTAGAGATGTACCCATGTCCCATACTACACCTAGTCGGTAAGATAGATACCTGCTCGTATACCAAATCGACCGAATCGAACATGATGGAATTATTTAAATATAAACATTCCAGATGCATGAAGTCAATCCGGTGGATATGGGCTTCAAACTTTGTACTCACTTTAATGTCTTTTCGGCGGCTTCCTTGTCCTTGAAGCCGAGTCCCGGAACAGTGTCAACCTTGTCGGTGTTGTCGGTTTTGGCGTTTTTGTTGGCCGCGCCTCCGCCATTTTCCTCCAGCCACTTGTCGAACACCTCGATGGCTTCATTTATATTTTTAACTTTTTCCTCGGCCTTTGTCACTGCGGATTGGCAATTAAAAGATACAAAAGTGACAAATTAGTTTCGATCATCTTCTCGAAGATTTGTAAGGCGATTAGTTAGGCATACTTGAGAGTACTCGTTTGGCTCTACCCAGGAGACCACGCACTGTCAGCTTTCGGTATTGCATGTCATGGCTCTCGAGCAGCTTTAGCGTCTCCTCAGCCTTCTCCTTATCTTTGAAACCGAATTTCGATTCACCATTTGACTCTGACATGTTGAATTTGTGTTTTGTATAAATAAATGCACTATACTAGATTTTAAGTACAATTTTTTTTCGAAAGATTCTAAGACCGTGCAAACTGACCTACTTCTAAGATGATACTGAATTTTCGGCACAAGTGTGGAACCAAGTATGCTTCATTAGTTTCTATCGGCCGGCTATTCAGGTTCTTCTAATGCTTTCGAAAGCTTTCGAAGCAATTTTTCATTCGCATTAGAAACGAATGTGTAACTTTGGGCTTCATGCTGGGGGTGATGATGAATGAAGAGTGCTCTACGAGGGAGAGCTTCATCGGCTTACTGTATAGGAAGTCGCGTAACTTCGTTATTATAAAGATATGATGTCATTGATAAGGTGAGCTATAGGTACAAGCTATAGCTATGTTCCCAGCAAACTGAAATACAAAATTGGAGTAGGTGAAATAGTTAAGTGACGGCTTGATTTTACCATTCTAGGTAGTAAGTGGTAGGTAAGTGCTAGGTAGTAAGTGTTTTTCTGATTATTGTCGTTGAGTAGGTATTTTATAAATAAATGGGTATGCGTGACAGATGACAGTGAAGGGATGTTGATGGATGTCAAATATGATTTCGAGGGTGGAAAATTTAAATTGTGATATCATCAAAAAATTACAGACTGTAAACACTCTCTAATGTTAATTTTCAGCTCGTCTCGAGGTGGGTTATAATTATGAATAACAAAATTGGTTACAAGCCAATGACATATGGATAAATTATTCATTGTATGTGTTGCGACGATTGATTAACCAAATTGACCAAACCAATTCTGCCCCATCCAGAACTACAAAACAGAAACGTGTGTTTGAACGATGTTTGATCATATGTGGTGGCATAAAGAGTGAAATAATATGATAACAGGAACGTTTTGAGACAGACAGTTTCAAGTCTCCGTTCACAATTTGGGATGAGCACACCCTGCAGCAATATCCAAACAAGTTCCTATAATAGTGTGTGTTTCAAAATCTTCAAAATGTCGTTAAGTGACTATAACGGACGAACTCAATCGGAATTTAGGTTGATCCCGATAAGTAAATAAATTTACCTACAGGGGTCGACCAATTCTCTAAAAGATCTTCAAAACGAACGGTGATTATTTCAATTCGGTTTTGATTAGTTTATCTGAAAAGTGTAAACTTTAATAAACCTTCCCCATGTAATTAATTTTTCTCGAAAGAAACTTCGGTTTATATCCCCTTTACGTCGAGTCTATAACTAGATCTTAAGATCTTTTGTTTACTATTGCCCCTTAAGTGAGAATTAGCCGCAAGGATTGGAGAGTGCAGGTGGGGTAGCCGATTACCATAAGACCGTTGCCGGAGGAGGATTCTTCGTTGAGACTCTGACTCAAGTCAGGATTAACTGTGGGGGAAAAGGAGAGCTAGTGGAAACGGTATGAACTTGGTATGAACGAAGAGGGAAATAAAATCGGTGTTCCCATAAGAGCGGAGTTTGTGATAAGGGTCACATCAATGACTTCCTTCCTGTTTCTGGTGATGAAGGTGGGATCTGATCCCTTCTTACAAATAATGAGGCTAGTAGCTATAATAATATCAAAACGGCACTCACCCCGATCGTCTCTGTCGCTGCTGCCCAGGCAGTATGGTGCGCATTGGCATCACAGTCTATCACGAGAGGATGTCTATCCCTCTCGGCCCGGCTTATTGTGTTGCGGATGATTTCCGCTAGTCTGGGCCCTGTCGCGTCGTAGGGCATATATGCCGATGCTACCCAGATGGATTCTCTTTCCCGCGTTCTATGCTGACGTAAACAAAGTCCGCATCGGTGATGTTGGGTACAAGAAACATTTTAAGGCTTTTCTTTGCAAGAATAAGGGCCCTGGTTTTACTCATAGTCTCCTGCCCTCAGTCCAGCAACTGTGTGATCATGAAGAACCCAGGGCCCCCGGATAAGGGCGATGTCTTCTCCACCTTCTTGTAGGCGGAGCAAAAGGTTAGCAGAAGCTGCTTTAGAGTGGTGTAGATTAATCTGTACCAACCGAAGCATCATTGCTAGTCGGTACAGACTTCTCTACAAATGCGGTGTCGCAGTGCACCGAATCAGAGGATTGCTCACAACCAGCCTGCTTCTCCAGAAGCTTTCCTTGGGACGGGGCAAGCCGACTCCACAGCTGGCCCAGAAACTGTCTTACCGTCCCTCTCGTAAACCTTCATATGTGTAATGTCACCAGCCCATAGAAGAACTTGAACCCCTTTGCATCCAAGGGGGCAATAGATTCCGGGTTCAGTAGTAGTGAAACTAATCGCCCGGCATCAGTTGGCTCCTCAGCTTGATGACCTTCCAATTTTTGGTCGGAAGATCGGGGTTCTGTACTCCTATGAGTCGGAGAGGGTCCCTCTAACTGGAAGAGAGTCTTTGTCTAACTGGAATGTCTTTAGCTTTAGCTTCGCACCGGGCCATATAGCGCCTACCTCTGAGACCGCCGACTTGATGTAGTCAGCAGAGGGCTCATTACTACAGACCAGGAGTTTCACATCGGTCTTGTGCCAGCCCCCGTCCATAAAGGTTGGAGGTGCCAAAGTAGGATTGGCTAGGCAGTGAGTAAAGAAAGCAGAACCTTTAGGAGTCTCCAGTTTTCCGAGTCAATCCTACCCTAATCATCACCCTGGTCTATGGTACCCAGTAACAGATGATCCTTCGCAACCTCGCTGAAGAGCCTTGACACCGAGGATGTTTTTGCCTTCTCCGGGGTTTTAAGGGGCCGTCTTGAGACCTGGGTCTCTTGGACGTCGGTTTGAGGGCCCTCCCGAAGCGAGTCGGCTCCTTCGTCTAGTGCTGTGGAGCCCTCCCGAAACGTGTTGTTGACTTCCCTAGCAGGTGCCTTACTCCTGGGGTTTGCCGTTTCAGGCTTATTGACCGAGCCTTCATCGGGTTGGAGGGAAACGCGCCCTCCACAACTCCACGCCTTCATAGGGTTGACAACACTCGATGAACGCTTCAGCTAGTTTCGCAGACTCACGGTCGCTCGCACACTGTTCGCTTCTCCCTTTTTCAGCAGACGCATCAGAATGTACTCCACGGACCTTCGATTATTATAAAACCGGGGTGCTCAGTTTTATAAAAATCGCAGGTCCAATATTTTACCTGCGTTTCTACCCGCTGTAGAGCAACCTGCTGTAGCAGCCGCAAGTTCCGCAGGCACTGGAGCAGGTTGTTTAGCAGCAGGTTCCATAACGGTAGCGGCCTTCGAAGCAGAAGACGCCGAGTCCGTAGCCGTAAGGGAGTATCGTCGATGCTTAGCCTGTAGAGCTGTTTCTCCACCTTCCTTGTCTCATGTCCTGTCCTTTGTCATGAAGTATTTGACGTGGTCGTTGTCGTAGTGTTGGTCGTCGCAGTGTTTGTAGCCATTGTGTCCATTTGGGCGTTAGCCTCAGTAGTCATTTTGTCAGATTTTTTGTTAGAAAAGTTTATAATTTGGTCCCGGTAAGGGAAACGTCCATCCACAACAGAGCCGGTTTTGCTGGGATAAGGCACTAATACGACATGTCTTGCCAAGGGAACTTGAAGGAGCTCGTTAAAGGCTGATTTAGCCCTCAGCCTTGCATCCTTCGGCACGGTTTGCTGTATGCTCACACCGCCACTGGAATCTGGCTTGGCAGAGCTCAGTTCGCTGCACCTCTCAGCCGACTGGAGCCGGTGAAGTAGACTCCGCACCTGCGTCATTGAAAATGACGTACTCGCCAAGGTGTCTGCCGAAAACTGATATAAAGATTACGCCAATCGTTTGTTATGACACACCTAACTGTAAACCTGACGTCAGCGGATGGAATCGTCATTTTTTTACCTAAATAAGGCCCGTTTGTTTACAAAACCATCTGTGCTGGCCAATCAAAGAACAGCAATCTATTTCGCTTCGAATCCGATGAAGAGGCTGACTTGTGAATGAGCCATGATTTTCGCGAAGTGTCGTAATCTTATGTTCTGAGATTTGTGACTAATACTGCAGGTGCAGGTCTCCATATTTTTAATCAATAGGCGATTGAAGTTACACTCCTAGTGACAAAACTTTGCATGATAATGTAAGGATCTGCACAATCTTAAAACTTGCCATATTTATCAATTGGTTTTGATCATACTCACACATACCTAAACATAAAGCGTGGAAGAAATGCACGCTATTTTTTGGAGTTTAGTCGCTTTTAACAAATTTCATAGCTTGTCAAACTTCGTCAGTGTGAGTAAATTCATCAATTCATTCCTTCCATACAATTCTGTTTTGTATCTGATGATCGCGTGAGGTAAATGTTGTTGTATCTACCACATGGGTGCACCGACACGGAAATCTTTGTAAAAATAAAGCTTTTCGAAAGCCGTGTAAAAAAAGTAAGCAAATGGATGTTGGAGCGCTAGAGGGAAGCAAGTTGAATATTTAGTTATTCAGAAATTCATGGTTCATGACTTTTCAATTGGCTTATACTATGTCTCCGGCGGCAATCAAAAGAAGATTAGCGAGAAACAATAAAAAATAAATCCCAATGTGGCTCCACCGGACCAATATATAAATAATTTGACACGAAAACTCTGTTTCTGTCATTATGGCTCTCAAAAGACAGTGGCGATGTCATTTCCCAGGAGCGAAAAACGAGTTCCGCTCTCAAGATCACAATAGAAAACGTAGTTGTGACAGATTTGTCGTACAGGGACAGTTTCACTTTCCTGTTTTGATTCTCAAACTATTCCAAAGGGGCGGAAAATAGCTTTGTAAATAAGGTGAATGGGTTTTATGAGAGGATTTATTTTTAATCGCTTGCCGAGAGGATTCAAATTTTTATGGTAAATCGCGTGATTTGTAGATGATTTATTATAGGTTTATATTAATCGCGGATGATTTATTATAGGTTTATATTAATCGCGGATTAGTGCCCGGTGGAGACTTGGTATGATGTTAAAATTTACTTTTAAAGGTTACTGTGTGGTTAAAGTTACTTTGTGAATATATAAAAAATATCTGAGGTATGTTTAAGTATACTTCTTAAAAAAAAAAACATAGAATTGCGTTTTTTAAGGCAATCGCTTTTTTTTATCAACCTTTAAAATTTTTTACAGGCAAGATGTGATGCAATTATAGTTAAACAAAGCTTTCTAAATCCCAACTTAAAAACTAGATGGTTGGCAGCTCTTTTTTGTTGAATTAAATAATGTCGCCAGATGTCTCCTTATGTATCAAAGAGAATAATTAGAAAATGACAAGTACAACAACAACAAGAAAACCATTTGTCGTTTATAAAATTCCTAATTTAGCGCCGTGCAAATACTTGCTTTACTTTATTAAGTTTTTTCCCAATTTTCTTTTCGATTTTTCCACCAAAAAATGTGAAACCATTTCTTCCAAGTGCCAAAGATAATGTAAACGCTCACCAAAGCTCCCGATTCACATAGGAAACTAAAATCTGAGACGGATTTCTTGGGCGTACTCCTTGTCTGATGTGAAAAAAAGTACCAAGCACAGCAGCTATAAAAATGTAAACATTTGAGGAGCTGCCCAGACTGCCCTGTCCACAGATTTCCGTGCCGAACAGGGACTCATCCGCAAAGCACCTAAGTAAATGAAAACCATGCAAGAGCCTCTTCCAAGCCCAATAATGTGCATTTAGTGAAGATAAATAAAAATTCTTTAGACTGTGCGTGAGAAATTGGTGAAACGAGTGCAAAAACGATGGAAATGTGCGCGAAGGTAGGGACCGGTGGTGGTGGTGGTACCGGAAAAGGCGGTACTCAACCCAAATGCATGGTGATAAGTAACCTAAACAGTGCCGAACACAGCCAGGAGGTCTTCAAGAATTTCAACGAGCATGGATACATTTTCGGCAGCACCTCACCCCGGGGGATGTCCACCTCGGACTACATAGGGGCGAATACCACCGACGGCAGAGGCTTCCTGCAAAAAGACAACAACGAAAGTGACAACAACATCAGCTCATGCTCAACTCTAGACATCGTTAATAAGGTAAGGATGATAATTGCATTTTCCACAACCCACCCACCACAACTGTGGGGTGATTTGTTGATGTATTTACATTCGCAAGAGCCGTTATAATTCGAGGTGTATCTACACACTGTCCAGCTGTATATAGAAAATGTTTATTTTAAGCTTTGCCCTATGAACATGTGAGACTGCATGGGCCATGTTTCAGAGAATCTTTTTAAGATAAATGTGTTCTGCCCGGTCTGGACTGGTCAGCACTTAGCATGTGCAGCTACCATGCTACCAGCAATCATTTCCCAAGGAGCACATCAACTGTAGCCTATAGGGACAAAATATCCCACACATACAGTTTCTTATTGATTCCCCCCAACAAAAAAAAAGAATACCGTACAAGGTTTTCCGCTATTGCGCAAGTATAACCCGAACATATGACGTCGGATGCATTTGACATACCGAAGCAGTTATACACAGAGCAAAGTAGGAAGAAGAAAAAACGATCCCAAATAGATTCCATTAATCATTCAATTATTTAAGGATACACCATGACAGCACTAAAATTCAGCATAAATTGCGTCCTGTGATTGCTCTCCCTCGAACCACGTCACTCGGGGTACAAGGGAATTGTGCGTGCCATGGCTATTTGATTGCATTGAAGTTGCGAACTGAAAAATTACTGGTGTGCGTGCATGTGTGATGTCGATTTCGCAATTGCCCAAAAGTTTTAGTTGCTTGTGTTGTACCGAGTTTCAGAAGGAGGCAAGCAGCGGTGCCAATCGCTTGCAGAGGAACGAACTACACCGAAGTTGGGAATACACACTGATTACACAGCCACCGCAAATACGTCGCATTAAAGTGCGTCCTTAGGGAATTAGTCTATATTTAAAAGCTGTGACGGGTGCAGTGCTTAATCATCGTTTTAATTGCTGTTTTTTTAGGTGGAAAATCTATCTATTCTTGAGCTGGAAACACAACTCAAGGAGCTATCACAGAAACTACAGAAGTCAGAAAAGTGCCGCGATGAATTTAAACGAAAACTGGACGAAGCCAACGAGGATAAGGAGAGGTGTTACCGTCGACTGGAAGTGATTAGTGCCGCCCACGAAAGTCGCATCACGGAAATGCACTGTGTGATTGCCGAGCTGAGTAAGAAGCTAAGAACGAAGCAAGAGAACACTATTATGGAGGAGAATGAGCCTGATGGAAGTGGTAAGTTTGCGTTTAAAGTGACTGGTGGAAACTAAATGTTTATCCAAGTTTATTGTTGAAATATGGAAGGGGGTGAGACGTACATTATTTTTCCCGAACAGTTTTAATACCCTATTCCACAGGAAGGGAGTATATTAAGTTTGATACAGGCGATCTCAAAATCTCAACGGCATATGATCAAGACCGAATTCTTAGTCAAATGAGCGATGTCTGTCCGTCCGCATGTCGCCAATTTTTGGCCTTAAATTTTGAGCTAAAAAGCTGAAATTTTGTACTTGAGCTCTCTGTCATCCGAAGCAATACAATAGTGTTAACAATTTTCAAATCCGCCTGAAAATTGAAGTCCACGCTATTTAAATTATTTTGTAACTGTATACATCTGATACGTAAACCATTTGATCACTTCAATTTGATCACTTCAGCATCTTTTTCTTATTAGCGGTCCGTCAAAAATGGAAAAAGGACATCTTATGGTATCACTCCGTTGTCCGTCCATCCGTCCGTCCGTCCGCACCTGTAACTTTTGAACAGTTAAATTACAGTTTGAATATTAATGGTAAAACACATAGAAAGTATTTTGACCTTATCTTAAAAAGGCTTTATCTTATCTTATCTTAAAGGCCTTTTACAGCCAGAAGGAGAAATTGGAAACATGCATTAAAAAAATATTGGATTTTTATAATGAAATTGTTTTTTTTTTTTATTTTGCAAAATATTGAAAAGTTTTTGAGAAATAAAGAATGGAAAATAGACACCCATTTTTAACGCGTTTAAGCTCATAACTTCTTCACCATTTTCTTTAAAAAGACGATATTGGGCTCACATATAAAGCAGCAGCAAAGGCTAAATCAAAGGCTAAGCAAATTTTGGTTAAACGTTTTTAGAACTGTAGTTTTGGCGTATTTTCGACATTTTTACATCAAGAACTATTTGTAATTTTCGGGAAAACTTAAGAAATTTTTGGAATAATTAGCAGATTCGGAGATTTAGCTCGAAAACTTCTGGTAGCTTAACGGTGGTACCGATTATAAAGAAATTTAGTTTGTATGTAAAACGTATGAGGTGAATCTTAAAATTTTCATGATGTTTGGAAAATGGCGTTTCTAACTTAATATTTTCTTAAACGTTTTAAGAAAAAAAATAAAAAAAAACGCTTTTATAACCAAACGGTAAATAAATTTGTGCTAGGAAAAAATAACCGTTGCTAGCGCAAAGTATATGAGACTAAAATATAACGGTATTCAACAAAAGGTTGTTAAAAAAATGCAGAAAAAGCTATAAAAAATCTCGATTACGGCAACATAAACCGTTTCTAAAAAAGTATCAGGCATAGACAATTTTTTGAGATTCGAAAGAAAAATATAGAGAGGCTGAAAAATTCGTGGCTTTCAAGACACGTTTAAACTACAAAGTTTTTTCTATTTTATCAACCAAATTTTACGCAAACACAAACCTCTAGAGTAGAAAAATAAATAAAAATAGAGTGGCGTAACAGCTCGAGGTGAACCAGGGCCAACTTCTCAACAATGTATGCTGTGTGTGTTAATTTCTTCACATACAAGGGGACCTACAATTTTTTGCCGAATCCGAACGGCACTTTGAGAAGTTTTTCAAGACAAATGATACTCTCGGAGGGCTTGTCAGACCCTCGCGGCGGTGGGGACCGTGAAAAAGAACTAGTCTTTTTTTTTGACTATGACGATGGTGATTTTTGAGGTGACGATGGCAGGATTCGAACCCAGGCCTCCGGCGTAGTAAGCACACACACTTACCACTACGCCACGGCACCCCACCCCAGAGTAGAAAGCAAAACATAAAAAAAAAATTGAAAACAAAAAACAGTTTTTTCATTTTGTTTATACATCCCATAGGATGCGAGGTATATTAAGTTTGATTCTTAGTTTGTAACATAGAGAAATAATCACCGTAGACCCCCAAGACCTTAAGGGTTTATCATCGAGACCGAATTGTAATTCAGATGAGCCATGTCCGTCCGTCCGTCCTTCTGTCGGTAGTTTTTAGGCCTTCAATTTTGAGCTATCTGTTCTTTCTAGGTACCTGAGCAGTACAAGTGTATTTTTTTTTAAATCCGCCCACTGACACGCCTACTTTACTTATTAGCATGAAAAATCAAAGTTGTCGTAGGAAGCTGATATTTGGTATGCGATATTCTCGCTCTAGTATATTGTGACTGGCATTTAAGAAAAAAGCGAAAACCGCCCCCTTGTAGGCGTGGTCATATTTATTATGCATTCTATAATAAACGGTTTTTATTTGATATATTTGCTTTAAATTCAAAAAACTTGCACTATAAAATCTTCAGATGTACGTAAGCTATCAACTAAAATGAATAAATTTTTTGCCACGCCCACTTTTGAAAGCGTTTTTAAGTAAAAAAAAACATTTTTTAATATAAAACTGCGATCAGCACGTGCGGGATACACATCTGATAAAAAAAAAACTTATGTTATTTAAAAGGGGTTGACGCCACGCTCCTTTTTTAAGTAAGAAGATTCTTAACCGACAAATGTTAACACAATTAAAGTTAGAAGAAACTTAAATTTAACAACCAAGACTTTTGACGCATTTTGGAGCTTGTCAGTGGTCAATCGGGATAGGGTATCCAACGATTGTAACCCTCTCGCTAGTTTAGTTTTTATTTAACCAAAAAAATCAAAAAAAAAAACACTTGTTACGCTGCGTTTCAATAAAGATTTGAGTACCTAAACTTAACATTCTTCTAAAATTAGTACAGTAGACTTGTCAAAAAATATTAACAGTACCTATAGAGTAAAATTAAAGAAAAAATATCTATTTTATAATTTTAAACCCGAATACCGGGCAGACAGTCAAAAGTCTCTCCTTTATTTACTACACTGCAGTGGCAGCAATTAATAACTCAAATGCACAGATCTTATGCATATATCCGCTTAAAATTGCACTCGAAATATTCTTTAAATATTATATAAGCGAAACATATGAGTTATTGAGATGCGCTTGAAAAAATGCCATAAGGTCCGAAATCTTCATTAAAAGAAAAGGAAAATAAGGTCGCAAATATACTAAACAACATTTTATATACAAATTAGACAAAAATTGTACGCTTAGCCTTATAGCATGTCTCAACGGAGAACTAATCCTCGATTAATATAAATCTTTATTAAATCCTCTACAAATCACGCGATTTACCACACAAATTTAAATCCTCTCGGCAAGCGATTAAAAATAAATCCTCTCATAAATCCCATTCACCCTATTCACAAACCTATTTTCTGCACCTTTGTAACAGTTTGAGAATCAAAAAAGACAAACTGAAACTGTCCCTGTACGACAGATCTGTCACAACCACGTTTTGTGACTATTGTGACTTTTACAGAGGAAATCGTTTTCCGCTATTGGGAAATGACATACAAAACATAGTTTTAGTGTCAAATTAATACTATATTTGTCCGATGGAGCCGCTGTATGATATGTTTTTAATCGTCTTCCGCTAATCTTCTTTTAATTGTCGGTGGAGACATCTTAAAAATTGGATGATTTTTAATTTT
The DNA here is from genome assembly GCA_947623515.1 of Neoascia interrupta. NCBI lineage: Eukaryota > Metazoa > Arthropoda > Insecta > Diptera > Syrphidae > Neoascia > Neoascia interrupta. The sequence continues at coordinate 4,295,307 of OX392464.1, read as the reverse complement.
CGATACTCTAAAAAAAAGATGGCAAAAAATGTTTCCTTAAATCTATTTATTTCTTTATTATTTATCTATTTATTTCTTTAAAAAAAAACTGTTATAAGTATATGGTCTTTTTTTTTAAGATTTGTGTGTTGGCTTAACGTTCATACGGTAGTGCTTGCGTCAAATTTGGCTGCTGTTGCATCATTTAAGTCAGTCAACTATAGTGTTTTCAAGCACATCTCGAAAACCATTTATTATTTCAAAACTGTTAAAGCTTTTATTTTGAATCTCAAAAGATGGACTACTCCCGTTATTTATGGCAATTTTTACCAATTATTATTGTTTCGAAGATAAAGGGGAACAAAACCGTTTTCTTGGCCTTTTTTACCATTTTCAAAATTTCAAATTCATAAAACAGCAATTTCAATTTTTTTTTCAACTACCGTTAGACTTTTTTTTCAATACTGCAACCATCTTGTTGTCTTAAATTCTGCGAACATAGATTTCTGGGAAATCTGTAAAACAAAATTTTTGATTTCGTTTGTTTTAAGGTGCCTAAAAAATATGGGTTGGAAACGGCAATTTTGAAACGTATTTAATGAAGTTAGCTTGCCTTGTAAACTTTTAATACTTTAACCAAATTTAAACAATATCGTCATAGCCCTTGAGATGCTACAAACTTTTAAAACATCGTTTTCAAAAATGTTTTTAAGTTTTTGAGTCAAATCTTCAAAGTTTTTTAAGATTTCTGTGTTCCCCTTTTCTGTGAGGGCCAATGTCATTCTCAGTGTCGCTCGGATACAGCAAAAAATGTAGGTCCCTATGTTTGTGAAAAAATACAACGTATAAAGCAAACATGGTTGAAAACCTGGCCTTAGTACAGCTCGAACTGTTCCGCCTCTCGTTTTTCTTTTTTCAAGTATTCAAATTTATGTTATTTGTTTACAGACTCTTTTTTTGTGAATATTCTAAGACATGTACTTCGAATCCCGCTTTAAACATTTAAAATTTACAGAAATCAGCTACCAAGAAGGCTCTGTTTATAACTCGGAATTGAATCTCACTAATCCCGACGCTGAATGCCAAACAGATCCACTCGACGCGGAGTACTCAATAGATGAAGATCAGAAAATACTTAATGACACCGTAGCAAAAACACAACTTGAGGTGCGATGAGTTTTTTTTTTGTGATGAGTTTTTTTTTAACTTTTAAAAAAACTATCCTTTTAGGCCCTGCAAGAAGAAGTTCTGCACCTAAAGTCCCAAATTGCGCTGCTCCAATCGCAGATCGCCAACCCTCCCCAAAGTAGTACCTTAGTACACGGTGACCCTGAACACGACGATAACGAAGACGGTTTTGTCGGTTACAACCCTGAACACGAAAAACCCGAAGACGATAGTTTTAAGCGGCAAAGCATAAAGAAATTGAACACAAGTATATACGAAAACGAGTTTTATAAGACTGAAGACGATGAAAATACTTACCACTCGAACGAGCTGTACATGGAGACTATGGATGATCGAAGTATGTGCCTGGTAAAGGGCCCCTGTGGCAAGAATGTCTTCGTAGAAAAGGGTTTGTTCTTGAAAAGTCACTTTTCCTTGTTTTTGTCGAAGTTTCAACTTTTTTTTTAGACAATTACCAGCGTCAATTGAAGAACACCGACGCTCCAGTACCTAAGATGGCAGAACGGGTCAAATTGCGAAAAACCGCCGATGATCAGAACATAAGTGCTACGGAGTTTATCAACACTGGAGTAAGTTTCAAGCCGCCTTGGTTAGATTTAGGAGTTTTTTCACCTCTGCTTTCCTCCCCTTGTAGATAAACAATACAGAAATCGTGGAACACTTGGTATCCGATTTGATTCAAAGCAATAACATGATGGACAGCTTTATTGAGGCCTCACAGCTCGACACCGAATTCCAAAGACTGCAGCGCAGAATAGAGCATTTGAAAGTGCGAAACTCTGTGTTGGCGCTAACCCTGGAAGAGTGCAAGGAACACTGTGATCATCTTTACCTTCTTTGTGGGAAATACGAATCGAATGCGATAGCATTGCAATCCGCCGTGAATTGTAGCGATCGTGCCATTGAGGCGTATGATGTTATGTTGGCGCTTTTGGAAACCAAGTAAGTAGACTTTGCCGCTCCATCAATGCCGTTTTGTTTCATTTCCCTTTTTAGAATGGCCCTTTCAAAGGAAAGCACATCGGCGGCAGAAGAAAGCAGGAGGTCTGTTGAGTCCGTGGCAAGACATTTACTTGATCGCCTCGAAAGTGAGAAGAATCTCTCAGAAAACAGCCTAGGACCGTGGCAAAACACGTAAGAACACAAAAATAATCAAGCTTCAAAATAAAAAATTATCACTTTCCCTAACAGCTTTTGCATATCTGACAAACCGTTCGAACCGTGGACGCCCGAGGACGACAACCGCCTTAGAAATCACGTTTCCAAATTGAAGGGTCGCCGGTCGACTGTACAAAACACAATCGTCAATTTAGAATCTCCGTTCAGCTCGTTCTACGAAAAGTCCCGCATGGCCTTGGAAAGCAGCAAAGAAGTCCAACAAGAGAAGGGCACCCAACTCGATCTCGAAATGGCTGTTCTCATGCAGGAATTGCTCAATCTCCGCGAAGAAAATATCGACTTAAAGTCGAAGCGTGACGATGCCGAGCGCGATCGACAAACCGCCTTGGAGAAGATTTGCATTCTGCAGGAGGCTCTGCAGCAGCTACAAACGCAACTGTCCGACTCGGACGCACTTTTTAATCTGCACGCAGCCGATAGGTCATCGTTTTCCGAGGCAGATCATGCAGCTTTAACCGAACGCCAGCTAGTCGAAGCCCTGACCCGAGAGTCTGAACTCAAGATACGAATACAGTCACTGCTGGGCTCAGTGTCGGCCTCACAAAAAACCTCCGATGAGAAATACGAGCAAGTACAAAACAACATAAAGGAATTGCAAAAGATGAACTTGTAAGAGTGCTCCTCAACTGTAGTTGGCTTTTGTTTAGCCATTTTTGTTCTATTTGCAGAAACTTATCCCACTCACTGGATCAAACGAAGCGAAAGTACCAACTAAAGGTGCGCAAACTGGAGCAGAAAATTCTCGAGATGAGCATCGAATTGGGCCACAACCAGCGAATAATCACCCATGATAATGTTCCTGAGACAACCTTGTAGGCGAGGCCTTTAACCATATCCAAAGAACTATACTTCTTAACTTGCTTAATTGTGTGTTTCTTAAAAACAAAAATAATAATTAATAACAATATGTTACATGCATTTCTTATGTGTTTTGTTCACTAATATGGCCTATACAACTAATCATGCGCATTGAAAATGAATGAGGATTGAGTTTCGTACGCTTCTTTTCTATTGCAAATAGAAAATAGACAAAATATTTATATATATAAAAATAGATCACATCTTTAAAACAGCAAATACTGTATCTAGTGTAGTTATTGAATGTATTAGCATTGGTTTTTTTTTCGTCTTTGGCGCTAAGCTTTAGTGATTAAGGATATAAGATTCATATATATTACTATGGAAGTTTATAACAGTGTATAACAATTACTATTATTATTGCTTGTTAATCAATGTACAAAAAACTATTAAAACAATAAAGGTATTTATTATAGAAAACAGTATACATTTGAAATGCAGCTACTGTGTGTTTGGTTTTTCAGAAATTTGGAGCTGTTTGAAGGGTGTAGGTTGCGAAAAAATGTCTCTATTCTCGACATGGAGGCATAAAAGCAGCAAGTTTACTGAACAATAATTATTTTGCTTATTATGCAGTTGTATGGTGGAAGTTGTATGGCTTATGGTGCAGTTGTATGGTGGAAGGCTACGGAAAGAAAGTGTCATCTCTCTAACCTCACCAAAGTTCAAAGGGCCGCCTGCATGGGTAAAACAGGGTCCCTAAGGACCACACCCACAGCGGCACTGGAGGTATTACTCAACCTCAGTTCCTTGGACATATAATGCAGCAGCCGGACTGTGGTCCTCAAGATCTTATGGACACGCCTCTGTGGAAACTCAATGGGCTGCCTCCACAGATACCCCAGTCACGGATTACCTCCCTATGACATTCGCCTTTAACAGAAGATTCGATACCAGAATACCTGAAAGAGGTGAATGGGAAGATAAGACCATTACAGGAGATGACGAGATCGCCGTATATACCGACGGGTCTAAGATGGACGTCGGAACCGGTGCGGGCCTCTTCTGTGGAGCTCTGGGACTAGGTAAATCTTTTCGGATTAATGACTACTGCAGCATTTTTCAGGCGGAGCTGGCAGCCATAATCCAAGCTGCCTCCGACCTGAAGAAACACAGCCCCGCAAACAAGACCATCACCATATACTCTGATAGCCAAGCGGCAATTAAAGCCTTGGAATCAGACGTAGTGAGGGCTGTGAAACTATGCAGAGAAATTCTGGACAAGTTATCACTTGGCAACACTGTAACTGTGTGTTGGGTGCCAGGTCACACCGATATATCGGGAAAAGAAGAAGCGGACAAGCTTGCGAGATTTGGGTCTGGAATGAATGCATCTCTAGCCCCCAAATCTATAAGAGTCCCGCTGAGTTCGATAGCATGTAGGATAGAAACTGAATCCTTGAGTAGAACCAACCTACGTTGGACAGAACTTGATACGTGCAGACACACAAGGGAGCTATGACCCGCGGTAAGCAAAAAGAGATCACTATTTTTGATCGGGCTAGCCCGCAGGAATATCCGAGTACTCACGGGAATCCTCACGGGGCACTGCGCTGTGGGTCTACACGCTGAGCGGCTAGGCATAACGCATAACGATCACTGAATCTGTTCGTCACCTGCTTTGCGAATGCCCAGCCCTAAACAGCATCAGGCGTAGTACTCTCGGCAGTTACTTCTTATACGAGCTCGAAGATCTAAATAATGTAGATCTAAGGGACCTCCTAAGGTCTACACATCCCTCCTAGGATTTGTATACAAATCCGGATGGGTCCAAGAGGGCGGAACTCTGAGCTTTTAACAGCGGTCTATTTCAGTTTTCGTTCAAGGTATTAAGAAGGTCCCCAATGGACACAATGGACCCAACTGCTGGTCTAAGTGAAGCCGTGACTATTGTCAAAAGGGCATCCATCAACCTTACCTAACCTTGCTTAATATAATCGGTCATATTTCAAGTGAGGTTTTGTTTGATGCCCTTTTCCGTTTCCTGATTGCTAATGACCTCAAATCACACCAACAAGATGGCCAGTAATCGCAAGCCTGCAACGTAAATGCGTTCTGATTGAGGCACGCAACAGGAAGTGTACAAAGTGAGAATGATTTGTTCCCTACCGCTCACCAATTGATCATAACGTCCTGTCCATAATCATTTCTGAAAAGATTTGTACCAATGGCCTCACTCATTTAAACAGCGCACCACTGAATTTTTGCCTCGACAAAATTCTAGGACCACCTTAAGAGTAACCGTCCCACATCGAATGCGGTGCTAGGTGCACTGCGTTGTTGCCTTCGCTCTATAGGGCGCAGTGTTGCACTGGTGCCAAAAAGTGAGCACTGTGGTGCCAGTGGCGCACTAAGGCTTTCATTACTATTTATACAAATTTTGTGACCTGATTTTCCAGTCCAAATCCCCTCGTCGATAATCGATAATCGCAGCATCATCTTGTAAACCCTTCGACTTTAAGCAATTTTCGCGACGTCATCATCAAACCATCGGTTTTGTCGAGTCAGGGTAACACATGGGGAAAAATTGAATTGTGATGAACCGTGAATTCGTACCATTTCATACGTTTCCTGTTTACATACTACGCGATATATGACACTAGGCGTAGCATGTAAGAAGAGCCTAATTGTATGCGATCCCAAACCCATATTCTGCTGTTAATGCAGGTACGCTCATATAGCAGTGAAATTAATATAGTGACCGACGAATTGATCTTTAGTGGCCTGTAAATGAATGAAATGCATGACGCTTAAACTGTACTAACAGGTGGGCTACTTTCACTTTAAGGACCACGTTGCTGGATTTAAGACCTTAGCATGCCCGTAGAAACATATGTTTGCAGCCATGATTCCCTCCTTAACGCAGTCCTATGTTTCGTTGCTGCTGCTTGTGCTGATTCTTATTCCCAGGTATTTAAAGTGCTCAACTCAGCCGAATTGTAACCTGGGGTGCATAGCTTTAAGGTGAAAACTGATAGTCTGATGTCGAGTTTTTGATTTGTCAATGGGTTAATTTTGTAGTTTTTCGAATGTTCGTCCGTTTAAGTGACATTTTTACCTCACTGAGTTTGTTTCTAGGTCCAAGAAGCGACGAAAATTGTAGTGGTCCGTTCTGGTATTTATTTATGTGAAGGACCGTTTTGACTTAACACCCTGCAAAAAATTCCTGTTGGTGAGTGGGTTTTCCGACACATGAAAGGGAATCGTAGCTTTTGGGTATTTAGGGGTGGTCTGCCATATAAACTGTCATTATCTGAGTTTGGTGTTAATTTGCTTGAGACCTTAAATTAATGAATCCATGTAATTAAAACTAAAATAGTAGCTGATAATTATGTGTGTAGTTGAATTTTTAAGTCGTTGAAATAAATGGTAAAATCATAATTGACTCATTTGACATTACTGATCTCGCAATACACACTTTGATGCATGGGACCCTGATCCCACCTCATAGAACTGCAATCGTGCGACAAATTTGAAAGCATTTTCCAGCGACCATACAAAATTTTGCACCATTTTAAAAAATTGCTGATTGATTTATTTATTAAATTTAAGCTAATCACCTTCCTCGCCATTAACGCCATTGTCTCCATTCGTCTTTTCAGTACTTTCCTCATCCTCTCTCAGCTTGGCTGTTATATCGGCAATTTGCTTCTCCAACTCCACACATTGCTGTTCAATTTCGTAGTTTTTAGACACCAGCATGACCCAATTTGCTTCTAGTGTCTTTAGCTTCTCGCCGGCCTGTGTTTGCGCCTGCTTCCTCTTCCAGTTTACGTCTTGGATTTCCTTTTTGAGCTCTTGCAACTTGTTTTGTGCCTTCGCTTGCAGTGCAGTGAAAATTTCCAAATATGCCTTCCACGCCTCACAGCCGTACTCGACCATCAGCTCGAGATTCATTGCTCGTGTCCACTGGTGCTCCAGCTGCGCCATTGAGTTTTCTATCGACTCCTGCCAAGCCGATATCTCGGACAGTTTGCCCGCCGATGGCGGTGGGAGCTCGTAACGTTTCATGCTCAATGTTTCCATCGGTTGTCGGTTTTGTATTCTCTCAAACTCGTAGGCCATCATTTTGGTTTCAAACGACGAGGTGTTCAGTGGCGGCAGGTGGTCCAAGTAGTTCTTGGTAGGACGATAACGGCGGCATTCCTCTTCGACCATGGCCAAAGCCTAAAAGTTGAATGTTGAAAATTATCTTCCTCAGTCTGAGTGCTTACCGTACCGATTCTCGAACTCCTGGGTCATCGTAGCCGTGATCAATGTATGGCAGTGCGTCAACTATAACTTCTCCAGCCATTTTTTTGTTTTAAAAAAAAACGAAAGAAGAAAAAAGGGTTTCAATTCAATTAAAAAACAAAACTTTTGAGCCTCGCCGACGCCGTTGTTTTGACTCTTGTCTGTCAAAGTGCCAACTGCGTGCGCTGTCAACGCAAATGTCAAAAGTTTGTTGTTCCTTGCATGCCGGTTCTCTTACCTAAAGAGAAAAATAAATGATGGTAAATTCGTTCTAAAAGTGGGACTATTCCAGTGTACCTATCTGCGCTAGCTCTGAGAGAGATATAATATTTAAGTAATCGTAAACCGAATCGTATGCGACATTAATTTTTTCGTACCTTAACTTAGGATCTCCACCAAAGCAATCTATTGGTCTAAATCTAAAGCTTCGTTGCTAGTGTAGACTTTGCGAATTAGCTTTGCAATATTGATTTGCAAATGACCATCAATGATTAATTTCCATTTGCAGAGCAATCATTGCCATAAATCCATGCTGCAACGAGATTTAAGATGACATTTAGAGCTTAAATAATTTTTTTTTCGGATCCAATGCCTTCTAAATAAATAAAACACATTATAAAATTTCAAAACTTTTACGATTTTAGTTCCGGTTTTAATGTGTCACTGAAGGCAATGAAATGCCCACGCAGAAATGATTAAAAATTTAACTTCCAGCTATTTCGATTGTCATGTTTATTTCCATTGCGTTGGGCATTGGCTGTGTAGACGTAGCGTTAGTTTAATGCATAGTTTGAAACGCAGAGAAATAATCAACGCAAGCCCCTAAGATCTTATAGAGATATGATCGAAACTGACAGGAGAATTGATTGAGCCATGACCGTCCTTCCGCCCGTCCAGCAAGGAAATAAAAATAAATTCTCTCATAAATCCCATCCACCAATCTATTTTCTGCACCTTTGTAAGAGTTTGACAAAAAACAAGGAAACTGAAACTATTCCCAAACGACAGATCTAGTAAGTAAGTAAGTAAGTAAGTAAGGTTTATGTAGCTAAATTGAGCTATTTTAATGTACATTTTTTAAAATGTAAAAACATATATAGCCGTATTTACTAGATTTCCTTAAAATGTATTTGAGAGGGTGTTTAGTTAAGATTGCCTATAACATGTCTCCACCGGGCACTAATCTGCGATTAATATAAATCTTCATTTAATCCCCAACAAATCACGCGATTCCCTACAAATCACGCGTTTTACCATACAAATTTGAATCCTCTCGGCAAGCGCATAAAAATAAATCCTTGTATAAATCCCATTCTTCCTATTCACAAACCTTTTTTCTGCACCTAAGTAACAGTTACAAGGAAACAGAAACTGTCCCTGTGCGACAGATCTGTCACAAGTACGTTTTCTATTGCGATTTTTACAGCGGACATCGTTTTTCGCTCCTGAGAAATAACATCGCCACTCCCTTTTGAGAGCCAATATGGCAGAAACAGAGTGTTAGAGTCAAACTAATCCTTTATTTGTCCGGTGCAGCCACTTTGAGAGTCTCCTACTACTCCTCTTATTATTTCTGGTCGAGACGTAGTATTATAGTCATAAATTTCTAATTAGTATACAAATTCAATGGATTATGTGAGCTCAAGTGTTGTGAACATATTATTACGCTTTGATCATAAATTACTGAACTAGATGTTCAACTTCGCACATGTAAAATCTTTGCCCACAAGCTGAAATTGATGAATTTGCTTTATAAAAGCTTTAAAGCCCTTATAAATAACGTAAACAAATGTGTGTTGGAGAGCAAGAGGGACGCAAGTTGAATATCTAGTTATTCAGTAATTTATGGCTTTGATTTTATTTTTCATATACCGAAATTAAACATTGAGATTTCTACTCGCCGCAGCGATATCCAAGCAAAGTATCGCCTTCGTAATACCTTGCTTCAGCTGCGTTGTAACAAGGAAGAGAAACAGCAAAAGCATTCGGCGAATTTCGGTTTCTGTTGCTAATGTATGGGATTCTGTTTCTGTTTTACGTCGCTTGTGACCAATCGTCGACTCATATCAATGACTTTTATGAATCGATGCTAACGTAGATCTTTTCGATGCGCGCAAACTTAGTTACTAAAGAGAATAATAATTTACTTATGCTATTAAATTTTATTGTCTAGATTTTCCTTTCATTAGTGTGTACTTGCCCTAAAAATACCTCCATGCTTTTCTTTGCGACATCTATACTCTCAAATGCAAAGCAAATATCCGCCATTTTGAACTTCCGGCGCAAAGCTGTCTTTTTCAGTCCGTCATTGTTTAATGGAGGACGTTTCTGCGACTGCAGACAAATATTAATTAAAAATTTGGGATATTTAGCCAAATAAAATGGTAAGAAAAGTTAAAAGTGAACAGTGCCTCGTGTGTGCATTCGATTCGCGTTAAAATCCGACCCGAAAAACACTCAAAAATCGTGCAAAAAACAAATCGAAAATCTCACACGTGTTACTGTGGGTTAGAAAATGCCTTCGACAATGCTTACCGACCGCTTTTTATGTATTTGCAGAGTTTAGCCAACGTCAGACCATTGGTCTCCGTCTATACGGATAAAAATGAGCAAATCAAGGAGAAGAACATCTGCCTCCCGACTGTTTTCAAGGCGCCCATTCGCCCAGATGTTGTCAACGAGGTCCATCAACTGATGCGCCGCAACAAACGTCAGGCGTATGCCGTCAGCGAAGAAGCAGGTTAGTATCTGCTGCATTTAGGCAGAGCTGTTAACTTATAGAATTTGTGTTGTGCAGGTCACCAAACCTCTGCTGAATCCTGGGGTACCGGTCGTGCTGTCGCTCGTATTCCCCGTGTCCGTGGCGGTGGTACTCACCGTTCCGGCCAGGGTGCGTTCGGCAACATGTGTCGTGGTGGTCGTATGTTTGCACCCACCAAGACCTTCCGCAGGTGGCACCGCAAGATCAACGTGAACCAACGCCGCTACGCTTTGGTTTCCGCTATTGCCGCCTCTGGAGTACCAGCTCTGGTCCAGTCCAAGGGCCATGTCATCGATGGTGTGTCCGAGTTCCCATTGGTCGTCTCCGATGAGGTCCAAAAGTTGCAGAAGACCAAACAGGCTGTTGTCTTCCTTAGGCGCATGAAGGTCTGGGCTGACATCCAAAAGGTGAGTGACTTTTTGCCTCCTAGACTACTTTGCAATGCCCACATTTTTGCTTGGTGGAATGGAACAGCTCTACTGCTGTGGACATTGCCAGAGAAAGTTGGGTCGACAGGCGTTCCGACATCGAGCCTACTGCGCTTGATGCCGGGGTAGTTTGATCCTACAAATCCTACGAAAATCTTGCTTCCAGAGTCGTGATTTAACATTGAATTCCCGTTTCAGGTGTACAAGTCCCAACGTTTCCGTGCTGGTCGTGGTACAATGCGCGATCGTCGCCGCATTGCTCGTCGTGGACCACTTATTGTTTACTTCAAGGATGAAGGACTCCGTCGCGCCTTCCGCAACATCCCCGGAATCGAGACAATGAACGTCGACAAGATGAACCTCTTGAAGCTGGCCCCCGGTGGCCATGTCGGTCGTTTCGTCATCTGGACCGAGTCGGCCTTCCAACGCCTCAACGAGCTGTTCGGCTCATGGAAGACCCCATCCACCCTCAAGAAGGGATACAATTTGCCACAGCCCAAGATGGCCAACACCGATTTGGCCCGCCTGTTGAAGTCCGAGGAGATCAGGAAGGTGTTGCGCGACCCCAAGAAGAAGGTGTTCCGTCGTGTGCGTCGTCTCAATCCATTGACCAACACACGCCAGCTGATCAAGTTGAACCCATACGCCGAGGTGTTGAAGCGTCGTGCCCTCCTGGCCGCCGAAAAGAGGAAGATCAACCGGGCGTTGTTGGCCGCCAAGCGCCGTAACATCGAGCTGCCCAAGTCTCACTTTGCTAATGTCGCGACCAAGGCCGAGGCGAACCGCACCAAAATGCTGACCAAGGCTCTGATAGAAAAGAAGAAGAAGCTGGCTGCCAAGAAGGCTGCACCCAAAAAGAAGTAGAGCGGTTCTTCGTTTCTGAGTTTTTATAATTTACAGTTATGACTACAATTCATAATATAACATCTAAAAATATACGCGGTGATATTTTATTTTAATTTACATCTTTGCAGCGTTTTTATTTCGCTTCGCGGATAAGTCAACCGATCACAGGTCTCTTGTTTTTCCAGTGCCAAATAAAAGCATAGCACGCTTCCGAGAGAAGTTGCTTTCAGAGCGGTTTTAAGAACCCTTCTGCGCTTTCGATGCTCTTTTTCTAACTTGCTTGATTACTCCCTGACTGGAAATTATAGCATACTTTAGGAATGATTGAGCGAGCCTGCAACTTGCGGCAATTTCGATTGGGGAAGAGATCTTACTTACTTAAGGTGGCGCTACAGTCCGGGGTGGACCTGGGCCTCAGCCAACAAGCTTCGCCAGCCAGCTCTGTCTCTAACTAGCCGTCTCCAGTTTCGCACGCGAAGTTGGCTGAGGTCCCCTTCCACTTGCGTGCGCCACCTGAGTCTCGGTGCTCCTCTACCGCGCCGTCCCTGCGGTGTGGATTCGAAGATTTTCCGGGCCGGGGCGTTAGTGTCCATCCGCTCTAGATGACCCAGCCATCGTAGACGTTGTGTTTTGACTCTTTTGGCTAGGTCGGTATCGCTGTACAGCCCGTACAGTTTGATGTTATATCTTCTCCTCCACTCTCCGTCTATGCAGACGGGACCGTAAATCGTCCGAAGAATTTTCCTCTCGAAGCGGCCTAAAGTGTTTTCATCCGCCTTTGACAGGGTCCACGCTTCTGCACCGTAAAGCAGGACTGGGATGATGAGGGTCTTATACATGGACACTTTAGTTGCTCGAGAGAGGGCTTTGCTACTCAATTGCCTTCTTAGCCCAAAGAAACAGCGATTGGCAAGAATTATTCTTCGTTTGATTTCAGCGCTGGTGTCATTGTCTGAATTGATAGCGGAACCCAGGTAGACAAAGTCCCTAACTACCTCAAAGTTATAGCTGTCGATGGTGATGTTTTGTCCAAGACGTCGGTGTTGGGTGTCTTTTCTTGATGACAGCATATACTTGGTTTTGCCCTCATTGACTGCTAAACCCATTTTCGCCGCTTCCGTCCCAATGCCCACGAAGGCTTCACTGACATCACGCTTTGTTCTACCGATTATGTCAATGTCGTCTGCGTATGCGAGTAGTTGAACAGACTTTTGAAAGATTGTACCTCTGGTGTTGGCGCGAGAGTTCTGCACAATTCACTCAAGTATGATGTTAAAGAAGTCACATGACAGCGCGTCGCCTTGTCTAAATCCTTTTTTGACATCAAAGGGGTCGGCGAGGTCTTTGCTGACCTTGACGGAACAGCGTGAGTTTTCCATCGTCGTCCTGCACAGACTGACGAGTTTGGCAGGGATGCCAAAACTAGACATTGCGCTATATAGCTCGTCTCTATAGATGCTGTCATACGCGGCCTTGAAATCGATGAAGAGGTGGTGTGTATCGATTTGGAATTCCTGGGTTTTCTCCAAGATCTGCCGCAGTGTGAATATTTGATCGATGGTGGACTTTCCTGGCCACACTGATATGTGCCTATCAGATTGTTGACAAACGGCTTCAGGCGTTCACACAGTACAGCAAAAAAGATCTTGTATGCGATGTTAAGAAGACTTATGCCTCTGTAGTTGGCACAACTCAGAGGGTCTCCTTTCTTCAGGATCGGGCAAACAATGCTGAGGTTCTATTCGTCGGGCATGCTTTCTTACGACCATATCTTACAGATGAGCTGGTGCATGCTCCTAACCAGCTCATCGCCAGCGGATTTAAAAAGTTCGGCAGCTAGGCCGTCTGCTCCGGCTGCTTTGTTGCACTTGAGCTTAGACACAGCTGCTTTCACCTCCTCCAGGTCGGGTGGGCGGTATCGTTCGTATGCTTCGTCGGTAACGTCTTCCCCCGGGTTGAATGGTTCGTTCTGCCTGACAGCGGTATTTGGTTCGTCCTCGCCGTTATACAGTCTGCAGAAGTGGTCTTTCCAAATCCTCAGCACCGACTGCGATTCTACAACGAGGTTCCCTTGATGGTCCTTACAGGCTTCAGTTCAAAGTTTATACCCTTGGCAGGACCTTTTGATCCTTTGGTAAAACTTTCTAACCTCATTCCTGTTGTAACATCTCTCTATCTCTTCAACCGCGCGCTTCTCGTGCTCTCTCTTTTTCCTTCGGAGAAGCCGGTGTAGAAGAAGCTCGCGAGCAGCTCTAGTCCTTCTGTGCAGCGCCGCTTTGTATGCTTCCTGTTTAGCTGCATGTGCTTGCCGGCATTCATTGTCAAACAAGGGGTTTCGTTGTGGTCGCCGTGTGAAACCCAGCACTTCAGAGGCGGCGTCTCTGATGGCATTTTGGCAATGTTGCCACTGGCTGTCAATACTTGATGCTGGTTGCATAGGACTTCGTAGAAGGTTTTGAGAGACTCGGTTGGAGAAGGACCTGGCGATCTCTTGCGATTGTAGTCGGCCGACGTCAAACTTCCTCACAGTATTTCCATTACTTGGCGCTGGTCGGGATATCCGCAGCCGTACCTTGGCTACAACAAGGTAGTGATCCGAGTCAATTTTGGCCCCTCGGAAAGTTCGGACATCCATGATACTGGAGGAGTGCCTTGCGTCGATCGCAATATGGTCAATCTGGTTGACAGTTGATTGATCGGGAGATCTCCATGTCCCTTTGTGGTAATTGAGATACGGGAACTGTGTACTAGCTACCACAACGTGTCGCCCCGCAGCAAAGTCGATCAGCCTGAATCCGTTATCGGAGGTCGTGTCGTGCAGGCTATGCTTTCCGACAGTACGACCAAAGATGCCCTCCCTTCCTAGCTTGGCATTAAAATCGCCTAGGACAATCTTAATGTCGTAGCTAGGGCACTGGTCATAAGTTTTGTCCAGGAGCTCTTAGAACATATCTTTGGTCTCGTCATCTTTCTCCTCTGCGGGGGCATGTGCGCATATCAGGCTAATGTTGGCGAATTTAGCCTTGATGCGTATCATCGCGAGGCGCTCGCTTACAGGGTTGAAGCTCAAGACTTTTTGCCTAAGTCTGCCTTCAACAACGAAACCACATCCAAATAGGCGCTGACTTTGATGCCGATAGCAGTCGCCGTAGTAGATGTCGCAGTTTTTCATGCTTCTTTTGCCCGGCCCGTCCCACCGCATTTCTTGGATGGCAGTAATGTCTGCAATGTGGGAAGAGATCGGCATTGGCAAAATTTAACGCGCGAATTTTAGCTGATTTTTCTCCGATCAGCTTGTTTTCTTAATCCTTATTTTGAGAAAATTTCGGTGGGTTTCAACCACACTATTAAGATGACAAAAATTGCCATCTTAAAATGGTTTGTATCACTATCGGATCACCAAGAGTATACTAGGCGAGCCGGCTGCAAGATGTCTTAAGCACAATGCGTTAAGGAAAAAAAAGTAGTTAAGATTAAAAAAAATACCTCTGCTCTTCTTGCACGGAAGGAATGTTAAATTTTTCTCTCGTGCATTCAAAGGCGAACTTTGAAAGCTTGGCGCTTCATAAAATCCAGCAAAAACGTCGAAAGAAAGCTAATTCATAGATACCTGACAATTATTACCGGATGCTTTTTGTCTCAGGGATAAATAGGAACTCGGGTAGGTACGTTATTATTTGTAATTTTTGGAAGCGCATACAAGTAACGGTAAATAATTTTAAAATTTCTCACTTTGCGCGCAAATAATTTCAAATTAAAAACTCTCCTTCCAGGTTGTTTCATTTCTTACTTCTGAATTCGGTGCACACCAATTTTGTTAATGACTAACTATTAACTACTGCTTGAATGAAAATACATATCTACCTAATATATAAAAGAGTGAAATTTTTCGTTTTCAGTTACAGTTTTTTGTTTACAGAATGTTATGCTCTACAAAATTGCATGACAAAACTGAGTTAGAATTTTAAAACCAAACTAAAACCAAAAAACGATGCCAAACTAACACCGCAAAATTGTGTCTAAATGGAGTCAGAGTTTTGAAACTAAAGGGATACCAAAAAGCGGTGTTAACAATTTTTCAATCTAGGATCGCTTAACTTAAAATTGACACTAAAATTTGATACCACATTGATGTAAATTTGCGTTACTGTTCTTTACCGTTAAGGGTATCTAACTTTATCATTCTCTGGTTAGAAATACGACGAAGAATGTTGTTAGGCTTCTTCATGAATCTTTGTAGGTTTTTTTTTTCCATAGGCGTAGATTTTTTATAAAATCTAACTGAAAAGTTAAATTATTCGCAATAATAATAAATAGTAAAGACTGCAAGAACTAAAGTTTAAGTCTTTTGACTGAACATGACTTGCATGACAGTGCTAATTCGAAGTCTGCCAGAACTTTATACTTAGCGTAGAGTTAAAGCACGATCTGTTAATCCCATCACAAAACAGATTTGGTGTTTGCCCATCGAGTTTAAAATAAAACAAGTGAGTAAGTGCAAGAGTTCGTCTGTGACAAAATTTCTATATACCCGGCCCTATATTTTTCTATATAATAATAAAATTTCTATAAGCCCCCTAATCTTAAGGTTTTTTTTTGGCCCAAATTCATATATTATTTATATAGGCCACGCCCACAAAAGTGGACATGGGCTAAAAATTGAAATCAATTAATTGTAATTTCGTTAGAATCATGAGAAAATACGGTAAAAGCAAAAATTATTTTAGAAAAAACCGTTTTTCCTAAAAACGCCCCTTAAAAGTGGGCGGAGCTCAAAACTGGAGCAAACTTAGCAAATAATAATGTCTTGAATATTTGTTATAAATTTTTTTTCTTCGGTTTGTAGAGATCTTCCCGAGAAATCGGGTTTTTAATGATCTAACATGTAATAAGTGGGCATGGTCGATATTGTGGCGGTCCAAATTTTGCCTTGTTAAAGATCTTGGGCCAATATTGCTCAATACCAAAATTTGAGCTCATACGCCATGCCTAACTTGACCAAAAGGCATTTTGAAAGAAAATTTAAAATGGAGGTTATCTTACATTGCAGCCAGTAGTGGGCGTGGTCGTTGACGGATTGAGCCAATCCGTCAATCTTCTATTACACTTTGTCTGTGCAATAGAAGAACCAAGCAGCGTTCCAAGCTTTAGGTCTCTAGCTTGATCTTGAAGATGTAAAACCTTCAGACATAGAGACGGACGGACATGGCTTAATCGATTCACCGTCGGACTCGATCATATCTCTAAAAGGTCTTAGGGTTCTACGATGATTATTTCACTGTGTTACAAACTATGCTTGAAATTAATATACCCTCGGTCGGGTACAAAAAATTGACATAAATTAAATTTAATATTCAAAATAAAAGCTTTATCAGATAAGAAATCTGGTTTCCGAGATGTGCTTGAAAACACTATAACTGACAGATTTAAATGGTGCAACCAAATTTGATACAAGCACTACCATTATGAACGTTAAGCCAACACAAAAATCTTAAAAAAAAAAAAAACAAAATAAACTTATAACAGTTTTTTTAAGAAAAGAAAATTTAAAGAAACATTTTTCGCCATCCTTTTTTTAGAGCCACGAAACTTACTTAAAAATTATTCAATAAAGAACTGCGAAAAAAGTAAACAAGAGAATGTGAAATCCATCAGGCAATAATTCTTATGGAATTATAGAATTTTACACAAAACAGAAAAATAAAGATAAGCTCAATCTTTAACAAAAAACCGACGGACCTCTCTGCGTATGCTTTCATACTTGACGGTCTTTTTTCTGTGTGAATGGCAGTGGCTTTGCTTATTTCTGTGAAAAATTACATTTAAAATGACTCGGACTTTTTTTCCTCTCTTTTCTATTTAAAGTTGCGAGAGTCAATAATTTTGAGAGGCGATTATTTTGACAACTTTACTGACGGAGTTATCTCTGCAAAACTCTGAGAAACTTTTCGCTGGGTTAATTGTAGACTCGTTTTGTTCCGGAATTAACAGATCTTGGTTTAAGCTGGGCTTAACTCAGCACTGATAAACCAGTAGCGAGTATTCCTCTAGCAACCCTTGAGTTAAGCCCAGCTCAAACCAAGATTTGTTAAGCCTTCAGCCCAATTAATCCGTTGCATACGTCACGTTGACAACTAAGTTAAATACACACGATCTTATGGAATGCGGCTCATAGAAGAAGTGCATGACGTACGTCGCTTCCCATTAATACATGTACATTTTACTGAGTTGTCAGTTGTGTACTTCGACGTGACGGACCCAACGGAATCATTGGGCTGAAGGCATTAATCCTGCAACAATACATATCTGGAGTTAACCCAGCGAGCAGTTTTTCAGTGCAGAATTAAATCCGCCAACAAAGTTGTCGAAATCTTCGACTCTCGAAATTATTCCAACTCTCACTTCACATAGAAAAACACAGAATAGGAAGTTCGAGGCATTTTCAGATGACTTTTTTTCACAGAAACACACAAAGCCACTGCCAGTCAACACAGAAAAAACATTAAAAGAAGTTCAACTGTTTTCCAGAGTTGAACCGTATGATTAGCTCACCAAGTTTTGCGAGTTAAGCCGAAATTAACCGGATTTTAAATTCACTAAAAAACTCATTTTTGGGTTCTATCTCAGTTTAACTCGGAAACTCGGATGACCTCGCACTGAAAAACTGGCCTTTAGTAGGTTAGGTTAAACAGGGGTGTATGGTGAAAAGGACCACACAGACACTAGGCACCAAAACGGGTCCATCGCGATCCCTGGGGAACCAGTTGAAAATAACATTCAAAAGGCAAAAACAACCTAAACATTCACCGTGAAACAGCCGATTTCCCTGTAAAAGCCAAGAAGGCCAAAACTTCCTAAGAAATATTCCCATAAAAATTTTCCGCGCACTCGCGAAATCGCCTCGCATTCGCAGAGCATGTGTGCTATATCCTCAACCGCCTGCAGATCACTGCAGAATCGACAAATATCCGTGTCAGAAAGCCTGAGTCTTCTTGATTGTTTCCTCAGGAGACAATATGTCCTGTCATAATTCTCACTAAAGCCCTAAGCTTGTCCCTGCTCAGTTTTAATAGTGTCTTCGATCCTTTTTCGTCTAGTCGTGGTCAGAGGGACCTAGATACCCAGATACCCTGTGTCCAGCCAGACGAGACCACCTTTGGTTGGCCGTCATTTCAATTTTATCCTCAATAGTGCCTCTAACTACACAGAGAGGGGTGGTTTGATGTTAGAAACCACACGGTTTCCAAGGAGCCCTCCATTTCTTGCAAGCTCATCAGCTCGTTCGTTACCCTGTATACCGCAGTGTCCTGGCACCCAGTAGATAGTTTTATGGCTGCTTTTAGTTTCGGGTCTTTTGAGAAGATACCAGAACCTGTTCCTTCCCCTGTTTTCGAACCGTCTGTGAAAATTGCAATTTCATTAGGTCTGACAATTGCATTATTTTCCCAGTCTCCCCTTACTGGATAAATGACTTCATACGGTGTGTCAAAGTCGACAAGGGAGGGAATTTCATCCGTTGAAGTTGGACTGCCTGGCAGTAGCTCCGACAGGATCGAGCCGTGTCCGTATAGCTACTGCTCTTGGAATAGTTTAAGTTAGTGAGCCGTAGCGCACTATTGCCAGCAAGTTTTTTTTTAGCAGGACCTAAGTGAGTTCAGATCAAAGCTCCCGAATTCTGGGTAGCGCATCTTTCGCGTTGATAAAGAGAATTGATCTAGAATTGCTCTTTTATTTTCAATAAAACACGCAAAATCGAAAAAGATCAAACTTTTTGAGAGAATTTTCACAGACACATATACCGAGAATGGTAAGCATTCATGTCATTCATGAATATTTTCTTGCTGTTTCCTATTTACTTCGATGATAGAAAAAAGCATGCAGTGTTGGAAGATAGAACTCTTGTCTGTTAAGAGATCCCCTTGATACAATGCTGCTAAGGCCAGAGTTTATTGAGTTTTGCATATGCTGCCGTTCCACTTCAAGGTTTGCAGAGCAGGAATGAGGAACCGTGAACGAATGTGAAAAGCTGATATAACTGTCATCAGCAAAGAAGTAAAAACGAGAAAGAGCGTCTTAAACAAGAGAGAGCCTCGGGGTCCCAGCCGTTTTATATGATGCGCTACAGACTTGAAATCATCCAAAACAGCTTGCATTGAACGGTTCGAAAGGTAATTACTTATCCATATTGAACAAGAGAGTCATCAATGCCAAATATACATGCATTTCCGACAAAAGAGAAAATCTCTCAAATCTATGCCAATTGTTGAATCAACAATTTGCCCGTTATTGTGTCAAAGTTTAGAAATTGCTTTTGAAAAACCCTTTACTGGTACATACTGTTGCCAAAACGTGTTGATTAGGTACATAACAAAGTTAAATAAAATTTGCAACGAGTGTATGTCTCAAATAGGTCAGAAGATTAAGCTAATTAAGCTAATGACCCGCAGCAGATCTTAGAAAAAAGTTCCTAATATTACAAAGTTAGGTTTGGTGCCTGTTGTGTTCTGTAAAGGTTCCGGAAAGTGCAATAAAAACACCATTACCATCACTGTTTACGGTTTATTAACTTTAAAATTGAAATTAACGTTTAATGGATAGAATTGTTCTGATCGATGCTTATTGGTCGGGTCGTTTCAAGTTGGTCTGCCCTTTGTCACGTCTTCTTTCCAAATGCAAAATGTTCATCCAGTCCGCTGCCTGCCGTTTCCCAATCCCTTTCCTCCTGTTCCCCATCAGGGATGTCATTAATTGTTGGAGGATTACGGGACTGGTTCACTATAACATTTCCAGTTTTGCCAAAATAATGCCGATAATAGGCAAACAGATCGATATATTATATAGCATTGATATCTGTGTTCAGGTTGACTTTTGACATCGCGAGTTCGAGCCATGTTAGTCCTTCAAGCGATTTTTGACATGGAAACCAATATGTCAGCACAACGCAGCTACCAAATAAGGATTTACGCGTCTATTGGTCGTCACAAGGTTTCCTAACGTACCTATTGTACTCTGAGGCCGAAGTTTTTAAGCGAACTGGAAGAAATTTACAAACAGCAAGTTGTCAATGTAATTTCATGAATTCGGGAAGTTAATTACATAATACCAATAAGCAGGAAAAGGATCAATTCCTGCAATTTGCAAGTCTCACGTCAATAGCAATAGTCTCACGTCATCGGGCAAAGTATAACCCTTTCACAAATTTAAATTACATTTCAAGGTCAATTATGCGCCAATAAAAGTCCCCATTAAGAGGATATAACAACATTAAAATAAAATATGTTGCGTATACGCCATGTAGTACACCCTCTTTGTGTAAATTTGACGTAGTACG
Organism: Neoascia interrupta; assembly: GCA_947623515.1. Taxonomy (NCBI): domain Eukaryota; kingdom Metazoa; phylum Arthropoda; class Insecta; order Diptera; family Syrphidae; genus Neoascia; species Neoascia interrupta. The sequence goes on along the minus strand of OX392464.1, from coordinate 4,274,504 downwards.
ACGAATGAAAGGGGTAAACAAGTAAACAAAAAAACAATCGCAGTGATTTTTTTGAATAAAGGAGTTAATCATACACTGATGGAGAAGATTCAAACATCAGCGCACCCTCTGACACATGTCTGATATGACATATCGAGAGACTATTAACTTTAACATAATTTGTGTAGATACTTTACTTGTAGAAACGCAAACACGTTCACGATCGATTTGGATGATGGAATTTTTTTTTCTATTCCCTCAAACTAGAGCAGACTGCGGGACACAATGGAGTGCTCTTTCTCTGTTTAAGTTTCATCAGCTACAATGACAAGAGCGATCAAAGGTTAATCACTTTGCGACTATGCACCAACAACTGTTGACATCAAACACGTCAATCAATTTTTCGGTTTCACATCAAGTTCAAATCGCATCGCAACACCCGCGCTATCGCTTTGCTAGTGAACCTTTGATTGATAAAAAATCACAAATTTCGATGGAAAATGTTTCCATTGATAACAGCTGGTTGAGTGTATGGGTCGCTGCAAAAGCCACACAAACTTTAAGTGAAAAAGAGCAGGCCTATACTCAACTGAGAGTACCTAACATACGCGCTACTGCTTTAACAACTATAATCCTACTATTCAATTGCAAAGTCGGAGAGCGAATAGTGGCGAGTAAAAAGAATCTTATAAATACATTCGCCGTGTCGCTCCGCTGTAGATCGTCATGTACGATTTGCGAATAAAAGCTGAAAAAAGCAGAGACCAGAGGAGAGAGGAATAGTAGACACAAAAGTGCCTCCACCCTGTATCCCTATTGTCGATTGCGGTTGTTGTACTACACTCTGACATGATCATTTACTTACTCTAAGCACACCGAGCGAATTCATTTAACTGCAAGTGGTTGAATTGACCGGATCGTGCCTCTCGTTGATTGTGTGTGACGCGCTGACGGCTGACGACGATCGATCATACGATATTTTGTTTCTGTTCTAAATGCTTTCTTCACCAACGTGGAAGCAGAAGCAGCAGTGTTACACCGCAGTCGTGGCTATAGAAAAGACCGCGAATCCGCGAGTGAATTGCACTCGATCTGTCGACTGTTGAACGTATTGACAACCGAGAAGAATGCACTTGTTACTTAATTGCTCTGCTCTGTGATGTACAATTGAGTTAAACGTTAATTAAAAATATAAAAAAAAGAGAAAGAAAAGAAAACTGATTCAAGTGAGAAAGTGCGAAAGAAAGAAGAAGAGTATTCCAAGTGCATTTTCGTGACGAATGACATGACCGTAAGATGGATTCGTTAGCTTATTTTATACAAAATGTTGTCGGGTTTTCGGTGGGCTTTTCGCTGCTCGGCTTCACAGAGGTGGCATCGGTGGCCTTTATCGTCTACTATGTGTACACCAAAACTAGGTACGTACTACATACAAATAATAAATTGTGGTGGCGTGCTTTCTGATAGATGATGCGAAATTGCTTTATCAAAATGCTGTTTTTTTGCCTTAATTTTTTGTTGTTTTTGTTTTGGGGAAATCTACATTCAATAACCTTTAGCCTCGCGTCGCTCGCACTCGTATAGTGAAGATGGCAAAAGTGTGTTTGTGAGTGAGAACGCGCAGCGAATAGAGAACTGATCTAGATCAGCTGCGTAATGATGTTTGCGGTTGAAGAGCATAATAGAAGACAAAACTGATTACGAGTACAATTTTTAGTCGGTGAATCTTTTGTTGGGTTTATTTTTCGCAAAAGAAGTTAGGAACTGGTTTGACTGTTCGCTAAGCTTAAAAATTTATGTTATTCCGCAGTGGTGCTCAAAGATTACGATGCTCTCATTTTTAAACAGTCATTCTGCGATTGTTTTAACATCACTCCAGTCAGGGTAATTACCGGTGATCTTCAAAAGTTCCTCATGTCACTAACGTGCGTCGACGTAACAAGAAAAATATGTATGCACAGCCGTTGACAGCTTATTAGAAACGATTCCGGAGTTTATGTGTATGCTACCCCAACGGAAGCATGAAGTTGTGACATAAGGACTGGGATCTGTTAACTTACTTTATGAAACTAGATATGGGTAGATCGTAGATTTAAGAAATGAACACTTTTCCCTAGACGAGGCGATTAAGCGGTAAGCCATGCCTGCTCGTCCTTCAAAACAAAGCCCAAAGGTTTTAAAATAGGAGATTGAACTTCGGCGCACGTATTGTAAGTAGGTATACTTCAGTATAGGTAGTTCTAGTCTGAGGTTCATTCATAACCGCCCACGACAAAGGGAATGATATTTTTTAGTATAAATTTTTTCATGTGTTAACATGTGTTTTTCATGCTTTATTTTTAGCTCCCGTAAGGCTTTCTAGATAGATATTTTCCTGCGGCTTGGAACATTTTATCATCCCAATTAAATTTATAAAACCAACAAAAATTTTGCCGCAAAATATACGACAAGTAAAGAAACTAAAAAATTCGCAAAACATTTTAAATGTCACCGAAAAAAAAACAAGTGGGAAAGTGCAACGGATGTGGGCGGAGTGTAAAAATATAACTGCCGAATACTTTACGCTAGGTGGTTGCATACATTTTTAACTAAAACCCCGTAATTTTAAATAAAACGTCACTTTTTTGCGGATACATATATAATATATACAAAAAAGTTAGAAAATGCTAGGATCTACAGCTTTTGTAATATAATTTTTTGTCACATTTCATTTATATTTATTGAAAAACAGTCATTTTTTATTTAAATTCCTTAAATAAATTCCTTAAAAAGTGGGCGTGGTCAATGTAAACGCCAAACTTTTTCTGCTGCCTCAAAGGCAATTACAAAGCAGTGTCACATACAAAAAATAAGTGTGCTAGCACCATTTTAACATAGTTTAATTGTGTAAAAAGTATTTTTTTTTTATTTAGAGATGGTCGCGCAAATATGTCCACTGCAGGCGTGTCTGTAGGCGGACTCAACTAATTTTCAAACTTGATCTGGTACAATGGACTTCCAGTCCACTTACCAATTTTCAGCTCTCTAGCTTAAAATTTAAGGCCTTAAAGTTGTTAACATACGGACGGATGGACATAGCTTAATCGAGTCTCTTGTCGGTCTTATTCATATCTGTAAAAGGTCTTAGGGGTCTACGCGTGATTATTTCACTGCATTACGTACTATACACCAAACTTAATATATCCTGGGTCGGGTATAAGAAAGAATAAATAAAACCCATTGCATCCTCCAGTATGACAGCCTGTCGCGCACTACTGCTGTACCGGAGGTGCCCCCTCGTCGTGGCAGATAGTTAATGTGCTTTAAAAATTTGAAGTTCCAGTCTTTTTAATACCCTAATCCACAGAAATGGAGTACATGTATTAAGTTTGAGAATTATAACCACAGACCCCCAAGACTTATAAGTCAAATAAGCCATGTTCGTCCATACGCCACTAATTAATGCGGGAACCACAAAGAGGCCTGGGCTTGGCTTTGGCTTGACGTTTACAAGTTCAGCCATGTTTCCTAACACAACGAAGCTCGGTTTCAAAACGTTGTTTGTAAAGAGAAAGAGTGCGCAAAGAGAAAACGTAATGCTACGTAATGAGGCTCAGAAGCCCAGCACGAGTTCAGATGTGCTGAACTCTTGCTTCGTATGAAACAATTGGGGGTTGATTTCGATCGCACACACGAAGTCAATCAGTCTGTCTTTGGCTATATTTATATAAGTGTGTTGGTCATGCACGGATATGATGCAGAATATCTGAGTGTGTCTACATTTTGGGCCAAATTGCGTATTATTTATTAATCACTTGGACATGAATTTTCTTTCCATTTTCTTTCCCATTTTCTTCCTTTTTTTTATATACACATTGATTTTTTACATGACATTAGATTTTGTTTAATTTTCTTCAATTTTTTTTTTCTTAATGCGACTTCCACTTTGGAAGCTAATCGACGACGTCATATGGCCTTTGTCGCCCTGATGTCTTAACTTTAAATAATTTATAAATTCAGTTTTTTGTAAGTTTTTTTTGGTTTTAATAAATAAATAAATCAATGTCCCACAAAACTATGTACACGGAACTAGCTACCAGGGCTTCTGGCTGTGTGCGTATTTTTTAATTTATCGTGGCATGCTTGGAGAACGTAGTGAATGCATAATAAAAGCTCTATCTCCATGAGCGAAATGGAGATAGAGCAAAGCCGGTTGAAAGCCCACGCATCGTAACGGGGCGAAGCCGAAGCCTGAGGCTGCTTTGTGGTCCCCGCTTAATGGCCCTAAAATTTTAGCTAAATAGCTGAAACTTTGTGCGTAAGCTCTTTGTCGTCCGAAGCGTGTTGCTTTGTGTGAAAATTTTAGAGACTTACAAGCGGGGCACAATGTGTGTCTGTGTCTGTTGCTTTGTCTCACCACATTTTTCACCTAAAATCAGAGACACAGCGAGATACGCATTGTGTCGCTATATACGTATTCAAGTAAGCTGAACTGCGAGACACAGCCACAGACACAGATACTCATTGTGTTCCAGCTATTAAAATTGAGATTTAGAATCTTCTAATGACTTTTAGTAACTCCAACCTTAGTGTTGGAGGTTGTATCAAACAAACAAAAAAAATTACTGTAAGACACCTAAAATAAATATAAGGTCGATAAACCTCCCATAGTGGGCGCGGCATCGGTTTAAATAGGTTTAAAATGCATTTTATTAAATAATTTTTGATCTCTGCTTGGAAGACAGACGCATATTTACCACTTAGGTAAATATGCATATTTACCTAAGTGGTAAATATGCGTCTGTCTTCCAAGCAGAGATCTTCGCTATCCTAATGGCTATGGGCTATATTGTGACTAACAGGTGGAGGGCAAGAAGCATATGCGTTTGCAGTGACAGCCAAGCCGCTCTAAATGCGTTGCTCCACCATCTTAGCTCGTTCAAGATAGTGCTCGAACTCAAGAATTATTCGTTGAACTTAGTAGGAAGGCTTAATACAGTGAATCTTGTTTGGGTCCAAGGTCATACTGCTACCCAGGGAAATGAGATCTATGATGAGCTTGCTCGATGAGAAGAGGTTTTCTCAGTACCCGAACCCGCGCTAGGTCTGCCAGCATCTGTTGCCACGTCTGCGATTTATACTTGGGTTTCTCGTGAACATATGGCTCGTTGGCGTGACTGCGGTGGGTGCAGACAGACTAAACGACTACGCCCGGACGACTGCGTCTTTCCTTTTACCTCTCAGGCGAATTGACTGCAGGCATATAAACCCGCAATCCACATAAACCCGTGGACTTATACGCACTCTTGTAATGAAATGCAAGGATATTCGCTTTCAGGCTGAATCCCCTAACACAAAAGGGAATTCATGACACAATCTGTATCAAAATAGTTTGCCGTAATTGATAATTATTTTAAATAGCCTTGTGGTGAATTAGATGCTTTGTTTGTGTTTATATTCTTATCTCGGAATCTTTGTTTTAATAAAAAAAAAAAAACTATTATTTTTGCTTACAGAAGCAAGAACACGTGAATTTTGTGTTTGAGTATAGTGATAGATAGTCAAGTAGAAACGCGCCATTAACTCTCCTAGTCTTAGTTTATGAGGTCAGTTAAGTTTATCGTATAATTTAAGAATAGTCACTGAACTCAAAACTAAATATATATATATATATATTCGTTTCTCACTGAATTCAACTATTTTATTTTGTTTTTATAAAATATTGTGGTACAAAGTATTAAAGTAAAATAATAATTATTGTTCAAACTATCTTATGAAAGAGTAGGTATGTAATGATGAATGATATGCTAAGTATTGTTATCAAAATAGTCTTTATCATGCTAGACAGCTTGAATGTTTATGGTCCGATTCAAATGTACATTTAAAGCACTCTAAATTTAGTCAAATCGTATTTGCTACTGTTAAGTACGAGGAGTTAACAATATCCCATAATTTGCTGCCCTTGAATACAAGTGCCTTTGTTTTAAGGTCAATTTGAGATAGGTGCTCTTCAGAATTTCCTTGAGTTCTCGTCATCTCTAAGGATGCCGAGGCTATAAAAGCCTTCTTCTATCTATAAGTTTTTTTTATCTCCTGTGGATAATATACGAAATGAAGGTCGAATGTCATTCCTGGTTGACACTTAGAAAATATGTTTTTCGTCTGGATTCAAAAATGTTTCTTAGACCTTTTTGTCACCAACCGAACCTTTATGACAGAGTCTTCAGGGAATAATTCCTGAACATCTTTATTCATTAACTACAAATCTTTGAATAAGAAAGCTCACATCGCTACTATTCTCAACTCCTCAACTACACATCCCATACTCTGACATTTGTTTACAAAAATGAGATTAAATTCGTAAATAAGTCCCCTCATTTAGGCACTGTTGCATGAGTTGACCTTGTACCTAAGGCAAATTATTGTTTTTTGATTCTGTCATACGTATTCACCGATACGGAATTCCAAAACTGCGTGAGAAGAAGTAAACAAATCGGCGCCTTCCGACACAAGACGGATGCAAATTGAAGTTCTTGTTCTTCGGAATTTATTTTTTGAGTTTAAACTTTTGTCCTTTAGGGAGAGTTTTTCGGGGCATAATCTCAATCTCAAGCTAATGCCCAAAACAAAACAAATCTTCAGAATTTTAGAGTTTTTCAGCGAGGTGTTTTGACACTTGACATTGAGTCAATTTAATTATCGACTTTCCCTTACTAACTATCTCTTCTCATAAAAAAAAACAGGCCCAGTTGCTCTCCCAAACACTAAAAAAAATAGATTTGTATCTAAGGTTTATTCAGACGATAAACCGATCGATTTGCGTCCATATACGGCCTTGCCTTGAAAGATACGAGTAAATGAAATAGTTTAAATCTGACATTCTAAGGATCGGTTATTCAGTGTTGGGTTAAGCCCAGCTTAATCCAAGATCTGATAATCCTAGAAGAAAACGAATCTAGAGTTAACCCAGCAAACAGTCTTTGCTGTTTGCCGTCAGCAAATTGTCAAAATCTTCGACTCTCGAAATTATTGACTCTCACAATACTCAATTCACATAGAAAAACACAGGAAAAGAAGTTCGAGTCATTTTCAGATGACACTTTTAAAAGAAACACACTTAGCCAATGCCATTTCACTCAGAAAAAAACATTCAAAAAAGTTACATACTGTTCACCAGGATTGATCCGAGATCAGCTTGCCAAATTTGGTTAAACTGGCCCTAAGAAAGAGATTTCCCAGTTTTGATGCACAAGCACCTACATACACATGCATACGTTTGCATACATTTTCATGTTTCACTTAATTTAGATTCAGCTACTTGTCGGAGTTATCCAAATAGTTTAAAAAGAAAATTGTCTTTAGGATTTGATACGCAATAATCTCTGAAGAAGTTTTATGTAAATATGTGAGCAGAAAAATCTAGAGCATTCTTTAAACTTTTTGGCAGTCCCAGTCCTTGTCAAATGACAAATGTCATATTTATTTAGCAAACACATTTCGAGTATTCGATATAAATATTGCACACATAATGGTCTTAAATGAAATTCTAAAATCGCGTCTAAAATGTCCGACTAATAAACTGGTAATGTAAGTCATATAAACACCAAAGCTTAATGAGTTCACAGAATGTCATTAACAATAATAATTAATAAAAAATCAAGACGCACCTCATTTAACCCAATTAACCATATTTTATTCCATTTTTTTTATTTCACATGCCCCTTCCATTTATATATGTCAAATGTTATATTTAACAGATTGCAAGCGAAGCACAAAGTACAAATCGATGATAGGGCATTTTTGCAATCAGATTATCGATACATTTAATCGCATCCTATTAATAATTATATTGCCAACAACAGTGATTAAATCTGCAGCTGATTTTAAGTAATTTTTAAAATTTGTAAACAGAGGCATAAAACTATAAATTTTAAAGGTTGTTGACTCGTATGGCAACAAACAACAGCTGAAATTAAACTTGATAAACACTTTTTTTTATTCATTGTCAAGTGTCACTAGTAAAGTAATTATGGTGCTTTTAATCCTATCGCCCAATTAGCTGCACTTATCGTCGAAAAGTTTACAGTTCAATTTGAATGAGTAATAAAACTACCTAAATCCAACGATTATCCCTAATTGTTATTATTTATTGTGCAGCTCAAATAAAAATATATTTCTAATGGACTTTCGATCTTTAACCGAACTCTCTGTTTTATCGGCAAGTCTACCAAAGTTGCTGTGTGTACTATTTACATAAAAATGGTCTAGATAGAGGCAGCTATTGAATGGAACGCTATTCTTACATGACGCATACACAATGACAAGAGAGTGTTCCTCTGTTTTGAAAGAACGCGTCGCGTTCGAATTACACAAATAAACGAATCGTCCAAAATAACGCTTCGCATTGCAAGCAAAAATTAACTCTTTTTGTTTCTTTTACTCTTTTGAATTCATTTCCGCACTTTATCGGCTACGCTGTCTTTGGAGCTCAATCGAGTCTCTTTTGAGTCCAAATTGTAATTGTAAATAATTTTGTGTTGGTTTTGTACTTTCGTAACAGGTGTTTATTGCGTCATAAGAGCAAAATCTCGAATAGCTTTGATGGCGGCAGTGTGTGCGTCGAGTCGGGGAAATCCTTACTCTGAATGTGCAGTGGTTTCCTTAGCACGTGACGTTTCGCACAGTTTTCGGAAGTTCCGAAAACAAGACAAGTTAAGAATTTAAAACCATTTGAATTACCTGTCACACAATATAAGCAAAACATTATGCGAAAGCGACCTTACTCGTCATGAGTGTATATAGTTAAAAAGCACCATTATTTGTATCGGCTAACGACCTCAGAGGCTTCGAAATAATTGGCAGGGTGTTTGTTTATGTTTTTGATTTGCTGGGCCTGCGTTTTGCATTATTTATAACATGATAAAGCTGGCATAGACCATGCGTACATTCATATATCTCCAATAACTATAGACTTAATTAAAAGTTGCATCAGGCGACAGAATCGCTTGTTTTTATTCAAGGATATATCTAATGCTATTGATCGTTCTATTACATAAAGAGAAAGACCTTACTCGCCGGATGTAGTAGTTAAAACTCAAAGAAAATCAATAATCAAATTTATCTGAACTAAAGCTAATGGCCTTTTTTTGTTGGTGGGCTCAAATCATGGCGTTCCTCGCCCGGATTGAGGCTTATACTATGTCTCCACCGGCAATTAAAAGAGGACTAGCGGGAGACTATTAACAAGCGAGTTAGCGCAAGAGTGTCTGTGACAAACCTGTATATACCGGACCCTATATTCCACGTAACACCAAATCTTAAAGCTTCTTGGCCCGAATTCATATATTATTTGTATAGGCCACGCCCCCAATAGTGGGCATGAGCTTGAAATTAAAATCAATTAATTGTAATTTCGTTAGAGTCATGAGAAAATACGGTAAAAGCGAAAACTATTTCAGAGAAAAACAGTTTTTTTTCCTAAAAACGCCCCTTAAAAGTGGGTGGAGCTCAAAACTTTTTGTCGCTTTATAAATAGCGATATCTTCAATATTTGTCATATAATTTTTTTTCTATTTGGAAGAAGTCAACTTTCCGAGAAATCGGGTTTTTAAAGATCTAACATGGTAAAAGTGGGCATGGTCGACATTGTGCGCGGTCCAATTTTTGCTTAATTAAAATTCTTGGGTCAATATTGCTCAGCACCTAAATTTAAGTTCCTGTGCCTTGTCTTACTTAACCAAACGGCATTTTGGAAAAAATGTGAAATAGAGGTTGTCTTATATTGAAGCCAGTAGTGGGCGTGGCCTTGGTTAAGCCCAGCTTAAACCAAGATCTGTTAATCCCGTAACAAAGCGAATCTGGAGTTAACTCAGCGTGCAGTTTTTCAGTGCAGAGTTAATTCCGTCAACTGTCAAATTCCGTTAATTGTCAAAATCTTCGACTCTCGAAATTATTGACACTCCCAGCTCTCATTTCACGTAGAAAAACACAGGAAAAGAAGTTTGAATTATTGTCAAATGCCCTTTTTCACAGCAGCGCGCAAATCAACTGACATTCCACGCAGAAAAAACATTCAAAGAAGTTCATACTGTTCTCCAGAGATGATCCGAGACTAACTCACCAAATTTGGTGAGTTAAGTCGAGATTAACCATAGATCTTAGTTCAGTGAAAAACTCATTTCTGTGGTTAATCTCAATTAAACTCGGAAAGTCGGTTGATCTCGCACTGAAAAACTGGCCCTAAAAGGTTTTAAGGGTCTACGGTGATTATTTCACTGTATTACAAACTATGCCTTACAATTAATAAACTCTCGGTCGGGTATAAAAATAAATCCCAAAGTGGCTCCACCGGACAAGTGTTTCTGTCGTTTTGGGTCTCAAAAGAGAGTGGCGATGTCATTTTCCAGAAGCTAAAAAAGATTTCCGTTGTAAATATCCCAATAGAAATCGCAATTCTGACAGATCTTCCATACCTGGACAGTTTCAGTGTCCTTTCTCGATTTTCAAACTGTTAAAACGGTGTTCGAAAACGTTTGAAAGTGGTTCGTGAAAAAAGTTAATGAAATTAATGAGGAAATCTTTTTTTAATCGCTTGCCGAGAGGATTTAAATTTGTACCGTAAATCGCGCGATTTGTGGAGGATTTAATAAAGATTTATATCGATCGCGGATTAGTGCGCGTGGAGTCATGGTATTACATCCGGGCAGCCAAACGGGTTTTTCTTGATTTTAAATATAATCTGGCGTTGTATTTTTGAGGCAAAAGCTATTCTACAAGGGAAAAATAACATTTATTCAACTTGACGTGCGTTGTATGACTATGCGTTTTTCTGGCTTTGGTTCTGGAATTGAAATTTCTCTTTTCAGAAAAGGATCAATCAAAGGATTGCCAAGAAACAGTTCCAGAAGTCGAAAATGCTCTTGGACGTTTCTTGGACGACGAAGCGAAAATGCCTCCAAATAAGATAGCCATCAAAATCCGCCATTGTATCAAGACGGTCTGACATGAAGGAAAACTGTCACAATGAGTTTCCCACTGTCTTAAAACAGTGACAGACAGATAGTGATCCTTTTGCAAACACATTTTTTGCGTGTTCAAATCAAACTAGTATATAAAAATTATATTATTTAAAAGACAGCAGGAATGCTAAGTACGATTCTAACAAATTTAAATGATGCCAATTTGTTTAACTCATGGAGACGTTTTTTTAGTGCAGTTGGTAAAGTTGTTCATATAATTGAGTTCTCACTGCCCAATAATGCCATTTCCAATGGAAAAACGGAAAATGTTGTTCGAACAGACCTTCATTGTTATTCCATGGTGAAACATCAAAATTTGTTAAGCTTTGTTATAGCCTTCTCGGTTGGTCGTCCGGAAGAATTCTGGGCTCTCCTGAAATTGTCGAATGAACCTTATGTCTCATTGTTGTCTTTTCATGTTGTTGTATCATGTTGTTAAGCTTAGATTAGGCTGCATGCCATTTTGGCATATTTGACGCATCTAAGAAGAAAAATCGTGCAAATATTTTTCTTTTTACGTCAAATGCCATGCCGAAATGGCATGCAGTCTAATCCAAGCTATTGTAAGTTTTCACTTGTCGATTTGTAATTGACAAAAGGCGTATTTTTAGGTTATATTGAAAAATTAACAAGCGGAAATAAAGTACATCTTTGAACTGACATATGAATTGGCTTACGCTTTGCCAATTGTGTCTTTAATTGACAAAGAGGAGATCTGTCAAAGTTTGTCAATAAATCGACAAGTGGAAACTTAGCACAATGTGCGACCTTAACTTTATAAAAATTGTTGAAAATCTGAGTTATCCACCTAAGATAAATTAACTAAATTACATAGTAACTTCATTGTATAAAAATATCTCAATTCCAATTTCCATTTGACTCATACATAAATTTTATTTTGTTTTTACAGAGCTCCCACTATTATAGCTGGACTATTTCCTCACCTTAACTTGAATTTAAACTATCGTTCTTCGTTGGTGACATTTAATAAAATGGGAAACGAACTGCTAACTTCTTTTCTTCCGTCCAAAAAACAGGTAATTTGTTTTGTTTTTTCTGATCGTTTAATTACGAAGATGTACTTTAGGCTCAAACTTCATCGAAAAATCATTATAATCATTCTTTACTAGAAAGTCTCCCAAGCTACAAACTATCGAGCGAATACAGCTTAAATCCAAGAACTTATGAAATTTTAATTCTAAAAAACTTACAAATAAGTAAACTTCCTTTGTTTGCGGGGTCCCTTATAAAACCATAGTTGTATTGCTAACTTATTAACCAAGCAATTAAGAAAGCTTAAAGGGAACTAATTCTCGCGTTTAGTAAAAAAAAATTACCAGTTTATCCAGTCCTTATGATTGCACTTACATATGTATTGTTTTTTGCTTTTGAGCTATGCTATTGCCACCTAATTGCAGAAAAATAATCGTGTAGAAAACTTATTAGATAACATTTGCTGCCCATAAAAAAGCATTTTAAATAAAAAGATATTTCTGACGTTGACAGTTTAAATATAATAAGAAATAATATTTATTATTTATGTCGATACTGACATAATGGTAGTTGTAAATTACAATGTTCAGGCACAAATCACAGAACATTATAAATATGCCAATCAGCACAGATTGTTGTGTAAACAAGCGGTTTTTTTTTAACACGCGCTGAGACAATGAATAAAGAGACAAGGAAGTGGTATTCTGGGAGAAAAGAGAAGCATCTGTTTAAGTTGTGTACTGGAACTAAAAATGAGTCCAACCAGGCATCTCATGAGAGACGGCCCGAGGTGCTTACGTCTTGGGAACTGGATCTACTTTTGTTTAACATTCCTGAGTTAAAGTCACATTAGTACCCCGACTCGTGACGCATACAATCCACCATGTCGATACCCGATTTCAAGGGACGAATCACTAATGTCAAAATGCTTCACTTACACGTACATATGAATAAGAGCTATTTCTTGTCTGTTTATTCAATGCGCAGAAAGTGAGTTCCATCCCATGACGTCAGATTTACAGTAAGGTTTGTTGAACAAATGTCATAACAAACGCGTGTCGAAATCTTTACATTCCTTTATTCATGGTGTTGAGGCTCTTCCTTTCCTTGCCAAAAATAAAATAATGGGCTATTCGATTGACAATCATGCTCCGATTCAGAAATGCAATTGAACTGACAAATATGTTCCTCTTTATTTTGAACAGGAGCTTATGAACAAGGCAAAAATTGTATTATGTTGTCGAAAAAACTGCAGCAGTATTATAATTTTTCATAAAATGCTTTCGTCGTTGTCTTCCTTGTTTCCTTGTTTCTTAAGTTTGCAGTCGGTAGCTGACAGTATTGGTAGCCACACTTGTATGTTTTGATATTGTTTCTTACTCTTATTTGTTTTTCAAATACTTGTTCTCTAATGGAAAACCGTAGGAAGAGTTGTCACTTAAAGCCAGCATTATTATAATATAAATTTCCTGACGATCTTCGCCTGGCAGCGTTTAAAATGATCATATGACTAGCCATTAATATAATGTATGTAGAATTGTAAATTGTTGTTTTTCACTTTTGGATATTAAATTTATTTTTGCATGGCTTTGCCATAGGGGCCGCTCCCCATTATAAGCAACGATACGTTCGGTTAGCTTTTTTCATCTTCCGGCATGTGAAAGCCTTGTCCACAAGCTCAAATTGACGAACTTACCCATATTCTGACATTTGTTTATGAAAGTGAGTAAATTGGTCTATTTGCCCTTCTTTTCAATTCCGTTTTAGCGTTTATACATCCGCTGATCGCGTAAGGCGAGTTAATGCATCTTCTGATTCGTACGTGTTCACCTACAAGGAACTCGAAAGCTGAATAAAAAACGTAGCTAAGCAAATAGGTGTTGGAGAGCAAGAGGAATGCAAGTCGAATATCTAGTTGTTATAATTATTATCTGGTTAATTTAGAAATTTATGACACTAGCTTGAATTTGGACTCAAAACAAAACAGCGTTATATATAGCAATTAAATATGAACAAAAAAAATTATCACTCAAAAACTTTTAAGCTGGCAATAGCTTCCTCTAAAAACAAAAAATGAATCTGCTGGAGTTCATCGCGTGATTTATTTCAAAATGCCGGCCTGACATATCTGTCAGTCTGTCAGTCACTTTTGATTAATCGACGAAATCTTCTTCTGCCTAGTTTGGTTCGCTTTGCAGCAAAAGTATTTTGCACGTTCTCTTCCTCTGCTTCAATTATTATTCCCGGTGCTTGTGCACCCAGCTGATGCTTTCGACTTTTTTCCTGCTTTTAATTTAAACAATGAATTGCCTTTGTGTTTTGCGTCTCGTTTGAATTGCTGCCAGTCTGCACTGCAATTATGGATCAGAATTTTAGGACCCGTGGCTGGTTTGAGGTTTGTACCTGGGAATCATAATACATAAATTACATCACACTATTCGACAACTTCTTACGATTCCATTAATGATTTGCTAATCGCTTGAAACCCTCTAATTTCTTTTTTATTAGGAGCCTAAACAGCAAACAAATTTATCACATGGCTCTGGGACCGAGAATCTCCTTAAAATCACTCCACATGCCGGCCGGAAGCCCTATAATACCATGTTCGACTGGGGCGTGTATTTTCCATTTTTAGCCCAAGTCACACGGCTCAAACAATTTCCGTATCCACAGGTAAGTTCCTGAACTAAATTTCAGCTGGGTGGTGCGTGACCTTCTCAATTTGCAGGTGTCTGGGTTAGTGTTGAAGGATCCCATCCTGCAGCGTGCCATCAAACAAGCCAGTGCTGATGCTCTCAAAGAGGAAAAAGCCAAGTTGAGGAAGAATGGCGAGCTCTTGCTCACACGCCCCGATTCGGGCTCAGATGACGATGATTTGGAGCACATCACTTATCAGAAACTTCTCAAGCAACAGGAGAAACGAGGCTACAGCATTTTGATGGACATGCGGTCGACGCTGAGCGGATATTTGATTGCTTTCACTTCTTGGATACTGTACAAACTCTTGCCGTGCTTCCTGTCGGGTGTGGTCACTCACACTCAGCAGATAGAAATGCTTAAATTGGCCGCAGAAAAGGCTCCCGGCATACCCTTGATTTTCTTGCCATTGCATCGCAGCCATTTGGATTATATCATGGTCACGTTTATACTCGCCAATAATGACATCAAGAGTCCGCTGGTTGCGGCGGGAAATAACCTACAGATTCCTGTATTTGGTCGCCTGCTGCGCGGACTTGGTGCCTTCTTCATAAAGAGGAAGATCGACCCAGTAGTTGGCAAGAAGGATGTTCTATATCGCGCCATTTTACACTTGTATCTACAACATGCTTTGAAGATGGGCCACAACGTGGAGTTCTTTATTGAAGGTGGTCGAACGCGAACTGGAAAGCCATGTATGCCAAAGGTAAGTGCTCGCAGGGGTGTTAAGGATTTTTCAATTATAAACATCTCGGTGTTCGAAAGCTTCCGCTTCTACCCCATCGGAACTTTTGTCTTAGTCGTTCTTAAACCTTTATGTCTACAATTTTGAAAGACGCGTTTGTTCTTCTGCCTGGGTATGTAAGTTCCCTTTGCGATTTCATGGATTCCGTTCTAACTGATTCCATCCAGCTTATGCGAGTTTCCATTTTCAGTCGTAGCTTAGTGACACAAACTAGCGACATCTTCAAACCTTTCAAAACTCTGCAATGAGGACAATCCCAGGATGTCACTTGATGTCCCACCAAGATCACCTCCATTCCGAGGCGAAGCTTGTGCCAGTAAGGGCCCACACCACCATGCTCATCAAACAGTTGCTATTAGCATGGACTCCTAACATACAAAATTAAATCAGCACTTTCGCCCAGATTTTAACACGCAAATCTACAAGGACAAAATTTTGAAAAGCTTCTGTCCTAACGTAGTCCTTGGTGCTCGCCTCTCTCCCATTTCAGACGAGGAGCGTAGCCTACAACGCAATAGACGGAAGTGCGCTCTGGATGGTTCCAGTCCCTTAACAGCTTCATGAGCCGCCTCGTCCATCCAAGACCAATGCCCTGACTGTGGTGATGGTCCGCATGACACCAGACGCTGGGCCTAGAACATGACATGTCACAAACAGAATAGTAGCTGCTACAACAACAACCGTCCGAAGAGGGATACTTACTGGGCGTCCTACAAGGAACACCTTACTCACACACTCAATGAAAATAAAATTGAGACTAGAATACTCTGCTGACACCGTCAGATCTTCTCTTATATCTGCCTTCGAGACAACTGTCCCCTTAAGATCAAAAGGAAAACCATAAGGTAGAGCAAACGTATCGGAAAGATCGGATCTAGAGTTAGAAAACTTTTCGACAGAATAAAACAACAAGGGGTTAGGGGAAACCTATAGGAGCGTTCTTACCAACTATAACAATGAAATTAAAGTGGCAAAGAAAGAAACATTCAAGATCAAACATTAAATCATTTTCAAGACTGTTCTGTGAAAATAATAGCAGTCGTACGTTCCACTTACCGACTTCACAAAGTCCTTGTCTCTAACGAACCCACTTTTTCACTCTTACTTAAGGCTCTTACTTACCTGTTCAAAAATTATTGATGTCCTCACAGCAAAGCGATTCGTCTCGCCGACGAGGGATGACTGGAAAATTGCGACCTAAATTTGTAATTCTTATTCCACAAAATGGGTGATATTCACCCTGAATCCATTTAAACCAGCAGGAGAGGATGGCTGGCGGGATTAATCTTATAAGTGCGTGTTTTTCCTTGCAGAGTTGAGCCCAGGTTAAACCATTATCCGCAACAAAACGAATCTGAAGTAAACCCGGGCGAGCACTTTTTTAGTCTGCAGTCCAGAGGTAACTTCGTGAATAAAGTTATCAAAATCTTCGAAACCCGAAATTATTGACTTCCCCAACTATCACTTCACATAAAAAGAAGGCAAAGAAGTTTTAGTTGTTCTTAAATGATATTTTGCACAGGAACACTCAAAGCAACTGCCATTTCACATAGAAAAAACAGGAAAGCACAGCGTTTGCTCTGGGATTAACCCACCAAACTTTGCGAGTTAAGTCGAGAACAACCCCGGATCGAAGTTGACTGAAAAACTCATTATTCTTGGGTTAATCTCGGTTTAACTCTTAAATGCGGATGGTCTTGCACCGAAAAAGGTTCCTTTTAGCCAAGCTCTCAAGACGCTTAGCTCACCTGCCATTAACTTGAAGATTTTCCTAGTCATTCTTTACTCAATCTCAGCTCATAACAGCTTTGACGGCAACTCTCGGGCTTAAAACTGCGGATGCCGAGAGAGAAGACTCTTCAAGGACTTCCCCACAGTCAGGTTTAAATCGATTTTAACGAAGTCTGGGGGCAGATTCTGTAAAAAGCGAAACATAACCGATCGATCGTTTATCAAAAACGAAGGAAATTGTGCGATAGCCACAGTTTAAATTATTAGGTGTGTTCCCTTACTTTCTAAACCATTTTGGTCAGTTTTCCTTATTTGAAGGAGTGGGCGTGAATTGGGCTAAATTTCGTAGGAAGGGAAATTTTCGCTCGCTCTCCTGTCCAAAGCTACATAAAAACCGTGTACGGGAACTGTATTTGGCTATTTTTCGTAGGTTTCGGTCATTTTGTGTAGTTTAGGACAGATATGGGAACAGACCTATTCTGTATCGATTTTCGTTTATTTTACTCTACTCGCATAGGTGTCAAAATAAATAAAGTTTTTGTTGCATATTTTAGTGTGCTCAATGCTTTTATTTGTCTTAGAGATGAGGTATTAAAAGAAATCGATAACAGAAACTGAAAAATCGGGTGAAAATCAAAAGCAAGGTGGGTGTGATTAACGGTATAAATTTAAGTGGAAATTAATAACTAAAGCTACAGAGTTTATTTTAAAAACATTTGGCAAAACCAAAATTAAATCGAAATTTCTTATCAAATTTATCGCCTCATCACTATCCATCAAATGTTTGACTGCACTTTCAAAGATTTATTTTTTGTTGACGGAGGAAATAATAGCATCTTTTGGAAGAACTTTGAGAAACCGTGAACGATTATGGAGCCCTCCTGAAGAACATTTGATCTGTCACTGATAAGTGGACATTCCTCAGGTTAAGACATCCAGGGGGCCGATTACGATGTGCCAGGCTAATCGCAATTGTCATCGCATTCGCATCTCGATTTTGGTATTACGATGTCCGTGTACGCCCAATTATGCAAAGCGAAGTTGAATGTCGTTGCGATATTTTCGCTTTCACGTCTGGATTCGCCTAATTATGCAATGCGAAGTCGAATTCGAAGTGTCATGGCGCAAGGCAATTGCTACAGGTATTTTGATGGCAGATTGAAAGCGAACATCGCAAGTTAATTAAAACATGTTTATTGGATTTTAAAGAAGTTTTATTTAATTTTTTTTTCTTAAGAAATCAAAATAAGTGAAAACGCTGAGCATTTTAATGTTTTTTTAGATTCCAAAAAGAATTTGAACGGGAGGGCTGAGCCGGCTGGAATAATATTTTTTTTCTCAATGTTCGCACATTCGTTCTCACATTTTATAGCCAAGTAAAACGAATTCATTGCAAATAAAAAGATCTAATTAAGTTAAAAGAATTCAACAGATCGAAACCAGAAAATGATATGTTTGATTTTTGTTTTTACGTGGAAGGCTTGGTCACTTTGACAACTGGAAACTGGAAGGCAACGAGATGCGATTCTCATCGTATTGCGTAATAACCCAATTCGAAGCGGATCGCACATGAAAAGGCGATTAGGTGCGATCTGCGAAGTGGATCGTAATCGGCCCCTAGAAAAACAATTATTTTCACTTCCACTATCTTCACTATCAAGAAGCGAATAAAAATTCCCGCAAACTAACTTATTTATTTGTGAAATTGTTCTTAACTCAACATTTTATAGCAAACACGCGCGAAGAGAAACGTCAAACAAAATTCTATCGCTTATTTCTTTCACGCAGGATTGACATTTCGTTTTGTAGGTTACATGAAGCAAATTGAATATTATCCCTGGCTTGCTGCCCAAAAAAAGGCTTTGTTCTTAAAGCATATACAAAGCTAACCTAAAAATCCTAAATATGGTTTGCAAATGGAAGTCGCAGCGGCCATAGAAACTGAACACGTTCACTGCATTAGTTAGCCTCTAACCAGACTCTACATACAGGTTTTTTCTGGACTCTGGAAGTAGATTAATTCTCTCTTCAGACAGAAAAAGAGAGCGAGCGGTGACCTTGTCACCCCAGTCCCTCATCTACTCTTAAAGTATCTGTTGTCGACAATTCTCCAGCAATTGCTACTTTTTTCAGCAAAATTGATTGTAAGCTGGCCTATAAAACTTGGCATCGATCCACGGATTTTTCTGTTCGAACACGAAGCGCTTGTTAAGTCAAGTTATTTCCAACCCCACGTTAGGCGACAAGGAGTACATTTTTTTTAACACGCTTCTAGGAATAAATGATACAGTTCCTTGTATTAATTTGAACGAAATGTAGTTAATTTTCTCAAGCAGTTGAGAGACATCGCTCATACATCGTATCAAGCCCTTTTTGGCCCCACGCTAGGTGCCAAATTATTTTATTCGTAATTTTAACAGATTGTTCGAAAATGGGGGATTGGGCAGGTTCTGGTATCTTTTTAGAAGAGCCAGAACTAAGAGTCTATAAAATTAGCGGACACAAGCAGTGTTTCAATCTGAGTTTTTGGCTGTTCTTAGTTCTTAGGGCACGCGAGGTAATGTAGATTCTATTGATATCTGGGAGCAGGGACTACATTTTTAGACTGTGTTGGCGATCGAAAAACACTGTGTGGTGTCAAAAATCTAAGTATTCTAACAGCTAGGCTTTAGCTTGCAATCAATTAGGGCAAAATCAAGTCTTTAACCACTTTCCGCCGACGAAACGAAGAATTCTACTTTTAAGTCGCTTTTTTTTTGGGCTAAGAAAGCAATTGAGTAAAAGCAAAGCCCTCTTCTAAACAATTTAAGTTTCTCTTTCTGGTTACGTGCAGAAAAAAGGACTTAGCAGACTTAGCTTTTTCTTAACCTTAATTCCAAGTGTTTGTTCTCTTTTTAGGGTGGCATATTATCAGTTATTGTGAACGCCTTCATGGACCGCAGTATTCCGGACGCGCTGCTCGTGCCCGTATCAGTAAATTATGAACGTCTTGTCGATGGGAACTTTGTGCGCGAACAGCTTGGCCAGAAGAAAATACCCGAATCATTTGGTAAAGCCATGTCAGGCATCTGGAAGGTAAGAAACCATTTCGGCCGGCAATCATCTGCAACAGGTAACTCTTGTTTTTTTTTTTTCCTTTGAAGGCTTTGAATTCAAAGTACGGACTAATGCGTATCGATTTCAATGAACCCTATTCCATACGAGAACTTGTCCAGAGTTACAATAAGATTGCCAAGGAAGATGGCAACATGAAAATCTACAAACCTGGTTCAAGGTTAGTTTAAAAAAATATCCGTAAAACATCTTCGCTAATTTTTTTTTTCCTTTTACTTCAGGACCTTGCAACACAATCAGTCCACATCGTCCCTGTACGGCACGGATGTGGTATGCGAAGAGCATAGAACACTGATCGAAAGTATTTCGCGTCAGGTGGTCTATGATTGTGCAGCAGCGACATCAGTGATGTCAACGAATGCGTTGGCATTCCTATTACTCAATCGATACAGGAGCGGGGCTCCTGAAAGCGAAATTGCCAAAGAGTTAGATAAGTTACGACATGTATTAAAGGGGCGCCGCGACATGGGTTTCTCTGGCGAGTCGATACATGTTGTTCGCTATGCCTGTGATCTTCTGGGACCTGGTAGGTTTTCATTAATTATTAGAAGTTTCCAAAAATTTCATGAGTGTTGTCCTTAGATCTAGTACTGCGAAGCAAAAGGGACCAACAAAACTTTATCCAGCCAAATCCAATCGTACCAAGACTGATTGAATTAGCATATTATTCAAATACTCTAACACCACACTTTGCCCTCGAGTCTGTGGTCATGACTTCCCTCCATTCGTTGTTGAGCGACAAACCCAGTGTAAGAATGCGGTTTTTTTTTAACAAAAATCATATGGAACTAAAGATCTGATCTTAACAGGACGCTGGAATCTCACGAAAGCATTTGGTCAAGACTAGCTTGGACAATTGTGAAGTGTACCGTTACGAGTTTATACTAAACAAACCCACCCAAGTCTTAGACAATCTTCTTGAAGCGACAATTGACGAACTGCTTAACAGGGAACTCATCAAATCAGCAGAGGTTTGTTAAAATCCCGCAAATATATTCCTTTGAAGCCCAATTTAAAAGCCGTGTTTTAAATAGGCAACCGTTCAGACTGAAAGCGATGTTGAAACTAGCCGAATGGCACGCAATCTGATCGCATACTTGGGCGAAGATGACTACGACGACTTTGAGCCCATTGAAGCACCAGAGAAACCTGAACTCTTTATTAATCCAGCCACGCTGGGAGAGCAAAAGACACTTTGCGAAGTGCTGTCGCCCTTTGCGCACTCATACTACGCTGTTGCGCAGTCGTTAAAGATTCTGGACAAAAGTTCAATGCTCGAAAGTGAATTTATCAAATTCGTCATCAAGGACATTACAAACAAAGTCAATGACGGGAGCTGTCCCTATGGTGCGTTACGAGTCTTATCCACATTTTTTTTGCTAATTTTTGTTTTCGTCAGGTGAGAGCATATCAACGGAGTCGGTTCGAAATTGTTTGAAATTATTGGAGAAATGGTCCGTGCTGGAGGTATTCAACCAACATGGTCTGCGGCTTCTGTCGCTGGGACTCTCGTACGACTCATCACCCGATGATGTTCAGTGCATAATAAATAGGATAGCAGCAATCGTGCCAAAACTAAAGATCTAAGACTTAGCTTTAAGGAACACCTAGTTGTAAGACGCTTACTAATTACAAATCAAAAATTTGAGAACTTTATTGGAAATGAATTGAATGCTTTTGTTTTTTTTTTCGAGTTTTGTATAAAAGAGTTTGTAAGGGGAGAGCAATTTTATGTCGTAGAGAAGCACAAGATCAAATTTTAAATTCAAGTAAAAAAAGATACATCCAAGATGCAAACGAAGCAAGTTTTTATCTTGCCCTTGTCTCTTTGACTGAATTAAAGTAAAAACTAAACAAAATAACGAACTACAGTTGATAGAAAATTGTAAATTTTATTTCTAAGACTATGCATATTGCTCATGTATATTTACAATAATAAATAAAGAATAAAATACAAAGGAAAAGAGAGGTTTATTCTTTGAAATGTGGGCAACTATTTGGCAAGTCGTTAGAAGTTATTCAGAAAATTATGGAAGTAGCCACAGGCTCGCTTTCGTTTCACTTTTGAAAGAATCTGCCCCCAGAGTTCTTTGCTGGTAGCCAGCACGTGTGCTGTCGCCAACCGGGAAAATGTTTTATAGAAACGCGCAGTTCTCGAGTTTTAGAGCAATTCTTCCAAGTTTCGATAAAAAACGCTAATAGTCGCATGCGTATGTAGCCTTCTTTGGCTATTAGAAAACATTGAAATCGTATGGCTGAACTCGTAAACGCCAGCCAATTGCTTCGTTTTACAGCTCAAAAGCCGAAAAAAAAAATATAATATCAACATTTGTAATGCATTTGCGTTGAGGATAATAGCTTTTGCTTTAATATAATAACTTGTGTTCTCAGAAACTTCTAATCAAAATGATCTCTGTCTGGGAGACTTCTGGACTCTCCTGAAACTGTTTTCTTGAAGAGAAATTTGCTTCTGGTTTTGAATCCAAAATCAAAACCAGAAGCCCGCACACAATCATACATGTGTCAATGTCAAGTTGGATAAATGTCATTTGTCCCCTGCAGTATAGCTTTTGCTTCACAAATACAACGTTAGACAAACTTCAAAATCAAGAAAAACTTGTTTAGCTGTGCGGAGAGAAGCCGCAATCCAGGAGAAGAACGCCCTGATTCGGGTTCGCCAACCAAAAAGGCAATAATAGTTTTTAATAACTTTAATTGTCCAATCTGACTTTTGGCAGATCTCACAATCCTTCCCGAAGAAAGTCCTTGGATTTGTCAGGAAGGGGAAACTTTTTTCTCTCTCATCAGTTATCTCTTCTGTGCAAAAAGGCCCAATTTGTGTGTAATCGAACAGGAATTGGTTAAATTAACAGACCTATTAAGTTATGCGAAGAATGTGAAAATACTTTAGCGTAATTTAACTGAAAACATTTATTTTTTTTTTAAATATTTTAAATACAAACTTTATTGTTAAGAGTCTTACACTCATTCCTTAATGTAAGTTTTTTCATAAACAAACTACATTACACTTAAACACAATAAATTATTTTTGTTTATTTAAAAATAAGCAGAAAACATTGAGGTTGCCCAAAACAACGATCTAAATTGGTATGTCATAATGTTTTTAGGTGATTCTTTTCAGAGAAATTCATGAGGTTCATGGGCTCTGTCTGTTTGATTCAAAATAAACAAAATATTTAGTTTGGTCAAACATATTCCCAGTTTCAGCCCAAACACAAGCAAGCCAATAACAAAATCTTAATTATGGTAAAATTTACAGTTCAAAAAAAATTTATTTGTATGAAAAATAAAAATAGACAAAAACATGTTGTTTTTTTTTTATCGAAGCTTTAGTGAAACTCTATGAAAATGTTTGTTCAGAAAATAACCAAACAATATAGCGGTAAAAAGATATCTAAATACATATGTACCAACAAAACAACACTAGTTGTGCAACAACAATCCTCAAAGTTGAGGCTCTTCTGTTTGCTTACTGAAGGGAGAACTTGTTGGCACGTCGTCGTCGTCTATTGTTATTGTGCTTAGATAGGAGCTAGTTGTGGGTGACGTCGCAGGCGGTGACATTTTAGGTTTATGTTTGGAAATTCTTCTATTTGTGTGTGTTGGCGTTTTCGCTACTTTACCACCTCTCCTAGCCGCAGCTTTTGCTTTCATTTTCCGATTTTGTTTCGGAGATTTCAGTTTCGTTTTTGTCTTTATCCGTTTTTTTGTTTCGACTACAGTTGCGGATTTTTTTGTCTGAAAAATTGGGTTTTTTTTTTCAGATCATAAATAAATTAAATACAAGATTTTAAAAGTTATACTTACGGGTTCTTTGTACTTTCCACCGATAAGTCCGGCACATTTTGCCGCTCCACAGTGACAGCTTTTCTTTTCGTTCCCCAGTAGCTCGTCCCAGAAATAATTAAATGTGAGCTCAGCGTTCTGAAAAAAAAATTAAGTAAATAATAATTTTAAACAAAAAATAATTGTTTTGTGGTTGCCGTCAAGTCTCGTCAAATAGTAGTCGCGTCCGACTGCGCCAATGAGGTTTCAAAAACCATTTAAAAGTCTTTTGATAATGACCTGTTCAAACACACATAAGCGACACTGAACTTTACGTTTATGAGGAGTCCGAACGTCGTGCCCGGCCGCGCCAATTGGACATATTAAGCATATCTACTTAAATCCAGTGAAGAACTAAAAATGGTGGTTTTTAAAGGTTGAAAAGGGACATGAGTTTCGATCGAGATAGGGTCAACAAATATCATTCGACTGCGCCAAATATTTTTTTAACTTATTTAGAAGCCTGTGTTGATATGATTCTGTCAAACACACTCAAATCGATCCGCCAACTAAATAGACCAAAAAAGTAAGGCACAATTTTACAGTCTTAAGCGTGAAGACGTTCTATGACCGCCCGAACAGATTTTGAAAAGGTTTTCAGCTAAATTCATAGCAAATAAAAGAGTAGGGAGCCGGTTTTTTGGCCAATCTCCTGGCCAATTGATTTGAAAAAAAAAAAAAAAAAACTTTGTGACTTACCTTGGGAATGTCTTTTATAGCAAACAGTCCGATTCGATCGAGACCGTTCACCGACCACTTCTGCGTCTCACAGTTGGGCTCACACGAGTGATTCATGAATCTAGCCAAGTTGCCCTTGGGTCCAGCATCGATTATGTAGTCCCGTTCCAGTGTGAGAAAATAGAAGTTTTCATCACGTTCCTGTTCTTTTTGTGCGATTCGCCGTCGAAATTCGGCATGGTCAATCACCTCGCCTACATATTCTATAACGAAAGTGCCAGCACTGATCGGTTCTAAGCAAATAAGGCCGAAGCCCTTTTCGTGCATGTACACAACGTCCAACTTGGGATAGACCTTCTTTTCGAAGAGCTGGTTTTGGCAACGATCCCCGGCTGGACAAATCTTCGGATTGCACTCTGTGAAGAGCACTCGATTCAGGCAGCCCGAGTCCTGGCCACACGGATTCTTGCTATTCATGTCGCATTCACATTTGCTAATTTTCTCCTGGTTCACTTGCAGTTTGAGGGGCGGAACAACGCGATTCATTTTGATTTTCACGTACGGCAACGGACTGATTCGCTGCTTCTTGTCAATAGATGCTCGCAGCAAAAGCCTTTTCTCTTTTATGATTTCGGCGGCACGTTTAGCCTCCTCTATTCCTCTGTTGTAGTTGAGGTCTAGTCCTGTAAGAAATAAGTTGATGTTAAAAGGAAAACCAATAAAGACGCACAAAACAAACCGCTGTTGTTTTTTTTTGGGGGCTCAGAGCAATCCCCATCCTGGTAGAGGTAGACTCGTTTGCGGCTTATCCACGCATGGTCGTTGGTTCCAAAGAATCGGATCACAAACTCCGATGGATTATGAGCTTTTCGCGCCAAATTTGGGGGCACTTCGGGCGGCGGCAAAATAAGCGATGGCCACCAACGAAAGCTCGACAATTTCGCCCACACCATTTCGCCGTATAAAGGCATTCTTCCCGTTTCGCACTCCTCGCATATGTAGCCTTCTTCGGCGACGGGAATTTTCAGGCATTCTGCATGCACTGCTGTGGGACAAGTCTCGCAGCAGACCAGCTTTCCGCCGGACACGCAAATGAAACACCAATTAACATTGATAAAGGGCTCCTGCAGTGAGCTGTGTCGCGGGCAAATGATCCAGGCGGTGGAGAGTAGCTGTGAACCGGCAGGTATGCAAGTCGAGTCCATGTGATACGTTGCCGGGCACAGGATGCACTTTGTCAGTTTGGATTTGTCGATTTGCAGGAACTTTCCCTTTGGGTCATCGGACACACATGTGTGGCACACATGCGCCGGGCAACGGAGGCTCTCCAGTTTGCCGGCAGATTTTGTCACTTTAGCTTGTGGCCAGTACTTGAGGCAGCTTTGGTGGAACGCCTTTCCGCAATGTGTGCTGCTGCAACGCGCCAGCTGGCCCAAGTCAGCGCTGTCCTTTTTGCACACGAAACATTTTGGCCCGGCATCGCACTCCTTGCAGATAATCGCTGGTATTTGCTGGAGTGCTTTCTTTACGGACGCTATCGAGGACTCATCCAAGTCTCCGGTTATATGGAGGAACGGTGTTGGTCCTATCTCGGCCACTGGCAGAGGAGATTCGCCGGAATAATTGGCACTACACGCTGCGTGCACCCATCCATGGCAGTTTTTCGAACATTTGATTAGATCTGGGCTGGGTTTGTGGCACTGCTTGCAAATCTGCTCTTTGGACACTCCTTTGAAGAGATATTTGCTATCTAACTGGTAAATGTCTTCTATAACTTCCTCAATCGGCCGCACTTGGAGTTTTGGCTTTTTCGCAGCTGACGAACTTGCACTCTCCAACTGCCTGTTGTTCGACTGCATTGGTGTCGCTGGCAGACTTTTCCGCGCAGATATATTACGTAGCCTCTGCGAGAGACGTTTCGAGCCGCTGGCCACTTGTGGAGCTGCTACGTTGCTCTGAATCCAACGTTGTTTGATCGTCCATAAGCTTCGAACATGCAACATGAACTGCTCCTCCTCTTTGGAGTCGTATGTGTTGTTCAAAACGAATTCCCGCATTGCAGAAGAATAATTATTGAATTCACCGAGTGAGTCCGGACTTTGGCTATTGACACGCTCAACTTCTGTGCTGGTGGAGGGTACTTCTACTTCTTCAGTTGTCTCAAGCTTTATTCGTTTTTTGGAATTTCTCGGCCCAAGTGGAGAGTACGCTGGACTAATTGGCGTTGGAGACCTGTCACGCTTGCCTAGGTGGTGCGTTACGGACAAGTTTTCAGTGGAGCCAAACATGCTGTATATGTCGGACGTCGAGGAATGTAGATAGAGGGATTGGCGCCTTTTGCGCTCTAAGCTGTTTAGCACTCTAGAAAAGAAAACAGAGTCAAGAATGAATTTGAAGGGCAAGTACAAGAGCCAACAAGGAACTTTGAATAAAATAAATTCTTGGAAAGACGCTCAATATCGCTCAATAGCTCAATATCTTCTGCGTTAGTTAGTTGTAAGCTGTGCTTACAACTGTAAACATATCTGAATTGTCTCATTTGGAGGGCAATCACATAAGAAAAGTAGGCAAATGACTACATAATCCTCAAGCGAAACTTCTACTGGTGGATGTAACGATGTTACGTGATATTTATACCAACTGAGCTAGGCAGTCGGCACAAAGTCGCATAGAATCGCCAATAGTTGCCCCCATGACATCTAAATGTCGTGGCTTAAACCGTAACTCAAGTAAAACAGAATACACTGAAGCACTGCTTGAATTTCCTCAATTAGGAGAACATAAAACTCCAACTGCCGTAGTTGCCAAAAATTAAGAACTTTTAAAAAAAAACTAGAACGCTACAAGCTTACAGAAACCAAAAACGAACAACTTACTTGACTTCCTTAATTAGGTCAAAGAACTTATTCAGTCGAAATTCCATCTCGACAGATTCAATTTCATCGGCTTCTCTGATCGCCTGGTTCCAGGTGCGTGTTTTGCCCTTTGTCACAAGGAAAACCTTGTACTTTTGGCTCTTTTTCCCGTATCGCTGTTCGGCTTCGTTCATTTTTTTAACATACGCATCGATGCCGCAGTACGGCATCAGGTTGTCCCTCTTCACCCAGCTCCTGCGTCCGTTGTCGGCGAAGAACCGCACATGTATCATGACATGCTGCGTCTGGCCGCGATTTTCGTTGACACTTATCGTCTTTCCGTCCGGATCGGGGCACACCATGCAGGGCCAGTAGCAAAACTGAAAGATTTGGCCCCAGAAGAGCTCGCCAGTTTGAATGGAGACCCAGTTCCAATCGTTGTCGAGGGAAGAGCCCTTAGCGCTGTCGACAGAAAACGTCGACGGTGACTTTATAGAAAGCAGATCCTCTGCCGCAAATTTGTTTTCCACTGTCAGGTGCGGCAGTTGTTCGCTGGGTTGGGGGTTATCGGTTACATTTTCAGGGACATTGGCAGTATCGTCAGTTGGTTGGGGTAAACATTCCACTGCAGGTTCAGCTTCCTCGGTCACTTCTGTGATTTCTTCCCCCCTGACTTCTTCCGCTTGTACTGGGTCGTTGAGTAGCGGCCTTAAGTCAGTAGCTTCTTCTGCTTTTGGTTCCTCTGCTTCTTTCTTCTCTTTAACTGTGATGTCATTTGGTTCTTCGATAACTTTAGGCTGCGCCTCTGGACTGTTGACGATTTGATACACTTCGATTTCGTCCTCCCTTACGTCAGGCTCTGGCTCTTCAACACTCTGAGCTGGTTCATCCGCATTTAAGGCGATTAGACTACGGTTGATTCGAACACGACAAATTTTCTCTTTGGTCTGCACTTCTCCCGGTTTATGTTCTTCCATTTCCTCATCGTTGTTATAGAGGTTAGCTGGCGAATTGGGTGCCGACTTTGAGGCACGGTTCTTGCGCAACAGTTTCTCTATTGGACTTTCAAAGTTAGCCGTCCTCCGGTGCATTTCGGGCGAAGACAGTGGCGATCTTAGGCGCCCACTGACAGTCATACGACGTACGCAGCCTATTAGACCTCTTTTCGAGCGGAAATACGAGCCGGAACTATCCGAGTCATTTAGCTTGGCGATGCGATAAGGCGTCTTTCGTTTTTCCGTGGAAGTCGGCGTAGTGAATCCGATGTACTTGGGACTTAGATCCGATTGCAGATTCGCCAGGGGGTTTTTTCTTCCTGAAATAATCACAAAACAATAAAAATCACAAAACAGGTGAGTCCAACTTACTCTTTGGCGTTGAGCCACCTCGTTTGCGCTCATCTTGTGACGGTTCCCCTTGCGGTGGGCTAAAAAATTCGCGAATACTTCGGCTATTCTCGTTCTCCGATGCACTAGAGCTTTTCAGCAGGATTTTCGTCCTTCGGCCAGGTGGTCGGCCCTTTGGCTTAACTGTACACGGAAAAACAACTCGTATCAGCTCTTCTGCGATGCTTTCACGACCCGCCAACTTACCTTCACCGGATTTCATTCTTTGTTGCCTTCTTTTGTGTGTGCGAAGAAAAAAATCAATTTAATTTTTGTACACTCACTGGGGTAAGAGGCAGATTTCATTTGTCGAATGCCAAGTGTTTGGCGCCAAAATCACAGCGAAGCTGTCAAAATCGTTGCAACGATTTCGAGTTAACAAAATAGGCGGGCACTTGGCTAAAATTTATTCTTTTCTATTCACTCGCAGATCACTTTTGGAATAAACAATCACCAGACACAACACAGCTGGGAATCGAAAATAAATAAACGGGACTATTCTCGGTTTTAAATTCGGGAAACAATTTCGGAAATTTATGTCGAGCGAGTCGAGTAAACTAAACTAGAGCAAGTAGCTGGGAGCGTCGCCTAGTGTTTATGAGCATAAATCAATTCGAAAATGGAGCTAATAAATGTACACTTGGGAAATAAACGAAAGAACATAATTACAAGGGCATTTAATTGTTTATTTGGTCGAATTCGATTGGATTTATCACGTTTTTTGTTGCGTAAAATCGCAAGACGCGAAACTCAAAACGTAAAATCCACTGCACGGTTGACTTAAGTTGAAACGTTAATTTTTTGTGGTTGTTGGCAGAACTGTTGTAGTGACAGAGGCAATGCTGCCACAAGAGCTTAGGGTGCGTACATAAGTGAAAGTATTTATTCTGGTACAATTGTGTTGAATTTGGATAGTGAAAATTGGTAAAGATCACCAAGGAACAAATTGATTAATTTTGTATTGCAGAGCTAACACTGGGTTAAATCTTGGAACTTAACAAATCTGGCGGAGGCAATTTTCCAATGCAGGTTTAAGTTTGTCTAAAAACCTAGCTTACTGTCACTTTTTATTGAAAAAAAAAAAACAAGCAGAACAGTTTGAGTTGCTGTCCTGTCCAGTTTCTACTCAAATGTCATTTTTACCAAGTAATGTAAAAGAAACACGGAAGGGACAGCACCTCACTTAGTTGCTTCAGCTCACTGCTGGTTTGGCAGACTCTTATAAGTTTGGCTGCGTAACAAAAATTGTTTATGGTGTTTCTTACATGTATTCAACGACACTTCGAAAGCCACATAAATCGCCTGGGCAGTTGTTCCTTAAAGCTGGAACTTTATTTCTGAAGTTTACCTTCGCTTAACTCAGAGATTTTATGATCTTGCCCTGCCCAGAAAAACTATAGCTTTGCCAAACCTGCGAGATGGGTCACTATAACTCCCTTGATTTTTCGCTTGTAAAAAATGTTCAGCTTGTAAGAAACACTAAGTACGATTATACTATGTCTCCAACGGTCCCATAGCTACCAAAGTGTCTTGATTGGACAAACACAAGAACAGTTTGACACGAGTCCCCTTTTGTTATCATTTTGACAAATTCCCAATAGAACACAATATTTCCTCAAAATATTATTTGCAGCGTTGGAATGAGATTTACCAAATACAGGGGTGAAATCGGCTAAGGTGATCTGGGATAGATAAGTGATGTCAGAAATCACAAAAAATCGTCAGCCTAAACTGTAATCATCACAATTTTCTTGTGACAGCTCACGATCAATCACTGTCAAAATCACATGGACCCCCAGTTTTCAAACTTTCTGCTTAGTTAGTTTTCTTACCTACACTTAGGCTGACTTTCTGCATGGCTGAAGAAAAAAACAAGTGTTCTTACATCACAAGGCTAAATACAAGTCTTGAGTCTTCGGCTTCGTAGATATTTGTTCTTCTTCGCAATTTTGGTTTGTGTATCTCAACGGTAACGTGATACTCGTGACACGTTCACAGTTATTTTGAGCAAAAACCACCAAAAACTAGGGGGTTATAAAAAAAGAATTTTTTTAAAAATATTAAAAACTTAGTTTATGATCCAGTGTGACAAAGCTATAATTCTCGTATTATTGTCGGTGAAAACATAGTATTAGAGAGTGTGACCAACGGACACTAATCCTAGATTAAGACAAATCCTCCTTAACTGCCATCTCAGTTGCGAAGAGATTAGTTGCGTTCTTCTCCCGGATTGGGGTATTTCATCCGAACAGCCAAACACGTTCTGCTTGATTTTGAAGTTAATTTGGCATTGTTCTTGTAAGCAAAAGCAACAAGAGGCAAATTATATTTCTCCAACTTAACACATGTGTTGTATGATTGTGTGTGTGCTTCTGGTTTTGATTCTGGATCCAAGACCAGAAGCAAATTTCTCTTCTATCCAGAAGAGGAACTGTTAAACGAGTGCCAAGAAAACATTTTCAGAAGAGTCCAGAATGCAATGAAGAGGACAGAAATATCTTCCAATCAAACCGCGCAGAACAAAATATTTTTGACAGTTGGGTTGGGTTTAAAGATGGGATCAAAGATGGGTTTATTATGTTATATATGCGCAGAACGGTTGATGTTGTTGTCGATGTGGATGTCATTGGACCTGCGAACACTGAGGAGCTGCACACTGCAACAAAATTATGGATGATTATATTAATACTGCTGGTTAATGTTGTTTGGACAAGTTATTCGTATGCCCCCGACAGACTTCCTAGCATGGTTATGTTAGCCGAGATGGAAGCGCGTCGCCTGATTGGTAGGCAAAGAAACAGGTGGTGGGATCAGGTAAAGAACATCTCCGAGAACCGTCTGGGGATCGCGCCTGTGTTTCTTGAGTTGGTGGCGGAGGATCGGAAACGATGAAAGGACCCATTAGTCGCCGAGTGTAGGCTTCTCGTGACCCTTTTAAGGATAAGCGGTCACCGAAAATGATGATCGTGCTGGTTAATGTTGTTAATTTTGATCTACTTTCGACTTTGTGGACTGAAATCCCATCAATATTTTTGAGGTTTTGTTTTTGTTTTTCAGGGTTATTTCGTTTCGTAGAATGAAAAAATGGTAGCAATTAAATATGAACTCAATTACTTCTGAATCTGAGCTACCCGGAAGCCAAAAAACTTCAAGTTTACAAGGAAACGCACAGAGGAGACCGAGTAGCCATTTCACACCAGAGGAGACAGAGGATGGGCATTGAGAAATGACAAAAATGAAAGCATGCGTCAAGTTTATCTCCTCTTTTCCGGTAAAAAAAAATACTTTGGGACTAAATTTTAATTTTTCTACGTAAATCTCTGTTTTATGTGCGGTGGAAACTCCCTATTGCATTGTAATCTAAGGGCTGAATTCGTCAACGTCAGGCGAAGATAACACTGAAGCTTGTATTTTTATACCCTTTCAAGGGAATATTAAGTTTGATGTATAGTTTGCAACGCAGTGAAATAATCGCCGTAGACCCCTAAGACCTTTAAGAGATATGAATGGGACCGACAGAAGAATCGATAAAGCCATGTCCGTCCGTCCGTCCGTATGTAAACAACTTTAAGACCTTAAATTTGAGCTAGAGAGCTGAAGTTTAGTGAATGAGCTTGAATTCCAGTCTTTCAGATCAAGTTTGGAAATTAGTTGAATCCGCATCTAGACACAACAGGCCTGTATGTGCGATCGTCTCTAATTTTAAAAAATACTTTTTTAAAATTTTAGCAATGTTACAATAGTGCTAGCGCGCTAATTTTTGGTATACGACAACGTCTTTTGATTGTCTTTGAGCTAGCAGAAAACATTTTGACTTTACATTGACCACGCCCACTTTTTTAGGGGTTTTAACTTGAAATGACTGTAGGGTAGTGTATTTTGCAATCCGTCGCAGTCGGACTGAATTTATTACATACGCACTGTTGCACTTTCCCACTTGTTGCTTCCTGCATAAATGCTCAAAACAGGACAACAGCTGATCAAAACTGCTGCCTGATGCCAACTAAACTTTGTTGGATTCCTATGGCGAATGAATCGATAAGAATATAATCGGCATTTAAAATCGAATTCAACCAAACAGTGGTAGAACCCCTCTATTTTAACGTGGTACAGGGCAAAGCATACCATATAGTTCAAATAGACAAGAAAACGAATATATGCCTTCTGGAAGTACAGAAACAATTGAATAATCTTCCAAAGCGTGTATAATGGCCATATTTTTATACGTCCTAATCAACCGTAGCCCACTGCAAGTAGAATCGATACGGATGCATGTTGGCATCAGCCCATCAAGACATCGGTTAAAAACGTTAAAACTTTTAACCAACATGATCGTGCCAATTAGAGCTTTTTCACTCAACAAAAGTTTATGCGCACCTCATCAACCCACAGAGCTTCGCCTGCGATCTGCAATGTTTTAACATCCAGCTTTTCAGTAAAATCCATCCGATCACGATTATTGTACTGAACAACCACAAGATACAGTCGCATAACGTCGACTCTGAAACTCCTCGCTCAGTAACTTGAAGATCGTCGTCGGTTAAGTTAGTGTCGCGCATACCCTCGGACAAGGTGAACGCAACGAGCGTATTGGAAGTGCCTAACATAATTTTAATTCCGCAAAAATCCCCTCTGCATTACGAATTGTTACTTATACTTTTTTTCGGTACCGAAACCCAAAATACTGGTTTCCCAACCACTCCACACACAGTGCCCGATTACGCTGTGTGAACATATTGCGCTGCTCAAACTGAGGTAAAGATACTCGTACACTATGTGCAATCGCTGTTAGATACTTAACACTTCTTGCACTGTACCCCCACACCACCATCACGCGCCGCGATGGTTTACTTTTTTTTGCGTGTTGTACACAAAGATTGTCTTAGTTTGATTGAATCTCAAAAGTTGTCAGAAAACCAAAATTAAAGAGTTCATCAATAAAGAAGTTTAAAAATAAAACCAGAAAATGTGCTGACATTACATAAAAATTCAATTCAGAGTAAAAGAGTTAAAAAAAAAAAAACGGCGACCTACATTACCGCTAAGCAATTAAGCAGACTTGACATTACAATCGAAAAAATTCATTGCAGTGGCTCCTATACATGTTAGCGATTATTTAACAGTTTTTGTTTTGTTTTAAAGAGTTTTTCTTGTCTTTTCTTCCTTGAAAACGGCCTAATCATAACGACAACTGCAGTGTGTGTATGAGTGTACTTTCCGTTATTTGCAAATAAAGTTGAATGCAGACATTCAGACAATTTTTTGTGTGTTTTGTTTTTGTTGTATACCTACTCGCTGGTCTATCTAGTGCAACAAAGAGTGAATAATTATTAAGTTTTAAAAAACGTTTAACTGTGGTAACTTCGCTTTTTGTTTTCCATTTATGCAATCGTTTCGTTTTTGAGTCTATTTTGTTGGAAAAGTTTTGCAACTTTAAGTAATTAAAAGAGATGCCTACTGGTGCGATATCCTAGCATCATACATGCACATAAAAATATTTTTTTTATTATGCAAACAATATTTTGTTCATCATTAACTTTGACCGTTTATGTAAAAGCTTAAAAAAAAAAAACAGTTTAAAGTTTATGGCTTGCAGAGTGTTGAAATATACCAATTCTCTTTGAGATGAGGACACACTTCGAAATTCGCGCTCAAGAGAATGGTGAAGACTACGCGGCACGGGTGAAGAAAACAATTTAATAAATATTGTGCAATTGATAATTGCCGCATAAATATTAATGTATTGATTGGATTACGTCAAATCGCAAGTTTTTATTGTCAATTTGTAAACATTTGTCTATCATTAATTTTAAAGAATGTAATTTTTAACCGTTAGAGAGCGATTTGCATGTCAGATGTGAATATTTGAAAAATTCCACAATTTTATAGAACAAAGTTTGAAGTTTTAATTATTGTTATTATAAATGTCTGCTGAACATGACAGCTCTATGAAGCTCTCACTGGAAGCGTGCCCATTCGCATTCCAAGAGAAATTTTATTTAAGTCCGAACGCAGAACCACTTTTGTGAGTTTCTACTGCGGCGAATGTGCAATGAATGTCAATGCAGAATTCTTTCTGATTGTTACTTTATTTTCGAAAGACTCATTATAGTTATTCCAACTTCAATTCTTTCAATTGAGTCTTTTAAAATCTATCAACCGATAAGATAGCTTTTCAAAAGACATCACAACAAAACTGGGATACTGGTGAAATAAAAAATTAATTGTGATCGAGAGTTTAAGAATTTTTTGTGAAAGATTCACCCGATCGCAGTTGTAGTTCTCATTAGTATTCTGTGCCAATCTTTGTGATTGGAAATCTTTACAAAAGAATGTTTATGCATGTATTTGTGGATAAGTTTATACATTTTTGTCTGTTTAATTTGAATTGCTAATCAGGAGTGTTGTGCATAAAGTACACATCGTAAGAATTTAAATGATCGTCCGGACAGGTGAACTCGAGAGGGTTCCTTTCACCCAGGATATTCCTTTTTTCAAAATTTTTATCACAGCTGAAAAACCAGACTTATTGGCGGATGATCGAAAAAAATATGGGACCACATAAATGACCTTTAGCTGCGACCTTAAAATAGAACATTTTTAAGGAAAATGCTATGATAAGGACTCTAATTCGAAAATGCGATCATAAGGACTCCATTCCATCGACGTTGATCTGAAATTGATCAATCCATTGTGTGTCCTTCGCTCAAGCAACGCCAACTCTTTGACAATGTTGTACCAAAATGCCGATTTCTTGAAATACCCAGCTTAAATCAAGATCTGTTAATCCCGAAACTTTTCAAATCTGGAGTTTACCCAGCGAGCAGTTTCTCAGTGCAGATTTAACTCCGTCAATAAAGTTGTCGAAACCATCAACTCTGGAAATTATTAACTCTCTAGACTACGACTTCACATAGAAAAAAACAGGCAAAGAAGTTTGAGTTGTTCTCAAATGATATTTTGCACAAGAGAAAAACCAGGCAAGGGAGTTTGAGCTGTTCTCCAGAATTTGATCCGGGATTAACCATCAGTTTCGGTAATTTAAGCCGAGATTAACTCCACATCGAAATAGACGGTCAAACCCATTTCTAGGGTTAATCTTAGTTAAACTCCGAAACTTAGATTTCGCACTGAAAAACTGAAACTAAGTAGAAGAGTATAGATTAACGACTAAATTGTAACGTCAATAAATGATTTAGGCTGGTTTTTGAGTGCTGAGTTAAGTCCAGCTTAACAGCTGTACAGAGCTAACTCTGTCAGTGATGTTGTCAAAATCTTCGACTCTCGAAATTATTGACTCTCCCAGTTTCCACTTCACACAGTAAATGAGAGTAAAAGAAGTACGAGTCATTATCATATGTCATTTTTCACAAAAACACGCAAAGCCAATGCCATTTCACACAGAAAAAACATTCAAAGAAGTTCGTACTGTTCAGTAGAGTTCATCCCCGATTGACTCAACAAATTTGGCGAGTTAAGAAGAGATGTATCCCGGATCAATATTCAGTGGAAATTTTATTTCTGCGGTTAACCTCTCACTTGGATGTTATCTCACTGAAAAACTGGCCCTTAAAGTAAAGGTTGGAACATAGAAACACCTTAGCGGTTTTTTTTAAACCGCTAATACCTTACCACGGCCCTCGTAGCGGAAGGTCCATAGGTGCTTTGATGGCTTATTTTTATCGAAAAGTGGAACAATTGGTTTTATTACCAAAAGTATGGTTAGGTTAGCTTGAAGTCGGGTCGCCACAGAAACCGACACACCTAATAGACCTATGTAGGTCTATTATTACACCACGTGGGTCTAGAGATCTCTCATACTCGTTGCACCATTTTAATCTATTGATGAAGCGTGAGAGATGTTTTGGGTCGGTAATGCTTAGATCGCTAAAATCATTATAGAAGAAAGCTCCCAGCTGTGAAGATTTCGCTTTCAAAAGAGAGAGCGGGGCATGTACAGAGAAGGTGGAGAGTGGTCTCTTTCCTCCTCATCCATGCAGCAACTGAAGTCGTTGGAGTAGACAACAAGCCTACCTATCAAACAGTGTCCTGTACCTAACGACATCACAAAGCACAGAACATAAGACTATGCCACGTTGAGAAAAAAACAGTACATCTACTGCGTTGCTCGTCATTGGATGCCAAGCAAAGCAAATGGCTGATTTGTAATTGGCCAGCACAGACTTTTTTTACAAGCATGCAAGGTGACAGTTCCATCCCGTGACGTCAGATTTACAGTTAGGTCTTTCAAACAAAAGTCATAACAAACGCGTGTCGTAATCATTATTTTCTTTCATTCATGTAATGACATTGATTGTAGCCCTCATGTGCGATCAAGATCTAGCTTTGGCCATATCTGTTTCGTCATTAGACAGATGCTGCCACCAGTCCATCTGAGATTTGTTCTTTCTATTGCATTCAGTTTAAGCAAGAGTTCGCATGTGGGAATGGGAATGCCTAAGGAGTCTTTTTCAGGCAAGATTGATAGAGTAGTACCAAGCTAAAATGTTAGTGAAAGCTATGATTTTTACGTTTGACAAAGTCTAGCATCAGGCTCCCTTTTGTATAGTCTCTTGAGATTGTAACCAAATTTAACTGATTCTTAATTTGATTTCAAGCGAAGGTCTGAATGAATACGGTCATGCTGATTAAGCCATATCTTTCTTCTCGTAGGGGATAATAGGCAGTTTCCACCGAACATAATACAGAGTTTAACGTTGAAAGATTAAAAGTGAATCCCAAAGTGTTTCCACCGGAATAGGGGAGATTAAATTGACGTATGCTTTCGTTTTTGACATTTCTCAATGACTTAAATGGCAGTATTCGGTATATTTTGCGCGTGTCCTTGTATACGCAAGTTCTTTTTGGCTTGCAGGCAACTCAGATTGCGAAATATTTAAATTCATATGATTGGAAGCGGTCTATATCGCCAATATCGATTGCGATTCTTCTGTGATGTTACAATGATGATGGTGATATTTCGATATAATTTTTTTGTTTTTTAAACTTTATGTTTTTCACGAAGTTTTTTTTGGATATAAACTATTTTCTGAAGTGCCAAACTTCTTCTGAAGTTTGTCAAACCCTGACAAGTTGTCGAAAGTGACAAAAATTTTAACACGCATATCTTTGCCCTCCTTGCACTATGATGAAAACTTGCCACAAGGAATGTGGCTTCATTCGTTTATTTGATCGCCAAACAGGTGGTTGCGGGAATTCGGAAAAATGTACACACCTGCATTACGTTTTCATTATACTTATCTGATGCTGGGGGAAATGTAAACAAACCTTAACAAAAACTTTTGCGCGGTAATTTTAGGGTTTCAGAAACCTAAATTTTTTTTAACTTTATCAGGGCTCTACACATTCTTTTTTTCCCACCAGATAGAGCTTTTTCATTTGTCAATGAATGAATCTTTTGAGAATATTTCGGGGACCAACCGTATACAAATTATAGGTTTTCCAACGGCTTGAAATTTTCAATAACCTTCACATATTACCCACAATGAAAATCTGTGTTTTTGTTTCTCATTTTGTTCAAGTGGCTGTAGAAAAAAAACGCCGGCTCGACGACCTTCCTGGTTAACTTCATTTCAATCTGAACAAAGAAATACAGAAATGTAGACGATACCTATTTACTTACTTATGCACCATTCATTGTAAAAACACAAAAGTCGGGTTTATTTAAAAACAAGATTAAAGATCCGAAGACATATAAATAATCCTAGTTTTTATTACAAAATAATATTGTAATATTTACAAGGAAAATAAAATTCAATTTTAACGATTTCTTTGCCCTTTTAGCTGAAGAGTGAAACAGGCTTTAACGATTACTGTTTCAAACACTTTGATGTTTTCAAAATATTTCCTTATTTATAAGTGCTGTGCACAACTCTCCAATAAAAGTCTCATAAGAAGCATGTAGGTATCTGAAAAACAAGGTCCCCAAATGTGGTTGAAAGTGAGCTGCCACCGCAAACTAAACTACACACTTAAGAAACAAAAAAGACAATAGCATTTATTTTTCATTTAACATCATGTAACAATAGCCACTAATCTAGCCATTATAAAAGTGTTTCAGAAGATTTATTCTTATTAATTCTAATTCTTCAAATCCACACATAAAACCCATTAGTACGAATTTTTTTTTCTGTAGGAAGTAGGTACATTATGTGAATCGGTAGATAGGTACCTGCTATCTGATCTTTAAGTCACAAGATGACAACAACCCATCAAATAGTTGTAAGGCCATTAAATTGTTTTATGGTTGCTAAAAACGCCTATACATGTTTTTCATGAGCTATCTAGATAAGTTTAAAAACATCTATAGTAGTATAAAAATGTAGATTTTATCATTCAAACTTTAAATAGAGTTTGCTGGACCAAATCACGAAAAGATTTAAGTACCCATTTATTGTTTCATCACTTGACGTTCGCAATTTAAACTGTCAATGCTTGGCGAGACAGCTATTTAAATTCATTATTATTTTTTTCTTTTGTGAGCTGAAGCAGCTTACTAAAATTACACCAACAACTGACAGAAACAATTTGAATTATAAATTCTAATTAATTAGGGTCATAAGTAAATTTGTTCATCTGGGACGTGCTGTATAATATAAAGAATATAAAAGAAAACCTATTAATTTATATTTAAAGTCGAAACAGAAATTTATCCGAAATTTATTTTTATTCAGCACACTTCTTGCGGTTAGTAAAGTTATAAATTAATAAGCAACTGATTAAAATGTATTTTCAAACTGGTTTAAAATAAAATAATTTCAATTTATCAAGCTCAGTAGATACATATATCTTAGGCTAAGGACAAACGGCGACAGAAAATCGGCGCGATTTTCTGCAGCAAGCATAATCAAAACACGCGATAAATTTGTGCGGTTCCTGTCAGTTTTGATGAAAAATTTAATTTTAATCGTTAAAAAAAATTGCAAGCTTTTCCTAGTAAAATCAGTACACAAACACACAGGACTTTCCCTTCTTTCTAAAAAAATCTCTTAGACATACCAGATAGGTAGTCCCTAAACGCTTTTAACTGTAAAAGAATGCAATCATTTTTTAATGTTATTCTTTTAAATGCTGCAAAAATTATTTAAGCCCAATGTCTTCAGCGCAGACAAAATAAACCAGCATTCAGCTTGACGTCATGATTGAATCAATCATTTTCAGCAATTAAAGTGTTTAAGTCAAAATGAATGGAATCTATTCGATTGCTCTTCATTCAGTGAAGTCACAATGGAGTCAACTTGGAATTCAATAGCATTCACAGAATAATTCAATCCATTGAAGGCATTTAAAGTCAGTGAATGTCATTAGTGCACATCAAAATATATAAGATAAAACGAGATTTAAGCATTGTCAAAAGTTTTCGAAAGCTCTCACATGTTCTCTGCATGACTTATTCCTTCAGCCCAATGATGCCGTTGCGTCGGTCACGTTAAAGTACACAACTGACAACTCGATGAAATACACACTTTTTTATGGGAAGCGACGTACGTCACCCACTTCTTCTATGGGCCGCTTCCCACAAGAACCTGTGTATTTAACTGAGTTGTCAGTTGTGTACTTTCACGTGACGGACGCAACGAATTTATTGGGCTGAAGGCTTTTGTTTGTGTCATTTTCCTAACTAAAGCAATGAATTCTTTTGAATTAAAAGACTCAAAGAACTAAATTTAAAGTTCAAAGAATTGATTTCAAAGACTTTAAGGGCCATTAACGCTCTGATTCGGGACTACAACCGAACAGCTTAATACGTGCGTCTTGATTTTGGAGTAAATCTGGCGTTGTGTTTGTGAAAAAAAAGCTATGCTAAGGAAAAATGACATTTATCCAACTTGACACATGATTTGTAGACAAGGTCTGTTCGTTTACTTCTCAACACAACGAATTTTGACTAAATTTAGCCAGTTCCTGTTCGATTACACACAAATTGGGCATTTTTGCACAGAAGAGAGAGCTTATGAGAAAGTAAAACATTTCCCCTCCCTGACAAATTTTTTATCTCAAGAAATTTCTTCGGTCAGAAATGTGAGTTCTGTCAAACGTCAGATTTAAGAATTAAAATTATAAAAACTATTGAGTTTGAAATTTTGTAATCCATGTGAGTTTTTCGTGTTGTTCCTTTATTCTTCTTCCTAATATGTACCAAAAAAAAAGTAAAATAAATTTAAATTAATAAAAATACAAGTTGCAATAATGAATTTTAGAGTGGAATGTTCGTTCTTTATTTGTTAAAGTTTGAGTCGTGCACACATTTTCTTGAACATCAAAGCGTTCGTTTACTTTTTGCAGTTTTTCTCTATCTGAGAGGATGCATCCCCATTCTTCAAAATTGGACACGCTGCCCGTTTTAGCGCCAATGGTGACTTTATAAACTTCAAGTGCCTTAAAAATGTCAAAAACTACAAGTGTCAAAAAATTAAACGCATTCACCGAATCAAGTGAATTCAAAAAATGTTGTGATTCTGTAAAAAAAAACACCCGCTAGGTATCCTGGCATGAAAGGTGTGACCTTGCAGATCTTTTTTTCCAACGAACATAATACTTTTTCTACAGTATTTTTGCGCTGGGAAAAAGTGGAAAAAAGCGATTTTTTGCACATCAATTTGCGACCTAAAAGCCTATCAAAACTTTTGAAAAAATATTCACCATAGTGTTTTCATGTTGGTTAACCAGTTCATGCTTTTTTAACCCTTCATTGTCGCTTCCTCGGCTCTAAAAATTGACCTTCTTATCCTCTGAAGAGATCTTCTTATACGTGGAGCATTGCACGTCTGAGGAGAGTATATTCCAGTTCACATTTTTGAAGACAGAATCAGAAGTTGGTTAAAAAAAGTAGGTAGCTATATTCGTTTCTTTTTCAGCCCATTTCGCGATTGCTAATTCGGTTTTCAAATTAAAAATGGCATTAATCATTACCATTGTGTCGCTGTGGCACAATGGTTACAGCACAAGAACTTTTTGAAGTACGTCGTTTCCCATAAGAACGTGTGTATTTCACTGAGTTGTTAGCCAAAAATTAAGTTTTCCGAAATGCGGTTTCTCGCTTCAAGTTCTTGAAACTCGAAATCACTGAGATCGCCTTAAACTGATCGAAAAAAAGTAGTTTCATCATAAAATCAGACACTTCAAACTCAAGTGAGGTCATAATTTTGTACGGATCAACCAAGTGAAATGTAACCAATGAATATTAACGCAAATAAATCGCGATGTTTTTCTTTATTAAAAGTGACTGAATACTGACAGGATGTACCTGTTTATTCTGCGCTTTACTTTAATCAAACAAAATCCTTTTTAGTGCGATCGATTCGCAATAAAAGATCATGAATGGTAACCGGTCACTCAAGGTTTTTTTCTCTAAAAAAAACCCATTAAATTTTTAGTTAAACAATGTATAGGTATTTTTTCTTCGAACTTAATAGCCACCTACAAATCATATACACCACGGGGCATTGTCCAGTATATTGTAATCTTGACGAATGACATCTCATCACTTTACAAAATCTAAATACCTGCACCACGCACGGTGGAAAAAGGTTCAAATGAAAACTAATCTATTAAGTTCGAACGTGTCGTGTCGTAATATTTGCATTTTATTTGTTTGTCGTTATTAACATATTTACTTGCACTAAGCGAACACACACACACATACATATCGACGACTTGGCCCGGCCAAACCTACTCATACCCAAAAGTCCATCTTTTCTTCCATAATCAGGCGTTGCGCGAGACGCGATCGTTTGGTAAATGATCAACAAATTGCTTGTGTCTACACATCGGCAATATTGATTTGCGCGGTGTCGCGTCAGTCGGCTTTTGGGAGTATTGTCCCAGCGATTAACAAGATATCAAGCGGTTCCACAAACTATCGGGCTCCGACGGACACAATGGTCAGTGTGTGGCAGAAATTGTATGATGTCAAAATCGCCCAGAGATTACGGCGGCGCAGTGCGTCTGGCAGCTAAACTCAAGGTCGACTTTCTTTTACACCGACCTTGAGGTGGTATTCTTTGCATAAGTATGATAATGCGTTGTCAGCGATATGTAGGTCTTGCATAGGGTATAGGGGACTAGGTTTCGTTTCGACCTAGATTTCAATATAACGGTGAGTTCGAAACAGGTTAATACACTACTGATGATGTCGGCGACAACGTTCGAATAAAAGGTTAAACTTTTACGATCGAATGAGTAGATGTATCTTAATGCGTTGGATAAACTCTTACTCAACGAGCATGGGATTGCTTATTTTTTTTTATTTCTTTATCATGAGAAGACAAGTGGCATAAGGCTATTATTAGGCGTTAGTCAGTTTGATTGATGAGAGACATGTAAGATTGCTTTTTCCCTTCACACAATATTCTGTAAATTGCATAGTTTTGTGCAATTATTTAAATATGACGGCTGAAGTGTTTTGTTTTGAATAAGCTTTAATTATTCTTACTTTTAAGTGGGACATTGTGCAATATAGTTTAGCAAATTAAAAAACACTACAATGCAATTTTTAATTAGAAGCCTGAATAATTCTAACCCGATTCTTGTTAACGGCAACCAATTTATAATCACTGTTTTCTATTCTAAAGTAATAAAGACGCCAAGATGACGGCAGGCCCCGTTAAAACATTTTTTTCATTGAAGGATATTGCGACCATTTTGTCATTGCGAAAAAAATCTCCAGATTACAACAACTGGTCAAGACACCTAAGTAAACTATTTTTATCCGCAACGATCACAGAAAGATGCTTGTGGAGAAGTGTGGCTTGCTGTAGGAGAAGTGTGGCTTTGCTAGTGAGAAGGGAACTGGGTTGTGGAGACTTACCTTTTCAAGTAAAAAAACCACAGACCTCTCACATGCACACATACTATGTGCGTTTCAGGTGTTCTTACACCCATAAAAGGGAACTGAACTCTTTGCCCATTCCGAACAGCGAATTGAAAGGTCTGTCATGACAAAATGATACCCTCGGAGGATTTTTCACAACCTCGCGGAGTTGCGATCGTGAAAAAATTTGAATTACTCTGAAATTCGAACCCAGCACCTCGTGCACAGTAGTTCGACACACTAACCACGGCACCCACAAAGCACCGTGGCACCTCTCAAATGCAGCATTCATACAAA
Source organism: Neoascia interrupta (assembly GCA_947623515.1). Taxonomy (NCBI): domain Eukaryota; kingdom Metazoa; phylum Arthropoda; class Insecta; order Diptera; family Syrphidae; genus Neoascia; species Neoascia interrupta. The sequence continues at coordinate 4,230,354 of OX392464.1, read as the reverse complement.
AAGTTGAAACACGATTATGTTTCTGCACATAAGGTTTGAAACAGAAGTTTTAAAATTTCTATACCTTTCAAATTTACTCACAAATTTTTACTGCTCAAACCTTGATCTAGTGTCAAAAACAATTCGGGAGACTTTTCCTGCTTTCGTGTTAAGAAAAATAAGATTCCAAATGGAATCGATAGATTTTTGAAGAATTTTGGCACTTAAAACAAATGCCTCATGATGGGTTGAACTTAGATTAAGCTTATCGCACACATGGAACTTTTAGTCACGCAACGGTTTGATTGCCTTTTTGACTACAAGGGAATTGCATTGTAATGCGAAAACGTAAGCAACCAGCACAAAACCAGTTTGGGGCAACTTTTAAATCTGCACGTCTTCTGAAATTCCTTTTTTACGAGACGTGAAACTCTCTATTCTCTTCCTGGGCGCCGACATTTTAGAGAGCAAAGGGTTTGCTGCAGAGAGCATATTTCATCGGTGTTTGCTGCACCTTGAGAGACCAAGAAAAATTGCTTGTGTGAGCGCAACTTTCGTGGATTGTGGGTAAACTTTTGATGCTTAAAAAATAATATAATAATATTTCCTCCTAATATTTAACTAGGAGTAATCAAACCTGGTATAACGCAGGGTGAAATACTTACTGAAAAATGCGTTTTCCAGATTTGGAAATTGATTTGCTCTACACTAAATTCGTTGATCTTCGTCAAGAGCGTGTTTTGAGGTTAAATTAAAGATTTTAGTTTTTTGTTGTAGACCTAATCTACACTCCCCCTTTGACAAGCAAGCCGCACTTAAGTTTTTGCTGAACCTTGTCGGAAGGCTAAATACAGTAAATTCAAGTTAGGTTTTAGGTCACTCTTGGCAAGTAGAGTAATGGGATCCCTGATGAGCTGCCTAGGTAAGATTCAGAAGAGGTTGTCTCGGGACCCAAACCAACCTCGGGTGTGCTTCCATCTGTAAAGCTACGTCGGTTATCAATTCTTGGATTTCTCTTGAAAAAAAGGCGCGTTGGCGCGACTGCGATGGGTATGCAGAAAGATCAAACGCAAACTCCCGTACATTTGCAAAAGGTTCTCCATCAGGTGAATCGATTGCAGAAGTGTAGACTGGCTGTGAGCGTCCTTTCGATCCACTATGATTTCGCTAAGCTCTTAAATGTGTTTTACTTAAGGAAACCACCGCTACTCCTGCCTGTGGAGAAGATGGTGATTCTTTATAGTTGCCCTGGCTAAACTCGCGAAAGCGGGTCACAGTTCTGTTACAAGATTTATGGCGTAATGAAACCGAGTGCGCATCACGCTGGAATTGTCGCGAACACCGAGTATTATTTGACAGCTCATTGTGGCAGTTCGGTGTTCAAAAGAATACGCCAAGAATACTTCCCCATATATACATAATTCACAGTAAGGCTTTTCCTCACGATTCCAACGACATTAGAATTAATTGAATTTAATTTTCAGCCCACGCCCATTTTTGGATGCGTGGGCTGAAAATTATATTGGCATATTATATATCCCATATGCCAATACAAATAATTGACATATGGGATAAGTTCAAAAATATTTTTTATTTGGTGTTAACGAGTAAAGAGGGTCTGGTATTTAGAAGTTCGTTAAGTCGAACTCTTACACTTACTTACTTGTTCTTTTTCGGTAGTTTTGTGAAGCTTAGGGCAGGTACGTTGGTTAGAGCAAACCTATTGTTGTGACTCTTATGCGAGAATACGTGTTAAGAATTTTTACTCATCAGCTAAAGCGACAGCTTTCGTTCGCATCCTAATCACCAATTAACAATTAACAATTATTCGAAGTTATAAACTTTGCTGACAGAATTACTACTACATTGAAAAAAATGTGAATATCAAGAATCAGTCGATCTTGGTTTAAACTAGGGTTAAGGGGCTATTCCAAAATAAACTTACCTTAAGGTATTCTGCTGACAGAATTAAGACTGCATTCAAAACTAAGAATATCAAGAATCAGTCGATTTTGGTTTTAACTAGGGTTAAGACGCTATTCCAAAATAAACTTTCCTCGGAGTTTCCGAGTTAAACTGAGATCAACTTTATAAATGAGTTTTTCAGTGAACTTAATTCTGGGATTAATCTTGGCTTAACTCGCTAAATTTGGCAAGTTGATCTCGGGTCAACTCTGGACAACAGTGTGAACTTCTTTGAATATATTTGTGTGGAATGGCAGTGTTTCCGTGAAAAATGACATCTGAGAATAACTCAAACTTGTTTTTTGTGTTTTTCTTTGAGAAGTGAGAGTTGGGAGAGCCAATAATTTCTCCAGAATCGAAGATTTTAACAACTTTATTGAAGGAGTTAGCTCTGCCTGCACTGAAAAACTGCTCGCCGGGTTAACTCAGATTCATTTTGTTAGGGGATTGACAGGTCTTGATTTAAGCTGGGCTTAACTCAGCACTGAAAAACCGGCCCTTAATGAAAGGGCCCCTCCTTTTCCATGCACAAGAATGGAAGGTGAATACATTTTATTTACATTTTATAATAATTTATTACTCTTTTCCGTGTTGTGAGTCATGCTTTCTTGAATAGATTTATGTTTACTAATAATTGTAGTCTGTAAAAGAGTTAGAAATTTAACTATAAATACTTGTATTTCGCTTTTTAAACCAGCTTTCTTGAAAATATAAATGTTTAAAATTAAAGAACAGCTGTAAGAAAACTGACTATAGGTAATGCATAAATCAGTGCGACTTGTGGGTGCATTAAAGCTTTCTCAAAACGTCTATGTCTGATAAATAGGTAAGTTTTTTAGAATTTTCTGGAACTAAGAGGCTTGATCTGACTTTTTCCGCGTTAATTTCTTTTAATTGGGCTGCCAAAGGAAAGGAAGAAACTCGAATCACGAAAATTGACTTTAATCGTATTCTTGCGAAATCTAGGTCAAACACTTGGGTATGTGCCAACTCTTCTAGCTGTCACCCCGTACTAATGAGTTTTAGTGGTTAGATATTGCATAAATGCACGGCTTCTACATAACATATTTTTCAGGAGTCGGCACGCATTTCCAGCTTGCCGCTGCGGCCAAATCGAACAATATACACAAACAATCGATGAGTTTACGAATCATTACACCGCTATGCTGGCGGACAAACTTGGTCTCGGTATACACTCTGACTCTATACCTGTTTCCATGATTGGAGGCAAAGAGAGGTGCACTCAGAGAAACAGGTATGAACACTATAAATACTGGCTAACACTCTGTGCTAGTTGTAACTTTTTTGTGACGTTTGTTATAGGTTGACTTAAAGTTGAATTGCAGCTTAGTCAGCGCAATTGCAACCGCTGCGCTGCAGATATCGGAACATACAGTGCAACATACTTCCGTGTTATTATCCGAAGCCACTAAAGCATGATGACGTATCTACTTACACCGAAATGTTGAAAACTCGACATTTGCTTTTATTTTGTGCTTCTGTTCCACTGAATAAGGTTGGATTTACCAGCATCTTGGACAGGGAACACCTGAAAGTGTTTCTTTGTCTTTCTCTTCCCATATTTTACTATTTCTCTACTGACCAACAATAAAAACCAAATCATACCATGACATACCATACGGCGTGACAGCACGTCCATACAATAGGGCATACCTACACGATTTTAATATGACTGCTGCTGTGGTAGAAAAACATTTTGATTGTCAAACACTGCACAATAATAATGAGGTTGACCCAATATAATCCCTCTTCTCTTTTATTTTGGTTTAATGAACTGTCTTAGTCAATCGGTGAGACAGCTGATGAAGAAAAAACATATAGTTAGGCAACCCTAGCTAATTAAAAATAATTAATGACTTGATTTTTTTACACTTCAAGTGTTGCTACGGTTTTCGTCTTACATCTTTCTTCATAATTGCCAGAGGAAAAATTTTCTGTAAACAAATTCGGTCATTTCGCTGCTTCGCAATCATTGTGCATACAGCTTTATGTAAGCATGTTTCCCTTTATTTTTGAAAAGGTTAAATCTTGTGGTAATATTCTATAGTTAACAATGGTTTTTTTGAAGGTGATTCGGTTTCCCTTCAGTACTTAATAACGAACCACAGTTACTTTCAAATTTAAGATTCTGAGACTCTAGGCCAGAGTAATTAGGGAAATACAAAACTGATTGGATCTTAACGAGCATCGAACTGAGTCAGACCATTGAAATCAGAAAAGTATAACTTAAGTAGGTTGGTACTTAGCTAACCCACTTTTTCTAGCTTGTGTCAGCGAGGCAGGAACTAGATAATTATTTTGTAGACCTACATAAACATGTGAGCTAATTTAAGAAATTTTGAGTGCCTGATTGTAACTGGTTTGGAAATAGTTGATTTCAATATTCTAAAGTCAACCGAATGAATAACCCAAGAAACAAACAATACTTACTTTAGGGGCGAAAGGCAATACAATGGAGTCTCTCATTGCGACTTTGAATCGTTTGACGTTTTATATTAAGATGGAAAAATTTTTTAGGTAGTTAGATTCAAAGAAAAAGAAAGTGATAACACGCTATTGTGTTTAATCTTTTAGAAAGTACTGCTAAAAGGGCGACTTAGGGCTATCTTATCAGTGCTGAGTTAAGCCCAGTTTAAACCAAGATCTGTTGATCCTAGAACAAAAAGAATCTGGAATTAACCCAGCAAACAGTTTTTTGAGCTAACTCCGTCAATAAAGCTGTCAAGATTTTCTACACTCGAAATTATTGACTCTCCCAACTATCACTTCACATCGAAACAGGCAACGAAGTTTAAGCTACTCTCAAATGAAATTTTTTACAAGAACACTGAAAAATTAAAGATAAAGATCTGCCGATCAGATAAAGCAACTGCCGTATCACATGGAAAACACTGGAAAAGAAGTTGGAACTGTTCTGTGACATTAATCTGGAGTAACAATAAAGCCTTTAGCCCATTGAATCCGTTGCACCCGTCACGTCGTAGTATCCAAGTGACAACTCAAGAAACATACATCCCAGGCGTCAAGCTGGATAAAAGTCTTTTTGTCTTCTCTAGCTCACATATACAACGTTAGTCGATTTGAAATTGAAAAATGACGTATTGATGATTGACGTATCATTTGATAAATAACGGCTATTTTGAAAACCAGTTCACCAGTTCTCTACTCGATGAAGCTAAGACAACAACCCAGTTCGCTTTGCATTTTATTCGATGACAGCACTGTGGCCCTGAGCATTTTGTCGGGCAGAAAGTTTAGTGCTTTGAAAATTTGACGTTTCAGTTGTTTGTCAGCTGTGTAGTGGAATTAAACAGTTTCTTCGAAAGTTAATGCAAGGTTTTTTGCTTTTATTTTCATATTGTTCACAATTCTATAATTTTGGGTGCATTTTTACAATGGAAAAATTTACCATATTGGATTCTGCGATTGAAATCTCAGTCGGTCTTGCGAATGATAGTATCCGGTGTACTTTTCAGGGTTTCACTGCATTTTTGACAATCAGTATTTGTAGGCAAAGAAAATTGCGAGCACGTTTTCAGAGCGCACTGGGACTCGTTTCATCGAATGAATGAAGTACGTCTTGGTATTGACATGTGACCGAATAAAATAAATGGCTTCCTTTTGTTAATTTTTCCTATGGTAAAAATTGATAAAGAAAAGATCTGTCAACAACAGTTCATCCTTCAGACAATGATCGTCAGTGAAAACATGGCATAGATACCTATAATGTCACTTCTAGTTTATTTCCTTGGGCCTTATTGAATTCAAAATTATATGACAACACAGTGTTGGCCTTGCAGTTAGATGCTCAATATTGTTTGGCATAACATTGAACACGCATAATATGAGACATGACTGAAGCATATCCCAATATTGACAGTTGATACAAATTCATAATATTTTCTACAGGAGACAATTCCTTAGTTCAGAATAGAAGTTTTGCAGATGACGGCAAATTTGATCTGTGATTGATTACTGGTAGTAAAACGATTGCACTTTTATCTACATTTGTATAACTGACCTTTTTATTAAGTCACACGACAAGCTCTTACAATTAAAAGTGACAACATGCACCTGTCATAATATTTGGATAAAATTTGGATAAAATTGTGAGTTATAAAACTTTAAAAACTAAATACGAGTTGCGGCCACTTTCTTCTTACTTCATTAAATCTGAAGGCCCAACCTAAGGGACTTAAGCGGGGTTAACCTAATGTCAAAATGCACCGAAAATCCCGCTTTAGTTCTGTCAAACGTTAACGATGCCCATAATAGACTAATACTATGTCTCCACCGACCATAAAACTGCGAATAGCGGAAGACGATTAAAAATAAATCCCGAAGTGGCTCCACTGAACAAACATAGGATTAGTTTGAAACGAGCGCTCTTTTTTGTGATTTTGTTTCTCAAAAGAGAATAACGATAATATTTCCGAAGAGCGAAAAAAAAATCCCTTGTAAAAACTCCAATAGAAAATGTATTTGTGACAGTTATGTAGTATGTGGACAGTTTCAGTACCTTTGTTTGATTCTTAAACTGTTTCAAAGGTCTGCGAAAAGGGTTGAAAGTGGTTGGTGAAAAGGGTGAGTGAGATTTATGAGGGGATCTAGTTTCAATCTAATAAGTCTACGGTGGGACTTTAGAAAGTATAAATTTCTTTCCTTAAATGTAGAAGAATTTTTGTGTTTATATTTTTGTTGTTCGTCTTAAAAAGTTAATTCAAAAAAATTTGAGTACAAAATTAATAGGAAAAGTTTATTTTTTGTGTGGGAAATTAAACATTTACTTAAACATTTTCGTTTTAAAAATTTAAAACGTACTTGCATGACATCATAACTGAGTGGGTAAAAAATGACTACTCATACCTGTTCTTACGTTGTTGCTTCTAATACTTTTTATAATTTCTTAATAAAAATTGATTGATTTTATATCTTCTCGGTACCTGACCCTTTTAAGCTTGCCGATAACGAACCACTAACCTTTAAGATGGAAATAATTTTTTTATTTAATTGTTGAAGCTTTTACACAATGTTGAACGTCAATTATAAAAAAGATAATTAAATGCACGTCGCTGCTACATTACATGCATTTCAGACGAAAGAAGCGATAAATTATAAACTAAAATCGTAAAACATTAACTGTTAAGACTACTAACATAGACATTAACTGTCAAGAAATAAAATCTCTATTCAAACTCAAATGAATCTCATGCATACATAATTTTTTTAATTTCTGTTCAGCAAGAGAATAAGACTTGTGGTGGAAAATTCTCGTTGTCAGAATCGTACCGCTTGTTTCGCTATAACTCATAGAGCGTCTAACCTACCCTTGGACATCGGTTTTATGCTAAACTATCAGCTGTTAAAGCAAGTTTTTATAATTTATTGATAAATTTAATTAGATGAGTAAAAAATTACCAATTAAAGTGAGCTTGAGGCGTTAACACTTCAATCTGACAGCTGACTTAATTTATTGTACCACGGTGAGACGCTTCACAAGAGGTTGTAAAACTAGTGATCTGACACTAATATGTTGACCATATTGTTATACTTTTCGATGATTCTTTAAAAGAGAGTGTAACCTTCTAGAAAAAAAACGTTTTTGTTATACGTTGCCTACACTGCCTCTTTTCTAAAGAAAATTATGATTACCCAATAAAAGACCCAAAACTTATAAACAAAAGTCATATTAGTCCCTCAGCTTAGCGTCAAATTGCTGTTAGGCTTTATGGTTAACATAGTTGTCCGTTAAGAGGTTTATTTCTGTCAAAAAAGGTGAAAACCTCAGCAAAGACACTCATTAAGTATAGTGTAATTACCACGGCACTTAGGTGGTACATAGTCTTTTTCTAAGACAAAAGAAAAACCAAAGTTCAAAAACATTTTCTCTTTGGTTGCATTGAAGTATTTATTTTTATTTTTCAGATCACGGTCATTTGTCTACGATCAAATGATTAAACTTCATTTCAAGTCATAGTCACAGCACAACCCAACAAAGGTCGTTTTTGTTAATTTAACTTTTTGACTATACATAAACAAAAAATACAATCATCCCGAAAATTTCGAGGTAACATTGCGGTTAGATGTAAGCCTCGTGAGTATGCATGACAACTCGGCATTCGATTTAACTACCAACATTTTTGTTTTGTTGTATGGTGACATACAACTGACGCAGAATTTCACTTCATCACTCCAATGTTTCATGGAAGCACTACATGGGCTGTGGATTAATTCGACTGGCATTAGAATCTATGCACATTGTGTAATTAATTATGTTTCTCGGTAGAAGTGGACAGCGAGACAATAAAGGTTAAGGTACCTCACCCACTTACTGACCACTCAAAACATACATATACATTTATCGTTAGATGAACATGTATACAAATAAGTAAAAGAAATGCTTCCAAAGTAAAAAGTGAAAACTCTTTCAGTGATGTAAAGTCAATAATTAGTCTTGGGTTGACTTTGGGAAAAAGTGTTTTTTAACTTTTTCTTTAAAAGTGAATGTTTAAAACATGCTATAGGGCAATTACTTCAAAAAATGGGTTTTGCACAATCTGGCAATGCTGCCAAAGCTGGAATAACATACAAACTTTAGGTTTGTCTTCGTTAAGATATATACACCTAAAAAAATGCCATCTTTGAAGCGCATTCAAATGTTGCTTGATTTTGAAAACTTTTTCACAGCTGTTGAGCTTGCAGACAAAGCAAATGCTTTTATGAACTAGAGCTCCGCTTTGCTGTCGCATTCTGTTTCTTCTTTATGGTTGCCAAAAGAAAGTTGTAATAGGAGACAAAGAAAATGTACGGCTAAACTCATACTATTCACCTTCGTAGGTACTTTTCAACTATTCTGGAAATCTCGAGATCTGGCATACAAATTAAAAACCCTCTCGGCAAGTAATAAATACCATGTTTCCACCAGGCACTTATAGGGGATCAATAAAAATCTTCATTCAATCCTCTACAAATTACGCGGTCAACCATACTAATTTAAATTCACTCGGCAATCGATCAAAAATAAAAACCCCCATAAAAATCATTCACCCTTTTCACGAACCCTTTGCGAACACCTTTTTAACAGTCTGACAATTGAAAAAGGACTCTGAAACTATTCACTTATGACAGACCTGTCAGAATTACGATTCCCATTCTGATTACAACGGAAATCTTTTCTTGTTCCTTGTAAATGACATCGCCACTCTCCTTTGAGAGCCAAAATGACAGAAAAAGAGTGCTCATGTCAAATTAATTCTCAATTCGTTTGGTGGAACCACTTTGGAATTTATCATTTTTCGTCATCTGCTAATCCTCGTATTATTGCATGTGGAAACATAGTATAAAACTAAATCTCCCCATAAATCTCATTCAACCTTTTCACAAAACTCTTTTGTGCCACTTTTAACCTTCTTCACACATTTTTACAACAGTTCGAGACTTGTGAGAGAAGGAAAGCAAAAACTGTCCACGTATGACTAATCTGACACAAATCTGAAATTGGTTTTCGCTCCTGTTATCGTCAATATCCTCCTTCGCAAATGTTAAAGTCGCTCTCTTTTGAGAGCCAACATTGCAAAGAGTGCTTGGGTCAAGGTAATTTTATGTTTGTCTGGTGGAGACACTTTTAGAATAATTTTTTTTTTGGCCGGTGAAGACGGATAATAAAGCGTATATGTGAATCCAGCTTAAAGGGCCTCTTTTTGCAACTTTTCTCTGGTAGGGTGAGTGAGCCTAAATATAAGGGAAAATTTAATGTGACACTGTCTAAACCAAAACGATATAGACAGAGAACCCATAACAGATTAAAAAAAAATGTCTGGCAGTAGAAAATTCTGAGCAGAAAATCAGCTCTCTGCGAGTACTACTTTTGGGACTCTCGAGATTGGCCTGAGAGCTGCTCGCAGTAGCTTTACTCTCAATTGGACGTGCACCTTAAAACTTGGTCCGCCAGTAAAACAGGACTCTGCCAAATTGATTTTTCAGAATCAAGAGCAATGAACATCAAGCGGTTTAAAAAACGGCGGAACTCTACAGTCCAATCACAGACAAGGAAGTGATGTAATCCTCGTAAGAAGCCATAGAAGATATTCCAGCACAAAAAAATTAACCCTAATTTCTTGGCGTTGGGGACAAGAAGGAGAAAAATACACTCTAGGTCTAGAACGGCTCCAAGTAACAAGGTTTTCATTACATGCAGACGTATTGCGGGCATACCAACACACACCGGCGTGTATTGATTTTATTTCGGAGCAGTTAGCGACGTCCCGCACGGAATAGTCCTTAAACGTACGCTTAAAATAGTACTTTTAGAAAGATAGCTTATATCTTATAGGTCTTCGTGATATGGTTTTAACGACTTTCCGATCCTTCAATTGTGCAAAACTCTTATTGCAGCATGACAGTATAGCTTGATTGAATAACTTTATTAACACTTTCTCCATCTATCATGAATTGTAGCTAATTTTTGAGCAACGTTTTTATTCCGAAATCTGCTTGTTGTAAAGCTGTTAAGCGCCATCTGCCGTTTCCATTCAAAGAACTGTTATTTTCTAACACATTCTGTCTCGTTTGATGAAAAATGGCGTTTTCAAAGGTATAAGCGTGGATAAATTGTTAAATAGACTATTTTTTTTTTTGGTTTTCACTCAACATTTTGGATCTGCCTTTATAAGTCAATTTTAGGTCCCAAAATTTTTAAGGCAAGTTTTAAGGCCTTTTCGGTTGGTCGTCCGGGAGCGTCCGGGAGACTTCTAGACTCTCCTGAAACTGTAGAAGCATGCACACAATTATACATGTGTTAATGTCAAGTTGGATAAATGTCATTTCTCCCCTGTAGAATAGCTTTTGCTTCACAAATACAACGCTAGACAAACTTCAAAATCAAGAAAAACGTGTTTGGCTGTTCGGAGAGAAGCCCCAATTCGGGAGAAGAAAGCCCTGATCCGGGATCGCCAACCGAAAACGCCAATAAAAGTTCGTCTGCGTTGGCTTAAATTCGTCTGCGTAAACTGTGATCATCACAATTTTCTTGTGACAGCTCTCGATCAATAACTGTCAAATTTAGCTGGTACCCAGTTTTCAAACTTTTTGGTTGGTCGAGTTATTTGCCTACACTTGGGTGACGTTTTGGATGCTCAAATACAAAAAAGAAATGTTCTTACATCACAAGCCTAAATAAAGCAACGATTCGGAGCAATATTTTTGTGATCACCTTAGATACACAGATGGATTATATTGTTTGATCAGTTTGACTGTCACCAAATGCTAAAATCACAGACCAACTTAGCCGATTCTACCCCAGGCTAGGTTAGGGTTGCCTGAAATATTAAACACTTTTTGCTTTTGCAACATGCCAATAGAATTTTAAGCATTCTGCGGATTCAATCTACACCTTTGCCTGCATTTTTCCAAAAAGTATTTCTTTAGTTTTGACTTTCTAAGACTGATTTTAAATCAACGGGACTTGTTTAACAATATAAAGGGCTCGTTGAAGAATGTATTTTTTCCAACTTCAGACACGTGTTTCGCTTTTATTAATTTTTAATGCAAAATAGACTCATAAGAACTTACATAGGTACGAACCTATTCAACTCAAACTTCAGCGCCCATTCTGTCAAGTCGTCACATATCGCCTTAAGAGCGCAAAAAAGTTATTTGTCATTTTTTTTTTGCCATTCAACCATTATGTTTTTGCTACTTCGCATATAATTCGTACAGATAAAGAGAAATTGATTAATTCACCACCCAAAACGAGGTCCGCTTAATTACTTAAAAAATAAACAAATTAATGATTGGCATACAAATGATCGATTTTGTTCTCCGGCTTAGCCAAACAATATTACTCTCCCCGCGCACTGCTAATGAACCTCATCAAGTAGGTAAGGTGTCTATGTGGATACCTTGGATATTATATATCCGCTTTACACAAAAATTTGCAAACTTTTAATTTATTGCTAATGCAAAAATTAATTTTTCATATTTTCCGCATTAACTTAAACTCCACATAATAATTATTATTGTACGGACTCGCAATAACAATTTTTTTTCTTTCTTTTACGGATAGGTAATACGTTTTTACACGTCAGATTGTTTTTCTGTGATTTTCACGCCACACCGGAAACTTACTATTTACTCGAAATGGGTGCTCAAATAATTAGTAAAAATCGCAGAGCGTATCATTATAATCATGCCAATCCATTCCTCTGTCTGTGTAGTGGCGGACAAAAAACGTGTGCACTACATTGATTGAAAGTTACCCGTTTCTGACCCTCGGGTTTTTCTTTACATTTTGCATTTTTTTTTCGTTGACTTTTGACTTGCGTAACCCGATTCGAGTAGGTTCGAGTAGTCAGCTCAGCTAAGTGGAAAAACCAATGAGATGCACTTGCATAAGCACTCCAGCTAGAACTTCTTCAGATTGAAAGCTAAGTCGTCCCGTTCTGTATAAATATTTACCCAAGGTAGTAGCTTAGAGGATGTTTAATTTTATAATGCGATCGGTGAGTGCTCGTCAAACTATGATTTAGCTGTCTTGGCCCACAACTTCACTGGAAATACCTGATTCAGAGTTTTTCACAGCATTTCAGCAAGTTCGAGGATTTGAGCAAGACCTGCGCGATATGAGTAATGCATGCAATTTTTCGGCATCGATCTTCGATCAAAACCACTTTGCACTGCGGCGAGGGGCTGTTATGTGTATCTTTTTGTGACATCCAAAAACATACTGCGACAGCGCGCGCGCACGGGTGACATGTGGGGAACTGGATGTAGCCATGCGGCAATATGTGTGTTGGACAACAGCACCATGTATATCTCAATTTGCGGCGTGCTATTGCGCACCCAACCTGCCAACAACCTTGGGATGGTGTACGAAATATTACAGGTGTGTGTATACTCCGGTGATGGTAATAAACATTGCCATTGTTGGGGTTACATACACAGCCACGTGCGCGTATGTGCTCCTATACACCCCGCATGTGGCAATAATATATTTACCAATTACGTGAATTGTATAATCACTCGTTAATATAAATTTTTTAGCTGTGAGCAGATTTTATCAGCCGCTGCGGTCGGTGGTGTGATTAGTGGTAAAATTTTGAATTTTCGCATACCTGAGAGAGCATTGAATTTTACAAAGTCATTCAGGTTCAGAAAGTTTGCGTTAAAAGTTGCGTACACATGCCGGCTTTTTTAGTTTTGTTTAAGGTGAAGTTTTGCAATGCGAGTAGATTATTTAAATGTTGTTGGCCTTTGGTGCTAACAGAGATCTTTGGGTATCAGCGATAAGGCACATACCTATATTTTTTGTTTTGGTTTCATTCTTTATGTGAATAAAGATTGATTCGGGGTTAGCCTGGGTCTCAACCAACATAATGTCTCCATTAGATAATCTGGAAAGTCTCAATCCCAAATGATGTTAACTTGGGTATAATTCTTTTAAAAAAATCCCTACTTACGTGTCATTTGCTGAGTCGGTGCTGTAGCTTTAAGCTTACAGTGTGGAGTTGATCCTAGCTCGTTGAGCACTTTAACTACCTCGAAGTTGTAACTACAGTGGTGGATAGATTTTTTTATTGCTTGGTTAATAGCCTCTTTATATACCGAGTCTGGTCGTTGTTTCCTAAGGACTTTAAAACCGCCTTACTTAGGCAATTACTCATCTACAATGAAAATGTCCATCACGTAATCAATGCAGCTCGAGACGACATTTCGTTGGCGTACCCTGCTCTACGCACTGTCATCTTCAGAACAAAATTAAAGGAAAAAACCTCACTTTTAACTTTGAGGGCAATTTCTTGCCGCAGAAGACGGCGAAATTTTGTTGCTTATGTATTGATTCTACGTTTATTTGAAGCTTAAATTCCTTATTACGGTGTGCTTTGCTGATACTGATCAAAGGGCACAGATACTATTACATATGACCTTTAATCACCAAGGTAGCGAATTTCCTTTCAAATGTCTAAAATTAGATCGATTAGGCCAGAGAATGGGAAGGACAGAAAGTCTGTTTTTTGAGGTGGACTGAGCTTTTGAAGATCCACATTCATGCCTACCTTTATTAAGTGATCTTGTAACAGAATTGCGAACCGTCAAAACCGTAGTCAAAATTGCTCCAAGTAAATTGCGCATAAACCTTAAATTAGAACTTTTAGTGACTCCGGCACAAAATTCTGTCCTAGTCTTGGGCCTTTCGTACACGCTAATGGGGACATAAAAGGCGTTGTGGCTGGCGGCTTTAAGCTCTTTCAATCTTTCCTTCTTTTACCAAAGATTTCTACTGATGATGATTTCTCATTTTCTCACTTGTTGGCGCGATCATCAATCCGATCCCTTGGAGGATCGCTGAAAAGAGATCCTGCTTAAGAGATCCTGCTAACCTGCTTAACCTGCCACCAACTTGGGCTCCTCAGGCACGATCTTTACTTAGTTCAGGTTTCAAGCCATGTCGTAGAAAAGTAGCTACACTTGCCAAATAGCTGTTTAATGTTTGAACTCATTCACGTGCGATCATTTCCCATTAGTATAGAAATGAGGATCATAAGCAATATAAGTGCAACGTTCCCCATCTTTTTCTATTACTCTTCTCGGGGTGTTTTTTTCGAACTGAAAGATCTTCTCCTGGAACGCTTCTTGTTTAAGGAAGGCAAAGAATTTGGTCATCTTACCCAGGGATATGAAATCGAGCATTTTTGATGAGCTTTGATGAGTGGACCTTAAACCTTTCGAAGATTGTCAATTGTGATTGTGGTGTGACTATTCTTAATGTTATTTTGCCAAAGTTAATGTGTGCATTTCAGACTACCGGGAAGACCAAATTTTCCTTTTGAGGAACAATATCGGATGTCAATAAGCGCTTGGTCTGGAAAACTTAAAGCAATGTGCCAGAATTGCAGGGGCGTCCACTGGCCGAAAGCCCACTAAGCAAGCAATGTGCTCGCCATGTGTGCCTATGAACACGCCGATAACTTTGCAATCTTTAACCTGAGGACCGTTTTTATTCTACTCGGTCGATTGGTTAGAGACCTATCTGATATCTACCGTAGGATACTGTCGGCAGCAAAAAACAGAAAAACAGTGTACGGAAAACTATCAGCGGTTCAAAGAACGGCCTATATAGCCATCACAATTGCGCTCCGTACTACACCTACGGAAGCTCTGAATTGATCAAAGCATCAATGCTCAAAGCATTGTGCAGTCTGAACCGAGTGAGACTGTGCTGGATGCCAGGATACTGCGGTATAGAGGGAAATGAACAAGTTGACGAGCTTGCGAGAAGAGGGCGGCTCCTCGGAAATAGTGTGGTTTTTAACATCAAACCATCCCCTGCGTAGTAAGAGGGGAGGAGAAAATTATTATGACTGCTAACCAAAGGTGGTCCAGTCTGAATGGACATAGGATATCTAAGGCTCTCTGGCCACGTTTTAACCGGAAAGGATCAAAAGGACTATTAAAAATGAGCAGGGTCAAGCTTAGGGCCTTAGTGGGAATTCTGACAGGTCACTGTCTCCTGCGGAAACACGCTAAGAGGCTCAGGCTTTCTGACACGGATATTTGTCGCCTCTGCTGCGATATGCAAGCGGTTAAAGATGTGACACACATACTGTGTGAGTGCGAGACAATTTCACATATCTAACGTAACGTTAGAAAAGTTTAGAGGAAATAGACGGCACAAACCTTAGGGGCCTTCTGGGCTATTACAGGGAAATTGGATGTTTCAGCAGGGAGAATGTTTAGGTTTGTTTTGCCTTTTGAATTGTTAAATTCAACTGGTTCCCCAGGGATCGCGATGGGCCCTTTTTTGTGCCTAGTGTTTGTGTGGCCTTTTTTTTACCACGCCCCTGTTTAACCTAACCTAATCTACGGTCGGCATCCTACGGTATCATCATCTGAAAAGAATACTTGTGCTTTTTCACGGTCCTTACCTCCGCTAAGGTCTGGCAACATTTGTCTTCAAAAGCTTCTCAAAGTGCCATTCGATTCGACAAAAAATTTAAGGTCCCCTTGTATGTGAACAATACAAAATACACAGGATATGGTTGAGAAGTTGACCAATGTTCCCCTCGAGCTGTTGAGCCACTCTATTTTTTTCACCGTTTGGGTGTGAACGACTGTCAGCAGAATAATGGTGGGGTGGCCAGCGAGGGACTTCTTGAAAAGACCCATCACAATTATGAGTTGGCATATTTTTTTTTTGTTTGTGCTCTACAACTGAGTTTTCGCGTGAAACAGGGGACGAAGTGTGTGGTTATCGCCATTTAGGCGTTTAACCAAGTTGACCCCAAGCTAAAATTAATTATCTTATTTGATACATTGATGAAAGCTTTGAAGAAGTATTCAATCCAAGATCAACTTCTACAGAAATCGCTGAAATGAGCACCAAATCTTCTGCCGTGTCTTCTTACTAGACTATGACCTGTTAGGGTCCCAACTATGTACCAGCTGAGTATCAGCAAATGTTCGACTAGATTATCTGCCCCTGGCTGGAGATAGTTTCTATAGGCTGTCTTATTTTGTAGTACATCCCCACCAGATGGAAGCCCAAGGCGGAAAAGGTTTCCACGTGTATCCTCGTGATCTGAGACTTATCAGCTTATCACCCTTTCTACTAAAAAAACTAGAAAGGCTCATTGATCTTCATCTAAGATCAACTATGGACCCTACTTAACTTTCATTATCTTAATCAACGTGGAAACGGCTCTCCAAACACTAGTTTGATTCATTGAGAAATCATTTAACCACGAAGAATATGCGATGGTTGCTTTTCTAGACATAGCAGTCGTGTTTTAACTACATCCATCCACACGCAATCCAACAAGCACTGGAAGAGTTAAACGTAGAAGTGGGACTGGTAACATTAATAGAACAAATACTTACGAGTAGAGTAATTTATGCCACTTTAGGTCACGCTTCTTTGAAAAGCTTTTCACCTCAGGGAGGTATCCTGCCCCTCTTCTCTGGAACGTACAGCCTCTTCTCTGGAATAAACTGTTGCTAATACTAAAAGGGATTGGTTGCAAAATGATTGCTTATCCGGATGATGTCGCCATTGCCTTCTCGGGAAACTATCCTCTAGTATTGAGAGACCTAATGAAACATACCCTCACTTTTCTCTACAACTGGACGATCTGAGTAGTCTGAGTAGTATTTTTGTTCATATTTCTAATATAGTTCACTTGGTTACCCTTTTAATGTTGATTCATATCTCACGAGCGCAAACTATTAGAAAAAGAGGGAAAGGCGGAAAGGTACCGATGCACTTTTGTTTTGAACAGTTGCAGATTGTTTTGCGTAGGAAAAACTGATTGCGGGAGAACATTCTGCATTCGAGTTGTACGGCTTGATAAAAAAAAACTCTAAACTTAACAGTACGTTAAGTTTGCACAATAAACCGAAATCGCCCTTTTCACTATGAAATACAAAAACCTCTCCCAGCATGAATGGCACCCAGCCTGCCGTTCTCGAGTAAAACGAAATACCTTAGCCTTATTTTGGACAGTCACAGTAGACTAAGCTGGAAGCTCCATACAGCTAAAAGAGCAAGCAAAGCCATCACTGGTCTTTCTATGAGCAAAAAAGCCACCGGGAATGAATGGGGTCTGCAGCCTTAGGTCATGGTCATGATCTTAGGTCATGATTATATGTTACACTTTCATATTGAGCTAAGATTTGCAAAAACGCCTACAGAAAGAATTTATTCAAGTTGAATTAAAAATTCAGTCCTGGATTTTAACTCGCTCAAGGCCTTCTTTTAGGTCACCATGTGATTATGCAAATTCTGAGCTAGTAAACAAAAATACAAACAGATTTCGGCATTGTTGTTTTGATGAAAAAGTAAGCTTAGGGCTTAAACATGTTAAAGACTTCTTATTCAATGGACTCCTATGACTAAGAAGAAAGAAAAATGTATGCATAGAATTTTTATAGCTCCAAAAGATTATCTGAGAGACTATCATGTTAAAAATAGATTAAAAAAAGCTTTTTAACTCTAATTTGAAGGCAAGTCGATCACAATACAAACAAAATGTGATCTTCAAATAGCGAGATAAATCCAAATACATCAAATATTTACCCGTGCAAACATAAGATTAGAAACGGTCGAACTATCCATTCAATAGAGCGCTCCGTGTAGATCTAGACACGCGCAGCACTTGTAAAGCCAATTTAATATTTATGATTTTTTTTGCTATTAATACATTTGTCTTTTTGATGAGATCTTTAATGCTTCCGCTTCTTCCATCCCGACTCGAAAACGAAACACATATTCTAATTGCTTTATAATGCATATAAGAAAATCCAACCCCGGGAGACAATTAAAAACCACAAAAACGTCAATTGCGAACACATTTGCCAAGAGAGAAAAATCAAATTAGTTTCGAAACATCAACGGACACATGCGGCAGTTGTCATATTGAAGGACGCCGCAAACAGAGTCAAATACACACAGTTCAACAGTTAACTCAAGTTCCGATTTATTTCATTTTCAGATTGTATTTGTATGCCACGTTTTAGAATGGCAGCAGTTGAAGTCCGAAATGGGTACAAGCATTATGGCAGCTCGTCAAATCAGAAGATAATTTTAAATTATCTTAATATGAACGTTATGCGTGGATCAATGTGAGTAGAATTTTTAATTTCCTTCTGGACGGCATGGATGGATTTTTTTTTTTCGTCATTTGAATTATAGTTATGGTCTTCTCGGTGCGTCTGGCTGTGGTAAAACTACACTTTTGTCATGCATCGTGGGCCAACGGCAACTCAACAGCGGCGAGGTGACTGTGCTTGGCTTGCAACCTGGTCTACCAGGAAGTGGTATCCCAGGAGCACGTATTGGCTATATGCCGCAGGTCAGTGTAATTTACAGATCCAGAAGCAATTGCGTTGTCATGTGATTGCGATGATGACCTCAAAACGAAAGAGTTGAGTTGCGAACTTGGTTTTATTTTCTTTCTATAATATTCTTAGGAAATTGCTTTGGTTGCGGAGATGACAGTGAAAGAAACAATCTACTATTTTGGTCGTATTTATGGCCTGAATGACGAGCAAATTCGAGAAAAATTCAAGCTCCTTCGCGATCTATTGCAGTTACCTCCGGCTAAACAGTTGGTGAAGAAGTGCAGTGGCGGCCAACAGAGGCGAGTGTCGTTCGCGTGCGCAATGATTCATGACCCTGAGCTTCTGATACTGGATGAACCGACTGTTGGCTTGGATCCGATGCTGAGAGAAAAGTAGATATTTTATAAGTAAACCCACTCCGTTACTTAAATATTGGTTTGCCTGATTTAGAATCTGGGAGTTCCTGGTGGAGTCAACGAGAAATAGCAAAATGGCTGTGATCATAACAACACATTACATCGAGGAGGCAAAACAAGCCAACTGTGTAAATAATGCTTCCTATTGTTATCGATTGCTTAGCTCTTACCATTCCGCATTTAGATTGGCCTGATGAGAAACGGAGTTCTACTGGCTGAAGATACACCACAAAATATTATGACCAAATTCGAATCCAACTCGATAGAGGATGCATTCTTATTGCTGAGCTCAAGACAGGGGAAGTCGGACGAAGTCGATGCCAGCACAATAACACGACGACAGTCGACAGCATCGTCACCAATAACGTCAGTCGACGTCAGCGAACCAGGAGTGTACGAAGACAAGAACGCGAACATAGAAAAAAGTGAAAAGCCGCCCATCGACTATGGTGATAAGTCTGCCGAAAACAAGCGTAAATTTCTATTCACAACTCGGGGACGAGTAAAGGCCCTGATGACAAAGAATTTCGTTCAGCTATTCAGACAGCCATCGTAAGTATACAAACGTTTGCTTCCACCCGGTCTTGTGCAAGAAACTAAAGACCAATTAAAAGCTTGTGGCTTTGCGTGCTACTAAGCTGTCTTTGTAATTATTATAACGCTGGTGCAATAACCTGATCGTCTACGTTGAACTACTTATGAGTAGGTACACAAATGGTGAATGGTTAAGGGAAACCACAGTATGGTTGTTAAATTTAAAAGATCATGTTGCACAACTTTCTTGTGGTATAGTTTTCAAATGTAGACTTTGTTTCCTAATACACTTTTATACAAATTCGTTTCCCGCCTTTCATTTTGCAGAGGAGTCATCTTTATGTTGATGTTTCCGATCATACAACTGTCCTGCTTCTATTTAGCTATTGGTAAGACCCCGGGAAATTTGAAAATCGGCATCGTGGACAACGAAATTCCAGACTACGAATCCTGCTTCGATCACAATCTAATAACTGTCTACAACCGAAATGAGAGCTGTGAGTTTCATAAGATATCCTGTCGGTATATAAATGAACTAGGCGACGACATGGCGGAGAGGGTAACATTTATTCACACTCATGATGGAATAAAGCAATTTACAATGTCCCATTCGGATTTAGGTTTACTTCAACAGCACAGAAGATGCCTTGGCGGCAGCTAAGCGGACCGATGTCGTTGGCTTCATTCATTTTCCATACAATTTTTCCGAATCGATGCAAGAAATTCTACAGGAAGGACGTTTCGCCGATCCAAGTGCTTTCGAATGGGGCGAACTGAATGTACGAATCGATATGACAGGTAATGCCTTTCCAATAGCTGTATTTGACAAGAAATAATCTCGACATTTGTATTTCAGATCAACAGATAGCTTACTTTGTTGAGCGACGCTTGCGGGACTCATTTGGCACTTTCATGAAACACATTTTGCAGGACTGCAATTTGCCAACCTCACTGGCCAATACTCCGGTACAATTTCAGGAACCCATTTATGGATCACTTGATATTGAGTTTCAGCAATATGTTGCGCCTGGTGTTGTGATGACGTATGTATTTCGTAGTTGTGGTTGTCCCTCATTATTGCATGATACTTTCAAACTCACCAAACTTTCTTGTATAGGGGATTAAGTAAGTTTGAGACTATACAAAATGGGATAAAAAATGAGCGATTCAAATTTTATATTTAAAACGATTTGATAATAATTTTTGGACGTTTTTCAAAATTTATAGAAATTTTTAACATTTCAAGAACACACTGGATTTGGAATCGTTTTAAAATGAAATTCTTTTGGTGCGCTATGGAATTCTCTTGAAATTTACGACGGATCAGCGTTGCCTTATTATCATGTCTTTTAGTCTTTTTTGTGTGAGATTTCGCTTCTTAAATAAGTGATTGTTACTTCTGAATCTTCCCTGTCTAAGTTTCAAAACTCCTAAAAGGTTTGAATTACATACTGAAGCTTATGAATACAGCTTTTAAATTTGTTTCATCCACCCATTTGGTTGCATCTGAAAATCGATGTTTTATAACTTTTCGGAAAGGAGTATGAAAAATTTAAAACCGCTTTGAAAATTTTAAGTCACTGACCCTTAGGGTCCGTTTTTCAGTGCAAAGTTAAGCCCGGCTTGAACCAATATCGGTTAGTCCCAGAACGAAATGAATCTGGAGCTAACTCTGCGAACGTTAGTAGTCCAAATATTCGACTCTCGAATTAATTCTCATAGATGAAAGCAATCAAGGCATTGCTTGTTTTTCTTGTTCACCAGACTCTGCTAGAATGTCATTTTACACAGAAATACACGACCAGAAAGTATTATTTGTCATTTTACATAAAATAAAAACTGGTAAAGAAGTTGGAACTGAAGTTTATTTCAGGGATAACCCACTGAATTCGGCGAACAAAACCGAGTTTATCTAAGGCAGGATCGAAAGCGATTGAACAATTAATTTTTGAACCTGAGTGCAGTTTGACTCCGAAACTCGGATGAACTCGGATGAATAAAAGCATCAAAATCTGAAGTTGAACCGCGTTCAAGCCCGAGTTTAATGTCATGACGTTCCTCTCTAGTCAAAAAGTTATTACTGGTTGATAACTCTCAAGGCAAGTCCCTGGTGGAGACTAGGGGAATATGTAAAAGCCTGCAAAAACGTCATCTTTCGAAAACCCTCAACGTTTATCATTTGAACTTTGAGAGTCTTTGAAAGGTTTTGATTAACTTGTCAAATGGGTGAAAAAAAACAATAACAGCCCAATAAAATAAGCCGAGAAAATACGCTTGTCCGACATTGAAGTTTTTGTCAGTCAACATAAGGCTGAAGGTCTCCATTTATTCCTGATGGGCAATCAGGTGTCACAGGACAGTAAAAGGAACATTAAGAGACCTGCAATAATGTCAAACTGATAATGTTGACTGTTTGTTGACTGACAGAAGCTTTTCCCTCCTAAGTCTTATTTATTTTTGTTTATTGTTTATTTTTGTTTTTGTTTATTTTTTCATCCAGTTGACAAGTAAAGGCTATGTCAGAAAGCTGCGTCATCGTTTGCCTTCTCCCTCTCCCTTTAAGTTCCCGTTACTTTACAACCGTGTTGAAAATATACCATTTTAGAAAACGATTCAAAATCCTACAAAACGCCAACAAATCAACAAAAACACAACTCACCTCGAAAGCCAACAATTCCAGGTTCACAGAAACGTCAAAAAATCATCGGGTTGAATTTTTCTGCTTTCTCAAAACTTTCTTACGAAAGAAAAAAAAAGTAACGACGGATGATGCAACGTTGTGGTAGCTCCCTTAATGTGTTTGAATTTAAGTATGTTTTCAAATCAACGTAGGCGCAACGCAGCTTTCTGACATAGCCTTAAATCAAAACCGGGAGATGAACTTGGGAAGTTTTTGAAAGCATACGTTCTTGCAGATCTCTACATATTCTCCTGTATTCTCCACCGGAGGGTTGCCTTCAATCGCCAATTGACAACTGAAGGCTTAACCTGGCGGTCAATTTCGGAATATGTGAAGACTTTTGTTGTTGTTCCATTACAACAGTACAGTATTATCCCAGTACGAAAATTATTTATTAAGGAATGATATTTTCTTTCTTATTTGCTTTTTGTAAACGGATAAACTATTTTATTATCAAATCATGTTGATAACTCACAGAAAAATGCGAATTCGTTCATCGAAGTCAATTCCAATTTCCAATCTCCGATTGACTTTGCAAAATGTTCTGAACTTTTAAGCATGACACATAACAAAAGTGACGGAAACTTGATTTTGTGTACCCTCATGTGTACTGTTTAATGGTTGTGAGTCTGATGAAAGCTCACAGATTCCACGCTAACAGGCACGGTCTCAGCTAGATGACGCTACTTTGATTTTAAGTGTCGGTGTCAAAAGTCTTGGCGATGTGTACACGATGCGTTACCTACATACAGGCGAAATGTATTTTTTGTGTCAGTACACGGTGTCAGGTACTTGTATCATTTGTAAGGGCAGCTTTACTCTTGCATCTAACACTATTAGGTCATTCCTATTCAAAGTCATGGCTGATAAGTTCGCCGAAAGTAAAAAGTATTTGGAAAAAGCTTGGAATCTTCAAGAATGAAGTTGACAAAATTATCAAATCGACACAGCTTTCGTTGTTGTAAGAACCCGCTTAATTGGCATTTCTTTCTTCACTGCTGAGCTCTTTAAATTAGCATGTAGATCGGTCATTACTTATGTCATTACCCTCCTTGCTTCAGACACTTTGAATAGAACGCGCACCTGGTTGTGATAAGTTTTACTTTTCTCTTAAGTCAGACAGAATTCGTTTTCAAGATATTCATTTTTGCTTTATTAGGTAAGGACGGGTTTGAGTTGAGCTATAGCTCTATTTTCTATTATATAAACTTAAAAACAAAAACTTACTTTTGGCGATTATTTCTTTTTATAGGTACAATTTCTAATGCTTCTATCATCACTCTTCTATCACACTATGCACATAATACAAAACCCTGTGTAGACATGACTATTTTTCCCCAACTAAATATTAAAAAAAAAACTATAATTTACTCTAGAATGGTGTTCTTCCTTGCGACCCTTATGACAGCGGCTGTTTTCATATCTGAACGAATGGATGGAGTTTGGGACAGAACACTTGTCGCCGGTGAGTTTAAACTGTCAAACTCCTAGTTCGTATGTCTGATTTGCATTTTTCTTTTTTCTAATCTTCAGGAGTTTCTGCAACTGAAATGCTCTGGGCTCACCTATTGACACAATTCATAATAATGGCCTTCCAGTCGTTCGAAGTGATCATGTACATTGGACTTGTCTTCGATACGTACAACAAGGGCGACACTTTGACACTCATTGGTCTGCTAACCCTGACAGCATTTTGTGGCATGCTTTTTGGACTCCTTATATCCGTGTTTTGTAAGTCACATACGACGGCGAACTTCGTCGCTACGGGAGCCTTCTATCCCATGATCATCCTCTGTGGTAAGTGTGCTTGATGGCCGAAATCTTTTTCCGGTGGTAACAAGAGTCTTTTACATAGGTCTTCTGTGGCCACTCGAGGGCATGCCAAAGGCTCTACAGGAAGTGGTCATGTTCTTCCCATTCACGATTCCCTCGATATCGGCCAGAAATATCATCGAAAAGGGCTGGTCAATTACAAACTTCCAAGTGTACAATGGATTCATTGTGATGTCAGCGTGGATCATTATATTCTTTACCGCATGTATATTGGGCCTGAAGCGCAAGGCATAAGATGTTCCATTTAAACTGCACATATCGTAAATAAGACTATTTAACACATTACTCGTTCGATTGTTTTGAAAATTTCTCAGCAACTTGACGAAGCATTTTTTTTTATTTAATTCAAAAACCAAATCATGTACCAAGTGGAAAAAGTTTTTTTTACCATTTTAGAACTCATTCTTAATATTTAGTTGTCACAAAACTTTTTAAGTTCTTCAAAGTTCGAAAAACTGCATTGATTGAACGATAAAAGCAAAACAAAATGTTAAAATTTATCGGAATAATATGAATACCCACACATAAACCATGTAATTAAATATAAAAAAAAATAAATAGGGGTTTTATTTAATTGTTAGTTATTTAGTTGCTAGTTTTAAGTGATATCTTTTGTATACAAGTCTTGAATTTCATTTTTAGTGTTATTGCAATATTGTGATTCAATAAAAAACGAATTGAAAATTAATTTATGCTTTTATTGAGTTTGAAAATATTTGATGAGCTTACAAAACATTGGAGAATAATTCTATCTAAGTTTGGAGAAGTGGTTTCGGAGTAATTAGGCGTGTGATTTAAATCAGGGGATTTTTTTTGACAAAACCACTCAAATTGTGCTAGAAAAAGTAAAAAAAAATGTCAGGGATATAAGTGCTATTTGACAGCAAAAAGCATAGCACAGCTTATGGATCTTATATGGCGCCCAACAGATGATTGTATGCTGTTAGTTATTTTGTATTTCTTTTTATGTGAACTATTTATGCAGAGAGTAGATGTAGGCTGACAAAGCACTCGAGATGGACATCTTAGAACAACAACATGTCACAAGTAGTCATGCAGTAATAAGCGAAATTCACTAACTTTAGTCTTCTATGTGACATTCAGCATACGTAAGGCAAAAGCTAGTGAAGTGGTTGAATTTGGACAAAGAATGAATTGTGTTAGTCGTAGCTCAATGGTTAGACCCTTCCCCGCGATAGGTTAAGGTTGGAGTATTGTACCCTGCCAATATTAAACCACACACGGTTTTTTTTCGACATTTCGTCCGCTGTAACAGATGGTTGTAAGTTATAATTTTGTTTTTAAGTAACAATTGATTAAACATTTTCTGCCGTAGAAATAAAAAAGAATAACGTTAGAGTGAGACCTTGACATTGATAAACAATAAAAGCGAGCTCAAGAAACAAAAGCCACACCAAACTTTGTTAGTTAAACCACGAGTTATTCTGGACCCAGTTCGATAACGGTATCACAAATAACTCATAAGTTATAAGCCTGATGGTCACAGACTTAAAAACGGTCCCTTGATGCCAGCTTTTCTCTACCTAGATGGCGCTCTCAATAACATTTCAAAAGTTGTGCAAGAGGCTTTTATAAATCTACATTAACGGGTTAAAAAAAAAAACTCGATTCTGAAGTTTTTACTATTAAATTATTAAATTAACCCTTGAAAACTGACAATAATAATGACAAAAAGAAAAGAGTAGTCTCTCCCTCCGTCTTAAGTACCTACTTTGAAGAAAAAATACAGAAAGCCAACCGTGATTCTAATGACTTTAGGCTGCAGCTCATAGGATATTCCGGTCTCGTCGAAGTACACATCGAAAAACACATGTTCTTATGGAAAGTGACGTACGTCAAGTACTCTTTTTATTTGCTGCTTCCTATACAACTATTTTTGTACTTATAAGAGTTGTTGGTTTTGGTGGTACTTGTTTAGTGGGCTGAGATCTCTATGTTGACAGATCTCTATCTTCTCCGACATTTGTTTGCAAATCTGTGTAAATTCACGATTTCGTCATTTCCTTACAATTTCGTTTTGCAGCTTTTACATCAACTGATCGCGTAAGGTAAATTGTTGTTGTATCTTCTTAAACGTATTCACCGACACGGAAATTTAAAGTTTTAAAAAAGCTTTAAAGGCTTTATAACAAACGTAAACAAATGGGTGTTGGAGGGTAAGAGGGTCGCTAGTTGAATATCTAGTTGTTCAGTAATTTGTGATTGAACATGAACAGGATCAATGAAAACACTTTTTCTTGCCCTTAAAACAACACCAAACTTTAGCTTCCAACTCGTTGAATTCGTTGGTCTGTCACGTCAAAGTACACAACTGACAACTCAGTAAAATACTGTAATCTTTTGGCCTGGGGTTCGTCGAATAAAACTCAAATTCACTTTTATAATTTCACAATGAATAATACGGTTTTCACACCGAGCCAGAATCTAGATTCAGAGTAAAAAAGTCCCAAATCTAATTAAAATCTATTAGATTTCCCATACATTTGTAGAATTCAAATGTATTCACAAAATCGAATACAAACGTAATAGATTGTATTCGATTTTGTGGGAATCATAGGAAAATAAAAGCAAACACACTTTTTTAATTCAATCAAAAGTAGACATGACAGCCGATGAAGTTTGTTTATAAAGTAAAAAGAAGAAATATTTTCGTTTTTTTTCATACTATTTAATTGTGCGGTGATTTTCATGTATTCTGCAGTGCTTGTTTAGTTATCCAATATTGTTTTTTACTTATTTGAAGCTGTTTAACTTGTGACAACAGTGAGAAATTGGACAGTTGATGTTCAACTGATCGAAAAGTCAACAAAATCTAGATTATTTTCGCAGTGTGAAAGGGTCAATTCGATTTTGAAATCGAATTGCTCAGAATCTAGATTCTGGCTTCGATGTGAAAACGGTATAACTTTATTTATCAAACAAAACTTATTTAAATTCAAATCACACTGTTATTCAGCTTTACTTCTTAGAATTCAACACTTTATTTTAATTCAATCACTTTTTACTTTATTACCGATTCTCACACGTCAACGTTTAAAATATAACTGTCCGGTACGAGCCTGTCGCCCGTGTATTTATACAAAATTAAGTATCTTCTAGTACGTTCCATACTTTCCCTTTGGAAATTTTCCATTGGTACTCTTCCGATAAATTCCATGAAGGGGAAATCGAAATTCGCACTTGGAATATCATTTTGCTGTCAGCTGACTGGAATGACAGTTGGGTGTGTTCGTAAAGTGAATCGATGAGTGCATTCAGCGATACCTGCATGCTGCATGTCGCTTTATTTCTTGCCGCCTTATTACAATACACACGTGCTTATAGAAAGTGACGTACATCACACACTTTTTCTATGGAAGAATTTTCCAGTAGAACTTGTTTGTTTAACTAAGGTGCCAGTTGTGTACTTCGAGCAAAAAATCAAAACAATTTCTTGGCCTTGAATCAAAAAAAAAATTGTCTTCTTGGGTGCATAATATTTTCATCAGTTTTATATTTAATCAAAGAAGAGGGCTGCGTTTTTTTATTCGTTTCAACTATTCTAGCCAAAATGTCTGCGGTTTTTATTTATTCGGAATACTCTGATCATTCCGTTTTACGTTTCAGAATATTCGGAATGCATTCTTTTCATACTACCTCCCGAGATAGCACGATTTTGAACGATCATTTCCCATTCCTTCTAAGGAAATAACAAAGAAACGCACCCGAAAATGGAATCTATCCAACCTGACGCTTATATTGTAAGATTGCATACGTACTTCTGGTTTTTAATTTAAACGTTTAATTTAAATGTAATTCTGGATTTATGACCAGTAGCAGATTTCTCTTATTTTCAGAAGAAGAACTGTTAAATGACTGTCAAAAAACAGTTTCAGAAGACTCCAGAATGCCTTTAAAAAGACTTCTGGTTGACCAAGCGGAAAAACCATTAGTTTCGACTGCATTTTTGCCAGCCAAATTACAAATGTGGGATTTTTTTTACAAAACTCACCAACGCCTTTGTCGTACAACAACCGAGACCGTGTGCTGTTCCCGTAAGGGGTATAAATTTGGGAAATTTTTCGCGACACTAGACTTTTTCTGTCAGCAGCTGTCATTTGGTGTGGTAGAAAATATTTTCATTTGTTTTTCACACTATTCTGCTAGTCACATCGAATGTCGCATAACAAGAACAGAAAAACATATTCAAAGTGAAAAATTTAAACAATTATTCTTCCACCATGCACGTTAATTTGGATCCACAGTTGGTGGACAAGATTGCGTATGAAGTTAAGTCGCAAGGAGTCTTTGACCAGTTTCGCAAGGATTCCATGGCCGATGTAGACACCAAACCAGCCTATCAGAATCTACGCCAACGCGTCGAGAACACAGTAAACAAATTCCTTGCCGACCAAAGGTGGACACCCGACATGAACAAGAACCACCTCCGTGAGCGATTGCGGAAGCATATAACTGAGTAAGTGGCCTGCCAAAAGCAGCCAAAGAGTGCATGTAATAGAAATGTTCTTCCAGAGCTGGTTTCCTGGACGTAGGCGTTGAACGCATAGTCGACCAAGTGGTGAATCCGAAAATCGCAACCGTATTCCAACCGAAAATCGAAGACATCGCCTACAAGTATCTGGGAATACCAAAGCCCCAGCCGCAGTTTGATACTTCACAAGCGTACGCCCTCAACGGGGCATTGCAAATCGAGACCAATCTGTTGCCAACGGATTTGGAGCAGGTGAGTCCCGACTCGGACAAATGTACCGTAAAATCGGACTCGAAAGACGACATGGAAACGGACGAAAAGCTCGACGACTTTGAGTCACCGCCGTTCGAGCCCATCGAGACTAGCACAACAGACCGTCTGAAGGTAGAAACTGAACGCGAACCGGAGGAAAAGAAACCAGAAGTTTTGGCAGAAGTTGTTGCCCCGACAACGGAATCATTTGTGCTGGAAGCCGATTCAAATGTCAAGGATGAACAATCGATTGAGGAACCGAGGGAACCGAGTGAAAAGTCGAAACAAGAAGACACGTCAACCCCTGTCAAAACGGAGGAAGAAGCCACAGCAATTGTTTCTGGCGAAGCCACGCAAGAGTCACAGCTCTCGCAAGTGTCCAGCGACAGTCGCCTTTCGATTGTCACCAACGAAAACACCCAAGACGAACAGTCAACCGCCTGCGAAATAAAGGAAGAGAGCAACGTAAACATCTCGGAGGAGGCCCAGATGCCCAAGTTTAACGAGAACTCCAATTCGAACTCGGAGAAAACTCCGTCGGAGCCACTACACTTCGACATCAAGAAAGACGAAATCAAATTCGAGGGCACCGAGCGTAAAACCGAGCCTCCTGCCGAGGCAATGTCACCGAATAACAGCGATGAGCAGCCAATAGACAGTTCTCTGGAGAACAAGACCCTTGATAGCTCGCAAAACTTGGACATACCGCTGCCCTCACACGATTTTTCCTTTGAAAAGGAGGGCGACTTCAAGTTCTCCAAAATCGAAGTCAAAGTCGACCTTGAAGAAGTGACGAAAACCACGTCCCTTGACGACTCGGTCGACAGAGAATTGCATATTATTGAAAAGTCCGAGATGTCCCAGTGCTCCATGTCGGAGCAGTCAATGAAGTCGCCTATGATGCCCAAGCTGGAAAAACAGATCAATTCGCCTTCGATTACATCTTCGCCGGTGCAGAAGTCTAGCCATCGCGACAGGGATCATTCGTCTTCGTCCTCACGCCACAAGAAACACTCCAAGGATAGGCGGTCCGACAAGGACCGAGACAGGCACAGCAGCAGCAGTCACAGGGTATCGTCCTCAAAATACCATTATTCCTCAAAGTCATCCAGCAGTCAGAGGGTTAGTGGCACTTCTTCAGATCACCACCATCACCACCATAGGAGCAGCAGCAGCTCGGTGTACAAGTCCAAGCACACGTCGCGGAATGGCAAATCTTCGAGAAGTCATCACGACTCCAAAGATTCTCGCAGTCGCGACCACAGCAAGTCCAGGTCCGACAAAACAAGGGAGAAGTCATCCAAGGAGAGATCCGATCGCAGTAAGCCCGTCGACGATCACTACTCATCGAAGCAAAAGTGGAGGAAGTCAACTGACTCGAATGACGATGGGGATAGCAGTCAGGAGGGAACTCGCACCAGTGGTCCCAAGGACAGCAGTGTTTCCCAAGAAAACGGGACGAATGGAACGCTGAACAGCCATAACACGTCGTCAGGAACGACTAATAATCCGTCTGGATCTGGTAAGTTCTGGTAGAGCAGCCGTCGTCTCAAGCATTTTATTTCTTTAATTCCTGCAGGAGGTAATGTTGACATGGAGGTTGCCACATCAAGCACAGTTGCCCCAACCAGTAAGAGCCTACAGAACATTGTCATATTGGACAATTTGCTGGAGAATCCAAACACAAATTTTATCGAAATCAATAACGCGCACATTCAGGTCAATTCAACCGAGACCCAACCAACCAATTGCTCCTACGACGGTGAATTCCTCTATTATTTCGACCACGACACTTCAGCCAGTCGCGACGTTGCGCATCGCGTCCAGATTTTGACAAACCTCATGGAGGGTTGTCGAATGGTTCTACCACCAAATTCGGTTTTTTGTCGAGCGTCGTCAACACCTCGCCACGGAACCGACTGTGGGCAGAGCGGCAGCGAAATTGATAGCAATTGCGCCAATCGGCCCGAATCAGTATCACCCACGGGGTCAGCAACCAAGAGGCGTTTCGAAAGTCCAACGAATCCACCCACCCTCACTAGCGCCACTCTAACCATCGACTGCATACAGTACAGGAGCAGCCCCAATGAGGTGTGCCTAAGTAAGCGCTTCAAGTTCAACGGAAACACAGTGACCAAGGTCTCGCCGACACCTTCCGAAGTGAGTGCTAATTCGAAGGAGAACGAGTTTGTCGACAAGAATGCACAAAGCGATAGTGGTAAGATTTGTAATGCCTTCACCCCCTAGTTGAGTTTAGGTGAGATTTATTGTAGTCCTTGCAGATTCGCTGGGGTCTCGTGAACACAGGAAAAGCGAGGCGGACAAAGTGATTGCCCCGAAGCGCAAATCGATTGTCAGTCAGCGATACTCGAGCGAGGATCTGTACAAGCCTCGTCCTATTTTAAGTCAAAGATCACGCAGGCGGGGACTGGACGCCGTTATCTAGAGTTGGAGTAGCAGTATGGCGCTTTAACAAGGATGTTTTTAATGTGAGCATGAATGAAACGGAATTAAAGTTTATTTTTCGTTCACTTGGTGAACTGTATTAAAATTACTTTTTTATGTGTTTCCCTCTTAAGCTTATCGTGCATTATGAGTCTTTTAGTCACGCAACGGTTTGATTACCTTTTGGTTTCCCATGGGGATGGGTATACAAGCGCAACCGACATGAAATCAGGGGTAGAATCGGCTAAGGTGATCTGTGATAAGTCATGTCACAAATCAAGAAAATTCGTCTGCGTAGACTGATCATCACAAGTTGCGGCAACTTTCAAATACGTGATTTTTTAGTTGCTTCTTGTCATAAATGACTTCACATACTGCTCTATGTCTGTAGTAAGCCACCATGAAACTCTTTTTTTCTTTCACTTCGGCGTCATTTTAAAGAGCAAACAGTAAAATATTTCTTTAGGGTATGTGTATGTGTAAGTTTGTAAGCTTTTTTTGGTAAACTCAACCATAAATTACTGAATAACTATATTCCACTTGCTGCCCTCTTGCCCTCCAAGCTCAAACACTTTTAAAGCCTTCAAAGCTTTTGTAAAGCTCTAAATTTCCGATTCGGAGAAAACGTTTAAGAAGATTCACCAACAATTCACCTAACGCGATCAGCTGATCTAAAAGCACCAAAACGAAATTGCATGGAACTGACGAGTTGACGAGTTGACGAGTTTACTCACATTTCTAAACAATTGTCAGAGTTTGGGTGAAAATTCATTAATTTTAGCTTGTGGGCAAAGCATTTTACATTACACAAAAGAAAAGTCAAAGAGAACTTGACGAAACTAACCCGAAAAACGTTCAAAAATAAAAAATAAATTGAAGGCTTTGGTCGTGCGGCTTGAAAGTCTCGCGACTCGGAAATATGGCGCTAATCGAGTCTCAAAACTAATTGTCGTTCAGTTTCGATTAAAAATTAATTTTCATCGATGAAAAAAAGAATTATACGACAAATATTATAGATATTACTATTTGCTAAGTTTGCTTCATGCAAAGTTTTGAGCTCCGCCCACTTTGAAGGGGCGTTATTAGGAAAAATCGGTTTGTTTCTGAAATAATTTTCGCTTTTACCGTATTTTCTCATGATTCTAACGAAATTACAGTGAATTTTTAGCCCATGCTCATTTTTGGGGGCGTGGCCTATACAGATAATATAAGAATTCGGGCCAAAATACTAAAAGATTTGGTGTTACACGGTATAAAGGGTCGGGTACATAGATGTTTGTCACAGGCGAACTCTTGCACTTACTCACTTGTTCTAGTAAGCATTGCTTCTTTAAGCGAAACGCATTTAGGTTGCACCGATTCTTAATATATTTTCTTTCTAAACCTATATCAAACCTTATGTGGGATGTGCTGTTCACTTGACATTTTGGCAAAACGTTTTTTTAATTTTCCTGCTAGCAGATATAATTTGACAGTGATCTGTCAAGTTTAATTAACATTACACATGGTTCAAATACCATCCACAGTGCACTCGTTTTTTACCTCAGTTTGGCTATTTTGTCAAAATTTACTGACAGTGAATGTGAATGTGCTGTAAATGAACCTTAATTTCTTTACTTACCGATACCTACACTTTGTAATATCCAATTTTTTTACTGTTCTGGGTTTTGTAAATTTTTTGTAAATATTTAAAAACACTGCCATAATTTCTCTATTTTAATTTGTTTTACTTCGATAAATGTTTAAGATCATCGCTTTGGGTTGCAATGAGCGCCACACCACCACGGTTCCCAATTGTCTAAGATACACTTGCTTGTACGATTAGCCTTCCGTTCCGAGTTGGAGAGCTCTTTCTTTTTTAATTTGAATCGAAAAACCTATGCTTCTAGTCTGGGTGGGGTCAGAGACTCGCGGTGGGCGCCATTTGTAGCACTGCCTATTGAATGCATTATGGTGGACACTGTCTTACTTCATTTGACTTTCAGAGCTCATCGGACAAGCAAGAGAGCGCATGAATGTCTAAGAGACACGTGTGCTTCGTCTGTGAGAAACGTGTTCATGAATCACCTAACATATTTTTTCCGCTCGCCACGGCAACACTTCTATCAATTATTTTATTTATAGAAATTAGGTTATCTTCGATAGTGCCCTCTGAGTTTTCTTTCCAGCCTTCATCTTTGATCATAAGTGTTGTGATTAAGATCAACAGCGCAAACTTCAAGTACTTTATTATAATTCAACATATCTAATACTAGAGCTGCAAAAGGATTGACTTAAATGACAGGTAAATTGAAATTACGTTGTTTGTTGGTTGACAGCCAAAGGTTGAGTACCGCACCATGATTGGAATTTACATCTGCTGTCAAGTGATTTCATAGATGACAGCCTGAGACACTTCTGCACAGAGTGTATCAAAAAGAAAATAAGATCTTATAATATTCGCACTGCCAAGGTGAATGTTTCCAAAGTGTCTGCAGAACTCTACTGGCAGTGCGTCGGGGTTGAGTTCTGCAGACACTTGAAACTCGGTCACAGACAGGAATAAAGCTCAGAACAATCAAAAACACGCAACGCTGCATTTGAAACTAAAGTTTTATTATTATTCTCGCAATATACAATATTTTACAAACAAATATGATTTTTTAAATCATAGCGATGATCGACGCGATCTCGATCATCGCTCGTCTTCGTCGACACATTCTCTTAATGTTTTTTTTTGTTTTCCTCAAATTACCGTTGTGTATCTCTAATGTGATTATATACTATATACATTCAAAACAAAAAAACTATCATAATGTCTCAGCATTTAGTTTGAAACAGAATCAAAAACAACTTGTTCTCTCGCCATCACTTGATCATCGTCTGCAGCAGTAGTGGATGATGTTGTTGTTCTTATACCTTAAAAATTCATACGTTTTCATACAATAGACAACATACAAAATATGCACAGCTTTGCTTAACAAAAAACTATAATACAGGAAACATCACTGGACAGAAAGAAAATAGTGTGACTTGGCTGTGTAGGCATGTGTGTGTGTTGAAATGAAAAGTTTGTAAAAATTGAAAGAGACTTTCTTAGGGTTTTTGTTTTGTGTTTTTATTCTAAATTAAATAAGTTTGAGGGGCGGCGCAGTTTTTAAAACTCGTGCCGCCCCTCATTTACTCAAACGAATGCGTGAAACTGCTTTGAGCAGGGACCAAAGTAATTTTCGTACATAACCACGTACCAATTGACAAATGAATATCACTTTAACAACATTTTTTTTTTTTGTATTGTCTGCAGACAAGAACATATAGCACAGAATATCATAAGTCTGAGTCGGGAACACCTTGCGCAGTTCTTAGTTTAAAATAACAAATTTCTTTCGTTTTTTTGTTTGTCTTCGAATCTCTATCTCTCTTTTGCATAGTATGTGGTATTTAAAAAGATTTTAACATAATTACAATATAATTAATAACAATATTTATTCTGGTATGTACAAACAAATTACTAAAATAGCTTTTAATTCGTTCGTTTTTTAGTTTGTTTATTCTTTAATCCTAATCTTAATATATTTTATATTATTCAGGGGTTTTCTTTTGATTTTGTTAATTAAAAAAGGAAAAAAACAACAAAGAAAAACGCGTAGAACATTCTAATTCTTGAATAGTTTCTCAATCTAAACTCTAGGTTGCGCTAGCGTGCGGCTTTGAAGCACACTTTTGTTTAGTTTTGAAAGAATTTTGAAAAAAAAAAAATACTTTTTACTCTTTTTTCGGAGATCACTCATCGAAAGGCAGAATACGAGAGTAACAAACGACAAACAAGTTAGAACCGAAATGTGTTGCGTGTTGGCGGGGTGATGAGGAGGGTATGTTTTGTGGGAGGTGTTGGGGGTGTGGAAGGGTTATGACTTGAAGATAACAAACTGCACGTATTCCCTTTGATTGGCTTCCATGTTTTTTTTTTCTTTATTTTCTTTGAGATATTACCTTATGGACTTGAAAAGCCTCGATCGAAGGGACTTTTCACGTCTGTGTGTCGTGTGTGCAGGTTTAGAGCCGGACTCGTGACGCTACTCGATAGTTCACAGACTGTTTTGATCGGTCCAGCCGAGGGGAGAGGCACAGGCGGTGGCGATGATTCCCGTGCCAATGATGGCTTCTCTTCATTGGTTTCTGATGATACGCTGGTTGGTGGCAGCACATACATGACTTCGCTGCTATCACTGTTGGGGTTCACATTCATGGACAAGTGTTTGGGTTTGGTGTCCGCCACAATTACGGCCGGAATCAGCGAAGTGCCCTCTTTTGGTTGCAGGAGGTTCTTGCCGCTAATTGACGACTTGTATTGGTCTCGGCCCAGGCCGCACAGATAGAATTTGAAGAACTCGTAGGTTGACCAGCAAATGGCGGTGGCTGGCATCGAATATAGCACCCTGGCGGCCATTCCCTTAAAGAAGCCACCCGCACCAGCTACTGCATAGATCTAAAAGAAGAATTGAAATTGTTTTTGAGAACTTGTTGTCTCTTGAAGAGTTAATTGGACGGCATCAGACCGAACCTATAACAGAACTTTGGCTCCCAATTGCACCCACAGCCGTTAAAAATAATTTGTTATGATTTTGCCTTTTTAAATTTAAATCTGGGAACGCTAATTGTTGTTAAAGATTGAATAAAATGAAATGAAGGAGAGAATACATATGACGAAATACAAAATTATGATAAACGCATGCTGTGACATTTGTTCGGCAGACCAAGCTCTAAATCTGACGTCATCGGAATTGACTGACACTTTGTATGCGTGTAAAAAAAGTCCTGCTTTTTAGGGTCAGTTTTCAGTGCGAGATCATCCGAGTTTCGGAGTTGAACTGAGATTAACCCCAGAAATAGGGTTTTCAGTGAATCTAGATCCGGAGTTAATCTCGTTTTAACTTGCCAAATTTGGTGAGTTAATCCCGGATCAACTCTGAATGAAATTTTTCTGTGTAGAATGGCAGTTTATTTGCATTTTTCTATAAAAATGACCTCTGAGAAGACAACAACTCGAACTTATTTTCCCGTGGGTTTCTATGTCAAGTAAGAGTTGGGAGAGTCAATAATTTCGAGAGTCGAAGATTTTGACAATTTTGCTGGCGGAGTTAATTTTGCACTGAAAAACTGCTCGCTGGGTTAACTCTAGGTTCGTTTTGTTATGGGCTTAACAGGTTTTGGTTTAAGCTGGGATTTAAGCCTTCAGCCCAATTAATCCGTTGCATTCGTTACGTCGAAGTACGCAAAAAATTCTTCACGTGCATGTTGTACCATGTTTCCACCAGGCACTAATCCGCGATTAATATTAATCTTCAACAAATCCTCTACAAATTAAGCGATTTTCCATACAATTTTAAATCCTCTCGGCAAGCGATTAAAAATAAATCCCCTCATAAATCGCATTGACCCTTTTCACGAATCAATTTCAACCCTTTTCGGAAACTCTTTTAAAAGTTTGAGAATCGAAAAATGACACTGAAACTGTCCACGTATGACAGATCTGTCAGAATTATGATTTTTATTGGAATGTTCAGAAGGAAAATATTATTCGCTCCTGGAAAATCGCGTAGCTACTCTCTTTTGAGAGCTAAAATGACAGAAAAAAGGGTACATGTCAAATGAATGCTATATTTGTTTTGTGGAACCTCTTTGGGGTATTAATCGTCTCCCGCTAATCCTCGTATTATTGCCGGTGGAAACATAGTATTATCTGAAAATGGCGGCCACCCAATTATAAAATGGCGCCCAACGTCTTTTTTCGGTTTTTGTTTTTACATGCCGTATACTGGAAAATTACACCAAGCACGAGTAGTATTGCGCCACAAGTGCTAAAAATTGAGAGTGAACCCTCCTTGGGGTTTATCCAACAGCCCAGAGGTGAAGTGTTTAGCGCAAATTTCAATACGAATGAATTCTTAAATACGGTCAACGGTGCTGTCAACAGTATATGGCACTTAGTTTTGCGGTACCACTATAAAAACAAAATACGAGAAAAAAAACTTTTCCTCAGCATGGCGACCGTCCACGTATAAAATGGCGCCCAACGTCTTTTTTCGGTTTTTTGTTTTTACATGCCGTACTAAAAAATACATCAAGCATGAGTAGTATTGCGTTGAAATTGAGAGTGAAACCTCCTTGGGCTTTATCAAACAGTACGGAGGTAAAGAGTTCAGCACAATTTCAATACGGGTGAATTCTTAAATAAGGATCAACGGTGCTGTCAACAGTTTAGGTAGGATATTTAGTTTTGCGATACGACATATAAAAACTAAATATGAGAAATAAAAGAACCCTTTCCCTCTGACGAGCTGAGAATGGCGACCATCCATTTATAAAATGGCGCCCAACGTCTTTTTTCGGTTTTTGTTGTTACATGCCGTATACTGCAAAATTACATCAAGCACGAATAGAATTGCGTCACAAGTGTTAAAAATTGTGAGTGAACCCGCCCGAAGGTGAAGAGTTTAGAGCAAATTTCAATGCGGATGAATTCTTAAACAAGGATCCGCACCGTCAACAGTTTAGGACGACAACAATCTTATATGATTCACCTCGACTTATTTGGGCCTAATATAATTAGGGATTTCCAGTACCACTTAGATCGCTAAACAGAGATGGCGGCGGATGAGCCCCGGAGTGATCGAAGGCAGCTCTTACACCCCCAACAGGGGCTATTGACTCTGGAGAACTAGGCCTGAGTGTTGAAGCATGGACTTTCGGAACACGTAAAAAAAGACCCGCTTAGTGAGGGGAACAAGTAGCCTCGAATAATTCACACATCAATACTGGTAGCTAGCAGAATCTTCGAGGTAGTTATGGAGTTCATCTTCCTTGGAGTTAGCATCAGCTCCACCAATGATACCCTGGTGTAGATTCGAGCGCTCGGTCTAGACAACTGGAAGCAGGGTGCCCAGCTTCATTAGAAGTAAGGCGCTAAACAGGGCACCGGTATTTGAGATCATTCAAGTTTTATTGGGTTTTTTACAGAGGAATAAGCCTCGAGGATAGAGATGACAATCACTTCGCTGCTCTGACAAGACAAGATTTGTGGCTGAACTTTCAGACACCTCGGTTTGACAAAGATGGGCATGAGAACATATAGCGACTCTACAAAGAGGATTGAAAGCTGTCATAGAATTTCAAAACGCGAGAGCCGGGAGAAACACCTGAAGAGCTGCGTTTGTCAAAGGATAGCGGAAAAAGCCGCGAAGAACACGTTGGTTAGACATCACTAATCTAGCAGGAATGTATTTTCCAGCAGATTTCACCCTAAGATATTAGGAACCAGTGTGAGTGAATAGAAATTTACGGGCTTTGACCGCGATCTCAAAAGGTAAGGGTTTGAGCCTTAAAAACTATATACTTCTGCAGACTGTTTGATGGCTAAGGAAACTTGATAATTGCTGAATAAAAAAGGGTTCAGCGTGACTTTGCTTATGGAACGTTAACGTATAGCATGCCTGTCATTTATTGACATCTACCGAAGACATTTGGCTTTAGTGGTTCTATGATCGGGTTTTAGAGTTTTATGAATCAGAGTAGTTTTTGGAATTAAAATCAAATCCACCGGCATTTAAGATTGTACTAATTTTTTAGGCTATTGGCACAAGAATAAAAGCGCAAATGCAGATGACAAGTAACATTAAGCATTGAGTACTCTCTGCTTGACAAAATAGAGTGGTTTAAAAAATCAATTGTTCGTTAGGCCGAATCGCATTGAAATAACACGCATTGAGTCTGTTTTATATTTTTGCATTGTACAAACAAATGTTAACCATGAAACCGAAGGCATAGAATTAACCTGAATGATCTTGATTTGCACACGTAGAAGAACGCATGCACCTTGTATAAATCATTAAAAACGTGACTTTTAAACTTTCTACAAGCTCGGTTAATTATAGATTTTCAGTTGAAATACGTGTCTTTTGCCAAATTTTTCGCAGGAAATAGTAAATTCATTCCCAATAATTGGGGTCAATAAACGCATTGCTTTGAATGCCACCCTATAAAAATGCAATAGAGCTTGTGCAAATTTAACCAACCTGTTTGACGGCTTCGGACATGCCTCGCGTAAAGCCCGTCTCTTGAGTATTCAACAAAGTCTTCACAACATCCAGCGGCGTGGTAATGGCAGCAGCACACGCTCCAGCCGCTCCACCAGCTACAACATGCACCGGGGGGTTGTACTTTCGTTCTTGATTCAGCTGGAAGAAAAAGAAATGGTTTATTGATTTTTTTCGTGGGTTCCTCAGTAGACCTTACCATATTTTGAAAAAACTCATACGTCATAAAGTGTATTGTCTGGTGAGGGATATTCATAATCAGTTGGGTTGCATAGGATCGATAAAACGCCTTTGGGCCCTCGTTCTTGTAGATGCCTTTCATACAAGCAATTACCGATTTGTATGGCGAGTTGTACATTTGCAAGCGTTGTTTGATTACCTCTGTGGGATTCGACACTGCATCATGTATGAGTGTTGCAATCACAGCAGACGTCACTGTTGAAAAAGTTACGTAAATAATTAAAAAGACATTAGGCAAGGCAGTGCGCAGACTTACTGTAGTTAATATTATTGTGTGTTGTGAATTTTGATAGCAGCTCTTTCGACATCTCATAAGAACCAAAGTACAGTGCGTGAGCGGGTCCAGCACCAGCAATCACTGCCGTCACGCCTCGAATGGGCCTGCAAAGTCAAACTGAACACCTCTTTCGACCACAAATGATGTTAAATCATACCTGAAAATGCCTTCATTTTTGATCATGTTCAGGAACGTCGCAGAGATGTTGAAGCCGGCCGCTACTGGTGATAAGCTTTGCATTCTGGTCTGTAAATACAAACACAAATAAAATGTTAATTATTTTATTACAATGCGAGAAAACGTGCTTAAATAAATTACGCCCCGACTGTTGACATGTTTACTTATATGGACTTGGCTAGGCACCCACCGTAAGTGCTTTCTTCAATCGATTCTAAATCAACCAACACGGGTCATATTGCACTTGTTATTATTAGATGATGACTACTGTCCTAAGCTATAGCTCGGATGCATTTTCTTGGAAGCGCG
The DNA here is from genome assembly GCA_947623515.1 of Neoascia interrupta. Lineage (NCBI taxonomy): Eukaryota > Metazoa > Arthropoda > Insecta > Diptera > Syrphidae > Neoascia > Neoascia interrupta. The sequence continues at coordinate 4,189,826 of OX392464.1, read as the reverse complement.
CTAGATAAAACGTTGCGTAATACTTTTGCTGTGGCTTTTATTGTTATTGCGAATTTTTATTCTCGTATAAAACTTATATGAAACTTACTCTTGGTGCAGTAGACAGTCGCCCACGTATCTTATTTGCCTATCAAACTGGAACGAAGTGCTGTAAATTAATGCAATTACACTTTCTAGGAAAAATTAGTAATCTCGTTCGGGATTGAAGACACATGATGCGATGATTGGGCAGTTGACTCTTGGAAAATTGCATTCAATTCTGTGTGCAGTTCTTGAGAAAATAAATAAAGTGATATCTGCACTTTCTTACTTCTTGCATTTCACCGGGAAAAATATTGTAAAAAACAAAAGATAGTAACGTAGAATAACATAGAACAATTTAAGACAACAAACACAATACGCAACAGCCTGAGTTGCATCGATTTTTCGGTAGTGAATTGAGTGCAGGTTTGGCCCAAAAAGGGGCCTCTGTCATATTTGTTCTGGTTTAAAGACGGTTGAGCAAGGTTGAAAGACGAAATCCACTTTAGAGGAAGATCTACTTTAGGAATGTCACTATGCAGGGAATTCTGCATTGCCACTGAACTGCAATGCAGAATTCCCTGATATTCCCTGACTTCCCCTGACCATGTTTTGATTCCCTGAGTTTCCCTTACTCTATCTGACTTTCCAGTTGAGTGGACACTATTTTTTTTGATATTCTAATGGAGCAAAAAGAGTTCTCAAATGTTATCCCATTTTACGAAATCAAATTAAAAGAAATTTGCCTTTTTTCACTGTAAGGAGAACTTGGGGATTTTTTCTTAAACGCAGATAAAGAATTTTATTTAATAAAGCTTGAGTCATCAGTTTTCAAGACTGCGGGGTTTTTGTTCCCTGCTGTAATAAAAAGCTGATCAACTGAGCCAATAGAGCCACTAAAAGAATTGTTTGTTGAAAACTTGTTTGTCGAGAAAATTGGCAGGGACTATATGTATTCTATATGTATCTGAAGTTCTATTAACAGATACATGTAGCCGCCGAAAGGGCCTACTAAAACTATCGAAGGAGAAAAATCTCGTGTAATAGAACTCTGTTGCTCGAAATTAAGGGCTCTAAGCAGACAGATTACAGAATAATGTTCGCATTGTTTGGTTACCAGGCCATAGTGAATTCACAGGAAATGAAGTAGTTGACGAGCTAGCGAAACATGGCTCTTATCTATGTATCACCATAGCAAACAAAAGGACTCATCCTCCGCTCTCTTTTGAGATAGGCAAAATGTCTTAAACTATTCAGAATCTAGTCCAAAACAGATGGGAAAAGTTGCAGAGCTGTGGCCATACAAAGACTGTAGCATGTCAAAAAAGCTTATAGCACTGAAAGGGCCACCACTGGTCAAAGCCACAAGAGCGATAACAAGCCAGAACCTGTTTGGAAAACACTAAACAAAATACTGTCATGATTCCGAAGTGGAAAAGATGTAAACCACCTCCTCTGACAATGTCCAAGTGGCAGCAGATAATGTCTTTAACTTCTGAGTCTTCTTTTGGGAGATTAACGAATTTGCAAGTATACCGGTGACGAATTTCGTGAAGTTCAGCCGGGACTCTGAATGGGTCAAGTTTCTTTTCGAAGCACTTCAATAAAATAAGTATCATATTTGCACTAACGATTGTATCCCTGACAGTTTGCCACCAAGGGCTGACGCTATGAATCCTCGTAGGCGCGACCTGGTGGCTTTGGCTGCTAGCAGATCTATCTAACTTCTAGCCCAGTTAAGGAACAAGACCAACTGTGATGGGTTTCTAGGAGCATAAAAAATGCTGCTCTTATTGGGCGAACACCCCATGGCTTAGACAGACAACGGGCCAAAATATGCCTAAATCTAAATATGCGTATACTAAAACTTTTTAAGAAGAAGTACGAAGATTCGAGGAAGCCTTCATGTTAAAGAACCTATCTTGAGGAAAATGGAGCAGACTCAGTTCAAAGGAGAGATTCTATGAACCCTGTCAAAAAACAGTGTCAATCGCCGTTTTTGGCAGACACCTTGACGTGGGCGTTGACGCTGGGTAATACTTACTTACTTACTTACTTAAGGTGGCGCTACAGTCCGGGGTGGACCTGGGCCTCAGCCAACAAGCTTCGCCAGCTCTGTCTCTAGCTAGCCGCCTCCAGTTTCGCGCGCGAAGTTGGCTGAGGTCCCCTTTCACTTGCGTGCGCCACCTGAGTCTCGGTGCTCTTCTACTGCGCCGTCCCTGCGGCGGGGATTCGAAGATTTTCCGGGCCAGGGCGTTGGTGTCCATCCGCTTTAGATGACCCAGCCATCGTAGACGTTGTGTTTTGACTCTTTTGGCTAGGTCGGTATCGCTGTACAGCCCGTACAGTTCGATGTTATATCTCCTCCTCCACTCTCCGTCTATGCAGACGGGACCGCAAATCGTCCGAAGAATTTTCCTCTCGAAGGAGCCTAAAGTGTTTTTATCCGCCTTTGACAGGGTCCATGCTGCTGCACCGTAAAGCAGGACTGGGATGATGAGGGTCTTTAGTTGCTCGATTGAACACTTTAGTTGCTCGAGAGAGGGCTTTGCTAATTAATTGCCTTCTTAGCCCAAAGAAACAGCGATTGGCAAGAATTATCCTTCGTTTGATTTCAGCGCTGGTGTCATAGTCTGACGCCGGGTAATGCGGATGCTTAAGTCTCAAACGGCTACCTTCCGCTACGACGAACTAAGCTCTGGCGAGCCAGATTCCAGTGGTGGTGTTGGCATACAGCAATTCGTGCCTAAAGATACAAGGCTGAGGGCTCAATCTCAACCTCAACAAGTTCCTTCAAGTGCCCTTGGCACGGCTGGGATAGTACCTTAACCTAGCAAAACCGACGCTGCTGTGGATGCACCTTTTAGGAACCAAACATGAACAATTTCAATACAATACAAATTCAAACGATAAAACTGTCGAGGCCAGCCTTCAACCAGCCCAAGCAAGCGTAACGGCAACGGACAATTCGACGACTACGACGGACAAGACGTGAGACCAGGAAGGTGGAGAAACAGCTTTACAGGGTGAGCAAGCATTGACGATGAGGCATCCATCTCCCCGTCGGATATGGACTCAGATTCGATGGTGTCTTCTGTTTCGGAGGTCACCTTTATCCAATCGGCCACTAAACAACCTGCTTCAGCCTCTGCTCCAGTGGGTTGTTCTGCGGCTCAGTTTTATAAAAATCGCATAGGTACTATGAAGCGTGGACACACACTCTCCTGGCAGCATAGAAGAGTCACTGTCTTTTGATAGTGAGATTGATGGTGGGATTGACAGTTCCCTGGAACTTTTTTATGCCCTTCCAGCCCAGGAAAATGTTAAATTTTCCAGCCATTTGGTAGCATAGTATAAAACCGGCTTTTTGTGCAGAAAGAAATGATCTCGTTTGACGAAACACCACTTTTTGGCGTATCGAGTCTTACATTCGCGTAAATTAACGCGCCGGGTTTAGGGTTTTGGTATATTTAAATTTGCAATAAAAATTAAGCGTCAAATTAGGAGGAGGCCGATATACAAAGTTGTCTGAGTTTTGTTTTTCGAACTTATTTGGTCTTGCTCATAGCACCTTTATTTTTAGCACCAACCACAGCTTATATACCTATTGGCCGTTATTAGAAATCAAGATTTTTAAAAGTCATTCTTTTTATCATTAACATTTACAGCATAAACTTATCGCCTTTAAATTACTTTGCTATTTTTACATAAAAAGCTCAATTTTCTTATCTCATTTTCTGTAATTGTTTTTCCTGAATTCCTCAAAAAAGATTAGTGACTATTAGCCAAGGTTATTGTGAATATATTTATCTGTGAGCGACAAATAAACATTGAGGTCATAACACGAGATTTTGATGGTCAAAATTTTATTAATTTTAATCTACCAAGGGTCATGAAAGTAAGACACGTGAATTCAAAGAAAAACTTATTCTAAAGCGAAGGTAAATAAATTGAAAATTAAATATGGAAAACTTTATTAGCAATGAGTCTTCAGCTGATTGTCGACAGTAATTCATATCACTGGAAAGCCCAGGACGACTGCGCGTAGGGTTTTTGAATGTAACGTGACCAGATAAGGGCGTAGTAGCATAAAAGAAAGTAAGATGTGATTTACAGCTTCAGATAAGCCAGGCCATTGAACTACCGATTTGTACTACCGATTTTGAAGTCACAATGAAATTGACAAAAGGGCGAAAATCTGTTTGAAGACAGCTCTCGCTAAAGATATACAAAGTAACACAAAGTCAGATGACTCATTTCATCATTTAGCCAGTCTTGGCAAAATTCAATTTGTGTACAATCTTATCACTCTACGCGACCCCCAGAGTTAAAGATAATAAAAAGGTCTTCGTAAGTAGGTACTTAAGCCAAATTAAAATATCTCGCTTGTAAGGGAACTTTCGTCTGGTTTGTGTTCTTATCAAAATACGTGCGCCAGACTTAGAAAAGATATTAATCTTAAGAACAATACCATTTTACGGCAAAGCATATAAAACTGCAAAAGCATATGAACTGAATACCTACTTTCTAAGGCATACAATTGCTTTGCGGTTCTGTGAACCGCAGGTCTATTAGATAACACCTTAAGGCAGCGTGCAAACCTTAATTTGATAAGAAGAACAATTAATTCAATCACCACGCACTGTGAGCAAATAAGAATGAGTGAGCTATGTTAAACAAGCTCGTTTAGCCACTTTTACTTGGCTTTAATCAGTAGAGAGAGAGAGAAATATTGCGGAACCAGCAATCTATGTTGCAATAATGAAATGGCAATAATAAAGTGATATTTTGCGATAAGGCGTGAGGATGATAAGCGGAATACGAGATAATTGTGGGTATCAATGACGAGCAGATTTTTTTTTTATTATTAAGCTCACCACAAGAAACGGTCTTGTTTACTTTATCAGAAGAAACAAAAAGCCGGTAGTTCTTTTCAGGTTAATTTTGTTAAAAATCCGAAGGCGATAAGATTAAGATGTTCTGATTGAACCTGCAAAAGTTAAGGTCTAACGAGGCATTAGCGCCTCGTTCGGCGAGTTAGAGTACTGGTTTATTACAGGGTTGAGGTATATTGTGTGTTAGACCCAGCCGTAAGCCTTGGAGCTAGTGCTGTAGTAATTAAGATTAGCTAGTACATTGTATGGTCTTGTTAATAAATAATAATAATAATAAATTATGTGTTATGCGAGCGTTTAGACGAAGAGCGAGGCTGATTGTGCAGGAAAGACCTTTTGGTTCAAACTATGTAAATCATCAGGATTGCCAAAAAGCGTGAAAACAAATCAATTTCTTCGAGCTTATTAAAAAGGCCTTATTAAGCAGGCCTTAGCTTCCTTTCAACTCAGTACTAACAAATTCCGAATCTGCATTTTAAGACTTTTCAAACGTTTTCGATTGTTTCTCTTGTAAAACAAGTGACTACTAAGCTCAGACAATGGTCTAGGACACTCGAACATACTGAACATCTTAAATAAAAATGGGTCTGTAACCCGTACAGATTATAAGAAACTTCAATTAGACTTCAATAAAAGATTCAAAGTCATTATATCAAGTAGGCAAGACTGGGTAGAGACTAATGTTGGCATCAAAGGTATAGTATCTATACCGATGGATCGAAAACAGAAGATGGAACAGGTTCAGAAACAAACAGAGCATGGAACGGCAGTGTTTTCCAAGCTGAGATTTATGCGGTGAAGAGTGCTGCGCACACAATTCAGTCTATGGATCTTCCAGCAACGGAAATCTCCATATGTGTTGACAGCCAAGCAGCACTTAAAGCCTTGCACTCCAACCTCGTATACTTTAAGTGTGTCAAGGACTGCCTCATGGCATTCAAGGAAATAAGCCTCCACACAGTTCTACTCTGCTGGGTTGCTGGGCACATTGACGTGACCGGAAATCAAATGGCGGACGAACTGGCCAGGAAAAATTTTGATAAGGACATAACGATGGCTGACCGACGGGTTTATCTCCCTTTCAACACAGCCAAAAGTCTTATAGATCAATACACGGTTAAACTAGCCGGTGGACGTTGGCAACAGTCTAAAGATTGTATCATAACTCACTGCTTATGGCCAATACTCGACCTAAAAAGAACAACGACCCTTCTATATCTCAGTAGAAACTTCATAAGAACACTCGTTGGTGTAGTCACGAGACACTGCACCATTGGTATCATGGCTATACGAATGGGAATCTTTGCGAACGACTTCTGCAGAAGCTGTAGGGATGAAGAAGAAATAGAGTCTATAGAACACTTTTTCTGTCACTGTCCAGCTCTCCAAGAACGACGACTAACCTTTTTCAGGTGTCAGGTTCAATGATAGCCTGGACGACCTGGCAGAAATATCACTACTAGACCTAAAAAGATTTATTAAAAGATCAGGCTGGTTCAGTTAGCAAGACATATGTCCAACCATGTTTGTCTACCTTACAAGGTAGACCGAGTGAACTTGCACTACTCCAAGCAACCCTTCCAAGTTCCAACTTAACCTAGCCTAAGCTCATACATTTTGGCAGCTTCACACGATATAAAATTAGCGCCTTTATATCTGTAAGGCAGTTTTCACTAATTACTGACGAAATCGGCAGTAGGCATGACAATAATCAGGTACACATGTCACCCAACAGTTTTTCGATTTAAGACGTAAGGTTTTTTTTTTGTATTCCAAAAAGGCGATGAGGACAATTATTTACAAAGATCGTAAATTATTTACCATTTACGAGCTAGTGCAAATTTTCTAGTTTGTAACGCAAGAAAAAAGGCAATCGTCGCTGGGAAATCAATAAACTTTAGCACACATACGTGTGCGATACACTTTCGTGCGAATTTTATTCGAATTGAACTCAAATTTTTGGTGGTTATCACGAATAGGTGATGTGACGATGTCTAGCGATGACCTTGCGCTAAATTGAAGCATTTCAAAGCACCTAGAGTTATTTTAAGTATATTCTTTGCAATCGAGCCCATTATTTGCGGGAATCCGAAGTAAAATAGTGAAATTTATATTAAGAGTGAAAAAGGGGCTTAGAAAAAGATATATTTTATTTTGTGCTCGTTTGAAATTTGCTCAGTTGGTATTGCCACGTTCAAAGAAGAGATCCTACGAGCCCCGTCAAAAAGGAAATGTCAATTAACATTCCAGCGCAATTGCGAAGGAGATGAAGGCTTAAACATTCATGGATCACACAAATGCAACGACAACAGCATTTATTTGGCCTCAGTGACGAGGAAATCCAAATTCGGGTGGCCTGCCGGTATATTCTGAGGTCAAATCGGCGTACCCCACAAGCGGACTATTAGGAATGCAGTAGAGTGGGAGGGTTATAATCCATCACTTCAGATTATAACCTCGCGCCTTAATGAAAAAAAGGAAAGAAGAAGTGCTCGTTTGAAATTTTTATAACTTATCCCACGTATAGCTACTTTTAGTCGCTCGCTCACAGGGTTGAAGCTCAAGACTTTTTGCTTAAGCCTGCCTCCAACAACGAAACCACATCCAAATAGGCGCTGGCTTTGATGTCGATAGAAGTGGCCGTAGTAGAAGACGCAGTTTTTCATCCTTCTTTTGCCCGGCCCGTCCCACCGCATTTCTTGGAAGGCAGTAATGTCTGCCTTGCACTCGTTTAGGGTCTCCGCTAGTTGCTCGGCTGCACGTGGTCTGTTAAGGAAACTAACATTCCACGTGCACATCCGAAGCTCGTTGTCCTTTTGTCGTTTGGTCGTCAACAGTAAATCCGTCCGAATCCGAGGCTTGTTGGTGCTTTGTAACTGGTATATCTTTACGTGGCCGGGAAGTCACCCCGACGATATAACACGCCAACCTGGAGGATCAGATCCTTTGTTAAGCTCTAAGGACGGAGAGCCGGATAGCCCGCTCCTGATAGGCCTGAGCTCCGAATACGTCGTAGTAGCCCATATAAGGTGTTCACTAAGTGGTTCAGACTGACTACAACTGTGGACGGCACCGTGCATTCCATCTGGGGAGTTCCTCCGCTTCCGTCCGGATGCAAGGAGAAGTACCTTAGTGGGAACACTCCTCCACCTCCCCCTTTCTCGTCTGCTACCCCCAACAACCTTCAGAGAGGTTGGAACCTAGTCTCCAGTTGAGGTACTAGGCACCCGGTGATCACCACGGGGTGATAGACAGAGGTTGGTTTAGAAAACCTGTGGATGCTTGTTTCCTTTTGAGGGCACATGTCTATCGTTTGGCCAGGACGAAATACAACCACAAACTTTATGCGCTGTACCAATATGTGGATGTAGTTAAAAAGCTAAAACAGGAAGACTATATCGGCTCGGTCGACCGCGCTGATGAAAAACCACGCTCCAGCCAAGAGGATCCAATCAGGAATGATGCCATCCCTCCTTATGTCTCCCATCCTAACCTTATTATTGCAAATGAAATAACGAAAATCATAAAAAGGATAAAATTCCAACACAGAACTAAAATGTGGTGGCCTAACCGAAAGTATAAAGAGCTAAAAAGCCAAGAGCCCTATTTCTGCTTAATAAATAAATCTATCAAAGACAGCTCGTGCTATTAAGGACCACTGTTAGAGCCTTGGTGCCCCATTCTTTAAAAATATCGTCTTTTAGAAGGAAAAAGCATGTGCTTTTTTTTAGAGATCTCAGCACCGAGTTAGAAATGGAAAAAGCCGATCGAATATTTTACTAGCCAAGGAAAATAGGGAGTCTATACCTACATTGATAAATTCGTTACTGTTGTGCAGCCCTGAAAGAATGTGGGCTTAGGTTAAAAAACCATTCTAGGCTGCTAACTTCAAGAAGCACCACGTATTTAGAGTAACGATTGCGCAGGCCGACATCTAAATAAATACCACTGGAATATGGACAGAGGTCATTCCACACGACACGCCGCCGTGCTTAGGCTATTTAAAATTAAGATTTCTACTCCTGCTACGTCGCCAAGCCAAAGCCTGTAGCAAGCCAAAGCAAAAATACTTATAAATTTATCACAAACAAAACGCCAGTCATTCTGTACGTTTAACGTTTCAGCAAGCTCTATTCCAGTTTGTTTTTACGCCAGTTATTCAGTTTTATAATGAGAAAATAACACGTAATTAACTGCCTGCCTAACAGATACTTATCGCAGTTGCTTTGATTCATCAAAAAATATAGAAAACTTTCAAGTTCCAAATGCTGATTCCAGTTCCACCTTAGGAACAATCAAAAAGCCTCATCGTCGACACACATGACGACCAACGACAAGTAGTCCAATGTAAATAGAACATTGCAAAACAATAATTAAGTTTACACTGGCCTGATAGCTGCTTCCACAAAATATAGTTAAGATACCGAAACAACAATGTGCCCTTGAGAATGACGATAGCCAAAAACACTTTTTTTTGTTTTTCGATTATCTATTTACGTTCCGGGCTCGGAAATAATTTATAAGAGAAAGCCCCTCGCCACGACTGCTCCTGCTTCATGGCGAAATTAAGTTTCACCTCAAAGTGACCGTATGCTAAGGCCCGTAGTGAGTAATTGTTTTCAAACACATCAGATACAGATACAGAATGCAGCCGAAATATTAAACATTCGGTCGTCAATAAGGCGCACTATACGAGAGGAAGACATATGGAATTATTTGCGCACACCGGCCACTTCCGACACAAATTAGATGATACACTTCTCAATCATTTCGTCGGCGGGGCAGAGGCAAGTGCATCAATTTACATAATGAGCCGATTTGGGGAACTCTCCTTACAGCAACAGCAGATGCGTCTATTTTTATCCCGGGGGTCGAATTTTGCATTCTGGCGCTATGAACTATCGGCCAGAGCCACTGTCATCCCAGCAAAACACTCAATAAAATTAGCAATGCTAAGTGCACGCCGCGAAGCACGAAAGTGGAGTTCATCGTTCAGACTCGCTCCCGTCCTCCTCGTAGTAGTGTTACTAAGCCGACGACCGACGACGATGAGCAAAGTGTTTTCTTCAATTGGGAATGAATGCGATTTTAATGCGGCATAGTGGGCCCGATACACGCAACTATGGAGCACACGATTAAAGGGGGGCAACAGCACATATCACATCTACTTTACACTACAATTAGTTTAAAGATATCACCGAGCAGCGACAGCGAGAGACCCGATAGAAATTACATCACAATTTGAGGTTATGAGTTGGACTGGCCATAAAATTACAGAACCCAGGCGCTGCACGGCAGTGACACGCTTATAATTACCTTCACAGAGTCCAGCGGATACATCACACAGTGCTCCAGGACGCCAGCAATGGCACCAGCAGTCATGTTGGTTGAAACACTAGTTGTTGGAAGCGTCTCATAGTCGTCAATATTCATAATAAACTCCTTTTCCGTTCGCTGTTTTGGCTCTTTCTAGATGTTCTTTGGGGGGGCGAGTGCACCCAGTTGTTTTCCTCTTAAAATTCCGGAAAGAAATCCACCAGATGCCAGAAGGAGGCTCCTCTAGTTTCTTTTTTTTCCTGTCGATAATATAGATCCCGTATCGCACTTTCGACAAGTCGCCAAACGTTGGTGGAGCAACAAAATTAACTTTTTTCAATTTCACGGGGATCACTGGGAATTTCGAACTGGGACAGTGCAGATGACACTGGAAATTGAAACTTGATTTTAAATAACAAATTAGAATACCGAGAACGCGTACTATGAAAACCGATTGAAAATGTTTTCCAATAGAGTGGCTTTCCCTGGCCCTTTACGGTCGTGTTTTGTCCGAATGCGGATTATACTCACATGGGGAACATTTTTTTAATGGCACAACCAACCACTAGATTCAGATGTGTCCGATTTTTTTTTTCAATTCATTTTCACATGGAAGTGGTGCTGTTTCGGGCGAAAATGCGTGGTGGTCTCTTTTTAATTTGAAGGCGCTGACGTATGACATGCACCGAAGTGACAGCTGGCTGTTCGGGGGTGAATAAAATTTACACCAGTAAACAGGGATGTCAAACGAGCAGTAGGCAGTGTAGTTGTGGCTTGTGGTTGACTTTTAGGATGCATCATCATCACCGACAGATTACACAAGTGCTATATACGAATACACGTTATTGTTTTAAAACATGTATTATGACATAACTTCCTAGCTTGCAAGCTTGAAATAATTGTCTGTAAGTTAAGAAAAATTCTGTAGTTTTTAGGTGATGCAGTTGTCCATCCGCGAAAATGCGTAGCTGAATTACATGTTTGTGATATGTTTCCATCGGTCATAATACGGAAATAAGTAAAAGCCGATTAATAATAAATCTCAAGTTTTTCCTGCCTAAAGCATACTTCTCCAGATTTTATCCTGGTCACCTATATGTTTTTATACTCCCTGGCCTTTTCATAAACAGCATTAAGCATTAATGGATTATCAGCTGTTCTTTATACCGTTTTCACACCGAGCCAGAATCTAGATTCAGAGTAAAAAAGTCCCAAATCTAATTAAAATCTATTAGATTTCCCAAACATTTGTGGGATTCAGAATCTAGATCAGAATCTAGATTCACGCGGAATCGAATACAAATGTACTAGATTTGTATTCGATTTTGTTGGAATCATCTATTGTGAATGTATCTAATCTAATGCATCTAATCTAATCTAATAGCGAATCTAATAGCGTCCGGCAGACTTCTGGACTCTCCTGAAACTGTTTTCTTGGACTCGTTTGACAGTTTCCCCTCTGGATAGAAGGGAAAGTTGCTTCTGGTTTTGAATCCAGAATCAAAACCAGAAGCACGCACACAATTATACATGTGTCAATGTCAAGCTGGATAAATGTCTTTTGCCCCCTGTAGAATAGCTTTTGCTTCACAAATACAACGCTAGACAAACTTCAAAATCAAGAAAAACATGTTTGGCTGTTGGCTGGAGAGAAGCACCAATCCGGGAGAAGAACGCCCTGATCCAGGATCGCCAACCGAAAAGGCCATAAATCTATAATTTTTTTCTATGGCCAAAAAGAAACAACGTATTTTGTGCAATCCCAGCGCCATCTAGCATCACTTGGCCACCAGCACTTGGCTAATAGATCTTGTAAGGTGATGCAGAATGATAGCACAACGGACAGACAATCGGAAGGTCATAGATTCAATGCCTGGTCGAACTATACTATATATTATATATATATTTTTTTATGATGGCAATTAAATCGTACAGTCCGCTTTATTCTGGGCGTTAAAAATTTCCTATGTTCTACTTTAATATTTACGACCTTCTACTTCTGGGGCTTAGCTGCAGCCGCGTTGTCACAAGCAACGTAAAACAGAAACAGAATCCCATACATAAGCAACTGAAACCTAAATTAGCTGAATGCTTTTTGCGTTGCTGAAATTCTGTTTGATATTTTAATTATGTATATGAAAAGTTCTGAAATTTACGTGTTGAGGGTCCAGTTGTGCAATTGCTTTGATGTCAGCAATAAAGTCCTAGCAAGAAATTGGTAAACATAAAGTTTCCATCGACTTTTTTATTATGTTTTCCTGTTGCATAACTTTCTGTAGTGGCCTTCAAAGTCACATTGGATGTTAGTGTGTTTACCCCGTGCTTCCCATAACAGCTCTAAAATTTGTTTGAAATACCTAAGCTTCTTTAGCTATTATGACGATCTCTCTTCCCTCTCACCTTAATAAGTTTTAGCGCCTGAAATCCGCCTAGACCAACAGCATTGGCCATTTCTAGCCGAAACTCATCTATTCCAACGGATCTGCCAAATAAATGTGATATTTTCTCCGCGTACTGAGACTGCTTTCCGCCCACTTACGTAAGATATGAAACAATTAAGCTTACATTTTGAAAGTCTGAAATTTTAAACATTCAGCAAATGACAATTATCTGCACGACGCCATTATGGGAATATGACAGAAAAAATGCCGGCAGGCATTCAGTCCGCAATTCGATCTGTTTATTAACAATTAGTTTATACCTTTTTCTCATCACTTTTCCGTGATGAATAAAGAGCAGACACAATACCATCAAGACGTTAATGAAAAGTTATCAGTTTGTGACAAAGTATAAAGATTTTTTTTAATTTCAAAATGCATCGACTTATCCCCTAACTACTGCAGCGCTCCGTATAAAAGAGTGTACAATCTATGAAGTAAAGGGAAACAGCAAGTTCAAAAAAAACCGGAGTTTGATGGGCACCACTCTCCGCTTACTTCCGTTTCCGCGATTTATCATCGCGATATTTGAATCGACAACATAATGCATGCACAGCATGTATGAAGCTTCAAATATGAGTATACATACAGAGTTTATGACAGAAAAGATAAAAGTAGCAAAAATTTGATCAGCAACAATCTGTGGAAAGGACACTCACTTGGGCCACAGTCTTTGAATTTTATTTGATCAGCAACAATGCTATTGTGATCTAAATAGGTCACCGTGCAATGTAACTTTTTTGACATTTCAAGCAACATTGTAATTACAAGACCATCAATGATTCTGTCTACACGTTGTAAATTTTAGTCCGACATAGGTTTATGTATTCCCACTGCATAAGACAAAATGGAAAGTTAATGTTTAAACAACATTCAGTATTCTTTATTTCACACCAACAGCAGGTAATGATTTTGCTTGCGGTTCGTCGATTAAAACTCAAATTCCCTTTTATAATTACACAATGAAAGACTTAATTTATCAAACTATACAAATAAGTTTTATATTCAAATCACACTTAATTCAACTTCGCTACTAAGAATTCAACACTTTATTTCAATTCAATCGCTTTTTACTCTACTATCGATTTTTACATTATTTGTTCATGATATAACTGTCCTCGTCCGAGACTGTCATCCGCGTATTTATACAAATTCACCGCGTTCTCGATGTTTCCAATCTGGTAATTTGCCATTGGTATTTTTCCTCTGAATATCATGGAGAGGACATTTTTGATATCGAAATTTGAACTTCGAATATCCGTTTGCTGTCAGCTGACTGGAATGACAGTTGGGTGTGTTCGTAAAGTGAATATCTTGCATATCTTCTTACTTCTAGTCGGCACATTACAATACGTTTTAGAGTTATGCCCACTCAGTGGGAATGTTTTTCAGGATTCTCAACTCAAAGTTGGACGAGAAATCAGAATTATGTTTCTTAATTAGCTGCTATTGAGGGTTCAATCTCACAGGATGGCCAAAAAAAACCCGCCGTAAATAGGTACACCGAAAAAATAAAACAATTCGTTTTTAATTCACAATCATAAGCATAATAGATTATATTTATTAAAATGAGGTATTTTGGGCTGAGAATGTCTAGTTACACTTACCCTGTTTGAAAATTTAAATGCAGAATAATTCCTTAATATAACACAGTAAATTAATGTATGGTCGTATAACTAACCTAAAAAACGAAATCTAAACAAATACATGAATACATAATTAACATTATGTAGCACCGCCACTTTAACAGTGTTTGAAAAATGTGGCGAATCGTAATTGAACATACCCTATATTGTATTGTGCTAAACATACCCTACTAAATGTACTCCAACTAAATATGGATTTTTTTTAACGTAAAAATCAAATAAAAACCTTTTGAAGACGACGAAATTTTTCTTCGACTTCTTATTGTCAATAAATTTTTTAAGTTGAATGTGGACACTTTGTCAATGAGCTGTCAGTGTGTTTAGAGCCCTTTGTTGTAGGAGACAACTTGAAGATCGGGATTTTTCTTTTTTATCGACTCTTGGACGCTCTTCTCTAAACTGGAAACCTATAAAAGAATCTTTCTTTATGTCTGTTAAATTTTGCAAACTTTGGTAGTTACGTTAATAGAAGCCCTTTGGCTGAAGAAAGCACAGCCCATTGGTGTGGCGAAAATCAGTACGAATCCACAGAACAATGTTTGAATTGGTGCATCGGCCCACGGGTATCGTTTGAGGACTCGTCGCCTGGTAAGGAATTCCATTAGCATAGGGGTAAGAACTGAAACGAAAATAAGAAAGCAGACATTTTTTTGTTAGGTAAAAGTATGCTTACACAGGCTCATCACTTTGCGTTAGTGAGCCTGTCTAGTTATTCCGATTGTTCGAAGATACGTACTCATTCCTGGACAGGCCATAGCAATACGACTCAAAACAACAGCGGAAATGCCGGCAGCTGCAGCCTTCTTGGACACACCCACTTCATTATTACTGTCGTCGAGCAGGACGACACCGTTGCGCAGCTCCCTGAAACGAGCAATTAATCTCCTTTGACTATAGTGTACAGAAAAAACTTACTGCATGCGCATCATAGGAATATTTATGCAATTGGCCGATGCTACTGCGATCAACGGTACAAGTCTTCCAATCAATGGGTTCAGATTCTTAAAAATAAAATTAAAAAAAAAACGGTGACGTAATTACATTTGAAAATATGGAAACACCTACCTTCACTATTTTGTTGAGTTGGAGCGCTGTTGTCAAAGCACCACCAGTTGCCAAAACATAGGACGCCAGCAATTGACTAGAAAAGTTCCAATTAGTCTGCATAAGAATAATGCGTCATAAACACACGCATACGCGCACAGTACTCACTTTTTAGAGATGGGGGTCGCACCAGATCGGTTTGTGTAGTTCACTACCGCGTTGAATGTCTGATTGACCCATTGCCAAAATATGACCGCTGGCGAAGTTCTGTAGAAGGTCATCATGCCTGTAGGAAATATGAACATTTTTTAATTGAAATAATTTATTTCAAGGGCGCTTCAGTTGCGCAATCAGAATTTTTTTGGCTCTCAGATTTGTATTCTTTTGTTGGACAAGAAAACTAGAGAAACGAAACACAAATCGACAAATCAGTTTTGAATTACTTTATAATATGATGCAATTAACGGTTAAAGCAAAGTCAATATTTTTTAATCTTTATGTGTTTGTTTAGCAATTGATGAGCGTATAATAGGTACTTGCAACACAAAATGAGGATAGATGTTTGTGGAGTGTCAGATAAAGTGATTGTTTTTGTTATCTTGGAGTTTAGCGTGAGAAAATAGATAGTCTGCTGTGCTAACTAGGTTCTTCAATGAACCCAAAGCTCATTCGGTACTTTTTTTGTACCGAATGTCGAGTATCGATTTGAAATTTTTTCGACGGTTGGATTTCTATTTTAAATTTTGATTTTGACCATTACCTTCTATGTCTCCACCGGCAATAAAACTTCGACTAGTGGGAGACGATTCAAAATAAATCTCTTAGTGTCTCCACCGGAAAACAGAAGATTTATTAGACATGATCATCATCATTACCCTTTTCTTGTCATCAACTGTAAATATTTGACGTTTCATATTTGATTTATAAATCACGAGATTCACCATGCGAATTTTATTAGGTGTTTCCACCGGACACTGATCTACGATTAAGACTAATCTTCCTTAAATCCCCTCTAAATCACGATATTTGCTATACGAATTTTAATCTCTTCGCGAAGAGATAAAGTTTAATCGCGTAATCAATATCTTCGAATTGTCAATTCAAACCGTACAGAATTCTACGTGTTCTGTGCGTTTTCTGACGAAACAAAGAAAACAAACCTTTAAATAATCGTTTGGTCATCATCAACGCAGCTATGTTTTCTGTGTTGTGTAAAGGGACGGGAAAAGGGTTGATGTTGCTGTTAATGCGTGGATGTGGTTGGACCCGTCAAAACCAGGAGTGCCCTGCCCACTGCAACAGGATTTTGGATGCTCATGTTAGTACATTTTTTGAGTGATGGTCAAGTCGGTCTACTATTAAATTTGTGAACCAAAATCACATCAACATATTTGACGTTGTTTTTCTTTTTTTTGGGCTATTTTGTTTCGTAGATAAAAAAAAAATCGGTGGTAATGATATATGAATTTACTAATTTCTAAATTTGAGTTGCGTAGATACGTCAAGCTAATCTCCTCGTTTACAGTGGAAATACTGAAAGATTAACTTTTAATCTTCCTATGTTAATCTCTGTCTTATGTGCGGAAACACTCTATAAGACTCTTCACGAAGTGATTAGAATTAATCGCGTAAACAATCTCTTCCATCAATGAACTCTCAACTTCGAACCGTTCAGAATTCTACGTGGTCTGTTCGTTTTCTGCCGAAATAATTAAACCCTTAATCCATAGCTGGGTCTGATTAACTCAGCTGTGTTAGTTGTGTTCTGTGATGGGTTGTTCATAACCATTGATAAGGTCTGAACACTGCAACAGAATGTTGATGCTGCTGGTTGTTGTCGATCATATTGGTCTACAATCGGCTTTTCGATGAATTCGGTGGCAATTGAAAATTAATTTTAATATTTCCGAATCTTAACAGATTATCCAAGGAACCGCAAAAAAAAACTCAAGTTTATAAAGGGGCATGGAGAGGACCTGAAGACCAGACTTTGCAATTTTGCACCACAAGATGTCATCGAGAACAGACAAAAACGATAAAGGCATAAGTCAAGTTAATATCACTTTTTCCTGTGGAAGCACTTTGGGGTAAGTTTGTAATCTACGTTAATCTCTGTTTTATGTGTGGTGGAAACATCATATACCTAACCCAACAAATTTTGCTAATTAGCCGAAGATTAACCCCGGATCGAAATTGACTAAAATCAATTTCGGTCCGGTGTGTATCTTTGGGGTGAATCTCAGCTTAACTTCGGAGCTCGGATAATTTCGCTATGAAAAACTGGCACTAAAAATTTTATGTCTCTGAAAAATTCACTCAAAATCGAAAAATATATTATGACAAATATTAAAGATATTAACATTTCCTATAGGTTTGTTTCATGCAAAGTTTTGATCTTTGCTCATGCCTGCTTAAAGGAGGGGTTTTTTAAAAAAACAAAAACTGTTTTTTGTTTCTAAAATTCCGCTTTTTACGCACATCCTCATTGTTTTGACGAAATAAGATAAAAGGATATAGTTTTTCTTAGCCTTCGCTTTTTTTTTGGGGGGGGGGGGCCTATACTGCTGCGTTGTCGTTTGCTTTGTCCCGTTACGTTCCCGTTGCTTTGCAACCGCGTTGAAAATATACCATTCGAAAAAAGACTAAAATCATAGAAAACGCCAACAAATCAACAAGAACGCAAACCACCGCGAATGCCAACAATTCCGGGTTCACAGAAACGTCAAAACGTACGCAGAAATTAATCGTGTTGAGTTTTTCTGCTTTCTCAAAACTTTTTTACGTAAAAAAACGTTAATGATGGATGGTCGAAGCAACGTTGTGGTAGCTCCCACATAATTTGTTTGAGTTTAACTCGTCAAATCAACTTGGCGCAACGCAGCTTTGTGACATAGCCTCAATTGACATTGTAAGTCAGTATTAATTCAGACCAAAAAACTTCGAGATTTTGTGTTACTGGACAAATAGGGCAGGGAATCAAGAATCTCGTTGCAGACGAACTCTTGTACTTACAACCTTATTTGTCAAACGTCATTTATGTGTGTTTACGTTTGGTGCTTCTTAACAAAAAAATACATTTCTAAATAATGTCAAAAATAACACAAAACTCAACCGTTTTCGATTAGTTTCTTTAAAAATTAAGCTTTAAAGCATTTTTTGACAATTAAGAAAATGTCATGAATTTTAGAACGAATTTATTCAGCACTAACAACGATTTTAAAATGAATGCAAATTTGACGTTTTGTTTTCAAACGAAACGTCAGTATCTAAACTGAAAGAAGAATATCTAACCTAAGCCCTAAATATATTTAACAACGTTTTACACAAAATGAAACCATAAATGGTAAGCTATAAGCCCTCACCCACAGCTGACGGACCGCTTCGCACCTTCAGCGTATGGACACCAATTTGACAGCCTTTCTTTTCGTTATAACGTTCACTCAAATCATTAGCACATATCTTCATTATATGAATGTACTCAAATAGTTAATTGCCAAAATACAAGAAAAAAAAAAACACGGATTGCGGATCTTATCGCATACAGGTAGGTAGTAAAATGTTTATTTGCCTTGTATCTAACCGGGTGGTACCTACACAAATAGTTTTACTTAAACGAAAAATAAAATTGCAAGAGAGCAGATAAGAGGCAAGTAAGTAGTATTATACATATACTGGGTCCGTGATTTTAAAAATAAATCTAGGTACTTGCTGCTGATTTATTATTTTTTTAAAAAAGCACTGCCAAACTTTTTGTTGCCGGCGAATCCCACAAGTGAATTTGATAACCGTTATAATATGGCGATCGTCATGTTTGATTGATTGAGATCAAAATATTTCAAAATTTGTTACAATATTTGAAAAAATATAGAGCGATCTGTCACAAATTTTACGTTGAAAATTTTTTCAAATTGTCAGTGAAAATTATTTCAAATTGTCAGTGAAACTTAATAACGATGTTTTATGTCGAGTCCAACACTAGCTATCCAAAAACACAAATGAGTTTTTTAAGAGAAAATTCAAATCAAGGGATATGTCAAAACGAAGAACTTCTTTGGAAGAAAAATACAATTTTTATAGTCAAACTCGTAAACTAATAATGACCATCTTTATCGTTGGTTAAATCCCTATTTTTTTTAAGTTTTGCAGAATGAAAACCGTTAAAAAATATGATTTTTGTGTATGAACCTATATAAAATGCACTCAACACAATCAAAATACTCACATCCAGTAATTAAGGTATTCATGGGCACTTGTGCCGACATCCTTCCAATGATTAAGCTCTTCTCGCCGGTCTCCGGATGGAAAGCAGAGTCGTACAGGTACTTGGCGCGCCATAATTCGTCGATTGTCTTGCAGTCGGGTACAGGTTTTCCTTCCCGGTAATTGAGAACGATGCGCCGCGCCTTCTCCAGGTCAGCGTTGGTGGCGAGTAAATTCAGTGGGTTGGTCAAAAGGAAGAAATGCTTGGCCCGGTTTAAGTATGTGCCCTGATCGTACTTCGGTTGGTCGATGTCAACTTTAGGTAAATTAGCCATCTTGATTCGTGTAGTTGGTAGGTAGTTGTTCACTAGATGCAAAATTAGAACAGACATTTGTTATCACTATGATGGCTTATCTCGGTGTAGGTACTTTATAACATTACGATTCTGACCTCTCAGGGTCAGTGATTGTGTAGCACCATGATAGAGAAATTCACCAGCCTATTTTTAATATACACGAAAAGATAATGACAGAACCAATTTTTTTCTGTATTCGAAACATGGTATAAATCAATAGACTAGAGCTCTCCCAAAATACAATAACAATTATAATCCCACCCTTAACGTTTTTTTTTTTTTATCAGCTCTATGCGAGTGGGTTCGTTCTTGCTGTGATTATGCAATGTCAGAGCAACTTAAGTCACTGCTTTTATTAGGTGCATAGGTAGGTAATACCTCGATACCCAAAAATACCAGAGTTCGCGATACCATATTAAACGGAAAACAACAAACAAACCACAAAACCATACTACGTACCTATACGGGTACACAATATCACTTACGGTTAAATGGGGAGAGCGAAAATAGCAACAAGGTGTTGATGAGATAACTTATTTAAATGCAGGTGCGACGGAGATAATTTGTTTACTTTGTTTTTCTGTTTTATTCACCGAAAAATGTTAAACTGGCACTGGCACAAGCTCAACACGAAACAACGAAACAGCTCAACACAAGCGACCTTCAAATTGGGAACCAACTTCTCCGACAACGGCCTGACAACTGCCAAAGTGAAAAATCTTTTTTTCTTGCTCAGCGTTTGTAGCTCCTCCACACCACGACCACACACTGATTGTTGGAACAAATCGATAATATTGGAAGGGAGCTTTTTTTCTGGTAGAAAAGCCGATTTGTGCTGCGGCGGCGATTTATTTCGACTCGACTCCCCCAAACCCAAACAATCGAAAATGCCACCACCACCGATGGAAACGCACAAACAACAAGTGTACGAATGACAACAACAAAAGTTTGGAAAGACCTGTATAGAGAGCACCATATTGGGGGGACAGCGGACAGGGTGTGAGTGTTTTTGGGCAAAGCCGGCTTTGGAGAGTTATTTCCAAGAAATCTGTTACGTCTAACATTTTTGGAGAGATGTGAATGCGACTCTCTTATATTGCTTGAAAGTTCGTCTTTCGTTGATGGATGTTTACATTAATGAAAAAGCTCTCTCAAACTCTCATGTCAAGTGCATGTATTATAGAAAAACAAGAGTATTGTACAAGATTTTTTTTGTATTTCTTATCAGCGATCAGCTGCTCTACCAGCCAGTTGAGACGATAGTTTTTAAATGGTAGATAGAAAATTATTTTGTATTCAAGATTGCATTGAACTGTCACCGAACCACCGTTTACATTCGATATAAAAATATTTTCCTACTAATTAATTATTTACATGGAATTATAATTAGAGTTAGAACTTATCAGTTTTGAAGGAAAAAGCGACAAAAATCTTCAATTCGAGAAGAAAAACAAAATAATGGATACACAACATGACATAAGCCAGGTTCCAGCAGTTTGTGCCAATTGCAACGGAAACGCGAATCATCAGGCGAAGTATCCATAGAGCTGCAAAAAGGACAAGAACCTCTTAAGGAAAATACACGAGGTCAGAATCCAAGCCTTGAACGTCCAATTACTGCTGAAACTCCTAAGCCAAAGACCCCAAAGACGCCAAAGCCGGTCAAAAGTGCGAGATTGGCAAAGGAGGCGACGACACAAGGCGTAAAAGCTCCACAAAAGAGCGTCGCCAGTTCAAGTGCAGCAGCGAAAACGCCACTTGTTGGACCGAAATCATCCCCTGCCTGAGAGACGAAATTGTCGAGTTGTAAGGGCTGAGTAAGGTCAACATCGCTAAGAGAAGTTTTTCTCTAGATGAGGCCCCAAACCAAAGGTCGCTCCAACCCACCCGTCCTTTCCTACCCATTCCTCTCCCAGTCCTCTTGCGCTTTATCCCTCCCCTGGGCCGGACGAGTGGTGTTATACGATCCGCGCCGAGCGTCAGCCTGGTTGGGGCCCCAGTTTCTCAAATAGCCCAGTCTTTAAGGGAGTATCCGGATACCTGGCGTCCTCCGCATTATTTAGGTCTTATCTGTATACTGCGGATCTCTGTATAGATGGATATCCTTTCTCCGCTACTCGTGGGACGATGATGAACAAAAAATAAAAACAACAACAAAAAAGAATTCGGTAAGACTGGCACCCCTTCGTACGGTGACGAAACTATCTACCGGTACAGCTCCTGCTCTGCCAAACAGTGGTGCAATTGTGGATGCACCCTGTGCGATCAGCAGCAAGAACTGTAACGAAGCAGGAACTTCAGCTTCGGGTAGTGGTGGGATTGTGGCACTTCATGGCCCTTCTACTGCTAGCAGCTCCAACACAAGCTCAACGCTTCCCAATGGCAATAACTCTGTCCCCGTCGTTGTCGCGGCCACGTGCTCCAGCAAGACAGTTCTAAAGAACATGCGGGAAGCTTCCCGAACTCTGAAAGCCTTTAGCGATATTCTGAAGACGGACAGAAAACCGGCGCATATCGCTAAACTTAAATGGGCAGAGAAAATATTGTCGCAAGGTGACGCTCCTAAGCCAGAAAGGTCAGAGGAAGATATCGATTCGCTATCTAAGCGTCTTAAGGTAAAGAACTTTATCACCGCCCCGAAGACGTCCTCCGTTACACCTCACAAGCCTTTCAGCGAGGTTCTTAAAGACCGCATTCTGGTTGATGCTGGGATTAGTCGTAGTGGCATTCACTCTCGAAAGCTGGGGCATGGTAAAATTGAAGCTTTCCAGAAACTTTTTGATTTTCGTGCGGGAACACCCCGGACCACCTCCGATCACCTTCGATGGTGGTTGACATCAAAGCCGTGTAAAGCTAATCGCGTGCAAGGATATGAGATAAGCTCGCGATAAGCAGTTTAGGGGAGGTTTGACCTGGTACAAAGCTCAAGGTCGTCGCTAAGGAGAACATCCCTAGCAGGCCGAGACCGCGCACTTGGATCCCTATCGAACCCCGCTTCGCACAAAGAGTTCATTGAAGTCATAAGACTAAAATGAAGCGATTAAATATAAAACCCCTCATAAGTCTCATTGAAATTTTTCACGAACCACTTTCAACCCTTTTCGAGCACCTTTTTAACAGTTTGAGAATCGAAAAAGGACACTGAAACTGTCCAAGTGTGACAAATCTGTCAGAATGACGATTTCTATTGGGTGTTTACAACTTACTCACTCCTGGAAAATCACATCGGCACTCTCTTTTGAGGGCCAAAATGACAGGAAATGAGTGCGGTGTCAAATTAGTCCTATATTTCTCTGGCAGAGTGGTAGAGTGGTGGACCTGGGTATCAGCCAACAAGCTTCGCCAGTCAGCTCTGTCTCCAGCTAGCCGTTTTCAGTGAGGTCCCCTTCCACTTGCGTGCGCCACCTGAGTCTCGGTGCTTCTCTACTGCGCCCGTCCCTGAGGAATGGATTCGAAGATTTTCATTGAGGAGAACTTCCACGCCAACACAAGAGGCACAGTTTTTCAAAAGTTCGATAAACATTGCGTGATGGCTATGTTCTTATACCTAGGAGACGGCTAGGTATAAGAACATAGCTTGCTGACGATGCTTGTTGGCCGGACTGTGGCGCTGCAAATCGTCTGTACATAGCTGGAAAGATCCCCAAGACAGGGAACTCTAAAAAAGTGCAACTGATCGAGGGCAGAATATAAGAAGGCTCGTTACCCTTAGGGTCTTTTTCCACGAGCGACAAAATAGTCGACATCGACAGTTGAGATAACTTATGGGAGCTACAACTGCTGTCGCTCGTGGAAGGTCTCTGATAAGGTCTCTGATAAGGCACTTTCCTGACTCCGAGATCTGACACGAGATCTCTTGTTCGAATCCAGACCGGCACAATCAATGTTTTTTCATCGCCCCACCACCACGAGGGTCTGGAAAACCCTCCGCGACATATTTATTATGTCTCTTGATCTCCTTTCGGAACCGCCAAAAAATTGTGTGTCCTCATGCACATTTTAAACAACGTCTGTAAAGCCTTCAGCCCAATGAATCCGTTGCATTCGTTACGTCGGAGTACACAACTGACAACTCAGCCAAATACACACGTTCTTATGAGAAGCGGCGTACGTCACGAAGTTCTTCTATGAGCCGCTTCCCATAAGAACGTGTATATTTATTGATAATATTGATGAGATTTAGGTGTCAATTAGTTTTTTTTTTAACCTTCGATGAATTACAACGACGTCGACAAATGCACCGTGGGGCACTATTGTTGCACTGAAGAACATCGACATTTTTCCTGGGGAAAAACACAGCCTGTCAGAAATCTAATGTGTTGTCACTAATAAGATGGCTAAGTTTTTGTGAGGGTAAAAATTAGTTTGTATATGGTCATAGGTCAGTACCTTTACCTTTTCCACAAAAAAGTTCGCGAAAAAAACGATGGTTATGAGGGCATCCTGTACCACCGCCATTAACGCTTCAGGTGCGATCTTCTGGCAGTTCCAAGAGTCACGTCCAAGTTCATTCACTTCACCGGATGCCTTTCTGATAGTGAGCATTCATGAACCATCACAGAGTCTAGCCATGATCATTCCACGGACGATGAGCACCACTATCTAAGATAGTACAATACAATAAACTTTACGAGCAACACTTGAAATTCATACACTTTAGAAGTCTCATTTTGTAGCTAGCACCCGCGATTTTTATTGTTTCCAGTGACCTCTAGTACGTATTATTGAACTAAGGAAATTTTGACAATTGAAAGAATGGACAAGTCAGAATTCGATACTAGAGGCCTACAAATACTAGAGGCCTACAGCAATGCCAAAACGGAAAAGCTTGAAAGTGCGTCAAACGTTAAAAAATTTTCAAAACTTACAAACATTTCAAGGAAGGACACGTTTTATTTTCGCCATAGTTTTATTTGTGACTTTTTTGATCAAAGTGACAAGACCCTAGTATGATGAAAACCTATAATGACAAACATGTGAATGTTTATACTTATACCTTCGTAGGGTATATTAAGTTTATAGAATAGTTTGTAACGCAGAAAAATAATCACCGTATGTCCGTTATTCCTTTTAGAGCTATGATCGTAACCGACAGGATAATAACACCATGTCTGGCCATCTTTTAAGCCAGGCCAGAGAGCTGAAATTCGGTAACGGAGCTGAAAGTCTATTGCATCGTATCACCTTTGAAAATTGGTCGAATTCGAAAATGGACACGCCCGCATTCTTCCGATTATGACCATGTCATCTGCGTATGCGAGTAACTATACCGAGTTTTGAAAGATTGTGCCTCTGGTGTTGGCGCGGCAGTTCGGCACAATTCCCTCAAGTATGATGTTTGCATCAATTGACGAGTTTGGCAGAGATGCTAACTCTAGACATTGCGCTTGCAGGTCATCGCCAGCGGATTTAAAAAGTAAGGCAGCTAGGCCGTCAGCTTCGGCTGCTTTGTTGCATATAAGAAACACATACTTTCACTTCCTCCGGGTTAGGTGGGCGGTTTCGTTCGTATGCTTCGTCGGTGACTTCTTTTCTTCACCCGGGTGAAATGGTATATTCAGCCGGATTGGGTTCGTCGTCGGCGTAACACAGTTTGCAGAATTTATTTTTAAAAATCGTCAGCACATATTCCAGAAACATCGGTTCCATTTCAATGTTTCCTTGATGGTCCTAGCAAGATCTTTTGATCCTTTGGTATAACTTTCGAACCTTGCTCTTGTTGTGGCATGACTCTATCTCTTCAGCCGCGCGCTTCCCGTGCTGTCTTCTTTTTTTGTAGAAGCCGGTGTTCCTCTCTTCTCTCTAGCTCTAGTCCTTCTGTATAGAGCCGCTTTGCATGCTTCATGTTAAAGTGCATATGCTTGCCGGTATTCATTGCCAAACCAGTTGTTTCGTTGTGGTGGTCCTGTGAAACATAGCAAAGCATTTTGGCAGTGTCAGCGACACTGGCTATCAACACTATCAACTCCTTTTGCCGCGGCCCATCAATGTCCTCGATTGCCTTGCAGTTGTTGAGGGCTTCCGCTAATTGCTCGGCTTCACGCGGTTTGTTAAGGAACCCATGTGCAGATCCGAAGTTTGTTTCGTTTGCATTGGTCATCATTGGTGGAAAAGTACAAGGTACAAGGGCATTTTCAGGTCAGTCGGTTAACTATACCACTTTTTATATACGATTTTTCGATGCTCATATTAAGATTTCAATTGCTGTGCAAAATTTATTTTTGTTTCTACCTTTAATCCAAAGGAATGTATAATGCTACCAAAGTGTTACTCATGAAAAGGTTTATTTTTCTTATAACGTAATCAAGCAAACTTTCCAAAGAATCAAAATAACCAAGTCAGATAGTAAATTAATGAAGGTAATTCCATTAACATGATGGGCTGGGGCAAAATTGCATTTTTGAGAGCACATTCGCAATATAAGATTAATTTTGCTTTTTGCGTACAAAATAAATGCACAGTGTACGACAGCCTGTTGTCGTTTTATGCTCTGAGAACCCTTTCAAAGGGGTGTTAATAAGTTTTATTTCAGTTCCAAGGCATTACAGTAGATTCCGATTCAATTTAAGAGGGTGTTTCCACCACACTTAAAACAGAGATTAACGAAGGAAGATTAAAATCTAATCTCAAAGTGTGTACACCGGAAAAAGGGAGATTAGCTTTGAAATTTCTTAATGATATTCTAGAGTAAAATGACACTATCAAACCGCAGTTGAGCCCTGTGCAGAATGTTTGATCTCAATGTGTCCGAATTTCGTGACTCGTGATATGTTAAAGCGGATCCAGATGTTGCCTATTGCGAATACAACAGAATTTTACTGCGTGATTCAAATAATAACACCCCCCCAAACAACAAAAATTATTCGTTACAGAATTTTTTTTATATTCAGAAATAACTAGATTTATTTTTTATTAAAAGAAAGGTTAGAGAAGCCTCTACTCCAATAGATGCTTCACATGAGACGTGACAGTATGACCATCAGTTGGGCATCTGTCAAGATTTTTTATTGCCATCGAATCTTTGATTCTATGAAACGAATAAACGAAAAATATAATAGAATAACAAAACTTCAATCATGTTGATCGGGTACCAGTCCACGAGTATGCACATCTCAGTCGATTAAACAATTTTGACAGGTCCACCCACATCTACATCAGCATCAAAATCAACCATTCTGCGCATCCCTTCACAGAAAACAGTATAATCAGCTGAGTCCATGATACTCAGTTATCAGCAAAAGTTATGTTAAATTTGTTTCGCCACAATACAAACAGGTACGCTTTGATTTAAGTATTCGTGGGGGAAGAGATTTATTACGCGATTAATTTTTACCTGACGTTTTTGATATGACTAATATGATCTACATGCCTTTTTTGAGGCTGTCTCCACCGACAATTAGAAGAAAATTAGCGCGAGACGATTAAAAATAAATCCTAAAGTGGCTCCATCGGACAAATATAAGATTAATTTGACACAAAAACTCTGTTTCTGTCATTTTGGCTCTCAAGTGGCGATGTCATTTCCCAGGAGCAAACAGAGACTGTGACTTGTGACAGATCTTTTGCACAGGGACAGTTTCAGTTTCATTTTTTGATTCTTAAACTATTACAAAGGTGCAGAAAATAGGTTTGTGAATATGGTGAGTGGGATTTATGAGAGGATTTAATTTTAATCGCTTGCCGAGAGGATTTAAATTTGTATGGTAAATCGCGTGATTTGTAGAGGATTTAATAAAGATTTATATTAATCGACGATTAGTGCTCGGTGGAGACATGGTATTAAAGAAGATTTTTCTAAATGGCAGATTTATGTCCGGTGGAAATGCATTGTAAACATATTGATTAACAGCTTAGCGCTGTCCTGATCGTCTAAAATGTAAAAGCGACATCAGCAGAAGTTCTTACGGCAATTCCAGTCATGCACTATGGTTAGGCTGAAATTCTTTTATGCTTTTTTTTCTACACGACACTTCCGGTCCAAGAGGAACACCTACACTCCGATGGCTTACTGGATAGCGGAGAAAAACTAGCTTCATGCAAACCTTAATGCAAAATAAATGAAACCATAATTGTTATTTCTAAACAACAGCTTTTATTTATGTAATAATTATTTCATAAAATTATATTAACTATTCAATAATATTTCATATAATATAGCTATTTTTTATGAACATAAATGCCAACTGAACAAAAATATGTGTGACATGTTAATTGATTCATCTTATATATCAAATGCAAATAAAAAAAACAAAACCAGTTTTATGCATCATACTTAACATTATTATTAAGCACTATTTATTTTACACAACAATACTATATTATACTATAAATAATATTTATATATATATATAAAATAATAACAATGGAGAGTATAAGATTGATAATTTAATAATTTCATTACTTACTACTTATACTCTATATTGTATGGTTAATATGTTGCAATTTCGTTTCTTTCTAAGTGTGCATATAAAATTGAAAACACTATTTATTTTTTTTTATACATACATATATTTTTGCTTCTTTTTATTTTATTCATTTATTAAAAATAAATATAAATTATTTTATAAATTAACAAAAGTATACTGATGTAATACGTAGAACGGGAATGAATGTTAACAGCCATAGAGAGAGAGATAGAAGATAAGACAGGAAAATTTTAATTAATATAGTATTTTTTGTTTATAATTTTATTTAAAATTTACAATTACAGGGGTTGACTTACGCGTTTTTGTTTTAGTAAGCACTTGTTTATTATTGTCAAATATATATTTTCACTACACAATTAGTTTTAGGTAAGACCTCAAGTGAATGGTCACGAAACAAACATGGTTGACGATGAGAACGAAAAAAGGGGATTTTTGTTTAAGGTGCGGTTTTTAATGCCACTACTGTGGACATATCGGGGCCACAAAAAAGATTACACATACACACTGTATGAAAAAGTTTTTAAACAAATAAATAAGTATATTTGTAAAGGAGCGCCCTGATTCGCTAAGTTAAAAAGGGAAAAATACCAACACAACACTTTTCGAGTTGACAGGGATGTTAAAAATAGGTAAATATTAAAACTCACGATATAATTTCTTTTTAATGGGAAATTAAGTGAATGAAATCAGGAACGTATAATATTTACATTTAGTAAGCTGAAATATATGACAGATTAGCTTCAGTCGTGGGAAGATAACAAAAAAAAATAAAGTTTAAAAAATAAAAATAATTCGAAACCATTATTTTACTCTAAATGTTAATTAACTATATATTAAAATGTTGCTTATCTTGTCACGCATAACTCTTGTTTTGTTCTTTTTCATAAATATAATTGTACAAAATGCAATTTGTCTTAAAATTTTTTGTGTTTAAATTCCGTGAACACTTGACATTTACATTAATATTTAAGTTGTTCTGATAAAGCTGTTGCTGGATATTTTGTTTACTTAATTAAAACCTAATGTGTATCAGTATATTGCAACTAAATTTTAATACTTAGTTTTTTTTTTCCTTTCTTTACAATCTCATAAATGTATGTAATTTAACTATATGTTATTTTTATTTAATAATAATGTAATATGTATAACTTTTTTTTTTGTTTTATATATAAATACATACATAACAGTCAACATTGTTTTCTCTTGTATTTCCATTAAAAACATATTTAATTTTACTTCATTTTTTTTCATGTAATATAATAATTATATGTGTTACGTTTTTTTGTGTTTTGAACCTTATCGCCTAAAATAAATAATTATTAAATATAACGTTTTTCATTTCCAGAAGTTTACTTTCTCAATTGAACGCTAGGATTTTTAGTTAATCTCTTTTTATTTGTTAAATAATTTACTGATCAAATAACGATCACATTCAAGTGAAATATGGAGAATAAAATGGAAACTGGAATAAGAATAACACCTATAGAATTTTTTTTTTCAATGAAAATAATTGTTTTTATCAATAATTGCATAGTTTCAAAAAATTGGTTAGATTTTTTTTTAGTATTTAAATATTATATACATAATTGAATAATCGAATTGACCAGTGATTTATAATAAATTGATTAAACATTTCTTTAGGAAGTACCACATTAAGTTTAAAGAACTAGTTCTGAAAATGGATATAATTTATGTTGCAACGGAGTATTTTTAATTTTTGCCTTTTGTTTTTTTGTAAAGTAGAACTAATTTTTTTGTTAAGATTCAGCTTCAGTATTTTATGGAAAGATATGGTAGAGTAGAGAAGAACTTGGAACTGTATTTTTAATTTGTAATAGACTGCTATTTAGTTAAAAAAAAGTTACAGCTGTGAACTTAAATTTAATTAAAATGAAAGGGTGTCCAAATAAGTGAAATAAATTATTATGGAAAGAGTTTGTCTGTAATGAACTTCTTTATACCCGACCCTATTTACCGTGTAACAACAAATCTAAGAGTTTTTTTTCTGACCCGAATTTATATTTTGTGTGCCAATTGCATATTTGTATTGGCCACGCCCCCAAAAATGGGTGTTGACTGAAAATTAATTGTTATTTCCTTAGAATCATGAGAAAAAGCGTAAAAGTAAAACTTATTTCCAAAAAAAAACAGTTTTTTCCTAAAAACGCCACTTTAAGTGGGCGGAACTCAAAAGTTTGTATGAAAAAACTTAGAAAATACAAATATGTTCAATGTTTGTTATACAACTTTTTTTCGATTTGGAGTAAATTTTCGGAGAAATCAGGTTATTAAAAATCTAACAAGATAAAAGTGGGCGAGGTCCATGGTGTTTGCCTTAATAAAGGCTTCTTTCCAATATTGCTCTGCACTAAAATTTGAGTTCCTATGTCTTGTCTTACTTCACCAAAAGGCATTTTGAAAAAAATGTGAAATAGAGGTAGTGTCACATTGAAGCCAGTAGTGGGCGTGACCGTTAGCGGATTTAACTTATTTTAACGCTTTATCTGTGCAACAGAACAATCAAGCCAAATTTCAGCTTTCTAGCTTGATTTTGAAAACCACCTTCACACATACGGACGGACGGACGGAAGAACATGGCTTGATCAATTAACCTGTCGGTCTCGATCTTGTCTGTTAGGGGTCTTAGGACCGATTTTTCAGTGCGAAAACATACGAGTTTCCGAGTTAAACTGATATAAATCCCAGAAACTAGTTTATTAGTAAATTAAGATCTCCCATTAATCTCGGCTTAACTCACAAAATTTGGTGATTTAATCTCGGATCAACTATGGAGAACAGTATGAACTTCTTTGAGTAATTTTTGTTTTCGTGTGGAATGGAAGTGTTTCTGTGAAAAATGACATCTGAGTATAACTCAAACTTCTTTTCTTGTGTTATTCTATGTGAAGTGAAAGTTGGGAGAGTTGGGAAGATTTTGACAACTTTTTTGATGGAGTTAACTTTGCACCGAAAGACTGCTCGATTGACAGGTCTTGGTTTGAGCTGGGCTAAACTCGGAACCGAAAAACCGGTCCTTAGGGGTGTACGGTGAATATTTCACTGTGTTACAAACTATGCATTCAAATTAATATACCCTAAATCGGGTACAAAAAGGAGAGTACTACACTTGGATTTGTGCAGAGGACTTGTGTGAAGAGGACCGATGCCGTGCTCTGGACATTTAAAATGTTAGAATACTATTTTGGGATGTTGCGTTGGATTGGAATAAAACAACAGCTTACAAAGCAAAGTGACCAAGAAAACCGTTGCAGGAGAGTCCAGAATGCTCCCGAACGCTTCCGGACGATCGATCGAAAATGCCATCAGAATAAGCCCAAATTTATTGTTAATTTGTCATTATTTGTCATCTTAATCATGAGTTTGATTCAGCCCAATATTGTTCAACCATGGCTTAAATGGCTTTATTTTAGCTTAAAAACAAAAGATTGCTTCTTAGTGAATGGTTTTCAACCGAGAGCTGCACGATAGTTCTTCTCTAACCAACAGACTTGTTTTTAGCTCGCTTTCACAAGAGACAGGACTAACAGCACTAACATCAATTCAATGGCCTTTTTTATGTCATGTTCTGTCAAGATTTGTGACATTTCCAATGAGACGGTTCACAAGCCATAAACTCTGTCTTCTTTTGCTAAGAGTAAGTTTGTAATCAAGTCTATGGTTTCGCTTATACCTTATCCAGGTTTCCTTAAACTTCTTGTCGATTTGTAATAATTGACAAATGACGTATTTTAAGACTATACAGAAAAGGGATCTAGTGGAAATTCAAATAGTCTTTGCATTGACACATGAATTGACTTACGCGTTGCCTTTTCTGTCCGACTGACAAACAAACTATAGAGATGTTTGTGTCCATTTGTCAAAATCAATGACGTTGAAGCTGTCAACAGTTCTTGGCGGATGGTTTCACTGCGGTATTTTTTTAACTAAATAAAAAGTTTTAAACTTAAGTTTTAGCACCACAGAAAATTGTGGTACTGGGTACTTTGGGCTGTTTAACTCTCTTTCGGTCCACATACGACAAATTGTCAAACACATGCTGCACGTCAAACCTTTTGCTCCTTTGTGTCTAGGGAAGTCGTGGACAGGCCTGTGAATAATACATCTTATTGTTGCACATTATAGTTATGCAAACAACTACAAAATATAACGCATTAATTGAAAATATATGAAATTGTCACATAGTACATCCAAATGCGTTTAACATTTTTTTCGGGTATGGTTTTTTCAGGCTTTACCTAGACACATTGCAATTTAAAAAAAAATGAACTTTTTTAAGCACAAGAACATAATTTAATAAATCAAACAACCGAGCCGAAACCGTGAGGCACAACAATCCATGCAAAGTTCTTGGGGGGTACCCGTCAAATACGGAAACGTCAAAGCTCAAACAACTCTATAAAAATGTCAAAGTTTGCCAATTGATCGTAAACAATTAAGTTGACATAAGTCATTTAATAGTGGATAGTGATGTCATGGCAGTTTTTATCTAAGACTCAACTCAAATTAAATTATGTTGTCTTCAAAAAAAAAATGTGATGTGTCAGCTTCTTATGTCGCATAAATTATTTATGATCAAAATAAAATGTTTTTGACTACAACGTAAAAATAAAATCTACAATCTACCCTCGTCCTGTTTCAATTAATTTCTCACCTGTTTGGTAAAGTTTGACATTTGTCTTTTTCTATGTATAACTGTAATTACTTATAACAAAATTATAATTTTCACCTCTATTTCTAATGAATTCGTTGCATTTTACAATAGATATCGTTAATTCCTTATCTTGTGCTCAAACAAATAACTTGCACAGTGGTCCATTTTTGTTTTTTCAATATTAGTTCTCTTGTAGGTATCATAAATGAAATTAATATTTAAATTAAACAAAATATATTACAAATGAATAAATTTGCACATGTTCTATACCACACACTTGTACATAAAAAAATTAATTGGTTTTTGGATTTTATTTTTTATGTATATTACTTCTTTGTTCGCGATGATAAAAATTTTAATTTAGTTTTATTTTTTTTTTCTTGTCTTAAGAATCGTCCTAGCTAGCTATTTTTATTTCAACGCGAAATATTACCTAAAATTGTATTAACTATTTTTTTTTCTATTATTATTTCTCCTCACTACTAACTAGCGATCAATACATATTTCGCTGTCTGTCGTTTCTGGAATATTCTTGTGATGATTTTTACTATTTTTATAATTTGGAAAAATAATTTATAAATAATAATATCATTTTAAGTTATCTATAATATCACACAAAATTAGCATTTTCTTTTTACTTATATGTTTGAAAATGATAAAATCAAGTAAATTTATACACTTTTGTATGGTAAAACTTAGTGAACAATAATTAACATGCTGAGTCCAGTAAATGTGTCCTTTTAGTGATTAATTTTTATATATAATAATTTCTTGTTTTTTGCTTTTCATAAATCAACTTTCTTATATAAGTATACTAGATTTGTTTTTGGGGATTTTAAATTTGTATTCCTTCGGCTATAACAATATGGCTGAATGGCATTTTTAAAGATGTATGTACGTTAATTGATTCTGGTGGTTCTTTTATGATTGCAATTTTATTAATATGTTGTATAATATTGTAGATATTCGTGTGTATGATTCCTTGTTGCGTCTTAGTATGAACCTGTAAAAGCGAAACAAGGTTAAGAATTGCCATCTCTACACAAAACGGAGCTAGGAAAATAATTAAAAATCAAAATTTGCATGTTTCTTTTGCAATTGTGAAAATAAAAAATATGTTAATTAGTTTTTTTAGTCAAATGATATACAGATCTGATTGGGTTTTTCGAAACGCCCGCCCGTCATCCTTGTTTATAGACGATCGTTTAAACGGTAACTTTTGGTAGAATAAAATGAAAAGTGAGAAACGGAAAATATTAAATAGTGTGTGTGTGTGTTTTAGGAAGAACTACTTAAGCATATGGTCTCCATAAGCGTAAGCTGATATTTTTACAAACTTAATTGATTTTGACATCGAATGCTAGAAGCTTTGGAAGACATCTAAAGTATAAATAAAAGCGCACAGATTTAAGCTAAAATAAAAAGGAAAAAGGAATTAACTTAATCTCAATCAAAGCATGAAATGAGTTTGAAAATTTCTGATTTCTGTTAGTTGATCTTACAAGTGAAGACGCTTCGAAATCGTTAAAAATGATTCAACTAGTTTCGCGATTTGAAACGATTTGAACGATTGAAACGTCATCGAAATATAGTTTATGTTTGCGGTGTAAACGCGATGGGGTAATACTTAAGGCCCAAAGCTTGATTTAGATACCAAAAAAAGCCTAAATTTCTTCAATGACAGCAAACCAATGATAGCCATGAATAGGTCCTTAGTTTTATTGGTAAATTTTTGTTAATTTTTTTAATAGTTGACAAGTAAATCAAAACCGGGTAAAGGTGATGATTGATGGCCCCCTATTCTCCCCCAGGGGGTTGCCTTCAATCGCCAATTGACGAATGAAAGATTCCAAATACGATCTCGATACCTGGTGGACAGTAGAGTAATATGTAGAGACCTGCAACAACGTCAAATTAAAAATTTTGACTGTTCGTTGACTGACAAAAGTTTTTCCCGCATTAGTTTTATTGGTAAGTTTTTGTTTTTTTTTTCCAATTGACAAGTAATTATCTTTTCACACCGCATCGAAATCCAAAATTTTGACCAAAAGATTTCAATTTCTTGAACGCATTCACTTTGACCATGACCTTGACTACCAATGGGATTTTGTTTGACGTATCAACCAGCGGTGCCGCTTCTCTGTTTTAAAATATGAGCACAGCCGATTGACAGATATTATGCATAGGGACAACGCGGGAAAAATTGTAAGAATGAACACAATGTAGGAATACTTTAAAGTCATATAAAAGCCATAGAAAAAAGAGGATGAGCCACGATTGATCATCTGTAAAATATGCATTTTTCTTCAGGGTTCTTCAGGATCCTGATATCCTTTAGAGTGTTTTATGGGGGTATAAACTGCATGGCCTTTTGAGCCCTGTTTATGTTATATAGGAAGGGTTTCTTGGTAAATTGCGTCAAGTTGTGTCCTTTTTGGAGTCAGTTTTGCAGTGCGAGATCATCCAGAAATGAATTTTCAGTGAATTTTGATCGGGGATCAATCTCGGCTCAACTTGCTTAATTTGGTTAGTTCCCGGATCAAGTCTGGTGAACAGTATGAACTTCTTTGAATGTTTTTTCTGTGTGAAATGGCAGCGACTTTACGTGTTTCTGTGAAAAATGACATCAGAAAATGACTCGAACTTCTTTTCCTGTATTTTTCGGATCCAGCCCAATCGATCCATTGAATCCATTACGTTCACAATTGAAGTTCACAACTGACAACTTAGTGAAATAAAAATGTTCTTATGGGAAGCGACGTACGTCACGAAGTTCTTTTATGAGCCACTTTCCATAAGGACGTGTATATTTAACTCAGTTGTCGGTTGCGTACTTCGACGTGACGGACGCAACGGATTCATTGGGCTTAGGGCTTTAACATTTCAAGAGTCGAAGATTTTGACAACTTTACTGACGGATTTAACTCAGCACTGAAAAACTGTTCGCTGAATTAACTTTAGATTCGTTTTTTTTCGGGATTAACAGATCTTGGTTTTAGCCCAACCCAGCCCTTAATGTGTGCGTTGGGCTTCGCCAGTGGCGTCGTCTTCTGTCACCACTCGTTTTCATTTTATTTGTTTAATTGCAGCTCAGTCTAGAAATGTTTTGCCCTCGATGTTATAAGAATTAGCCAGTTGTTTTTTGCAGAAGACTTGGCTATCCTTGAGTCGTCGCTTGTAAATCTGAATATATCTTACTCTCATAATATTTATGTTTCTGGTGAATGAGTTGCATGTATTGGAAATGTGCATTAAATAACAAAACAAGAAACAAACAAAAACAACAATGATAACCTAAAAAACTATTGAACAAAACATGCAAACCTTTAGTATCCATACAAAGGTCACACAACAGATAAAACATTTCTACTTACTTGGACACTCTGGTGGGTTCAATTCACCAAACACATTGAGCTCATATAGCGATGCAAGTGTTATAAACAGAAGGTACCAAACCATCAGGATAATACCCAAACGTTTATCTAATTTCCAGCCATTCAAGTGTGTTGATAATAGAAGGAAGACCACTGTCGAGAACAGCGATAATGTCGAATAGGCCAAACCTATATAATGATGATAATAAAAAGGTAAATATTAGTTAAAGCAGATAACACTAGATGGCACTATAATGGAAAGGTGCATGCAGGGTATACATTTGCTCTTATTGAAAATTTACGTATATGTATATAAACGGTTACAACCTTTCGAGATGACATTAACATGTGAACCAGGCTTTATAATAGCTGTTTGTATAAACCACGGAAGACCTAAGCACACTAGGATATCAAAGACATTCGATCCGATCGCGTTCGAAACAGCCATGTCTCCAAATCCCTCTTTGATAACGGCTATTGAGCTTAGGGCATCGGGTACAGAAACACCAGCAGCAACAAATGTCAATCCCATTACGGTGTCGGGTATGCCGAGGGTCGAGCCGATCACTGTGATCATCCACACCATGAAGTACGAGTAGAATGAGATCCACACCATCGAGATGACGAACGTGAAGGGATACCAGTTGCGGTATTTCTCTGTCCGGCAATCGGGCATGGTCTTCTGGCAGGTGTAGTGTATTGGATAGACCACATACCAGGAGATTAGAGCTGGAAGGCCACCATCTATCGGTCGCTCGAGTGGATTGGGTCGGGGCTCTTGGCTTCGGGGATCGCGCGACTTGTAGTAGTCCCCTTGTTGGGGATCGGGCTTCGCTGCCACACCACTGGTCGGCTTGGTGGCATCTGCCTGAGTGACCACCTGTTCGGGCTGATCCGCATTGTAGGCGTAGTTTTCTTGGCCTTGGTTCTGAGTAAATTGGCTCATGCCCCAGTCGTCGCCGCCTGTTGGTGCCCCTCCAACTCTAACACTTGCCACTGGCGGTGCTGACGACTCTTCACCCCAGGCAGCGTTGGGATCCCATCCAGCATTCGGGTCCGAATAGCCTTGATAGTCCGCGGACGGTTGTTGCTGCTGCTGTTGCTGTGGCGGCTGGCTAGGTTCCTGCGAAAGGCTGGTCTGCTGTTGGTTGCCTTGAGTGTACGATGTGTCGGGAAGATTCTTGTAAGTCACCAGGGCTGATTGTTCCTCTTTGGTTGGAAGTTTTATCGGAAGATTCAGAGATAAAGCCCATTTTTCAATCGACGAGTTAAAGTGAAGTGTCACACAGTAGACAACGTAAAATAGCAGCATAACCACTGATTCCATCTGCAATATAGAAACACCCACATGAAAAAACGTGTCCTTAACAAAAAGATCAACAGGTTAATTAACAAATTAACATACCCACGAAATGACGTCATTGAAGATGATAATCAACATAACCAGAATGGACAGGCAATAAAAGAAGCAGTCCCGCACCAAGGGGAACCAATTAAGCTGGCACACAGTTCCCGAGCACAGGGCGCACACCGAGATTACGAACATTATGTTGAAGACAGCCGAACCGATGACGCCACTGATGCCGATATCGTCCTTGGCAAAGAACACCCCTATGACGACAGTGGCCAACTCAGGAGCAGAACTGCCGGCAGCCATAAAGGTGGCACCTGCCACATCTGGAGACAGTTTCAACTCTGAAATGAAGGGGAGTTATGTGAATGAAACCCGATCCATGGAATGGGAAGTAGAAATAAAGCTCAGTGCAGATTGAAAAAAGAAAAAACGTAATTAAGCTTAAAATGGGTCTTCTAAGGATGTGTACACAGTGAGATTCGATTAGTTCTTCTAAATGTGCATGGTTATTAGCATGGTAATCAATGTGTGTGTAAACCTACTTTGATGCTATACCTAAAAGGACGAGAAAGAGCCAAGTATGAGTTTCACTTTATAACTTTAAGTCTTATGGAGGGAGGTGCTCTTTCCAGGAAAATAGGAACTGTTTTTTTTTAGGAGCCTTGAAGTGCTTCATTATTTTAGTTGAGGACATCGTTTATTTGTTTGTAGGTTGTTTGTAATACACAAAAGATAAGCACTAATTAGGAAACGGGAGGTATTAGGGGATCCACCACAGTTTAATTGGGTACAAATTTTCCTTGAAACAATTGATTGGTCCATAAAGTTAAAATTATTTTCGAAAGTGTAGTGGGTAGGTAGGAAAAGTCCTTCAGATAATACCGTACAGAAGATCAGGAAAAAGAGACAGCGACACAACCCTGCGCTTTTGACGCATTAAATTCTACTTTGTTTGCAACCACCCCGGCAGGTATGCCGTTTAGCTTAGAAATTAATGAATTTGACGTATACGTAACCGCACTTTATCTCAACGTTCAGAAAACTCCGACGTTTTGCTGAAAATCAGTAGGAAAAATTTAAAGGGGACCGACCTGATTGGAGTGGAAGATGAGACGGAAGTTTTTTTTTATATATATTTAACAATAACGATACACTTTTATTGCCACCTTTGGGCACCTTTGCAATGTAGAGTTTTTTGCCTCAATTTCTGATCATTCGAGCAAACTTAACATGATGGATTACAGAGACTTTCAGCCATTTCATGCTCATTAAAACATTTTCGGTCTCAAGCCTCTCTCAACGATTCTAACAGATCTTTTCGCACAATGAATTCCCTTTTGATTTGATACCTTCTTTATTCTGTTATAGGGTGTTTCCACCGCACATGTGACAGAGATTACCGTAGGAAGATTAAAGTATAATCTCAAAGTATTTCCACCGGAAACGAGGAGATTCCTCTGCGAATTTCCTTGAAAACGTGAGTTTTTTTTGCTCCCGGTCGACTCAGATTTAAAAATAACTAAATTCAGATAACAGTGACGGCGAATTCTTGAATATACGAAACAAAATAACACAAAAATAGAAAAACAAAACGTTAAATACGATGATGTGACTTTGGTTCAAAAATTCGATAGTAGACCAAATTGTTCAACAACAACCAGCAGTACCAACATTCTGTTGCAGTGGGCACTCCTCAGTGCATAAATCCGTTTTGATTGGTCCAACCACATCCACAACAACAGCAACATCAACGTTTCTGCGCAACCCTTTACACAGCACAGCAAACATAGCTGAGGTTTGTTTGATTTGTTTGTTTTTTTTTTTTTCAGATAAAGCACAGAACACATTTAGAATTCTGAACGGTTGAAATGCACAATTCATGCGTAGAAGAGATAAAGAGTTACGCGATTAATTTTTAATCCCTTCGTGAAGAGATTAAAATTCATCTGGTAAGTCTCGTGATTTAGACGGGATTCCAGGAGGATTTATTTTAATCGCAGATTAGTGTTTGGTGGAAACACTCTATTGGGGATCAAAGATGTCAATAGCAATACGAATCGATATTCAGTGATCCCATCGGTACGGGATCAACGTTACGATAGAGAAACCAAAGTGACCAGTTGATTAATTTGCCGCGGCCGTTGACAGTTTACATGACATTGGGTGTTATAGGAGTGAGAGCTGTCACTCGTGAAAGGCCTCTGATAAGGCACAATATAAATTAAAACTGTTTTGTCACTCGCTCGTGGAAGGATAATTGTTTGGGCTTGTTCTTTTTTAACTGGGTCGTTAACTGTCATGGGATACAGTGACCCAATGTGTTTGGAGGTGGTAACAAAAATTTACGCATTTACCTGTATATTTGTCAACATGAGAGGTGAGATTTTCACACCCATATCACAGCGAACAAAAATCTAGTTTTAAAGTAGGAAACTTAAAATCTAATCAAAATCTTCGTATTAGATGTTCCGTACATTTATCGAATTTAGAATCTACATTATGTAAAGATTCCAAAAAAATGTGATACAAATCTAGTAATAAATAGTCGAATGTCAAAATGAACACATCTTTTAAATTGCTCAACACATGGTGGTTAATGCTGAACACAAAATAGGGTTTGTTTACTAAATTAGAACTTAACTAATTTTAGATAACTTTTCAGTCTTTTATTTTCATTTTTTAAAAGTCGTTTTACTTGTGACAACTTTAGTTTCCATAAGTGTCCAAGTAACCGAAGCGTCAACGAAATCTAGATTATTCTCCTGGTGTGACAGTGTCAGTTAGATTTTGATATCTAACTGATTCCAATTAAATGGGTATCAGAAGCTGTGAACACTGAGAATTGCATCTATATATTGATATCGCCTGCAATCGGATAGTTCATCAAATTTATCACAAGTTAAAGACAGCTTCACAACCAGGCTTTGACTTCGTCTTTCCCCCTTCGAATCGATGCAAACGACGGCTTTAAATCGGCTTTTTGCCTTTTTTACGTCTTATAAGTGCTTATTTAGTTTATTTTTTTCCCAGATTCTCATCCAGGAGGTCTTCAACCCTCACCAACCTTGATAAAGCTAATTTTAAAATTTCTCACTGGGATTTTTAGCGGTCATTGCAAACTGAAAAACATCTCCATCGATGCGATGGCCTATGAGTCCTCTCTACACATAATGATGGAATGCCCGGCTCTCTTGCATCTGTGCAAAAATATCCTTGGCGAAGAAATAATTCTTTCGGCAAAGCTAGCTGATATCCCTTCAGAGAAGTTCCTTGTTTTCCTGACTGCCTCCGGAGCAAAAAGATGGCTCTAGGATTTCATCACGCAAGGCACAATAAACTCGTTTTAAGAGACCGCAGTGCCAGAGCCCCAGGAAGGCTCTCCCTACAAACAAACTAATCTAATCTAAGACTGCTAAAAATTATAAAAGGTACTCAGAAAGCATCTTGACAAATTTTGATATTTTTTCTCAACTTTCGAGCTGTCAGATGAATCAAATGTTCAGTATATTTAAAGTAGAGCTCGGCTCCGAAGTCATATTAACATTACGTTTTCTCCTAACGATTGCCAAACGAGACGTAAAAACCGAGATAGCATTGTAAGGAAACATTGAAATCGTTTGGCTGAACTTGTAAACGTCAGGCCGAGGCGGAGGCCAAAGCTTCTTTGTGAATCCCGCTTTATTCACTGTTCGAACTGGGATTTCGAAAAATAAAGCAGTGATGTAAGATGCACCTGCAGGGAGAGTCAATTGTACCCATTTCAAACTGAATTCAGTATCAAAACCGATAGAGTTAGGGTGGGATGTGGAAGACTTCGTTATCATGGAATTCATTATCTCTTCATTGATTTATCGGAGGAGAGGCATAGATCAAAACGGATTCGATTCGAATTAGGATATGATTAATAAAGTTTCCGAGGGCTTATGACAGAGAAACTCATCAATGACATCTAATCACGCGTAAATGTTTAAAAATGAAATTACGCTAAAATGTTAAGGCCAATTATGAACGTATTTTTTGACAAAAATGCATTATTGACTGTTTTTAAACTGTACTACAATCTTTGCCACACTTAAGGGGATTCATTGACACACACATTTTTGACATGAACACTCGTTAAACTACGCTCTCAATGAAATGGCTGGTGGTACTTTTCTTTTTTATTATTTTTGGCATTTGATTGGATAATTTTCGGGAGCAAACTTAAATAAGAATAAAATGGAAACTATAGAGGGAATTGCCCCATTCAAAATATTATTTTTAAGAAGCTCCAATTAGTCGAAAATAAAGCTAAAAGCATGTCAAACAAAAGTTAAAGTCTACTTAAATATGTCTACGAAGCAATGTGTAATGGGTAGAGTATGTCATCATAAGTGACATTTCAAGTGCGATTCGATGAAATTTCAAATATAGCATACTTAAGTGTGTCGATTGTTAACCCCTTCACAATGAAAAACCCCAAAAAGTTTTCTTACAGTGCCATTACCTGTCAGTTTGCTACAAGTATTAATTATTTACTCATTATGTTATTTTTACCCCATTGTTTTTTTTTGTCCCTAACTGAAAATAACTCTTATTTCTTTTCAAATGTCAATATTTTGTATGCAAGCCAATGGAGTCAGTTTTCATCTTGCATGCATTTTTGAATACCTTCACAAATCCTGTCCAAGCTGGCCACAAAGTACTCGTCGCAAACTATCGCCAAACCGAAGAAAGTAAATATGGCGACAATAATGTGTATTATAAGGCCGCCATGTCGTCTAGCGAATGGCCCCATCAGGGGTGGTGGAAACTGCTCAATAGCTGGTGGGGTGCAATTCTCTCGTTTTGGCCTCCATGTGGGTACAACGTGTCCACGATCCGCACTACTGGCAGTTGTTGTTATGATGTAATTCTCCTGTTGAAACAAAATAGAAAAAGGACATTCGAAAATGTCCCCGGTTTTGTTGTATAGTAGATTTGTTTTTGGTTTTTGGGTGAGATTTTGTGTGTACACGTACCGTTGTCCCAAGCTCTTCGGGATTGTATTGGGGGTTGGGCGAGAAGTTTTCCTCTAAATTTGTTTCTTCGGGTTCGTCTAGGTCTTCGGGCGATTTTTGCGAGTAAACTGATATACATGTGTAGATGAGGAATAGTAAGCCCATATTCCAGAGGCGGCCTCGTCGTGTTCTCCTCATTGCCTGCGGAATGAATTAGGTACATTGAATTGTGCGATTACATGCAAGTATATTTTCGCAGTCAATTTCGAAAAGGAAAAGTTATATATATAAATATTACTACTATTCTAGGATCAACAAGAAAGTCATAGTGTTTCTAGAACTATGTATGAGCACCATCTCTTATCGGCGTCCCAATTCAGTACGAATATTTGACAATTCGCAAATTGGTGAAAAAATCTTAGATCAAAGGACAATTTGTAAGCGATTTATTATTCCCATCTTCGACGAAAATTTCGAGGCTTTCTTTTTCTCAGCATCCCTGTAGCAGAAGCATGAAGTTTTTTTTAACTGAAGTTTGATGTGTCTGCCGATTTATCATGATACATGTGAGCCATGCCCCTTCACCCACAAGGTCCTTACGAGTCAATGATGTCGTCTTCCGAATCCAACGAGGACCAAGAGCGATGGTGAAAGTTGACCATGTTGATCGCCTACATCGCTACAATGGTAGCAATTATGACGTTCTTTTTCGGGACGGACAATGCTAAGAGGGGGGGCAATGTTACGTGGTGACAAGTAATAAAACGAAATGCAG
Source organism: Neoascia interrupta (assembly GCA_947623515.1). Classification (NCBI taxonomy): domain Eukaryota; kingdom Metazoa; phylum Arthropoda; class Insecta; order Diptera; family Syrphidae; genus Neoascia; species Neoascia interrupta. The sequence continues at coordinate 4,146,330 of OX392464.1, read as the reverse complement.
AAATCGCTGAATGCACCCATCGATTAACTTTACGAACGCACCCTCTCGATTCACATTACGAACGCACCCAACTGTCATTTCAGTCAGCTGACAGCAAAGTGATATTCAAAGTTCCAATTTCGATATCGAAAATTTCTCCTGCATGGAATTCAGCGAAAGAGTGTGAATGGAATATTACTAAAGGGGAACGTACCAGAAGGTGCTTAATTTGTATAAATACAAGGGTGACAGTTGACATTGATATTTTAAGCGTTGACTTGTGAAAATCGAAAGTAAAGTAAAAAGTGATCGAATTGAAATAAAGTGTTGAACTCTAAATAGCGAGTTGAAATAAGAGTGATTTGAATTTAAATAAGTTTTGTTTGATACTGAACCAGTCTGTTTAAATGCATTCAGTTTGATGTACTGAATCAGTCGATACCTTTATCAAACAGCCTTCGTGGCTTTTTTCGGGAAAATGACATTCGAACCGAGTCCTCAGAACAACTCCAACTTCTTTTCATTAGTATTTATTTTTTGTATCGACAAAAATAGTTCTCCACTAAAAAACTGCTCATTAGATGTTCTGAAGATAGATTCTACATTCATTTTAGGCGCAGACAACATATCCTAGCTTAAATTAGTCTTAACTCTACGCAAAGAAACTGTTATGCGGCGACAAGAAATAAAACAACACGCAGGAGTCGCTGAATGCACCCGCTCGATTCACTAAACGAACACACCCAACTGTCATTCCCGTCAGCTGACATATTCCAAGTTCGAATTTCAATTTCCCCTCCATGGAATTCAGCGGAAGAGTACCAATGGAAAACTACCAAAGGGGGAGTATGGAACGTACTAGAAGGTGCTTAATTTTGTATAAATACACGGGTGACAGGCACGTACAGGACAGTTACATTTTAAACTTTGACTTGTGAAAATCGGTAATAAAGTAAAAAGTGATTGAAGCGAAATAAAGTGTTGAATAACAGTGTGATTTGAATTTAAATAAGTTTTAAGCTTTATTCAACGAACCCCAGGCAAAAACAATGCCATTGACAGCTTTAACTTTAACCGAAGAACCACAGTGGCGTAGCTGCAGCGTCAGTAGTAGCGGAAGTAAGATCTGTCAAAAGTTGACACACATGTATTCAGTGTTTTACGCACACAATATTTGGCGGCAGCGGCAGTGCGTAAGAGTTGGCATTTCGCTTCAAGTAAAGTAAAGAATGCAGAAAAAGAACGTGGAGAAATTTATCGAAATTATGAAAGATCAAGAAATTTTATAGAATTTGTGTCACCGCTTAAAAAATATAATAAAAAGAAAGCTAATGAGTGGAAACTCTCAGGCATTGCTTACAAACGAGGTATCTGTCTGACATAAGCGCGCTTCACAATTATGGTCGAGTTTTTCCTGTGCCGCGCCGCATAGGTCCGCGCTTCATACTGATGCCACTGCTTCTGCACACTACCGCTGTGGGCATTGTGGCCCTACGGTAACTTTGGTCAAACATAGCATTATGCCTAAGGTAAGATTAGGTTAGGTGGCTGTCCCCGCTTTAGTGATACAACTTGTAGGACCGGGGTTACCAGCCTGAGAGCTTAAATAATAACGACCCGTTTTGGATGAGAGAAGTCGAGGCAAACTGTAACGGTGTAAGGCTTTTTTTAATCAATGCTGGATAGGTTAGAAACTTACCCGAAAAAGGGAAAAGAAGGCTGGGGGTAACCGTTTCGGTGTGAACCACTGTCAGCAGAGTTGAGGGTTCCAAAGTGGTCTCGTCGCGGGACTATTGGACTCCAGAAAGGAATGTGGATGGGAGGGGAGGGCTTGGCATGAATTGGAGGGAATAACTTGAGGTCGAGAGTAACCGTTTAAGGTGTGAACCCGCGTCAATAAGGTAGTGGAAGAGGTCAGTGAGGGATAGTTCTATATGAGGAGACAAGGCAGAGATCGCTCCTCTAGTAAGAATCATCTAGTCTCAAGGATGAGAGCAGAGTTAAACGATTTTGGCTGAAAGCCCTGCCCGGCGAGAATTCTTAGATAAGACGCTTATGCAGGGCAACCTTCTTCTGTATCATATGCCTAAAATCCAACAGTACACACTGTCTACCAAAAATCTTAAAAAGGTACCTTAGCTTTTTTCATTGATATTGTAAGCTGTTCTAAAGATTTTAATGAAATTATTACGACGAATTGCATGGTTTTTCGACTTTTGATCGTGAAACGATGAACTGATTTCGAAGCGTCAGAATAAAATGTTCTCTGTCTGAGCACAACGGGGACTAGGTAATTAGAGCGATTATTTTTCGTGTTTTTATTTAATAAAGAAGGTAGGTAAATATTTTATAGCTATGCGATATAATATTGATAATGAAACCGAAATAAAATCTCTCCAGCTGTCAATTTTTGCGCGGCCGTAAGCTCGTGTTGCAAATTTATGTCGCAGCCTATTTGACATAAAGAGCTAGAGTCTCGGGCGAGCTGTCAAATGAATTTCAATCATGGCAATGTGTGGGTTGTTCACCAGCGTTTTCGCTGTGTCGCACGCCGACTTTTTCGAAAAACTGAAAAACCCTCGCCGAGGTCGACGGCTATCGTGAGTTATGATGGCATGCTGTTGAGAAGACGTTTTTTTCGAAGCTAATAGGTAATTGCTGCAAAATATAAACTACATATTCATGTGCAATAAAGTCGACAAATTTTAGATATATATCTTGTTTCGTCACTGTTCAGTCAAAACTGTCGCCGTGGTTTCTCGCTTTCATTGTGTAGTAAAAAACGATTTCTCTGGTATCGCGTTATTGCTGCCGATCTGGCTTAACGCTTTCGCGCTGATTGTGAAACGGGCATCACAGAAACACTTGCTGCACGATTTTCCGTCATCTTGTGTCCCGACTTTAAAGTCTCTATAAGGTTCTGTGAAATTAATTTTTTAGTTCCATCAGTCATGAATGAGATTCTCAAGGTAGGATGCGTTGCGTTGGGTATGCAACAGACATGCAAGCAATAGACAAGAGTCCCTTTCCTTGCAGATTCACATGAAATACCTAAGCCTTTTGATTTTCACAATCTCTTAGTGGAAAACAACTCGATCAAAACAATAACAGTTCCATGCTCCCATATGATCCATCTGAAGCAAAGAAGTGGTGCAGCAAAAACACTTTTAACAGGATCACCATATCCATTACATTCGTTTAAGCAAACCGCAAAAGTTAAGATGAGAAATGGTTGGTGTTTTCCAGACGAATGACAATAACATATCACAACACTTTCATTTATGTCGCATCGTGTAGATACATTTTTCTTGTATGGCTTTGGAAAACCAAACAAATTTTATTAGTTCTGAATGATTGATTAAGGAAACTTAAGCCACATCCATTCATTTACACAAACACTTAACATTAGAAGGAACGATGGATTGAGGTTTTTAGATATGAATCACAAGGATGTGACCTCACTTAAGCTGCAGTACACAAACTAACTCCCTTTTTTGACAGGTTCTTACGACTGTAGGCCAATTGATTCGATTCACTGAATTTATACTCATACACTTGGATCCATGTGGGGCAAACATCGAGACTTGTTACAATGTAACAATCCACTTCAATCTTGAAGTCAATGATCCGCGTATTTAGAAAAATTCCTTCATCGCAAGATGCCAATGATACTCGAAGCTCATTCAACACTTTGGGTAATTCAATACTCCCTCTGGTATAATGGCGATAAGGTTGCAGAAAAAAAACAAAAACAAGTTTAATTACTCGAGAGGGAAACTCATCACAAGGCGTAAGAAACAATCTTCACTCGAAACACACCTTTGAAGCCCGAAATTTCGCGATCTTGAGGCGGAAAAGTTCACAGGTTCCTCAAGTGGATGGCATGAAAACTAAACTAAATCCTCTTAACTCGCAGCGACTGAGGCGACCAGATTAACTGTGCGATGTCAACGTCGACTGTGGTGTCTGGATGCAACCGCAAGCACCCCCCATCAGACCCCACAACGCAGTGTCGTAGTAGGAAACTTGACACCCCTCGTATACAGTGGAGGAGCGAAAAACAAAAGCGAGTAATATTTTAAACAAACGTCTTATATGTACAAGGGGAATGGAAGGTACTGCTTGCCATCAAACATCGACAGCAATCCAAAGTCATGTGGTGGATTGTCGCAAGTCGCAATCTTCTGGCTCAAGGAGTCCCCCCATCCTGTTTTGTGATAGAGAATAATAAATATTATTGTTGTTTGCTTTGGCACTCGAGCTCGCTCTCTTTCTCTTTGGGTATAATTCTCATCACCAGCTTTTCCTCTTCGTCTTTTACTACGAACCGAAGGGGGTGGGCGCCACTGTGTTCCCCCGTTGTGGTGCCATGCTTGCCCCTGCTGCCTGCCATCCATTCATTCACTCACAATATCGATTTACGATTCCACATCCCACACCACTACCACACATATCGGACAAAGAATGGGAAAATTATATCCGTCATATAATTTTTTTTTTTTCTTCTTCTTCTTGCGTTTTCCTCTTTTCTTCAGTTGACCACCCACCACCATCGCACCATCAGAGAGATGTACATCCTTGGGAGTCCTTCGGCTCCCACTACTTTCCATTACTATCACTTACATCATCCGAGGGAAGAAAATTGAATAACTGCAAACTGGGGGATTTTCAAAACTTGCAAACGGAAAACAACGCGAAAAAGACACCCCCATGCATGCTGACCAAGGATAAAAGGATTTAAAATGTCTTAAGAAGGGCGCACCAAAATAGCCTCTAATGAAAAACGAAAATTAAGCGTTTTTTTACCATTTTTTCCGACGGAGTTTCTTATCTCCTGTTTAGCAGAACGAAAGTTTTCTGGGAACGAATTTTTGGCCCCCTTTTCCTCTAATGACCAAGGACTGAAAAATTTTCTTTCTTCACACGCACCAGATACACTTTGCACTTTACGGTCTCGCACTTTGCATGCTAGTAGAGAGTCGAGTTTGGGAAAAATTTCAATTCATGTTTTTTTTTAAGTTGTTAATTTTGTGTCGAATTGGAAAATAGGTTTTTCACAGCGCAGCACTAAAATAAAAGAACGACCCGTGTACAAAGATGGAAAACCTTTTCGTTCGCTATTTGGTTCTATACTCGCTAACCGTTGGTGGCTCGATGGTGAGGTGCTCTTAATTTTCTTTGATAAGCTTTTGCTGTTCTGAACTGAACTGTTTTTGTTTTTCTCGGCGTACAAGGAGCCGCGAGTCCATCCACCAAACCAAGTCATGTGAAGTTTCTCTTTAATGAAATAAGCCCAAGCGCCACACCGAAAAGGTGATGTGGGGTTTCCGTTTTGAATTCTCATCGCGTGCATGCGTACATGGCATGTTGTCGACCTCTTGGACACCCCCGCCGCGCACACGAGCGACGAGACGAACACATCCAATCCAACACACATGTATTTCTATGGAGCAAAGGGAAGAGAAACAGTGTTTTTCTCTAAATGCCAAAGGGAAGCGTGACAGAGCTTTTTGGTTGACTTTTTTTTTACTTTTTCAAACCCCACACAAGTTTGACATTCTCGTGTAGTGGCGTTTGAGCATTAATTTCCTTTCAGGATGTTTCAACTATGCTAAAAGAGATTAATAGAAGAGGCAAAAAGAGCTTTCTATCGGCAGATCACAAGTACACTTGATTCGATTTGTCATTTTGACACAAATGTTGGGTGGTATGGTTGGTATGGATACCGCAGTGATGTGTCAACTCTGGTTTAAATTTTAAAGCCAGAGTTGACTAATGACTGCAGTACGGTAGCTATTTCGAGTTTTCAAATTAGATTGGGTTCTAGGGGATATTTTATGTCAGCTAAGGGGTTATATAGGTAGGTTGTGTGCGGCCTTTAATTTGGTCATCGAGTTGAGTGTATTCTCCGGAAAGTTAATCAACAAGTACCTAACTGACAAATAAGGAGTTAGCCAGTAAAATTTATCTATAGGGACGTTGAAAAAGTTGAGAAAGAATGCACCCTGTCAAAGAGAGTGTGAAACTAAAGGCTATAACAAAGCTGCGTTACGCCAACGTTCATTTGACAACTTAAATTAAAAGTTACCACAACGTTGCTTTGACCATCCAACGATTTTTTCGATTTTTTACGTATAAGAAAGTCTTGTAAAGGCAGAAAAATTCAACATAAAGAATTTCTGGGTGCATTTTAACGTTTCTGTGAACCTAGAATTGTTGGCTTTCGCGATGGTTTGTGTTCTTGTTGATTTGTTGATGTTTAGTATGGCTTTTAATTGTTTTTTGACGTTCTTTCAACGCGGTTGTAAAGCAACGGGAAGGTTACGGGACAAAGCAAACGACAACGCAGCTTGGTGGCATTGCCTTAAAGGTTGTTTCACAACAAGCGCGTCAGCGTTAAACCAGAGCGGCAACGTCAACGTGAGAAAGATCGACTTTTTTGACTGTTAAGTCCGAGAACATAAAACGAGAAACAGATCACACCAACAACATTGGCACCGACAGCAACATTTTTGTGCCCAGTGTATTTAATGAATGGCATATAAATATATTACCTATCACAGCAACACTGAGATCAACATATCAACGATAGTTACCCTAAATTTCAATGCAGCTGTGCAAGTGTAACCAGGACCGCCGAACGAAAATCGAAATAATTCTTTCGAATAGATCCATAAATTCGGGAGCGAGCCTAGCAACATATCAACTCATCACCCCACCGCCAGTTATGAAATGCCTTTTTTAAGGTTTTTAACATATTTTTATGCTTTGTAATTTGGTCAGCGCCACTTAATATTTTTTTTTTGCATTTAAAATTCATTTTCACCCCAATCCTAAGCCAATAAATCAGTGCTTATTGTGGTTTTGCTTGCTTGAATCTATGTACATATATTGAAAGTATTATAGTAATTTACTTGACTCTTACAAAAAGTACAGGCCCTAAGGAAACTACAGGCCTGGGGGTAGTAACTCCTCCCCCCTTCTCCACGGGACAGAGGGCTACCAAACTCACAATGAAGTTCTGGTAAGAAATACACACTCAAGAAGTTGCCACTTGTGTCCACAATGGAGTATGCTATTTAGGAAGTCGAATGACAGCTGACAGCTTTGCTTTCTTTCTTTTTCTGCACTGACCTGCACTGACCTTGATGGAGCAGGGTGCTAATTCCATCGTCATATTGAAAAGTATACGGAATGGTTCTAGTTGGCTCTGCGGTTACCGATAAAAATAGTTATTCCAGTATAAAAGGATTCGGGCAGAGTATGCATCCCTGAGGCACACCATCGGGAGCATATGTTTAATCATTTAATGCAAAAGCTCTATTGTGTCATAGATGACTTTAAACAACTTATATTGACAGCTTGATGAAATATGACATTTAAATTAAGAAATCCTGAATGAAAAACTAGTTAGCTCGTTCGTTACACTGATTACAGCCCAAATCGATTCTTTTCGCTTCTTGCCCAAACCACATCAAGAGAAAACTATATGGCAAGAATTTAGTGTGACAAACGAAAAAGAAACGACTTGATATAGGAAAACCGAATTCCTTTGCAATCCGCCTTAGGCATTGTTCCTTAAGCTGAAATGTTTTTTCCCTCTTTATAATGGTTGTCAATAAAAACCACTCCAGCCGATATGATTCCCCTAATTAATAGTTCTCAATGTGACGCAACAAAAGTGCATTCATACACACAAGACACAAGGACCCGTCGATCGCAAAGGTGTCAAAAAGTGCAAACCACAATAGAGACCCAGATGTCCTTCGTTCTATATGGCACGACACTGCGGTTTAAGCAGAGACATAGACTGCTCGTCTCCTTTCCATGTACAAATGCAACGATATATCCTTCTTCATCCATGAATCTATATATATACATACAGATATATGTACCTTGTTGACTATGTGACTTTCACTAGAAATCCTATTCATTGCGCGTTCCCTTTTTAGAGGATAATAGGCGCAGCGTCCGTCCATCATAGAGCCTTTGAGAGTATCGTTACACCCTTATTTTTATTTTTTCCACAACCAAAGTGGCTTGTATCGTTTATACTTCCGCAGAATGTAGACAAACAAAAGGTGAAGAAGGGTGGAAATTATTGTTATTTATGATACGGGACTTTTGTTAAATGTTGACGTCGGGCTGCTCTTTCAGATGTCTTACTATTAGATCAAACCAACTCGGATGAGTGTTCTTTTTGCATTCATCCCTTTCGGCACATATTTGAGCAATTTGTAGAACGAAATAATAAACATGGCTGCGGGTTTGGATTTAATTATGCAAAATAAGTTTGCCAACCTTAACAAAATTCTATTTGACCCTATTTTCTTTGAGAGTGGTACCTATACCTAACCCTGTTCCTACTTTAAAAAATGTAATTCTACGAAAAAGGCTTAGTGTCTGGTACTAAAAGATCAATAACCGATTGCCCATATAAGCTTAGAAATACTTGATGCTGGCTGAAATAGGTATACTTTCAGCGGCTGTCTGTCAACGATTTGGTTAGAAGCATTGGAAAGAACCTCGGCATTTTGGTCGATTATCAAGAAAGAAGACCCTTTAGTTTAGCAGTTTTTTGGTGCATTGATTCTTATCAGTGGCCTTTACCAGCTATCGCCGTTTGTCGCTCACATAAGATCCAATGCTTGTTAAGCTTATCGCTACGGAGCGACTGTTCTGTCGGCCGTCGAAAAATGTCCTTAGCGTCTTGGGAATAAATAAACCCGAGTGGAAGGTCTACGATAAGACTCAATGTACCTACCCAAAAACTGTTTTGTCGCTTCGGAAGACAAGGCTTACTTCAACTGCCAACTGCGCAAACTTCTAGGTTGACGCGTTTGAGTTTAGACCATCAGGAAGCTTGAGTGTATGTTTACATATTAACCGAAAACAAAAAGTGCGCCGTCCTTGGGCGAAGAAAAAAATACAGCGGCTTCAAATCGATATCCCCCACCTTCTCCATTTGACATATAAGCTGCCAAATGCAATCTTGAATCCTGATCCAGCTAATATTGACTTTTTAGTTTTGCCGTGCATGGCAACCCGCAACACAAATGACAACGAAAAGGCTCACGGGTTTCACCCCGGCAAAATAGGCAAAAAAAGAAAAATTGAAAAGCGCAGTGTCTCAAAATGAATGGCTACTTGAACGGCCAACTTTTGTAGGTATATTTAACCTGGTAGCTGTATCCTATCCCTGTTTGTTTGGAATAAGCCCTGTTTCTGCGGTTATTAAAGTCCTGTACCGATCACCAAAAGTTACCTTGTAAGCGAAGACCTTAATCGACTCAACCGTGCTGTGTCACCGAGGCCTAATATGGATAAAAGCTTCTACGTAGGACATTAGTTCCAATGTAAATTGGCCTATAATCACGTTAAACAATTTACATTTTAAGCTGTAAGACAGTAGGTCAACCTATTCAAGAGGTTTAACTTTTGGCGTCAGAGATGGCTACGAAGCGTAGAGGAATTGATAGCAGCGCCTAGGCGAGTATAGAGTCTTTGATTCCATGCTAAACCAGGTAGAATAGTAGTTACACCATTAGTTTCCCCTCTTAAAGGCATTGAACTTGCGGGGGTCAAGTCATTGTGTTTCTATGCCGTCTTTTTTTGTTTCGTTTATGCATAACTTTGAAAAGGGGCGTGGTCCAACCGCCCTTATTACAAACTATCAATATTAGCATATATATCTCCAAGTTTCACTTAAATGTACGCCAAAACGCCCTTAAAAGAGGCGTGGCTAAAAAACGTACATGAGTGAAATCTAGAACGGAGTCTCGTTTCCTAAAGTGCTTATTTTTACTTCTTATTCAATCACAATCATTAGTTAAAATGTTTTTAATTTGGAGCAAAAATATTGAATAAAACGCATTTGAAAATGTACCTTTTAAATCGATGCCGCTAAGGAAGGCTTAGAGATTATTTGGTTTTAATTTTTTATACCTTAAATCACCAGGAGCAAACAAATGTCGGATTTCAGCTTTTGTAGACGTCTTACAGAAGCTGCAAAACTGGAGGTAGTCGCACATTTATACCGATTTTCGGCGTGTCTGTGGGCGGATTTCAAAAACTTTGACACTTGAACTGCTTCGCCTGTGCACCAAACTTCAACTTTCTATCTTAGATTTAAGGCCTTAAAAAAATGAAACACACAAACAGACGGACACGGCTTATTCGTTTCAGAATTCGGTCTCTATCATATGCCCTTAAGGTCTTGAGGTCTACCATTATTATTTCACCGTGTAAGAAACAAACTATGTGACAAACTTAATATACCTCCTATCCCTCGGGTGGAATATAAACACGGCGCGTCAAGACTGTAGTAACTTACTTACTTAAAGTGGCGCTACAGCCCGGGGTTGACCTGGGCTTCAGCCAACAAGCTTCGCCAGCCAGCTTTGTCTCTAGCTAGCCGTCTCCAGTTTCGTACGCGAAGTTAGCTGAGGTCCCCTTCCACTTGCGTGCGCCACCTGAGTCTCGGTGCTCCTCTACCGCGCCGTCCCTGCGGTGTGGATTCGAAGATTTTCCCGGCCGGGGCGTTGGTGCCCATCCGCTCTAGATGACCCAGTCATCGTAGACGTTGTGTTTTGACTCTTTTGGCTAGGTCGGTATCGCTGTACAGCCCGTACAGTTCGATGTTATATCTCCTCCTCCACTCTCCGTCTATACAGACGGGACCGTAAATCGTCCGAAGAATTTTCCTCTCGACGCAGCCTAAAGTATTTTCACCCGCCTTTGACAGGGTCCATGCTTCTGCACCATAAAGCAGGACTGGGATGATGAGGGTCTTATACATGGACACTTTAGTTGCTCGAGAGAGGGCTTTGCTACTCGATGGTGATGTTTTGTCCAAGACGTCGGTGTTGGGTGTCTTTTCTTGATGACAGCCTACACTTGGTTTTGCCCTCATTGACTGCTAAGCCCATATTCGCCGCTTCGGTCCCAATACTCACGAAGGCTTCACTGACATCACGCTTTGTTCTACCGATTATGTCAATGTCGTCTGCGTATGCGAGTAGTTGATGCCAAAACTAGACAATGCGCTATATAGCTCGTCTTTATAGATGCTGTCATACGTGGCCTTAAAATCGATGAAGAGGTGGTGTGTATCGATTTGGCATTCCTGGATTTTCTCCAAGATCTGCCGCAGTGTGAATATTTAATCGATGGTGGACTTTCCTGGCCTAAAACCACACTGATATGTGCCTATCAGATTGTTGGCGAACGGCTTCAGGCGTTCACACAGTACAGCAGAAAAGATCTTGTATGCGATGTTAAGAGGGTCTCCTTTCTTCAGGTTCGGGCAAACAATGCTGAGGTTTCATTCGTCGGGCATGCTTTCTTCCGACCATATCTTGCACATGAGCTGGTGCATGCTCCTAACCAGGTCATCGCCAGCGGATTTAAAAAGTTCGGCAGCTAGGCCGTCTGCACCCGCTGCTTTGTTGCACTTGAGCTAGACACAGCTACTTTCACCTCCTCCAGGTCGGGTGGGCGGTATCGTTCCTATGCTTCGTCGGTAACGTCTTCGCCCGGGTTGAATGGTTCGTTCTGCCTGACAGCGGTATTGGGTTCGTCCTCGCCGTTATACAGTCTGCAGAAGTGGTCTTTCCAAATCCTCAGCTGAAGTAGCCACAAAACTGTAGTAAGCGCCAGTCGCAAACAATGTGAAATGACATTTTTGGTAATTTTTTGCACGTACATTTCATGCTCTGTACTTCAATAATGCTGGGGTTAAATTTAAACCATCCAAGGATGATTTTTCATTACAGACTTCAGTTTATTTTCGAAAATCTTACTGTCAAAAATAATACTATGGAAACGCCATGCATAAAACAGAACTACAGCTCCCGGCTATATATTGTATTCGCTCGTTAGAGAATATATGTGTTCAACTTTGACCATCTTTAACTACTTTACAGGTTTCTAATCAGATGCGGAGTTCACTAAGGTTATCTAAAGTAGATAAAGGATTATCAAATTTAGTGGCAATCAGTACGCTCAAAAATAACACTAAACTTTGCATTTCATTCTTTTTTTTTTAAACAAAACAAACAATTTTGTTAGTTTTTAAAGTCATTTTGACTGCAGGCCCGCAATTGGTCTATACTCTATAATACAATTGTCACAAGATAATTATAAGGTTATCCCATATGTGACAACCGCTTGCACAGATAATTTTTCACAGAAACATGCAAAACAACTACTATTTCACACAGAAAAAACATTTAAAGAAGTTCATACGGTTCACCAGAGTTGATTCGGGATTAACTATTCCTAAATTTGGCGAGCTCCGATCTATATTCAGCCCGGATCAATATTCACTGAAAAACTTATTTTTAGGGTTAATCTCAGTTTAACTCGAAAACTTGGATAATTTCGCACTGAAAAACTGGCCTTAGCCGAAAACACCTCAGCCGACTCCACTGCAGGCCTTAACAAGCGTGTTAAGCTAACTTCTTGACGAAATAATAAATTTAGAAGTCCAAAAAGTTTATCGAAGAAGTGAGGAAAACCTGGAGTCGGGTAGCGCACGTTAGTGTAAAAAGGCCTTAACCACTCTTGTGTGTTAAACAAGATTGAAGGATGTGAAAGCGTGTTGGTTGAAACCCATTAGCCCATCCAGATTCTACTTTGATTTGGATAGGCAAAAACTGGGGTATTGCAAAAATGCCCCACACAGCACTTGCACTAGGCACCAAAGCGTCCATCGTGTTCTCTAAGAAATCATCGGCACGGAAACTTGCTTTTGCATTGGTCACGCATAAATGTTTTAAATTTTTATATATCTAGAGCTAGAAAAAAATGTGTAAGTCTCCATTGCTCCAGTCGAATAAATACCAATGGAAAATCACCAAAAGCGAAACTTCTAGGGCCGAGCCTGATGACAAGCTCAGACGACATAGTTGTTTCGAACCTTTGAATATTTGACTTGACGCCCCCCCTCGGGTGCACTTTATTAGCTTATTGCAAGCTTAACTTAAAACTAAGAATTAAAACAATCTAAACTTACTGTAACTTAAAGCTAAGAAAAAAAGGGGAGATTAGAACTTTGGGATATTAAGGGTTTTCGGGATTGGGTAGATTTAAAAGACTCTTTTTAAGTGTGCTCTTGGTACTACTACGGTTAAATGATTGTGCGTGCTTGTTACAGATAGGTAACATTCTAGAAATAGGTTCAGTGACCATAGTTAGTGCGATGGGATTTCAGTCGGAACAAACGTACTGATCGAAGGTTCCGGGCGTTAGGATTGAAGGTGATTAGCTGTAGGAGTTGTGGGCTACTAATGTTGCCATTAAGAAGTTGGTGGATGAAGAGAATATTAGCAATCTCGCGTCACCTTTTTAAGGACTGCATATCGATTAATTTTAATCGATTTTCATAGAATGGCAAAATTATGGGATCTGTCCAATCAAGGCCACGCAAAGCGAAGTGAAGAAATCTTCTTTGGACTGCTTCCATGCTCTGTATATGAATTTGTTGGTAGGGAGACCAAATTGGACTGGCATATTCAAGGAGGGGTCTAACATAAGTCACGTAAAGGGCTTTGGTAACGTAGGGGTCTGAGAATTTTTTTGACCATCGCTTCACAAAACCAAGTGCGGAGTTAGCGCGGCTTATTATGTTGCTACGAAAGTTAAGCTCGCTATCACAGATAACTCCTAGATCGCGAATTTCACTAGTTGTCGGCACCGGTATGTCATTGATAAAGTAAATTCTAGAGGGTCGAACGGTACGTTTGCGGGAGAAAGTAATTGCCTGGCGTTTATTGAAGTAAGGTCCAAAAGGTTCCTTTTACACCACTCTGAGAATCGGTTAAGGTCGTTCTGTAGATAAAAGGCATCCAAGGGCGAGGAGATTACCTTAGAGATTCTCATGTCGACTGCAAAGACAGATAAATCAGAATTTATCATGCTCATATTAACATCATTGATTGCAAGTATGAAGAGGATTGGTCCTAGACGACTGCCTTGAGGTACCCCAGAGGTTGCATTATTTGGGTCTGAGACCGAGGATCTGAAAACGACTCTGTATTGTCGATCCTCCAAGTATAATTTGATCCATTTGACAAAACAAGGGTGAAAGCCGAGCGCTTTGAGCTTAAAAACTATAACTTGGTGCGCGAGTTTGTCAAAGGCCTCGCTAAAATCGGTGGCAATGGCGTCAACTTCCTTTCCATCTTCTAGTGCACACAAAGACTTAGAGATAAATTCAGTAAGGTTTGTAGTGGTGGATTTGCCTTTTAAGAACCCTTGCTGGTCGATGGAAATAAGTGGCTTACAGTGAGGAAGGATTTTTTGGTAAACGATGTTTTCAAAGAGTTTGGGTGTACATGATAGTTTTGCGATTGGCCTGTAGTTGCAAACATCATTCTTATGGCCCTTCTTATGTCTGGGAATAATGTAAGGGTCTTTCCAGCATGGAAACACTCTTGTTGTGTTAGACTAATGGAACAAGGCAGTAAGAGGGCCCACCAAACTATTGATGCATTTTTTGAGGACTACAGCCGGGAGACCATTGGGGCCGGTAGCATAATCATATTTTAGCTTTATTATATTGTCTCTTACCAAGGCTTGGGTTATATTTACAGCAAAAGAGATGTCTGGGGATAGTTGCTCATATAGCCGAAGTAATCGAGATCAGGGGTGGAATCCTCTAAAGTGATGGCTGATGGTCACCATATTGATTATCAAAATTGACCATCACCCAGCTCTTGCTCTCTGTAAAGTGATCACCAAAAAAATTTTAAAACTTGGCAGCACATACATTTTCAGCTGTCAGTTGATGTCATTTCAATACAGCGCTTCACAAATAAATCTAATTTACTTTTGTTTACATTTTTCGGCAAGTGCAATTACATTTATTTTATTACTGCGATGTAAAAATGTACGTACATATTTTAAGTTATTATTTTAGTTTGAATTCTTCAATTCATTAATTCAAGGTTTCAAGCAAATAAACATCAAATCGAAAGGATGGCCGATTTCATGGCAGCCCACCCCTAATTACCGAAAAGCTACGATTCACGACTTACGACCTACGACTTTCATGTGTTGGAAAAACCACTCAACAATAAAACGGAAACATTTTTGCTAATTGTAAGTCAAAATGGTCCTCCAAAAAAATCAATCCCATAACGGAAAATAAAGACTTAGAATATTGCGTGTAGCAGTCCTTAGACTTCGAGTTATCCACTATCGTTCTTATTGGTTTTTTGACTGCAGAACAAACTCACTGAGTTACAAATATTACAGGTACACATAGGTAATCACTAAAACTGACGGAGTTCAGAAAAAAACACAAAAAGAACCCAATTATTGCAAAAACACGACTAGCTTTAATGGAAAGTGACACTAAAATAGCTGTCAGCTGAAATTCATCACAAATGGTGATGATCACTGTGATCATCACCTTACGGGATCCCAAATTTAAAAATGTGATGATCAACTATCAGTTTTCACCTTAGAGGATTCCTCCCCAGGTTTTATGGTGGATTCGGAGAATGATTGGCAGAAGAATTGCGCAAAGAAGTTCGCAATTATCTTTGGGTCTGCTGACGTATTATGGAGATGAAAGTTGGGGGAAAGCCGTCAGTTTTTTTTTAATATTAACAAATTGGTAGAAACTTTTTGGATCAGATATAATCTTAAATTGCATGCGGTGAAGATATTCGAGGTATAAATGCTCACAGAGATCGGAAAAGCAGCTGGTATTCGGATCGAGTTCTTAAGAATGTTTGCCATAATTTGTTCCTGTTGTTTCGAAGTGACCGTAACTCGTTGGTTTACCAGGGCTGGGCTGACGTGCAGTCTTCACGAACTAAGAACGGAACCGATTTCTCAAAACAGGGAAAAATTGCAGAGTAGAATGTTGCGAGGGCTAAGTCTATACTTGTAATTTCAGTAATAGAATCGAAGGTTATGTTACTAATTAGGGTGATAAGTTTGGTAAAATTGGCTTTACAGAAGCTGAAAGCAAAGGAATTTTCCGAGCTAATTTGAACATTGACATTGTCAAAAAAAAAGTTTAGAGATAAAGGTAGGGGGCGTCAACTGCAGTTAGAATATGAGGACTTTTGAAGACTATAAAGTTATCCGTATCAGATGTAAAGACATGGTCGAGGTGTCTATTCATTGAGTTGGGGATACTATTCATTTAATATAAACCGGAGTTTGACACACAATCAATGAACAACATTTCTTTTTGGGATGTCACATTTGTTGTCACGAAGTGAGACTCATATCCTCTGATATGAGCCCATTTTAATGCAGGAAAATTAAAGTCACCCATGAAAATAATTCTATCATCAGCATTTAACACTCCGGTTAAATGCTGATGATTAAATGACGGATTTGTTCTATTTTCTATTTTTTTAAGTGCAACGTTTCTTCTGTACGATGCAATACAAATTAACGTGACAACTCACTAAAAAACTCACTCCGTTTTAGGCGCATCTCTATACGTACACATTGATATTAACCAAGGCGAAAAACTTTATATGTGCATACGAAATTATTTAGTCATATATCGAGTCTTCGAATCTTTACGGTAAAGGCCTAAGGCAAGTAACATTAGGCTCACTCAGTTAGATACTTACAGCGCGGCGGTTTATTTTGGTTTTTCGATTAAGGACAAGTTTCACTGGATTGGACTTTTAGCAGATTTTTTAAACATTCGAGTTAAAACCTCGAGAGTAGCACAAGGCAATCGTACCGAGATCCAATTAGTGGATTCACAAAATTTGTCAAGTTTTCCAACACGATGTATATAGTTTTTTTAGTTAGTCTCTTTTTTAACAAAAAATCGACACCTCTATTGCGGGTACGTGAGAAAAACACTGAATTTGATTTCAGATTTTGCATAAGCAAGAACGCGCAAACTGGGGACGAGAGCGGTTTATTTTTAAAGTCCATTGATCTGACTTATCTCCGAGATGACAAGTGTTTTGGCTTCAATAAAATACCGATGTGACTACGGAATCTCTCTCGGATTATTTGCAAAAAAAAAATGTCACGATAATGAATCTATCTTTTTCCAATGCCCCTAAACATACACCTACAAAAGTCGCAGTGCAAGGCGATAAGATATTTCGCACTAAGAGGGACTTTGTTCTCAACACTTGTTCCCATCGTGCATTAACACTTGTACATTAATTTGTATAGAGGTTAATTATCGTGTGATTCGAATTCTTCGGAATTCAATTGGCGCACAATGCTAGACACAGAGACGCTGGCTATATTCAATCCAGGATAACAGGTACTATTGTCGGCAATGTTATTTCAGGCCAGAACTACAGCAACCGGACGATCAAAGGTGCAAAGCCTTAATAAAAATTTGCCAATAAAAACCATATGACAACTACCATGAGGAGGACGACTTCATATAACTGGCTTACAAAACAGAACCCGCATGTCCCAGTGGAAAACCCTTAAGGGACGAACGCATTGGTGCAACACATTTGAAGTTTACCGACCGAATGAATTGAAGAATGGTGCTCGATCAGCAAACAAAACCTGTAGTGTGCCTATCTGTTTGCGAAAGATTGCAACAAAAGGACATTGCAGCGCTCCTCACATCTCCATTCGACAAGAGTGTTGACAGTTGACATTAATACAGCGCGGTATCCTTTTGACTTTTGCCAAATCAAAGAGGAAAAATAAAATATCCGAAAAAAAACTATTCTTTTTGAAGGAGGACATAAATCAATAAAAGCGAGAAATGTCATCATGCACCTAGTGCAATTTATAACGCACCTCTATCGTTCGATATGGCCAGGCATTATGGAAGTTTGTTTTCTATCCTATCGAGAGAAACCTGCTGGAAAACCACACTTTGGTCAGGGGTTTGTCCATGGTGTGATCTTCGAATGTAATTTGAGTCCGATGCGGTGAGATATCACTGAAGTGTGTGTTTTCTTTGTGCCCATATGACAATGGACGAAAAGTGTTTTATTTTCAAAAAGGCTCTCTGCATGTTTAAGGACTATGCTGGAGTTGTGTTCCTCAAGAGGATACAAATATTTTTAGTAAATAGGGATTATCCATATTTTAGGCACATGCGCGTCAATACCTGATCAGAACCAAGTACTAGAAATACAACATTTCACTGCAGGCAAGAGAAGAACTCGATTCTTGTTGTGTAGTTCTAAGGCGCGTTTTTCAGCGTACCAAGCGGATAAGGTGGTCCCAGAGCTAAAATGTGTTGGGGTTAATCGGAGATTAACTCATTTAATGAAGTCATAGACACTTACATTACCAATTTTGCGCTCCCAATGACATTTCAAATTGAAAAGGGAGCTCGAATACTTCAAACCTACTCCGGGTCGCCAAATTTATTAGTTTAACTGAGAATAACCCTGGATTAGAATGAAATAAAAAAGTAAAAATAATAGGTGGATCTGTATTGCCAAAGTTGAGGTCTTTCCATAATTTTACCCACGCAGGCCGCTTTTTTGATCTTTTGTTAAATCTAACCACGCAACAAAAAAAAGAACGCCTTGTAACTTGGGCATAAAGACGTTTTAACCTCGAATTTCCCAATGTTCTCAAACTAAAAACGGCAACCGCAGCACAGGCCTTCTCTGCGAAGCTTCAACAAAAGCCATATGCCACTCTCAGGCTTCAACAAAAGCAATATGCCTTCAACAAAAGCATTACACCAAATGCAGAGAAGGCTAAACATGCATAGAACTTTGGCCGTTAGCCTCTTACTTCGGCTTAGATAGACACCGGCAAGCCTAGCGTTAACACGAAAAATGCCTCGTAAGTCCTTCAAAGCAGCTCCCCCCAGTTTGCGGATAGGGGAACACTCACCAGATATAGTGGGTATGGAAAACATCTGGAGCCGCCCAAAACCAGTAACAAACGAAAATTCCAGGAGCTTTCGTCTCAAAATGAGCGGCTTCCTGGTCAACGTATGTTATCCGAATATTTATTTATTTATTTACCTTTTTCTCTTCCAACATGCAAAAATGGACAACAAACAGAAGTATACCAGATGTTTTTTCCTATTGAATACTCTGCTCGTTATACCATTGTTTTTCTCCGTAAAGGCATAACACTTGCGGGTGTAAGCTATAGCCTACCAGCGTTTGAATTGGATCGAAAAATTATTTTCTCTTCAATCGCGTTTTACTTACTTAAGGTGGCGCTACAGTCCAGGGTGGACCTGGGCCTCAGCCAACAAGCTTCGCCAGCCAGCTCTGTCTCTAGCTAGCCGTTTCCAATTTCGCACGCGAAGTTGGCTGAGGTCCCCTTCCACTTGCGTGCGCCACCTAAGTCTCGGTGCTCCTCTACTGCGCCGTCCCTGCGGTGTGGATTCGAAGATTTTCCGGGCCGGGGCGTTGGTGTCCATCCGGTCTAGATGAACCAGCCATCGTAGACGTTGTGTTTTGACTCTTTTGGCTAGGTCGGTATCGCTGTACAGCCCGTACAGTTCGATGTTATATCTCCTCCTCCACTCTCCTTCTATGCAGACGGGATCTATATCGTCCGAAGAGTTTTCCTCTCGAAGCAGCCTAAAGTGTTTTCATCCGCCTTTGGCAGGGTCCATGCTTCTGCACCGTAAAGCAGGACTGGGATGATGAGTGTCTTATACATGAACACTTTTGTAGCTCGAGAGGTCTTTGCTACTCAATTGCCTTCTTAGCACAAAGAAACAGCGATTGGCAAGAGTTATACTTCGTTTGATTTCAGCGCTGGTGTCATTGTCTGAATTGATAGCGGAACCCAGGTAGACAAAGTCCCTAGCTACCTCAAAGTTATAGCTGTCGTTGGTGATGTTTTGTCCAAGACGTCGGTGTTGGGTGTCTTTTCTTGATTACAGCATATACTTGGTTTTGCCCTCATTGACTGCTAAACCCATATTCGCTGCTTCCGTCCCAATACACACGAAGGCTTCACTGACATCACGCTTTGTTCTACCGATTATGTCAATGTCGTCTGCGTATGCGAGTAGTTGAACGGACTTTTGAAAGATTGTACCTCTGGTGTTGGCGCGAGAGTTCTGCACAATTCTCTCAAGTATGATGTTAAAGAAGTCGCATGACAGCGCGTCGCCTTGTCTAAATCCTTTTTTGACATCAAAGGGGTCGGTGAGGTCTTTACCAACCTTGACGGAACAGCGTGAATTTTCCATCGTCATCCTGCACAGACTGACGAGTTTGGCAGGGATGCCAAAACTAGACATTGCGCTATATAGCTCGTCTCTATAGATGCGTTCATACGCGGCCTTGAAATCGATGAAGAGGTGGTGTGTATCGATTTGGAATTCCTGGGTTTTCTCCAAGATCTGCCGCAATGTGAATATTTGATCGATGATGGACTTTCCTGGCCTAAGGCCACTGACTGTTGAGATTGTTAAGAAGACTGATGCCTCTGTTGTTGGCACAACTCAGAGGGTCTCCTTTCTTCAGAATCGCGTTTTAGTTGGATCGAAAAATAATTTTCTCTTCAATCTCATCCATCCTTAAATTCTTTACGCTCACCATGCGCTGCAGATTTGAAAAGTATCCATAAACGCCTCGCTACTATGTTGGACTGAACCCCGACATTAACAAAGCCTGTTGATCTACCGATCCTCTGGTGAATGAACAACCGCTGCTAACTCGACAGTGTCAAGGCTATTGAGATAGTCGCCAAAGTATATCCGCTTGGTAAGACCATAGCAAGCTTCTTAGGACCCGCTTTAGCTATATAATCCACAAAATAATTTCTCTGAACGAATTGGACAATAAAGGCGAATATCAAAACCTACAAGATTTAAACTTTCGGCAAACTGGAGTTCACCATTGAAATTTTTGGTACGTCAGATATGCTACTGCCTTGGTGTGGAACCATGATTGTCAGAGACCTTCAATAGGAACCCACTTAACGGAATTGCATTAACTTCAGCTGCAACGCAGGATATGACCCTTGGTTTCAGAGAGGCACCTCATTTTGGTTCTCTTATCTAGAAATATAAGACAACACTTTAAACATGGAGTTTTATGGTAACCCGAACTCTAGTTCCTCGACGTCACCTAGCCTTTAAAAACGTCAGCATAATGTCGAGCATGTTGTTTATGCATGGCTTTTAGTGACTTCTGGAGGCTTGTGAAGGGGTTCAAATCCATCGGATTAGCTGTCGGGAAGTTTAAGATTGTCCTTGGTCAAAACATTCTCATGCCTCTACTTGTCTACTAGCATAGGCTTGTATGGAAATGCGCGCACACGACCAACCGCCATGAAACCAATTTAGGGCAACTTTTAAATATGTGTTTCGCCACAGATTTTTTAGTTGCTCGCTGTCAGAAATAATTTCTTAGCGCAGGCAGCTCTATATTCGAGCGTGGATGTCAAACCCTTTTATTTCTTTCAAGTCGTTAACATTTTAGAGAGCAAAGGTTAAAATGTTTCATCTGTATTTGTGTGAAAAACTAGAAAAGTTGCTCATGTGAGCTCTGCTTTCTTGGATCGTGAGTAAACTGTTGATGCTTCATAGAATTGCAAGTGTGTGATTAGCCTTAGGTTCACCACATGCTTGTATTCGGTTATTATAAAATCTCACTTCGGGGATGTGACTACAAAGCCCTCTGTCCTCCGTTGACAAATTATGTTTTATATGGCATTGCGCAGGTGTTCTACCGATTTAAAGGCTTCGAAAAGCAAAATAGTTTGCTCTGAATATTGGACAAGGCACGTTATTTCCTGATTGAGAGAATAATCTTCCATTAACATTCCAGCCGTTAAGAGTTTTTAGGGCACACGGCCAAACCTCCTTTCGCTGTATACTCTCCACAATCCTGAGAAAAACTTGACTCACGTCCGATTGCTTTCTTTAAATTAAGAAAATCGAATGATTAAAAATTCCCAACATAGTCACATACTTGATGAATGCGACATCATGGCATTTGAACCTTATTTCTCTGGTTGCTTAGCTTTAGTTTTTCAGTGCAGAGTGCATTTTTATCAGTATAGCACCAGAGTTAAACCATATTACTCTGGTTCTACACTGATAACAATGGACTCTGCAGTTAAAAACTAAAGCTAAGCAACCAGAGAAATAAGGTTCAAATGCCATGATGTCGCATTCATCAAGTATGTGACTATGTTGGGAATTTTATTCCCAACATAGTTATTTGAATCATACTCGCGAGATTATTGGCTCTTCCCAAGTAGAAATTTGTGACTATAAACGTAAAATTAAAAAGTCTAGTGTCACTTTTCCGTCATTTTTGCACTGTTCTATGACGATAATTTAGCAGTTATACGAAGTTCCGAAAATGCTAAGGTTTGGTAACCGTTTTTTAACAAAGACAAGTCAATTTGGTCAACATTTTGATTTCCATAAAATATGTCACTAAAATGACGGTATTAAAACTGTACTATAAATAAATATAATGTAGGTACCTATCAGTTTTATTTCGGCTATCTATCGGCATTTTCTTTTACACCTAGATATTTCGGTTGAGATCTTTGCGAGAAATGCCCAATAGAAAATGAAGTTTCTTATGAAGCGTACTAAGTACGTGAAGTTTCTTATAAATGCGTGAATTATTCGCCCTGCAGCTTGATAAAAGTTATAAATAAATAAAATATAAAAAGTACTTACTAATATTTGCATTTTTTCCATCGTCAACAAGTCTAAAATAATTAAAGAGTGGGATGAAGACAAATATATTTTTTGCATTTTTAAATCTTTCTCTTTCATTTATAAAAAAGCAGGAAATGTCCGAAACAGTAAAAAACAGTAAACAGACCTAAATTGTAAATGTCAAACCTAATTCTGTTTGTTTTTATCGGTGCACAATAGTAAATTTTTGGTTCGCAAAATCGTCACATTCACTGGAAAAATTTTTACAAATCAAATGGAGTTGGCAAACCGTCAGATGTGTTCCCCATTTATTTACTGCTAACGTTACGAAATCGATAAAAGGGTAATTTTTACTTGCAATTGTGTAGTCTCAAGTGCAAAATGTAGTCGCAGCACCGTAGCATTGGTTTATAACTTCTATTTGGATTCAAGCTGTCACTTCTGACTGAAAAAGCGGACAAAGAAGTTCGAGTTGTTCTCCAGAGTTTGTTACACAAACCCACAAAAAAATGTCATTCACATAGAAGAAAAGCAGGCAAAGAAGTTCGTATACTGGATTAGAGGTTGCTGCAGGATTATCCCACCGAATTCGGCGAGTTAAACTGAGATGAGCCGCTGATTGAAATTAACTGAAAAGCTCATTTCTAGGTTAAACCTCAGTTTAACTCCTAAACTCGGATGAACTTGCACTAAAAACATGGCCCTTAGCATGGGAGATCACATAAGCCAATAAATTGAAAACAGACGTCATTTATGTGCATGTTTTAATTTTATAATGCAGATACAATTTAATTTAATTTAATTTATATTTTGGCACTATAAATTATAGTTATATGCTCGTACTTTCCAACTCATGGAGCGAAAACTATGCAATGCCCCCTCAAGCCAATGTGAAGGTGTTGGTTGAATTACAATACCTCTTAAATTGTCAATCAATCACTTCCATGTGACAAAGGATGATACTATTTACAAGTACAGTGCATTTTTTCGTACTTTTTGCAAGGATTTTATAGAAAAAATAAAACAATCGAGGCAAAAACCACACGAGCGTTACATGACTGATCGGAATGCAATGAGATACGCATCCATTATGCGTATGACAAGTTAAATTGCGTTTTGTTTGATAAAAGGAACATCATACTGATGCAATGGTCCTTCCCATACGAATTGTACTAGAAATTTTCCATTTATTAAAAAAGGAAAAGTAACAAAAAATTTTTTTTCGAGTTCTAGGTGTGATGGAACATGGAAGTGTGTGTTTTTATTTTGTGTAGGGCATATGTCTGGCGTGATGGCTTGGCTATACAAAAACCTACTTCATCGATCATTTCACAAGAGTGTAAGAAAAAAAAAGTGCACTATTTAACATAGGTCATTCATTATTCATTATTCACTATTATTGACAAAAAACCCACTGTTACTTTTGGGAGGAGAGTTTTATATAGTTTGTTAATTACCAAATTCTGAAAGTATAAGTTTATTACTTGGTTTATAACCAAGTTAGACTTAAACTATAAAGCAGAGTTAGCCTTTCTTTCAGTTTGGCAGACATTTTTTGGTCACAGAACTTATAGGGCTCCCGACTCATAAAGGGTCTCTGCCTGGTTCACAGTATCCTTATATTCTCTGAAATCCTGAAACACGCTACTTCCAATGGCCCAGACCAAGCACTCTGGCATCCGCGATGGCTTGTTCCCTAGAACGAAGGTTCGGTCTTCCTGGCCGTCTCGAGCCTGGGGCTTGGAATCGAAGACCATCTTGGCTGGAGCGTTGTTGTCCTCGATGTGGCCGAGCCAATGTAGTCTTCGTATTTTTGATTTTTGAACTACGTCCACATCTTGGTACATAGAGCACGCGATTGTATCTTCCCCTCCTTTCGCTCTTTGTACACAGGACCATAAATTGGCCGTAGAATTTTTCTGAACTGGCAGAATAAGGATTTTATAGCTCACACTTTGTCTTTCATAAGACGCGTTTTGAACACATTTGTCTTGCCAAAACGAAATAGCAGGCGGGTTGTTTCCTGGGATTGTTCTTCGGCGAATCTCCAATAACGTGTCCACTCGAAGGCAGATGAACTCCTTTACTACCTCGAAGTTATTACTACCAACAGTGATGTTTTGTCCTAAGCGGGCGGATGGATGTTTCTTTGTTTGTTGCTAACACACGTACTTAGTCTTAGCCTCATTTACTTCAAGACCAACAAACTTCCGCTTTTCTTCAATCGCCGTAAGAGCCTCTATAACGGAAGGTTGGTAATATGTTGACCAACAAAGAATGTGTTACAGATAGTGCCTTGCGTGTTAGCCTTTGCTCTGCGCACTATCATCTCCAGGACCAGAATCCGGTCCATGTTTGGAATAGATCTGAGGAGCTGTGGCCAAACTGCACGTTGCACCGCGTATTTTCTTATGCTACACGCCACAGTTTGTCAGTTTTGCCGGGATCTTAGACCATCGGCAGGTAGAGATCCTGACATACCTACGCGATTTAAGGTTGATGCAATGGTGTGTGTCTAGATATAAAATTCTTTGGTCTTTTACAGGATATATCTTGCTGTAAAGATCTGGTCTATGGTCGATTTGCCGGGTTGAAAGCCACACTCGTAGGTGCCAATTAGTAGGTCACAAAACGGTTTAAAACGTTCACACAGTACGCTTGATGGGATCTTATATGCCATACATTCAACAGAACACAACGAGGTTTTTCTCGACACTTTATCGTACCAACTCTTACGTAATGATCAACATCATCATCACACTTTGCTTGATCAGGGTATTTGACAACAGGTAATTGAACTTTTCAATTGATCTTGGAAAGTGCATTGCCATTTCATTTTATGCTTGATGGAACTAGTTCGTGTGGGTCAGAAAACAGACATTGCAGATATACTTTATCTTTTTGTGGCTTATACGGCTTATACAAGTGCGACGCCTACCCCATAACCCACCTAAAATGTGCACCCACACATCAATGATCGTTGATGAGGCAGGTTTGTAAGCAAAGAACTACTTATAAACTTTGGGGTCCTTCTGTCTTCCTTCAGCAAATAAAAATTATCAACGGCTACAATGAAAAACACAGGGCTCAGGACGCTTTCCGTGGTATACCTACGTCGACTTTAATTGGGAACATCTACATGTCTTTCCATGTTTACGATCATCCACACGAGGTCTCTGAATTCCTCGTTGTCTTAGCGCGACAAGCCCACAATGGCCCTCAGTTAGCTTTATAAGTACCCAACCCACTAGTGCCCACCCGACCTCGACGATCTTTTTAGTACAAAGCTGCATGTATTACGCGTTCCTTTGTATAAAGAAATAAGAAGATAGCTTTCACCCTGCACTTCTACAGGCATTGTGCCAACGTTAGGTTGGAGATCAGAATCACGCGCCATTTAAACTCGATGTCTCCCATCCTTTTTAAAGGACTCTAGGGGTATTTGATCCGGCCCAACTGTTTTTCACTTCTTGGAGTACTTAACGCGCCCTCGCAATCTCTCGACTGTTATACGTGATACTTCTTCAGGGTAAGATAGGAACGGTGCCGCCTATGAAACTGTTAATTCAAAAGTCCGTCCCCAATTCTATCGTCACCTGTGCAGGATTTTTTTTCTCTTCAACTAGAAGTTGGCCTGATTGCTTTCGAACTTAGGTGAGCGAATCTCGGGCAGTTATCTTATGCGTTACAGTTGCCTACATCAGCCCACAGTCGCCATTTAAAACAAGCGCTGTTTTCTCGGGAGGTGTTGCAGCCATATTCCTTACGAACGCTGCACAAGGCCAATTGTTCGGTGACACCAAAAATAATACTAAAGTAATACTTTGTATTCACTTATTAAAATTATTAGCTATCAAAACTCTGTACCCGCACAATATCACGTCCTAAATCTTGGACTTAAAAATTCAAATCTTTACATGAACTGAATTCTACAAACCCATTCATATGCGAAACAAAGCCTCATCGTAGGTTGGAATATTTTAAATCGCAAATGGAAATTACGACGACAAAAAAAACACATTATCCTTAATCCCAAAATCGGTTAACCCAGCAATAAGTGATGTCACTTGAAATAATACGCGTATTCAGAATTTCCGAATGTCCATTCATCCAGTGAGCATACGGTTTACGTAAGGCGGCCTTTCGCCGAAAAATATCCTACCTTTGAATGCTAAAAATCCCAGACTATGGGCTAGAATCTCTTTTCACACCTGAAGTACGAATACGAATGGCATGCCTCTCTATATACGGAAGCAAGGGATTCCCGAATCGAAGCCACTTAACACCTCCGGGTAGATTATCTCAGCTTAATGCGGTGATCGCTTTGTAATCTTCTTGTCGCATTTATATGGGCTAAAACTAGTTCAATCAGCTGTGCCCGCTCTGCTATGTAGAATTACCCATCATCCACACACAGTCTTTGCATGAACCCTGTCTAAAAAAAAATCTTTATGAAGTACGAGTCTCATATAGGTATGACCCCGATGTTTGTTTGCATCAAGACGCATGTTCGGCTTAGGTCGACTTTATTCAATTTGTCGAGTAACACGCTTTTCGGATTACATCTGACACTGGCACAAAGCCCCATAGCCCGCAGACAAAGGACACCCAGTTCAGGACCTTATTCTCAATGGGTCCTATGCATATTCGTTGAATGGATGTCGGCTCATGTTAAAGTGTTGTAGGATTGTCGCAGAAAGTACCTACCTACACGCACCCAGTCAGCAAAGTCAAATGCAAATTGAAAAAAATTCAGGGGCAATTTCATACTGTGTATGTGGGTTGGATAGGTACAAAAGAATCGGTTTTTTTTCTGCATTTTCATTCAATTTTTGGCACCTACTGTGAATAATGATGTTTCGGTTGTAAAAGGAACGTGTACCGAGGAAATTTTGTTTACCAGACAATGAATTGTCAATGAAATGACCGTAACTGATGAATACCGACACCGAGATACAGAATTGTATACAAATCTCAAATGATTGTAATGTGGGCAATTATTTGGTTTCCACATCGATGACAACTCAATTTAGTGAAATGTCATCTTTGGATACGTTTGCCGGAATATAAAGGTAAAGGGATTCAAAACTATATAGAAGCCGTTTTCATGGTTTTAAAACTGCAGTTATCACTTTATGTCTGATAGATGGAATGGATGCATTTTTTAACCCCTGTTTAAGCTAGGACGAACACACGATATCGTCTAGAAAGATCGTTTCCCATTTCCCATAGCTTTCGTAGCACTGACACACAAGGTGTCTCAAAATTTTCCTTGTACCCCCAATAGCTTCCCGAATTTCGGCTTCCAAATAATTCAAAGACTCTGGCTGTACCTACGTCCCATAGCACCGTCTTGGCTGCGACAAGACATCTCATCTGACATCTCTTCGACCTATATAGTTATGCGGTCACCCTTGACCCCTGAATAAAATAACGAAGGCTCGCTTTGAAGCATTCACAATTGCTTTCAATGTTTGTAAAAGTCTATTCATTTTCTTCCTTTCCCTTCGCGAAGTGTTGAAGCATTTTGAAAGAAGTCAAATAACCCCTTGGTTGTGAACTAATTACCTACCTACCAAAAAAAACATTGAAAAAGTCTGAGTCTTGAAGCCCACCGACATATGTAATAGTGGACACTAGACTTAAACCCGTCCGAAACAACTTGTATTAAATAAGTTCGAAAGCTTTTAATCCAATGAAAGACTTACCATGTCTCCACTGGGCACTAATCCGCGATAAATATAAATCTTTATTAAATCCTCTACAAATCACGCGATTTACCATACAAATTTAAATCCTTTCAGCAGGCGATTAAAAATAAATCCTCTCATAAATCCCATTCAACCTATTCACAAACCTATTTTCTGCACCTTTGCAACAGTTTGAGAATCAGAAAAGGAAACTGAAACTATCCCAGTACGACAGATCTGTCACAAGTACGTTTTCGATTATGATTTTAACAGGGGAATTTTTTTCGCTCCTGGAAAATGACATTGCCACACTCTTTTGAGAGCCAAAATGACAGAAACAGAGTGTTCGTGTCAAATGAATCCTATATTCGTCCGGTGGAGCCACTGTGGGATTTATTTTAAAACGTCGCCCGCTAATCCTCTTCTAATTGCCGGTGGAGACATGGTGTTAATCAATTTAAAAAGCATTTCTTTTTCGACAAGACATTATGGTGCTAGATTTTGTCAAGTGCTTTCGAAAGTACAAAAGCATTTCTTTCACCAGAAGAATATAATTTCTATAGAGGATATTCATGATAATTTTGAAAGAATGGATGCTAGAATGTCAGGTCTGTAAGAGAACGCAATCATTGTGAAATACATTCCTTGAAAATATACTAAAAATGTTAGTGATTTTGTTTCAATTCAATGACTTCATTAAATTAATGTATTCAACTTAGAAAAAATAAATCAACATTCAGTTTAGAGTCATGATACAAGCAATCAAAGTGTTTAAGTCAAATATTTGAAATCTTTTTGCTTGTTCTGCATTCAGTGCACCTTGAAGTCACTTGCTTTCAGGAATGCATTAAATCCATTCAAACAATAATCTTAAGCAGTCAAACTGTTTAAGTCAAATCAATGAAACCTTTTGCTTGTTCCGCATTCAGTGAAGTCACCTTGAAATCACTGTCATTCATGAATGCATTCAATACATTGAAGTAATTTGAAGCCACTGCATGCATACAATTTGTCGAAGTTACGTGACGTCTTTGAAGTTATTGAAATCATTCAACCTATTGACTTAAACACTTTAAACGCTGAAAATGATTGCTTCAATCATTACTTCAAACAGAATGCTTATTTATATTTGCTAAGTTGAATTCATTGAATTGAAATATATTTCGAAGCATTCAAAAGAATCATCATCATCATTTTCGAATACCGCTTATCCTTTAATAGGGTCGCGGAGCGAGGGTGGCTAAATGGTCCTTCCATCTTTCTCGATCCTCCGCCACCAACTCAAGAGACTCCGGCGCAATCCCCAAGCGGGACTCAGAGAGGTTCTTTACCTGATTCCACCACCTGTTTCTTGGCCTACCAAGGGGGCGACGCGCGAGCATAACCTGTCTAGGAAGTCTGTCAGGAGGCATGCGAACAACGTGTCCAAACCATCGAAGAATCGATCGTTCCACTCGGAGAAGTAGCTGAGTGAATAGCCACGAATACTGCCGTGACTCACTCTATCCCTAAGAGTAACACCAGCAACGCACCTCAGGAATCTAATTTCGGCAGCTTGTACCCGCGATCTAATTCTTTCGGTCATAACCCAAATTTTATGACCATAGAGATGAGGGTTGGAACGAGCACTGAATTAAAAACTGAGATGACCGGCCAGCGCAGTTCGTTAACTATTGTTCCAGCTTGGGCAGTCCTACAGGACAACTCAGTATCACTCCTCCCATCCTTCGAGAAAAAGACTCCGAGATACTTAAACTCCTCCACCTGTTTTAATGGAACTCCATTTATGTGCAGGCTACACTGCACCGGAGTTCGGGAAACAACCATCACTTCCGATTTGTTCACGTTTACTTTCATCCCAGCATCACCACAGATGGCTGCAAACCTATCCAGTGCTCGCTAAAGTTCCTCTTTGGATGATGCAAGGATGGCCAAATCATCTTCATTCAAAAGAATTGTATTCAAAAATGATTATATTCTTTTTTGCAGACTCGAAAAAAGATGACTGGGAAAAAAGAAAAGCTTACGCAGAAGTTTTGCCGGCATTGCACACCCTAAATTATTGTTCTCTTAAGCTCAGGTTTCTTGTCCAGGAGGCGCAGCAGGAGATTGCAGGGCAGGCGATTTAGTCAATGATTAGCAATGATTCTTCACTGCCAATAGGGCTGAGTGTACCAATTGAATTAAGACGAAAACTCCATTAGTTTTACACCAAGCAAATAGTGGATGACGTAGGGATGCAACTGAGTACGACAAGTCCGTTTCGCAGAGTCGACGACACAAAGGCACCTTGGATCGGACTGTTGCAGAGAGGCATATTTAACTTTAGATCGCTGGACATGAATATCAGATCAAGGATCGCAGCTGTGTTCGAATTGAAAAAGCATAATTGCGGGGTTGAGGTCAAATACCGCGGGTGATGTTGAGGGGCTAGTAGATCGTACATGCCTCGGAGTTTGATTAAACAGTGTTAATTTCTTCACTTTAATGGAAAACTAGCCATAAATTGGGTTGTGTTATCAACTTGTCTTTAACTTGCCAAAAACTAAGGCCTAGCAAGTGTTCTTTTCCATGTCCGTATCAAGTAAGATGATTTTCTGAGCCGCAGGTCCACGAATAGAGTCGTGAATCTACATTTAAGTGTCCTAAAGTTGTAGATTCTTATACTTTAATTTTTCTCGATCACCCATGTGAGCTTTCAAGCTCCAACTCAAACTCTTCGCCGGCATTTATGACCTGTCTTATTTGATGTCTATCTGGTGCCATGGGAACTGTTTGCAGTTCCGCGTAGCAGCCCAACGAAGCGAATTCTAACATGCAGCCACTTTCGAATAGTAATCCGGACAAATACTATTGTTTTCACCTCTTCTGAATCAGCTTATCACACGGATGACACTTTTAGTCCACGCAACAATTTCATTGCCTTTATGTGCCCTATGAGCTTGTATAGGATTGCGCACACCCGCACAACCGACACGGAACCAGTTTGCGACAACTTTTAAATCAGTGATTTTTCAGTTGTTTGTTGCCATAAATGACTTTTTAAGCACCCGCAGCTTAGTTTTTGAATGCTGCCAGGAAACTCTTTATTATCTTTTACTTCGGCGACATTTTAGAGAGCAAACAGCTAAATACTTCATCAGAGTTTTTGTATATGTTCCCTTGCGAATAAAAGGAGTTGCTCTTAGCTTTAGGATATTCGCACCACACTAGCAATTTTTAAAACATCAATAATTTACTCACAATCCACGAAAGCAGCGCTCACATGAGCAAATTTTCTAGTTTTTCTAGTTCTCTAGTCGACTAGTCGACTTGGAAAAAATTAAAGAGTTTCACATTAGCTGACGGCGCTAAAAAAAAGTAATTTTTGACAACGAGCAACTAAAAAATCTGTGATTTGAGAGTTGCACCAAACTATTTTTGTGCTTGTTGCCCGCATCTGCGTGTATTGCCCTAGAAGCCCATAGGACTCAAAAAGACAATTAAACCGTTGCGTGACTTAGACCCGTTTGCACCAACTGTTCAAAAAACTATTACTTAGCCAAGTCAAACTTACGCCTTATGTTTTACTTAAACGTAAGTCCTTTGCACCAACATTTTATAATTATTCCTACCTAAGTACAACTTATCTGAAAATCGACAGCAACTTCACTTGTTTTTTCTGTCATTAATGACATTAAAGTGAATAGAAATCAATTAAAACATGAAAAAAAAATTATTGTCAGAAATTCGGTTAGATGTGGTGCAAACGGGCCTTAAAGTGTCATATCTACATTAAGCCTGTTTGACTATGTGTATTTTTCCATATGGGTGAGAGAACAGTTTCCGTCGATAAGTCAGATTAAATGGAGTCTTATGGGAGCGTTAGTTGTCGCTCCTGGAGGGGCTTTCCCATTTCTGACTTTGCTTTTGGGTAGAAAAGCTGTCAGATTTCAAAACAGTCGACTTTTGTAATCAGACTCTAGTTTAATGGTGTACAGACGAACGGCTATCCAGTTTTTCCCAATTTTATAGCCAAACTTCCACCAAAAAGACTACGTACCGTTGAGTAAATTTGCCCATATTTGACAAAGGACTTCTTGGAATATACCTATACTTCCATCTCATGTTACATTTGTACGTTTTTTTTTTACAATGTGTTTGTTCATCATCTTGCAAAATTGAAAATCGGTGAAATAAATCAAATTTGTTCCTTCCAGTGAATGAGCAGCACGCAGTGGAGGGTCGATACAGCACCCTGGCCACAGGACGATCCAAGACGAGCAATAAATAAATACACAAAACAAACTATACCCGCGCGCACAGGACACAAAAACTCGGTGATTTTTACCCCGTGACACAATTGACACCACAAGCATGTGGCTGCGGACAAGCATCAACATTTGCCGGCCGGCCATACCGCGCCATCCCTTCGCATCCTGATGCGTATACTAATGGCCTTTTACGGGATAGATCCATAGAAGCGCGTACAACTCCACACAAAAAGTCCTCAAATCAAAAAGGGAAACAATAGATCCCTCGTTGATAATAACAAATGGAATAAAAATATAAAAACCACTCAGCGCGGTCTGTATATGTATGTGCGTATACCATGGAGTATCATGGTGTATAAAAACGCCAAAGTATCCTTCGCTTCCTTGCGTTCAACAAAAGGATCCGTCATCTCGAAAAGGATATAAACTAACTATCTGTGAGCGAGCATCATCTATCTTTTCTATGCGTGTGCTACATAATGCCATACACTGGGCCATCATCACGCAGGGGTCTGTTTGTATATAGCATGCGTTTTGGGGTGAGTTTGGTTGCTTATGCAGGCCTCGACAGGGTGTGATAGTGGCTCGTTCGCATGCAGCCCTATTTGTGCCTGCGAAACTCCCTTGTACCGTGTGGATTTCCAGAGGCGTTTGGGTCATGGAAAATAATTTTCGATGTTCCCTTTTGGTTGGTTTGGTTGCACATCAATGAGTCCAGAGGTATGGAGGTAACCACGCCCCAAGTGCGTCTGCTCGTGGGGTGAGAACGAGAAAATTTCAAATGGAATAAATTTAATTTTCATGGGGAATTTGAACGCATAATGTCCTGGATGAATAAGTTTGAGTAATTTGCATATATTGTCAGAAATTTAGAAAATTTATAATTTATATGCGTAGCTACTGATTATGTGATAGTGAGAATTATATGGGAACTTGAAAGAAGGTTGCTTTAGAACTCCTTATGCCTATAAGGGGGTATGTAACTTTATAAGAAATTTTTCTAGCAAGCTTCCATGGAAATAACTGATTAAATTTCATCGATTAATAGGTGCATCGACTATCGACCTAAAACCTAAGACTCGTAGGATTTGCCGCAGCCTGTTGTCGGTTGTTGCCCAAAGTTTCGAACAAAACAAACATTTTCTCAATAACCTCCAAGGTAAAAGCTGCCTTTTTCAATGCATTGGTCAAAACATCAAACCTTTTTGAAATTTGAATGAGTTTAACAACTTTTCTTTGTGCCAAGCGCGACTTTTATAATTTTTAAGTAATAAAGCAAGGAAAAGTAAAAACAATACATAAATTCCTATCATAACCTAATTCAAATCCAAAGGTTGAGCCAACGCTTGGTGTGGATGTTAGGCGTCGATTGACATCTATTGCGAATTCGATGTGTTACAATTTTTCGACAGACGTCAAGTTAATTTTTGACAGTTTTTTTCATCGATTTATTTGAGAATTAAGAACGGACTTTTGTTTTTCAATCTATAAGCGTTAAAAAAAAATGAAAGTTTTTCGGTTTCTTTATCGCCCTCGTCTGGAATTAAAGCCTTTTAAGGAAACTTGGGTGGTTTGGATGGAAATGCATCAAAACGGCTGTATTAAAACATTTTCTGAACAATATCGTTTACTTTGAGTTGCTTTAATTAAACCGTTAGTGTGCTTAAAAAAAATCCCTCGTTGGGTTCTCTGGCTATTTCCGCAGTTTATAAGTCCACCAAATTTCGTTTTTTACGAGCTACCGCTCAACAGCCATAATTGTACGGACGGGCGGACGGACAACATAGTAATACCATAAGAGGTCCTTTCTTAATTTTGGACCTCAGTCTCAGTAAAATTACGTCACATAGACTACAACATCGCGATGAGCTATTTTTCTCCGCAGTATCGGCTGGCAGATGAAGATCTTGCTCCGCTCTTTGATTCACTTGGGTCAAAAGTTTGTCATCGGCGGGGACTTTAACGCGAAAAATACTTTTTGGTGCTCACGGTGTAATTCAACAAGAGACAGAGTCCTCTTAAAAGCAAGTAGGAAACGCGGCATGGTCTTCTTATTGACGGGAAAGCAAACATATTGGCCAACCGACAGAAGTAAAATACCTGACCTCGTCGACTTCTTTATCGCCAACCTCGTTACCTTCCGAACGTAGAAGAACGTTTTGATCTCTGTTCAGATCACTCGGCAGTTCTTTTAAAATTGGGCGGAAGCCTAGCGAAAAAGAAAAGAGCGCCTTCATTAACTAACAGCAACACCGACTGGGACGGCTTTAGAAAGCACTGCAAAGAAAACATATGTTGCTTTAAATGTACCGCTCAAAACGCCACTTGAAATCGAAGGCGAATCTTTCTAACAAACTGAAGCATGAAATTCAAGACTTTAAAAGTCGCGAGACTGCTGCTTTCCTCAAAAGTTTGACTGCCGATAAGGATTCGAACTACTCTCTTTGGAGAGCAGTCAAGCCCGTTAAGAAGCTTATAGTACCCTCTGCGCGATTAAGAAAAGCCAACGGCGAATGGGCAAGAGAAGACAAAGAAAAGCGGATTTATTTGCAGATTACCTAGAAGAAACATTCAAACCGTTTGACGGGTAACCGTTGGTCGAGGAACTCAATCCGTATGCGGTTCAAGATAACTATAGAATAAGAACCGTGTCACTGGCTGAACTTCGTCAAACGATAAATAATCTGAAGAACAACAAGGCCCCTGGCTACGTCTTAATTACTCGCGAAATTCTAAAGGAGCTACCGAAAAAAGCTTTGGTCAAGCTTCTCTATATCATTAACGCCTCCATGAGAATTTTATACGTTCCAGGGCAGTGGAAAGTGGCCGAGGTCATAATGGTTCCGAAACCAGGAAATTGTCCGAACGACAAAAAGTCATGCAGACCTATTTCGCTACTGTCGATAATATCTAAGGTATTCGAGAAACTTTGCTTAAAAGGTTGCAACCAGTCATTGAAGAAAGACGATTGATTCCGGATCACCAATTCGGATTTAGCAAAAAGCATTCAACAATCGACCAGGTCTATCGAAAAACAAACGAAATCGAAAAATCTCTGAAAGTGAAAAAGATAATGTACCAGCGCTTTTCTCAACGTATCGCAAGCCTTCGACAAGGTGTGGCACGAAGGTCTGAAGTACAATTTCCGGCTTAGCTTACCAGAAAAACTCTTTAAAATCTTAGAGTCTTACCTTGAAGACAGAATCTTTCGCGTAAGGTACGAAAATGAGTACTCGGAATTCAAAGAGATAAATGCCTGCGTCCCGCAAGGAAGCGTTCTCGGCCCAATATTATTTTTACTTTATTCAGGAGACAGAAGCTTGAACTACTTGTTAAGGAAACTTAGTCGTTGTCTGACGGAAAATGGGAGGTTTTTTAGTGAGTAAGAATCTTACACTACTATGAGCACGCGCGGCCGGTCCTCGTAGTGCCTATGAAGGTTTTTCTTAGCCACGGGAAAAAAAAACAAATTTTTGGACGGACCACACAAAATAATACTATTTTTAGCCCCTCAAAATGGGCGTGGCCAAATACTTTGTATGAACAAAATCTATAATAGAGTCTTGTGTACCTTATATGCTAAATTAAATTCCTTACTCTTTCCTAAATTAGGCTTAAGGACAGTCAAAATTCATATTTTACTAGCAAATTTGAGTTTTTTCTTAAAATCTGCCTCCATATAAGGGGGCGTGGCTCAAAACCTCGTGGTAAAAAATAATTTAGATTAAAGTGTTTTCTACATAATAAATTAAATAAAATTTTCCCCAGTTTGCAACAAAATTATTGGATTTAATTCATTTGAAAAAATGTACTCTGAACCGATGCCACACCCACTAGGGCAAGTCTACTGACTTAATTTTTACCACCAACAACATGTAACCACATTAAAAATAATCATGTAGTAAGCAGCAATGCGCGAAATTCACTAACACAAGTCTTCTATGCGCCATTCCGAATCAGCTACAAGGAATAGCAACGAATATAGCATACGTAAGGCAAAAACTAGTGAGGTGGTCCCTGCAGCTCAACGGTAGAGCATTACTCGCGACAAGTAAAGGTTGCAGGATCGTACCCTGCCGGTGAACCACACACGGTTTTTTCTTTCGACATTTCCGACCGCTAACATTTCAACTCCACTCTACAACTTAATTTTTATTTTGCATATCCTACGTTCTTTTTTCGGAAGAGAGATTTTGACCAATTGTGGGCGGATTTAAAAACTTTTAACACTATTTGTATTGCTTCTGATGACAAAGAACTTACGTAGAAAATTTTAGCTTTCAAGCTCGTTTAAAGCCTAAAAATTGATGACATACGGACGGACATGTCTCATTCGGCTCAGATATCGGTCTCGATCATATTCCCTAAAGGTCTTGAGGGTCAATTTCATGTGGAATATAATATATTGGGTATAAAAAAAAAATTGTGACATAGTTCCTTGCCGCCATTTAATTCGAAATAATTTAAAACAGATATAACGAAACTTAAAAATCACGCAATATAAGAACAGCAGTGAAGCAGGGAAAAAAGTCTACAAGTATTTAAAATATAACAGCAATAATTTTAATCAACAAAAAAAAATATTTTACACAAACTGCATAATAAGAAAGAACCCAACCTTCAACAAAGGCTGACGGAACGCTTCGTGTATGACTTTATACTTGTCGATCTTTTTATGCCTAACATAGGCTATATTAATTTTAATGCATTGCTTGTAACACAGTGAAATAAGCACCGTAGACCCCTTAGACCTTTCAGAGATATGATCGACACCGACAGGTGAATCGACTAAGCTATATCCGTCCGGCCGTCCGTCTGTCCGTATGTGTGAAGTTTTAAGGTCTTTGAAATTGAGCTAGGACGCTTAAGCTTTGAGTGTGTCTTGGTTCTTATTGTGTACAGACAAAGTATGAAAATTGGTCATATCCGTCAAGTGGGCGTGGCCGCCCACTACTGGCTTCAATGTAAGACAACCTCCATTTCAAATTTTCTAGACAAAGCGTAGAAACTCAAATTTTGTAATAGAGCAATAATGGCCAAAAATCTAAGAATGTAAAAATTGGACCGCCCACAATATCGACCCCGCCCACTTTTAACATGTTTGATCTTTAAAAACCCGATTTCTCGAAAAGTTTACTGCAAATCGAAAAAAAAATTCATAACAAATATTGTAGATATTACCATTTGCTAAGTTTGGTCCATACAAACTTTTAAACTCCGCCCACTTTTAGAGAGCGTTTTTAGCAAAAAACGCTATTTTTCCGAAATAATTTTCGGTTTTAAAGCATTTTGTCATGATTCTAACGAAATTACAATTTATTGATTTTAATTTTGAGCCCATGCCCACTTTTGGGGGCGTGGCCTATACAAATAAAATATGAATTTGGGACAAAAAATGTTTACACGGTACATAGGGTCGGGTATATAGAAGTTTGTCACAGGCGAACTCTAGCACTTACTCACTTGTTTCATATTGAATGGATAGGGTCTGAGCGAACTTTGGTTTCAAAAAAAAGTGTTTTGTTTGTAAAAACAATATTAGGTATATTATTGTAAAATAAATGCGTTTATGAAAAACTTTTAAATAGCGCTGTAGTCGTAACCTTTATAGCACAGAGTAGGCTTAATGAAACTCGAGACTTCTACTGCGATATTTGCAAGAGAAGTCGCAACCATCTAGTCGTCTTATTTGCGTGGGTCGGTCTTGAGCTGCCATTATCTGCATTAATTCAAAATCTAGTGGTTCTAGATGAGAGAGTAAATAAAACTGACGTCAACTAGGATGCTAAATCTATTACAGACTCTATCTGCTCATTTAAATCTTTCCTCTAAACAATTGCACAATCAAAAAAAAATCATTTATCTCTGCTAGACTGCTGCATATCTGGAAGATGATCATTGAAAAAGCAAAACCTGTCCTGATAAACATCCTTTTCATATTGTATTTATCTGTATCCGTAAACACTCACAAGGATAAAATTGTGGTGGAATATTTTGAGCAATAATTAGTTGATAGTGGCGACTCTGTGTCCAACACCTTCCAAAGATTTTTTTGATTTTATGGCAGTCTCGTTGAGGATATTTAATGAATGAATTCAAATTCATTCATGAATCCTTAAGCAGGTATGTAGGGATGGTGGGATTTTACCATATTTCAATCTGAAATAGCTTCCTCAATAAAATCTCATTGTTTCAGGCACATCAAATTATTTTCTACTTTACGACACGGCATTGTTTTGTCCTGCGCGTGCCTATTTAAGGAAATGATGCTACGATTTTGTATACCTTCCTGAACGGCGAGCATAATCCATCTACCTAGATAACTTGCGCGAGTGGATAGGTACATAAGATAAGAAGTGCAAGTGCAATAATGCACATCTTCTGAATGAGTTTAATTTTTAGAAAACAAAAGGGTTACACCCACGGGAAATTGTGGAAATAAAAAAAAAATTAAGTTCATTGATGATTCTTGAACGGCGCCATAAAATATTGATTTAAATTTGTAACACCTTCTGAATATAATCTTTAGGAAATACCAGCCGATAAAAAGACATATATTTAGGACCAATGAGTCTATGGGAAGATGTAGGTACCTGCTAGCGCTTAGTGCCAGGCCTGGGTTAAAAAAAAGCCCATCTCTATATGGAAATAGATTATAAGGATGAGCTACACTTTGACCACCGGAAGTCGGACTTGCGTGCGAATTAAGACTTTCATTAATAATTTTGTTATCCTTATCTTTTGTTTGAGCTGGTGTAAGATTCTTGAGATTCATGTATAGTTTGAAGATAAGGTTTATGCTTCAAATTTGGCGTTATCGTAAGGAAGCATTCTTGCTCCTTTTCGAAGAAAAATTGTGCTGCACAACATTCGGTTGCATCATTTACTTGCATTAATCAAAGGATCCTTAAGTTTTACACCGCAACTGGAGCTTTTTTTAACAAAAGAAAAGCAAGATTTATCGACTAATATAGAGGTCGACGAAATGATTAAATATCTGCGGCCTCCTGCGTGTATCAGAAAAACTTTTGGCCCAAGATTTCTGTACTGTAGTACTTCTGCGGCCCTTGATGGCCAGGGTCACGTTTGAGCCCTGGCACAGCACACTTGGTGGCTGGTTAACAGTTTCAGTCCGGACTTTGGTGATCTCTGTCCAATAGTGAAAAAAAAAATTCTTAATAAACCTTGGCTCCGAATAACTGACTGTTGAAGACACTGTTGATCTTAGTTTGAGAGGGCTTTTTTAAGGCCTGCAAAATTTACTTCTGAGACCAGACCAGCTTGTCAATTTGGGCAATGTTCCAAAGTGTTGCTTTCCTCTTTTTGTTTAACCCTCGCACTTAAGAGCTCAGCAAGCTAAGTTCACGGACAGACAAGACCAGTGCAAATCGTCAAAAGCAGCTTCAGGCAGATTTCTGGTGACCACTCTCAATGAAACTTGAGCGAAATGTTAGGGGTGAACGTAAGAAGTCATTTTTACAAGGCCAATACCCGGCGATCACCACACGGACGTATCCTAAGCACTTGATGTGTGGTAACAGTGTATAGTAACAGTTGCGAGAGACTAGGCTTTTCTTAACTTATAGCTGGGGCACAATGAGTATCTGTGTCTGTGTCTGTGGCTGTGTCTCGCAGTTCAGCTTACGGGAACACGTATATAGCACCACAATGCGTATCTCGCTGTGTCTCTGATTTTAGGTGAAAAATGTGCCGAGACACAGCCACAGACACAGACACAGACACACATTGTGCCCGGCTTGTAACACTCTATTCCTATATTCCTTACTTTGGAACAAGGCAAAAGAAGATTTATGCTAGCCTTCAACGTCGGGTAAAAAACTAGAGACGGTTTGCTAGAAACAGAGCTATAGTTGGCTTCCCTTGTTGGTCGAGGCCCACAGCCACCTTGGACTGTAGCGTTACCTATAGTGGGCAACAAAAAGTCAATAGTCACAGACACTTTTTAAAGCTTCTGTACCGACAGAATGATGTTGCGCTTCCACCGGATCAAAATCTGTCTCAAAACAACCTTGATGCTCGTGATTCAAATGTAAGCACCATTATAAACCCTAAACGAATTCTGAAACAGTTGACTTTCTTTAACCTCGTTGAGAATAGGTACTCAAAATCAAAATCTATTTGCAAATCTAGAAAAACGGCTTCAGGCTTGGATTTTTATAATTAAGTCGATTGAATAGAGGAGACAGATGACAGCGCTGACAGCGTGCTGCTGAATGCAGTTTTCCTTGAGCCGCAAAGCGCCCCAAACGGGCGGTTTCAAAAAGTTGTAAAGAGGAGAAATTTATGAATTCATGGCTAATAGCATGTTTCCTAAAATTTTTAATGAGCGATGTTGAAAATTTATGACATTGGTTTCTCTGCGAAATCCTTTTTCGAATCCTTTAATTTGAAATGTTGCACGATTCTTGAAAAATTAGTAAAACATTTTATTTTTTATGTATAATGAAGGCATTTACTTATTTTTTTTTTACACGAAGGTATCGGTACATACATAACATCGGACCCGAATCAATTTGATCCCTCATTCAATGGCTGGAAAAAAGGACAAGTAAATCACCCCTAAGCGTAAAACCACTCGAAAAGGCTCACTCTAGGGCTGTGAGTTGTTGCCATCAAGGAGAGGGGATGAACAACAAATGCATTATATACCTAGGCGGCCATTGTGAAAATCTACTCTTCTCATTGAATGAATAGGATTAGGGTGGAGTGTTTGAAGTTAGGTAGAAAATGTGAAACCATTTAAAGGACCCCTCGGATTCGACTTTGCATCAGTTCGTATCGAGATCCAGCCGAGTTTACATCCCTTGTTGAAGGAGGATAATATATTTTTACGTTTTACTTAGTTTCTTCGAGTTTTCTTTATTTTTTTGTCCATTTAATCCAACGTCTAAGTTTGAATTTTTTTTCTGAAACAAAAAATGGCATCGATTAACCTGCACCCACCGCAAACCTACTCAAGGCTTTTCCGCCCCTGGGACTCGAAGTCAAGTGACGAGGATAGCAGCAGTGATTGTAGTTCAAGTGTTCAAGTGAAACAAGAAAACACTAGTGGTTGTGAAAGTCCCTTTGCCAGCGGCAAAAAAGTTTGCTATGATGATCAAGTGCAACAAAGTGAGCCAAAAGGCGTCTATGCCACTAACCCCATGGGGGCGTACAATATGGATGTTAGTCAATTCCCCACTGGATTACCGAGTATCAATGACATCTATCAGTATCCGGGTGGATTACCTGTGCCGTCGGCCGCTTTTGGAATCGACCCGTTTTCGTTAAGCCTAATGGAGCAGGAATACGCCCGCGTCATGGCAGAGGATGCACATTTGAAGGCCTTAAACTCCCGCAAACAGCGCCCGAAGAAATTCAAGTGTCCCCACTGTGATGTTGCATTCTCCAATAATGGCCAACTGAAAGGACACATTCGCATTCATACCGGTAGGTTTCATTCAAGTTTAAACTTCAAACGTTTAAAAGTTTCTAAGGAAAAACTTTCTCTCTAAGACATCCTAGTCCATACTTTATCTAATTTTGATTTTATTTTTCGCAAATTTTCAGGCGAACGACCTTTTAAGTGTGACGTCGAATCGTGCGGCAAGACTTTTACGCGTAACGAAGAGCTGACACGCCACAAGAGAATCCACACCGGCCTAAGACCCTATGCCTGTGCTACATGTGGCAAAAAGTTCGGAAGACGCGATCATTTGAAAAAGCACATGAAAACCCATC
This sequence comes from Neoascia interrupta, assembly GCA_947623515.1. Classification (NCBI taxonomy): domain Eukaryota; kingdom Metazoa; phylum Arthropoda; class Insecta; order Diptera; family Syrphidae; genus Neoascia; species Neoascia interrupta. The sequence goes on along the minus strand of OX392464.1, from coordinate 4,104,091 downwards.
TGCCGCAAGAGCGTCAACTAGGACCTGCAATATTTGTGCCTATGTACCCGTACTTATATGGATACTAAAGAACAATAGTCTGGAATTTTGTAACTTAGACAAAAGCGACCTGGCTTACGTCAGGCCTATATTCTTTATAAGAATTTAATAATAATACATAAATATTTTTATATTGAAGAGAACTGTGTAAATATGTAACAAATAGCACAAAGTGATTAATAGATTTTGTAAGGAAAATGGAAAAAAAGTATTGACGAAAAAATATACGTGAATATCCTATTTTTTAAATTTATAGAAAATTAATGTTTGCATTTGCGGAGTTCTTTTGAAATTGTTATTGCTTGTGGCGCCTAGCAGTGCCACCGGAAGACAATGTGGCAATCAATGTGCCAAGATAACATGGCAATCCACCCGTTAGCCTCCCCTTTTCTTGACGACCCTGTCTATAATCATAAGGGTTCCCATACTTTGCGTATAAATTATAATTATTGGGGTGGCTACATTGTCCCCGGTCTTACCTTCATCATAACTATAGAACAAGGAGAGACAACAATTTTGTTTAAAATCGTTTCTGAAGCACAAACATTTCGACAGTGACTTTTCAGAACGACCCTGCATTGTACATATAATTCTACACCACAGTGCTAAATCACAAAAGCTTTTGGATGTACATACGTCATTTTCGCTAAAGGCCGGGTTTTTCAGTGCTGAGTTACGCCCAGCCAAGATCTGTTATTCCCGGAACAAAACGAATCAAGAGTTAACCCAGCGAACAGTTTTTCAGTGCAGAGTTAACTCCGTCGGCAAAGTTAGATTATCGAAATGATTGACTCTCCCAGCTCTCACTTCACATATACATAGAAAAACGCAGAAAAAGCGTTCGAGTCATTGGAAAAATATAGAAATATAGAAAAATATAGAAATATAACCAATTTTTAAGGAAAAGAAGTCCGAGTTATAATGTCTGCAGAACAAATCGAACTTGTTTTCCTGTTTTTCTATTGACGATAACGATTGAAAGGTCAAAATTCTTTGCATGGTGGTCTAATTTGAGGAATTTGAGACCAATAGCTGTCAAAATAGACACAGATGTCAAAAGTTACTGAACTTAGCGCCTGTTTTCATTTGGTTGATCCTAACCTGATGTGTCAGAATTACTAAGGTGAGGGGAAGCGCCAGTGTGGTGGCCACCGTTCAACCTCCGTTTTATTTTGAGAAATAAATTTTGGGTTAGAAAACAGGCACTTAGTATTTAACCTGCCTTCGGTGAATAAATTCGAGTTTTTCTCTGTAATTTCCTAAAATGATTTGTGAATAAAAAACGGTTTCACTCGTTTGACAAATGTTAAACAAAACCAAAAAAAAAAAATGCAAAATGACCCAATGTAGTTATTTGGGCGAAATTTCATTATGAATAAACTCCCGGAAAATTATGCAAAAAGCCCCAAAATCAAATGAAAGCCCTGCTTGACATATTCCATCCGTCATGTCAATGGGAAATGACAGTCATGAGAAAGTAGAAGCATCGAGAGTCCAAGAATTCGATAGCATGAATCTATTGTCAAATTGGTAGCTAAGTTAAAGTACCTCCTTCATCTGTCTCCATCAACTGTCACTCGAGAGCTACAAGCACGATTCCCCGGCGGGTCCAGGAAACCTCTATAGTTTTATTAATGAAGTTATTTGGCGTGGTCAATCCATCCCACATTTAATACAATACTCACGTTCAGTTAGTATAGGTACCTACAGAAATCAAATCATGCACTTCGAAATGAAACTTAGTTAAATTGACATTTCAATTGATTGATTAGAATATTGGCGAACAGTAGAAGAGTGGCGCAATAGCTCAAGGTGAACCAGGGCCAACTTTTTAACTTTTTAACAACTTTTTAACCATGCATGCTGTGTGCGTTGTATTCTTCACATATGTATAAGGACCCCTACAATTTTTTGCCGAATCCGAACGGCACTTGAAAGAAGTTTTTCGAGACAAATGTTACTCTCGCGGGGTTTGTCAGACCCGGCGCGCTGGTGGTGTTTGTTGTGGTGGTGTTTGTTGGTGAAAACATGCAATATTAATTTGACACAAGTACTCTTTTGTTGTCTTTTAAACTCTCAAAACAGAGTGACAATGACATTTCCCATTAGCAAGAAAATAAATTCGTTATTGACGATTGGAAAAGTCGGAATGCGGTACCATGGTCAAATTTGGAATATGTGAAGACCTACATAAAGCTGTCAAGGTCAACACAGATGTCGAAGTTGACCTGCCTTCGATGAACGAATTCGCGTTTTTTCGTGTGAGTTCAACCTGATTTGTGAATAAAATAGTTTCTCCTTTCACAATAAGCAAATTCGAGGGATGAAATCGTTCCTTAACAAATAATTTTCGTACTCGTTTGACAAATGGAAAACAGCAATTCACATATCACGGTTCCCATATTCCGAAATTGACCATCAGGTGTAAGCCTTCATTCGTCAATAAATTCATCAGTGAGCTTATTTACGTAGCCGAAAGCCTTGGCAGGTAGTGTTCTTAATTATGTTGTTAATTGTAATTTACTTACTTAATAAAAGAGAAAATATTAATAATAATTCGTTGTATTATTGTCTCATTAAAAAAATGTATTTGTAACAGATCTGTCATAGATGCATGGTTCATCAGTTCCCTTTGTCGAGTCTCAAACGGTTAAAAAGGTGCGAAAAGTGGCTTTAAAGAGGTGAAGTTTTTAAAAAGTGAGAGTGTTAGTTTTGGTTAGTGTGGTGATGTGGCGTAATGGCCAGAGTTGCCTAATGCAATTTGAAAAATAGGCTCGTTCTTTTTTACTGTCCCCACCCCAGCGAGGGTCTAGACAAACCCTCCGAGAGTAATATTTGCCTCGAAAAACTTCTTAGAGTGTCGTTCGGGTTCGACAAAAAACTTAAGACCCCCTTGCATGTAAAGAATAAAACACGCAAAGTACACATATGGCTAAGAAGTTGGCCCTGAATCACTCGCCTCGAGCTGTTGCACCACTCTAATTATATTTGTAAGGGGATTTATACTTGTCCACCAGTCATAAAACCGTAATTATTGAGAGACGATATAAATTTATTCCCGGAGTGGCTCCACCGGCCAAACATAAGTTTAATTTGACAGAAACAGTCATTTGCTGTCATTTTGGCTTTCAAATGAGAGTGACAATGACGTTTTCCATTAGCAAAAAAAATTTCGCGTTGTTAAAATCCCAATAGAAAGTTTATTTGTAACAGATCTATTTCGGTCTCCACTTATAAGTCTCAAATTGTCATAAGGCATGTGGAAAGGCTTAAGAGTGACATAAAAGAAGTTTGCAAGGGGAATGAGATTTACGAGGAGGTTTATTTTTATTTGCCTTCCTGCCGAGAGGACTAAAAATTTTTACGGTAAGTCTCAAGATTTGTTAATCTCAAGATTAGGTGAAAATCTATGTAAAACGCGGATTAGTGTTCGGTGGAGCCATGGAATATTATGTGAGAACTGAATTATTGAGTATTTTTTCTGCATTCCACAAATATGCCAAAACTATGGGGCATGGCATTCATAAATCGACATACCCACGCATCTTGCTCCCAATTTTTAATATGATATCCTGCATAAGCAACTTCTTCTGGTATAGCCAAAACTCTAACCTCGGGACTTTTCTAACCCCGATTTTGAAGAGTTATCAATACAATTATAATAGATTCACAAAATCATTAAATCTGTCTTCACAGTTCAAAAATTTAGACGACCTGCGGTGGCTGGTCTTATTATACGGTTGAGATTCAAATTGTGGCTCATATACTTGCAACTGCAGCACAAACAAAACGCCGACAAATGGTCAATGAGTATTTGTCACATGAACAACCCCTCAACACAAAGAGTTAAGTTATCCGCCCCCACATTTTCAAGGCATGTGCAAACTATGCAAAACACCTTGTAACGTCATTAAATTCTACCAAAATTCTACCATTTATCACATTAATTAGTGAAAACTGATTCATTTACCCTTTAAACAGGAAAAAAATCCTATTGCCATAGGCCTAATGGTCGCCAGTCTGTCTAGAAATCACAAGTATAAAGATTTCCCATGCAACGATTAAGGAAACAAATATCCTTTCACCCTTGGTGTTACTCCTGTCCTATACCTACCTGTCCATTGTCTTGATTCCGTTTTTATTTTTCGCCTCTTCTTCCATCATTTCGGTCCATTGTCATCGATGACTTCTTGCCATCAAAAATTTTAGTTTGTTTTTCTCACCATCATGTCCAGCAAATGTACTCACTTATAGCTCAGTCGTTGTATAGGATCCTTTCAGTGCCACACTCATTCATTCATTAACTGTGGCCAATAAAGCATTCACGGGGTTCTTGGTCCTAGTGCTCGGCATTCTGATACGGATTCCTGGTCATAATCGAGACAAAGGACCGCTTTTTTTCACCTGAAGGCTCATAAACTACAGAAAGTAATCTTAATAAAAGGATGCTTACCAGATAGGGGCGTGCAGGTATCGCCTACCTGTTGGAATTTCTTCGTTTTTTTTTGTTCTTCTTATTGTCCCAATAATTTTCACACCAGTCGTGATTTTTTCGATAGCGTAACTGATCCCGACAACCGATCGCACTTGCCCTTCTTTTATCGACATAATCGTTATTAATTTTTTGTAATTTCTTTGCTTTTGAACTTAGGAGTATAAATCAGTGCGTGGACATTCGCTGGGTGATGTGACATTTTAGGGAAGGTAGCCGTTGTTATTGTTAGAAGTTTACATTGGACAATTTATCAATTTCGACAAATGCGAATAGACCACCTGTTTGATGTGTCGTAGGTATGTAGCATGTCCAGACATTTGGGCACCTACTATGCTATGAGTTGCATGCCCAAGGTTAGCCGTACACATTTGTACTTCATCTTTTGTGTCCCGAATCTAAAAAACTATAAAAATGGAGTAAGAACAAAAATCTAAATCTAAAAATCTAATCGCACCTTCATTTCAGTCAACTCTAGATTTGCCCCGAGCGAATTTTGTGAACAAGGCCAAAAAAGTGGTGACCGCGTTATGCTTCGTTTCCACTTGTCGATTAATTGACAAACTTTGACAGTTCGCTTTTTATCAATTAAAAGAATTGGCAAAGCGTAAGCCAGTTAATAGGTAAATTCAAAGACACTCTATTTCCACTTGTCATTTTTTCAATATAACATGAAAATCCGTCGTTTGTCAAAAACAAACTTTTAATGGCGTAAAATTTAAACTGAATTTTTTCAAGTGTAACCCTACTTAACGTCTGTCTCCAATGGAACTAAATTATTTCCCAGTTCTATTGCCGTTCTAGCCTTATGCTAATGGCCTTTTCGGTTGGCGATCCCGGGCCACGGGGCACAAATGACATTTATTCAACTTGACACATGCGCTGTATGACTGTGTGCCGTGCCTCTGGTTTTGATTCTGGAGTCGCGGCCAGAAGCAAATTTCTGTGCTTTTCAGGAGAAGAACTGTCAAACGAGTGCCAAGAAACCAGTTTTAGGAGAGTCCAAAATGCTACGGACGCTTCCGGCCAAACGAAAAGGCCATAACTTTCCATTTTATCAAATTGCTGAACTGACAATTTTGAAAACGGCATTTGAAAACGGTAAGCCAACTCATTTGTGTCTGTTCAGAGAGACACTATTTCCACTTGTCATAGCTTTTGAAAATAACACAAAAATACGTCGTTTGTCAATTACAAATTGACATGTGAGAACTTAACGTTAGCTTCAAAATGTATGGAAGACATTTGTAGGAAAAAATGTAGGTTTTTATTAAAACACAAAAAAGATCACACAGTCGTTCATTTTAATTGTGCTCAAATGACGTATTGTTAGCACCTTCTGACACTGTGAATCCATTGAATAAGAACGAATTGTTTGACTCCTCTTGGTCTAGGACTTCCACTCTATACCACACACCGAGTATCCCAATCCCAACTCATCCTTTATCAGTGCGAAAAGAGGACACATCATCCAAATATCTTACTTTCGCCAATTGTTAAAGAAAGCAAAAGGAATGCAACATTACATTATGAATTGAGTGTACCTATAACAACGGCCAATTTCGAAATTTCACCAGGGGTCATCCAGAAGAGGATATGGGTTTCCTTACCTAGAAATTGCAATCCAGTTGAATGGCCAACAAACGTATGAAAGGAAAGTTAAAATGTCATCTTATTATGGATGGGAAATTTATTGGTTAGTCAAAGAATGGAGCCACTATGTCTAGCCCTTCTGGAATAATAAAAATGTTGCGGTTTCAAGAAGACTTTTGGACCCTCATGCAAGTAGGTACGGATTTTTTTACCCATTGCATTCATTTTGCACTCCATGGGTGGTTTGAGGATCAATATGCGATCTAAAAAGTATCAATTATTATATAAATTGATATGTCATTGTCTGTACCTACCTATAAAATGTACAGGAATTTTTCCTAATAATTTCTAAGAATAGTGAGAAGAGATAGCAATTTGCCGTGACAAAGAGACAGAGAACCACAGAACAATAAAGGCAAACAACTGAGTTTGCTGTTCTTCTAAATAGCTATTGTCAAACCTATCGAGTCATACATTGAGTTAACGAGTCATTTTACTAAATTACGATTGTATGTTTCCAGACAAATATGCACATAATTGTAAAGCTGGTCTAAATAAAATTGTACATTGCACTATTTCATTTAAGATAAAAAAGAATATAAAGAATACAAGATTTTTTTAATACTCAAACCCACCGGTAGTTGAGAGCTGTCAAATTTTAGAGCTGGCCACTTGCATAAAACAGACACGAAATTTAAATAGACAATGTAGTCTCATTCAACACCCTGTAAAAGTGGCCACAGAGCTTACTGCAGAACTCACCAATTAATTTTCATATGCTCTGTTTTAATGGAGATGTTTTGACGTTTTAAGGTTCAATCGATAAAATCCATATTGGTACCCTCCATTGACATAATTAACATGGACTGCTAGTTGGTGTCTCCGCTCATACAAAACCTGCGACAAAATTGGTAGGTACCCTGATCTGTGCTGCTTTTGGATACTCGTGGTGTGCTGCAGAAGCATTCACCATTGAACTTCCCATTGACAGTGTTTCCAAATTTGGCCACGGGTACCAAACAGCGCGAGTTTCTACGTGTTTATATGGGACAATCATGGGACGATCATAAGGAAGTTGGGAACAGCAGTCCATATGTTATGTCAATGGGGTCCTCATTATTGCGTACATTTTTGCAGTTCTCAGTTCGATGAAGCGCAGACAACAACCCAGTGCACCCGCCTGTACGTGTTCAGTATTCGATGAGAGGACTATGGCATGGCGCACAAGTGCAGCACAGAAGATGTCCTGAGAATTACGTCGGGGGAGAAAATTCAGTGCTGAAAATTTTAAAGAGTCAGTTATTTGTCTGCTATTCAGTGTAATTTGACAATTTCAAAGCCTGGTGTGGCATTTACTGTACGATGTAGATTAAAATTTTCTGGTTTGCACCGAGTTTTTGGCCATCAGTTTTGACAGAATCTACAGAACAATTTTAAAGTCACTTCAGAATTAAACTGACAATTGGAAAAGTCAGAACGCGATAACTGGTGGGTTTTGGAATATATGAAGACCTATAGCTGTCAACATAGATGTAAAAATTGAAAAGTTGACCTGCCTTCGATGAACGAAGAATTCATCGGAACCTAGACGGAAACCTGTATAGAACATAGCAAACGCTCTTTCAAACAGACCAGACTCTTTAAAGTATTAGATCCGATAACTTTACTGAATTGTTACTCGAAATTACGTCAAAATACGTCCCATGAGACGTGTTATCGATCAGGCCCTGTTCTTGCTGTTAATAAATCTTTCTTTCTTTTAAAAAAAAAAACTGATACGGTTAGAATCCCAGAAAACCATCGCCATTACTCTTCCAATTGACGAAACCGTTTAAACTGTCTGAGAGGGATCACATTTTCCTGCCTAAAGCCTTTAGCCCAATGAATTTCTTACGTCCGTCCCGTCAAAGTACACAACTGACAACTCAGGTTGTTAAAAAAATTGTTCACCGTGAAATTATCTATACAAGAGAGCCTTGCGCTATATTTTCGCTCGGCCTAGTAACGGGGTGTGATGTCTCCAATGTTTGGATGAATTCATTCGATCTGGACGCCATGCCAGTTCAACTGCTGTTTTATTTCCATATCTGCATTGCACTGTTTGCAGGACTGCCCTTTTCATAGTAGTTTTTGTGAGGCTCCTTTCCTATATAAACAATCTCTTGAAGACAAGCCGTTTGACTTGTGTTCTCGAACTGAAGTACTTATAAAAATGGTACCTACCTATTAAGTTTCGAAAGTTGACAGAAGACTATCAAGAGCTGTCATATTCTCATAAAATAGCCCAGGTTGTCACATAGCAATGTTTAATGTGTGTTGCCTTCTGCATGGAGGGGACCTTCATTATTTTTTACCATCGATGAACGTGGTTTATATTAAATCAAGACTTGGACCAGCGAGCTTTTCCGGCTTGCGCCGCTCTACACTCAAAAAAGCCTAAAACTAAGTATTGCTTGAGTAACTTTAGTCCTTAGTCGTGATTCACCGGACTATTCAATTCATTTAAAATCAACGCTGGTATTCCACAATTCTAAAAAAAGTTCACAGATTTCTCTTTACCTACATACATAATTCTTAATTATTTTTTTATTTAATTTTACATATTTTATATTCCTTTAAAAACCTTTCAATAAATAAAAGCCAAATTCTTGGACTAGTCATAATGCAAGAGCCCCTGCTGAATTGAGTCATTGTGCCATCAAGACAGTGTTAAGTCCCAACGGTTGCTGCCAAAACAACAGTAGCGCATGCTGCTAAACCTTCCATATATAGGTTCGAAAATAGGCACAAAAGTGAACCAATTTCTAAAGGCATCAAAATGCACAATGCATTATTAGCAGAACTGTCAAAAACCCAACTGATGGCTTCTTCCGCCAAACCAATCCAGACAGTTGTGAAAGGAACTAATTTTTTATTGATTGACGAGAACTCCCAGGCTGTGTGTGGGTCTTTACAAAACCCTCTGTACAGTACAAAGGCTGTCATTGCAATTGCATGTTTACGTAAACAATTTCATATCGATATTCGAAATAATGCAACATCCACAAGAGTAACACATCACATTTTGTCATTGGAGACAGTACAATGGGTCCTTCCTTAACGGGCTAAACAGGAATTCACTTCACCACAAAAGGTTCCGGAAGAGAACCACCTATGGTGCAATTTTATTGCCTCCTTTCAGTGCGATGCTAATACATTACAAATGACATCAGGAAGAACTTGGGTTTCCACTGTAGGTCATCGGGTTTATTGTTTGAATAGATTTTCTGTTTGCAGGATACACACTCATATGATTGAGCAAACAAACACCCTCTGTCCTGTGGGTATTTATTTGAGAACTGTTGGGTTTTCGTAGCCAAAAACTGTTGGGTCACCCATTGAGTTGATTGATATCATTTAATTTAATTATTACCTCAAGGAAATGTCATTAGTCAACACGGGCGGTGCGGCCATAAATCGTTTCTGATAAATAGAATGGGATTGTGAACTATTCTGGCTTGACTTGAGGCTTCTGCATTTTCAGTAGTAGATTTCCTACTTTTCAAATGAACCTACTGGTTTATTTATTTGTAAAATGGCTGTTAAATATCAAATAGGAAATTTTTCAAAAAGGATAATTATATATAGGTACAGCAGAGGGTGAATCTAAATCACTAAGCACTGAAGACTTTGTTAAATCTTACCTTTAAGTTGTCTTTAAAAAGCAGAAGCGGCAAAAACCGGTGACCGTCTCGTCGGTCCTCACCTGAAAACAAGAACCGTTCGTTTCACTGTCCCCATCCCCGCGAATTGACAAACTAATTTAACCAATAATTCCAAGCTTACAGAAAAGTGGGTCCTATTCAAAACCCTTGGGGTAGACGAGTGGAGAAAACAAGTGATATGCGAGCAACTTGGTAGATGTTTTGTAATGTGCACTCAAGCAATGGATTAGGCTACCTTTTAAATGCAGAAGAGTCAAAATACACCACCAAAAATACCGTGAATATGGATGTAACTTCGAGTGCAAAATAAAGCTTTTTTTTTATTATGATGAGACGTTGCTAAAAAAAACTGGTAAAAAAACCCTGCCCTGATCGAGTAAAGCGGGAAAATGTGGTTTTTTACCAATTTTTCGGAGCTTTACAGCACTTTTTCCTTAATATCTTGGGTTCTATGTTTTTTAGAGGAATTTGTAAGAAGCCACAAGACTTTCTGATAGAGATACTTTAAAAGTGAATCCTAACCTCTAAATTTCTTAGGACCGGTTTTTCAGTGCGAGATCATCCGTGTTTCCGAGTTAAACTTATATCAACCCCAGAAATGAGTTTTCCAGTAAACCTAGATCTGGGCTTAAGCTTGGTTTAACTCACCTAATTTGGTGAGTTAATCTCGGATCAACTCTGAAGAACAGTATGAACTTCTTTGAAAGTTTTTTCTGCGTGGAAGGGTAGTTGACCTTTTGAAGGTAGAGGAGGAATGGCTGTTGTTTCTATCGGCAGTCATTGCCTCTGCAGGAAGTGTTTATGGAGATAAGCGGCTGGTGGTGAAATAAGAACTGCGTGGTTTAAAACACCTGGAATTTAAGAAGCCATCAGAGGGAAGAAGAGAGCCTACATTGTCTGGATCCAATGTAGAAACTCAACTCCTCGAGCCCGGTACAATGAGACGCGAAGAACTTCCAATCTGGCAGTCAGAACAACCAAGGAATAGGCATGGAAAAATTCGGCGAGAGGTTGGAGCACGATTACAAATCTACAAACAAGACTTTTTTGCAGACTATTCGCAGGCTCAGGAAAAGGAAGTTGAATATCGTTCAAATAAGAGCGATGTCTTGCGCAGATGGAGAGAGCACTTTTCGGAGTTGCTCAACCCCCAGCGGTGAAGATGGCCTTCCCGCACTGCTGACGAGATAAGGGTGGAGAATAGTCCCACAGAAGACGAAGTCAGTGAAGCGATTAAATCGCTAAAAGTTGGCAAGTCTGCTGGGGTTGATGAAAACCGGCCAGAAATGGGTGGACAAGGTGTTAAATGGCTAACACGTGTGATTGCACCTAGCGATTGGCAAACAGGAGTTATAGTCTCCATTTTCAGAAAAGGGAAGAGGAGAGATTACTTCAACTATAGGGGCATATCTCTCTTAAGTCTTCCGGGAAACGTTTTCGCGAAGGTGTTGGAAACGCGTTCCAGAGCTGTAATTGAGCCCTACGAATTGAGCCTTACGGAAAGAAAAGTGCGGCTTTCGGTCTGGCAAAGGCACAACCGACCAGCTTTTTACTCTTAAGGTTATTCTTGCGAAGGCCTGGGAATATGCCAAATCGGTCTATGCGTGTTTTGTGCATCTGAAAAACGCTTATGGCTTATTATATAGAGTTTTGCAGGACTATGAGCTGTGTGGACGCTTTACTGAGAGCCATCCAGTCTTTGTATGGAAACTGCAGAGGCTGTGTGGACATCAAATGCCATCCTTTTGATGTGTGCGTTGGACTTCGCCAGGACCGTGTTCTGTCGCCGCTCCTTTTCATATAGCATAATATGGATTGGATGGTGAAGCGCAGTCTTGATTAGGACTCTTTCGAAATAACTGGCATCGTCCGAGGACCTTACGCGAGCACTGGATGGGTTTGCGACCATCCGTGGTGAGGGTGGGATTAAGGTAAACGTGAGCAAATCCGAAGTTATGGTTGTTCTCCGAACTGCTGTGCAGTGTACCCTGCTGCAAAATGGAGTTCCTTTGAAACAGGTGGAGGAGTTAAAGTATCCCGGGGTCTCTTTCACGAAGGATGGGAGGAGTGACACTGAGTTGTCCTGTAGAACTGCCCAAGCTGGAACAATAGTTAACGAACAGCGCTGGCCGGTCATCAGGAAAGCTCATCAGGAAAGCGAAGAGTCTAATTCAAAAAACTGCAGCACGAAAAAAATGTAACACGGTAGCTTTGCAGCTCCAGAAAAAATTTCCAATCAAAGCTTCGATCTTACTTACTTACTTAAGGTGGCGCTACAGTCCGGGGTGGACCTGGGCCTCGGCCAACAAGCTTCGCCAGCCAGCTCTGTCTCTAGCTAGCCGTCTCCAGTTTCGCACGCGAAGTTGGCTGAGGTCCCCTTCCACTTGCGTGCGCCACCTGAGTCTCGGTGCTCCTCTACCGCGTCGTCCCTGCGGTGTGGATTCGAAGATTTTCCGGGCCGGGGCGTTGGTGTCCATCCGCTCTAAATGACCCAGCCATCGTAGACGTTGTGTTTTGACTCTTTTGGCTAGGTCGGTATCGCTGTACAGCCCGTACAGTTCGATGTTATATCTCCTCCTCCACTCTCCGTCTATGCAGACGGGACCGTAAATCGTCCGAAGAATTTTCCTCTCGAAGCAGCCTAAAGTGTTTTCATCCGCCTTTGACAGAGTCCATGCTTCTGCACCGTAAAGCAGGACTGGGATGATGAGGGTCTTATACATGGACACTTTAGTTGCTCGAGAGAGGGCTTTGCTACTCAGTTGCCTTCTTAGCCCAAAGAAACAGCGATTGGCAAGAGTTATCCTTCGTTTGATTTCAGCGCTGGTGTCATTGTCTGAATTGATAGCGGAACCAAGGTAGACAAAGTCCCTAACTACCTCAAAGTTATAGCTGTCGATGGTGATGTTTTGTCCAAGACGTCGGTGTTGGGTGTCTTTTCTTGATGACAGCATATACTTGGTTTTGCCCTCATTGACTGCTAAACCCATATTCGCCGCTTCCGTCCCAATACTCACGAAGGCTTCACTGACATCACGCTTTGTTCTACCGATTATGTCAATGTCGTCTGCGTATGCAAGTAGTTGAACGGACTTTTGAAAGATTGTACCTCTGGTGTTGGCGCGAGAGTTCTGCACAATTCTCTCAAGTATGATGTTAAAGAAGTCGCATGACAGCGCGTCGCCTTGTCTAAATCCTTTTTTGACATCAAAGGGGTCGGTGAGGTCTTTGCCGACCTTGACGGAACAGCGTGAGTTTTCCATCGTCATCCTGCACAGACTGACGAGTTTGGCAGGGATGCCAAAACTAGACATTGCGCTATATAGCTCGTCTCTATAGATGCTGTCATACGCGGCCTTGAAATCGATGAAGAGGTGGTGTGTATCGATTTGGAATTCCTGGGTTTTCTCCAAGATCTGCCGCAGTGTGAATATTTGATCGATGGTGGACTTTCCTGGCCTAAAGCCACACTGATATGTGCCTATCAGATTGTTGACAAACGGCTTCAGGCGTTCACACAGTACAGCAGAAAAGATCTTGTATGCGATGTTAAGAAGACTTATGCCTCTGTAGTTGGCACAACTCAGAGGGTCTCCTTTCTTCAGGATCGGGCAAACAATGCTGAGGTTCCATTCAAAGCTTCGATCTCCCTCTATCAATAAAACACAAGTGTTTTTTTAAAAAAATTTATAAGTACTCATGTGTTTAATTCATAAAATATTCTCTTACATTATGTAAAAAACAATAAAAAAAAAATAATATTATATTTATATTTATTCAGGGAGTATTTGCTTTAATTTTTCGAGTTTCATATTGTATCTTATGGCTGACTTTGTCCCTTAAGTATATTATGCAAATATCATTTAACTGAGATTCAGGTTCTACAAAATAATAATAATAATACGAAGGCAATCGATTGGCGGTCTTACTCGGATGCTACCTTAATAGAGCATGATAGCACTTTGATTTTTCTCCTCAGATGGTGGCTCTAAGCGATGATTTTCTCTGCGCTCACGCCTCTTGGCGTACGACAGAATTACTATGTTTATCAATACAACAAGTATCGCTAGGAGCAGCATGTACAGGCTAAAGCCGAAGGTAGCAGTGCCTTCGCTGTACCACTGCGAGTTACGATCCTCCACCGCCAGCACATTGTGCGTAAGGTACTGGTAAAACTGGATGAGCCAGCAAATAAATGCAATTATTTGCGCTGATGCAGACGAGATGTTTGAAACGAAAAGTAGTGCCATTGTACCGGATTTTTTCGACGCTGAGGCGGCTTTTAAGACAGAAGCTATAGCCGCAATCGCACAGCTTAAGAGTCCTAGCCCAGTGCCGAGTGCTGTTAGTAGCCAAAGCCAGAAGCCCGCTGCATCTTGTTCGTCTTTGATGAATGTGTAAACTGAAAAAAAAAAATATTGTCTTGAGATAAAGAAAACAGATGCTTTTCAAATTAAATATCGTTACCATTTACTGAATGAGGACGGGTTCCATAGCCGGAGTTAAAGCTTTTATTTCCAGAGAAAAGACCAAGATTCACTTCGCCGTAGGCAACCTTTGGAAAAAGTTTAAAGTTGTTTACTTTGTTGTTTTGACTTTTAGAAATACCAAAACAAAACGTGTGCTTGTATTTGAATGCTAGGGTGGACGGAGGCTTAAACTCCAAAATCTTACAAATAGATTTTGGAGTTTAAGCCTCTATAGCAGGTATATTATACCGAAGTAGCCGATATTGGTTATGCATGATTTGCACATGCTAGAAAACCACCCATTTATGAGAGACACTATGAAAACTGCGAGAGAGCGTAGTGCGTGTCATAGTAGTAAATTTTCGTTCTCTTAAATTCTTCTTGACTACAACTAAACATACTTAACATGTAGTTTACGCTTCCGTAGTGTTCATCGCGTTGGTAAAAACCGTTAGTTAGTGCGGCTTCAACCTACGTCGCTAGATCGAAGGGTCCTATTCTTTGAAGCCGCCGCTCGTTTTTTATATCGTTAAGAGTGCGGATCATTTCATTGTTGGACCGAACAAAGTTTCTTACTTCTTCGCTTACAATAGCTATTCCTAAATCTCTGTGAATATCACTATTCCTTATAACGATGGAGCATTCACAATTGCTCTAAGTGTCTTGTTTTGGAAAGTCTGCAACATGGACATGTTGCTCGGTTTGGTACAACCCAAAGTTGTATTCCGTATGTTCAGGAGGGCTTTAACAACTACCTGTACAAGAGCAGTTTGTTATACACATACGCTTAGTTTTAAAAAAAATTCCTATAAGCCAATACATTTCTCTGAGTCTTATTTCAAGATTCACGGTTTTTCTTAAAGCGTGGCTTCCACCTAAGTTTAGTGTCTAGTTATTCCTAGATATTTCGCCTCGTTTGCATAGGGAATTTGTAGAGTTTTTGAGCATAGGTAAATTGTTCACCTTTCTGTACGGGAAATTTACATGAGTTGACTTGTTCTCATTAAGAACGATTCATCAAGTCTTCGTCCAGACGCAAATTTTGGCCAAAGCTCGTTGGAGGTTTCTCGTTGATGACTCGAATGATTCACCTGTTGCCAGGATGGCCGTGTCGTCCGCCAACGTGGCCATAACTGTCTCGTCATCTAGAGGTATGTCTCTAGCGTAGAGCAGGAATAGGATCGGACCGAGGGCACTTCCCTGAGGTACGCCAGCTTGAATTCGCTTGAAACTCGAGTATACAGTACCACACCTAACCCTATCTAAGGCTTTTTCAATTTCATGCGTTACTCTGTAGACGTGATCGATTGTAGATTGGTTAGGTCTGAAACCGAATTGATGATCCAGGATCAAATGTCTTTCTGCAACTTGGTTGTAATCGCTTCAGCAGAAGTTTCTCGAACACTTTCGATGTTATCGGCAGAAGCGATATGCGCCCACGAGTTTTTGTCATTTGGACATTTCCTCGGTTTTGGAACCATAATGACTTAAACAGCTTTCCATTGTCTTGGAACGCATAAGAGTCTAAAGCCTGCAACCCAATTAATCCGTTACGTCCGTTACGCTGAAGAACACAACTGACAACTAAGTTCAATACACATGTTCTTATGGAAAGTGGCCCATTGAAGAACTTCGTGACGTACATTGCTTCCCATAAGAACTTGTGTATTTCACTGAGGTGTCAGTTGTGTACTTTGACGTGACGGATGCAACGGATTCATTGGACTGAAGGCATAAGAGAAAAGTTTATGATATAAAGTAGCTTGACCAGTAGTTTTTTTCGAGAGTTCGCCAGTGATCAGGTCGTATCCTGGGGCCTTATTTTTTAAAGTTTGCTTATTGTCTGCCCATCTTATTATCTTATTATCCTGCCATCGTCACCTGAAAAAAAAGAACTTGTTCTTTTTCACGGTCCCCACCTCCGCGAGGGTCTGACAAGCCCTCCGAGAGTATCATTTGTCTTGAAAAACTTCTTAAAGTGCCGTTCGGATTGTCTTGAAAAACTTCTTAAAGTGCCGTTCGCGCGTTGTTGTTTTGAATGTCAGCCAACGGTGGACCGACGAACGGCTAACGTTTCTTCCAAACGCTCGGCAAACAAAGTCGCTTTCCCTTTGTCTTTTTTTGCCCATTCGGCGTTACCTTTCTTTATTGGTTCTGAGTGGATTATAGGTTTGATTGACTTAACTGCTCCTCACAGCGAGGTATTCAGTATTCAAGGCATTCAGTGTATTTAGAGGCCTCACAATTTTTATAATCTTGCAGCATTTCTTTTAGCTTGTTTGTGAGACTGTTTAAGACGGTTTTGTCCAGGGGTATCCTCCTGCATCGCCATCTTCTCCGCGCTCTTCTCTTTTCACGAATTAATTCTTCGGTTTCGAGCGGATATGTTGTGCGTACATGCCCGTCAGTGCTTACTTCTGTCGTTTTTAAAGAAGTGTTGTTCCACGCAGCGTTCTGAATTGCTTCAATGAATTTATCAACTGCGTCTTCTAATTCGAATGGTGTTCTCAATGACACATTCAAGCCAACACCTAGGCTTCCGCCCATCTTCAAGATTACTCCTGAGTGGTCTGAGCAAAGATCATAACACTCTTCGACTCGCGTAAGGTATTTGGAGTACTCTTTAGCGATGAAGAAGTCGACAAGGTCAGGAATCTTATTCCAATCGGTTAGCCTAAATGTTGGCTTTTCTATGGAGAAAATGTCCACCCGACGTTTCATACTGTTTTTCTACAGTAATCTGCCTCTTGTTGAATTGCATCTTGATCCCCAAAAAGTATGCTTCACGTCAAAGTCGCCCCCAATGATAAAATGCGACCGAATCAAGCCATACATGCAATCAATATCGTCATCTATATCCCAGTCTATATCCCGGCGGGAAAAAACAAGAAGCAATGTTGTTATCTAAACACAAGTTTTTCATTTGAAAAACTGTCTCTTGTAAGGTGCCCAGTCTCAGCATAGTTCTGACGTTCCAGGATCCTAGAGTTAGAGGAGGTTTGAAAGAAAACTCGATTGAACAGCTTTAAATAGTTCGAGCAGCGCGTCGTGAAAGGAAATAAATATTTGTCAATTATCCCTGTTGTTGCAATGCCAAGTTATTTACAATTTTAAAGTCATCTTCGAACCAAGGATTGGATAAAAAATAATCAGTCACCGACAGACTATAAAATTAAAAAACAAAGAATGCCGCCAACCACCCTCCCGGTGTATGAACTTTTGTTCCCGCGAAAGTTTAACGCATGGTTTGGCTTCACAACAGCGGATATTCGCAAACAAACATCTCGTATCACCAGTCTCCAGACGGGAGGCCAGCTTACGCAATCTGTTGAGTCAGCAGTACGTGAACTGTACTTAAAATGATATTAACATGCCCTACTGCTACTCCACAACACTGATTAGCATATTTTCGTCGAGATTGAGTAACGACGACAAGTTGTTGTCGAGACCGCATTTGCTTACCGAAGAGTTGCCCTTTTTTGGCGACGCCCGTACCCAGTGGTTGGTGGTGAGGCTGACCAGCAACAGTCCAATGGCTATGCAGCTCCCGAAAAACGTCGAAAAGACCAAAGCTCTTGTCTTGATACTCATCTCGCTGGCGATGTTTCTGTAAACAAAGAGTTTTTGTTCTATACTCTGGGTTCTATATAAACAAAAGACCTGACAGGGAAACTTTATTTGACGTCACACGCTCACCTTCCTCCTGTATTTTTGGCTTAAAATTTCCTTCGATTTGGCAAATGTTTAGTTTGGTAGTCTTCAGTCGGGGGGGTTTCAGAAGTTGTTCATGGTTTTCGTGCTGCTTTCGCTGTGTGCCTTTCTTTGGGGGGAAACAACAACTTGTGGGTCAACAAAGTTGTAATTCCAGGAATGGTGGTGGCCCACGGAACTCACATCAATACGAACTGGTTTTCGTTTGCTTTGCGACGGATGTAGGGCGGGTGTGGATTTCTCATAACCGCAGAATTGGCTGAAGAAATTTATTTAACTAATTAGGATCTGTTAATTGATTTATTTTTTTCTGTGTTTTGTTTAAATTTGACTGGCACGCTCTGCACACTTTTGTTAAATTATCCGAATCGAAATGAAATACGAAACACAATTCTTGCGAGGAATGGTTGGGTTGGTATGACTGCTTTTGAAAGTGCATGATCGTTTAGTGTTGCCAGATGAATGAAACTCCTTCCAGCAAAGCTGCCACGAAGTAAAATTATGATAAATTATGTTATGTTTCTATTTCTACCGGCCATAAAACTGAGATCGTAGGTAAAATGAGACTAAAAATAAATCGGAAAAAGTTTACCGTTGGTATTTGAATATCCTGATAACGAATATGTTATTAAAAATTGTAAAAACTATGTTTCCACCGGGCACTATATCCACGATTAAAATAAATGATCATATATTCCTTTACAAATTACGTGGTTAACAAGACAAATTTACAAATAAATCTAATTCACCCTTTTCGCAAACCACTTTCAACCCTTTTCGAATGTCTTTTTAACCGTTTGAGAATCGAAAAAGGACACTGAAACTGTCCACCTGTGACATATCTGTCAGAATTATCTATTGGGATGTTTACAACGGAAATGTTTTTTCGCTCCTGGAAAATGACTTTGCCACTCTCTTTTGAGAGCCCAAATGACAGAAAAACAGTATTTATGTCAAATTAATCCTAAATTTGACTGATGGAATCACTTTGGGATTTATTATTAATCGCCTCCTGCTAATCCTGTTATTATTATTGGTGTTAACATAGTATAAAAGTTAAGCTATTCAATTCAAGTTTCATTTTTTTTATACAAAGTACCTAATATTGAACCATTTCTCCATGGGGCCATAAAAATTAATCCTTTTATAAATCCCATTCACCCTACTCACAAACCTATTTCTCGCACGTTTGTAACAGTTTGAATCAAAATAAAAACAGGAAACCGAAGCAGTCCCTGTACGATAAATGTCACAAAATCGTTTTCTATTGGGGCTTTTATAACAGAAATATTTTTTCGGTCCTGGGAAATGACATCGCCTCTCTCTTTTAAGAGCCAAAGAGACAGAAAAAGAGTGCTCATGTCAAATCCATCCTATATTTGTCTAGTGGAACTACTTTGGGATTTTTTTTAATCGTGTATCGCTAATCCTCTTTTAATTGCCGGTGGAGACATAGAATTGGGGAAGTACGTTAACTTATGCAAAACCAAATTCTTTGGGTACCTCAAATATAAGAAAGCACACTAGTTAAAATTAATCGCATATAAACATTATATACATCTGGCAAAATTATATTTTAAGCAAAACTATGTACTCTCAAACAAGTACAATTGTTGAACATTCCCCTCGTTCTCCAAAAAAATCTACTCCATTATATTCCACTACAATTTTCGTCGATTCTTCAAAAATTTCGTGTTGTGTGAGCGCCTGTCAAAATATTGACGTAATATTTTTTAATTTCTCATATTTTCATAATTTTTTCGTAAAAAACCGATCGGCATCGTCGAAAATCATGCATTAATCGATTCTTCAAAGTTCCGCCAATCAATATTGCAACAATTTTCCCAGAAATAACAAACAAAAAGTGCAGAAAAGTGCAATTAAAAATTTTCCCATTTTCCACCGCGAATGACGAACAAACCATGAAGTTTCACAATAAACCAAGAAAAGTTCAAAGTGTATGTGTTGCCCTGTGTGTTTCTCTACATTTATTTGTTTTGTTTTGCATAAGATAAATAGAAATGTGACCATTTTCTATCAAGTTTTTACCCGCGTTGCTGTTTCTGCATTCGAGATGGGATGTTAATTCGCCCTTCTGTTGGTTCTTAATGATGACAATAAAACGAATCTACGCATGAATTCTGTTTCGAAACACTTTTTTCCAATGTTTACCAGGCTGGCTGGCCCATGGCCGTGTGTACAAGCAATACAATCATTGCCTGGCCGCGCGCTATAATCGCCCTGCGTCTGACCTAATTTTGTAGCGAGATTTTGCCACAACTCTCTGGGTGGCTGGTGGGTTTTGCTTAGAGTTTTACCAACAAGTCCTTTTCTTCCGTCTGTTTAGTGGTCATTTTACCTCCTCTGACGCCAAGATATTTCCGTTCTTGTGTGCTCTCCGCTTTCAATGTCATTTTAACGGAATAAGCCAACAAATTCAAGGTAAAACATAACCAACTGCCCGAAATAGGTTCGCAGATGGGGTTTTTGGGTTCATAAATGGTCAACAAACTATTCCTTATAAGGCTTTAGTGTTTTCGCTGGTTCTTAATAATATGAACCGTCTCTCTCCCCGCAGCGCATGGACATATAGCTCAGCACCGCCGGAACATCATCAAAAGTAGATAAACCAGGATACGCGTTCGAATAACCCGTCGATTCATCAAACTCTGAGAATCTCAAAAAGACACCCCGAGGCGACAAGTAACGTTCTACGGCGGCACAACTTATTTGCTAAAGAAAATGTGCGATCCACTCGCCCAAGCTCAAAAATGGACCTGTGAATACTGCACGTACGAGAACTTTCCCTCAGCGATAAAATGTACGATGTGCAAAGGACTGAAACCACTCCTCAACGAAGACATCTTTCGGTAAGTCACTGGCCACCTTCCTTAAATTGTGTCCTTAACGTTCATGTCTTTCAGACTCAGTCCGCCACAATCGACTGCGACTAATGTCGCCTCCTCTTTAGTAGAAGCGTCCAGCTTGAGTTTATCCCAAAGCAACCTTAATGCTTGTGGCCTGCCCGCGCAGGAGTCGCCAAATGCGAAATGGTCGTGCAAAATATGCACGTACATAAATTGGCCACGCAGCTCGAGATGCGTGCAATGCCACACAAAACGATCCAACTCCAACGAAGACATGTACTTTAACGATGGCGGCAAGAGCACAACAAACCGCAGCGTCAACCCCGCGTTCTCGCCAGTTCGGAGTCCGAAGGCAAGTCCCTCTCCACCGGCAGCACCGCCACCTTCCAGTACCAGTTCACACGACGACCCAATCCTTACCAACATCAATTCGGGATCCGATCCTGACCTCGTGGCCTGCAGCAACAACCTAGCTTCGAGCAAAATCAGTCCCATAGGTTCAATTACGAATTTAGCTAGCTCGAGAACGTCGCTAACAAATTCGCAGACCAACGCTGGCGCGGTGGCAAATCGCATTAGCCCTGTCGAAGCAACAACGCCGCAGCAGCAACAGCGTTGCTATGCTGCAAAGTGGGCGTGCAACGTGAGTGTGGGATGGCATCTTGATGGAATCAATACTAACTTCACTCTTTTGCAGATATGTACTTACGAGAACTGGCCGAAGAGTCTCAAATGTTCCATGTGTGGCCGAGCAAAAGATGCGACCATCTGTGGCAACGAGGGTCTATCGTCCAGCAACAAGGCATTGGCCGACAAGGACGAAGGTTTTGGTGCATCGAATATGACATTGTCGAACAATACGCTTAACAACAAGCACAGATATCAGCTTGGTAGGTTCTTGAAATTGTCTAGTCTTTGAATCATACTAAATAGTGTCTTACTTATTACTTTGGCAGGTTCTTCAGAAACTATTAATAACTGTGATACAATGCAGGAGAGGCAAGAAAGACGACAGCGGCAAATAAGGCGACAAGTCGATTGGCAGTGGCTTAATGCTTGCTTAGGTAAGATTACTCTCCTCTACCGTCATTGCAAGGCGGTCGTAAAGTTAAAGCAGTCAGACTTACACTAAATTTAAAATTCTTCATTGAATAAGTGTAGCTTTGTTAAGCTCTACTCCTCTTCCGCTCTTAGAGAGAACATTAAATTTAGAACTCACGACGGTCCAAAAGCGTCATAAGTAGAGAATGCTGTGTTGCATATTTGCCAGCAGCAAAAAATTTATGACAAAAACTAAAATTCTCCACGATCGCCCGAAATTGTCTGACTATAGGACCCGTGTTGCTGGTTGAGCAAATAATTTATTTAAATGTCATTTTGTCAGTGCAAACATGGTATTCGACCTCACTCTGCCAAGTCACCCAATTTTACTTAGAGCTAACCCTTCTACTCGTCTCCTCCTGTACCTATAACAGCGCGTTGAACAATTCATTGGCAATAACGTCGTCGACCTACTTTAGGCCTCTCGGCAAATAATTTAAAAAAAAACTCGTCATAAATCTCCTCATTCAAACTTTTCCCAAACCTCTCATGCCATTTTTAACCCATTTCGCGCACCAGTTTTCGACTTAAGCTGCGTTATCACAAGGAACAGAAACAGATACAAAATTTCATACATTAGCAACGCAAGAAGCATTTAGCGAATTTAGGTTTCAGTTGCTAATGTATGAGATTCTGTTTCTGTTCCTGTTTTACGTTGCTTGTGACAACGCGGCTTCAGAGAGGAGACTAAAACTGTACACATATGACAAATTTACCACAAATAAATAAGTTTTCTATTGACGATTGAAGGCTTACCCCTAGTGGTCAGTTTTGGAATATGTGAAGACCTATACATGTCAACAGATGACTGTTGTCGTCATCCCATTTTTTAAACGAGTACGAAAATTATTTGTTTCGGAACGAAAATTTCCTTTGAATTTGCTTTTTAAGAAAGCACGAACTATTTAAATCACACATAAGGTTGATTATTCACACGGAAAACGCGAGTTCGCTCATCAAAGGCAGGTCAATTTGTCAATTACGAGATCTGGGTTGACAGCTATATGTCTTCACATATTCCAAATTTGAGCACCAGGTATCGCATTCTGACTTTTCCAATCGTCAATAGGAATTTTTACAAGGAAATTGATTTTTCGCTCCTGGGAAATATCATCGTCACTTTCTTTTGATAACCAAAATGACAAATTAATGCCAAATTAATCTTATCCGGTGGAGATATTTCGGGATTACTATATGTCTCATTAGCATTACCTAGCATAAATCTTCTAGGTACTGATAACCTTAACTTCGAGACTTCTCCCATGTCTCCACCGAACACTTGTCACCGATTAGCATGAATCTTCAACTAATCTCCTACAAATTACGAGATTTACCATACAAATTTAAATCCTCTTAGAATGTAATTAAATATAAGTCGCCTGGTAAATCCCATTGGCCTTTTTCACAAACCTCTTTTATGCCACTTTTAACTCATTTCGCACACCTTTATAACAGTTTCAGACTCGAAAACTGGAACTGTACACGTATGACAGATCTGTCACAAATACACTTTCTATCTCACTCTTTTTTGAGAACCAAAATGACAGCAGAAACGTGTTCGTGGCAAGTATATTAAGATTGATCACAAATCACAGAACCTAAGATTACGACACTTCGGAAAAATATGGCTCATTCACAAATTAGGCTCGTCATTGGATTCGAAGCAAAACAGATTGCTGATCTATGATTGGCCAGTACACATGGTTGTGCAAAGGGGCTTTTTTTCCACGCGTACAAAATGACAGATCCATCCCATGACGTCAGATTTCCAGTAAGGTCCGTCAAGCAAGTGTCATAACAAACGAGTTTCGTAATTCTTTCATTCATGAGAGTTGATCATTGCAACTGGAATTGACAGTTGCGATTTTGAAGCAAACACCTCTCAGGGCATGTTTTTCGGCAATGAGGTTTTTAGTGAACTTAGATCTGGGATTAATCTCGGCTTAACTCTGGAGAATAGTATGAATTGTAAAAAAAGACTTCTGGGAATAACTCGAACTTCTTTTTCTGTGTTTTTCTATGTGAAGTGAGAGCTGGGAGAGTAAATAATTTCGAGAGTCGATGATTTTGACAGCTTTACTGAAGGAGTTACTCTGCACTGAAAAACTACTAGCTGGGTTAACTTCAGATTCGTATTGATCTAGGGTTAACAGATCTTGGTTTAAGCTGGGCTTAACTCAGAACTGAAAAACGATCTCTCCATCGCATCGTCGAAAAAAAGATACAAATAGCGTAAAGTCCCGTAGCGTTTGCCCGGGCTTCGTCGAATATAACTCTTTTAACTCTTATAGTTGCACGATGAAACACTATTTATCAAACAAAACTTTTTTAAATTCGAATCACACTTAATTCAACTTCGCCACGTAGAATTCAACACTTTAATTTAGTTCAGTGACTTTTTACTTTACTAAAGATTTTCACAAGTCCACGTTTAAAATATTACTGCCTCTTTCGATCCGAACCACCATAAATACTCAATTTATACAACGGATGGGGAAATTTTCGATATGCAAAGCACTTTTTCTTTAAAAGCACTTTTGACAATAAATACGATCTCAAATTATGACAATTATTGATGAACTAGTGGCAAAGAAAAACAAAACCTGGTTCCCGTTCAGAAGTGTGAATGGCTAAACGATTTTGTGTTAACTTTTTGCGAAAAAACCCAGTTTATGATTCAATGTGAATTGCGTATAAAACTGGATTCACAAAAAAGTTTTGTCGCCACTTACCATAGTTTCCTGAGGGCCCAGTTATACCGAAACGGTAAAAGGATACATAAAACGCGAAGCTGTAGAAAATTAAGAATATTTTCTGTGAAGGGTTAAGCTATGCGTTTCGCCAACGTTGATTTAACAACTTAAATTCAATGGGAGCTACCACAACGTTGCTTCGACCATCCGTCGTTACATTTTTTTACGTAAGAAAGTTTTGAGAAAGCAGAAAAACTAAACACGATAAATTTTTGCGTGCATTTTGACTTTTCTGCGAACCTGGAATTGTTGGCTTTCGCGATGGCTTGTGTTTAATGGCATTTCAACGTACGCGGTTGTAAACCAATAGGAACGGGACAAAACAAACGAAAACGCAGCTTTGGGACATAGCCTTTATATCAATCAGGAACAGTGGAAAAAATCCATGAAACAAATGGATTTCATTTGCATGCCCCGAAAAATGGGCGTGGACTAAAAAAAAACCCTTAAATCTTATTTCTTTTGAACCTTGAGGAAATTAAGCCAAAACAGTTTTTTCCTTAACACTTTTTTTGGCTTAAATTTCCACATTAATAAGTTTTTCCTCATTTTATTTCAAAAGGTCTTTTCGATTTCTCCTAGAGTCTCTTCTATTTCTCCAGGTCGCAACGCCATTGGTTGTTTCTTATAATATTTTTTTCTTTACAGGCGTTGTTGAGAACAACTACAGTGCCGTGGAGGCCTATTTATCTTGTGGCGGCAACCCGGCCCGTTCACTTACTAGCAGTGAAATCGCAGCTTTAAACAGAAACTCGGCCTTCGATGTGGGCCATACACTTATTCACTTGGCTATCCGTTTCCATCGCGAAGAGATGTTGCCCATGCTGCTGGCGCAGATATCAGGTTCTGGTCCTGGCATTAAACGAGTTCCTTCGTATGTGGCGCCAGATTTGGCTGCCGATATTCGTCGGCATTTTGCCAACACACTCCGAATGCGAAAATCTCTTTTTAATTGTCATTACGTCCAGGAGCACGCTACGTTTGCCTTACCAGCCGAAATCGAAGAACTCCCGATACCCATACAAGAGCAGCTGTACGACGAGCTATTGGACCGGGATGCGCAGAAGCAATTGGAAACTCCTCCGCCGGCCCTCAATTGGTCGCTGGAGATAACAGCTCGTTTGGGTTCGCGCTTGTTGGTTCTGTGGAATCGCAGCGCTGGTGATTGCCTCTTGGATTCTGCAATGCAGGCAACATGGGGCGTCTTCGATCGGGATAATACCCTGAGGCGTGCACTGGCCGATAGTCTGCATCAATGCGGACAGATGTAGGTTTTTAGTTGTCTTAATTTCTTTACAATCATAAATTTCACAAAAACCCTCCATTGCAGTTTCTATTCGCGGTGGAGGGAGTACGAAATGATTCAGGCAGCCATGTTGCAGTTCACCCTTGAGGAGACACAATGGGAAGAGGATTGGAGCACTCTGCTGTCGCTTGCCAGTCAACCGGGTTCGTCGTTGGAGCAGTTGCACATATTTGCACTGGCGCACATCCTGCGGCGGCCAATTATCGTGTATGGCGTCAAGTACGTGAAAAGTTTTCGCGGCGAAGACATAGGTTATGCTCGGTTTGAGGGTACGTTGAATTGCTTTCCACAAATACATATGAAGCATAACAATTGTGTGCCTCTTTATTTACAGGCCTCTACTTGCCACTCTTTTGGGATCAAAATTTCTGCATAAAATCACCAATAGCTCTGGGCTACACCCGGGGGCATTTCAGTGCTCTAGTACCGATGGAACCATACGCCAGAATCGATGCCAGGCGTGATGAGCCAGGCGATGTTACATTTCTACCCTTGATGGATTGTGAGTCGAAGCTGTTGCCCATTCATTTCCTAACCCAAGCTGAGGTAAACATACCACCGCTTTGACGTTATCGTCTTTAAAAAACTCTCTTTTTTCGGTTCCTTAGATGGGCAGAGAAGAGACCATTATGAGGCAGTGGTTGGATGTTTGCGTCACCGAAGGTGGACTATTGGTGGCTCAACAGAAGCTTAGGAAACGACCGCTGCTGGTTGCACAAATGTTGGAAGAATGGTTAAACCATTACAGGAGAATAGCGTAAGTTGCTATTTTTTCTTTGGATTATTTCGTTAATTTTTGTTGTTGATTAAAATTTCCTCACATGTATATTTTTAGTTTTGCATAATCGCAATAAATTGAGTTTATTTATGTGTTGGAGAATTTGGTTCGATTTTTTAAACTGAGTCTTATGAGTCGGTCAATTGTGGTAAATTATTATTTACCTACCTACTGCGCCATTTTGTCAGCAGTCACTATAGTTTGAATTGCTTTTATTTTGCTTAAAATTTTTGTAACTCGTTTGAAATATTTGTGACTTGAAGACTAAAAGTCTCTGTACATCTCTTTTATGTTCCTACTGACTGCGCCGTTTTTTTCACCAGCCACTATAAGTGTCGCTGTTATTCACCTTAATATTTTGGCAAATCGTTCAAAAAATTTGCGGCGGGAAGACCACTTATCCCTACGGCCTCCTTAATGATCCAACCGACTGCGCCATTTTTCTATCGGTCAGTATGGTTTTAATTGCTTATATTCAACTTAATACTTTGTCCACGCTTTCGGAAAATGTGTAACAGAAAGACCACTTATCCCAACCGACTGCGCCATTTTTCTATCGGTCACTATAGTCTGAATTGCCCTTATTCAACTTAATACTTTGGTAAGGCCTTCGAAAATGGGTAACAAGAAGACCAGCAGACGAACCCTTTCATTTGAAGCTACCTACGTGTTCTTCTTACTAACTGCGCCACTTTATTGCAAAACACAAGTGTCAATAGTTTTCTGCGTGTTAATGCCTTACCGTCGAAGTGGATATTTTATAGTAATAAAATCAGTTCTACCAAAAAAAGCTCTCAATTTTGAAAAAATATTGCTCTCCTACCGACTGCGCCATATTACTGGTTTCGTTTAAAACTATTATCATTTGCTCTTTTACATTTAAATTGCTGCAAAAAAGTTTTAAGAACAAAACAAATCCCTGTTCCAACTTCCAACCATTACGAATATGTAGTCGTTCCTACCGACTGCGTCACATTATGAGTGCATTTAAAATTGTTATTATATGCTCTTTCACAATTAAATTGCCGCGAAAAAGTTTCAAGAACAAAAGAATCCACGTTCCAACCATTGCGAATATGTAGTCCTACCGACTGCGCCACATTATAAATTGCTCTTTCACAATTAAACTGATCCAAAAAAATTTTTAAAAACAAAACAAATCCCTGTTCCAACCCCTGCAGTTAAGTAGTCCTATCGACTGCGCCATTATTTGCTGTATTATTTGTACCCCACAAATTATTTATATTATATGGAAAAAGAGCAGAACAAAAATGTAACTCTTTCGCAGACAGGTGATTGCTGCCCCCTTCGCCAGGCGTCCACAAATAACTGGTTATTCCAGCGAAGGAGACACAGACGAAGAATAGTAGCCAGAGCCATCACATCGCAAAAACCGGAATCCGATGACCTATCACGCTCCTCAAAGCAAGTAAAATAAATTAAAAATTAACTTTTGGTAAAACTTAAGAAAAAGAAAAATAGAATAAAAAAATTTACTAAATTCTTTTGGTTTAGAAAACAAGAAGCTTTTCAAACAATAATAGATTTAAATAAACAAGAAACCCCAACCTAATTAATAATAATCTTTTATGAAAACTGTGCAGCGTATACACATTGGGTACGTTCAGAAGATAATTGTAAATTTTTCGGGATAAAATATATCGCAATAAGTTTTGATCTTTTATAAATATATATATTATATAGCTATAAACGTTACTAAATATTTAATATAAAAAAAACATA
Source organism: Neoascia interrupta (assembly GCA_947623515.1). Lineage (NCBI taxonomy): Eukaryota > Metazoa > Arthropoda > Insecta > Diptera > Syrphidae > Neoascia > Neoascia interrupta. Next base: position 4,075,535 of record OX392464.1, on the reverse strand, counting down.
CACGTAATATATTCAATTAATATTGCCTATTATATTAGCTATTATTTAATTCATTGCTTTCTGGTATTGTGTAGAAAACCTTAAAAGAAGCTTAACACCTAATTAAAAATAAAGAATAAATTGAATCAGGCGTATAATGTCCTTCGTTGAATATTAATTTACACCAATTCAAAGTTTAGAAAATAAAATAAAAATCGATTTTGTGATACCCCTCGGTCTTACCTGTAAATAAGTCTAAGAAAATTATTAAAAGAAAACATTAAAATAAACTAAGCAAAGCGGAATTTATAAGATATAAACTCGTCTCGGTTTTGTAGCTGAATGAGTATATATTATGGTCAAGGATACGCCTTGTAGTTAATGTGTAGTTTTTTTTTCTTTGTTAGTATATTTGAATGAAAAAAGTAATAAAATATTAAAAAAAAAAACTTAATGAAAAATTGTGATATTTTATTTTAGTAAAAAAAAAACTGTTGAAAGTTAAGGTGTTTTTCCCAAAATGTCACTATGGATCATGTCATGAATGAGAGAACACAAATATATGACAAAACATACTCGCAAACATACATAGATCGCATTTTAATGCGATCCCTCCTGGGAGTTTGTGACATCTTAGGCTTAGATTAGACTGCATGTCATTTTGGCATATTTGACGTACTAAAGAAGAAAATTGCTGCAAAGTTTTTTCTTACGTCAAATATGCCAAAATGACATGCAGTCTAATCAAAGCTTTAAAGTGATAATAAAACCATTTTCTACGATTTCTGATTTAGGAATGTGAAAAAACTATGTTTCTCGCTCTTTATCTCTTCGTCTTAAGCATCTCTTTCTCTATAAAATTTATTTATTTGGCTAGTTCTTTCGCAGTCATTTCAATGTCTTCCTGCCAAGGACAAAGATGTATCCAATAAGTCAAGAGCTCTTCTCTCGATTTTATGACTACCACCATAAATTACTGAATAACTAGATTTTCTGTAGCAAAACATCCGTCAGAGCATTCCTCTGGCAACCCTCCTCTGAGAAATAGCTCATTTAGGGCCGGTTTTTCGGTGTTGAGGCAAGCCCAGCTTAAACCAAGATCTGTTAACCCTAGATCAATACGAATCTGAAGTTAACCCAGCTAGTAGTTTTTCAGTGCAGAGTTAACTCCGTCAGTAAAGTTGCCAAAATCTTCGGCCCTCGGAGTTATTAACTCACCCAACTCTCACTTCACATAGAAAAACATAAGAAAAGAAGTTCGAGTTATTCTCAAATGTCATTTTTCACAGAAACACGAAAAATAACTGCCATTCCACGCAGAAAAAAACATTCAAAGATGTTCTTACTGTTCGCCAGAGTTGATCCGGGAATAACTGTGAGGCCGAGATCAACCCCAGATCTAAATTCACTGAAAAACTAATTTCTGGGATTAATCTCAGTTTAACTTGAAAACTCGGATGGTCTCCCACTGAAAAACCCACCCTTAATTCACTTCTTATTCCTTCTGTATGAACGTTTTCATAGAATATCTATTGACTCTATCATTTTGTTGGAGGTTGCTACTATCCGTTGGAGCATTCAGACACAACAACTGGTCCATTGTACTACAATGCAGACACTTTACATAAATGTATTTAGTTTACTCGTCTTTCGATGGAAGATGAGAAGGAGATTGGCTCACCAAATTTGGCGAGTTAAGCCGAGATTAATCTCGGAAAAATCAATTTCTGCGGTTAATCTCAGTTTAAAGCCGCGTTGTCACAAGCAACGTAAAACAGGAACAGAAACAGAATCCCATACATTAGCAACTGAAACCTAAATTCGCTGAATGTTTTTTGCGTTGCTAATGTATGAAATTCTGTTTCTTGTGACAACACGGCTTAATTCAGAAACTCAGAAAGTTTCGCACTGAAAAACCTTTTAGGGCCAAAAGGAAGACGTGTGTACGGAAGATATGGACGAGCTTGTTTTCATACCAAGTGGCAAAAAGTGACTTTTTGGTGAAGAACTCTATGGGTCCAGTTGCAGTTCACTGGCTGTCAATTAATGCACTTATCTTTATCCAGAAAATTCCTATAACTGAATGACGTATTCGAATACAAAAGACACGGAAAATTCTCAATGCACATGAAAACTTCAAAAACAACGACATTCACAACTGATTGGAATGTGAAGCAAACACGTCGGTGCCCAATTTAAATGCTTGTACTACCCTTTTCACACCGAATCAGAATCTAGATTCAGAGTAAAAAGTGCCAAATTTAATTGAAATCTATTAGATTTCCCATACATTTGTAGAGTTCAGACAATTCTTGGGAATTCGTATGATTCCCACAAAATCGAATACAAATGCTATGAATTGTATTCGATTTTGTTTATGGCCCGAAATTTGTTTATAAAATAAAAAGGAGAAATAATTTTGTTATTTTTACACTATTTCAGCCGCGTTGTCACAAGCAACGTAAAACAGGAACAGAAACAGAGTCCCATACATTAGCAACTGAAACCTAAATTCGCTGAATGTTTTTTGGCGTTGCGAATGTATGAAATTCTGTTTCTGTTTATGTTCCTATTCCTTGTGACACCGGGGCTTTAATTGTGCGATGATATTTTTGTATTTTCCAGTGCTTCTTTAGTTATCTACAATTGTTTTTTTTACTTATTTGAAGCTGTTTATACCACGCTTTCATTAGAGTTTCCACACTTGTGACAACTGTGGAAATTTGGATATTTGGTGTTCAACTGATCGAAAAGTCAACAAAATCTGGATTATATTCGCAGTGTGAAAGGATCAATTCGATTTTGAAATCGAATTGCTCAGAATCTAGATTCTGGCTTCAGTGTGAAAGCGGTATTACAGAATTTTGTCATGCATCTCGGATTTATATAAAAAGCGCAAAATTTCTCAAAATCAAAAAAGCCCAAACCGATGACCATTTACCCTACCTGCAAGTGTCAAAAGTAAATACGAACGACATCCAACTTCACAAAGAAATGCCATTGGAAAGTGTAAACCCAGCGACAAAAATGAAGTAATCACCTTTGCTTGTGTGCGACTGTGCGTGTAGAATTTTTCATTTGCTCGCTCCGTGAAAAGTCGTGTCTCGCGTTTGTTCTCCGAATTAATCCAATTTCAAGCAATTTCCAAACCTTAAAAAGTAGCAAACATTATGCAAAAAAGTAGCTAAACCCCAGTGCAAGTGTTTTCAAGTGTTTTTAGTGCGAATTGTTCGGGAATATTGTGTGCAAAGTCCGCGAGAAGAACTCGATAGAAAAAACTAGCAATGGGTAAGTAGCACTCTGGCACCATACACCCGTCCACCGCCACCCCTTTGCAGTCAGCTCTTCCTCCAGCTAATGAAAATAAAATTGAAAAAGTCCACTCCCTATTTTTTTTTTCCTTCTCTCGTTCAATTGGACTTCTTGGATTATGAATGAAGTTTCGTCTATTGTTTCCGGCAACGGGCCGGAGCCCGTCGAAGTTGAAAATTCAACAAGAATGCGGCTGCGACTGTGTTGAAGTTGGAGCCACCACCTCTCTGATTTTTTGGGTACGAGGCTGTAAGTTCAGCGCTGAGGTCATTCCAATTGGCTTGGAGGAGGAATTTCTATATTTTTCCCAATTGGAACGTGAAACTGCGCTTTTTTCGGGGTGAACAAGTGAAAATGATAAATAAAACAAATTCATCATCATCCTCGTCGTCAGCACAGCGGCACCCACCGCTCGCACCAGTGAATGGTTTAAAAATAGAAATGAATCGAGAAGCGGCAGAGTCTATAGCGGATACTATGTAGTTTACCTGTCTTGGAGTAAATTAAGAAAATAAAGAAAAATGCCCGCCGCTGATTGACTGTAAAATGGGGTTTTCTCCCGTCACTCGATTCGGCGGTGATTGATCGTAATTAGGAGGTGCTGCTTCATCGAGGTAAAAGAGACCCTAATGCGGAAATGGTAAAGGGTCACTTCCGCCTCTACACGAATTATAATTGAACCCCAAGAAGCAATGCAAAACGAAGAGAGAATCGAACAGAAAAAAAAAAAAACGAACCACAAACATGGTTGTCGTGGTCGGGGCTCAGGCAGACAACGCCTCAGGCAGTGTTGTTACGACATAGGCAAAGTAATTCCACCTCTCGTCCGTTTTTAATTGCCCTGCCAGTGCCACCTACTTGTATTTACTTTTGTGGTGTATTAGCTGGGGAGCGCGGAACACTGGCCGCTCACAGTCGCTTGTGCTTTCTCCACGGAATACGTTGGTGTTCGTGGCGATAGATTCTTGTTATCAATTCGATTTAGCCCAAACACCTACAAAGGAAATTTATTAATTTTGATTTTTCTAGTCGACGCGATAGGAAACTCTTTTTTCGAATTTTTGCCTCTAGGCATTTGTTTTTTATTTTCGTTCATTTTCTCTTGGAACTTGGAAGCATAATTTTGCTATCTCGTTAGCAGATTCGGACGTAGTCTGTGCTGGGTTTACAATTCTGTGGTTGTTGCAGTTGGGCGCTGACATACAATTTATTTTAAGTCTACTTAAAAATTTATCGATCAATCACACCAAAGTTTGACGCGATGACCAATAAAATGTTTGGGCTCTGCACAAAATGCGTGTCGTGTTATCTCTCTTTGTTGTCTTCGGTATTTTACTTTGTTTACATACGAGATATAATAGAAATTCTCCGTTAACCTCGACTGTAGTCAACTAAAATTTTCCAGCTAGGCCCGCCCCCATCCTAAGTTAATCGCCTTCCAATGTGACTCAGTTTACTCATTGATTGTGCGCACCACAAAAGAAGTCATCTTATGTTGCGCCGTCGCTCGAAGTTAGATTACTTAACTAACTTGAAGTAAATTTTTCGATACTCTGCAGAGGCTAAAACAAATCACAGAGCCGCTCGACACATTGAGCCCTCAACGTATCGGAGCAGCAGGTTCTTGACAACGACATGGTTGAACATTCTAATGCCCGGACACATTACTCGTCTCGCATTCGAAATACTCAGTGGATATGCTTTCGACCGTAGGCTCCTCAGATCATTGTCTAATGCATATCTACTTGTTCGTCTTGTAACATTCACCACTTAGGGTAAGTTTTCAGTGCTGAGTTCAACTAGAACGAATCTAATCCATGGACCAGCCTTAACCCACTAAATTTGACGAGTTAAACCAAGAGTAATTCCAAATCGCAAGTGACAAAAAAAACTCAAATCTGCTTCTAATTTCTAAAAATAGCTTAAGCAGTACCTACGAGAAACGCCCCAATTTTGCATTTTTTGTTTGGCTGGAAAACTTCAAACTCAATCAAGAAACATGATCACTTTTTGACTAATTTTCGGATAAACCGCGTTTTTAATTTTTTTATGAGAACAATTCTGAACTCACTCACCCCGAATGTTAAAAGTCGCCCGAAGACTCCCCACGCGTAAAAATGCAGCTTATCCGAAAATTAGTCAAAATGTTATCAAACAACCGCAAAAGCCTTAAAAGTTATGGTCACTTTGTTTTCTTGATGGAGTCTGTTGTTTCGACTCGAGCTGTAAGAAATTGCGGTGAATTCTACCAAATCTAAAAGTCAAAAAAAAAAATCTGACTCGTAATCCATACCAACACTCGTTTTTAAAGCATTTCAGCTGCTATATATCTTCAGACCGCTTCACGCCTCCCAATTGTGATATGTTTCGGCCTGTATTCGAACGCGTCAAGGACCCTTTGGGACAAGTTCCCTTTCGCCCTAGTACATTGGCTACTCAAAGTTGGGTTCTCAACAAATTTTTGTTAATTAAATTTTTGTTGTCTCTGGGTTTTCTACCAAATTCAGATGGGAAACAGTATTAGCACAACCCTTTCGGATAATGGGATTTTGTTTTTTTTCTGACGTTATTCCTATCATCATTCACTACTAAAAAACTATAAAGCCTTGAGCTAATGAATTATTGTAAATCACGGATGCTTTTAATTGATCAGCAGTACGTCGTTTAAAACAAAGATCCACACTTATGTTGTAAAAGCTTATCTCATCATCATCATTTTCTGTGACCGCTTATCCTTTGAAAGGGTCGCGTAACAAGGTCAGCTATGTTGCATTTCCGTCCTTTCCGGTCTTTCGCCACAAACTCATGAATCTGTCAGGCGGCATGCAAAAAACGTGTCTAAATCATCGATTATTTAATCGATTCACTCGCAAAAGTAGCTTCTCAACACTAAGATTAATAGGAATCCTGGCGCTTCTCATTCTATCCCTAAGAATATCATCCGCGACGCACCTCAGAAATCTCATAACGGCATATTGTACCCGCGATCTAATTCTTTCTGAAATAATCGGGGTTTTGATAAGCCTTGAAGTAAGAAATATCTGTCGTAAGAGCCGACTAAAAACTCTTGGAAAAATGAGCCTATCAGCATGTTATCACTTAATAAGTGATACGGACAGCAATATGACAGCAATCCTACGGCTGTAACTGAAATATGAACCTGAACGTTCAAACAAAACTCAGCAGCGTCTGATACATACTGTGCGCCTCATTGGTCAGCGTATGATCCCAGAAGTGCGGCTGAACTTCCAATGATTGAAATCCATTGGCGGTTTTCTCAAGACTAGCTGTTTCTTGGTGGACTTCTGTTGTCGAGGTTAGGATCGGCTAAATATAAAGTTGGCAGCTAGGTATAAAATTCAGTCTTGCTAATTCTGTTTTTTCAGTATCGCGGGATAAGTTTGAACTCTAGTGACGGTGTATTCTCAACTGGTAATTGGTACTTGATAGATTGCGACACACAGGATTCCAGCAGATGTTCTGGAAGGTCACTTGCAGAGAGCTTCTGAACATGTGTCTAGTTTTTTTAGATGTTCCGTGGAAACCTAAAGAATTTCCTGCTGTATTTTTCGTTTCTAAAGGCCCAAACATAATAGTCTTGAGCGGGATTATTCTTATGTCGAAGTACAACGAAAATCCCACTCAAGTTCTGCCAAAAGATTGTGTTGCCCATAATAGACGTAAGCAAACGATTTGAAAATCTTATGAGATATCACTGTGAACGTCTCGCGTATCACATTGCCTTGCAAATTTAAAATTAAATTTGAAAATTGTGTCACTTTTTCTTCAACTTTGGATGTTAATATCTCCGAAACCGATTGTCAGATCTAAAATACGTTTAAACTTTTGAGGTCAGCCCACAATTCTTGGTATATTCCCTTCTTGCACAGATTTTTTGAAGCACGTTTAAAAACAAATATGGGCTTAAATATGACAATGAGTGAACTAATGACAAGCAAAAACAAAACTTTAAGCCATCACAAGTTAACGAAAACCTTACAAAATCCAGTATAAGGCTATTGTGGTCATGGCATACGAATCGTGTGTAATGGGACAATTCGGAAAGCCGACCTAAGCTCATCAAAGTCTATTATGGTTGGACTTAAGTTATTTCTTGTATAGTATATTCTATTTCTTAAGTTATTTCTTGAGGCGACAATACCCTATTCTGAGATGATGTTTGTGTTTTGAGAGGAGCTGAACTGTCAACTGACATTTACCTAGTGTCATGCATATCAAATTTTGGCAACAGTATTCCCCATCCTCCGTCCAGGCGAAAACCAAGACTGGTCACCCGCTCACCAAGACTGGTTGACTCTGATTTTAGTGAAAGATTCGCACGGCACGTTTGGAAGAGGTTTGAACAAATTCCAACGGACCTTTTTTTAATGTAGAGGGTGAATGCCAGCTGTTTTCATCGGCAGTCATTGCATCTGCAAGAAATGTTGGTGGAATGAAGCGGCTTGATGTAACTTCTGGTAATGAGAAAAGAAGTGCGTAGTTTCTGGAGTTCTAGAACTTAATCAAAAAGCTAACCGAACGTATCGTTGCTTATACGTATTAGGGAGCGGCTCCTATGGTAAAGCCATACAAAATTAAATTTAATATTGAAAAATGAAAAGTGAAAAATTAGAACCATTTACAATTCCACAAACATTATAATAATGGCTGACTCTATGATCATTTTAAAGCACTGCCAGGCGAACATCGTCAGGGACCCTTATATCAAAATGATGCTTACATTAAGTGACAGCTCTTCCTACAGTTTCCCATAAGAGAACAAGTATTTGAAAAACGAATAAAAGCAAACCAACAGTGTCAGATCATACAAATGTGGCTACTAATATTGCGAGCTACCGACTACAGCTCAAGAAGCAATGAAAGAGCAGAAGAGAGCCTCAATTGTGTCAAATCAATGTAGGAACTTAACTGCTGGAGCCCGGTACGTTGAGGCGCGAAAAGCTTCCAATCAGGCAGCGAGAAGAGCCAAGAAGCAGGCATCGAAAAAGTTAGACGAGAGGTTGGAGCACGATTACAGATCTGCAAACTAGATATTTTGGCAGACTATTCGCCGTCTTAGAGGAAAGAAGTTAAATATCGTCCAGTGGATTAAATCCAAAGACGGTACACTTCTTTCATATGAGAACGACAATGTCTTACACAGATAGAGAGAGCACTTTTGAGAATTGCTCAAATCCCAACAGGGCACTGAAGATGGCAATCCCACTGCTGACGAGATTAGGGCGGAGAATAGTCCCACACTATAGATGAAGTCGCTGTCACAATTAATCGCAAAAAGTTGGCAAGTTCACTAGAGTTGATGAAATCTGGCCAGGGTATTTCCAAGGTAATGAAGAAGGTCTTAGATGGCTAAAACGTATCATTAAGATGACCTGGTATAGCTAGAAAGCACCTAGCGGTTGGCAAAAAGGAATTTTTGTTTAAATTTTCAAAAAAGGGGACAAGAGAGATTGCTCTTACGGCAGGGGTATATCTTTGCGCATTACAGTTACAGCCTATGCTTATGATATTGCAATATTAGGTAGACCAAAGAAGTGTATGTATCACACTTTTACGGAGCTGACAACGAGAATGATAGTGTCCCTAATCTACGCGAAGAAAGGAAGAGATGAACAAAAAACAAAAGCGAAAATATGCAAACATCTAACTGCACAATAGGCTGAGCGGAGCACTTGGATCACCTTAGAATAATTATTATATAAGTATCAGCAACGCTGGTACTTTGGAAATGAACACTAGCTTCCCCTCTTTCGACTGGTTCAGTATAAAGCGCCGTGCTAAGGCTACATTTAAACATACTTGTCAGACATGTAAGTCTTGGCATGGGCCTTTGAAAGTCTGATTCTCTAAATACCCCTTGGAGAAGATTCTTTAACTTTTTCCACTTGGTTGGTTTGCTAAGTTGGTTCTCCCTTGTTCTATACCTCTACTCGGAAACATTCAGGAAAATGAGTTCCTTAAAGACGTCGAGCCATGTGCTTTCTTTTGAACAATTTGTCAAATTTGCGAGCTTAAACCAAGATTCTTACTCAAGTTTAGGATCGTCTTTTTTACTCTGGCCACTATTCTCTGGAACCTAGTCTTTTAATTCCTATCTGTTCTAGTAATGAGGATATGGTCATTTCCCTTGTTTGTGAAAATAAGTCAATGCGGAGTAGTGTGAGTTTCAAACGAATTTTCATAAAAGAAAGTCCTGCCTGACTCTCGAACAATTGACAAGATGTAAATTAGCAGTTGTCAAAGACAAACAATAGGACAACTTACATTCTAGGGCTCCTCTAAGCAACCACCATGACAATGATAATCTCAACCTAAATTTTCACAAGCATATGTATCCGTATCCCTGATGTACTTTTTACGCCTTTCAACTCATGTGAAAATGTGGAAACACTGCACCACCGATCCGCTACAACAGAGGCGTCGGCGTCGTCCTCCTCGCCAAACAAAGGCAAAACAAAATCAATTAATCCGCCAGCTTTCCCTTTCATAAGCGTTAGTAAAGTAAACATCATAAATGAGTCCATTAAGTAGATTTTGAGCCAATTATACTAGGACTTGGCAAGTTTGTCCACCTCCCCCAGCCCCCCGCCTACAATTGTTTGCTTGACTCAATTGCGAATTGAGACCGACCGGCAAATCTGTAGTGAATGCATAATGCGAACAAGATTATCTCGATATTCGGCTTGTTGCTTACTGCCGCGTCGCCATGCCATCCATCGCTCTCGATGCTTTGCTGTATGGGAAATTGTGACATCATCGTCGAGTGCACATTGTGCAAAATTTCGCAATAAAAAGCGAGAAAATATATATTCTTTTTTTCATTCATAGGAGCATGATTTTCGCTCCAATCGACGGCGACGACGTCTCGGTGCATACACATGAATCATCCACGATTTACGTGTGTACGCGCGTCGAGAAATTTTCAAACTCCCTCGAACGCCTCACCGAGCAAATGTCGGTGGGAGTTATATAATATTTCATGTCAATAATAATATATTTTGTCAGCACCTGATTGTAGAAAATGCTAATAATTATCGCCCCGTGTGTGTGTATACCTACAGTGTTTACACTTGATAGCTGGCTAGTGTCGATAAACTTGTTCGCCGTCGTCATCACATCACTTGCGTAGGGGCTCAGTCGGGCGTAAAGGCTAAGGCAAGGCTCCAAAACGGGTCTGTGCGATTGGCCAGCGCGACACCCCGACAGACGACAGCGTTGCGAATATTAATTGGAATGAACAGCTATTTTTACTGGAGAGCGTTCCCTTTGGGAATGTGTCAATTGCATTTAAAGTCATTGTTGCGCCTCCTCTTGAGATACACATACCTATAGACGTTGTGCTTGTCATTATGTTTGTGTGCTCTGGAATTTTAATTGATCAAGCATGACTAAATAATTAGCTGACGTCACGTCATTATCATGCTGTGGCTCAAATGATATTTTATCGGTAAGATAGGGCGATTCAAACTTGTTTCTTCGGTCTTGATGATTCAGCTCGCAGAAGTTCGAGTTTTACAGTTTTTCTCAGGTGTGCCAGTTTCGTCAACATCGAAGTTTTGAAATTTGAAATTCAGATTCAAGACGATCTTCTCTTGATCGTGATCGTGACATTGCCTCTGTTACAGTGACAATGAAAAACTTTATGAGGCAGTTGTCTGATTCGATTAGACCTTGATTTTTGTCTGCATTTTTAGTCTCTTGGTGATCTTTTTTAACAAAACGGGCAAGAAAACGATCACTTAATTACCTAATAGAGCTCAACAATTTTTGAGGAATTTCACCATCAAATTCAAAACAAATTTGTTTGCACTTGATAAACGATTTGTCCTTAAAAATAAAGTTTTCTCTCATTTTACTAATTAGTCGGCGAGTTCTCGTCGTAATTATCTTTTCCCCAGCCACAAGTAACGACTAAGTGCGAGCACTCAGCGGTCTCTGTCCGGTGTATAGGTACATCTCTTCGTTATTGCGCAATTCCCATCCCAGCAAACACCATCACCACACCATACAGATGGCGACCGGTCTCCCCTCAATTCTTGCGATGAGGTCAGTTATTAGCATATTATCCAAGTTTATCACAAGCGCGTTCAGTGGTATCACAGCGGCAGAATAAGGTTATGCAAAGACAGCTGTATCTAACAGGCAGGCGTGTAGTCTATTCGGCATGCGATTTCGAAATTTGTAAACAAAGTGCACGTAGGTACAGTGGCGTGTGAAACTATTTTAGAAAAACTTTCTTTATGGGTTGCACTGTTTTCAATGTGTCTGTGATGTTGGCAGAGACTGTTTGTAGGTATCACTTGAAAACATCTCATTGCAAATCGTTTTTTTTTTATTTATCTTTTCGCATTCGATTATATTTATGCGTCGACAACAAACACATTTCGCCTACCAACATGTTAGCAAGTTTCGGACCAGTTAAAGTTGGGAAACACCGCGTTCAAAGAAAATGCATTCTTCATTGTATTTTAAAAAATTTTGAAAAATTGGCTTAATCAATGATCTTGGCAAACACGTCAAAACTGTGCTAAGTAACATAGGTATTTCTGAATTTCTTTTCATTTTTTATTTTTTCCTTCGAGAGTACCTATCATCTGAAATAAGAGGCTTTTCTCAATCTGCGGTTCCTAATCGGCAAAAAATTGTAGGTCCCTTGCCATGTGCCCTTAACCTACACAATTGTGAGATCTAAGACTTTGGCTTACATCGTGCTGTAGTACCAGTGCTTTATTTTCTTGTATAGGTACCTACATCCCTACAAGATGACCAACTTAAAGTCACTCTGATTTAAAGACCTGGGAACAGCGAGAAAAGAAATACGCATTCAGACTGGCTATACAGGCCATATTATTCTCTCTAGAGCAGCTAAAGCAAAAAAATTTATTCTGCCATCCTTTAATGAACCAACCGTAGATGAAAAATGCTTGCAAACTAAGTCATGATCATAATTTAAATGATTTTGCTTACTTACATGGCGCTACAGTCCTGGGTGTACTTGGGCTTGGGCCAACAGGCTTCGCCAAGCAACTTTGTCTCTGGCTAACCGTCTCCAGTTTTGCACGCGAAGTTGGCTGAAGTCCGTTGAACTGAGGAAGGTTGCAAATCCGATAAAACTACTTTGCTGGAAGATAGGCGAATAATTTTCGGACCAGAGACGCCGACTGTATCGCTGTATAAAGTAAATAAAGTAATAACACAGATAGTTGTGCTTGTGTAAAGCCCCAACCATTATAGACTTCAGTGGGATTAACCTAATGTCAAAATCCATCGAAAATCCCACTTAAGTTCTACCAAATGCTTACGGTGCCCATAATAGACTTCAGCAAACGTTTCGGATATCGTATGAAATTTGTGTGTATCTAACCATCGCTGTGAAATTTCGGTGCTCTGCCTCTCACTTGAGTGGGTCTAAACTTAAGGGAGCAAAAATTAACGAATACCTAACAAAACCGAGCAAACGGCTATTATGGTGATGGCATACGAATCGAGTGTAATGGGACATTTCGGAATGCCGACTTAGGCCCATCCAAGTCTATTATGGTTAGGCCTTAAGGACTCTAAAAAGGCAGAATATAGCCAGATCCAGCAACTGAACAACTCTGTCGACAAAGCAGTAAGGCTCTAGTTGTTCGCACTAAAGAGTTGATAGAATAAAAAGCCTGGCAAATCCTACACTCGAATAGTCGTCGGACCAAAGCTTACCCCTGGGGACCTCTAATTAGCCACTCAATTGGAAAGTCAGCGAAAGTTTGAGTTTTTCAACAATTGGGGATGTTGCGGACACTTAAAGGCATACCTTCCCCAATCCCTTAAAAAATTTCTAAACCTTTCCTTACGCACCCAGTCCCCGCACGTCCGAACCCAACCTCGGTACCCAAAACAGCAAATTGGGAAAACATGTCAATTTTTTTAATTTGAGAAACTATTATCTTTGTGAATGATTTATAAGTATTGTTCTGTAATACTTTTCTTCGTAATCTGGCGATCATTTTCAACTTCATGTCTTACCGGTTCCTCCTTCACTGTCATGTGTCTTTAAATTCTCGTCTTATGCAACCCTGCGCTTATGGTTTCCTTTGCATTCCTTTTTTTTTATTAGCAATAGAGTTATGATTTCGAGGTGTATTGAAAATTTCCTGCCGCTCCCATGAGTCCTCTTTTCACCTGAATCAAGTGAACCGTTTAAGCTTTGGGATTTTACCGGATATTGGCTAGAGCTTGGACTTCCTGTCAGCTCTTTGTAAATTTTGTAAGCTGCTGTACTACCGGGTATCTTCAAGAGATTTCGTTTTTTTTTTAGTCAGTTAAAGAATAATCCAAGAGCATCTGTGTCAGGTTAGAGTTGGCTGAATCCGCTCAACATCCACTGCTCTCGGTGTTTTTCCGGAGAGTCTAAAAAATGCCGAAGTGATACCAATTTTTAAGAAGGGTGACAGGATGGACTTAAATAATTACCGGCCGATATCTCTTCTTCCGGTTTTTTCTAAAATATTTGAAAAGGTTGTGAAAACTAGAGTTATTTCCTTTCTTGATAGAGGCTCTTTCTTCAGTTCTTGTCAATTTGGCTTTAGAGTTGGAAAAAATACGGAAGACGCACTACTAAACTTTTGTAGTCATGTTCATAAGAGCTTAAACGATAAAAAGTTTACTGCGGCTCTCTTTATAGATATCAAAAAAGCTTTTGATACCGTGAACCATGAGTTGTTGTTGTCGTATTTGGAAAAAGCTGGTTTCCGAGGATTTATTCTCAAATGGTTTGCTTCTTACCTAAACGAAAGAAAACAACGAGTTAAAATAGGCAATGCTTTTAGTAGTTCTCTGTCAATTACAATTGGTGTCCCACAGGGCTCTGTACTTGGTCCTATTTTGTTTCTTATATTTATTAATTCAATTTTTTACCTCTGTTTGAAAGGAAAGAAAGTCGGATTTGCTGATGATATCGCTTGCTCTTATGCTAGTAATTCTGTGTTGGATTTAGTGGCAGATATAAACCATGATCTGGATCTCTTAAGGCACTGGTTTGCCTCACATAAACTTGTCATCAGCGAAAAAACCAAAATCATGTATTTTAACCCTTCTTCCTTTGAAATGCAACCTTCAAATTTTATCTTTCACAGCAACACTTGTACTAAATTTATAAACTGTGCTGATTGCCATTCGACCTTCAACTGTGAGGTAGACTGCTGTCCTAAGTGCTTTGCTATCGAGCATGTATCCGAATTTAAATATTTGGGTTTAAATGTCGACAATAATTTGAATTGGGGCGTACATACATCCCTCTTAAAAAAATACTTATTGACAACAACTTACATCATGTACCACCTTCGACAATTCTGCTCTCATAAGCTTCTGGAAACAATATATTATGGGTTGGTTCAATCTAAGCTGCAGTATGGCCTCATTTGCTGGGGAGGTACTTATAAAAATAAACTTCAGCCTTTGCTAGTCTTACAAAAGCATGTGTTGAGAATAATGTGGAAAAAAAGGCGTCGTGAACATAGTTTTCATTTATTCTTCAATTCGAAGATTCTGCCACTTAAGCACCTATATTTTTACAAGGTTCTAAAAATCTTTTTTCAAAGAAGTGGCTATCTATTAAATCAAAACTTAGTGGCCCGTAATCTCCGTAGTAATCATCGCTATTTGGCTTCTATTCCCCCTCATAACACTTATAAGTATTTCAACTTTTACACATCAGTAGCACCTCGTGTTTTTAATAAGCTGCCTTTTTCTATTCGAAGCATTCGTAATCCTTTTATATTTAATAGAAAAATTAAAGAGTGGTTATTTACTTTTGATTATAGTCAAATTTATAGTCTTGTTCGAACGTTAGTATGATCCCCAAATATTTATAAGTATAATTTTGATTCTGCATGTGACTTGCTATTGCTATTTCTAAATTTATAAAATTAAACTTTAATTACTTTAAAAAGAAAAACACTATAGTATAACTTAAGCGCTAGCACCCCACTGTAAAAATGTATTTTAGTTTTTTATATTTAATAACATCCGATACTAGTTCTTAACTACAGGATGTTTCTTGTAAGTTCAATGAATTATCTTTTCAATATTAAGCGGCTTTTGTAGCCTGTATTTATAGACTTTGTTATTCTTAAGTAAATCTTAATTCTGAAATTGTATTTATTGGATGAAATAAATCAAATCAAATCAAATCTTCTGGTTGTCGTATTGTTTCCCCGTAAAGGCATAACACTTGCGGGGTGAGTGTTTGTGCTTCTCTGCAGGCTTTTCATAATTTATGCCGGCATACGGGCTTTACATCGTTTGTGTTGAATGAGAAATAATTGTCGTCTCTTTCCTCTAATCCCGTTCTGCGAGTTCATTATAAAAATGTTGCAAGGTCCCTTACATATTACATTAACTGCTACTAGCAAAAATACTAATTTTAAGGAGCTCTCGTTTGATGGTTAGTCTCCAAATTTCTACAGAAAGCCAAGACGCTCTTAATGATCTGATATTATTATTATTTTTGTTATTATTTTTAACTGCCACGAGCCGATATTATTTTGAATGCCTTCTGAAGGATGATACCTCAAATCTTTCCGGGAAGCTGAATAAGACACTCACAGCGATGCATTTTTGATGAAAAGTTTATTTCATTATACTGTTTGGCCTTTACCATTGGGTAGATAGGTAGGAAAGTGGCTTTTAGGTGCACTCGGGTGGTATCTCGGCCATAACTTGAGGCTTAATGTTGTTGTATTTTTCGTCCAGTGTTCGATGATTGCTTCGTCACCCTGTAGCCTCACAAAAAAAAATCTCACTTTGTCAAATAGCATGATATAAGTGGTCAATTGACGTCGCCAAAACTTGAAAGTTACAACCAGGAAACTTCTCACGCAATAAAGCCATGATTGGTTGTGGTAATATTAGAATAGTTATAATTATTTTATCATGAGTTGCCATGATTTGCTAATACGCCGTCTTGTTGGAACCACGTATGGTTCAAGTCTTGATCTTTAATCGCTGGCCAAACAAATCAATCGGTTGTCATTCAACTCTATCGCTCCGAATCGACTGTAACCATAACTTCGGTTCATCAGCAACACTTGCTACTGCAATATCTTCGACTAAGTGTGCATTGCGATGATGCACAGGCCCTACTACATCAGTAACGCTTCCGATCTCTTAAAATATTTTTCAGGTCAATTTTGACGACCATTATCATCGCGTAATGCGCAAAAAGTGGCTAAGTCGGAATCACCATTTTTGTAGTAAGTTTTTTAATTTTAACGCGTTGTTCGATATTAAGGAGATCTATTATCGTTAATGGCAAACATTCAACTGATACTTTAACACCTTAAATGATAGCTTAGCTTGACAGGTGTCAAATACAAACGCTACCAACTTGAAACCACGAAATGAAGAACATGTTATGGGCATGGTCCAAGTTTACAACTGAAAAGGGCCTATGTTATTAGACTTCTCTAAACTTTTCACATAGTGGTCGGGATCTGATATTGAGACTTTTTAAGCAGTAACCCGAGACATATCAAAGCACCTCAGTACTGAATATGGGTTCTTTCAAACCATAACATCTACCTTCCTATTAAAATCTTTAATTTAAAATCACACACAAGGACTACTCTAAGCTTTTAACCCAATAAATCCGTTGCGTCCGTAAAGTCGTACTACATCACTGACATTGTGCTTAACGCGTACGATTAGCTCAAAATGCCTGGTCCGCGTTACTCTTATGCGTTTGAAGAAAAATTACGGGGATGATATATGAACTGATCCGTTCGTTTATGTGAAAATAATATTAATGTCTAAATTTGCAGCGAGCCTTATCAGTTAAGGTGGAACAAAACCAACTAAAGGTCGAGTTTTAAAGTTAATTTTATCCTCAAAATTATGAAGTGGTCTAGCGATTATTTATAGCCTTCTATTGATCTTCAAGCCACTTTTTATTCGCTTCAGCTATATAGCAGCCCGCATTTACCTACTATCCTAAAACAATAAAAAAATGACAGAAGCTTTTCGCTCTGGATTCATAAAAGACTCACTTGATGCTCTTACCCGCAACTGTATGTAACCTTCACGATCGCTATGAGTTAACTGTTTAACCTAACAGATTTAGATTTAAATTGCAAATTTTGTCTACAATCAATGCCCGTATATTTGATGAAAATAAATTTCTACCTCGCCCACTCCTTGAGAATTTCGTTTAGCGATTTCAATTGCTTTTTATGTGGAGGCATCAAAAGGAAAACAAAACTCAGATCGTTAAACAAGATCGAATCATACCATTAAATGTTTTACAAATAAACTGATTTTTAGGTTATAATGTTTCGTTTGCGTTTGGTTTTGTTTGTTTGGTTTGTTTATCTTGTTAATCAAATAAAATGAAATGTTTCCAAATTGCGAAACTTACCATGTAATCGATCGTTGTGAAGATCGATTTATCAGAAATATCGTTTTTGTGTATAGTAATGGAACGTAAGCGAACCTATAGCCTATTGTGCCATATTTTGTATGAGTTTTTTAGTAATAAAATTAAAAAATAGAGCTGCGAGATATGACACCGATTGCTTTTAACAAGATCAATTAGGTAAGCTTATCTGGAATGTGTGCATGTTTAAACGCAGTTGTTTCAAGTTATCAAGTTTGCTTCAATGTGCTTACCTGAACTTGTCTTTTTGGTTTGACGAAGGATTAAAGCACGATCCTAAGGAAGTTTCCCCCTTTTACTATGATGACTCGGTGAATATTAGGATATGTTGATGGGTTCAGAAGGACGAACAGTTAAGAAGTTAACAAAACAAAAGAATGGGGTAATTTACAAACAAAAATATGTACTCTCTTTTTTCTCATAAATTCTGACTCGACAAGCAATGCAAAATCTTATCAGTTGTAGACGTTTCTTCTCTTCAACAATAATTATGCTTTGGAACAACACCCCATGTAGAAACCATGCCAGATAACTTAAAAATTTAGATAAACCATTGACGTTGAAATATCCCCTCTTATCTCCTCTAGTTCGTTGCCCCTCACCGTTTTGTCTAAAAAAAAAGATCGTGACTAGCACCTTTTTTTTAATGAAGTGGAAATTGATAAAGAAAACATCCAACTCATTACAAATGCATTCAGCCATGAATCCGACCTACGTGTTAACTTTCCACTTTTCTTATTTATCATTACAGGTAAACAAAAAATTTACTGTGCTAAGTGTGAGAAAAAGTGTTCCGGTGAAGTGTTGCGCGTCGCCGACAAGCACTTTCATAAAACCTGTTTCCAATGCTGTCAGTGTAAAAAGTCTCTGGCCACTGGAGGCTTCTTTACCAAGGACGGAGCCTACTTTTGCATTCCGGATTACCAAAAGCTCTACGGTACGAAATGTGGCGCCTGCAATCAGTATGTCGAGGGCGAAGTTGTATCAACCATGGGCAACACCTATCATCAAAAGTGTTTCACGTGCAGCAAATGCTCAAAGCCCTTCCAATCGGGAAGCAAGGTATCTTGGTTAAAATTTGTAAGAATTAAAAAAGTTTCTTTTATTTAACATTTTTTTTTTTTCTTACTTTAGGTTACCAATACCGGCAAGGAGGTGCTTTGCGAAAGTTGTGTCAACCAGGCATCACCGCAGAAGCACCAAATTGCTCAGCAGCAAGCGTCACCAAAGAGAGAGGCTGCCACGACTCCAACTAGTCCAACTAGAGCTACTGCCCACCAAAACTCTGGTGCTGTTTTATCGGACAAGGCCAGCCTCAAGGAGGGCTACGACCCCAACGATTGTGCTGGCTGTGGTGAAATGCTCAAGGAGGGCCAAGCCCTCGTCGCATTAGAACGCCAGTGGCACGTGTGGTGCTTCCGTTGCAAATCCTGCAATGTGGTCCTCAACGGCGAGTACATGGGCAAGGATGGTGTGCCGTACTGTGAGAAATGCTACCAGAAGTCATTCGGTGTCAAGTGTGCTTACTGCAATCGGTTCATTAGCGGAAAAGTCCTGCAGGCGGGCGACAATCATCACTTTCATCCGACTTGTGCCCGTTGCACAAAGTGCGGCGATCCCTTTGGCGACGGCGAAGAAATGTACTTGCAGGGCAGTGCCATTTGGCATCCGCGATGTGGCCCCGGCCCGTCCGAGTCAGGCATCATTCTGAACGGTAGTGGCACAAACGGCAACTTCACAGACACCGAGTGCGATCGTATCAGTACAAGTGCTCTCAGCGAGATGGTAACTATACAATCTGCTTTATCAGTTGTGCCCGCACACCAGTTTAGCTCTTTTCTTATCATTTCTGCCAGCAATTGACACAGTATGGCTTTGTTAAAACTTTATTCTTTCATTGAATCTCTTAAGTTATTTGCATGCACTTTGTTCATTTTATTAAAACACTATTATTTTTTTTCGTTGTTGAGATTATTATTTTGAGGCTGCAATTTTTTTCAGTATTTGCGTTCGAGAACACCGAGTATTAATGGTTCTGTATACTCTTCTAGCCGAAAGGTGCGTTTTATGATTTTTCTTTTGTTTGTTTTCTTAATTTTTATTGTGCACACTTGTTGTTGTTTGCGCTTACCGAAATGTTATCCCCATTTCGATGTTGTGTCCTTGATGAAATATGTTTGCTTCTTTGATTTTCAGCACTACCGTACGGTTAGTCCTGGGCTAATTCTGCGGGAGTACGGCCGCTCGGGATGCGATGACATCTCTCGGATATACACATACAGCTACTTGACCGATCAGCCGCATTATTTGCGGAAACCCATTGATCCGTATGACAAGACACCCTTGTCGCCACACTTTCACCGGCCATCATCGTACACCGGTTCAAACAGTCGTCCACCGTCGCGGCCACACTCGCGTAACAGGAGTGCTATGAAGGTGCTAGTGGACACAATGCGATCGGAGACTCCGCGACCCAAGAGCCCCGGCATGAATAATGAAGAACCAATTGAATTGTCACATTATCCGGCAGCAAAGAAACCTCCACCAGGCGAGAAGTCCAAAATCGAACGTGACGACTTTCCGGCACCGCCATATCCCTATACAGATCCAGAGCGTAGACGCAGGTACTCGGATTCGTACAAGGGAGTACCATTATCGGACGAAGACGACGAAGTTGACAACGCAAAGAATGGTGGCGCAGAAGAGGAAGCGTAAGATGGCTGTTAATTTGATATGAATTTCTTGTCTTAATTATTTCACCAATTTCCAGACGTTTGCGACGGGAAACAGAGGAGCTGGAGAAGTTAAAGTCCGGAATCGGGTCGGCTATTGCGAAAGATCTTAAAGAACATGCTAAATACAGAAAGTGGAAGCAAAACAATTTGGATCCCAGAAATGCATCGCGCACACCGTCTGCATCGAAGGAGCCTGTCTATAAATTGAGGTAAGCAGTATTTCCTTGTTATGTAGTAGGCAGGTCTGTCTTGGGATGAGCGGCTTCTTGGTCGGCGTCTGTTGTCCATGTTGGGATCGGCCGAATAGAAGCCTGGCAGCTAGTTATAAAAATGCTTTAGTTCAGGTGGACGCACCCAACCTAGAGTCAGAGTATCCGGCCATCTTGAACGCAGTCGATGCTGCATAGAGTGGCAGAAATGGACTTCTTCCTCCTGATGGGTGACTTGAATGCTATTGTGGGTACGGACGACAGTACTTGGAGAAGTGTGATTATGAGGCACGGTGACCCGGATCAAAACACGAACGGAGGGAACTTTTTGGACTTTTGCTGTTTTATGGCTTGTCCCACCATGAACACCTTTTTCCCACACAAAAACATTCACAATTACATTTGGTACCGGCACAGCTTAAATCAGAGATCTTTGATGCATTTCTTTGTGGTACCATCGTGTGTTTAAAAAATGCTTTGTGATGTTCGCGCTTTGGAAGGAGCTGCGCTGTCAACTGATCACCATCTATTGTTGTGCAAAATGCGCTTTAGCGACAGTATTTCTTTGCCACCCAGGTGAAATCCAAGACGGGTGACCCGCTCCTGATTACAGGGCGTCATTTGCACGGCACGTTTCGGAGAAGTTTGAACAAATTCCAACTGAACTTTTAAATGTATAGGAAGAATGGCAGCTGTTTTCACCGGCAGTCATTGGCTCTGTAAGAAGAGCTTGTGGAGTAAAACGGCTTGGTGTGGCGGCTGAGAAAATAACTGCGTGGCTTAAGACTCCTTGAGTTCAAGAAACCATCAGAGAGAAGAAGAGAGCCTATATTGTGTAGAATTAATGTAGGAACTCTATTTCTCGAGCCCGATACACTGAGGCGTGAAGAACTTCCACTGACTTGTTGCAGTAATATCCGATCGAAAATAAACGAACCAATTCAATGCAAGCCGTAGTTTATTACAACCGCTCACTTCAATCGAATAAAACATAATGACAACCAACCCTTAGGGGGTCCCATCTGTACCTTTTCTTCTTTCTAACTTGGCAGTGTTGCCACCTCAAAAATTCTGCAAGCGTAACAAAAGCTTGTTCGGTAGAGACACTTCGGGGTTTATTGTTAATCATAGTATTAAAGTGCGTCTTTTGATGTTTTGGGTGTGATGTGAGATTGGGCAACGTTGAGAACGAAAATCTTTCCAGCGATGAAAAAGTATTTATTTATAAATTTGTAATTGTTGTAATATTAAAACTTTCAAACATGATAATAACATAAATATTCACTTAAAGACATACTACAAGCAAGTTTACTCTGTCTTCCTTTTAGATACGAATCACCAGTCGGTGCTTCACCCTCCCGGAACCTAGACCATCAGAAGCCCTTCTACGAAGAAGAATTGTTCGATCGTTCAACTAGCTACAGAGGTTCAGTTGGCAAATCCATCGGTAACGCACCCAGCTACAATGGTAAGTGAAATCTAAAATGTTTTATAAAAACACTACAAAAGTGTTGTAAAGTTAATTTAACCACCGGGCAATGGGACTAATCTAACCATAATCTTACTATAATGACGAAACAAACGCAAAACGATTGTTTATTATGTAAAAACGATTGAACAAAAACAGAACTTTTGTAAAAAAAAAATATCGTACAATTTTGCACAGCAATACATTCCTACCGATCGCCCCCGAAGCCAGGATATGGATTTAAAACGTCAACGCTACCGCCGTCCATAAGAAACGGCTACAGCTCTGTAAGTGTTCCGCTCTCTCAAATGGTGTAAATGTGTTCCCCCAGTGGAAAATTATGGGGATCTATCTTTATGTGGGCGTAAATTGGTTTGCTGCATTATGCTTGTCATGTTGTACGTTTTCAATGTCCCAAAAAAACCATTATGTAGTCTTACACTGAAAACTTAATAATTTCTTACTAATCGGGGCATTTTGGTTAGCTTTGGACATAGTAATAATAACTAAATAACATTAATTTTCTCTCTTCTTTTAATGCTAACTCTGCGTCTGTGGAATGCCCACTTTCGATAACATAACACAAAACTGGTGAATAATTATAATTGTCAATTCATTTAATGTAATATATTATGTGTTGTACATGAATAAAAAAAAAAACATAATACACCTGCGTTCGCACCAAACAACACTGTTTGAACATAGTGGTGAGTTCGCTTCGTCATGTTCCCAAACCTGGATACGGCTTGGCTCCTCGCTCTCATACTTTCAGTTCTGCTACAACTACTGGTTCTGCTGCACAAGTTGCAACTGTAAGCTTTCATTGTGGATTTACTCTTTCCTTACATATAAAAAAACTACGTTTTAGTTAATCATAAAAATCAATCTTTGTTTCATGTGTTGCGTTTTTATTTCTGTTTGCTTTATTTATTGGCAGGCCGTATCACTCATTGTTTGGTTGTGTAAAAGCGAGGTGTTTTGTTTTTGTAATTGTTGTTTCTTTTTACCTACAAATTAATTAATTTATTTTTAACTATTGCAAAAAGTATCTGGGTGGTTTGTTTTTTTTTTTTAATTCTTGCACAGTAACGATTGCATTTTTTTCACATAAAATGAAAATGTAAAAAATAAGCAAAACAAAATTTTTAATATTTTTTTTTAAATAAAGCAAGCTTTTTTTTTAATACCTACATTCCCTCGGCGCATGACTATTGCAGCCGCTTTCGCCTAAGGACGTCTGAACTTTAAATTTAAATAAAAAATGTTTACTTTTTTCTTGAAAGGGTCGAAGAAAGTTAAATGTCTTTATTTCAAACTGTTATAAAAAAAGGCTGTCATTTGAGAAGCGACCATTACAACCATCAGTTGAAAGTAAAAAGACCCGCTGTTGTGAAAAGGTCCTAGTTTTTGACCTTACATATATATAGAAACTAAGCTCAGTGATAACCACCTTGTAAAATAATTGTCAACGGCGTTACGTGCCACACAGCGAGTGCAAAGCTCAGTTCTAATGGTTATGGTTGTCTTACGTTTCGCCTATATCAACCGATAAGCCAAATGGTCATATGATTGCATTCTTCCGTAAGGGCAAAACACTTGTGAGAGTTTGTTGCTTATAGAATTTTTTATATTTCTAAACAAATTTCTTATGTTTACAATAATTTTACTTGGCTGTATTGGATTTGCAGGACTCAACATTGCGCCTAGTTCTTATTGCTTGTCTACTTTTCCGCGAGTTGTAGGTATAGGTACTAAAATATTTATTTTCCAAGCAATAATAATTCATTCTTTACGAAGTAAAAGATTTCCATTACGCGCTAAGCGGCTATCATGACAATATGTGTGAAATATAATAACTTTGAAGCGTACAATTTTTCAGAACTGTGTCGCACAAATAAATGCGGCTTAATTTTGCATTGATCATTTTGGCTTTCAGGGCAGTGATGGGTTGTCACTAAATGACATGAAAACCCCACAAGAAAACGCTGTAAAATCGCACGATCTCGGTAACCTATTTGAGCCGCCTCTTCGAATATGCTGAAAATCGCTCATAAAAAAAAGTGTGACTGTGACATGGGCTGTATGACACGTATCGCCGTCATGTTAATACTACATTTCTTCTGTGTCCACACCATCGCATTTGTTCCAACTCCCACGAATCTCGAGATTTACCATACAAATGTAAATCCTTTCGGCAACATACATAATAAAAATTTATCTCCTCATAAATCACATTCACCCTAATTTTGAGTCTTGAGAAAGCGCACTTAACTATCCACGTGTGACTGTTCTGTTACAAATATGATTTCGATTATGAGATTTAAAACGAAATTTTTTATTCGCTTCTGGGAAATCCCTACAAATTTAAATCCTCTCGGCAAGTGATTAAAAATTAATCTACTCATAAACCTCATTCACCCTTTGCACGGACCGTTTTACAACAGTTTGAGACTTGCAAAAGGAAACGAAAACTGTCCCTGTATGTCAGATCTGTCACAAATAAGTGTTCTTTTGGGATTTCCCCTGGGAAATAAATAGCTGGTGGAGACCTAGTCTCTAATAGAGACTTAAAATAAATCTTTTTAACCTAACCTTTCTGTGGTAACATTTTGACCACTTTTTTAACAGCCCGCGTGTCTACTTATTAAATTTGTATTTCTATTGGGATTTTGAAAATTAATATTTCTTCCCCCCTGGGGGCTTACAAATGTCATCTTCACTCTCTTTTGACAGCTGAAATGACAAAAAAGAGGTCTTGCGTCAAGTTTGTCCGGTGAAAACACAGATTTTTTTCGTGATCTTTCACTAATCTCCGTTTTATGACCGGTGGAAATGAAAGTAAAGAAAGCCTTGAGTTTTTACAGAGTCTTATTGCACAATGTAAATTATCAAAACAAATTAGGCAGATTTTTTTTCCTTTATATGAAGTGTAATTTTTTTTACTTTGCTCACCGCTTGATTGCGGACGTCTTTTCAGAACTCAAAAGTTTTGCTTTTATAAACCTTTACTATTTTTTGTCCTTAATCTTTGCATGTTTTTTCCACTGTTTGTTTAAAAAAAAATAGCTTTTAAAATGTCTAATTCAGTACAAAAAGCATGTTTTAACAATCTAGTGTAGGATTTGTCTTAGTTAAAAAAAAAAACTAATTTCTTTACGTATGTAATTGTGCTTGCATTCAGGACTATTCATTTGGAGGCTTGGGAGACAAAACACACAGTACCGAATTTAGCTGTGGGAAATCGGAGGGTAAGTAAAACGTATTTCTTATTTGGTTTTAATTTTGGTTAAGTAAAGTCTGTTTTTTCTGCATTTCAAAATGTCACAGGCCAAGTTTTAATCCTATTTAAATTGATTAAAACCGCATCAATGTTGCAAGTTGTTGGATATTGTTTTCAGGCAATATTCCTTTAGGCAGTGGTTCACTGCAGCCAACATGCCACTAAATTTGCCAGAGAATAATGCAAATATTAGCAAAGATGTCTTAATGGGTCAGTACACGACTCGCGAAAGGTGTATTTATGAATCATCATTATACCTGCCAACTGGCAAAAAAAAAATGTTCTTTCGTCATTTCGTCCGCTAGCTTTTGTCGTTGTTTTATTGCAATTTAGAATTTCTTTTTCAAAGTGTTTTGGTGATTTTAGATATTCCGCAGTGCAATTTCTTCTGAGGCAATCTTGTATTTTGCACAAAATTTACCCGAAAATGGTTTCCAGTTGTTTCCCTATTTCTAATATGTGGGCTTTTATAAAAATAATTCAAGAAATCATAGAATGTTCCCTAAGATTAGTGATTTATCATGAATACGAACAGAGTAGGAGTAGAGTCCTACCTTTTAACGAGAACCTTAACATCATTTCAAAGCCTGTTGCGAAGTTCTTCTTTAATTGCTCGGCCTGCAGTAAACTCACTTTAAAAAAAAAGCTCCTCAGACTTTCCTTAACTATTTCTGTGCACGTATAACATTGTGACTTGTGATAACACATATCTTGTTTTATTTTAGCTTCGGTAGACTCAATCACTGAGGGAGATAGACGAGCTTTGGTAAGTAAAAATAACAATCCTTTTAAAGGGGCGTTGGTCCCTGACTTAGTGCCTTTGCTTATGTGGAATTTCATTTTCAGATGGGCGGTGAATTGCCTGCTTCGAGCACATACTCTGGTGCATTGTCTTATCACTATCCACAAGCTGGACTAATAAGAAGGAGCCTGCCAAACATGGCCCACTCAATGCTTGTCCATGAACCAGCTAAGATATATCCCTACCATTTGCTTATCATTTCTAACTACCGTTTGCCATCTGATGTTGATCGCTGTAACCTAGAGGTAAACATCATTACCCCAATGCATCCCCAAAATTCATAACATTACATAACATTTCAGCGTCACTTGTCCGATGTTGAATTCGAACATGTCTTGCAATGTAATCGATCGGAGTTCTATCGACAACCGCAGTGGAGGCGAAACGAAATCAAAAGACGAGCTAAACTTTTCTAAACACCCAAAGCCGATGTGTCTATCCATCGCAAAGTGAAACAAGCAAAAAGTTTGCGCAAAACAAGAGTTATTCAAAAACACTAATACCAATACGATTGTTAGGCAAAGTTTTTTTTTTTGTTTTAATTTTTAACTTAACGACACAGACTTTTAAGAGAAAAGTTATTAATTTTTTTTTGTTACGTATACATTTATTTTGTTCGATATTTTTTTTTATTTATTAAACGATTTGATTTTCTTTTTTGTTTATAGATTTGTCTGAAAATCTAGTTAACCTTATACACACGCTATATGATCATTTGTTTACATTGCCAATAATTATTTTTTTGTTTAATTTTGTGTGCTAGCTTTTTTTACAATTCAAAAACTGAAACTGCTGCTTTGTATGGAGTAGGCTTATAGATTTAAGACAGAGTGCTTTTTCTTTTAACAATTGAAGAACCTTTTCGACACAACAAACATGAAAGATATTAACGCCTTTTAGACTAAACACAGTGTGTGTAGAAGAGTGTTTTTATTTTTTTTATTACATACATTATGTACATTTAACAAAAAAAAAAAAAACAAATAATATGAAATGTGTGCTCTGCAATTAGCCGCATATATATTTTTTATAGTAACTACTTGTACATTGATTTATCTTTGAGCCTTCGCAGAGAGGTCGATGCATGCACACTCACACATGGATTAATCTTTAGCAAAACAAAGGTGATGTGCAAGTTTTGAAAAACGAAGTTTGATAGATGAGAGTAATATGAAACAGTACACACTTCCAGTGACGCAACATACATTACATATGTATGCTCTATCCCAATGCAACTTTTACCAAATAGTTGATAGTTTTATTATGTATTTTTTTTTTTTGTAGTGCTTGTAAAAGAACGACGTTCCTCCACCACTAGCAATTTCTCCTAAATAAATAGATTTTAATTAATTTTTTCTTTAATATCAGCCCAGACAGATAATTAAACCTACAATAAATTCTAATTGTAAATTAAATGTACCTGAAAGTGCATTTTAAATAATTATTATACCCACAACACAATCCCAATTAAACTCAAGTAAGTTCTACACCACTACACATACACACGCCTGAGTAATTCTTCTATGTCCGATTCAAAAAGACAGACACATCAATTTCTATACTAAACACTTTCTTCAAATACAATGTAACACACAAACTGTAGAACACTTTATGATCACTTAAACCATCATCACACTTAAAAGAGAAAATAAAATTGTCTTAATATTATTAAAAATTAAACATTTTACTTAAAAGTTAAGCAGATTACTTAGGGACGGATTATAAAATTGAAACAATTGCATACATAATATATTTTTTTTAATTTAGAAACGAAAAAAAAAAAAACTAGAAAAGTGGTCAACAAAACAAATTCTTTAAAGAGAAAAAAAAAATTAAATTAACATCAAAGAATATAATATATATTATATACTATTTATTAAATAATATATTCAGCATTTCTAGAGTAAATAAGATGGAAATAAATCAATAAAGAGTAAATGCAATGTTTTCAGCTGCTATAAGTGTCCAACTTCATTATTTAATTGTTTTCTTGTTCTGATTTTAAACGTTCCGGTGATATAAAGATTTATTAGCGAAAACGTAATGAGTTCCAACGGAAGAAATTTTCAAAATACACTGTAAAGCCTTCAGCCCAATGAATCCGTTGCGTCCGTCACGTTGAAGTTCAGAACTGACAATTGAGTTAAATATACACGTTTATATGGGAAGCGCCCCATAGAAGAGCTTCCTGTCGTACGTCGCTTCCTATAAGAACGTGTGTATTTCAGTCGTAACGTAACGTAACGTATCAGCCCAATGAATACTTCGACGTAACGTATTCATTGGGCTGAAGGCATAAGTCTTGTGTACCTTCTGCAATGATCGAGAAAAATATGAGACAACAATAGAAAAAAGGCACTTAACAGAAAACTTTAAGTTCTTTAGACAAAGATTAGTTCTTAAATACTTAAAATTCGAAAGCATTTTGTGTTTCAAAAAGCCCAGGCTTCAATTTCAAGTGTGCTGAACTTGAAAAAGTGTATAAAAATGCATACTTACGCCCCAAGCCAAGAATTCATAAGGAAATATCGCGCGCTCAATTAATACAACTTCTCAACTTGTGCATAAAGCAAGGATCGATACCAACCAAGTGGAGAAATTCATGCATACATCTAATACACAAGAAAGGAGACATCACAAACCTGGAAAACTACCGACCGATAAGCCTGCTATCACATATCTATAAGTAATAACTAATAATGGGTCATATTAATAAAATCGTAAGTGATCACTCAAGATACTCCCCTCATGAGTGATCACTTACTCCCATAAATCTAAAAAAGAAAGTTTACGACCAATGCGTAATACCAGTAACAACTTACGGGGCGGAAACTTTAACCCTAATGACACACTATCCACAAGCTTTAGGTGGCACAAAGAGCGATGAAGAGGGCAATGTTAAACATTAGCAGAAGAGACCGAGTACAAAACGAAGAAATACGCAGGAGGACAAGAGTGATAGATATAACAACAAGTATTACAACAGCAATTTGGAGATGGGCTGTACAAATAGCTCGAACTACAGACAACAGATGGACAAAAAGATTGCTGGAATGGAGACCAAGAGAAGAGTTTCGAAATAGAGGAAGACCACCATCCCGATGGAGCGACGACAGCGCAAAACAGAACCCGATGGAAAACCTTAGAAGAGGTCTACGTATCTGATATGGGTATTGGGTTTGAGAATATGGGTTTTGTTTGTTTATTGCACATGAGAATATTTTTGAGGGCCTGCGGTAACAAACAACAGAAAAGAATATACTCTGCTGATTTGAGAGAGATTCAGGTCTTGACGACATTAAGATCAAGGCTGATTGGTAAGTCCAATAATAAATTATTTATTTTAAGAATAGTGTCTGCATTAAACCAATCAAATTTAGTGTCCAATTTTGAATAATAATTTCAAATAGTTGAAGCGAGTTGTTAGTAACAACTCCCAACTCCTTTTTTGTCCTTTGGTAATCTGTAAAAGTGTTTGAATTTTATCTGCACATATACATATATTTATACACTTTATACATAGGCATCTTTAAAAAAAAAGTTTTATTCCTGCTTTACGGATGACCCTAAATACCCGACCCTATTTACCATGCAACACCAAATAAAATAAAAAAAACATGCAAGTCCAAATAAAAAATAGAGTGGCGCAACAGCTCGAGGTGAACCAGGGTCAACTTCTCAACAATGTATGCTGGTGTGTTAATTTCTTTACATACAAGGGGACCTACAATTTTTTGCCGAATCTGAAAGGCACTTTGAGAAGTTTTTCAACAAAAATGATACTCTCGGAGGGCTTGTCAGACCCTCGCGGAGCTGGGGACCGTGAAAAAGAACAAGTCTTTTTATTTCAGGTGACGATGGCAGGATTCGAACCCAGACCTCCTGCGTAGTAAGCACACACACTAACCACTACTTCACTGACTCAAATGATGCTGCTAGCAGATATGTAGATCTATCGTAACTTCTGGGCCCTTTTATTTTACATGAACCAAATTTGACGCAGCCACAACCACAAGAACGTAACAAGAGTTTTATGAGGGCTCTTGTTAACTTTTCTATTTTTAGGAAAAAAATTAATAAAAAAATGTAGGAAAAGTTTTATGCCACTAAATGTAAATTTGAAACAGAATGTAAAATATTCCCAGAAATAATAATAGACAAATAGAGTCTTACACAAACTGTGCAAATCAGACTAGGCTGAACTATGAAAGAGGTAAATTATCAAAAGGAAAAAGATCCTCTGTACCGCATTCGTCTTGGCATTAACAAGAGTTGAATGAGTCAAAATTTTAGCAGGTTTAGAAAAACGTTATGTTAGTGTATGTATTTCCTGATTTAATATTATAATAGTAATAAATGCATTATGCTAATCAGTGTAGTGTAAATTGAGTAAAATTAGCAGCAGTGATTGCTTAGTGTCATTGATATGCTTTTCAGTTTGAGTTAAGTAGCTACGGATTACTCAGGAAATTGATCTAGTTTTGCTTCTGGAGTGCTTCATCTGTTTGTAGGTCACAAGTTAGTTGGGTCTTCAAAATAGTCAGACTACTTCCAATAATCTGTTTGTGATATATTTGACGCGTTGTGAATCTGAAATTTGAAAAATTTGTTACAATTAATTTGTGCTCTTTGAAATTATGTTGAACAAATTTACCCCATGCTATCGAAGAAGTCCCTCTCCTGCTCTTGCCATTCGGACAGAGTACACTCCAGCGTGCTGTAGCCATTTTCAGTGCAACTTTTTGTTATCAAATTGACCATTGGCTCGACTATTTTATGGAACGGATACTGTGGTGCAATTGCAAATCTGTAGATCCAAGCTGCGTTATACAAAGTGCTGTGATTTTTCACACTTGCTGTTGCAATAATCTGCAAATAAAACTGATTTAAGAAAAAATTAACAACGGTCCCTTGGATAAACTTACCTTTCGACGAAATTTGTTTTTAAATGCTTGTTCGAATGGAGCATCATCTAGGAAAATACTGTATGCCGCTTCGCTAGGCTTGCAGCGAAATAGAAACGGCTCATAGCACTCCGCTACCAACGATTGATTTGGTTTAGTCTAGAACAAAGTTAATGTACTCCACAGCCACCGCAGCAATATAAATTCAAACCCCACCTTCATGATCTCCACAGCTTTTGCGTAAAATGAAAAATACGTCCCGGAAAACAAGAAAAATATGCAACCGGGAATGGTTAAGGCACAAAACGTTAATGGCACTCCAAGGAAAATAAACAGAATTGCCCATGTTATTATAATAAATTGTAGTGTAATCTAGAGAAATTGATTGTTAAGAAATTAATTTTTTGTAAAGAGGCAAGTTTCAGGGGAAAAAACACCTCTCGGAAGCAGAAACAGTAGAAGGATTTCATAGCAAAGGACATAATGTAGTCCCTAACGAGCTCTTGGCATTTAAGCTCATCGTCGTCTCGGTATTTTCTAATTACTATGAATGGTTGCATTATTAAATTAATGTAAAAATTAAGAAAACAAATTAAAAATAAAAACAAGTGGATAGTAGCTAATTAATTTTTGTTTACGAACTGTAAAAACGTCAAAAATTTATTGGCGTTCAGGGGTAAAACTTGTTTTCTCTCGTCTCAATTCATAATATCTTTAGGGTAAATTTTGAATTATTGTAGTTTGTCTTTTTTATGCCCGAACGTATACCAATTTTAATGCATAGTTTGTTACACTGTGAAATAATCATCGTAGACCCCTAATACTATGTCTCCACCGGCAATTAAATGAGGATTAGCGGGAGACGATTAAAAATAAATCCCAGAGTGGATCCACCGGAGAAATATAGGATTAATTTGACACAAACAATCTCATTCTGTCATTTTGGCTCTCAAAAGAGAGTGGCGATGTCATTATTAAAAACGATTTTCGCTGTAAAAAAAAACGTGCTTGTGACGGATCTGTCGTTCAGGGGCAGTTACAGTTTCCTTTTTTGATTCACAAACTGTTGCAAAGGTGCAGAAAATAGGTTTGTGAAAAGAGTGAATGGGATTTATGAGAAGATTTATTTTTAATCGCTTTCCGAGAAGACTTAAGTTTGTATGGTAAAACGCGTCGTTTGTAGAGGATTTAATAAAGATTAATATTAATCGCGGATTAGTGGCCGCTGGAGACATGGTAAAATACATTTGAGAGATATGATCGAGACAGGTGAATCGATAAAGCCATGTCCGTCCGTCCGTCTGTATGTGTGAAGGTCTTAGGTCTTCAAAGTCAAGCTAGAGAGCTGAAACTTGGCACGCGGCTTGGTTATTCTGTTACACTGTAAAAATTGGATTTATCTGACAACGGCCACACCCCCACTACTGGTTTTAATACGAGATAACCTTAGAGCTAACTTATTTTACGGCGAAACAGCGAAACATTTCCTATGTAGTTGTCCTGCCTTTGCTCGCATCGGGTGGCGGATCCTTGGGGCTGTCAGTTTTACTAATACATTCACATACCTGGAGTTTTTGTGGCACTTTTAATCGGCACACTTTATAAAATAAATCGGCACACACGTTATAAAAAAAATACTGGAATCCATATGCAACACAATATTACCAATCCATTTAATATTACGGAATTCTGACTGAAATGTTTATTGGGTAACGAAATAATAATAAATTGATTTTAATTTTTAGCCTATACAAATAATATAGAATTTCGGGCCAAAACACTTTAAGACTCGGTGTTACGGTTTTGGTTAGTGTCGGGTATATAGAAGTTTGTCACAGATGAACTCTTGCACTTTCTCACTTGTCTTATTTCATTTTACACAGTGTTTCCACCGGCAAAATTTCGAGGATAAGCGAGGCACGTTTAACAATAAATGCCAAAGTGGTTCCACCAGACAAATATAGGATTAATTTGGCATAAGCACTTTTTTCTGTCATTTTGGCTCTCAAAAGAGAGTAGCGATGTCATTTTCAGGAGCGAAAAAAGATTTTCGTTGGAAACATTCCATTAGAAACCGTAATTCTGACAGATCTGCCACACGTGGACAGTTTTGGTGTCCTTTTCCGTTTCTCAAACTGTTAAAAAGGTGTTTTAAAAGGGTTGAAGCTTGTTTGTGAAAAGAGTGAATGAGATCTATGAAGGGATATATGTTTAATCTCTTGCCGAGAGGATTTAAATTTGTATGGTTAATCGCGTAATTTGTAGTGGATTGAATGAAGAGTTATATTTATCGCAAATAAGGGCCCAGTGGAAACATGGTAAAAGCCAAGTTATCTAAACTATCGACGGCGTCAGTTTTTTCTAGGATAGGCTAAGAAATTTCAGAAAATCCAGTAAGCCATTCACACAAGTGGACTTGAGTGTTCTGTCCAGACGGCACGCTCTTTAAGATCGCAGGCTATGAAGTTAAATTTCGAAAGTAATGTAATGACATTTGCAGAAAATCTTGTGATGCGAAAGAAATTACTTTTGGGTGTTCGATTGGAAACTCGGAATAGAAGCCTTCTACCGGAATGCCATTAAAAATAATATTTACGACCCCCGAAAAGAACACAAATGAAAGCAGTCCCTTAAGGCATCATGGCACTACAAATCTACAGTCCTAGCAAAAAGTATTTTCTATTGACAGTTGTCATAAGAAAATGCACCCGGAATCTCAAATGTCATACATTTCTAGCGGCTCAACAACTTTGTCCACAAGTAGTGAAGAAAAAAATTTTCGCAACAAAAAGGTTCTACTGAAATTTGCAATGCAAATTTGCTTATACACATTTCAGCGTCAATTTTAAATGAAAAATCACGTATTTTTGCATCGTAAATCAATTACAAAGGACGTGTTCTTGTTGCAGCCAGTCGGCAATTGATTGCGTAAAACTAGTGTTTCATTTCTGTGCATAGTTCGTTTTTTTTGTTCTGTTGTTAAACAAAAATGGCAGAAGTTGAGAAAGTTGCAGGAAAGAAAAACAACTTTATTTGTGGAGTTATCGAAGGTGGGTTGATACTTTGCGTTTATTTCGGATCATATCAATAGGAATAGTGTGATTTTCAGGTTTTTATGGGCGACCATGGACGACCGAACAAAGGAAGGATCTATTTAGGAAGTATGTCGAGTATAGCTAAATATACACATGGATCTGTAAGTTGAGTTTTTTTTCTCTGATTACTATCATTTTTAGACTGAAGAAATGGGGGATGGACTCGTATGTGTACGCTCCTAAGGATGACTACAAGCATAGGGCATTTTGGCGTGAACTCTATACCGTTGAAGAGGCGGATCATTTGTCAAGTATACGCAATTTCTTACCCTAAAAAAGCCGGTAATAGACCGTCACCCGACTTGTTTTATAGGC
Source organism: Neoascia interrupta (assembly GCA_947623515.1). Classification (NCBI taxonomy): domain Eukaryota; kingdom Metazoa; phylum Arthropoda; class Insecta; order Diptera; family Syrphidae; genus Neoascia; species Neoascia interrupta. The sequence continues at coordinate 4,041,002 of OX392464.1, read as the reverse complement.
CTGATTGCCGCAGCCAAGGATCAGGGTATTGTATTCTACTATGCTCTTTCGCCGGGTCTCGACATGACCTACAGCAATCAGAAAGAAGTACAAACACTTAAGCGGAAGCTGGAGCAGGTTTCTCAGTTTGGATGTGAAGCTTTTGCACTGCTCTTTGATGACATAGAATCGGAGTTGTCCAAGGCAGACAAGGAAATATTTCAAACTTTCGGCAATGCTCAGGTAGGTGAGAGGCACTTTTGCCCTGAACTTCTTACACATCTTGTACCCTTTCAGGTTTCGGTTACAAATGAAATTTTCTCGCATCTCAACGGCCCCAAGTTTCTTTTTTGCCCAACCCAATACTGTAGCTCTCGGGCAGTACCAACGGTTTCGGATTCTGAGTACTTAAACACCCTGGGTTCCAAACTCAACATGGACATTGACATTATGTGGACCGGCACAAAAGTTATTTCGAAAATAATAACGTTGGAGTCAATTCAGGAAATCACCGAGGTTCTCCGACGACCGCCTGTTATCTGGGACAATTTGCATGCTAACGACTACGATCAGAAGCGGGTATTTTTGGGCCCCTACTCTGGCCGTTCTCCCGAACTGATTCCATACTTGCGGGGTGTGATGACAAATCCAAACTGTGAGTTCCACGCCAATACCATTGCCATACACACTCTGGCTTATTGGTCAAAGTGCAGTCTAGACAACAAGGTCAACAGTAAGTGAAAGGAACAATCAGACGCGTTCAGTGCTTATGGTTCAATGTTTTAAGGTTCGTTTTCAGCTGACATCAAGTTGGAAACAGAGAACGACGACGGCACAAGCAATGAAGGCGTTCCAAGCTGTTTATCAAAGAACATATACCATCCAAGAGTCGCATTGAAGTAAGTTAATGTCTCACACGTGGTAAGACTGATTCATTAGCAGCATTTTTTTTTCTAGAAACGCAATTTTAGAATGGTTGCCAGAGTTTTCCGTGGCGAAGGAAGCATGGGGCCCAATTACCAAGCCACAACCGCAAGTGACAAGTGAGTATTTTTACTAACGCACTTATAAATCCTTAAAATGTTGGTCCTCATTTTAGTGGTAATGCCGATTATCCCCATCATACCGTCAATTAACACTTGCATGAGTCTCACAACAACCACCACCACGTCGACCAGCTCGAAAACAACTGTTCCCGAAGTGAACACAACTCAGCTGCAAGCGCTAGCCGAGGTCTGCAGCACTGTAAATTCGTCAAGTGTTAATCCCATTTCGAATGCTGTAATGAATTCGTTAGTTTCAGCCACAAAAGTCGTCACTAACGATAATATTTTGAATCCGATAACCACAAGTGTGGCGACCACTATAGAAATGCCAAAGAAAATACCCATATCCAGTGTTCCGGTGCCGATAATGCATGTGAAGAACGTGGAACCCAAAGCCCCCATCGAGGACGTCGAGATAACCAATTCGTCGAATGAAGTTTGCGATGAAATCGAGATCAAAACTACTAAAACAAACGACATGGAACCCGTCGACTACCCAATTGAGGAGGATTGTGTATCCACGGCTGTACCGGTAGCTAACACGGCCGAGAGACAGGTTGCCACATTGCCTATTGAGAATGTGAACGACATAGCGGAGAAACGCGATGGTGTCGATCCAGTGCAGATGGATGAAAACAATTTGTCCCCGTTTAGTGGCAACGAACCGATGGAATGTAGTAGCAGCCTGGCTTCACAGACTTCGCCCAAGGAAGTGGGCAAGATTGGGTCGGATGATGTCATCATGTCGGAGACAGTCAATGAATTCAATGTAAATTCGTTATTCACGTATTTCGTTTTGGGGGAGTTTTTTTGATTGATTTTCCTTTCAGACGTGTTCGGCGAACAGCATGCAGGTGGAGAGCTCCGAGCCGTCTCCCATATCGAATACGGAAATGGCCGACGACGAGGATAAGTACGATAGTTGCCCATTTTGGGCGAGGAGTAATATTAATCTTATCTGTTCTTCTTCCAGACTCAATGAGCAAGTGATAACTGTCGAGGATTTGTATTTACTTTGTGATTTGTTCTATTTGCCATTTGAGCATGGAAGTAGGGGTTTCAAACTGCTTAACGAATTTAACTGGCTCAAAGCCAATGCTAGTGTACTATTGGTCGGAAGGAAGAAAAACGAAGCGGCGAAACCTGAGGTAAAGTGGAAAATTTACTTGAAAATTAACTTTTAGAAAGTCCTTTCAGTCCAGCTAGTTTGTAGGGCAATAAGAGCTCCCCCGCCAGGAAAGGAAAAAGGGCGACCCATGAAATATCAATTTTGAAACTTACTCCGATCGCAAAGGAATCTCTTGACATGTGGCCTCTTTAAGGGGCTATCTTTCACTAGTAAGAGAACAAGTCGTGGATAAACCTTGCAGTTCATCATCAGTCTGCCTCGGGTTTATGAGGAAATTTAAAATGAAAACCTTAAAAATTAGGATGTGGATAGGACTTAAGAAGTCAAGGATAGAATAACCAAGAGAAAATGGGATCTTAGTAGGCTTAATAACAAAGAAGTGGCAAGAACCTGCGAACGGTGGAGCTCCTGGAACCCACGGACCAAGAAATAGAGAAGCAATGGTAGAACTTGGTAATGTGATTGAATAGAGCCGCGCACAAAGGGAGAGGAACAGAGTCCTCAAGGAGGCGGGCTAAATTGTACAATGCAAACATAGAGGAAGAAAGAGTGATAGCCCACAGTGAACGAAATGATGCAAGTACAAAAGTACCACCTCTAGAATGAAGTAATAGAGGCCATTAAGCAAATGAAGGCCTATAAATAAATAAATAGAGTGGCGCAACAGCTCGAGGTGAACCAGGGCTCCTCAACCAACTCCTCAACTATGCTGTGTGTGCTATATTTTTTTCGCATACAAGGGGACCTACAATTTTTTGCCGAATCCGAACGGCACTTTGAGAAGTTCTTTTTCAAGACAAATGTTACTCTCGGAGGGTTTGTCAGACCCTCGCGGAGGTGGGAGCCGTGAAATAGAACAAGTCTTTTTTTTCAGGTGGCAGAGGCAGGATTCGAACCCAGACCTCTTATAGGCCTCCTCCGAAGACAGCAGAAAGCAATACTCAACTACAGTCTGTCCAACACTAGAGCTACCGGTAGACTAGGCTTAAGATAACTTTGGGCTTGATAACGTTTGGAAGCTAGGAATCGGGAACTGGATGGAGATAGCGAAGAACAAAGCGTGTATCTGCTTGTTTAAGTGCGAAGTTTTCTGGCCAATCTTTTATTGCGGTACATGCCCACGCCGTCGAGAATTCTTATTAATAAAATTCCGTCATGACGTCAGCAGAGATGATAATGCGTGGCATGACAGCAGGAGTAACAAAGCTTGATAAAACTAGAAGTAAGAAGATCCGAGAAAGAACCTATCTCCAGGAGAATGTCAATCAACATTCCAGCGCAATCGCGAAAGAAAGGAAGTCAAACATTTCTGGATCACACAAATGCAACGACAACAGCAGTTATATGGCCTCAGAAACGAAGAGATCGCCCAATACGTTACCTGTGTGCGGTAACAAACGCCACTTGTAAATTCGCCCTACAGTCAAGCTTTCAGTACTTAGAAAAACTTCTCTTAACAAAGCATTACGAATAAGCTAACTAGCTCAAAATGCAATGAGAACCGCTGTAGAATAAACCAAGCACTTAAACTTTGTTTTAAATTTTTTTTCAGGTCGTCGAGTGGGATGAGCGTGCTGCGAAATTCTCAGTTCTCTGTCAAGCAGTCCAAATTCTGTCGAACAAAATAGCGCGTTGTGCAAACAAGGAGATTTGTTACGATCTCTTCTCCTACGTGTGGGACATTGCGGGAGCTCTAATGCTGCTGAATGCGTTTGTCAAATGGTTGTCGCTTGGTCACTTTCCCAGCAATGTGTATTCATATACTCAAGGCAGTTATACATGTAAGTCATCAAAATGGGGCTTCCAAGCCACACATCTCAAGTGTTGTTTTCTACATTCAGGGTTCAGCAAAGGATGGAAGGAGAATTTCATGTCGGGTGACCAAGAACCATGGGTATTTCGAGGCGGCTTGACGGCTGATTTGCAGGTAAAATTTGTGCAGTTTTATTCGGTTCTAGGGTTCTCTCTTCAATTTCCAATTTACAGAGACTGATGCCAGTGGACTCGGGCAATGACCTTTTTATCTACAAGTTGCCAGATGCACCCACCTCGTCGTATTACACAATTCGACCATACACCCCAATGGATGAGGAGGTTGTAAATGGAGTTTGCCGAGCCGTCTTCAAGCGATGTGGTCAAGTATTACCCGGTAAGCGAAACGCTGAAGGTATTGCAAAAGCTCTTAAAAAACTCTTTTTTAAGGAAAATTAAACGAAAGCATATCAGACAACATAATCGGGCCATTCGTCACACTTCAACCCGAGTTCTGCATGGTCGCCCAAAACTCTTTCAACGTTGTCATCGGCTATGGGTGTGCTGCGCTGGACATAAAATCGTTCATACGCAACACTGAGATGTGCTGGATACCAAACATGCACGAGAAATACCCACAGTCCATTATCGAGACCACAGAGAACCTGGACGAGTTCACAAAAGACATAATCAAGGGCTTCTATAACTTTAAGTACGACTGCCCGCAGGAGATAGTCACCAGCCATCCGTCGGTTATGACAGTAGGGATACTGAACGAGGATCTCATTGTGGACGGTCTGGCCAAGCGGCTAGTTACCGCCTTGCTGGCGGCTCTAAGGTCCAACGGCTCATTCGGCGTGCACGTTCGTCTCAACGACAAAGACGCCAACCAGATAAACTTTTACACAAAGCTAGGCTTCGCCGAGATCTACCGCGAAGAGGAAAAGTGTCAGGTGTACTATGGCCGGCATTTCTAGCAAAGAAAGAGCGAACTACTAGTTTTAAAAAAGTATAAAATTTAAGAGAGCGAAAGATTGCGTTTAATCACCTGCTTTTAGGGTTTTCTCTTTTTCGTACAATGTGCCCTTAAGATGTAATGTACATGCGTGTATTTTTTTAATCGCTTTAACAACCCATTTAAAATCCCACCCCCGAGCAATAATTGCATTTAAGGAGTGATGGAAGCCACAGGGCTTCTATCGCATCCCGTTTCGTGTAGCACAAAACCTTGTCGCCATTACGCACTAGCTTCTAACGTTATCCAAGCTGAATCTCTTGGTTAATTCTCTCTTCTTTAATAGTAGCATCACTGAAACACAACAAATAAGACTAAACCAATAGAAGCACTATTTGTCCAGAGCCATATCGTCACGCATAGAAAACGCGAATTTTATTCATTTTTTTAGTATTATCGTGAATATTGTTCCTTAAGTTGTTTAAATACTTTCTTACCGTTAAGAACAATCGATTGTTAAGTAAATGTGTTTATCTTTCTTTTGAGTAATCTTAACATTTTTAATTTTATATCGTGACAGGAGGCGACTATTCAACAATAAAAATAAACCGTTCGAAACTAAAAGCTGTTTGAGTCTGGTTGTTAGCTCTTGTTGGGGTTTTCGTAGAACCACACTGTGTTCACGCCGTCTTCGATGACTTTGGCGGGCTTGGAGTGCGGCAGTGGAAAGCGACAGGCGATGATCTTGCAATCTGATCTGCTTTCAGCTATGAGTTTTTGTTCCAGGTCCTGCATCTAAGATTTTGAAAGGTGTTTAAGGTGTTTAACACGAGTTAAAGGATTTCCAAAGACGAAAAATGTACCATTTGCTCGACTCCAAATATGACGATGTAATTGTACGATTGCAGGTTAAACTTCCACAGGTCTTTGCGAAAGAAATCCGTCATCTTGTGGACACCGTTCCTCAGAGCCGAGTATTTGGAGTACACGACCAGCCACGGATTGAGTTCGACTCCCTCAGACTTGACCCCGTGCTTTGCGGCAGCTAGACATAAACGAATTAACACGCTTATGTCACATTAGTATTAAGAAAGAATTATTTACCAATTACGATTCTTCCATCACCAGACCCTATGTCAAGGAGTTTTCCTTGCGAGTTGCGTGGTATTAGGGACAAGACATTGTTCACCTGTTCGGTGGTGGCCGGTACGTAAGGCAGGCAGTATCGTCGAAACGCGGGAGCCACAAATGAGGCACACACTATTGTTAAACCTACACCAATGCCTCCGGTTACTCCAATTAGAAGCTTGGCTGTGGTCGAGACACGTTTTGGTTCCATTGGGACATTGTTTTCTTTCAGGAACTCCATATCAAATCAAATGAAAAGTGTGTTACGAAATCGGGTAGAAATGGAAAAGGAGATACACCCCTGCGAACGAGAAGACAATGAGGGTTGTCAAAAACAGCTGCCATGTGCTGCAAAATCAAAACAAACAATGAAACTGCTAGAAGGATTAGGGCGGAGACACAAGAGCTTAAATTACTGAATAGAGTTTATGGCGTTTGCCAATGCCAACACCATAAATTACTGAATAACTAGATATTCAGCTTGCGTCCCTCTTACCCTCCTTGCTAATGTATGGGATTCTGTTTCTGTTCCTGTTTTATACTATGGTTCCACCGGAAATAATACGAGGATTAGCGGGAGACGATTAAAAATAAATCCCAAAGCGGTTCCACCAGACAAATACAGTATTAATTTGACATGAACTCTTTTTCATTCATTTTGGCTCTCAAAAGAGAGCGGTGATGTCATTTTCCACTACCGAAAAAAGATTTCCTCCGTGAACAACCTAAAAGAAATTGTAATTCTGACAGATCTGTCATACGTGGACAGTTTTAGTGCCCTTTTTCGATTCTTAAACTGTTAAGATGGTGATCGAAAAGGGTTGAAAGTGGTTCGTGAAAAGGGTGAATGAGATTTATGACCGGATTTATTTTTAATCGCTTGCCGAGAGGATTTAAGTTTGTATGGCAAATCGCGTAATTCGTGGAGGATTTAATGAAGATTTATATTAATCGCGGATTAGTGCCCGATGGAAACATGGCATTACGTTGCTTGCGACAACGCGGCTTTACGCGATCCGCTGATGTAAAAGCTCCAAAAAGAAATTGCATGGAAATGACGAATTTACTCACATTTCATTTACTCACATTCGTAAACAAATGTCGGCGGATAGGTAAATTCCCCAATTTGAGCTTATGGGCAAAGCTTTTACATGTTCGAAGTTGAATATCTAGTTATTCAATAAAAACATAAAAGAGATTACGCCACTCGTTACTAACTCGCCTAACTGTTAATCTGACGTCATCGGATGAAACTGTCATTTTGTACTCGTGTTAAAAAAAGTCCGTTTGTTTTTACAACAATCTGTGCTGTCCAATCTGTTTTGCTTCGAATACAATGACGAGGCTGATTCGTGAATGAGCCATATTTTTTTCGCAAGTGTCGTAATCTCATGTTTTTTTTGTGAATACGAGGTATGATCGATCTTTTGACAAACTAAAATTGGTGCTAGATTTTTCCAAAAAGATGGAAGCATAATAAATGTTTCTTTCAAGTTATTTTGTTTTTTAAATATTATAAATTTTATATATTATAAGTATTATAATTTTTTCTTTTTAATTTAAAGAAGCACTGGGAATACATGAAAATCACGGCACAATTAAATAGTATAAAAAAAACGAAAATATTTCTCCTTCTTATTTTATAAACAAACTTCATCGGCTGTCATGTTTTCTTTTGATTGAATTAAAAAAGTGTGTTTGCTTTTATTTGTCTTTGATTTTCACAAAATCGAATACAATCTATTACATTTGTATTCGATTTTGTGGGAATCTAGATTCTGATCTAGATTCTGAATTCTACAAATGTATGGGAAATCTAATAGATTTTAATTAGATTTGGGACTTCTTTACTCTGAATTTAGATTCTGACTCGGTGTGAAAACCGTATAAAGCTAATATGCGAAACCTTCATTACTGTTGCCGCGGACGGCTGTCGTTCAATTAACCGAAACGTCAACGAAATCTACATAATTTTCGCAGTGTGAAAGCCTCAATTCGGTTTCGAAATCGAATCGCTCAGGTGAAAAGCGGATTAATCATTGCAAAACGTATAGATGGTAACAGAATTTAATTATTTATTGGATAAATGACTTAATATTTTCGCTATTGTGAACTGTCATAAAAAATAAACGTTTGCATTTCTGAACGCACATTGTTTTCACAACTTTCACGCGTACTGTACCGATGAAAATAAAATGTCCGTCTTAACGAAGCCTGGCAACGTCAGTTTACTGAAAAATGGCGAATGTGCGTGACAGCGACACATCATTGTGGCTGCATAATAAACTCGGTACATCAAACGACTCGTGGATAAGTGGTTCAATTTGTTCGCAATTAAACAAAGAAGTTCTAAGGAATATCAAAGAATGTTTTCCCGACCTCCAAACACAAGTTAAACTCAAGTTATTGCTAAGTTTTTTTCACATACCGCGCCGTCTAGTCGAAGAGGTAACACCATTGGTGAAAAATATTAACTTTCGTTAAGTTTTCGTGTTCTCTCCCTTTACTCAAGCAAAAAAAAAAAATAAACGATACACTTGTCATAAATTTGTGCTATGTTGGTGAAATGAAAATAATAATTAGGAAAATAAAATGTTTTCCCAATTAATGTCCCAAATCATAATTTCGGAAGGATAATAATTGTTTTTGATTTGATGTCTCAGTGGTGGGATTTGCTTTTTAGTTGCTAAACCGATAGTGTCCAGTTGGGTATTTTGGCTAACTTCTAGCTATGTATGAGATAATCACAGAATTGATTACGTTTTTGGCGCGTTAATTATGCCGTACGATTTAGTGTGGATAGTTTATACAAATCGGGAGGAATACAATAGACAGTTTGTCGCTTTCGAGTGGAGATTTATGTTTTCAAAGCACTCCAGCTGCGCTCGGAAAGAACGAGAGGCGAGTAGGTTGACTGGGCGGGGAGTCGCCGAATATTTATGTGCCGATAGGAGTGTGTCAAGTACATATACGACGTCTCTGCCTGGAGGTGAATATTCGTTGTGTCGGGGAGTGGAATATGCTGGACGGCCGACGGGTGTATTTGTTAGCGATTCGCCATGAAACACTTGAGAGACCGGTGTGAGGTCTTGGAGATGAGACACCCTAAAAGTGCAAACGAAATGTAGAAGAAAGAAATGGGTTATCGAAAAAAAATTCTTTCAAATTAGTTGCAGACATATAATCGCCTTGGCAACCAAAAAGACTATTTTCTGTAGTTGTACTCAAGGCACCTATACTATGCTGGTTCAAAAGGCACATCCTTTTCTAGAACACGGGTGTCAAGTCCTTGAAATCCTTTTTAAAAATCTGAAATAAATTTTGTCTCTTGATTTTTATTTAGGCGAGAACTGGACGTTTTTAGTCCACTGGAGCCTACCCATTTCAAAAGAGATTAAGCAAGTAGCAAGCATCATGATTCGGCGAGAAGCTCTTTATGTTCCTAATACCATGCCTCCACCGGGCACAAATATGCAATTAATATAAACCCTTATTAAATCCTTAATTAATCATGAGATTTATAATACAAATTTAAATCATCTCGGCAAGAGATTAAAAATAAATCCTCTCATAAATGCCATTCACCCTATTGACAAACACATTTTCTGCACCTCTGTAACAGGTTGAGGATCAAAAAAGGAAACTGAAACTGTCCCTGTACAGATTTGTCACAAATCCGTTATCTATTCTGATTTTTACAGCGAAAACCGTTTTTAGCTCCTGGGAAATAACATTGCCACTCTCTTTTAAGAGCCAAAATGACAGAAACAGAGTGTTTGTGTCAAATTAATCCTATAATTGTCTGGTGGAACCACTTTGGGATTTATTTTTAATCGTCTCCCGCTAATCCTCTTTTAATTGGCAGTGGAGACATAGTACCTATAAGTTCGATCTCCTTTTTCGTTTCAAAATCACGAAACCGATTTCGTTTAAACGCAATTGCGTAACACTATGTCTCCACCGGTAACTAATCCGCGATTTACGTGAATCCTTAACTAATCTCCCTTAAATATCGAGATTTTCCATACAAATTTAAATCCTCTCGGCAAACGATTAAAAATAAATCTCAAATCTCATTCACACCTATTTACCATTCACCTTTGTAACCGTTTCAGAAATGCAAAAGGAAACCGAAACTGTCCACGTATGGCAGATTTGTCAGAAATACGTTTTCTATTGCTCGAATAAAAATAATCCTATTTTGTCCGGTGGAGCCACTTCGGGATTTACTTAAAATAGTCTCCCAGTAATCGCAGTTTTATTTTCGCGCAGACAACGATAGCTTCAACAATGTTCGTTTTTTTATACAACTGACATTTAGCTGTCCGTTTACGTTATGAAAAAATTAATGTTTTTTCGGTTTCCGTTGTCAACATCTTTCATACATTTTTACCATTTTACGTAACCGCTCTTATTTGTGACTATCGTTTATCTCATTGTTTCTTACTTATTAAGCCGCGTTATCACAAGCAACGTAAAACAGAAACAGAAACAGAATCCCATACATTAGCAACTGAAACCTAAATTCGTTGAATGCTTTTTGCGTTGCTAATGTTTGAAAGAAATTCTGTTTCTCTTTCTGTTCCTCTTCCTTGTGACAATGCGGCTTTATTAGTTTCGTTTTCTATAAAAGTGCGCCAATTTCCGCTCCAACCACTTTTTCTCACACAAATATTTACCCCAGTTTTAACCCTATTCTTAAAAAAGAAACCAGAACTGTCGCAAATACGTTTTCTATTATGATGGATTTTGGGTTGGCACCAAAATCCCGGAATTCAAAATCCCGACCTCAAAATCTCGGAATTGAAAATCCCGGAATTCAAATTCTGGGAAATGAAAATCCCGAAAATGAAAATCCCGAAATTGAAAATCGTGAATGTCAAGTTCACGGAAATCAAACAGTGTTTGGGTGGTTCTACGCGGCGTATGTCCAATTTTACCTAATTTGAATGTTATAATCCCGGAAAGTTCCGGAAATTTTGAACAATTTTAGTTTTCCGTTATCTCGATTTTCGGGATTCCGATTTCTGGAGTTTTAGTTTTCGGGATTTTTCAAAATTGAATGTCGGGACTTTGAATTCTGGATTCCGGGCAAGCGGTTCGATCCCGATGAATTTTTACAACGAATTCGCAATCTCGCTCCTGGGAAATGTCATTGTAATTCTCTTTAAAAACAAAACTGACAAAAAAAAAACACTCCATAAAACTGGAATAAGTGGAGACGATTAAAAACAAATCCCAAAGTGTCTCCACCGAACAAATGTTATATTTTTTTGACACGAGCACGCTTTCGTTGACATTTTGGCTCTTCCCAGAAGCGAGACAACAATTTTGTTGTAAAAATCCCAATACAGATCTGACATACGTGGACAGATTCAGTTTATGTCTTCTAGCTTCAAACTTTTGTAAATGTGGCAAAAAGTGGCATAAAAGAGGTTTATGAAAAGGATAAACCGGTTATAAAATTGTGAATAGCGGAAGACGATGAAAAATAAATCGCGAAATGTCTCCACCGGACAAACATAAGGTAAATTTGACACGAGCACTCTTTCCTTGTCATTTCGAGTCTCAAGAGAGAGTGTCGATAGCACTTCCCAGGAGAAACAAGCAGATTTCGTTTTAAAAATCCCATTCCACTGGAAAACACATTTGTGTTGACAGATCTGTCATACGTGGACAGTTTCAACTTTCTTTTTCACATCAAACGGTTATAAAGTTGTGCGGAAAAGGCTAAAATAGTCATCAAAGAGGTGTGAATAGGGCGAATTATGAGGAATTTGTTTTTTAATTACTTGCCAAGATTTAATTTATTTTTTTGCTAACCTAGCGATTTGTAGATTAGAGAACACTCGAACACATCACGGATTAGTGTTCGGTGGAGACATGGTATTATTTTAAATTACTTCCCGGGAGGATTTAAATTTGTATGGTAAATCTCAAAATTTATAAGAATTAGTTGAAAATTTATGCAGTTGACACATGTCATAAGTGTTGTGACAAACTGTGATCGTCACAATTTTCTTGTGACAGTTTTACGATCAATTACCGTCAAAATCAGCGAGTTTTCAAACATTTTGCTTTCATACAGTAAAAAAATGAAAAAGAATTGCTCTTACCTTAAGCTTAATCCTTGGACAACCCATTTTGTTTGATCACCGTGATTGTCGCAAAATAAAATAACCATGGATTATTTCAACTAATGGATTATTTCGATTCTACTCCCGTTTGAAACGGGCAAGTTACGTACGTTACTTCCCATAATAACGTGTGTTTTTAAGGGAGTAGTCAGTTGAGTACTTCGACACTTTCATGCAAGTTTGTTGAAAAGCTTTATGATGTTGCAAAATCCTATAGATAGTCTACTTGAGTTACCTTTTATGGCGATCATTCTTAACTTACATCTGTGGTTACTGTAGCCCTGAAATTTAATATTCAATATTAGTAACTCTGGGCTCAATCTGGTGCCGAAAATGGAGCAGATAAATATGGAGCTCAGTCACTCACTCAGTCCTCTCAACCCACGAATGTTCATGTAAAATTAGAAGACATTTTAGTATTGCAGCTGCAAAATGAAAAAAGGACATAGAAATTCTACATTATAAATAAGATACATGCTTACCCCATGCTTAAGACACCAAATCTTTTATTAACAAAAATATTCGTGACAAAATATTTAAAACCACTCGGATCAAATGATTTTTTCATGAGCACATTTTTCTTTATAGTGGAAATCGGAACTAGAAGAAGTTATCGAAGTAGCAGGACTAGATTCAGAACTATGGGTTTCAATGCTAGCCGAGACGATGAAGACCTTTCCGGCGACAAGTTCGCTAAACACAGAAATATCCGACTACGAAGAGACAAGACCAATATTCACAGATATGGTGAACGACCTCCGTAAAATGGTTAGCAAACACAGCGACTTGGGCATGCTGCCGCTGGAGTGTCAATATCTCAATAAAAACGCACTCGTTTCCGTGGTAAGTACACACATACCTCGATCTGTTGTTCATTGGTTCAACGAACGATTTTATAGGTTGGCCAGCAGCCCAACCCAGTGAAGCATTTTACTTTGAAAAGGAAGCCAAAGAGTGCAAATTTGCGCACAGAGCTTCTGCATAAATCGGCCGACGCTCAGTCGAGTCTTAAGAAGGCTTCTGCGCCAACCATACCGCTGCGGTCGCGCGGAATGCCCCGCAAAATGACTGACACAACACCACTGAAGGGAATACCCTCTCGAGTGCCTACCTCCGGTTTCCGGTCACCGAACGTTCAGCCGAACCAATCTCGGCCAAACATGAGTCGAACGCCAGCGGGTCGCAAAGATGGAGGCATAAAACTCATCGAATTTACCGAACAGCCTTTAGGTTATGCTGCCGCAAAGAAGCGTAAGCGTCAGCAAGAGCACGAAGAGCAGCAAAAGAAAGCTTTGGAACAGAAGCAAACCAACAGCAATGCAGCCAACGCCACTGCAACGACTGCTTCGCCTACTTCGGCAACGACAAGCGCAACCACAACCTCGACGGCAGATGCAGCAAGTACTGACACAACCACGACCACAACTTCTTCTGTTGCGACTATAACAAGCACAGCTACACCAGACTATGCGCCCACCCTTACATACACCCAGCCGCCCACACCGGCTGTGGAAACAATGTGCGACGATAAGCTGATAACCGCCAAACAGATAGCGAATGCCGCCAACACTCCGTCGAGTTCGTTGCCAACAAGTGTTCAAACCAATAGCAACAAGATCTTTATTAAGGAAGAGATTCAAATAAAAACCGAAGATGCAATATCGCGGCCCATTAAAATCGAGCCGGACACATTGCAGCCAATCCAAGTGCAGCAACCACAGAAGCAAACAATTATTACGACTTCCAGCAACGTGACTCAGACGCAGCTCTCGCAGCCAATCAAAATAGAGAAACTGGACATTAAACCAATTGTCAAGAACACAACCACGTCCACTCCTTCGCTGGTGCAGCGGGCGAACCCATTGGCGAACCTTCCAAATAACATTTCAGTTAAGATCACCTCCACCAAGAGCACCAAGGCGAATCAACAGCAACAACAACAGCAACAGCAGCCGATTCTCATCAACAGCTCCACGCCGGTTATCCTGTCGCCACCGCAGCCATCTGTAAGTATATTTAAATCCCCCTGTATGAATGTGTCTTGATTTTTTCTTTTTCAGAAACAGACAACCCTATCGAACGCAAGCCAGCAAACGCAGACGCTCAAGTCGCTGCCATTGACTCAGCTCAAGTCGGCAGCCAATAGTGGGCCCGTGATTATATCGCAAACGATTATTCAGCCAGCGAAACGTGTCAACCAAAGCACACAGAACATGGTGGTCTCCTCAGCGCCGGCGATCACATCGAATTTGTCTTCAATGATCCAAACGTCGGCTGGCAATATAAACAACAATCTGCAACATACTCAGCAGCAGCCGACGCAATACATAATAACATCGACCCCTCAGACCACAATGCCGACACTGGCATCGTTCGCGCAGGCGCGACCTACTCAACAGACAATTTACCAAACATCCTCGGCGGGCACAGTCAGTGGGTCCACTCAAACGCCAACGAAAATCCTCCTCAAGACGGCGCCATCGCTCCCAGTGATGATGTCGTCTGCCACCCGCCAGAACCAAACCAATGTGCAATCAAATCCACCGCCGCTGATCTCCACTCAGCAGCCGACCATTCTGAATATCCAAAATGTCAATTTACCCAACAGACCCGTTACCATTCAGCCAGCATCTCAGGCTGCCCAACAGCAGCACCTACTGCAGCAGCAGCACCAGCAACAACAGATCCAACATCAGCAGATTCAAACCCACACGGTTGTGTCCAACACAAACGCAACCCAACAGCCAAAGCTGACCCAAGTGGTTATGCAGTCTCCAAACAATTCCAACGTCAAGGGTAAGACGATCATTCTCACGCAGAAGGGTGTGATTTTGCGCAACATTGGCGGCGACATGTACCAGCAGATCCCGATTAGCAATATGTCGGGCCTGCAGAATCTGGGCGGCGCCACTATCGTGACAACTGGACCGCCCGGCTTGGTCAAGTCCTCGCAGAACGCACAAACCATTCACGTCCAGCAACCGATGAAGCAGAACACTCAGCAGTTACCCGCCTTAATACCGACTAACAACCTAAACCAGAACATTGGCATGACGTCGCTGGCTCCGGTCGTTGTGCAACAGCAGCAGCAGCAGCACCAGCAGACAGTTCAAAACATCATCGGAAGCGTAAGATTGAATAGTTTTTTGGGGCTTGGAAATGTTCTTTATTGTATTTTTCTTGCAGCCTCCTCAGCAGACAATTATACGTCCTGTCATGGCGCAGACATCGCTTCCCACGTTACCCCAGGGCCTGACACTAATCCAGCGACACGGCCAGCCGACGCAGCTGGTTCAAATGCAAACCACGCAACAGCAGCTCCAACCCCAACAGCAGCAGCAGATACACAGAACTATCTTGACGCAGCAGCCGCAGGGCACCACAACAAACCAGCTTCGGCCACAACAAATAATACTTCACCATAAGCCACAGCAGCGTATAATAACTACAGCAGCCGCCCAGCAAGTGTTGGCCCAGAACAACAACGCGAACAATGCAAGGGGAGCTCAAATCATCGAGGTCCGCCAGCAATCCCATCAGCAGCAGCAGCAACAAACACAGCAGCCGCAGAGAAAGGGCTTGTCGTTATCGGTAAGAAGCTTTAGCTTTAGTCGTCAGCTTCATGATCTTTACAAACAAACTTTCTCCTTCACAGAACGAGCATGTGCACAAGGCTCACGAGATGTTTAGAAAGGCGAATCGAGTCTCCCGGCCTGACAAAGCCCTCATTCTCGGGTTCATGGCCGGCCTGAGGGAGAACCCTCGACCGAATTCCGAAAACGTTATCGTCATCAAACTGGGAGAAACCGAGGTAGGTCCACACAACTGCAGAGAAAAGACTTTTATTTTTATTTGATAAAATTTTCAACCCCCAGGAGAGAGTACAACAGGAGGATGGAACATCGGCATTGTGCCTTGTTGAGTCATTGATTCGTCTGGACTATAACACCGGCGAATGGAAAACATTCCAAAACTATCGGCGGCTCGATCAAAATTCTAGTGCTCAGAATACAGACGGCGGAATGCAGACACAGAATTCTGTAGTGATATAAGCGACACGGGGACTCGTGTCCCGGTCCCTGTCTATTCCTCCACATAAAGATCTTTTAAACAGAAGTATTTTTCGTTCGTTAAACTAAGAAGGCCGTTTGTAGGTGTACCCAAGCAAAACGCAGAAAACCCATTAAGTAAATTTCTATCAAATCGCTTGCTAATGTCTATCTAGGTATTGTTTAGTTTTAATCACTATTTTGTATTTTAAAAAAAGAAACGCAACGTACTTTTTTCATAAACAAATACAATGTTGAGCTTTAATTTCTGCAAAGAGATTCTGTCTCGAGCATTGCACTGATGCACAGAGGCATTCTTTTTATCAGAACTGGTTTTGTGCACAGGCTTAGAGTTTTACTTTTAAGAAGTTCTTCTTTTTTTTAATTAGATAATGAAATATGAATTACAAAAAATATATATATAATAGGCAAGTAATCTACTAAACTTATGTGTTAGAGTGTACATTAGAAATGAAAAGCAAACAATTAAATATTTTCAAAATAAATTGTATATTTTAGTTATTAATCAAAATTAACGTATGAATAAAAGAATATTCAAGAAAATAAAATATTAACTAAACCATAAGATGAAACTGAAACCCGAATAGAGAAATGTGCGTTTGCAAACCTCTTAAAAGTTATTTAGTTGCTTGCGAGCAGAGGACAACATAAGAGAGTCATAAAAAAACAGAAAATAATATTATTTAGGAGCTATCTAATACGTGGAATATACATATATAATGAGAAACAAAATTTATTTGTAACTGTACAAAGATATATATTATTAATAAATAATAATGCTACATTAAACATAGAATGGGATTCCTTATAAAAACTGAGAAAGTGCATTGAAACTGGATCAAAAGAAACGTTTTTTTTTAGATTTTTTTTTTATTTACGTACAAAGAAAGTTGACAAAATACATAATTTAAGATTCCCCACGTTTAACGAGCTGTTCAACAAACAACAAATCGCGGAATCTGGTTTTGAAACATAACGTGAAATAACGTCAGAGAACGGAAACAAAGTGTTCAACAATACATCATTTGATTCCGACCTTCCAACAACCAGACAGTGTCTTAAACATTCTTAAAAATGAAAAGCGTAAGCCTCTAAAAAATATATTAAACACGCACAATTGTCCACAAAAACGTTAAACTCGAAATTCAAATTAATTAAAGATCTCAACGAAAGACTAATAAAAAAAGAATTAACCTGATATTCTTTTGTATACTTTTTTCGTAGTTTGAAGTCTACGCAGTTCTTATATTGGATGCTTTTTAAGTTTCGTTACTTAAAAAAGGATGGCAAAAAAGTGTTACTTTCGATTTTTTTTCTACACTGGTGGTCAAAATTAGAGGAACGGAAGCAAAAAGTTAAATATTTTAATAGTATTTTGATTCAAATTTTTATTTTTGATCTTTGATGAGTACTTTTTTTAATTTTTATTTTTACATCATTTTAAAGAAAAAAAGTTATTTACCTGTTTTCATATGAAAAAAGGCACATAAACCCAAAAATGGAATATTTTTCAATAACTATTGGTTTCATTAATTTAAAAAACGTCAAACAACAAACTACCATCGTTCCTCTAATTTATCCCAGCAGTGTATTTATTTCTTAAAAAACTCCCCCCAATTAACTTGCGTATACAAAAAGTCACCTCGACTCGGACTCGTGACGTATCGTATTTGCTTTGCGATTATGCAAGTCGTATGCGTTGAATACGACTCCATCGGACAGCAACGCCTTTTATCGCACTTCAAATGCACAGGTAGTGTCAAAATTTCAGATGAAAATAATCATAGCAATCTTGAAAGGTTCGGTGATTTATGTAATAAAACAAATTGAACAACGAAAAAGGAAAATCAATTCAATCGGTCTATTTTTTGATGACCGGATTAATGTGGAGGAACCAACGGTTGGCAAATATTTGCAGAGCCATGAGAGAAGGTTATTCCAATGAATTTGCCAAATGCACGGTGTGTTTTTAAAGTAAAAATTTCAAACCGATTTCGAACTCATGAAATTAATTGCAGTTTTATTAACTTTCTTCAACTTCATAAAATTAAAATAACACAACTTTTGGAAGAAGTAAGCCCATTGTAAAAACAGTATACACAACGTTAGTGGCACCAATTTTGAAGTTTCTGGCTGTGCTCCGTTTCTTCGCTAAAGAAGCATATCAAACAAGCGCTGAAAACTATATTACTTTAGCCATACCACAGCCAATGTTTTCAAATATTTTAAAGGAAATGTCCAGTATCATATCGATATAAAAACATTTAAAAAAATCTGTTGTTTTCCATGTTTCTGATAAGGTTCACTTGAAGTCATTTTTAAAATATCAAGTGAAGAAAATACGACTGAATCCGTTGAAAAAACGACTAAATACGACGTGCATAATTACCAGTGTGAACCGGATACCGCACGGGATGGTATGCGTTTTTCTGCATGACATGAAACTCATTAGCGTACGAGCTCGTAGTGACTCTCAGTTTCATAATAACGAAATACGAGCAAGCTCGTATGTGACTCTCGAATACGACATGCGTAATTGCGGTAGCTGTTATAAGTTTATTGTTTTGTTTTTTTGTTTAAGATTTACATGTTTGCTTAAAGTTCACGTGGTAGTGCTTGCGTCAAATTTGGTTGATGTTGCATAATTTTAGTCATTTAACTATGTTTATTCATTAAAAATGTTTTCAAGCACATCCCAGAAACCATTTACTATTTCAAAACTGATAAAACTTTTATTAAGAATTTCAAAAGATGGACTACTCCCGTTATTTATGTCAATTTTTTTATCTAGAGGGGGCAGAAACGTTTTCTTGCTTTTTTACCATTTTCAAAATTTCATATCCATAAAACAGCGATTTCGAAAATTTTTTTAATTACCGTTAGACTTTTTTTTTCAATATAGCAACTACCTGCGATCGCGTTGGCTACTTTTCTCAAATTCTGCGAAGATGGTTTTCTGAGAAAACGGTAAAACTATGATTTTTATTTCGTTTTTTTGAATGCGCTTAAAAAATTTCGGTTGGAAACGGCAATTAAGAAACGTTTTAAATGGAGTGCTTGTCTTGTAAACGTAACATACTTTAACCAAATTTAAACAATATCGTTATAGCCGGTAAGATACAAGAAACTTTAAAAAATCATTTTCGAAAATGATTTTAGGTTTTTGAGGTAAACCTTTAAGGTTTTCGACTATGCAAAGTTTGCTAAGGTTTTGTCAAGACTATACTCTATACCTTTTGCGATATAGAGAGGGGGGCATACGATGTTCTGACCGTTTTTAGCATTTTTTGAATCTCAAATTCATAAAACAACTTTTTCTAGGGTCTTGGATCAAGGATCTATTTATCCTTAACATTAATCCTTAACTGCCTTTATTCTCGAGATTTATTATACAAATTTGAGTTCTCTCGGGGCAATCGATTTAAAATAAATTTAAAACAAAACTTTTTATACCCCATGCCATGGGATAGGAGGTTTTTTAAGTTTGATTCGTAGTTTGTAACATAGAGAAATAATGACCGACCAATTCGGAGCAGTGGTCGATTGGGATGGGAAATCCAATCGACTAAAATTCCAATAAAATTATACAGGTTACATGTGCATGATATTTTTAAAAATGAATGAGACATTAGTGTATTTCGTGTAACTTGATTCCCCAGCTTATTAGAAAAAGAAGATTCTGCGTATAATAACTTTTTAAACTTTTTTTGTGCCACCCTGTTAAATTGGTATCAAGTTACTTAAATTTCGGCAACGGGCTTCAACTTATTACTTAAATTTCGGAAACGGGCTTCATTTTATGTGGTGCCTGTTAAGTTTTGGGGTCACTTGAAGGGGCAATAAAACAGTGGTGATGAAATCGAAACAATTGAACGGACTTACTTGCAAGGATGACGAAAAAAGTTGCCCTTCTCAAAGGTCTCCACACCTGCTAGGGATCAACATTTAACCTAATTTTCTGGTGTTTCGCTCAAATTGATTTATTTTACTCTTTCTTCTTTTAAAAGAGTGTGTCAAAGCTCAATCCTTCCAGATAACACCTGACACGGGTGTCAGAATTGCGAAGTTACATATTTGCTACAGTTCTAGCTTTTCAAATTAAATTACTTTTGGTCATTAAACTACCAATAAATGGTTGCATCTGGTTACACCTCATAGTTCAAAGTGCACCTCTTCCTTATGTTGCTCTAAGATTAACTTGGCAATGCCAACAGATTTCCCGTGTAAGTCTGGATGACAGTTCTGTGCGTATTTGTGTGTATAAGCAAAACGACATATTGGTGTCAACCTTTCTTTTGATTTAATTCCTGCACTAAAAAAAACCGCTTCATGAGTTAAAATCAGATTAAATCCGTGCATTAACTTCACTAGTTACATAGACACTTGACTAATAAGACCAGAGAAAATATATGATCAACATCTTTATTTATTTACAACTTTTACAAGATAACTTCTACTGAGCACTTAATCATAGCTTATAAGCTTCTAAATATAACCAATAACTTATCTGTTTAACTATAGCTAAACATATTTACATAACATTAACAAATACTTATTGCACTACTTTGACCAAATTTTTTGTTTATCTTTTATATTCCAAGTGTGTCAGAAATATGATCAGAAATAATGGGAATAAAAGTAAGCCACTTATAATAACAATTTATATACAAAAAAAACGACGCGTTTGTTTTGAGTCGAATTAAGATGAATAGTCAATTTCCTTCCAATGGACAATGCATCTTTGGGAATCCGGGGCTTGACCAAATGGCCGTGACCCATCACTGTGAACATATGTGTTGACTTGAAAATCTAGGAGTGTCTTGTAATTGTAGACATCTCCACCAAGTTGCTGAAAAAGATTTAAATTTTTTTTTCCATTTAGAAAACAAGAAGTAAAAGTATGCAACTTTACCTGTGTAAGAGGGCTTGAATTCGTTGTGAAGATTCCAACAAAATTTTTGGCTTTGGCTAATCTTAAGACTTCGTGCTCCATGAAGTGCATGCAGGCTATGTTTTCCTGTGGGTTCAAGTCAGGACTTGTACCCATCATGAAGGAGTGCAAGAGTTTGTTTAGTCCTTTGGGCAGGTAATCATCCCTGCTTGTCCCGAAATGAGAAGTATTACAATTTTTAGAGGGTTTAATAACAGATAAGATGGATGTTACCTAATAGGTCCCTCGAGCGATTCAAGTAAATCAAAAACTATAGACAGGCGAGAGTTTACTTCAACCACTGGTTCGTCACGAGCGTCGAAATTTAGCGCTGTCCCAATGACTCTGTTGGTGTTTAAATCCCTCACGATAAAACTTAGATCTTTTCCAACAAGTACCTCCCAGATGTCCTGCAAACAATTAGGGGATTAGAAACTGAGCAGAAATTTTTTTTCAAACTTACATTTATAATATCACTATAATCAGTCCTTAAAATATCCGGCTTAAGCCACCGTTCCAAGTCTGCTTTTCCGTAGAAACTCTCTACAATGATTCTAAAAATATTACCGTAAGATTTTGATTTGTACCCTTAAACACCTCAAATACTCACTCGATAACATCGTCCTTGTCGTCCAGAGTGAGGGGAGTCGCCTTCATGTTCAAATGCGGACAGGCGTTGGTCCACTCTTCCTCCATGGGTACAGTGCTATCGTTCTTTGCCATTTTGTACAAAATATCCCCCAAATTCTTGGCCGAAATAAAGTCAGATATTCCAATTAAGTAACCCTTTTCCCTTAGAAGCGTGACGGTGAATATTGAATTTAAAGAGTTGCCTCCCAGTTCGTAAAAATTACTATTCGGCGTTAGAGTTGCACGTGTTGAACGTCCGATCACACTGCCGACAGTCTCGAACAGATCCCTCGCAATGGGCTTAAGATCGTCGGGAACTTGAGAGTAATCAAAGTCAAGTACCAACAATGTATCGTCGTCGTTGTTGTTAGATGTTTCATACGTTTTAAGCAAGGCTTGACGATCGACCTTCCCATTGACCAAAAGTGGAACATGATCAATGATCACCACTTGGGGAATCATATATTCTGCCAATTTGTTTTTTAAGGCTGCTTCTATCTGCAATCCCGTAAAGACAGGCGAGTCATCGCTTAGCTTAACAAATGCCAGGAGGGCCTGATCGATTTGATTCACATGATAGCACAGTACAATGGCCTTCTCCACCACATCGATCGATAGGACATTGCTTTCGACTTCGGATAAATCTACGCGGTGACCACGAATCTTGATCTGCGAGTCAGTTCGACCTTCGTACATGATGTACCCATTTTGAAGGGAACCATAGTCACCAGTTCGGTACAGACGGGAGTACTCTGTAAACAATTGCATACAACAAAGCTGGGAGAGACGAGAATTGTGTCTTGACTTACTGCACTCCACTGCGAGGGGATTCTCGAAGAACCTTTCAGGATCTCGTCCGTTTACATATCCATTAGCCAGATTCAGCCCGGCAACGAATATTTCTCCAATATGTCCGTTCTTGACTGGTCTATAGTCTTGGTCCAAGAGATATATCACAGTGTTGTTGATTGGAAGACCTAGAAGCATCAAAAATATCTTCAATTTGAGTCATTCAGAGAGAATGGATCCAACCGCACTCGCATACCAATGGGAACTCGATCAAGCTGACTCAGCTGTTTTTTGCTCTCGCAGGTGAAGTAAGTTACGTCGCCCATCACCTCCGTGGAGCCGTAAAAGTTGTACAACGCATGAACCCCCTCCTCGAAGTAGTCATAAAAATTTTCGGCCAATTGCACCGGCAGCGGCTCCCCAGAGCATACCCAAATCTGAAGGCTATGCAGAAGTTTTGTGTTCGCCTTACGAGTCATTTGCAGGTACATGAGTATATTGCGCAACAGCGTTGGCACCAGCACCAGTCTGCGAATTTTATATTGCTCCAGCACTGTAACCAGACGCTCGGGATCTTTGGTAATTGCCTTTGGAATAACCAGAATCGCCATACCTGCAATCAGCGTGCAAAAGGCATTGATAATAATTGCCGGCCAAATGGGCTTCTAACTTATATGCTAACATTACCATTCAAAAGTGGACCCCATATTTCAGAGATCGAATCAACAAAGGTGAGCGCTGTCTTGAACACTCCAATGGACTCACTGGCGGTGTATGGGAACGTTTCCCATTGCCATTGTAAACGGTTTAACAAAATCGAATGTGGCAATCGGACACCTGACAAAAATTAATACGCTTTTTAAATAGGCACATTCGTCGCACTTAAGTAGCGTATTTGAGGGCTTACCTTTCGGTATACCTGTACTTCCGGAAGTGTACAGAACGATGGCGAGGTCTTTCGTTACATTAAGCATTTTACTGTCGGGAATGTTGGCGGTTTGCATCTCGTTGGCCGCCTGGTAGAGCTCACTAACACTCAGTGTGCATGTTGAGTCGAAGAGCTGCCGGTCAATATCATCGTCGCACACCACCATTATGGGGTGAGCTTCGTTAAGGATGTGATCTATCCGATTGGCGGGAAAACTGGGATCAATAGGCAGATAAGCAGCACCGGCTTTCCATGTTGCAAGCAGAGTCATTACCAGAGTGTCTGAAGGCTGCATACAGACAGCAATTACATAGTCTCCATCTTGGTTGGGTTTCAGGGATCGCTTAAGAGACTCTCGTAGAAAAAATCTACCAAATTGATTGGACTTCTCGTTGATTTGTTGGTAGGTTAAGGCTCTGGAGACTACCGTCGACGAGACCTCATCGTTGTATATAAGAGCTGATTTGCAGGGATATCGCAGTAGATTATCCTCGAAAATTCTATGAAGACTTCGCGGATTGATGTCTTGTTGTGGTCCTTTGACAATGGACAGCTGTGGCAAGGATCCCATAGTCTAGAAAAAAGAGAAAAAAAAAATGTGGACCAGGTCATTTCTAGTTTCAAGTGTAAAGTGAATAAAATTTAAAATAACTGAGAATTCGATATTATTGCGCAATTTTTATGACATCGATTTGATGGCAAAACTCACTAGCGTCCTTTGTGTAGGAGCGGTAAAATTACTTAAAAGGATTTAGAGAGTCTTATTCATTTTGGTATGTAGCAGAAAGTAACCTTCTGCGATAAATATGAAAATCACAAAAATAAATTGTTTTTATGACTTATACAGTCCGGCAGTTGTTCTCTATGCAAAAAGTTAGACCTTTTGTATAGAGGCTCATGTTGCATGCCTACTTAAGGTTACATGACGGTTTATAGTAGTCAACCAGGGCTTAAGACGACAAGCTTCTTCAACCAACTCTGTCTTTTACTAGAGAATTCAGCATGCCTATGATATGCTTTCAGAAATTTTTTTTTCGTAGTAATCTCTCCAAGGGATGAATGGGAAAAGTTCAAACGAACTCCATCTCGGCTTGACCTGGTCCGGTCCGGTACACAGATAAGCCTCGGCAAAAGCTGATCCACTTTCCAGGCGGAAGTCCTTGAAATCATCACCTTCTGTGTTAGAATAAATCTAAGTTCTAACACATCCGGAAGAACACTATTCATCTTTTCGGACAGCCAAGCAACTCTCAAGGTGCTTGGTACTCACTTGTTTTTAAATCGAAGCTTGTTTTGAAAACAGCAAAGGCCATCCAAGAACTAGCCAAAAAGAAGACAATCATCCTAGGACGCCACATGCAGACTTTGCCTAGAGAGCGATGAGGGCTTTCTACATACAATCACGGATTGAACGTCTCTCTTTTCGTCTGAGAAAGAATATCCTCGGAGAAGAAGTTATTCCTTCGGCATATCTAGCATATATCCTTCCAGAGAAGATCCTTGTTTTCCTGATTACTTTCGGAGTTAAAAGATGGCGCTAGGATTTTATCAAGGAAGGCACAATATGCTTCTTTTCAAGGGACCGCAGTGCTAGAGGCTCTCACGACTAACAAACTAATCTTACCCAAATTTCTAGATAATATTCCTTCAGTTTTATATGAAGTTAGCTGAGGTCCTCTTCCACTTGCGTGCTTCACCTGAATCCATCGCGCCTGTCGTCCCTCTGGCTAGGTCGAATTTAAAGAATTTATGATACCCAGACATCGCATTCATTGGGTTTTGAACCTCCTCAAGGTTCATGAAGACGTGACCAAAAATCACTAGAACTATTTCTACGAATCTCTGTTTAAGGACCCTGATGTTAAAGGTCCTCACAGAAGGATGATTTAATTGTTCAAGAGGAAAAAGAGATAGAACGACAAACAATTAAAGATATTTAGAGATGATCCAACAGGAATAAGGTTAGAAAGTTCTTGAACAAAGGGTTAAAAGAACCTGTCAAGTTTATAAAATTCGACCAAAATTTTTTAAAATTTATCAAGGAAAAATTGTAGTGAAATTGCAGTCAATGGTGAAGATTTGCCAAAACTATTTTTGCAGACCGTACAACGGTTTAGACGAACTAAATCCGGCTGTCTGTCAGTGGCAAAATAAACCATTTAATCTGGACGAAGAAGACACCGATGCAGCAGACTATTGATTGCGCCAGCTACAGAGGCATCAGTCTCCTAAAAATTGCATACAAGACCTTTTGGCTACACCTGTCTATGATGATGTTTTGTCTAAGTCGTCGGTATTTGGTATGTCCTTTCGGAATGATTACACTTACTTCAGTTGCTTTAGCTCTCAATGATTCACTTTTCAATTCCGTTTGATATTCATAAATATTTACAAAGGCATATTTCCTGACATCGTGCTGATGTGCTCTTCTAATATCAAAATCATCGCATTGGCGTAAGTACTTGGAAGAATAGTTCCGCAAACTCTTACAATTGAATGGTGTAGAAAAAGTCGCAAGCCCGCGAGTCTCCTTGATCGGAGTGGTCTTATTCGAACAAGGAGTCTCTTTTCTCTCTTTTTGTTTGTTATAAAGAGCGTCTATCATATCGTCTCCAGGACGTTTGGAGGAACGGACGTGTTTGGCAGGTATCTCAATGCTACATAACTCGTCTCTCTATACATGCTACCAGGCGGCCTTGAATTCGATTGAGAGGTGTTGAGCATCAGTTTGAAGTTTATGTTTCTCTTATTTTCAAGTTCTCCGAGAAAAAAGCAGCTGCAGCTCAAACGATCTTCTTTTCCGGGATTAGAAAAAAACAGTGCTAAGGTCGAGCATGCATTCTTCCAGCTATATCCTGCAAATGGTTTTGTGCAAAGGCAAAACTTATTCATCGCCAGCCATGTTAAAGAGCTCAGTAGATAGGCCACCAGCTCTGATGCAGCTTTGCTAGATATTAGCTTGGACATGGCAACTTTTACCTGGTGCAAGGTCGAGTGGGTGGAGTTATTAGACTAATTTTGATTGATTTATGGAGAGGTATGTGAGCGCATTTGCATGCAGAGCTATACATTGTATTGCTGGCGATTAGTAAACACCTCTTCTTACATATGCGTAGGAAACTAGCTACTGCCTGCAACATACCTTCATTTTTTATTAATTGTCATTACTTAATGGTCTATAGTTATCATGCTTTGACGTGTGTGTATATAAAATATCCTTCTTCAAGTATAATTCAAATTGTCAAGGGAAAGTCAATATGAAATTTAAGTTGAAAAAATAACTCGCTTTAAAAAAAAATCTAAACTAGAATTATTAACAAATGAGATTTAATAAATTCTGAATAGTTAAAGTGAACTAATTCCATTGCTTAACGTTTTTTCTATATTCCGAACAAATTTAATCGTCACTTAGAACCGACCTACGACAATGTGCTGCGCCTCTAGATCGTAAGGTCATTCGCATCAAAGCCTTGTTAGCTGAACTTTCCAATTGCAATATTGTAACTTTCACCATTTCTTTGTCGTGTTCTTGCATAATTTTTCGCCACGTAACGCTTTTCCATTCGCTCCGGGAAGTATCCAGTACAAATACATTACGATTGCAAAATGACGCATTGATCAAGCTGGTCAAATTGGTATTGCGAAGGAATACCCCTTCTGTTCAACGACTCTTGCACATTAGAGAGATGCAATCAAATCAGCGATCAGTAAAAGACTCTGACTGTGAGAGCACCATATGACGCCGCATGAGTACTTGACTGATATGATTACTGTCATAATGAACCGGCCAGTATGTTTGATAAGCAATTAGTCACATCCTCATTATCTGTGCGACTTTGTCAATGAAAATTATTTGCATAATGCACCTACGGACATGGACTGTCGTCTCCGCGTCCGACTGTCCAAATTCAGATGAACTCGAATGTAAGCTGTATAATTTAATTGTCTGATGTTTCAGGAAATGCGAATCGACAAGAGGGATCTCTTTCGACCTTGACCACTTGTCAAGACTTCAATCACAGTCGGAGATCAGTTGCGGAACAACTCTCACTCTCTCTTGTTTGGCGGCTTGATCAATGATCATTGTTCCTTATAGGTACTCCTCTATATATGCGAGCAAGAGGACACACGATGCAACAAAGTTGCTACAATTCTATGTTACGTTTAAGTCACAGCTGTGATCTGATACGAATTGCTCGCTCTGGTGAGTTATGTGTGGAAAATTACTAGCAATGGTCAATGACTTTGAGCAGTGGCAACTTATTTACTCGTTTATTCAAAGGGAAAATGGGGCTACGATTTGTGATTTCCTTCAATTAAAAGCAAATGTACTAATTAAGCTTATCAGATCCTTAAATTCAGAAAACATTTTCTTATGTTTATGGATCAAAGATAAGAAATCTTCTAATCAATGGAGAGGGGGGGGATTAATGGATCAAATCCCCACTCTGTGACCTAAGAAGGCGGGCGCAAAACAAGATCTGGATAAAAAAACACGTGTTGGACCTTGTCCACCTGTGAAATCTCAAGACAAATGTGGCCTAAACATGATAAGTCCCGAACTACCGCACTCATCAAGTCATCAAGAGCAACAGAAACACTCTGTCGTTTCTAGAAGGTTAAAGCCTTCAGCCCAATGAATCCGTTGCATCCGTCACGTTGAAGTACACAACTGACAACTGAATTAAATATACACGTTCTTATGGGAAGCGGTCCATAAAGTATTTCACTGAGTTATCGGTGGTATACTTCGACGTAACGGATGCAACGGATTAATTGGGCTGAAGGCATAGCTTACAGGTCACGATTTTTTGATGAGACATCATGCTATGAAACTAAATCTCGACAATGACGACATCTGCAGTGAGGACACACCTCACTTTCTGTGTCACTGTTCCAGTCTAAGTCAGTTGAGGAAAATAACTCTAGAAAGCTACTTCTTCCACGATTCTTTCATAACTTTCAAACGCATCTCTAACGTTTCTTTCCAGGTATGTTAAATCAACAAGATGGTTCAAGGAACTTAACACGGCGTGTAAGAAGTAAGCGAAAACATCCAAACAACAAGGCTCGTCCCCCTCTGGGTACCACAATAGACCTCAATAGACTTAAATCCGATGAGGTGCGTGTTACCTCGCTTCACCAACTCAACAACTTAACCTAACAGACAAGCTTAAAAACTATCATTGAAATTGCTACAGAGTGAACAGTATCATAGAAGTTAAACTCGGCAGAACTGATGTTCAAAGATTCATTCAATTTTTCCTTTGTAATTATACAATAGCTGAATCTATTTCTATAAAAAAAGAAGTGCTTGCTTTAAGACCTCCTTGATCAAAACTGTTCTTTCGTTGTTCGCTGGTATTTTGTGTCTCATCAGAATACTTGTACGAGTGCTGCCCAAAATTTCTTTGTGGCCTTATCCCCGCAGCAATCGACTAACAGAAAGGTTTGCGGAAACAAAGTGCGCCATTTAAGAAAGAGTCTTCAATGCTGTCTTCCTATAGTATCTCCCTGACCTTTCATTGATGTCTTATGTCACAAGACGTATTATGGCAACGCTTCCCTTAGTGCCGCGATATGGCGTCACCTATTCTGACCGAGCTGCCGAAGACATCCTTGAAGTGAATGTATGAAGCAGTTATGTTTTTAAGGGGAAGATAAGCATATTGAAAGCAATGAAAGTAGTATGCTTTGAACCACACATTCGTCATCTGAAAATATGACAAACCTTCTGTAAAATGTGTGGAACACACAGAGCTCCAAAGCTCCTAATCTCGTCACGGTTAAAAAAATGCCACTAAAATTGCAAACCTTTTCTTGTTACATTTTAGAACTAGAGACGTAAACTGAGAGGTTATGTCTAACAAGGAAAATCTAGAGCTTATCATTAACCTATTAATTTCTGTTAGGAAGCCAGAGCCAAATAACTTCGGGAAACACACCAAGAGGGTAAAACTTATCATCACAGAGAACAAAAATTACACTTGACAGTTCACAGTTTTTTTCCACAAATTCCTTGGATTCAATTATATCATCTACCAAAGAATTCGAAAAACAGATATATTCCAAAACACTAAACCCCCGATGGAAACACCATTAATTTGAGAAGTTTTTGCTTTTTTCAGCCTTAGCTCCAACACTAAAACTAATGTAGTGTTCATATTGTTAGCCGATGTTACTTACCACTTAACTGCTAAAAATATCCATCCGTTTATCCAATCCTAGGTTTTACCTAAGACTCGAGTTCATAATCATCATCCAGGAAAGAAAAAAAACGGACCGGTGGTCTGCACCTTCCCATATTTTTCTACGTATATTGCAAGGAAAGTCCCTATAGACGGGAATGATTGAGAAACCTTTCAAGACCAACGATTTTTTTCCTTAGACGGGCTTATTAGAAGGTAATCTTATATGGGTACTCTCCAAGGAGAAGTTCTATCACAGCTGCTTATAAATAATAACCAGTTTTCGCTTAAAAACTCGTTTTTAGAACTTCTAGTTCTATTCAACAGCCTCAGCGAATTACATTGCAATAGCATGTATCCGGTTTAGTTTTGCCACTAGCCCCAGATGTTGCAGTGGTTAATATAGTACTAGCCTGGTGGACAACATTGAGTAACCTAACAGCACCTGTTTGCTAGAACCGCATTAAAGCGAGAATATATAATAAAAATTGGGTTCTTTAATGCAAAAAACTCGTACTAAAATTTTAGAACACAAATTCTAAGAAAAAGTCTGAAAATCTGATATTTTTCAAGATTCTTAAGGCTCCAATGCAATGAAAACGTTGCTTCCGGCGTGCACGTCAAAGTACACAGCTGAAAACTCATTTTATTATACACTTTTTCTTAGACAAATTCACTTTTTGTGACAAATTCTAAAAAAAAAGTCTGAAAAATCTGATATTTTTCAAGATTCTTAAGGCTCCAATGCAATGAATACGTTGCTTCCGGCGTGCACGTCAAAGTACACAGCTGAAAACTCATTTTATTATACACTTTTTCTTAGACAAATTCACTTTTTGTGACAAATTCTAAAAAAAAAGTCTGAAAAATCTGATATTTTTCAAGATTCTTAAGGCTTCAATGCAATGAATACGTTGCTTCCGGCGTGCACGTCAAAGTACACAGCTGAAAACTCATTTTATTATACACTTTCTTTTAGACAAATTCACTTTTTTTGACAAATTCTAAAAAAAAGTCTGGAAAATCTGATATTTTTCAAGATTCTTAAGGCTCCAATGCAATGAATACGTTGCTGAAAACACACCTGAAAACTCATTTTATTATACACTTTTTTTTTAGACAAATTCACTTTTTTGACAAATTCTAAAAAAAAGTCTGAAAAATCTGATATTTTTCAAGATTCTTAAGGCTCTAATACAATGAATACGTTGCTGAAAACACAGCTGACAACTCATTTTATTAAACACTTTTTTATGCAAAGTGGTGGCCCACAGAAAAAGTGTGTTACGTACATCGCTTCTCATAAGAACGTGTATAATTAACTGAATTGTCAGTTGTGTACTCCGACGCAACGTATTCATTGAGCTAGAGGCTTAACAATTAAATAATTTTACTCAGAAATACTTTTATGTTGGTATCCAAACTCGCACCTACCCCAAATTCTATAGTGAGCCCAAGAAAGGGGTTACAGAGGTGCAGTCAGTTCCTCTATAGAGGCCTCCCTGTACATATTCAAAGACAGCAAAAAGAGCTCTTTCTTATCATATTTTGAGTAATTGGCGATTCGAAGTTTTTTTTTAAATTTTGGTCACAGTTTTCTTTGTTTTAAAATTGCGTTCCTAGATATCGACGTGTAGACCACTTATACAGCTCTTAGAACCACATCCCGGTCTTCATTATGAAGAAATTATTCTTCATCTCTTCGATTTGATGTTTGAGAAATTCAAGAGACACTTCCGAACTGTATATTCTAGGGCACTTTTAAACTATCAAACTTGTCATAGACAATTGCCACTTACAAGCACCCTGTTAAGCCTCTGTGAACGCTTG
Organism: Neoascia interrupta; assembly: GCA_947623515.1. Lineage (NCBI taxonomy): Eukaryota > Metazoa > Arthropoda > Insecta > Diptera > Syrphidae > Neoascia > Neoascia interrupta. Next base: position 4,009,511 of record OX392464.1, on the reverse strand, counting down.
AAGGTTGAAGGAGATTGTTAAAGACAGGAAAAGGCATTTTAAAAGGCTAAGAGCTTTGCTATTATGAAACTTTCTTGCTTTACAGTCTTCAAGCTTATTGCGACAAGTCTTTGAATCTTAGCTCCTAAATAACTCTCTTCATTTCCTTCACAGCTTTTGGCTACGTGTTTCGAGATTTAACTCCACAAATGTCTCGTGGTATCATATTTAAAATCTCAATTCGATATTGAAACATGTATTCTATAATTTGGGTGGTGGTCTTAAATCAAATCTGTCAAAGCTTTCGTGTTCTTTGAAATTAAAAGTAACCAGTGCGTAACATAACTATGTTGCGATATAATTTACATTACACAATTTGTTGAGTTCAATTCCACAGAACCTGAATCGATTGCGAATTGCGATACTTTTACTTGCTGCCAGGATCAGGTCGAACGACCTCACTAACCTGTGTTGGTCTCTATATCTCTGTGGGCTTAACTAAACACCGTTTAAGACCAGCAGCAGATAATTCTAAAGTTCAATGATTAAACAAACTGCAGCACATTTACTATCGAAATAATCAATCTATTGATTGGTATTTTATACCGGTCCATTAAAGAATTCCTTGTGCAAGGAAATTCATTGTCGGCGGCCGGCGCGGCGGTTCAAATCCACTTTGGATAAACTAATCGGTCCCACACATCGGACAATAATTATTATTTGCCGTCGACACCTTTAAGTGGCAGCAATTATTTGCTAAAAAAAAAGAGAATAAAATCCTTGAAGTTTAACGACCAGAAAGTGCACGCATCTACATGGATACTATCTACAACACAATGGCGCTGACCAAACATGGTCTTTTGACCAAATTGCAAGCAAGGTCAGGGTCCCTAAATCATAAACGGTAACAATAGAGGAAAACAATAATTACACTAATTAACGTGCGGCTAAGGTCGTTTCTTATGCCGGTTTTTATTTATTTAAGCCATTAAACCGAATGGAGTAGATTTGCACTTTTTGTTTGACGATGTGGGAATGCACATCAACCAGTATACACCAACTATGGCGATTATGGAATCACACCGAAGACCTTGAGGCACACTAGAAGATTTCTCCTCATCAGTGTGATCAGCGAAGGTGAACAATTAGTATTGAGAACCACAAAGCTCCTGGTCGCTGGTCGCTGGTCGCTGGTCAACCGGGAAAACTACGCCTTTCGCAATAATTGTATGCCGCATGCACTACGCTCGCACCTAGAGCTCATTGACTTGTTGGGAGCTCGAACTTTGCCGCATGCACAATCGAATTTAATGATCCGAGCGCCGCCGCCGCCGCCACCGCCTGGTCAGCGAGTCCGAAAGCTCGTTTCGCAAGTGTTGCAGCAATTTGCTTGCAGTGCAGCAGATGTGAGGTGGATTACGATTTAAAGAGGCTTGCCGCCTTTGCAGCTGCACCTGACCATTCCGCCGCACTAACTGGCCCGGTATCATCAGTCTAAAAAGACAAAGCCAAGGCATTTGTAATTCTATTGTTGTCGCTAGACCAACATGTGTACTAGCTACATCGTTTGAATAAAATTTGCCCCTTCGGAGCTGCTCAAACGCTCAAGAATCCATGGCGTTTGCTTCGCTTCGTTGAAACCAAAAGCGATTAACATACAGAAGGCTGCAGACCGGTGCATATGTGATTTTGGCTTTTTAAGGTCAATTGTACATTTGCTAACATTAACATGAATGGTCGTAATAACGATTATCTTTAACATTCGAATCGGAATTAAAAACACTTTAAACTGATTGAGGTTGAAAAGAAAAGGTTAGCTAATTTACAATGTTGCGATTGCACACCATCACCACCGCCAGCACCGGGCCAGTCCATAGCCACCTATTGAGAATCCGAACGAGGCGAGTATAATCACAGCAAAGTGTCACTCGAGAGGAGGTGTAGGTAGGTAGGACTCAGATTTGTCTTAAACGCCAAATTAATTGATCGCTGATAGTAATTTTGTGCGATATTTACTGGTTATTTAGAATGAGAGATTTGACACCTTAATATGGTCAGGCCATGTAATTACTTAAATACCTTATTACACTGGTGGTGAAAACTGTGGTCAGATCTTGCCCGGAGCAAGTTTCGACCTTGGCCAAGCTTAACTCATTAGAGAGTTCACTCTCAATGCTTGTAAGTTATCTGGCTTGTATTGTTGATGGTTTTTTTTATGCTTTAGAAAATACAGTGAAGCTCTGTCATAACTTACTGTCAATAAAATATTGGGGTGGGTCAGTAGCAAGTCTATCTTTCAAAAGTGACGTCTCTTGGCAGCACTCCCTTCGCACCTGTTATAGATCTTACTAACACCATGTTGCATTTATTTGTAAGTAAATATTTTTTTTTAATCGAATTTGAGTGAAGGGTTGCAGGGCTCTAGGGATCTCAAGTCTAGAGTCGATTTCTAGAAAGATACATTTTGTTTTGAGAGCATCAAATTTCTCTATTTACAGCTCGCCAAGGGAAAAAACTATATAAGTCGGCCATTTCCACGACCGAAAGGCTATGAAAGAACCAAGAATACCAGTTGTAAGACTTTCGCGGAGCTTGGACCGTAAAAAAGAACAAGTCTATTTGCATGTTGCCATTTTTTTTTTGCGTTCAACACATATGTGCAGAGAGAACAATCAGGCGTTACGGCTCCTTTAAGATTATAAGAATTGCAAATATGGTAAGAATTAGTCCATTCGCAGGCCAGTCTTGTCCTAGAAAGGAGAGGAAATATTTGCAGCGGAAATGCGAAAAGACAAAATTTGGTTTTAGCTCATGGGCAGAGAATGATCATTCACTCAACCATACCCACCAGCTGAGATAAAAGGGTAAACGTAGCATTGAAACGGAAGTGCCTTCCTGAGACTCTGGCACTGCGGTTTCTTTTGAAAGGCGCCTACTGTACTTTTCCTAATAACGTCCTAGATCTAAATTTTCAGACAAGCTTTGGCAAAATATTAAAGTCTGAAGGGAAATATGTTATTTCTCAAACCAAGGAGAACCACACCATCCATGAGAATGTGCGAATGTTATAAATCCTGACAGGAATACTCAGTGTTCATTGGCCCAGAGCGCGGTTCGTTGTGAAGACTTTTTTAGGGGCTCTTATTGCCAAGTGATCTCCCACTGGCCTCTGTCAGGTTTTGAGAGTGAGACACTAATGCGGTGAGCCATGAGTATTCCTGTTAGGATTCATAGGTAACTTGTGATCAGGTAACTTGTAATTATGGTTAGACTTTCTCGGTTAGAATATGATAAACTATAGTTTGGAGTACTTCTGTTTGGGTGATCTGAACCAGACTTCATTAGTTTGGCTGCCGTTTTTCGTGTCTATCCCTGGCGGGTTCTAAAAAAGTATTTTGTTGACTACACAGAAAGTTCAGGTTCAGTTCAGGTTCAGTTCAGGTTTAGTTCAGGTTCTACGAGTGGTACCCTTATGAACACGACTCTATGGGGTGGTGCGCCTCTATAGATACACCAGTCACGGATGATCTACCTTCGACATTTGCTTTCGGCAAGAGATTCGATACTATAATATCGCCAAGGTAGGCTTTAAAACGAAACTGAAACTCGGTACAGTGAAAGGTATAATTTTTTTAACTTTTTAATTGTTGATTCGATTTTGTAGTCAATCAGAAAAGAGGGCACCTAAAATGAAATTAAAAGTCGGGACAGAGGCAGGGATAATCAGTTAAACTCTTGAATCAAGCGAGACTTTCAGGATCAACGGTGCCTGCATAGTTTTTCAGGCATAGCTAGTGCCCATAATCCAAGCTGCTGGAGAACTTAAGAGGCATAACTTCGAAAATAAGATCATTTCCAATGTGAAAATGTGCAAATGTGACAACCAAGCTCCAATCAAGAAGTCCTCATGGAGGAAGATGTTCTGAAGTCAGGGGCTATGAAATATTGCAGGAAAATTCTAGACTTGGTGTCACTTGGTAAAATAGTTACTCACTTTAATATCCCGGGAAACTAAGTTTCAGATAAGCTTGCAAGAAATAGCTCAGAGATGAATGCATCTATGGCCCTCAAACCCATAAGATTATTACTCATTTCGATAAAACGTGGAACAGAAACTGAGCCATTTGGGTAGAATACACTGCTACATTGGACAGAACCTGGAACGTGTAGACACACTAGAAAGCTATGGTCAGCGGGCAACAAAAAGGGATCAATATATATGATCGGAAGGCGTAGCCTGCATAGGTATCAGATACTGCACAATGATTATTGCCGAATCTACAGGGACGTGGAAAAAACTGAATCTGTTCAACGTCTGTCTTGCAAGGGCCTGGCCAAAGAGCAAAGAGAATTTTTAGCAAAGAGAATTTAAAGACATCCTAACACTTGTATACAAATTTTGAGCTGTAATTTGAGTTTCGAATAACGCTTTCTTTTTGCATCTTTTGAGACTTTAAGAAGGTTCCCAAATGAAAACTTTGGTTTCAACCATTATATAATTGTGCCGAAGTTGGCGTTATAGTTACATCCAGATAATCTAACCTAACATCCTAGCTAAATCTTGCACTAATAAGAAACCTCAATTTGAGATTTCAAAAATGTTTTTTATGGCATTTGAAGAAAAGTCGAAGATGTTTGCCTCTGAAATTAAGGAACATAAAGCACACCAAAGAGGAATTTATGTGCTGACACTCCAGCAAGAAATTTGAGCCACTTAAGCTCTAGTTAATGTCAAAAAAGGTTTTAGACAATGCGACGTGCTGTCATGTAACTTCTTCTTTAAAATCATACTTGCGAGAATTGTGCAGAACTCCCACACCAGAGGCACAATCTTCCAAAAGTGCTACTCGCGTCCGCAGATGACATTAAAATAATTGGAATGTCAGTGAAGCCTTCATGAGTATTGGGACTGAAGCAGCGAATATGGGTTTAACAGTCAACGAGAAGTATATACTCTCATCAAGAAAAGACACCCAACACACCGACGTCTCGGACAAAACATCATCATCGACATAGCTACAACTTTGAGGTAGTTAGGAACTCTACCTTCCTGGGTTCCGCTATAAATTCAGACAATGACACCAAAGCTTAAATCAAACGAATAATAACTCTTGTCAATCGCTGTCTCCTTGGGCAATTGAGTAGCAAAGCCCTCTCTCGAGCAACTTAAGTGTTCATTTATTAGACTCTCATCATCCCAGTCCTGCTTTACGGTGCAGAAGCATGGACCCTGTCAAATGTGGATGAAAACACTTTAGGCTGCTTCGCTTATCCGAAAATTTTGTGAAATGTTATCAAACAACCGCGAAAGCCTTCAGAGTTATATTCTTCGGACGATCTATGGTCCCGTCTGGATAGTGGAGGAGAATATAACTTTTAAGGATTTGGCGGTTGTTAGACATAATTTTAAAGGTTTTGGGATATACCGCGTTAAAAATAAATTATGAGTGCAAACCGTACTCACCCCGAACGTTTCGCTTCGGGTTACATTAAGCGTGGTCACCGGGAAACTGCCTAAAAATGCTTTTGGCGATTAGCACAACGCAAGTTGTAGCGGTGCGTAGGCGGTAGTGCTGTCTAGTTCTCTCGTTGTTGTGCGTCAGGTGGCTGAGAGCAAACAGTGCTCACTGTGTCGCTGGGGCTGGCTAGCCAATTCGCAATCGACGGTGATGAGCCGATTATTGGATCCCATGTTCGCGACATTTTGAAACTGTCGTCGCGATTGAAATTTTCGTGGCGTTTTATCTCAATCGCTTCACGAACAAGCCGTGGGATGTAATGCGACTCCCGAGCCGCAGTATCTTAGCCTGGTCAAATCTGATCCAATGGTGTTCGTTGGCATGGTCTAAGACATGCTCGGCTAGAGCGGATTTTTCTCGCTGCTGATTGTTCACAGCATATTTATATGTTCTTTTAAACGGGTCGAAATACTTCGTCGCGTTTGTCCAATGTATGATGACCCACAGCTGCAAGGGACCGCGTAAAACCCCGGGAGTTTGGAGAGGAAAGCGATCTTTGGGTGATTGTAGATAATTTATCACCTTTTTGGCGGTAAGAAGATCCTTTTCACACCGTATCGTTTTACAATTCGACCGACTTTGTCCGTGACACCTTTCACGTACGGTAGAAAGGCTCTCTTGTCCAACTCATTGCAGTCTTCTTGTCGCGACAAATTTGGCTTCCATGAACGTTGTCTTTTCAAGTAGCCGTTCGATTGACGGCTAAGCCTTGTTCGCTGAGGACCAGCTCTTGGACTGTGGCGTTACCTCATGTAAGTAAGTAAGCCCTAGTTAATTAATCAACTAAAAAAAAATAAGGAGTTGTCTAGGGACTTAGCATCAAAACCACAAGTGATGCCCTTTTAATCGTTTTAAAACTGCCTTATAATGCAGCTGTTATATGGGCTCGGTAATGTTAGGAGATGGGTTCCAATAACATAAGGAAGAACTGACCGCAAAAGAGGAAAAGCCAGGCAGAAGGACATTGACGATCTAGACAAGAAGATCATCAAATAGCTGCTTCCAGATATTTGATGATCATTTTTTCAGAATCCAGCTAGAGGATGAACACGGAGGATCTAGCTGGAATGAACACGGCACACTTAGCAGAGATTAGAGCATTTTCGACGGGTTGTAACACTTAAGAGAATAAGTGTTTAAATTTTCATCATCAGCTTGTACAGCAAGTATTTTGTTTAATATAGTGAACCTATCACACCTGCTGGTTAAAAAGTAGTAATATTTTAATCACTTATTTAAAATTAAGTACTAGTGTAGAAAATAAACTAAAAAGCTTTCAACCAGCCGCTATAATATGTGACCAGGTCAGTTGTGAATTGCCTTAATTTTTATTAATGAATTCAACTTAATTAAGCCTTAGCTGTTCAATTAAGTGCTAAAACTTGCACTGTAAAATCATAAACCGAAAAATTTTTATATCGATTTAACAAGTTATTCTGCCAATACCAGTGTCTTCAGCATTGCATAAAATGAATACAGCATGAATACCAAGTGCATCCATCTCAAAAGCGTCAGGTGTGATAGTTCATCGACCTAAACGCACATTTTTTTTCTTATATATTTTTCTATTTATTTCTATTTTGTAAGTCTATAAGAGGACCTTCAGGCAAACCATAAAAGCATAGAATTTCTTGTTACTTTGTAACAAAAAACCTCCTTGTGGTAATAGGTATGTTAACTAGTTAACCACCCGTAACGTGTAATTATTCAAATAACCTGCAGGCATACTTTGCTTAGAAACTTGATTTTTGGCAAAAGCTTTTCAATAAAAGGATTGAATGCTTTGAAACTGGATTTGAATTTAATTGATGAACATGACGCCAACTTGTACTGCGTAGGTTTGGGCTGTGTGCGTGAAACTGAAAATGTACACATTTACCAGGTGCACGAAAATTTATAGAGGTGGCTTAAATTCAGGATTGTTTGATAGCTTTAATAATCCAGGATACCCCAGTCCGTCCATCAATTTGGAAAAAAGGTTTTAAGATACTAAAACTTCTCTTCCTAATTCAAGGGTCAGTATTTCCGACAAAAATTATCAATTTCCATATTCAAGCATCAATGAGCACTCGGGAGCCAAGACTGATGCTCCAGTGCATATTTATTACATAGGGAGAAAGGTGACAAAAGGCACGCAAAACAGATAGTTCCTGCAGGTTCTGTGCTGCAGAAAGAAATTACGTTTTTGATTTATAATGAGATTGGCCTCAAGTCCAAAATAGCAAAATAGTTCTTCGTAAAGAACAATCGTCCCAACCTCCGCCATGACTTATCAATGAGCGAACGAAGACAGTTGCTCAGAATTATGAGTAAGCACTTATAAAGATCTTTGCAACATTTCCTTGAATGTATGATATTGATTTTAAGGCTAATTGGATGAATACAGACGAAGGTTTGCCACATAGGTTTTACAGCGTCTCCAACCATGCCAGATGAGTTAAAATGTTTGGTTTATCTAGAGCGGATGAGCACCAATTCAGCGGCTGGGAAAGTGAACCACCCCAAAGGCATGTTGCGGTACAGGAAAACCTAAAAGCAGGTGGAGAATGCAAGCGAAAGGGACCTCAATCAGATTCAGGTGCAAAGCTGAAGGCAGTCAGCTATAAGGAACAGAACCGCCTGAAGCAGTTTGTTGGTTGACGCCCGTTCCACACCATGCTGTAGATGTGCTGATTTTTTTAATGCTTATTTGGCAATAAAAGCTTAAATCCTTGTTTTTAATCATATTTAAAATTATTCTGTATATTTGAAATCCTTGTCAAGAACAAGTGCGTCCCAAATAGCACGAGTTGAGATAAGTTTTGTTAAGCTCAGTATGATTCAAGGAGACAGTAATCGATTACTTTTTCTAATGTCCTTGAAAAGCAATTGAGTATTAATGATTAAATTTATTCAATCCCCTCCGACAATCAACTACACCCACTCTTTCACCATCAACTATTTTAATTAAAAACCATTTTTTTGAATAATATTTTTTTTTTTTCAAATTATCGTTTTCTAGTGCATACAATTTGTTAAGTATATAATTAACTGAAAGTATGAATACGCCCAAGGCTAGCAATTAGCTGAATGTATAATTACCAAAAGCCAGGATAACTTGAGACACCCTTCTTGAAGCAAATTAAAAATTGTCTTTCTCCACAGCAAAGAACCACCCACTGACTGGTGGCCCCACTGTTTAGTTCAATTCATTCTGGTTCATTGATTGATAGATGGAATTATGCTGGAATTATCAATCGATTGGTAAGATTATTCTAGATTTTTATCGCCAGCATTTAAAGAAGGTGTTGCTGCTATCGATCTAACCATTACTTTACTCTAGCTTAAACAGTTGATTGGTATATGCCCCCGTCTAGCCGCATGAGCCAATCAACAAAGCCCATTTTTCAAAACTTCCACCGTGACTGTAGACGTAACATTCTTTTTGTCGATTGATCCCCGATAGTCACGGTGGCTCTGATTTCTCTGTATTTGTAACAAGTACAATAAATTTCCATGCTATTACAAGCAATAAAAGGCATAGAGGAATACTTGTAAATTGTACTAGTTCTGCGCCTCCTGGGGCTAATTATCAACTACTTAATAGCTTGTGCTAAGCTATTTCAAAACCAACTAACATAAATGTTGTATGCCTACACGGTTTCGTATAAAACTGGGGGAAAAAAAATCGTCTCACTTTTATGATTGTAGCCTTTGGGATATAATAAATAAGATTGACGATGCTTTATGCCTTTATCACCATAAGTTTGTGCATAAAGTTGAAAATTTAATGCGCCTTCCAAACTGTCAAATATGCGATTTTATTACAGAGTGACAAGGCACAATAATTTATTGGTCTTCGCGTGATCTTGCTTTCTAATTATTTTCTTTATAACCTAATTGCATTGTAATTTCTATGTACACATATACGTAACGGCTATGTTAATTTACAAATAATTCTCTTATTTTGAGGACACCATTTACAAAAGTGTCAGTTTACTTTCATAAGACATTGATTTCGATGATTAGGGGCGGCCATAGTGACAGTTTATCTTATTTCATGATCATTTTTTTTAAGGATAGAGGACAACAAATCAAAATTAAAACTGGGCTTGGATTTTGTTACAACCATTACTCAAGTAGGACTTTAATGAAATTATGGGTTTTGAAAATGTATGTTAATTGGTCGTAACCTTAACATAGTAATGTAACGACCTGCTATAATTTGCTCTTCATAAATCCTGAATTAATGGTGTTTTTTGAAAATTTCCGCCAGTAACCGTTGCTTAGCTAAATTTATTCAAACTGCATTGTATATCAAAATGGCATTTTATTTTTTTAATCGTCGGAATTTTTTTTTTATGAAATAATAGACTTAAATAATTTTACGAACTGTTTTAGTTAATATGTAATTGAAATGGCGTTCACTCTGGCGTATACTTGCTATTTTTTTAGCATTTTCAATTTAGTACAATTTAGTTAATGCCGACACCCTGTGCTTGAATTTCATTGTATTTTTCATTTTTCTGAAGATGACACGCCAGTAAATTCATTGCATTTATGCCTTCAAAAATGTGCTTTAAGAAATGATTCATTTTACGCGCCTGTTCGTAGTGAACTTTGACATAAAGGGGCTTCTCGGAACATTTTTTGTGACACATTAATATGAATTATGTCATGTCAATTTTGTCGCAGCGTTTTTATGGTTCTTTAGAATAAGAGTACTAGATTTTGCACAAAGTCATAAAACGTGCATTTAATTCTTAAAATAAAACATGAAACTACTACAGATGCAGATATTTAATTTGTTAACCTAGTTTAATAGTTTTATTGTTCTTTATTTTTAAGAGTATTTAACTTTTGCTGTTACCATTAATGTTGCTTTTTCTATTTTCAGGTACATATTTTGATTATTATTTGATATCAAAACATTTGATGTTCAAAGAAGATGTTGAAAATTGCATCAGGCAACCCTTTCATTCAACATTAGCTTTAATTCAAGAATCAACTCATGTTTGCTCTTTATATCATGTTCTTAGTACTTTTTTCATAATGTCATTTTAAGTTTGAGTTTTTTTCGTTTCAATTTCAAATTTAAAAAAAGCGTATGGTATAGAGCAATAATGGCCCGAAACCTCTAAGAAGGCAAAAATTGGCCCGCTCACAATATCGACCATGCCCACTTTTAGCATGTTAGATCTTCAAAAACCTTCTTTAAAACTTCACTCTAAATCGAAAAAAATTGTATGACAAATATTGTAAATATTATAGTTTGTTCCATACAAAGTTTTAAGCTCCGCCTACTTTTATACTATGTCTCCACCAACAATTATACAAGAGAGAGAGAGAGAGACGATCATCACCATCATCATCATTTTCGAATGCCGCTTATCCTTTACAAGGGTCGCGGAGCGAGGGTGGCTAAATGGTCCTTCCATCTTTCTCGATCCTCCGCCACCAACTCAAGAGACTCCGGCGCAATCCCCAGGCGGGACTCAGAGAGGTTCTTTACCTGATCCCACCACCTGTTTCTTTGCCTACCAGGCGGGCGACGCGCTCGTATCTCGGCTAGCATGACCTGTCTAGGAAGTCTGTCAAGGGGCATGCGAACAACGTGTCCAAACCATCGAAGAATCGATCGCTCCACTCGGAAAGGTAGCTGCTCAACATTAAGATTCCTACGAATACTGACGTTTCTCACTCTGTCCCTTAGAGTAACACCAGCAACGCACCTCAGGAATCTCATTTCGGCAGCTTGTACCCGCGATCTAATTCTTTCGGTCATTACCCAAATTTCATGACGGTCGGAACGAACACTGAATCAAAAACTGAGATCTTTGCTTTCACTCCAAGCTCAGCTTTCCTGATGAACGGCCGGCGCAGTTCCTTTACCTCTACAGGACAACTCAGTATCACTCCTCCCATCTTTCGTGAAAAAGACCCCGAGATATTTAAACTTCTCCACCTGTTCTAATGGAACTCCATTTATGTGCAGGGTACACTGCACAGGAGTTCGGGAAACAACCATCACTTCCGATTTGTTCAGGTTTACTTTCATCCCAGCATCACCACAGACAGCTGCAAACCTATCCAGTGCTCTTTGAAGTTCCTCTTTGGATGATGCAAGGATGGCCAAATCATCTGCGAAAAGCAGATGGCTCATCCTGATGCCAGCTAATTCGAAACATTGCTCGCCAAGACTGTGCTTCACCATCCAGTCCATATATGCTATGAAAAGGAGCGGCGACAGAACACAGCCCTGGCGAAGTCCAACGCGCACATCAAAAGGACGGGATTTGACGCCATTTAAACAGCTTCTGCAGTTTCCATACAAAGACTGAATGGCTCTCAGAAGAGGCCCACTCAGGGCATAGTCCTGCAAAACTCTCCACAGTGTATCCCGAGGGACTCGGTCATACGCCTTTTCCAGATCTACAAAACACGCATAGACCGGTTTGGCATATTCCCAGGCCTTCTCAAGAATAGCCTTCAGAGTAAAAAGCTGGTCGGTTGTGTCTCTGCCAGGCCGAAAGCCGCACTGTTCTTCCCGTAACAAAGACTCGATTACAGCTCTGGAACGCGTTTCCAACACCTTCGCGAATACTTTTCCCGGAAGACTCAAGAGAGATATACCCCCATAGTTGGCGCAATCTCTCCTTTTCCCTTTTTTGAAAACGGGCACTATCACTCCCGTTTGCCAACCGCTAGGTGCCTTCCCGCTATCCCAGGCCACCTTAATGACACGTGTTAGCCATTTAACACCCTTTAGAGAGAGACGATTAAAAATAAATCCTTAAGTGGCTCCATCGGGCAAATATAGGATTAATTTGACACGAAAACTCTGTTTCTGTCATTTTGGCTCTCAAAAGAGAGTGGCGATGTCATTTCCCAGGAGCGAAAATCGATTTCCTCAGTCAAAAACACAATCGAAAACGTACTTGTGTCAGATCTATCGCACAGGGACAGTTCCAGTTTCCTTTTTTGATTCTCAAACTGTTAGAAAGGTGCAGAAAATAGGTTTGCGAATAGGGTGAATGGGATCTATGAAAGGATTTAGTTTTAATCGCTTGCCGAGAGGTTTGTTTTATTTTCCGGATATAATTTTCGGTTTTAAAGCGTTTTGCCATGATTCGAAATTACAATTAATTGATTTTAATTTTTAGCCGATGCCCACTTTTGGGGGCGTGGCCTATACAAATAATATAGGAATTCGGGAGTAAAAATTTTAAGGTTTGGTGTTATATAGGGTCGGGTATAAAGAAGTTTGTCACAGACGAACTCCCGCATTTACTTACTTGTTAAGATAGGAGCTGAGCCATTTCGAGATATTTCCTCTGAATCCATATCTGCGAGAATATTCAGCAACACTATGTGATTGACGAGATCAAATAACTTTGTCAAATCGAGGAACAGAGCAGCAGTTTTGCTGGTTTCATCTAATGCCATGTTTGTTCTTTTTAAAAATGACTGTAAGGCATCTTCAGTAGATTTCCCTTTCATAAGCCCAAATTGGGATGCACTAAGAACTTTATATTTGCCATAGTATTACTCTTTTTATAATTATTTTTTCCAATAATTTTGAAAAAACACAGAAAACAGGAAAATTGGCCTGTAATTATTCGGGTCACATTGACAACCTTTTTTATGGATTGGAATTATAATTGAAATTTTAAGGCACTCTGGGAATATACCGCTTTTCAAACAAGCTTTGACAAGATAAGCTAAGGGCTCTATAATAAAATCACTAAAATTTTTCAGGGCAATGCTACAAGGCCATCTATCCCACAATAGTTATTCGATTTTAAATTGGAAATCACTTGGGACATTTCAACTTGCCTCACTACAGTAAAAACGACAAGTTTACGTTGTCAAGAAAATATTCTGGGTTTTCAATGCAGCACGAAGTACCAGGCTTATGACTTTCAGCAACATTCCTAAAATATATTTAAACCATTACCAATATCTTCATCATTGTGGGATAAAGTATTTTCAGAAAACGTTGTGCTTTTCAGGCTGTTTTTTTCCTTTTGCCTAATAACTCAGAAGGAAATCCAAAAATATGTATTTTATGTAAAGCTGAACTACTAGTTAAAAGAGTCAGTCGTTTTCAACTCTAGACCCGATAGGATCGGTTTAGTTCTTTAAACACTTTTTTAAAACCAAGATCAATTTGAAAGTAAACATTTGAAAGTAAACATTTGATTTGATCAGGAAAAATAAGTGCCAATAGCTATAAAAAAATCCCTAAAGCCGTCGGTTCTGGCGGCTTACTTAGGGACTACTAAAATACGGAGTGATAGCGCAACCTTAGTTAGAAACGCTTACTTGGGGGTATATTCCTAATGACAGAACCCATATTCATAATGTCAGACCCGGCTCATATGCCATATCAAAAGGAAAAGTCACCCAAAATGTATTGTAATTTGTATCTTGCCAATGTCAGTCGGTACCTTCAAGATAAAGGCTTTTATGGTGGTTGAGAACCAAACTATTTTGTTGATATTAAAGTAACCAAGGGCGAGAATAAAAATGTCTAGCTACAATATAAGTAAAACAAGTGAGTAAGTGCAAGAGTTCGTCTGTGACAAACTTCTATATACCCGACTCTGTACACCGTGTTGTGTAGCATAAAATCTTAAATTTTTTTCATTCATTCATATTCATATTTATTAATTCATTCATATATTATTTGCATAGGCCACGCCCCCAAAAGTGCGCCTCTGGACTAAAAACTAAAATCAATTAATTGTAATTTCGTTAAAACCAGGAGAAAACGCGTCAAAACCGAAAAATATTTCGGAAAAAGCCGTTTTTTTCCTAAAAACGCCCCCTAAAAGTGGGCCGAGCTCAAGGCTTTAGAGCAAACTTAGCAAATAATAATATCTTTTATATTTGTACTAGATTTTTTTTTTCGATTTGGAGTAAACTTTCCGAAAAATCGGGTTTTTAAAGATCTCACATGTTAAAAGTGGGCATGGTCGAAATTGTGAGCTTTCAAATTTTTGCTTTCTTAAAAGTTTCGGGCCAATATTGCTCTGTAGTAAATTTGAGTTCCTACGCCTCGTCTCACTTGACCAAAAGACATTTTGAAAGAAAATGTAAAATAGAGGTTGTCTTACATTGAAGCCAGTACAGGGCGTGGCAGTTGGCGAATTCAACCAATTTTAACACTTTGCAAAACTAAGATACCTCAATTTTAAAGACCTAAAAACTCCACATATACGGACAGACGGATGGACGGACCGACGGACATGGCTTAACCAATTAACCTGTCGATCTCGATCATATTTCTAAAAGGTCTTACTATTTCACTATGTTACAAACTATGGATTTAAATTGATATACCCTAGATCGGATTTATATCCGATAATAGCCTCGGAAGAAAATTGGAGCACTTACAATGTAGGTGTAATTTGCTTACATGACCGTGAAAATAAAAACGTTCTGGTTCCATTATTAAAATTTTAGCAATAGCGGTAATGTCTCACCACCGCTAAGCCCTTTTAAGTCATGTTTTAACAATAGTCTTTTCTCAGACAATTTTCTAAGCGAATAAAAAATAATCTAGTTTGCGCCTAAAAAGTAATTTAAAGGTTGAAGCGTTTCTTCGAAATTTCACAACATTTCACAAAATGCTATCGCCCGCGGATCAATCATCTATTTGTGAAACTGTGGAGTCTTAATGATAATATCCGCTTGATTGAACCAACGTGAAGTTCGCAATTGGTGGAAGATCTATAAGGGCTTAGGTTAACTGGAATATTTGTAGTGGAATTTGGATAAGGACTTTAGTTAACTGGAATATTTAAGCAAACTAAAAAACGACGAACGCTCGTTGAAAATAATAAATCTGTTTGAACTCTTGAACTTAGATTTATCTGAAATATTTCTTCAATATTTTTAATGTAGACTGAATTTTAAAGCGAAACATAAACAATTCTCGCAAGGGAAGACCAATAAAATGACCTTTCTAATATAAAGACTACCAAATATGAATGTTTTTGTTCAAAATTTTAATTTTCTTTCTTTATATAAATAAATAAATAGAGTGGCGCAACAGCTCGAGGTGAACCAGGGCCAACTTCTCAACAATGTATGCTGGTGTGTTAAATTTCTTTACATACAAGGGGACCTACAATTTTTTGCCGAATCCGAACGGCACTTTGAGAAGTTTTTCAAGACAAATGATACTCTCGGAGGGCTTGTCAGACCCTCGCGGAGGTGGGGGCCGTAAAAAAGAGCAAGTCTTTGTTTTTTTTTTCAGGTGACGATGGCAGGATTCGAACCCAGACCTCCGGCGTAGTAAGCACACACACTAACCACTTCGCCACGGCACCCCATATTATTTCTTTATAAGTGTCATGGAATTGTTTGCAGTTATTTTTAGCGGTCCGTGCAGTAATGGAAAACGGCCTCTTATGGTATTACTTCGTTTTCCGTCTGTACGAACCTTTTGTTGCATTTGAACCGTGAGTTTCAGAGAGATGAAATATGGTAGTTGAATTTTGAATTTTAAGTTTGAATTTTAATTATTGATTTGATTATTTTGACACTTATCTGGAAAACTTTTACAGTGAAAAAGAATAAATTTAGGCAATACATACATACTAAACTAATGTTAGCTTTGCATGACTAAATTAAATGTTTAAAACTATTTGAAAAGTTTTGGAGAAATAAGAAATGGAAAGTAATTGCCCATTGACAAGCTGCTTAAGGTCATAACTTATTTACCACTTGTTTAAAACGATGATATTAGCCCCACATTTTAAAGCAGCTTTTAGTTAAGCGAAGACTTAAGTCAAATTTTGGGAAATAAATTTTAAAACTGCGCTTTTGACTTATTTTCAAAAAGATCCCTAAGAATCATGACAAACGTTTTTGCCCCACGACTCCAATGAGGCAAATGATTTGACTAAAATGTATAATTTATTTCAAGAATTATTTGAAATTTGCGGGACAGCTAAAGCAGACTTCGAAAAATCGATAAAGTCTGAGATTCAGCTCGAAAACTCCAAAAACGATTTTTCAAAATATTTAAAAATATATCTTAACGGTGATACCAATTGTAATTAAATCTGGTGTATAAAACGTGTAAAGAGAATCCTAAATTTTTTTAAAAAATTTAAAAAACGTCGTTTCTAAGAAACTTTCCAATGAAAAACTTGAGTAGCCCCATAAGGTGTTAGGTATACATAAGACGTGACAGTACGATCGATCATCAGTTGGGCATCTGTCACGTCTGATCTGTCAAGAAATATTCAAAGATCCCACAAACATTATTTGCCATGCCACTATTAATTAGTTAGTTTGGTTGGCAAAAATGTAGTTATTGGTTTCTAAGAAACCCGTATTTTTTTACCGTCTTATTAGAATTCTGTGATCAGAATATTAGAAAAACATGATCATTGTTAGCGTTAAGATAGAGCACTTTACCGCATTCAAAGAGAAATCCTAAAAAAGTAACTCAATGGATTTTCAATCTAAAAATAAGGTCGAACTGTAAAAAACGGCAACGTGAGGTCTAGAACATTTTAGAGACTTTAAAGAAAATCTTTTAGGTTGATTTACTGAAATTCTAGTGCCACTAAAATGCTTATAACTTCTGATTTATTTATTTCTTATCAATTAGATTTTTTTCAAAGACAAACCTCTAAAGTATCAAGACAATATGTGTTGAACTTTATCAAAAAAACACGTTTGGTTTTTAAAAATTTATTTGAAAAACACCTAAAATAAAAATGGAAGACTTAAAATAAAAGGAAATTTTTTAACAGTTCTTAATATTGATAATAAAATTGTTTTAATAATTTTAAATCTAAGAATCGGCCAAACATGTCCTCTTTATTTAAAACCGAGCTTACTCGACAGATGTCGTCCTGCTTAAGCTTTGAATATTAAATTCACGCTGAAATATATAATAAAAATAATTCAAACATGTAATTTCATTGACCACAATGCTTTGATTCCCAAGCAAAACTGAACTACTAATCTGGGCTTTCGCCTCTCAGCTATCGCAAGCCATATATCGACTTATGATTTCCGTTTCTGTTTTAATCTCTGGATCACTAGACGTTTTACATTTTCAAAGCCTCTATGCTGCAAAGACATAAGCACTGAAGTCACACATGAGGGAGCAATGACGACGAAGTCTATGCCTGCTCTATCAAGAGGTGCTGACCGAATTGGTCCAGAAGAGATGCATGACAACTTTTTGGGATCATCTTTCGATACTTTAACAAATTTTATTGAAGATTGGGCGTTCAGGAAACTATTGGATTCCATTAAAATTTTCTTGCCATATTGGGCTTTTACATAATTGACTTAATCAAGTTTTGTTGTAGTGTCCAGGGTAAACTAACATCGAGGAGTGTACAGTACACCAATCGAAATCGTAATTTTAAAAAGCCGATGCCTAAATGAAACCTCTAAATTCCTTTAAGCCCTTTTAAAGTTGCAAAAGGCCATCTGGCAACTTTTTATCAATTTTAAATTTTTTTTTTCTGTAATAAAAGAGGTTTGAAACTCTTTGATTTGATACTGTTGAGGTCGTGTTACCAACTGGATGCTAAAAGCGTTGTAAAATTTCATGAGTTGGCATGTTTTCATAAGATCTTGCCCCTGTGGACACTAGGAAATTAAGACTGCCATCTTCTTAGCTGATATTTTTTCTTCGGTATAATTCCTTTAATATTCCTTTGCTAAAAGTCCTGTTAACTGATATTTAGAGCACTGCCAATAATATTTTATTTTATTTTATTTTATTTTATTTTATTTTATTTTATTTTATTTTATTTTATTTTATTTTATTTTATTTTATTTTATTTTATTTTATTTTATTTTATTTTATTTTATTTTATTTTATTTTATTTTATTTTATTTAATTTTATTTAATTTTATTTTATTTTATTTTATTTTATTTTATTTTATTTTATTTTATTTTATTTTATTTTATTTTATTTTATTTTATTTTATTTTATTTTATTTTATTTTATTTTATTTTATTTTATTTTATTTTATTTTATTTTATTTTATTTTATTTTATTTTATTTTATTTTATTTTATTTTATTTTATTTTATTTTATTTTATTTTATTTTATTTTATTTTATTTTATTTTATTTTATTTTATTTTATTTTATTTTATTTTATTTTATTTTATTTTATTTTATTTTATTTTATTTTATTTTATTTTATTTTATTTTATTTTATTTTATTTTATTTTATTTTATTTTATTTTATTTTATTTTATTTTATTTTATTTTATTTTATTTTATTTTATTTTATTTTATTTTATTTTATTTTATTTTATTTTATTTTATTTTATTTTATTTTATTTTATTTTATTTTATTTTATTTTATTTTATTTTATTTTATTTTATTTTATTTTATTTTATTTTATTTTATTTTATTTTATTTTATTTTATTTTATTTTATTTTATTTTATTTTATTTTATTTTATTTTATTTTATTTTTTCGCTTCCCTCAATATTTCTAATGAAAAATACGTTTGGAACAAATCTTTGATTTGTTAAAAGCAGTGGATTTTGAGTATGACAAATTTGATTCATAATCGCTCATCGCTTTGTTCGACCCGTCAACTGGTCAAGCTAGTTCTTACTCGATACAGACCGAAAACCCATCCCTATCTATAAATTTTAGAGTCAGCTTCAACGTCCTTTCCCCGCAATACCATTATGCCTACTCTGAAACTTTCTTTGCCTAATTCCGACTTTCCCAAAGGTATCCGGCAAAGTATTCGCAGAAATATCACATCAAAAACTAGTTCTTAAAATTTAGCAGATCAGGGATAATTGACAAGCGACGCGTGTGGCATTTAAAAAATACCGATATTATTTCGTGCTGGCAGTTTAAATTTATTTTCCAGTTTTTTATTTGATTGCAAAGCTCTTTAGCTTAGTTTTTTATTTAATTGCAAAACTCCTTAACTTTTCTTTAAAAACAAGACTAAAAAAATTGCCAATTTTCAATTTTTTTCTTAGAAAATTTTATTTTGCATACTGCACTGTAATAAAGTGTCCTTATTTTAGTCGAATGCATTTTTTTTTGTTGCAGACGCGGTTGCAACTGCACTAGTTAGTTACTGTCGGTGAATGCCACTAAAGCCTTTCATTTCTCGAAGAGGTAGAAAGCTATCAAAGTGTCAAGGGTATTTCCGTCTACGACTAAGAAGGTCCTTAAACTAAATTCCCTTTGTAAATTTATATTTTCTTACAATACTACACTTACGTTTTATTTACGTTTTGTTTTATTGGTAGACACCGATAAAATTAAATAGGTCCAGTAAATTTGCACAAAAAATACCAGAAATCTTTTTCCAGTTAATTTAAATCAATTTCATATCAATTGAAACAAATTGAATGACTTGGCTTCGCGTGTAAATAAATCAAAATCACTCCTCGTAATTGAATGTACAAATTAAGCGCGCTGGTAATATTCGCACTTTTTCGAGCCGCTTATCGGAAATATTAACAAAAACTCAAATTTTCCTTTATTCTTTGTTGCAACTATATTTGGAAAAAATCACTGCACTGTGTGAGCTATCCAATAGAGTTTTCAAAAAAATGTTTGCACACAACAAAAGAACGAATTGCAAAACTAAAAGGTTTCTTTTTAAATATTCCCCTGCGATGATGGTTCGCTTCGACTAGCTGGCGATTTAATCTTTACGAGCTAATATTTGATCGTTCACTAGCAAGAATTTTAGCCAAACCAACTTTATATACCACCGCACTGATAAACTGAATTAACCACTCGACAGCGAAAAAAGTCCACCTCTGATGCAAGTCCGTCCATGAGCTTTGCTTGGTTGTGTCCATAAAAATCTCAGCGTCAGCATAGTGCTACGGCTTAGCGGAGGGAACCACCATGCGCGGAAATCGCAAATCGGAACTCGAGAATTTTTCCCTGATCAGCGCAGCATGAATCAATGAGCTTGAGTGGTGGTGGGATCTGTAGTCAGCAGCTGGTGGCACGATCGCTGGAGAGCTGAGACCTGAGACTCCCAATTCGATGACGCATTCGGTTCAGCTCGGTGCGGTGCGTGTGCTGGGAGATCAAAAGCCAAATATGTATGCTCGGCTGCTGTCGCGTGCTTTTGCGACAACAGGTTGTCAACGACAAGCCTTCCGGAAGATAGATACTTTGTGGATGTCAAATGTAGTCGATAGATAGAGCTTTTTTGCCGTCACTGGCAATCACTTACCAGCTACTCGATTGTCGTTGGCAGTTAATTAGTCAAATTTTGGAATTGCAATTTATCGCCGCATAGGACAATGTTTTGCAAGCAATTACTGTGGCTGTGTGCCGATGCCGAATGTTTATCTAGGAATTCAATAACGAATGGTTTTTGCACATTTAGTCACGTAGTGGAAGCTCTGATTCCGTGCCAATCAAATTGAACCCATGCGGTTGTTGTGGAAATTCATTAGGTAGGCGACATGTCGGATGAGTAAATTTGTGTGGAGGAAACATGATTTGAAGGAATTGTTTTATTCAAAGAAATATGATGCAGCACAGACATGGCATTTCTTCGAGAGAAAACAGCTCTTGGGGAAACTCCCACACTGGGAATTAGTGATGCACATTTTCCGACATTTCACAGTCATGCTTTATTTGTATGGTGTGTTTTTGTAGGCATTTTGGAATGTTATTTATTTTCTTATTTTAAATCGCCACAGTAGTTCTGTGGCTGCGACACTACAGCCTCTTACACTCATTTTGCTTGGACCTTACAACGAGAGTTCGGTCCAATAACTTTTTGATAATTTTAAAACAAGTTTCAGAAGACCTTTAAGTTTAAGAGATACCCTATCCTATAGTTAAAGCAATCTCTCTTGTCCTTTCTTCATCTACAGCGAGACTATTTTTTTACCCAATTTCAAAGAGTACGGGTTATTTTCTTGGAGCCGGTTTTCAGTGCAAGATCATCCGAGTTTCCAATTTAAACTGAGATAAACCCTTGAAATGAGTTTTCTGGTGAACTTAGATCTAAAATTAATCTCAAATCAATTTTGGAGAACTTCTTTGAATGCCTTTTCTGTGAAAGTGTTTCTGTGAAAAATGACATCTGACAATAACTCGATCTTCTTTTCCTGTGTTTTTCTATGTGAAGTGAAAGTTGGAAGAGTTAATAATTTCTAGAGCCGAAGATCTCGGCAACTTTGTTGACAGAGTTAGCTCTGCACTGAAAAACTGCTCGCTGTGTCAACTCCAGATTCGTTCGGGATTTGGTTTAAGCTGAGCTAAACTCATCACTGAAAAACCAGCCCTTAGAAATTTGGTTTTTTATTTGGCATCTTTGTTTTGACAGATAACAAATTTGACAGTTGAAAGTTAAGATCATGGTTTTGACATTTTATGATGAATAGATTACCGACAGATAAAAGTTGACCCAATTTGAACCATTGATCGGCTATACTGATGCCATCTATAGAGAGCGCTTTAAAAAGATTATTTCTGCCATCTTAGTTCCTAATAGGGTGAATGGCATTGGCGTGTAAAAACTTGGTTTTAACAAGACAGCGCAACATGCTACACGGGTTCGACACCATAATTTTATTGTGGTAAAGTTGCTGAGAGCATCATTTCACATAATAAGCCTGTGAACTCGTCCATGATCCTGTAGCCTCACACCCTCAAGATACTTTTTTGGGGTGCTTGTAAAGAAACTAGCCTTTGTGGTTCAAACAATGACGTTGAACGATTTGGAAGTCAACATTCGTCCTTTTATTGCTTATATGTATATTTTTGTGTCATATTACAATTTCTTACTTTCTATAGTCCTTCATACATGTTTAGTGAAGACAGGAGCGAACGCAGAAAAAAATTTCGGGGGGGTTTTCAAAAACTATGATTGCGTTTTTGGGTACTGCCCTTGAGCCCATGTTTTGATCAGGTAGTTCCAGGGGTGTTGAGGGACATGTTAAAGATAGTTTATGTTTATCCGAGAATTTTAGTTTCGAATTTCATTTTTCCAGCTCTTTTTTTTTCATTCGGGAAGGGTTTCAACCCCCAAAACCTCCCCCTACGTTCGCGCCTGAGTGAAGAGAATGTCCAAGAGCTTAAAGAAACCTTACTGAGATTTGGACCAGAGTATAGAAATATTCTGATTGGAGGTGACTTCAACGTAAGTTTCGATATTCCCTAAAATCGCTTATTCGACAACGAGAGAATTTTACGAGAAATAAAACGGCAAGAAGAATTCGCTGAATCCACCCTTTCGATTCACATTACGAACACACCCAACTGTCATTCCAGTCAGCTGACAGTAAACTGATATTTGAAGTTCGAATTTCGATATCGAAAATTTTCCCTCCATGGAATTCAGCGGAAGAGTAGCAATGGAAAATTACCAAAGGAGAAGTATGGAACGTACTAGAAGGTGCTTAATTTGTATAAATACATGGGTGACAGGCTCGTTCAGGGACAGTTTTTTTTTAAACGTTGACTTGTGAAAATCGAGAGTAATGTTAAAAGTGATTGAATTAAAATAAAGTTTTTAATTCTAAGAAGCGAAGTTGAATTCAGTGTGATTCGGATTTAAATAAGTTTTGTTTGATAAATAAAGTGTTTCGTTGTGTTATTATAAAAGTGAAATTGAGTTTTATTCAACGATCCCCAGGCAAAAATATTACAATATTTTTAAAGTTTCTGGGAGTAAAGTTTCCTTTTCGTTTAATTACATCGGTGTCAGCGAGGTTATTACTGCAATCCGGTCAGTTTAATCTAATGCCATAGGCCCTGATGACATTTCGCCAAAATTTGTGGAACTTTGCATATATGAAATACTCTGCTAGTTATATTATTACTTTTCTCCGTAAAGGCATAACCCTTGCTGGGGTAAGCTTTGGTGTTTCTGTACAGAGTTTTCGTGCTCCATACTGGCTCCTCAGCATTTGCGTTTTGGATAGAGAATTACTTTTCTCTTCTATCTTTTCTATCCTCAAATTCTTTCCGCTCGCGATGTGCTACGCATCTAAAGGGTAGTCATAATCCCCTGATTGCGAGTAAATTATGTAAAAAATAAACCTATTTTGCCAATCATCCTTTAGTACTTACTTCAAATTTTTAATGCATTCATCTTACATCAGTAACTGCCCTGATGTGTGGAAATTCGCTTTTATTGTACCAGTTTCCAAAAAAGCTTACCCTTCCATGCTTTTTGAGCTTAGTTTCTGCAGGTTCTTTGGAAAAATTTTCCATGACCAAATCCAAAACTTTCTTAACGTCGGTAACTTACATTCTAAATGGCAATCTGGGTTCCAGAACAAGCACAGTTGTGTCTGTAGTTGTTTAAGTTACCTCTGACATCCACCTTGTTCTTGATTTAGATCAATTTTAAATTATAATTCTGTTGGACTTTTCAAAAGCCTGTCTATGCTATAGGCAGCGCAATTTTACTAATAAAACTGAAGAGATTTTTTACCTTCTGTAGCACCTCGCTCAAATTATTGGGCAGTTATATGAAGAATCGGGTGCAACGTGTCAGAACTGAACTTGACATTTCTGGTCCCTCAGCTTCCTATACACGCATTCCGTATGGATCTGTAATGTGTCCTCTTTCGTTCGCAACTGCTTTCTGCATTATGTACGCTGACGATGTGATGCTTTACATCTGTAGGAGAGTCGGTTTAATGGAAGATTGCTTAGCGAGGTTAAATGAGGACCTAAGCTATATCCATGCCTGGTCACAAGCCTATTATCAGCCCAGTTGAAAAAACAACTCGTGAAATCACTGATAATGCCTTACTTTGCACTCAACAGCTCTGTCTATCCAGTCTTTGACCTGTAAGTGCAAGCGTTAGAACTTTAAACTTAATGTGGCATTATTTAAGGCATTTCTAGGCATTTCAGTGTTTCTAATCTGAAAGACTCTGTCTTCGGATTGAGCCTGGAGATTCAATAAGAAATGAAACTTGTAATATAATGTTTTAGCAATAATGAATTATGAAAAATAGAAAAAAAACAAGTGGGAAAGTGCAACAGTGCGTATGCAAAAGCTTCAGTCCATCTACAAGGGATTGCAAAATATCCGTCCATACAAAAAAACTGCCACGCGTCCGAAAAGTGGGCGGGATATAAAAATATAACTGTTGAACCCTTTATAAGTGGTTGCATACATTTTGGCCTAAAGCACTGTCTTTTTAACTAAAAAACTACTTTTTTTAACGCCATGCCCACAAAAGTGGACGGAGGCACATACAATATATAGAAAATGCTAATATCTACAGGATAATATCTACAATCTATTTATTGAAAAAACAGTCATTTTAAGCTAAAATCCCTTAAAAAGTGGGGGTAGAGATGGTCGCACATACAGGCCTGTAGTGGGAGTTCTGTTGGCAGATTCAACTAATTTTCAAACTTGATCTGAAAGACTGGACTTTCAGCTAACCCACCAAATTTCAGCTCTCTTCCTTAAAATTTAAGGCCTAAAAGTTGTTTACATACGGACGGACGGACGGACATGGCCTAATCGATTCTCCTGTCGGCCCCATTCATATATCTAAAAGGTCTTAGGGGTCTGCGGTGATTATTTCACTGCGTTACAAACTATACATCAAACTTAATATATCCTGGGTCGGGTATAAAAATCAAATGAAATTTGAATTCGATTGAATCAAATTTAAAAACTAATAAAAAAAATATCTATTGAATCAAGCTTATTTCATAGAAATTTACATTAGCTTCAAGAGTGTTTAACTTGAATTTGTAGACCTCTAAAAAAAGAACACCTTTTCAAAGCATGACCTTTAGAGCTCGGTAAGGGCTTCAGAAACTCCGAAAAGTTCTTGCCTTACCGCAAATGTATTTGAAAAATTGTTTTAAGAAGTTTTTTTAGAATTTTAAGAAGTTTCGAAACAGACTCCAAGTGGTTTAAGCCAGGTGTTTTATTTGCCACCACTTGCCACATCTCTGGAAAAGCATATTTTCAAGCAGCAAAAGACCTTCATTCTATTCTTCATTTAGAGAGAAGTCAAAATTTGATAAATGACCTTTTCTATACTTTCTATCCAATCTTGGGATTGATCTTCAAACTTACATAAATATTGTGAGCCTAGTAATATAAATTTTATATTATTATTTAGATTCAGACCTTGTCTTTTTTAAACAAACTATGCGAAGTGGATTCCAATTGACGTGTAGGCTATAGTATCTTAGTTCCAAGAACTGTTTGGCCTACATTTTTAAAAAATGCAATGCCAGCGGCGTAAAGTAGAACGGTCTTTGGGATCTACTCTCTAGGGGATATACATTACGCCCATTGAGTAATTTAAATGACTAAATAAGAAAAAATAAGTATTTTGTTACTAGTTTAACCAAAGCAACTGATTTTTTTAACAAATTATTTAAATGAAAACAATTCGAGATAGGCCCAAATTATGGGTCTTAAGCTGTCCGCAGCCACAGGATAATCGAATGCTTCAAGGACATTTAAAAATAAAATTCCTGTTACCATAATGTTACCTCACGTTTCGTGTGATCAATCTTTCAAACCATTGTGCATTTATTAAATGCTCTCTTACCTGCCCTCTGTTCGCAACTAAAAGGGAAACGCAAACATAAAGTAGACCTGGCGCTCAGCAAACTATTATTGTTTACCTTAGTTTGTTGAACCTCAGGCCATGCACACCTTTCACAGATGTGTGCGTAGGATAAGCCCAGAAAAGTATAGTACCTCTCTAGACCAACGAAAAGAAACTCATAGGTAGTCGAAAGCCAATTACATATGGATAAAAGTTGATTCGAATTAAATTGTCTGGCTCAAAGCCACCTCACAAGGTGAAGGTTACTATCCTATTCAGGCATAACAATCAACTAACCCGACATAATGTTTGAGATATGTATCTCGCGGATAGTACGCTGGCATTAAGTATTTGTCATTAATTGGGTGCGAAATGATATACTTTTCTAGTATTAAACACCATGAATGGGACAGAGAGGTGTTGTAGAACTTGATTTCTTTTGTGTTTAGTATCTCGCATAATATTTACTACCATTCCCGGTGAAATATTTATAGATGTCAATCGAAAATGTTGTCATATTAAGCCGAAGAAGTGAATCCGGAAAACGATACAGTTATTGTTCTTAGATGGCAATCTTTTTAATAGATGCAAGAATATTCCTAACAAAAAACACACGGAAAAGGTTAATCCATTTGTCATTGATGAAATGGTAATTTTTTTTTAATAAGTCTTCTATTTGAGGATAGAATGACAAGTGGTAAGAATTTGTACTAAAGCGAAGCAAATGTGTTGGGGTAGGTCTGCATATTTCGTTTGCAAACTGTAAGGAAATATTCAGTGTTTAAGTTTTCCGTCATAATAGAGACAGATGAAGCTTGGTTGAAGCCCAGGTTCACCCCGCAACTGTAGAGTCCCATTAAAGTAAGTAAGACTGTCTTCTTCTTTCTTTTAGAGGCTTGGTAAAAATTAGTAAGAAATCATAGTTTAAGTCTAACAGGGTAACAAAAAATATTCGATTATTCAAATTTTGCATGTTGAGAGACCCTAAATAATTCAGTTCTTAGTGCAAAAGCAGATGTCAAAACGTTTAATTGTGACAGACGTGCGACCTCTGCTGGCTGTTATAAAGAGAATTTGGATGATTCTGAGAAAAAAAAACCCGCACCCAATCCTCTTACAAATAATTCTGAAATGACTTCAGTTCATATGATATTAAAAGGTCTTCTCTACAATACAGTGTGCCCACATCTCTCGGAAGGCAGAACGTAAGTAGCTACCATAGTCTGTCAATGCAGAAAGCATTATGTTTGGCATTATACTTTTTAGTTTTAACCAGATAAGTCCGATCAAAGCTTTTTAATTCAACAACACAGTTTTAATATGGATGTGGCGATCGCGCATTTAAGAAGGTTAAGACAGGATTATAAGATTCTTACTAGATTAAAGCTGGGGTGGAATCGGCTATAAGGTGATCTCTGTGATCTTCACATTTGGTGACAGGAATTGTGGTCAAGCAAAATAATCCATCTGTGTAGTGTGATCACGAAAATATTTTTCTAAATTGTTGCTTTATTTAGGCTTGTGATGTAAGAAATTTTCTTTACTTTTTGCATGCAGAAATTTAGCCTAATTGAAGGCAAAAAAACAACTAGCTGTGCTACGGTTTAAATGGGAACTGAATAATTGATGGACCATACCATAAATTTAATGTCGCCATACCATTGATTCAATGTGACCATACCATTGATTCAACGTGACCATACCATTGATTTAGTGTGACCATTCCATTTATTTAATGTGACCATACTGTTATGAGGCGACATAAAATAAAACAACATGCAGTAATCGATTCACTCGAAAATACCCAACTGTCATTCCAGTCATCTGACAGCAGCTGGCATAATCGAAGTTCAAATTTCGATTTCCCCTCCTTGGAATTCAGCGGAAGAGTACCAATGGAAAATTACCAAAGGGGAAGTATGGAACGTACTAGAAGGTGCTTATTTTTGTATAAATACACAAGTGTCAGGCTCGCACGGGACAGTTATATTTTAAATATGGCTGAGGCCATATAAATGCTGTTGTCGTAGCATTTGTGTGATCCATGAACGTTTAGGCCTTCCTTTCTTTCGCGATTTCGCTGGAACGTTTATTGACATTGCCTTTTTTACGGGGCTCGTAGGATCCCTAATTTGAACATGGCAATACCAACTGAGCCGTTCGTGCTCCATTTTGCTGGAGATGGGTCCTTTTACATGAAGGCTTCCTCGGACCTTCGTACTTCTTATTCTATCTCACTTTGTTAATCCTGCTGTCAAGCGAAGCATCTTCATCTCTGCTGCCGTTTATTTGCTCTCATATTTCTTATACGCTGTCCAACATTGTGAACAATATATGAGCGCCGTACGAATAATTGCGGTGTAGAGCCTTTCTTTCAGCTTAGGGGGCATTTTTTACAAAAGATGGCGGCGTTTTCTCGCAACTTACTTCATCCATCCCACGCTTACGTGATGATTGTCTTCGTCATCACAGTTTGCTTTGCTATTGATCATAGATTCTAGGTACTTAAACTTTTCACACTTGGGAAGCACATTTCCATTCAATGTAATGTCTGGAATTGACTCGGGTGGATCAGAGAAAGAGCAGCACAGGTACTTTGTCTTTGGCTAATACGATATCCATATCTCTGGTTGGTCGTCCGGGAGCATTCTGGATTCTCCTGAAACTGTTTTCTTGGACTCTTTTGACAGTTTCTCTTTTGGATTGAAGAGAAATTTGCTTCTGGTTTTGAATCCAGAATCAAAATCAGCTTTCACACAATCATACAACGCATGTGTCAAGTTGGAGAAAAGACTTTGTCCCCCGTAGAATTACTTTTGCTTCACAAATACAACGCGAGACAAACTTCAAAATCAAGAAAAAAAAGCGTTTAACTGTTCGTATGTACAGCCCCAATCCGGGAGAAGAACGCCCTGATCCAAGATCGCCAACCGAAAAGGCCATAATTGATCTACTTTAGGGTCCATCAATTTTATTTTCAGTAGACAATCAAGGACTGCAATGAAAAGCAAAGGACTTAGGGCGCTAAGAAGCAACAAAAATCTATTCCCACAGACATTCTATTCCCAACATTATTTAGGAGAAATTAAAGAATATACCCACTTGAAAAAATAAGAACAAGTAATACAGTGTCTCCACCGGGCACTAATCCGCGATTAATATTAATCTTTATTAAATCCTCGTTTCAACATAGAAATTTAAATCCTCTCGTTAAGCGATCGAAAATAAATCCTCTCATAAATTCCATTCACCCTTTTGCAAACCTATTTTCCGCACCTTTGTTACAGTTTGAGAATCAAAAAAGTAAACTGAAACTGTCCCTGTACGACAGAACTGTCAAAACCAAGTTCATTTTCTATTGTGATTTTTACAGGGAAAATCGTTTTTCGTTCTAGAATCAAGGGAAAGAATGGAATACCCGACGATCCAGTACGGATTGGACTCGTTAAACGCACCGAAAAATAGTGCGCACTCACACACGGAAACCATAAGAGAGAGGAAAGTGCGCGGAGCAGTAGTATACAATACCAACGCCAGTAAAGCCTTTTCCGTCTCTACAAAAAGTCTACCACACTGCATAAGCTCGACGAATTGAACGGAGAGTGTCCCGCTTTCCGTCAGTTATGTTTGCTGGGAAGAGTGTCAGACTAATCGCATACATGAAATTTTTAGTCACGCAACGATTCGATTGCCTTCTTGTGTCCTATGAACTTGTATGTGTCGTGCAGCTCTGTTTTTGAATACTGCCATGAAACTCTTTAATTTCTTTCTTTAGAGGGCAAACGGTTAAATATTTCATCAGGGTTTGTGTGTAGGTACCTATGCGCACACACTGCTCATGTGATCGCTGTTTCTGGGAATTTTGAGTAAACTATTGATGCTTTAAAAAGTTACCAGTTTGCGATAAGCCTGATGGTTGTTGCTTGTTGGAAAAAAGAGCTCGTGCGGACTCACCTTAAGATTGCAAACCTTTCGAACGCATTCGTCTCCTTATCAGTCATATTGCCGTGTCATAGAACTGTCAGGCATGGAACTGATGGCTCGCAGGCTGAAAAGAAAACAATAATTTTGATGAAATAACATGTAACACCTCCGATTTGAAAAATTTAAATAAAAAACTTAAACACAGAAACTGTTTATATATCCAGTAGAAATGAATCGTCATATTCACCTTGGAATCAAAGAGGTAACTCAATTTTGCTGGCATTACCTCTTGCATGAAACGATTTGAACCGGAAAAATTTTCTAGCTGGCAGCTAGCTACTCTAATGGATCCCTCAATCCAAGACTTGTGACGGATTTTGCTTTAGAGGATGCGGTAAAGTTAAAAGCCCTCAACGCGTTCATAAGGCTAACGCCCGAAAGAGCCTTGCATCAAGCTAAGGAGTCGGCGTACCGGTACTCAGAGAAGTGCCCCAGAAGTGTTCTGGATGGTGTTACTATTGCGGTAAAGGACAATTTTTGCACCAAAGATGTGCAAACAACATGTGCGGCAAAGTAAGCCAAAACCATTCGGCAGGTATAAGCACATAAACCATTCTTGTTTCAGAATGTTGGAAGACTTTAAACCCACTTACAACGCGACTGTTTGTGAACGCCTTTGGAACGCAGGGGCAATTCTAATTGGAAAAACTAATCTCGACCAGTATGCGATGGGATCAGGGACTGTTGACTCGATATATGGACTAACGAAGAATATCTGGAGTGAGGAATTGACGGAGGAAAACTGGCGTATTACTGGTGGAAGCTCTGGAGGTTCTGCCACAGCAGTTGCTTCAGGGATATGCTTTGCGTAAGTGCTTTTGCTGTTTCTCGCTATCTTGATTTTCAGCTTACTTTTCTCTTGTTCCAGTGCCATAGGTTCGGACACAGGTGGTTCTACACGGAACCCCGCTTCGTATTGCGGTGTGGTTGGGCTTAAGCCTACCTACGGCCTAGTGTCCCGCCACGGTTTGATCCCTTTGGTGAATTCAATGGACGTGCCGGGAATTTTCGCCCGAAGCGTGAGTGACTGCGCAGCTGTTCTCAACACCATCGCTGGCCCGGATGAGTTCGACTCGACAACAATCAAGAAATCGTTCAGAAATGTTACGCTTGACCCAGACCAGGAAGTGGAAGTATCTAACATCCGCGTAGGCATCCCCAAAGAATACCACTGCTCTGGCTTATCGCAAGAAGTGCTTTCGACATGGATGAAGGTAGCTGACATCCTTGAAGATGGAGGAGCTCAGGTTAATCGAGTGTCCTTGCCCAACACTGCGTCATCAATATTCGTCTATTCGATTCTGAACCAATGCGAGGTCAGCAGTAACATGGCTCGCTACGATGGAATTGAGTTCGGACTCCGAGCGGAGGACGAGAGCAGTACGGAGCAACTGTACGCCCGTTCGCGAGCAGAAGGGTTCAACACTGTTGTCAAGACTAGAATTCTGACCGGCAACTACTTTCTACTCCGGCGAAACTACGAGAAATATTTTGAAAAAGCTTTAAAGGTTCGCCGCCTCATAGCGAATGACTTTGAAAATGTCTTCCAGTCTTCCGACGTTCTTCTAACGCCAACCACTTTGAGTGAAGCTCCACTTTTTAAGGACTTTGCCTCCCAGTCCAATCGGGATCAATGTGCTTTCCAGGATTTTTGCACTCAGCCGGCCAACATGGCTGGCATCCCAGCCATCTCGATTCCGATTCGTCTCTCGAACAACGGCTTGCCCATCAGCCTACAATTGATGAGCAAGAAACTGTCGGAACCCACTCTGCTCAAGGTCGCTTCGTGGATAGAATCCCGCGTGGACTTTGACTGCCTGCAGAACAAACAGATCTACGCCGCAAGAAAGTGAATGTTTTGATTGTTTAAACGAGTAAAAATAATTTATTTAATTAAGACTACTTTGCCTTAACCAGGTCTCCAAACCATTTAAATGTGAGTTTGCAGGACAGTGCCCAGAATGGCACTGAAATTGCATTGGGAACTCCCGTGGGAAACGTAAGAATACCACTGAATGGATTGAGGTTGAAACGTTCGTCGAAAACCACAACAGGTGTGTATCGGTACTTGGCGGAGATCACAATTAGCATGAGAACGAGTATGGCTTGGATGGCGTAGCCACATATAAGGTCGACAGATGCACCTTTCAGTTTGGCCATATCCATGTCGCCTTTCAGTTTCTTCCGCAAGTTATTGATTTTGTTTTCGGCACGCAAACGGCGAACCGTACGCGCGTAGTCACCCAGCTCAGATCGGTCTAGTTCTTGTAGTTCATCCTTGGCCAGTTCTATCTCTTGCAGAACGCTTTTGTCGTCTTCATGCTTTGAAAAACGCGAGCCCAGCGAGAGCTAGAAAAGAGATGGTGTCAATGTCTTCTAAAAGATGATCAGGCAAAACATACAAATTTTATTATGCTGCGGGAAAACGTGAGGAAGAAAGTAATTAATCCGATTCCAACTGCGAGATACATTTAAAATTTGGTTTATCCTAGTAGTTTGCAAAATATTGAAAACTAATTTTGTTTTGAGATTTTCATCAAAATACGTCAGTGCTTTTTGACAAATTTGTGACGTTTGTCGCCCGGTTCAGATTGCGGGTACGTTCGTGTTGTGTGTCATTTTTCTCACATACCTGTCAGTCTACATAAAAATTTAATGTGAAGAATATGTGTGTTCATCTTTGAGAAACACTTGTACCAAACTTTAATTTTTTGACAAACTTCAGCTTCGACGGATAATTTAAATAAATAGGTTATATGGGTTGATTCTTGCTGGGTCCTGCCAAACACACTAGTCCGTGTCTGCCACTAGTCCGCGATGAATATAAATCCTTATTAAATCCTCTACAAATCGCGCGACTTAAGCAGCGGTGTCACAAGGAACAGGAACAGAAACAGAAACAGAATTGCATACACTAGCAACGCAAAAAGCATTCAGCGAATTTAGGTTTCGGTTGCTAAAGCCGCGTTGTCACCAGCAACGTAAAACAGGAACAGAAACAGAATCCCATACACTATACACAAGTGAAACCTAAATTCGCTGAATGCTTTTTGCGTTGCTAGTGTATGCAATTCTGTTTCTGTTTCTGTTCCTGTTCCTTGTGACAACGCGGCTTAATGTGTTGAATTCTGTTTCTGTAACTGTTTTACGTTGCTTGTGACAACGCGGCTTAAGTGAACACCTTATATGGGCTACTACGACGTATTCGGAGCTCAGGTCTATAAGGAGCGGGCTATCCGGCTCTCCGTCCTTAGAGCTAAACAAAGGATCTAGTCCTCCAGGTTGGGAGTCGTGCCGTCGGGTTGGCTTCCCGGCCACGTAAAGAAACACAGGTTACGAAGCAGAAACAAGCCTGGGATTCGGACGGATTTACTGTTGATGGCCAATGCTACCGACCTAGCCAAAAGAGTCAAAACACAACGTCTACGATGGCTGGGTCATCTAGAGCGGATGGACACCAACGCCCCGGCCCGGAAAATCTTCGAATCCACACCGCAGGGACGGCGCGGGAGAGGAGCACCAAGACCCAGGTGGCGCACGCAAGTGGAAGGGGATCTCAGCCAACTTCGCGTGCGAAACTAGAGACGGCTAGCTAGAGACAGAGCTGGCGGGCAAAGCTTGTTAGCTGAGGCACAGGTCCACTCCAGACTGTAGCGCCACCTTAAGTAAGTAAGTAAGAAGATATAGTATTTTTTTCAACATGCAAAATCGAAAAAGATCAAATATTTTGACAGAAATAGCAAATCTTTTGTTCAATGAAGAACGCTATTAGGAAATGTCAGCTGCACTCTCTTGAGAACCAAAATGACAGAAAAAGAGTGCTTGTGTCAAATTAACCCTATGTTTGTCTGGTGGAGCCACTTCGGGATTTATTTTTAATCGTCTTCCTCTTTTCGCAGTTTTATGGCCCGTGTATACATTTTATTATACTAGGTCTCCACCGAGTACTGATATAGATGCTCAACTAATCTTCGCAAAACTCGCGATTCACCATACAAAGCTAAATCATTTCGGAATGTGATTAAAAGGTCAACTCATAAATCCCATTCACCCTATTCACAAAACTTTTTTATGTCACATGCGACACTTTTTGCACATCTTTGTAATAGTTTGAAAATTAAAAGAGAGACTAAAACAGTCCCTGTATTACAGATCTGTTTTCGCTTTTGGGAAATGCCATCGTGACTCTCTTTTGAGGACGAAAATGACAAAAAGGGGTACTCTTATAAAATTAATCCTCTGTTTGTCTGGTGGAGCCAGTTCGAGATTTTTTTTTAATCGTCTCCCGCTAATCGCAATTTTATGCCCGGTGGAGACATAATGGGCGTTTTTATTTTTTCCGCCAAACAAAATCGTCAAAAAAAAAATGTGTTTCTTTTTGTGCCTAGAGTAATCAGAGCCCGAGATTTGTCTTTCTTTTTTCGCTTAGAGCATGATCAGAGCGCGATCAATGTGCTCGGAATAATTTGACCGAGCATTCTGAGTTAATTGCTGAGCGCCGCGAATTGACTCATGAGTGTTGGAAAAAAAATAAGAGGGGAAGTTTATTGTTCCAAGGCTGATAGTTAATGTGTTCGATTAATTATTGTTCGGGGAAATTAGATTAATTTTGCAACATTTTCGGCTCGTAACAAATATTATTGCCAATTTTTTTAAGTTTTATTTTCTTTCATTGTGCATTCTGTCTGACAGATAACCAAAAAATGTGCTCAGGTGCGTTACAAAATCAGAACCGATCCTTTGAAAGTATTGGTGATTGCAATCCCAGTTGGGAGAACCAATCGTTCCCAATATCAATCCTTTTCCCCGTTAAAACGAACGAAACGAATGAAAAAGCAAAACCAATCTTTCCTTATATTAATTCTTTTTTCTTTTAAATGAACTAAACAAATGAAATCAGCACAAACCAATACTTTTATCTGCCCATTATTTTTTGATAAAATAGCGAAATGGAAGAGAAAGGGTCAATCACTCATTCACAATCTTAATATTAACACATGTTCCGATTTGGAAAAAGCGCTGCCTCTTTGATGACCGTAGCAAAACTGCTACGAGATTTCCAAAAAGGTATATTTACCACACACACTCTGAGTCTGGCTGTTGTGTTGCCAATCCAATCCGGATTGAACGGAGGAACGGTGATTGACTTTGGATCGATGACTGAATACAGAACGAAATCGGTCGGAACGATGATGATTGAAAATGGAACGAATGAATGATTAACTGAAAAGATCGGGTTCTTTTTCAAATCAATCGATGCGATTTGGAATGCGATCCGGAAAAATGAATAATTGACACAGCTCTAAGGAGCACCCTAAGTGCTCGGTTCACAGCACGCTCTGAGTGATCGACTAAAAAAGAAATACGCCGATCAGAAATACGCCAACGCTAAGCTTCGGGTGCAATGAAGACTGCCCATTTATATTATCCACAAACCATTATTTAGCCACTAAACACACCCCAAACCCAGTACACGAGCCACTTGTAAAGACCAAAATAAATTCCCCTGTCAAAAAAAATCTGTGAGAGAAACCAATTTTTCCTGCACTTGACAGTTCTGTCTGCAAAACAAGAAACGAAAAAATTTTTTTTCTGCTTTCTTTTTGACAGAAAGGGAAATTACGAAAAATCCTCCACGAAACGCGAAAACACTTTTTGTTTTGAGAAATCTTTCGTAATTTGCAGAGACGGCCAAAAGGTAAAAGGCCAGGCCCCGCCGCCGCCGGTACAGCGAGAAGGCAGCATAAACAAAAACAAACTCAGCAGCAGAATGTCAGACTATGCCAAATTGAACGTGGGCAGCAGGCACACTCTGCGAGGATTAAAGCGATGTCCAGCCTGTGGCAAATACAATGGAAATCGAAGTCACTTGTGCCGCAACCTAGAGTGTCCACTGCGGCAGCAAGTGTTAAATTCCAAGAAGTCCATGGACCCCATACAGTTGATCTCGTACACGGACACCAAACTGTACAGCGTCCTCATTAAGGAGCGCGATTGTGCCCCACGGAACTTTGTCCAAATTACCGACACCACTCTACTGACGGAGCTGAACAGCACGATAGTGAGTCGCAATGCAATCTGCTACGTGGATACCTGCAAGTACGACTCGAACGACGTCGACATCAGCTGCAAACATGTAAAAAGTGCCTCCGAGTCCACGAAAGTGGCGGAAGAGTTTGCCATCCAGTACGACTTGCTGTGGAGCCTTCGAATCGGAGTCGAGCAAAAGGTGCGCTTGTGGGAGATGTACAAAGACGACGAGATGAATGTGCCCGCTGTGCAACGCATCAGTAAGACGACGTTTGTCACAAAGTGTGCGAGGTCGAGTGTGTTTCCATCGGGGAGGTTGCACGTGACTGCGTTGCCTAACGACAAAACGAGCAAAGTCGAGACTTGCTCGTGTGCGTGCAAGAAGCTGAAGATTCTTATGTCGCCCAATAACTCCGTGATTGTGAAGGAAGACATCTGTGATCACTTGCTGCTGGTATTGGCTGCCGTTCTCAGTAAACCATCCGCGCAAGGCGAGTTCGGTAACTTTACCAAAGAACTGAAATCGTTTTGGGCGCTGGACGAAACTGAGTTTCAACACGACAAGCCGAACGATCCTCCGAGACAAGCGGGCAACGAGGACATCTTCATATTCGACAACGAATTGCTACCAAACTCCGTAAGTTGGTCTGAATTGACATGGTTGGGCTGGTGAACATTTATTATGGGTTTTCTTTAGGATCTATCCGACTTTACCGACAGTATTCTGAAGTCCGTGCTAAAGGACGAAAACGCAAACACAAACACCCACCAGAGTATGTATCAGGGTGACCCGAGCATGGTGTCAGGGTGCACAGCTGACGATGCCGACATTCCATTCGATGCCCTTGGTTGTGGCGGCGGAGTTGGAGTATTGAACGATGAAAGCACTCGGCTGGAATTGAGCGACTGCAACATAGAGCTAATGGACCAATTCCAGCTGACCAATCAAATCGACTTGTGTATCGACGAGGATATTCTCTCCGATTCGGATCTCTTCCAAGGCAACAGTATTGTTATGCCAGATCTGTCCGACACCATTATCGACGACTTGATTGTCGCCCAGAACCAGAGCCAACCACAATTGGTTGTCGCACCAGTCACACCCGCACAAGTTGTTGACACTGAGGCTGCAGTTGTTGTCGCCACGAAGAAACCAAAGAAGGTCATTGCGACGCGGAATCAAGCATCACTATTGACGGTTCCAGTTGCAGCCGATGTAAATGCAAAACGATTAGATGCTGGCCCAACGTTGGAGTACGTTGTATGGCTGGACCATGTGATTGAGTGCATTAACATGAGTATTGACTACAATGCCAAGGATCCGAATGTAACGCTCAGCTTTAATGTACATGAGGTGAGTGTAAAATGGATT
The DNA here is from genome assembly GCA_947623515.1 of Neoascia interrupta. Lineage (NCBI taxonomy): Eukaryota > Metazoa > Arthropoda > Insecta > Diptera > Syrphidae > Neoascia > Neoascia interrupta. The sequence continues at coordinate 3,972,104 of OX392464.1, read as the reverse complement.
GCTGTATGGGTTCATTAAGAAGGTGGTTACAGATGAAGATAGCTTTGTGATGCATCCGCGTCGATGCTTCCTTAGGGGTGTGGGAATATGTCTCCTTCATCGAACGTATCCTCGGATTTCTAGAACACTTGATTTCTAGATTTTCTGCATTTTCCAGTCTACTTTTATCCTCAGTACAGATATCCTTAACCAGGCCTTCGTAGCGCCAACAGCGAAGTGATATCGCAAAACAAGCCTGAAGCTCTTGAAAGCTGCATACTCGCTTCAAAATCCCATTGAACTTGACATGAAAAGCTTGCGCCGTGACACCTAGAATTCGCCTTCGCATTGCATAACTGGGCGAATCCAGACTGGAAACCAGACCACATTCGACTTCGCTTTGCATAGTTGGGCGTATTCGCACGTGAAAGCGAACCGAGCGCACATCGTAATACCCAAATCGAGATGCGATCATGTTTTCGATTCGCTTCGCAAATCGTAATAGGCCCCCAGCTATCCAAGACGTTTACCTTAAGTGCGCCTCAAACAAGCTCTCAAATAAGCTCTGCTTTTGTTGCCGGTAGCAGTTGCTGACGATTATACCGAGATTTTTATTTTATCTTTTGTCCGGCCCATTCCTTCTCATTTCTGAAATAATGGTGATGACTGTTTTGCTAAATAAGCATTGAAGGCTTAACTCAATCCCATAATTAAATCCTTTAACGTTCAAAACCATTAGACGCGCATTTTGTCCACTAATTTTTTGATTTCTTAAGTTTCCTAGCTTTGGATTTTTCCACCAAGAACTTAATCAAAAAAACTTATTGACACTTGCAGCTCAGAAAAGCGCAATCATGGAGAGGATAGGGGCGAGTCATAACACATTCAAAAATTCTACTTTTTCAATTTTTTTTTTATATTTATCTCATTGTGTTGCTTGTGAAGTTTGCATTTTCAGAGTTATGAAAAGCAGAATTTTGTAAAAAGAATTTCGGCCCCAACCCTACAGTTTTTTGCCGGTTCCTAACGGCTACTTGAGGTCTCACCTCTTGGAGGGTTTATCAGACTCTCGCGGAGGTGAGACCGTGAAAAAAAAAACTTATTGCTCCGGTCGGTATTCGAACCCGGAACCTCTTGAACAGTAGTTTGACACACTAACCACGCCATACTTAAGTAATTAGAGATATTTTTTTGTTCTAGGACATGTTCGCACATTTTAGTAAAAGCTTCACAAACGGCATCAAATGTCGCCTGCCAAACAGTACCGTTCTCATTAAAAAAGGTAAATTCAAGGGGCTGCTCAAGTACACTTGGATTCTGCGAACAGCGGCAAACGTCCAAAGAATTTTCTCAACAAAAAATGTAAGTTCTGAAGCTATTTGTTTTGCTTTTATCTTGAAAATTAAATTATTTTTCTTTTTTTGTAGATGTCCGTTGAAATCGAGAGAAGATTCCAACCTAACGGCGACACTTATGTGCCGTACGTAGACGAATACCGCGATCTGATAGTGCTGCATAAAAACTATAAGAAAATATCACCCAAAATGTGTATCGCACATATTTTGTTCGACTGTAATAGTAATGTAAGTTTTGACTGACTTAAGTGTCGTGTGACCAGAAAAAAACTTTTTTACTTTTTGTTACAGAATCATAGGACTGGCTTTAAGCTGGAATGGGTGCCAAATGTCTTCCCAAAAAGTGGTTTTGGCATATTAAACATTGAGTTCTCAATAGGTTTGAAAAAGTGAAACAACTTTTAAGTCATAATAAAAAAGTGCTTAGAAGCTTAAGTTCATATTCCATAGTTTAAGGGGCAAAGTGCGGTCATTTATACATAGGAAATTGTGTAAGGAAAAATCGGTTTAAATATATTATTGAGAACGCTTTTAAACGACACAAGAGTGTGTCTAACATCATTGAAAATTTGTGTTTTTTTCTAAGTTTGAAGTGGTGAATGCTTGTAAGCTAGAGACAAGCCAATTATATCAAGGATTTTTTTTGAAGAATCGAAATTTGGAGATATTGGAGAGATTTTGACTACATCGCCGACGCAATTCAGGTTGCAATAGCATCCAGTTTGATAAGATCCAGTTTGTCAACACTGTTTGGCTGAACAAACTATTGACCTTAAGCTTTAATACAAAAACTTTATTAAGTCTCGAATGGGTGCGGCTGATTTAACATTCAATGTAAACCCTGCCAACGGCAATCATCCAGCCAGAATCTGTTAAGATCGGGAAGTCCCCCCGGAGATGGCCTCTTTACTGCGAACTTTTGCGCGATGACTCATCAGTCTATTTTATTTATCCGGCAATGTAAATAACAGACAAACTATATTTTGTGAGTTTATTTTTAATTTTTATTATAATATAAAATATTATATACAACAAAAGAAATATCTGCTTATTTTCACTTAATTATTTTATTTAAGAATATTTCTTCTAAGGAGTATTTTTATCACCTCCCCAAATATTCTTTTTAGAGCGTGAAAAAAAAAATCATATCGAACTTAGACGAATAACTGAAAAAAAAATATCAATAACCAACCAATAATTTTGTTTGCGTTACTGATTAAGAATTTACTTTATTATAAACATGCTTTTGCATTATCTCAGCCCTTTTTAGTCATCTAGATAATTGCAGGATAAATGTTAGAGATAATTCCATTCCGTGGTTGGACAATTTAACTTTAAAAACAAGTAAAGCACGAGAAAATAAATAAGAAAAACGTGCTTTTTTCGGTTTAGTTTTTTTTTTTTGGCTCACTTCGATCGAAGAAGAAAAGAAAATAATAAAAAAAAAATTTAGTACATATAAATTCTACACAATGTTTGCATATTTTTGTTTGTTTTTAATTACTTTTTTTTTGCTTTATGATGAAATTGAATTTTTAAAATGTTTACCTCACATTTGCCCACAGTTTTTGATGTTTGGAGCTGTTTTCCATTTTAATTAATTTACTTAGTGTATAGTATTTACTGATTTTTTTTTGTTTATAATTTTTATCATCATAATCGTAATAGATTTATTTACTTTTGTTAGTCGCTTGCTTGCATCCCCTGGTAGAGGTTATTAGCATTGACAATTATCGGAATTCCGGAGACGGTTATTTCTATCGGCATTAAGGCGGATCTGATCGGGAAATTCATTATAGAGTTCAACCTGTGGAAGAGAAGAAAAATTTAAGCAAATCATGAGTTGAAGAATTTCAAAACAGAATAATTTTTTTTTAAAATAATTTTCAAAAATTTTTGCGTAAACACGCAAAGAGGCTCAGGCTGTCTGACACGGATATTTGTCGCTTCTGCAGTGATCTACAGGCGGTTGAGGATATAGCACACATTCTGTGCGAATGTGAGGCAATTTCGCGTATGCAGGACATTTTTAGGGGAATATTTCTTCGAAAGCTTAGAAGAAGTAGACGGCACTAACCTTAAAGGCCTCCTTAGCTTTTACAGGGAAATTGGCTGTGTCACGAGGGATAATGTTTAGGTTGTTTTTTTCTTTTGAATGTTAAGTTCAACTGGTTCCCCAGGGATCGCGATGGGCCCGTTTTGGTGCCTAGTATTTGTGTGGTTTTTTTTCACCACACCCCTGTTTAACCTAACCTAACCTAAGTTTTAATTGCTACCGCAAATTTAGTTTTACGACAAGGGGTAACCCAAAGAATATAAAAACAAAACGTCAAATCCATGTTGAGGGGAAATCTGTCCACAAAGTCGATAATAGAGCAACATCTACTAGTAGCATTAACATCCACCATTCTGTTGAAGTGTGCACACCAAAGTGCATTAAACTTTTTTCACAGGCCCAACCGTTCTGCGCATCCCTTTTTACAACACAACAAACACTCATGACATGAGTGCCGAGTCATGAATGAAAGAATATAAAGATTACGCTACTAGTTTGTTATGTATGACATTTTTTTGACAGACCTAACTGTAAATCTGATGTCACATATGTCATTTTTCATTGAAGAAAAGTTTTGCTCTTTCTGTCAAAAGATTTGATCTTTTTCGATTTTGCATGTTTCATTGAAAATAAAAGAGCAATTCTAGATCAATACTCAACACGAAAGATGCGATCTCCCGATCTTGGGAGATTTGATCTGAACTCACTTACACATGCAAACATTTCTACTGTCAATCAATTTCAATTGCCAAATCGAAACAATTTTATTTGTTTCGAATTAATGTGCAGACGTGTTTGTTTGTTGCCAACCAGTGTGTGTGATTTATTTTGTCACCAAACGGAGAAACTTGTTCTATTGAAAGGAGCAGTTCTCGAATTTGAGAGCAATTCTTTCGAGTTTTAATGAAAAACGCTAATAGAGTTGTTTGAGTTTTGACGTCTCCGTATTTGACGTCTAACACTCAAGAACTTTGTATAGATTGTTGTTAGTGTATTTTTATTTATTCACACACGGTTTCGGCTCGGTTGTTTAATTTATTAAATTTACTTTACTGTACTTAAAAAAATTAAATTTTTTTTTAAATGGGAATGTGTGTGATAAGGTCTCAATAATCCATGCCCGACAAAAAATGTTAAACTCATTTGGATGCACTAAAAAAGTCCAACCTTAACAAAGACAAAATATTGGAAGATAATTTAATTTATTTTTAATTAATGTGTGATATCTGGTGATTGTTTGCATAACTATAATATGGAAAAATATGTTGCAATTCACAAAAGTGCAATTTTCATGCAAACAATTATGCTGGAATCGTAATGTTGCGTGGCTGCGTGCGTACGTTAATGGCCTTTGCCATGCGTTGGCAAAACTTTACGATACTTTACGTCAAACTACGCACGCAGCAAATTTGCAAAACGAAATGCGAGTAATCGCGATAAACTGAAATAATATCGAAAAAAATCACATTCTCTACTAAAACCTCTCTACTCTACGCAAACCTGTTTTTTTTTATTCTGACAAGAAACAGAAACAACCCTTTTTCGTCCCCACAACCTACTGACGACAAGAGAACTATACTCACTCACCACACAATGAATGAGCATAAGGTTGTGCAACGGACGCAAAAGTAGAAAGTAGATCTACTTTTGCGTTGTAGATGCGTCTACGATATTTACGGTCAAACGTGGAGCAAAGTTTTGAAGTAACATTTCGTTTTGCGCCCGTTGTTTCTACTCTGTTTGTCATCGAACGCACGCAGCAACGCAACATTGCGTTTTGAACTTTACACAAAACAGTTGTCAAACGTATTATTCACAGACCTGTCCACGACTTCCCTAGATATAAAGGACCAAAAGCTATGACGTGCAGCAGTGTTTGATAATTTCTCGTATGTGGACCGAAAGGGGGTCAAACAGCGCATAGTACTTAGTACCACGATTTTCTGTGGTGATTAAACTTTAACTTAAAAGTTATTATTTAGTTAAGAAACCGCAGTGAATCCATACTCAAATCGCACATTTATACCCCAAGAACTATTGACAGCTTGAACGTCATTGATTTTGACAAATGAACAAACATCTCTATGATGGAGCTTTTAACAGTTTGACGTCTACCGGTGTTTTCAGTGAGGGATGCCAAGCAAAGTTCCTTTAGGCAACTCTGTGTTTTGATAAACGTGAAAACTGTAGATTTGACATATTTTCATTAAAAAACAAGAAAGAAACATTAGAAAAGGGTTTTTTGTGTTGTAGAAGCGGCGCATACGACCACAAAAGGGGACGTGGTTTAAAGCAGATCATATCTTCGGAACATTGTTGCGATACTTTCCAGTTGTTGTTTTATTAAGAGTTTTTAGGTCAATTCAAAGAAAAGAATGAGCACAATAACTTCTTTCCTTATCGGAACATTCTGGGTTGAGTAGTTTATAAATAATTCGCACTTCTACAGAAACTATTGAATTTTCTCCCTGGTGTGGCATCCCTGGGTCGAAAAATGTGAAAGACGTCAGTTTTTGACAGCCGTGCTAAAAGGTCTATTGGGATATTGAAGATTTTCTTGTAGAAAAACATTTTAGAATTGTAAATTATTCTTCTCCAATAGTTTTCTTGGAGTTGAGGTTCTTATAAAAATTTTTGTCCACAAACAACTTTTGTTACTTTGTGTTGTTTATTTTTTTTATTTACACAACCAGGCCACGGGTTTGTACAACATTTTTTATTGTTTTTTTTGTGTTGAACGTCGCGCCTTATTCTGTTTACACAAGAAAATTTTCTTATGAGTCGGTAATACTCATAAATTACTGAACAAACTAGATATTCAACTTCAGGCATGTAAAAGCTCTGCCCACAAGCTGAAATTGATAAATTTCCCCATACTCTAAAGTTTGTTTACAAATGTGAATGAATTCGTCAGTTCCATGCAATTCGGTTTTGGTGCTTTTACATCAGCTGATCGCGTATTGTGTATGTGTGACACATGTGCGAAAAATTGAAAATATGAGGAACTGTCAAAGTCAATGTGAACTCGCACTCATTTTCCTTTTTTTATTACGTTACGTCACGTTACTCATTTTTTCTTAAGTTTCTACCCAATTTTTGTGACGGTTGTGTACACACTCTCATTGAAAATTTCTATGTTGAAGTTCTGTTGCTCGTTTAAATTCATTAACAATGCGAAAAAATGTAGTGTCACCAAAAAAGAAGGTAAGCAAGTGGGTGTTGGAGGGCAAGGTGGACACAAGTTGAATACCTAGTTATTCAGTAATTTATGGTTATACTATACTCCATCGGCAATCAAACGGGGATTTATGACAGACGATTGTAAATAAATCGCGAAGTTGCTGGATTAATTTGACATGAGCACTCTTTTCCCGTAATTTTGGTTCTCAAAACAGAGTGACGATTTTTTTTAAGGAGGATGACATTTTCCAGGATCAGATTGCCGGTGTTAAAATCCCAGAAGTTAACTTATTGATCTGAGATTTATGAAGAGATTTATTTTTAATTACTTGCCGAGCGGATTTAATGATTAATTTTAATGAATTTAATTTTTTAATTCCGGACTAGTATCTGGTTGAGACATGGTGTAACTATAGACCACAAAATTGAAAATTGTTTACCCGCTCATTGATAAGTCATGGCGGAGACAGCGGACGAAGTGCATATTATTAAGTAAACGCATTGGAGTTTGGCGGATGGAAACCAAAAAAAGTGTTGGTAAGTAAATTTTAATCAAATATTTTGAAGGTTTTTGACTACGGAGTTAAATGACTTACTAGTAAGCTGGGAGCGTTGCCGCTTTTCAAAATAGTGGATTTTGATATTTAATTTATATTCAGTGCAGCAAATCAGGGTGAATCTAAAGAGCTTCGCTGACCTGTTATCATAAAAGTGGAGAATCGTGTAGAAGCTAAAGCTGGCATTAAGCTGCATAATGAAACGCAGAGCAAAAACCGCAGTATGTTCGCCTAATATTCAGTAAACATCTGGCTTTCGTTTTTTTTAATGCAGACAATAGATCTAATATTGCTCAAGTTAAAATTCTCGAACGTGCTAGTGGCACCCTAATTTATACCAATCCAAAACGAGCGCGCTAAAATGACACACTCACTGATAAGTTTTGAATTCCACTTGAAACTAATGACGCATTCGTCGTAAACTCATTTTATCTGTTTACATACCTCAGCTTCTTGAGCCAGAGCGTTTTTGGCGATAGTCTGGAAGGCTAACTCGACATTGATACCTTCTTTAGCTGACGTTTCATAGTATGGAATATCGTTCTTCGACTGACACCACTGCTGAGCCCGTCTGTTTGAAACCTTTAAAAAATAAACAAACATTTTGCAAACAAATTAAATTGATGTTGAGTCAGCGCTACTCACTTGGCGATTCTCCAAATCGACCTTATTTCCCAGCACAACAAAGGGAAAGTGCTCGGGATCCCGGGGACTGGCTTGAATCAGAAACTCGTCTCTCCACGAGTCTAGATTCTTGAATGAGTTTGGCGCAGTAACATCATAGACAAGCACACAACAGTCGGCTCCGCGATAAAAGGCAACACCTAGCGATTGGAAGCGCTCCTGGCCGGCAGTATCCCAGATCTATAGAGAAGAGGAGGGGAACTTAAATAAGCTTTTTGATAGGGATTACACAGGTTAACGTACCTGCATGGTGACAACTCGGTCATCGACGACGACTTCTTTCGTAAGGAAGTCCGCTCCAATTGTGGCTTTGTATTGATTTGAGAATCTCTTGTTCACATACTGATTCATGAGCGAGGTTTTGCCAACGCTGCTATCGCCCAGGATGATAACCTTCAACAGTGATTTTTTCCTTGTGGCCATTTTTCTTTCGAGTTTATTTGTCTAAACCAAAGGACTGCAAAGAAAGTACATAAATGGAAATTAGATAAAATATATGAAGGCTCCCCTCAAGCGTCCGTCAAATAAAACATTAGCTTGGCTGCACCCACTTAAACCTCTTTCTGAGTCAGATTCTCTGACGAATGCCAACCAGATAGCAATAAGTGCTGTGCTATCGCACTTTGCCTGATCAGGTTTGTGGGTCAGCATCTGAGATCGAATACAAAAGACGCTCTCAGTTGCAGCAGTGTAAGCTGATAAGTCGCGTCCAGTTTCTACTTGTTTTCGTTTCGTTCCTCTCAGCCTGGCTAAAATTTCCATCGATCGACGGCTCGTGTGAATTGATTGTGCTTCGCCAAGGGCGCAGAGCACAGCAGCTCAATTTGATACTTCCTCAAGCTGTTTGCTTTGTTATCTTGTTGATTGTCTCGCACACACACACACACGCAGCCCCTATATGAGTCATTTTATGGTTGTGCGATGCACCCTATCTGATATGGTCATCAGCATGGTGGCCTGGACAACCTCCCACTATTTAGGAAAGTTGCATGCAAAATCAATGGCGAGACATAAAAAATCTAATTTCACTTTCCCTCTTCGTTGCAAGCGTCTCTTGGTTTGTTTTAATTAAATTTTCCAATTATTAGAGCAGCGAGACGGAGCTGGTGCGTTGTTCAAAAGAGAACAAAACATCACAGCAAAAGCAAAGCAATTCCTGACGTAAGTTGTGACGTCTTTGCTAAATAGTTTCAAATTTTCGTTGCTTTGGCCAGCGGAGAACGCAGTAGTTTTGCTGGGTTCATCGAAACGTTGATCGAGCTGAATTCAACGCATTTTCTTGATTATTTATCAACAAATTTTCTATTTTTAATTCCTTTTGTTTGGACGGTGCATCTAATGCTGCCCAAAAAGAACAAAGGCATAGTGGACGTCGACAGCACAACAGGGGATTTTTTTTTTTTTTTTTGACACTTGCTCTGGTGAGGATTTGATTTGTTTTTGTCCAAAAATTTATTTAGGATACTAACTTTTTTTTACACTCAGGCTGGAGATGGTAGGGACACAATTCGATTATGATTTAAATGGAAAATCTCTTGAGGAGAAGAAATTAAAAATAACAACACACTTTTCGGAGAACGACCACTTTGCAACTTTCCTTTCGACTGGGCGAGAAAAAAATTATGACACAACAAAATATATAAAATGGCGTCGCCGTTGTCTGGGAGAGGGTGCGTTCATTGGGTGAATAAATGTAGTAGAGCGGAAATGTTCCAAGGTTTTTTTTATGATAGAGATGTGCTGTCTTATGCCATAAATAACTGAATAACTAGATTTTCAAGCAGCGTCACTCTTGCGGTGTTGCCCTCCAAAACCCATTTGTTTAAGTTTTTTATAAACCTTCAAAACTTTCATAAAGCTTTAAATTTTCGTGTCGGTGGATACTTGCGTGAAGCTGAAACAACAAGTGACCTTATGTGATCAGCTGATTAAAAGCACCAAAACGGAATTGCATGAAACTAACGAATTGACGTATTTACTCACTTTTCTAAACAAAAATTTCAGAGTGTGGGTAAATTCATTTGAGCTTGGGGGCAATGCCTTTACTTGCCCGAAGTATTCTTAAGCCGCGGTGTCACAAGGAACAGGAACAGAAACAGAAACAGAATTTCATAAATTAGCAACGCAAAAAGCATTCAGCGAATTTAGGCGTCAGTTGCTAATGTAGTGGATTCTGTTTCTGTTCCTGTTTTACGTTGCTTGTGACAACGCGGCTTTATGCGGAATAATTTATAGAGATCTCGGGATTTATCCCGTTCCAAGTCGACTGGACTGCGATATATGAATAGACTCGAGTAGAAAAATGTGAACACGAGCCGAGGAGCCCAAGAAGTGACATTTATGTTGTGATGTCACTGACATGGTTTTATGATGTGTGAAAAGCTTTTATCTATGTGAAGAAGGGAAATAGTTTTGTTTGCGTTCATGTGAATGCTAAGATATGTGAGGTACCTACTACCTCACTTTTTTATCTGTCGGTTGATCTGCATATCCTATTTTATACGGACGACTCTACTTACTTATTCTATGTATACACCGGCCTCAAAACTAAGATTAGTGGGAGACAGCTAAAAAAATATCCTTCCAAGATAGGATTTTTTGTCATTTTGGCTCTCAAAAGAGAATTACGATGAAATTTCGGAGGAGCGAGAAAACAATTTCCTTATAAAAATTCCAATAGTAAACGTATTTGCTACAGATCTGTTTTAGTTTACTTTTCCAAATATCAAACGGTTATAAAGGTTTGTGACAAGAGTTAAAATTGGCAGAAGGAAGTGTGTGCAAAGGGTGAATGAGATTTATAAGAGGATTTATTTTTAATCGCTATGCCAAAAGGATTTAAAATCTTTTGTTTTTTAGAATTTGCCCGCGTTAAAGGGCTTATGACTACACTTATAATGAGTTAACATAACGCGAACGCAAGGAATCAGAAGAGAGACAGGAGGGGTACTGGTGCACTTTAGTTTTAGGCTTATCGCACACAGTAATTTGTTAAAGCATCAATGGTTTAGTCACAATCCACGAAAGCAGTGCTCACATCCGCAACTTCTTTAATTTCCCGGGTAGGTAACACACAAACGCTGATTAAATATTTAACTTTTTGCTCTCTAAAATGTCGCCGAAATTAAAGAGTTTCATGGCAGCATTCAAATACAAAGCTCCACGTGTTAAAAAAGTCATTTATGACAACAAGCAACTAAAAAATCTGTGACAAAACACAGATTTAAAAGTTGCCGTAAACTGGTTTCGTATCGGTCGGCTCATTCCGATACAAGCTCATAGGATGCAAAAAGGCAATCAAATCGTTACGTGACTAAAAGTGTCATGTGTGCGATAAGCCTTTGACAACTGAGGACTGTAGTGTCGGGGAAAAACCACCTGAGAAAGTTTGTTCCACAAACGTGATGTTATGCTAATGATAGAACTTCAATATTGCGCGGGTATTGCAGATGATTTTTTTCAGGGGTGGATTGTATGGTAAAACTCGAGACTTACCAGCTTAGTGTCCGGTGGAGACATGGTGTATTAGTTTGCGCAGAGACGCGGATAGATATTCGCCTTCTTGACTACTAAACTCTTGCAAGGAAACAGTATGGTAATTATCTCATTACGCGAGCCAGTAATACACTTGTTTTAAACTGCAAATAGAAAATTCAAACTGGAGTGGAGGTGGCCAAAAATTCTTGTTACACAACAAGAAAATTTAAACGTTTCTATGTAATATGAATTAAAGTATTCCTAGTTTGGCAGTACAACTCTATAAATAATACAACTCTATAAATATAAACTCTATAAGACATCAAACGCGAACAACATCAGTTGAGTGGCATTTTTGAAAATTAATATCTAACCACGACAGAGAAGTAAAAGGGATTTTTCCAATTAAGCTTCAAACCTTTTTAAGGGCCAGTTTTTCAGTGCGAGATCATCAGTTTTTCGGAGTTAAACTGAGATTAGCTCTAGAAATTAGTTTTTTTAATGAATCTAGATCTGGGGTTAGTCTCGAATTAACTTGCCAAATTTAGTGATTTAGTTCCAGGTCAACTTTGGAGAACAGTGAATTTTTTTTTTAAATGTTTTCCCTGTGAAGAATGGCAGTTAATTTGGGTGTTTCTATGAAAAATGAGATCCGAGAACAACTTGAATTTCTTTTTCTGTGTTTTTCTATGTGAAGTGAGAGTTGGGAGAATCGATAATTTCGAGAGTCGAGATTTTGACAGATTGGCGGAGTTATCTCTGCTCTGAGAAACTGTTCGAGGGTTTAACTGCAGATTCGTTTTGTTACGGGATTAACAGATCTGGGTTAAGCTTGGCTTTACTCAGCTTTGGAGAATAGGGCCTAAAAGGGCGTCTTAATGGTATTTTCATTGTGCCCGACCGTGCGCCAGTCTCACAGAGGTTCTTTGGTCTCCTCACCTCTTTCTAGGCCTACAAAAGCGATGTATTCTGACTCTTCTAGTTAGGTCGATTCTGGTGTGCAGCCGTTCGGTACAGTTCGATGACATACCTTCTACTCAAGTTCCTTTCTTTCAAGCTTTTGCAAATAGGACCAAAGAAGTATCCGAAACATTTTCCTATCCAAGCAGTCTAAAGGATTTTCATCCGATTTTGATAAGGCCCATGGTTGGCCACCGTAAAGTGGGACTAGGATGAGAATGAGAGGGTCGATTTACTTGTCCAAGAGATTAATTTGCCACTTGGTTGCCTTCTTAGCGCAAAGAAACTGCGATTTGCAAGAGTTATTCTTAGTTTGATTGCAGCCCAGTTGCCGTTGTCTTGGTTTAAAGTGTAAACCGAAACCAGGGGTGAAAACGGCTAAGGTGATCTACGATAAGTGATGTCACAAGAAACTTGTGACAGCTTTCGATCAATTACCATCAAAATCAGCTGGTACTGGTACCCAGTTTTCAAAAGTTCTGCTTAATTGATGTTTTAGCATACTCTTAGGCTCACTTTCTACATGTATGAATAAAAATCAGTGTTCTTACATCACATGTATAAAATAAAGTAACGATTCGCAACAATATTTTTGTGATCATCTTAAGCAGACGGACTATTATGTTTGATCACATTGACTGTCGCAAATTGTGAAAATGACAGATCAACATAGATCAATTCGCCTCAAGCTTAGTGATGTTTTGCTCAAGATGTCGGTAATGCAATCCTCAGAAATTCAAAACCAAAGTGTACCAGTACCTCTTCTCTCTCATTCTTTCCATTCGAGCTGTGTTACCTAAATTCAATGGTAGCCATAAAGCCTTCAGTGAAAGTGAATTAAAACAAGTGAGTAAGTGCAAGAGTTCGTCTGTGACAAACTTCTATATACCCGACCCTATATACAGTGTAAGACCAAATCTTTTTCTTTTGTCCCGAATTCATATATTATTTTTATAGGCCACGCCCCAAAAGTGGGTCTATGCTTAAAATTAAAATCAATTAATTGTAATTTCGTTAGAATCTGACAAAATGCACTAAACCCGAAAATTATTGCAAAAACCTGTTTTTTCCTACACACGCCCCTTAAAAGTGGGCGGAGCTCAAAACTTTGTATGGAGCAAACCTAGCAAATAGTAATATCTTAAATATTTGGTATATAATTTTTTTTTTCAATTTGGAGTTAACTTTCCGAGAAATCGGGTTTTTAAAGATCTAACATGGTAAAATTGGGCATGGTCGATATTGTGGGAGGTCCAATTTTTGTGGGAGGTCCTAGAGGTTTTGGGCCATTATTGCTCTATACCAAAATTCGGAGCTCCTACGCCTTGTCTAACTTGACCAAAAGGCATTTTGAAAGAAAATTTGAAATAGAGGTTGTCTTACATTGAAGCCAGTAGTTGGCGTGGCCTTCGGCGGACTTAACTAATTTTTAGACTTTGTCTGTACAAAATAAAAACCAAGATATGCTTCAAGTTTAAGCGTCTTAGTTCAATTTAAAAGACCTAAAAACTTCACACACACGGACAGACGGACGGGCGGACGGACGAACGGACGGACATGGCTTAATCGACTCACCTGTTGGCCTCGGTCATATCTCTAAAAGGTCTCTATAAACTATGCATTAAAATGGATATACCATCGGTCGGGTATAAAAACCTAAAAGGGATCGTGGGACCGTGGTAATCAATTTACTAAAATTTTGATAACGACGTTTTTAAGCCCCGTTTTGTTCTTACAATGGCCTTTCCACGGGTCTGAACAGATGCATTCATCAAGCGTAGAGCTATCTGCAGCTTCTAAAAAGATACCGTCCTAAAAGCCCAAACATAATAGACTTGAGCGGGATTAATCTTATGTCGAAATACAACAAAAATCCCACTCAAGTTCTGGCAAAAGATTGTGTTGCCCATAATAGACTTAAGCAAACGATTTGAAAATCATGAGATTTCACTGTGAACGTCTCGAGTATCACATTGCCTTGAAAATTTAAAATCAAGTTTGAAAATCGTGTCACTTTTTCTTAAACTTTGGATGTTAATATCTCCGAAACCGATTGTCAGATCTAAAATACTGTTAAACTTTTGAGGTCAGCGTACAATTCCTGGTATATTCCTTTCTTGCACGAACGTTTGAAAATATATATGGGCTTAAATATGACAATGAGTGAACTTATGACAAACAAAAACAAAACTATAAGCCAACACAAGTTAACGAGAACCTTACGAAACCCAGCATAAGGCTATTATGGTCGTGGCATACGAATCGCGTGGAATGGGAAAATTCGGAAAGCTGACTTAAGCTCATCAAAGTCTATTATGGTTGGGCCTTTACATTTCCATTAATTGGACCCGAATTCAAACTGACTTCATGTATTCTGTCCAGAATTTTTCAGTACATGGCTAATTCTGACGTTTGACAAATCTTAAAAAGCCATATTTCTCGGCTTCATATGTAGCTCCAACTCAATCTGAAAACTAGGATGATATTGCATGAAAAACCAGGCCTTGTTTGATCTTTAAACAATTGGAACAAAGAGATTCTTCTCCTCTTATCTTGTTGAGATTAAGATGAACTGTTGATAGGTAGGCTAACAATAATTCTAGCAGGTGGAACAAGTCACCGATCTATCTAGTGACATGTGTGCCCTTTTTTGATAAAGTCATATTGCCGTAACGAGGAAAGGGTTAGTAGATATAAAGTATTGACACGTTAAACTCGTGCATCCCTAATTGTATAATTTATGGCCCAGAAGATAACCTGCCCCTCTTGGTTGTGGCTGTAGTATCTTTCAATTGAGATCTTTTTCTGTCTGTCCTGTCTATATAGCATTGGCAAAGCAGTTGTCCCTTTACCATAATGGCAAATTTGCCTCTTGTAGGTAGCCTTTAAGGAAGCCCAATAAATTTCCTGAAATGGATTGCAGGTTTAAAAAAAACTTAACGTCTCCCCAACGCGTTATCGAATCACGAAAAGTGTGGAACGCGACAAAGAAATCGTGAAACCACGAACTAGCGAAATAATTTTGTGTCCCTCTACGAGAGTGTGAATGGGAGACGATTTGGCGACAAGGGTTTTCATAATGTGCCTTGTGGTGACTACGTTATACCTATCCTATATGTACTACTTACAGCAGAGAAAGGTATAGATGTCAACTATTTGTTGTAGCTGTAGGTAGGGTGTATATGCTCAGGACAACGGTAAGATATTGAAATCTGGTCCTAAATCGTTATTGAGTGCACTCTTCGTTTAAAAATAGTGACCATAGCAACGAAAATACAGTCGCCTGTATATACCTGCTAACAGCATGAATGAAAGAATATGAAAAAAGCTACACTCGTTTGATATGACATTCGTTTGACAGACCTGCCTGTAAATCTGACGTCATGGGATGGAACTGTCATTTTGTACTGTCATTTCGAATCCAATAACGAGCCTAATATGCGAAGAAGCCATATTTCTTCCGTAGTGTTGTAATCTTATGTTCTGTGATATGTGTGCTAACAGTTTCCTCTGATTTTGACAAGCTGAAAGCTTCAAAACTCGATCTTAGAATTTTAGCAATGTCACTATTATTTGTATAAGCCCTCAAAAATGTTCCTGCTTTACAAAATGTTCAAGAAGCTAACACAAAGTAGGCAAAAAATAGTACACAAGGCAGTAGGGCACAATATGGTGCCCTATCTGCATTTATATGACTATAATAATAATAAAAAGCGCCTTACTGCATCCTAATTACAGTTATTTAAATAAACAGCACACGATTTTTGTATTTATGGCCACGAATAAAGCGCGCGAAAGGAGGATAATTTTGTATGCTTAAAGGATCGTCCACACTGCGCGATCCTCGGCAATTTGTCTGTACAGCGCGTCGCATTGCCCTGTCGAAGAGGCGAGAGGCTTATACGAATATGTTTCGTACAACGGATTACATGCGCTGTCTGTCAGTGTGTCTATACGTCAGTCCAGGCCACATCAGAATGTGGTGGCACAGAGGGCAGTATAAACATCGCAGTCCATGGGCGCACCATCATCAGTAGGTATACCAGGGCATTTCAGGAGTGAGCCTAATAGGAGGATAATGATCCGCAGGATATAAAAGGGGAGTGCAATCAAGTCATGATTAAGGTACGCCCCCTAATTTTGCGTAGATTGACTTCACACAAAAATTATATTCACTGTGCACGACGAACGCCGAGCTTATAAGGGATAGTCCGCCACTCTGGTCCTCGTGATTTGGTGGGGTACACAAATATTGTTGGAACATTGAATGGGCGCTGGCACACTTAATTAGCCTTTGTATGGGTTTTGTGAGCCCAGGTTTGTCAGATTCTTTTTGCATGTAGGTACTTGAATGCATCTGAAATTAGTGGGCAAGTGTATCTGACAGATTAACTTTAGCAGGTTTTGGAGAGCTGGTGTTTAAGTGGCGTTAAATAGAGAGTCAATAAAGGTAAGCCTAAAATTTTACGATTACATGTTATTTTATACCATACTTCTCCACCGGCATATAAAAGAGGAATAGCGGGAGACGATTAAAAACTAATCCCAAAGTGGCTCCACCGGACAAATCTATGATTAATTTGACACGAACACTCTGTTTCTGTCAATTTGGCTCCAAAAGAGGGTGGCGATCTCATTTCGCAGGACCGAAAAACGATTTACGCTGTAAAATTCAAAATAGAAAACGTACTTGTGACAGACCTGTCGTACAGAGACTGTTTCGGTTTACCTTTCTGATACCTAAACTGTAACAAAGGTGCAGAAAATAGGTTTGTGAATAGGGTGAATGGGGTTTATGGCAGGATTTGTTTTTATTCGCTTACCGAGAGGATTTAAATTTCTATGATAAATTTTGATGCTTGGAGTAGATTTAATAAAGATTTATTGTTTTAATTCTTACAATAAAGATTTATGTTAATAGGAGTATAATTCTATATAATAAAGTTTAAATTAATCGCGGATTAGTGCCTGGTGGAGACATCGTATAAGCTTGCATTAGAGACTAGAAGTAAAGTTAGAATTTCAAATGACATAATAGGTAAAGTTATACCATCTTGAAAAAAGCGTCAATGTCACTAATTTATCATAACTGATTGATCAGAGTTTGTTGAGGAAAGTGGCGAACTTTTTCTTTCAGTAAAATACATCTGACATCACACAAATGTCAATTTTGGACAGTTGAAAGATTCTGTTAATCAAAAGTTATGGCCTTTTCGGTTGGCGATCACCAGATAAATTTCAAAATCGGCCCTAATTCAGCCAAGGCGTTTTTCTCCCGGATTGGGACTAACATCCGAGCTCACTTTTGGAGGCGTGGCCTATACAAATACTATATGCATTCGGAACAAAAAATTTTAAGGTTTTGTGTTACACGGTATACATATAGGGTCGGGTATATGCATAGAAGTTTGTCACAGACGAACTCTTGCACATATTTTTAGCATTAAGCTAGGAAGGCATGATTAAGTCTACAACTTTCTAGTTGATCGAAACATAGGGTTGGATTTTTTTAATAGTAATTTATGTTTAATGTGTGATTTTTGCTCCATATAAAAAGGAACTTTGTTTGTCATCCTACACTGAAAATACCAAGAGACGTCAAACTCTTAAAAGCTCTATTCTATACAAGCGACAAATGACATTTATTCAACTTGACACATCGTTGGATGATTGTGTGTCTGGTTTTCTGGTCTTCTGGTTTTAATTCTGGATTTTCGGACAAAAGCAAATTTTTCTTTTTCCAGAAAAGAACACGGTCAAACTTGTGTCAAGAGCTCAGTTTCAGGAGAGTCCCGGATGCTTTCGGACAACCAACCGAAAAGGCACATTAGATCAAAGGAAATTCCACAAAGAGCATGAATTGTAATAGATTTGAACACAAAAAAGAAGATTTGACAGGTCTTTAACCTTAAAGGCTATGTCAGAAAGCTGCATTGTCGTTTGCTTTGTCACGTTACCTTCCCGTCGCCTTACAATTGCGTTGAAAATAGAAATATAACATTCGAAAAACGATTAAAAACCAACCATACAAAATGCCAACAAATCAACAAATGAACACAAACCACCGCGAAAGCAAACAATTCCAGGTTCACAGAAACGTCAAAGCGCACGCAAAAAGTCATCGTGTTAAATTTTCCTGTTTTCTCAAAACTTTTTTACTTAAAAAAAACGTAAGGACGGGTGGTCGAAGCAACGTTGTGTTAGCTCCTATTGAATTTAATGTCTTTGAATTTAAGTTGTCAAATCAACGTTGGCGCAACGCTGCTTTGTGTCTTTTAGCCCTTAGCTTTGACATTGATATGCTTTTATGAAAGGCTTATAGAGTTATCCGCGTAATTATCTCGCTCGCACCTCTCGTTCTAGCCTTCGGCGAAATCCGTTCATTTGGCATGAAAACAATAAAATGGTTGCAAGGGGTAGCCTTGTGCGCGAATGAGGTAAGGTTTAGGTTTTCATACAAAGTGATGAAAAGTGACTTTTTGGCGAAAAGCTCTATTGGGTGAAACCTAGCTGGCGTAATAAAAAATGGAGCAACTTCTGCGGGGTGTTGTTAATAAAAATATTAATACCGACATCGACGATGAGCTTGAAAAAGAGTCAAAGTTTACAAAAGAATAAATCTATATTAGAAGCTCAATGAATCTTTCATCAAACTTGCTACACATGTAAAATTTTCAAGTGTAGATCCCTCTAAAAGAGGAGGATAACAAAAACTGCCCATTATGCATTGTTCCTTTGCTTTATGCATCAAAATGACGAGCAACCTGGCGCATATGGTAGATGCTAGTGGACAGCTCTTGTCGATCCGCATTGTTGATACTGTTGGCTGCTGCTGCCGTTGATGCTTCGGCCTGGTAGATGTATTGCTCATCTCAAGAAGCTATTTGTGGTGCGGGCAAATCGTGCAAGATGAGATGATTTGACCATCTCTCGCGAAGAGGTTTATTAGACGATACTTTGCTTATACACAGAGTGCACTGCGCACCGATGTCCATGGGTGTATTAAGAGGAAATCTCTTCGCGATATAATGGCGCTGCTCTGAGATTTCCGAAGCGCCAAAGCCAAACTCCTCCAGAGTACCCAGAGCAGACGAGATGCACTCGTCCGAAAATCGCATCGCGAGTTCGGGGTGAACGAGGCGAATTATCGCGGTGTTTTGTTTATTTTTATGCTATAATTTAACCCATAATTGCACGCCAGCGGGTAGAATTTGTAACTAAACTGCAAATTAGCAGCCAATTCAACAGCCGATTAATAACTATAATTATTTTGGCTTTAACTGACGATGGTGAGATCGGTGTGGAGCTCCTTGTGTGCTGGAGCAGGACGCTTTGGCTGATGCTTCCTCACCATACCTACCATCAGCACACACAAGAATCCGCAAGCTGAAATGAATGAAACATCTCGAATGTCTTGGTTCGTGATGCACCAGGAGGGCTGATGAGATGGTGCAGCAAATAATTCGCTCGTCGTCGTCGGTCGTATATAGTTGCTGGTCGTTGTCGACGTCGAATTTATTAGGAATGGTGAAAATTATGTGGTAATTGTATGCGCATTGTACAATTTTGTTGTCGGCCGGAGAATTCGTTGTGATGAGAAGCGAGCTGCACGGGATGGTTTTAGGTTATTTAACCCAAAGGAGGCATCGTGCTCTCATTAATTGTGGACATAACCGATTGTCGATGATTGGAGGTGGGTTTTCCCGATATATTATGATGTTTTCTAAGGAATTTCAGTTGAACATTAAAGTGTGGTTGGCATATAATAGTATCTTTTGACAGTATAACGAATAGAAGGTGATCTTTTATTTATGGGTATCTCATTTTAGTTGTCAAATAGTTGGGTTTGTGTGTGTGCAAATATCATGTGTAGATTCTAGTACATTTTAATTATATGTGTCTAATTTTGATGACAGAGTGAGTCATGTCAATAATGCTCATATGACACTTAATTTTTTCACTAATTAAAAAAGATAAAATGTCATCGGTACTGTAGGTAAAAAATGACAAATAGATTTTAGTGATACAAATGACGGGTGATCAAATAATAAATCAAGCCGCCAAAATTGTTAACATATCGTGTGGAAATGTATACTTTTCCCACAGGTGTGTGTGCGATACATGTGCGAACTCGAGAGCAAGGAAAATATAATAAATCGGTAGCTGCATAAAAAATACAATCGGATTTTCAATGGAACATTTTGTTTCGCAGATATCTGCATCTAAAATTGTGTTAAAAGTGACATACTTTGCAAATTTAATTTGAAATGCTCAATACAATGTGATGGCCGTTTCACATCATTCAGCGCAAGAGCATCAAACCAGAGCAGCAGCGAAAATGCGAGGCTAGAGAAATCGGTTGTTACTGCACAATGAGAGCGAGAACCCGCGACGACTGTTTTGACTGCACAGTGACAAAACATAAATTTTGTATTTGAGTGAATAAACATAAAATTTGTCGACTTGATGAATGGTTTCTATTTCTCAAGTATTAGCTTCGACAAAAAAATCGTTTATTCACAGCTTGTTGACAACTTACAATAGCGATTAACACGATAATCCTCGACCTCGGCGAGGGTTTTTAAATGTTTCAAAAAGGTCGGCGTGCGACACAGCGATAACGCCGGTGTTGTGTTATGATCCACCTCACACATTGCCATTGATTGAAGTTTCTTTGGCAGCTCGCCCTAGACTCTCGCTCGCTCTCTTGCTCTTAATGTGAAACAGGCATGATTCTCGTGACGTTCTCAGTATTTTTGCACAAAAGATCATTAGCCTTTTACTCACAAACGTTCGGCTCAAACTTTAACGGCACTTTAAACCTTCAACCTTTAAACCTGTAACTAGCCCTAAAAACATTTTTTGCTTCGGACGTTAGTTCAAACTTTGAATGTCGTTAAACAAGCACTGTCAAGCCGGGCATAGGTAAGTGTATTTAACGTTTTTGACAGGTCCAGACGCACCCACGTCACGTTCGCTTTTAGTCAATGAAACAGGTTGTGTCTCTGTGACAGATGACAGCGGATTCGAGAAGCATAGTGTCACAAAATTTGTTTTTAATTGCCTTTTTGGTGATCCCGGATCAAGGTGTTCTTCTCTCGGATTGGGGCTGTACATCCAAACAGTCAAACACGTTTTTCTTGATTTTGAAGTTTGTCTGGCGTTGTATTTGTGAAGCACAAACTATTCTAGAGGGGACATATGACATTTATCCAACTTGTCTCATGCGATGCATGATTGTGTGAGTGCTGAAAAGCGAAATTTGCTTCTGGTTTTGAATCCAGAAGAGGAAGAGAAATTTGCTTCTGGTTTTGATTCCAGAAGAGGAAGAGAAATTTTCTTCTGGTTTTGATTCCAGAATAGGAAGAGATTTTTGCTTCTGGTTTTGATTCTCGTTTGACAGTCCCTCCAGAAGAGGAACTGTCAAACGAGTCCAAGAAAACAGTTTCAGGAGAGTGCAGAATACTCCTGGATGACCAACTGAAAGGGCCAATAGTGTCACAAAGTTTGTTTTCAAGTTCCAGGGTCGCTTTGACTACTAAAACTGAGCACAGCTTATGGTAAGTTTTTACTTGTTTTTTTGTAGGAAACAAACGATGTATTTTTAGGTTATGATTTGAAAAATAGTGTGTCTAATAGGCAACTATAAATTGATGTGTCATTGAATAGACATTATGACTGACAAAGAACATAACTGCCATAATTTGCCACTTCATGCTTCATGTTCAAAACATGTGTTCGAAAACAAACTATTCCATCCATGTTAAAACTTTTCAAGCAGCAATAGAAGGTATCTACATCCCCTACCTTATGTTAAAGAAAACGATTCCAGTGACGATCGTTGAGATGATTTCTGAACCCATATCCTGCGATTTAGCTAACTTAATGGAACCCAATTTCGTTTCCAATCCGCAAGAACATCACCATCATATAGACATACGTGCATTCTGCATCGAAAACGCTGCGTGTTCCATACAGTTGGCGTTTTACTTGCCTGTTACTTCTGGCCAGTAACACTGTGGCGTGGACGCACACTGGCTGCGGCTGGTCTTCTCGGTCTTGATGGCTGTGCGCGCACGCTGGTGTAAGCCCCCCATCGAGCCCCAAACACTTTAATGCAAAATGTTTTATTTATTAGCATTGTTAGGCGTTTTTATAAATGTACGAAAATTATTTGCTCGATGTGTACATCAATAATACATCCCGCCGGCAGTTTCGTCCTTTTTCTTGTATACGTGCGTGTGTATATCTCCACCGGTGTGCAGTTATGCTTCTTGTAGGCTATAAAGTTTCGAATCGTCCTCGCTGTCGTGCATGATTTGTGAAACGACCAAAATCCAACACCGAAGACCGAACTTCACAAGTTCACAGATGGGGTTATGACAGGCATTTATATGTGCATCAGACTTAAGTAATTGGGCGCAAGGAATCCGTTTCCGGGTGTAAGATTTTTGGGAATTTATGCGACAGTTATTGGTCGCACCTTTGTTGACGTGAGCGCTATGCCGGCCGCGACTGCGCGGTCGAAAAGGTGTGATCGTAAATAATTGTCGCTTACTTGCGCGAATGAATAATCCCAGAAGTTATGACGTTTGTCAATTTATGAGTCAATTTGTTATATTTTTCGTAATAACTCGCGAATGGGCCATTTCTCATTGAGGTTGTGTGCGGGCAGAAGGTAGGTATGCACCGGAGGTATATGAGTCAACAGAGGCAGTTTGCCAGCGAAAAACAACACATTAGTTACGTTAATACCTTTGGCAGCAATGACAGTGTCCTTTGGCCAGGGGCCAAACGAATTTTCGCAAACATTAATTATGTGTTCCTTTTCAAATAAGAAGCTAAACAGTGTCCTCCAGGAGCATAATTCTACGGAAAATATGAATCCTGTCGTGTCTTGCACCGCTAAACGTGCGGGTAGGTTTGTGCCAAATGTTGATTGCTCAAAATATTTGGCTGTCATCCAGACTTTTTGCTATGGCGACTTTTAAGTACATATCATGGTGGCAGAAATGATGTGGCAGAAATTCACTGGAGGTATTTACAACCTCACTGGCCGATCACCTTGAAGACAACTCGTAAATTATCCATTCGTCTTCAAAATGTCAAGAAATTAATTCGTAATTAATCAAATGTCAAGGTCCAAGAGAGTTCTGTTCGCTCTAATTACATGGATGGCATTTAACTGGGCCGTTGATGATATCCTTGCGGTCTTATTTCGATGTTGCGTGAGCGAATGGATACTTTGTGCCGGTTTTTTTTTCAGCTGGGAATCAGACTGCAGTAGGTATATAATGATAGGCTCGTGGTGATTATTTAAAGTGAAATTAGTTGATGTAACATCACCTAGGTATATATGCCTATATCATTATAGGTATGCATAAAGGTTGGGCGGCCGTTTTATTCCAACCGAGATGGTCTCGACTCAGGATGAACGAGGATCATTAAAAAGCCATTAATCTTCATAGCGTTGCCCTGAGGACACATTGCCACATGAGATGCGGTATAGACGCTAGCTCTAGAACATTGCTCTCTAATTGGAAAATTGAAGGGTTTTCGTTTTTCAGCTCTGTGGGTTTGCGAGTCATTTAAAAATGTCAAATGGCCAGATATTGAGGTTCATCGTTAAATGTACTACCTACGTTATACCTAAGTTCAACTCATACAAAATGGTTTGGCATCACTTTTTTCCAAATAAAATTTTGACAGGTTAAATTCAGTTTGAGCTTATCCGAGATTTCGAGTTTAACCTAGTTTAACCTATAAAGGCCGGTTTTTCAGCGCAGAAATAAGCCCAGCTTAAAGCAAGATCTGTTGATCCCGAAAAAAAAACGAATCTGGACCCAGCGAGCAGTTTTAGGGTGCAGAGTTAGCCCCGTCCATAAAGTGGTCAAAATTTCGACTCTCGAACTTCACATAGAAAAAATAAGAAGTTCGAGTTGTTTGTTTTTTTTTTTCACAGAAACACCCAAAACATGTGCCAAGTTCAAATTATGTTGTCCAGAGTTTGACACGGGATTAGTTAAGCCGGGCGAGTTAAGCCGAGATTAATATCAGATCAACACTGACTGAAAAATCAATTGCTGGAGCTATTTCCAGATAAGCTCCGAAACTCAGATGAACTCGCACTAAAAAACTGGACCTAAATGGGGATTTCCAGTTACTTTTGAGCCGTGGTAGATCTGGACTTCAAGTCTTTCACCAATTTTGGTGGGCATAACTCGGATTAGCTCTGGTGAACAGCTCAAACTTTTTTTTCTTGTTTCTATGCGGCATGTGATAGTACAAATTGAGTAAGTTGATCGAAATAACCTTTTTCATGTTTCAGTGGAAAATGGCATCTGAGCAGCGTCTGGTGAGCAACTCAAATTTCTTTTTCGAACTGTCATTTTCCATGACATTCAACTTTCTGTTATGACAGAAATGAAAAATGACAGTTTATACTTCCTAATCGATAATTTCGGTTAACAACATAAAACCTTCCTTCTAGGTAAGACCCAGTTCCGACCAGTATCAAAAAAAGACGGATTTAGCCAAAGATTAACTCTTATGGCATGGATTTTTGGAAACATACAGGTATCTTGTTACATCAATGGATAAGCTTTAAAAGTAAAGTGTGGTTGAGATCTTCACATCTTTTATACATCTCGTGTTAAATAAAAAACAGAGCAATTTTACAGTAGTTAAGATTTTAAAATTGTAACCCGTGTTTTTTTTTTGCATACCTACTGACATTAAGCCTAATAGGTTAACGGGTTGATTATCATCTCGTCACCTGATTTCAGATGCAGGCTGCTAAAAACGGCAACTTGTCAAATATTTTTCAGACAATTTTGAACTTCTGGGCTATTGTTGGCAAACTTGCCATTGCCATTATATTTGGTTTGCTAACCCAGGGCTAACACTGCAGATGTCTTGTTCGCATTTCTTGTGTGAATAGTGAAGTGAAGATCATCGATAACTTTAACTGAGTAAGACAACACTGAACAAAAAAAAAACTGCTCCAAAGGCCATTAGTTTACCCCAGGTTAATTTTTATCTGCCATGGTTTTTCCTTGTTAAATTTTTACTGACAAATCATTCGCAATCAAATAAGATGCACTCATAACTCGGATAGTGGATAAAGGAAATGACATTTAGTGCAGAGTCGACAGAGTCGGATACGACAGTAAACGTATACTGTAACCCAATCCATGGTTTAACTCTAAATCAACTGAAGATTTTGACATCAGCTGTCAGTTTGTGATAGATATACAAATGAGTTCATTTAGCAATATGCCTCCAGCAAGCGATCATTGATCTTAATATCCGTCTGCCACAGCTTTCTAGTGCTGTAAAATAAATTTTCCCAGACCTCATAAGGTTATCCTACTCCAAAGACCGTCTCTTAAGACCTTTCTCCCTCGTTTTTCTTCTCCTTCAGAAATCATCTAATTGGTTACATCTTGTTGATTGCTATTAGCAATGATTTTGTTGGTTTCTTTCTGTTCGACTCGATTCATACTGTGGAACCCACCCATATACCCCAACTTTTATTTGATTAATCTATCACGAAGGTAATTTTTCATTTGATATATCTCAATTATAAGTCGATGCGATGTCAAAATAAATCAGCGTCCGTGCGCAATACTCGCGCCATAATGATTGTACCAGAGTGCGGTTGAGTTTCCAATTTCCCTTCCCTTCGTCGTCGTCGTCGTCGGACATTGACTTATTGACAGAATGATTGCCCTAGAATTATGTTTGTTTTTGCCGTCTTGACGGTTGTTGTTAGCTTAAATATTTCGCGATCAATAACATTATGGATTTTTTTTAGGCGAAATCATGTAGCGTGATTAAGATGCATAAATCTTAGGGAACTTATGAGTATAGGCATATGCCTACAAACTGTCTGTAATTGGTATTGTAATTTGCATGCAAATTGTCACTGAAGTTTTTATTTGAAAAGCATTTTATTGGGTTTGAAAATGTAATGATTGATGCGGTTGAATCTGAATGTTCAATCGTCTGAAGGTTCATCGTAACCTGATGTGTCAGAATTACTAAGGTGAGGGGAAGCGTCAGTGTGGTGGCCACTGTTGAACCTCAGTTTTATTTTGAGAAATAAAATTTGGGTTAGGTTAGGATAAACCAAATGAAAACAGGCACTAAGAATTCGACCCTTTTTACCCTGCAACGAAAAGTAAATAGAAAAATTCGGAACCTCCCAAACATAATTTCAAATCCCTTTGACGAGGTTTTCTTTGACGTTACTTATATTTCTCACATTATGTTGATTGCAACTCAGTTAATTGTGAATGTCGAAAATTTTTGAAGTTTTTGAATTTTGACAGTTAAGGCCCGTCAGCCATTTCTGTGACACAGTGTGGAACTCATTTAATAGCAACCAATTGTCTTTTATTTCTCGGTTCCAAACTAACTGTGCCTTATGAGAACTCGTAAAAGTTTTAATCTAATATAATGTTTCCACCGGCAATAATACGAGGATTAGCGGGAGACGATCAATAACATATCTGACTGTGGTTTCACTCCACCAGACAAATATAGGATTATTTGACATGAGCACTCTTCTTGTGTCATATTGGCTCTTAAAAGAGAGTGACGATGTCATTTTCCAGGAGCGAAAAAAGATTTCCGTTGGTAATATTCCAAAAAAAGTAATTCTGACAGATTTGTCATACGTGTTAAAGTGTCCTTTTTTGATTCTCTAACTTCTAAAAAGGGTTGACAAGGCTGAATGAGATATATGAGGGGATGTATTTTTAACCGCTTGTCGAGAGGATTTAAAATTGTATGGTTAATCGCGTAATTTGTAGAGGATTTAATAAAGATTTATATTTATCACGGATCAGTTCCCGGTGGAAAGATCGTATAAGCGAGCAAAATTGGGTTAAGTGTTCAAATTGTTATATTTAAAACTCAACTACTTTTGCAACGAACTACTTTTTTTATTGAACAGCAACAATATTAATTTAAATTAAAACTATACTAATTTAACTTCCATAGTTAGAATTCAACATTTTATTTCAATTCATCACTTTTTTCTTGTGCTTTACGATGTTCGAAATTCAAAGACTCAAGAACAGTTGTCTCTGTCAGAGCGTCCGGTAATTTCCCATTGAAAATCGAAATTCAATTATCAAATGTCAGTTTACTGTTATCTGACTGAATTGACAGTTGATAGTTGGGTATGTTCGTTGGGTGTGTCGATGCGTGAGTTCAGTGACTCTTGCATATATTTTCTCGTCTTGAGATGGGAACACAATTCTTCCATTGAGCATCGTCAAAAAACATTCAATTCACCCTTTTAAGATGTCAGCAGTCTATGGTTAAAAATTTCCTCTATATAATCAATTTTAACAAAAAACAAATTTCCAATTCAGCGCCCTCTATGCAGCCATAAATATACATCGCTGTTCTTCAGCGCCCCCATCAACAGTGTAATCGAGATCACAAGACATCTCTCTGCTTGTCGTTCCATACATTTTATCACTCCCTGGCTAGCACGAAGCAAAGGATGCAATTTGTTTGAGTTACGGCGCTTGAGAGCACACTTTAAGGGTCCATTGTATTCCAATCAATGCAACGTAATGTGAATGTATTGTCTCAAAGGTTTGCTTCCCGCTCTGATGGCTAACAACAACCGCATCGTTTGCGAGGACCAACAGGAGGCATAAAGGTACGAAAACAATCGCAGCTCGTCATGTGATCATGTGACCTGTCGGGCTGAACTAATTTTTCGATTTTGTAACATGGCTGGAGAATGGCGGCTGCGGCGGCGGCGGGCCAGTCCTTCGATCGAATCCTCTGGTAATGCGCGCTCTGTTGAATGTGTTTTAATTTGTTGCTTTGCCTTGGCGTCGTCGTTGTCGCTGTCTTTACGGTGCGCCCCGAGCAGTTTCGCCGATCAAGCGGCCACTTTTATGGGACAGGTCAATATGTAGATTTGTTTTATTGCGCCTGTTCGTATGACTTCTCGAATGTAAGCTGTTGCAAGCGCTGGCTTTAGCAACATCTCGCAGGCACAGATAGCATTTGCGATAAACTTGTGCAAAATTCAAAACATTTTGACAACACACAAACATTAAGTGTGTTGGTATGGCATTTTTAGAGGTGCTCTGCCATGTCACTTTGTTCACCATACGTGTGGTTAAGCTACTTGTTGTTTGTTTGTATATATCTACCTGCAAGGTATTGGTAGTCGATGACATTTTGTTCTCTGATTGTGAGGACTGTGGTACACAATATCTGACATTAATGGCAAACAAATGATGTGCATACATGCGTACTTGCATGACTGACTCGGCATAACAAATAAGATTTTTTGTAATACTTAACAAAAGTTTAAAGGAACTTGAAGTCTTTTCGACCAAAAGGGTCATTCAATTTCAACTCGACATTTTCACTTGCCACTGACGTAGCCAGATGTAGGTAGGTGGGTACTGTCAAAACTCGTGTGCAAATTTCTTCATCGTATGACTATTAACACAGGTTGAACTCCAAGGAAATGTAATTTTTTTTAGTTTAAAGCAAAGTTTATCGAGTCTAAAACAATAAATAAATAAATAGTCTAAAACAATAAATAAAACCCGGTTTGACGTTGCCTTGGTGTGAATGTGTCAAGAGGGTTTAGAAATGCTTTTCTTTCATTGCTTATTGGCTTTCCGTAAGGACTAAAATGAGCTTGAACCGCTTGTGTAAACGAACATAAACGCCTATGACCTAAGTCTTAATTTTTTCAGACTATGGTAGTAACGGTCCTTTCTTACTTCTTACCTAGGGTGGGTAAAATCTGTAGATAGTGTAAAGAGCAGCAGAATGAAAATATTAGCGCAGACGATTATTCGAATACAAACAAATTAACACCGTAGGATAAACTGGATTTATAATTTGAAAAGTTTACTTCAAAGTATTCACACCCAACTCCAACTAGCTTTCGTTTGACGTTTCTTAACTTTCTGTTGTGGTATCAAATGGTTGCCTTTGAGCCTATATATCCATTTGAAAAATCTCCTGTGTTTTTGATAATGGCTGTACCACAAACTTTTATGGCTTTAGCGGTTGTAGACATACTCATTAAAAGGTTTTAAAAATAACCACGTTTAGTTATACGTTATTTCGTGAAAACTCAGTTTTCGGTCTAGTTAAAAAAGGTCAAATTCCTGGGTCATTTAACCAACCCCAAGATCCTTCTTTTCTGAAATTTTGAGAAGAGGGGTGTTTCGAGTTGAGTAATAAAAGTTTATTGGCCAGCACTTTCTAGTAAAAGAATGAAACTGACATTTTTAATATTAAGGAATAACTGGTTCCGAGAGCACCATTCATGCAAGTATTCAACGTTCCTTGAAAGCTGGAGGCTGTCCGCTTGCTTTTTGATGTACTTTTGGACACGACCAATCAAGTCGGATTTCAATCATTTAAAAAAGAGTAAGTGGAACCCTAATGACTCGAGGTTATTCAAAAGAACTAAAAAATTTACCCTGTCGAAGGCTTTAGCGAAGTCCCTGTATGTCTACGACGTTACATTGAAAACCATCTTCGAGAAACTTAGAGACATAAGTACAAAAAGTCGTCAAATTTGATACTTTTGATTTCCCGGCTACAAAACGGTGTTGACACAGCGAGATAAACTCTTTAAGAAGGATAACGAGCTTTTCGTTGATAATTTTTTTGAAAAGTTTTGGAATGGCCGACAGCTTGCTTATTGGGCGATAGTTTGAAACATCCGGTTTAAGTCTAGACTTATGAATAAGAATGACAAACGAAGCTTCCCAAACGCTGAGAAAAATACCTTTTTCGAGAGAAGCATTGAATAATGAAGTTAATAGCTCTAAAAGAGCAAAAGCACAATTTTTCAGCACGATTGGTTACATGCCGTCAGGGCCAGAGCAAAGCTACTGGCTCCTTTAAGTTTTCTTAAGGGCATCTGAACATCGAAATTCTTTAAATAAAAGACCAGAATCTAGATTCCCCTAAAGTCGAATATCTCATCTAATCGAAAATCTAATACAAACTTGTCGAACAAATACGAATGTCCAAACGAACACCACTTTTTGATTGCTCAGCACATGGTGCTGAGCGCAGAACCACAATGCACGTAGCTGTAGTACCTATGTAGCGGTATAGTAGTAGAAGTCGCGAAAGGCTGTGGTGCTACACCTAAAAGTTTTGACAGCTCTTACAACCGCTGTGGCTACACCATTGTGGTGCTACCGTGAACGTGGAATGTGAAACAGCTGATCGGTTTTGTTTACAAAATAGAAGAAAAACTGTTTTTCTTGCAAGTTGATTTAGTTTCGGTATGTTGTTCAATAAAAAAAATAAAGGCTTGATTCTTTTTGATTAATTCTTGATTAATTGTTTTAATTGCAGATAGTAGATGGGGGAAAATGTAAACAAATTTTGATGCGAGAAAGGCGAGGCATTCTTCGTAATAAATTTGACAACTATTGTCAAAGTCACCGAAACGTCAACGTAATCTAGTACAATTTACGATGTGAAAGCCTTAATTTGATTTTTAATTGAAAAGCTCAGTAGCTGGATTCTGGCTGTCCACCCCGAATGGTAGTACCTACAGTAAATATTAGAAAAGCTATGTTTGATTGAACAGGGCAACTATTTTTTGCGGTTCTATCGCAAATTGGAATAAAAACAGGGGTGGAATCGGTTATGGCTATCTGTGATATTCACATTTTGTGACAAACAATTTTGTGATTAACAAAATAATACGTCTGCGTAAGGAGATCACAAAAATATTGTTTCGAATCGTTACTTTATTTAGGCTTGTGGCGTAAGAACACTGATTTTTATTCGTACATGCGGAAAGTCAGCCTAAAAATAGGCAAAATTACCAACTTACCAGAAGGTTTGAAAACTGGTGAACAGCCTGATTTTGACGGTGATTGATCGGGAGCTGTCACAAGAAAATTGTGATGATCACAGTTTACGCAGACGAATTTTTGTGATTTGTGGCATCACTTATCATAGATAACCTTAGCCGACTCCACCCCATGAATACGTCGGGAAAACCCGTGTGCACAGTTTTGTTATTAACCCCGTTTTGTTACAAATCGTGAGTTTCAAACAGTAATGTGATTTCATGGAAACTCAGTTATCAGTCTAGTTAAAAAAATTCAGAAAATCCTTGGTTGAACTTGGTCTTAAAATCAAGATTAAGTCACTGGAAACATGCACAGGCCTGGTGTCAAAGGACGGCTCTTTTTTATCATTCCTCCATTTTTTTGTTTTTTAATATTAATAGACGGGGTGAATACCGAATTCGATTATCGAATCCCAGATTGCTGTTATATGACATGCATAAAATTTTTCGATTAGTGACTTCAGTCTTCAGTGAATCACTCCTTAAGGAGTGAAATAATGCATCTGAAAATGATTCTATTTTCTCGCAGCAGAGTTATATTGTAAAGTTTTTGCCTTAGTTTCGTCGAAAAAAACTCTATTTAACTTTTATAATCACCCAACGGAACACTTATTTACCAAACAAATTAATTTAAATTCAAATCAACTTAATTCAACTTCGCTACTTAAAATTCAACACTTTATTTCAATTCGATCGCGTTTTACTTTACTATCGATTTCTAAAATTCAACGTTTAAAATATCCCGTACGAGCCTGTCACCCATGTATTAATACAAATTAAGCATCTTCTAGTACGTTCCATACTTCCTCTTTGGCAATTTTCCATTGCTTCTCTTCCGCTGAATTCCATTGAGGAAAAATTTTCGATATCGAAATTCTTACTTCGAATATCAGTTTTCTGTGAGCTGACTGAAATGACAGCCGGGTGTGTTCGTAAAGTGAATCGATAGGGGCATTCAACGACTCCTGCATGTCGTTTTATTTCTTGTCGCCACAAAACTCAGTTCATTCCTCGATACAGGCACACACAGTTGCACCTGATAACCCCATACGCAAAGCTTATGTCGCTGCCAATTAGAAGTCATTAACCTATAGCCTTCATTGTACTGTAGTATATTTTAAGGTTTTAAGGGAATTAAAAACCAATTAAAATTGTGTGAATAAACTTTCAACTAATATTTGACATCATGTGCAGTAGCAAGAAGTAAACTTTAATTGAAGATTAAACTTTTATGCAGGCTTGACCGACAGGCAAGTCTTTACTGGCTGCCTCTCCCTTTTTTCGAAATTCAGTCTGGAAAGGAAATAAATAAATCCCAAATGCCCAAACGCATATATGCTGACGTGCAATCTCGTCCATCAACTACCTGTTTGTATAAATTTGTTAACCCACCAACATAATCAGCCCAGTCAACAAGACAGCAACAACGACAACAAAACAAGGATTAACAACGGACGACAAGACAAGCCCTCATAAGCCGGTTTGGGCTGCCTTCGCGATTGCTTCGATTTCGGTCCACCAACACTGGGCCCCAAAATAAACATCAAGGCGGAGAGCATCAGAGGAGAGCAAAATTCCGACGTGCAACGCGGCCCGGTAGTTGCACTCGAGGAAATCTCGACCCCGCTTCGTACTCCTTGTGACTCGCGTCCGTGTGCCGGAGTCCTTTTTGAGTTACACACATTCGCGTATAAAATATAATGAGGTGCAAGATGGCTATCGCCCTGATATATGCTTTCCTATGGTCGGTAATGATTGCGTCGTTGTTTGTCCAAGATGTGAGGCGTGTATGGGGAGTTGGAATTGCGTCCAAAGGACGTGCGCTATTCTAGTTTCGAGAGCAGCTCTCGCGAGTCTATGCAAAATGTGCGAGTACCTCAATGGCACTGTTTAGTTTCGCGAGCCTATATTACCTGATACCTCGGCGGTAATTATGATGTAAACATTCGCCTAACCTATAAGAACGGTAATTTATTGGCGTAATTAAAATTTTAACCTTTTCTCTGGTTCCCTTCTTCGTGAGTTATATGCTCCTTGGCGAGCTCGTCGGTATAAGCTCGCCGATGTGCGTCAGAGTGCTCGACCATAGTCTCGGTCGCATGAATGGCGAGGCGTGGGCATGTAAAAATTTTAGCTGCACTGCCCTATCGTGGGGTTGTTGGAGTCGGTGGAAACGGTCGGAAAACAATTTCATGTTTACGTGTTTTCAGTGACTAATTGCGAAAATTGTGTCACATTTTTGCCGCTGGGGGGGACATGGGGTATTATACAGGTGCATTGCTGCGCTCCATGGCGGCAGCGGTGGCGGTGGCTGTGTGTGAGCCGGATGGACTCTGCGGAACTTGGTGAGAGTGCAAATTACACGTCGCATGCAAAATAAGAATTCCTTCAGGTTTTTGCGCGAAGATTGTGTGGTACAAGTGTAGAGGCGCTGATTAATGTGTTCCTGTACGCGCTTGTATACCAGAGTGCATATAGGAGTAGTTCAGGTACCTATAGCCTGCTGCTAATATAATTCCCATTGTGCATAGGGCCGCATTGAAATGTCCGGTTCGTAGGTATGCACATATGAGGTAGCATGTAGGCTTAATTAATTGTAGGAGGCTTTTTTCGTGTTCATATATACTTTGGTATTTGAGGGGCACATTATGAGCTTAATGGGGTAATTATAACGAGTACACACGGAACAATGTCGAACACGGTATTGCACTTGTTAATAAAGTGCTTTGGACGTAAACCTGTGCAAAATTATATACAGAAGGTTTAATTGATAGACATTAGACCACACATGCTGCAAGATATCCCATTAATCCATTAAGGAATTGTAGTTATTTGAGCGCATCGGCTTTTAACGAAAACCATGCAACAAAAGAGTGTTTTGTAATTATTTATTGAAAGGATTTTGTAATCTATTCTAAGCTTAATTAAACATGTTAATGGCTGGGTGAGGTCACATTCTTAATTGAAAAACGAAGCTAGTGTTCCGCTAAAATGGTCTCGAGGATATTGGGAAAGGATGAGCGGTTGATGCTCCCATATGAGCACATTCCGAAAGGATAGTAAAGGTTTTTTAGTACCTATGCTCTGACTTAAAAGAAAGGGGCATTAAAAAACGAGACACTTAAAAACTGCCTTGAAACATAATAAGATAAAGCTCAACATTGAAAGTGATCCCCTAATGCAAAATCATAACTTTTAAACTTAAACAACACCAAGACCCGAAACGTTGAAGTACTTATTGACCTTGGGCCGATAGGCCTATAGTGAAAACGCATCAAAGGCACTTTCGAAGAGTCCTCTGCCTCATGAGCACATGCGACAATACACAAGCCAGACCTCTGTCATAGCGAGAAATTCTTTGAGCACGCGCTCCCGACTATGCGATGCTTTGCGGTGTATGATGTCAAAGTTGAACGCGGAATGTTTAATGCTAAGATCTGAAGCAGAAACATCAGCTCGTGACATCCACTGTAGCACTAGGTTTCTCAGGGCTGGAAACCAGACGGAAGCTTATGGACAGGTTGCAAAGAATGGCCAAGCAAATAAACCATAATGTGCTCATCAAGCAAAGACGCTATTTAGCATCTCTAAGGTGAACTCTTTTCGTGGGGCAAACGTCGACCCTGACAATTTTTCGTTTCTTTTTTAAGGAAGCTGCGGATCGCCCAGCAAAAGAAGCTCTACGCCGGATGTCTCAGCACTCAGCACACCTGGATTAGTGAGAGCCTACTCTTGAGTGAGAGACTCTCCGCGTTGCATTTACTCTCCCTGAAGTTCAACAAATAGTGGAGTGAGTACCGCGTTAGTATTGAAAAAGTGGCTGACTCAATTTTAGGTTAAGAGCATCCAAAAAAAAAAAAAAAAATAGTCCTTGCCTTGATACGAAGACAACTCTGTCTGTGTTAAGGAAAATAGTGACGGGACATGCAAGGGCAGGGAATGAAGATAATTGAGTCAGTAGAAAGTTATTGCGAGATCGAAGAGTCTATTGATCGAAGCAACACCGAATAGTTTTAAGGCTAAGCAGGCTGTTGACTTTAGAACCTTACTTACTTAAGGTGGTGCTCCTCCGGGGTGGACCTGGGCCTCAGCCAACAAGCTTCGCCTGAGTCTCGGTGCTCCTATACTGTGCCGTCACTGCAGGGTGGATTCGACGATTTTCCGGGCCGGGGCATTGGTGTCCATCCGCTCTAGATAACCCAGCCATCGTAGTCTTTGTATTTTGTCCTTTCTGGCTTGGTCGGTGTCGCTGTACAGTCCGTGCAGTTCGATGTTGTATCTCCTCCTCCATGCAGACGGAGACGGGACCGTAAATCGTCTCAAGAATTTTCCTCCCGAAGCAGCGAAAAGTGTTTTCATCCGCCTTTGACAGCGTCCATGTTTCTACACCGTAAAGCAGGATTGGGATAATGAGGGTCTTATAATAGTGGACAATTTAGTTGGTCGAGATAGGGCTCTGCTATTCAATTACCTTCTTAGCTCAAAGAAACAGCGACTGGCAAGAGTTGTCTTTCGTTTGATTTAAGCGCTGGTGTCATTATCTGAATTGACCTTAGCACCGGAAAGCCAAAAATGATTCAAGGGTTTGCGGGGGATTGGAAAAACAATTTTTTTTATGGAAACATTTATTTGTTTGAAAGAAGCAAAAAAGTGGTTGCTTAAAACATATCAATGATAGTTTTATCTTCTCACATATTTGGAAAAAAACGTTTTATTGAAAAGCCAGTAGCTACACTGGTATTGGTCAACATTTTGTATACAATTCCTTTGTTCAGTGGAGAAGAGTTTAAGCAGCATTACAACCGGCAGTTGCTTCAGAAGTTCATAAATATAGAAAATTCAAGCAGAGATAGCTAAAGCCCATTTATATAATCAAGAGTAATTTCAACCACCCACAGTATCAAAGTAGGTAGCCTGTCTATGGGCGCCATAGTGTAGTGGTTTGTGTGTTTTACTTCTGTGCATTAGGTCCCGGGTTCAAATCCCGATCAAATTTTTCTCACGGTCCCTCTTCCGCAAGGCTCTGACAAACTCTCCGAGAGTGTCACACGAGAGCCCGAACCCGACGCACACATTATAGCATGCAGGGCTCCGAGAGGTCAGGTGATGGCTCTCCTGATCTGGAAGATTTAGTTAGCAATTGTTAAAAAGCCTTAGCTTTAAAAAGGTCTTGCCACAACAAAGTTGCCGGGTTTTATGGCTTAGTTGTGGAGCTCTTTAAGTACGCAGATGATGCACTGTTTTGGAGGGGTGCAGGACCCAATTTTAGTCCACTTTGTGTGTGCCAAAATTCCTCCCCTCTGGCTGACAAATCAGCCCCATGTTCAAGAAAGGCGATGAAGGCAAGCCTGCGTGTTTCCCAGGCCATATTCCGGATTTGAGCGACTGATAATACCAACGCGCTTACTTTTGACAATCAGAAGCAGCGTGTAGAGGGTCGAAGAAGATGGAAGGCTACTGTAAACCAGTGAGGGACCCTCCAAAGTTCGGAGTCGCCAAATAAGTAAGTATCCACATTACGCTTAGATACTGACCATATCCCATTGATGCTGATTGAACACTACCGTCATGGTCGGTTGCTTACTATTCAGTTTTGTGACATGTCTTCGTTGTATTATTTGATTTAGACTTGAAGACTTGAAGGCTATAACTCGCTTTTATCTCTAGAAATTCCCCTTTTTTAGGCGACTCTCTATATCTAACTCTGACAAATTTTACAACACTTACACTGATCTTGCACCTGAGTGCCTGGGAGTATTTCTATATCCCAGTCTGCTGTACGCCGAAAAATTTCGCGCTTTATATAGCTAAACAAGACACAGGATTACTGGTCCTGTTCTTCCCGACAGATTTACTGTCAAAAACGATGAGGTGCATCCAGACACGATGATGATAACTAAGTGCGAGTCTAACAAGACCAGTCCACCACTCAGGCTGTCGACTTGGACTTCCATTCGTGTCTGTTTTTGCTGTCTGTTCGGTGTGTTATGTGGTGCTTGCAACAGTTCTGCTACTTTACACGGTTTCGAAAAAAGAACGACCACAACTTCGAACGTAATGCGCGAAAATTTCATGTTTTAAAATCGTTTCTTTTTTTTTCCTCCTTAACAAAATCTTCGTCCTTTCATCCATGCTGACCATAATCCGGCCTGGTGCACTGGTACTGCAACCCCGCAACTCCCCCTTGACTCTTCGATTCGATATGATTGCATGTTAAATGGTTCCCGCTGAGTTATTACGAGACAAAAATCCTTATTTATCGCCTCCTGATTTATTCGAAATTGAGCATTCTCGCTGTCAGCGTGTTGTTTCCCGCGATAAACCGAGATCTTGTTACCTTTTCCCTGTCCGCTGTAAGTGTTCATGTGATCACTTCTCGTGGCCCATCTCATGGCCGACACCGAGCGTCCGCCTTATACCTATGTAGGAGCGGGTGAGATTACCACGAAATGGTGTTTGTTCGTTAATTAGTGAACATATTTCGTATAATCGGTGTCATATTAGTTATAAAGTGGATAAAAGCACAAAACGACAACTTAATTAATTTGGAATTCCCTCATGGTGCACCTTCGTTTGGGTCACCTGCTTTTGGTTTGTTCCTTCGTGGGTAGAGTAGGTATACCTGTACCTATGCTTCTTGTCGTGCGGGTTTTCGCTTCGATATTCATCATTGACATGGGATGCGATGCGGGATTCTTGGAATCATAACCTCCGATTCAGGTTCTCTCTCCATACTGATATATTGTTGGGGTCGTTTCGATTGCCTTAAATTATAATTTAATTCATTAATAAATTTATGAATTGGCCGGCATAAATCGATGAGATTTATTAGGGATCCCTGACCGCGCGCTGGTCCGTTTTTGTTAGAGTGTCTTTCATGAGAGGCGCGACAATAAAGTTATCGGCGCGTATAGAATTCGATGTGCTTCGTTGTCGTTGATGGATCGGGAGCTTAATGAGGATTTTAACACGCGCGCGTCCTTTTCGACATCCACAACGAGTAATCATAATGACTCGCAGTCGAAGAATATAGAGTTGCTACGCGGGTTCTTTTTATTCAAATTTTAAGACGGCTTAGTGTAGCGGTAATCCCCCCGATATGGAATTTTAGGTATCACCCGGTGAATGTAACTTCCAAGTGAGGAAGCTGTTGCTACAGATAAACATTTCAATGGAACAATGCTAAAATGGTGATTTTTCTCTAGCTAAAGCTCATTGTTGTGAGTTCATGGAGGAGATTAGGGTAAAATATACATTTACGGAATTGAAAATTAAGCGTATTAGGCACCCCAACTTCCTCTAGGTTTCTTTCAGTCGAAGATGCAACAGAGTGTTTCATTTTGGGTTGTTAACGAGCACAACTGGAAAAGCCTTGTAAATGATTAAGATTATTAACTGGTGGTGGCTAGTTGATACCTATAATCCCTTACCGGTTTCTAATAAAGACGAGCACTTCCTGAGGAGCCTGTGTAAGCAAATTTTATTTTGCCAAAATTGAAAAATAAATTTTTGCAAATCATTTTTGATTGGTAATTTTATTTTCAGCAATTACTTTTTTGCTTTTTCCAAGCAAAGCAAATGTTTCCATGAAAAAAAGAGTGTTGATTTTATAAAAATAGATCATTTAATTTACTTTGGAAAAACGCTGTGTATCCCAGCCCGACTATAAATTTTTTACTGGAAGCAAACACACGAAATGCTTGTAAGAAGTTTTAACCTAAGTACACGAAGCTAGTTTGTTTTCCCACAAACATTTAATCATTTTTTGCTCAATAATAAAACTGGCTTTGGAGATCAATATGAAATACACTTTTTTGCTTCAAGCAAACATTTATGCATATTCTGCCAAGCAACCGCCTGCAAATACTTAGGTAATTGCTCGTTACATTATGTAATTTTTGCTGCAAAATATTTTTTTCCATTACACTTCATCACAGTGATCGAAGCTGTGTGTTGAATATGAATTTGCTACTATATAGAAATAGTAAAGAAAGCACTTTATCCACGGTTATCCCGAGATCTTTGTTTTTTTTTTTAGGGTAATATGGTGTGGGTACCATTTTACCCTCTAGTTTGATTGAATTTTTTCGTAATCAAATTTTTACATTTTAATTAGTTTTTACTGCCACCGAAGCGTGGCAGATTGAAGACTAAAATACAAGCACAGTTTTGGACACTTAAGGGCTTTAAATTAATGGTCTAGCAGATAAAAAAACAATTCACAAAGTTCACAAGAGAACATGGAAAATAAAAAGTTTAAGCGGGGACCACAAAAGCCTCAGGATTTAACTTCGCCCTCATGGAGAGAGCTTTTATTATACAGTCACTACGTTCTCGAAGCATGCCACGATAAATTAAAAAATACGCACACACAGCCGAAAGCCCTGCGAAATCTAGTGCTGTGTACATAATTATGTGGAACATTCATGTTCAACTAATAAATAATTAATACGCAATTTGGCCCAAAATGTAGACACACTCACACATTCTGCATGATGTCCGTGTATGACCAACACACTTATACAAATATAGACTTTGACTTCGTGTGTGCGATCGAAATCAACCCCCATTTGCTTCACACGAAGCAAAAGTTCAGCACATCTGAACTCGTGCTTGGCTTCTGAGCCTCATTACGTAGCATTACGTTTTCTCTTTGAGCACTCTTTCTCTTTGCAAACAACATTTTGAAGCCGAGCTTCTTTGTGTTAGGAAACACTGAAATCGTATGGCTAAACTTGTAAACGTCAAGCCGAGGCCAAGCCCAGGCTGCTTTGTGGTTCCCGCATTAAGTCCTTAAAGCGGAAGGACAAAAACATAAAAAAGGAACCAAAGATTTTATTTAGTTTGTCATGTTAACACGAATTAGACGGTCCAAAGAGATTCAAGAAATTGTATGTATAGGTTGTAGGTGGCAACAATACATATTAAAGAAGATTAGGTTAGGTTAAGTTGGAAGGGTTGTTTGCATTTGGTGCAAGTTCACTCTGTAGCCAGATTGACCCATTGTGATTACCCTTGCAAGATAGACAAACATGGTTGGACATATGTCGAACTAACTGAACCAGCCTGATCTTTTAATAAATCTGTTTAGGTCTAGTAGTGATATTTCTGCCAGGTTGTCCAGGCTGTCAAAGAACCCGACTCTTAAAAAGGTTAGTCGACGCTCTTCGAGAGCTGGACAGTGTCTGCCACAAAGAGTGTTCTATAGACTCTATTACTTCTTCATCTCTGCAGCTTCTACAGAAGACGTTCGCGACGATTCCCATTCGTGTAGCTATTACACCAATCGTGAAGTGCCCTGTTATCACTCCAACGAATGTTCTTATGAAGTTTCTACTCAGAGACCGAAGGGTCCTTGTTCTTTTTAGGTCAAGCACTGGGCATAAGCAGTGAGTATGATACAATCCTTAGACTGTTGCCATCCTTCACAACTTTTGGCTGTGAAAAGAGAATGGCCAGTTCGTCCGCCATTTCATTTCCGACTACGCCGAGCAGAGGGGAACTGTGTGAAGCCTTATTTCTCTTAATGCCATGAAGCAGTCCCCGACACACTTTTGGAGTGCATGAGATTGGAGTCCAGGTCTTTAAGTGCTGCTTGATACATATGGTGATTTCTGCTGCCGGAAGATCCATAGATTGAACTGCCTACGCCGTTCTCTTCACAGCATAAATCTTAACTTGAAAAACATTATGCCGTAGTTATTTAATCGATATGAATGGTTGATGTGCGGTGTTTCCGAGAAGACTCCTGAGCCTGTACCATGTTCTGTTTACATCCATATCAGAGAAAGAGTAAAACCTCCTAGTTGGGACACTCGTTAATCGGGACACCTCCAAATCGGGACAATCTATTTGCCAAACCGAAGAATTTTCATACAATATATCCTCTGCAATCAGGACACCTCTTAATCGGGGTTTGGGACACGCAATTTAACTCTTCCATAACCTTGGGCCAAACCTCCAAATTGAGTTAATAATTTCGAGAGTCCAAGATTTTTACAACTTTACTGACGGAGTTAACTCTGCACTAAAAAACTGCTCGCTGGGTTAACTCTAAATTCATTCTGTTCCGTGATTAACAGATCTTGGTCTAAGTTGGGCTTAACTCAGCACTCAAAAACGGGCCCTAAAGCATCTCATGCTCGAGGTATATCCATACCGAAACCCCCGAAGACGTTTAACCTGACTCATGCCCTCGTATACTCACTCAATACTAGAAGTCTAACAAAAATTAGTCAGCACATTTATGATGAAAATAAGATCACTATCCAGGCGCCACAAATGGTTCCTTGTCATAGAGCAATCAAAAACCTCGACCTTTTAACTCATCCCCTTGGAATGCACTTTCTTTACAATTCTCTCACTATTTTATGACATTCCACTCGAAAGTCTTTCTGTTCTTGGAAGTTCTGAAACTAGACTTTTTTATAAAGCGACCAACAGACGACACACCTCAAAGTCCGCAAGAAATCTCATCAATCGCCTGCATTCCTAACACTTAATAAACCGTCAGGTCCCGCATATTTCACAGTAATAGAAATTCTTTAGGATCATAACTGCTCCTCTAAGCTATTCCATGGTCCTCCAGGCCCATTACAGTGCATACCTCACACGAAGATCAAAGAGTTTTTTTCTTGTCAAAAAACTTTGATCATCATCAAATGCGGCCACTACTGGGCAGAGCATAGTGACATGCGGCTATCGGAACTCAGCATCGCGCGCCGCTTTGTCAACTCGCTATAACAGTCGAAGCGAATTAAAATTTTGCAAATACACTTACCCCAGGTAATTAATAAGATTTACATCTTTTTTGTCAGTTCATCTCAAGCCTATGCTCGAAAGCAATAGCCTGCACAAAGGACGTTAACCACAAGCCTCTGTGTTATGAGTTTCATAACTTTTTGACAGCGCACGCAACCGAAAAACCACTTCTATCATTTCGATAGCAATCAACTTTTATGACGCAAATAATGAGTTAATGCCATGTCGGTTACGACAGTGCCGCACATTTGGACCATTTACCCATACCTGTACCGGCTACCACACACTGAGCGAGTGACTAATTCCCGAAGCATTAACCCCTAATGCGTGGATAATACGGTTCATAATGTTATGACATTCTGTTCTGATGAATCAAGGATGGATTTTCGGGCCACCACCGCGTCCACACACAGACGCCGCCGTGCCGCTGGACACTGGCCGAGAACGAGGTTAAAGTTCCTCATTAAACCTGGAGAAGCTCGGAGCACGTTCTGCACTCGATACACAGAAGAGATCCGCGCGTGCCCTTTTTCGGGTAGCGCGATACATTTATGGGAATAACTGCTGCCAATTAAAAAAATTATTACGACTTGTTAACGCGCTTCTGCCTAATCGGAATGTTATATCGTTTAGAACGCGACAAAGCACTCCTTCCAAAGCTCCAACCATAAAGATGAAGACGAACACGGCGCAGAGTGTAATTAGTTAGTCAGATGGTCAAAATAGACAAAAAGTTCTAGAGTTGTGACACAATGCATACTTTGTTGTGCGCGGGGTCAATGTGGCGGCGGCGTCGGCTGTCAACGGATTAACGCAAGCGTAAAGCTAGTTAAGGCAGGTTCCTAGAATGCTATATTATAGCCGACCAAGAATAGTGGTTTTGCTTAACAATAATTTTCAGACTATAAACCCTTAATGCGGAGTAATTGGACCTGTTTTCTACGTAAAATAAAATATCATTAAGTTAACGAGCGTAGCAGCATACACTTAACTAAGAGTGGTCGTGACTGGAAAAGATTTCAACATTATTGATTGCAAGGAATGGGGCATTGTCATTTAAGTTTGTGCCTCTATCTTAGGTGTGAAGTGATACTAGATTGACCTTATGTCAAAATGCAACGAAAGCGTCACTATATTTTTGCGCTAAACATAGAATATTCGAAAATTGTATTAGATTTGTGTGTCACTTACCATCTGTCAAAGATTTACAATGAATGAAACTACTTAAATCATCGAAATCGAGAAAAATCTTTTTATGGCCGTGGATAATTTGTTATATGGGACATTTATGAAAGCCAACTTAAGCTCAGTCCATTATGGTTAGTCCCCATCAAGTGAGAAGTTCAACACGGAAATTTGACATCATTGCCATAATATATAGGGGCTGCTAGTT
Organism: Neoascia interrupta; assembly: GCA_947623515.1. Lineage (NCBI taxonomy): Eukaryota > Metazoa > Arthropoda > Insecta > Diptera > Syrphidae > Neoascia > Neoascia interrupta. The sequence continues at coordinate 3,928,822 of OX392464.1, read as the reverse complement.
GGTGTCTCCGCTCATACAAAACCTGCGTCAAAAATGGTACCCTGATCCGTGTCCGTGCTGCTGCTTGGTACTGGTGGTGTGTTGCAGGAGCATTCCCCATTGAATTTCCCATTGACAGTGTTTCCAAATTTTACCACGGGTACCAATCTGCGCGATCTTCTACGTGCTTAAAGGGGACCGTAATGAAGTTGGGTACTAGCAGTTCCATATATTAACAATATGTCAATGTTTGACATAAAAGCCTTTTGCTCGATTTCGTTAAGTTTTCGTTAACGTCTGTTGGCTTATACCGTTTTTACACCGAGCCAAAATCTAGATTCAGAGTAAAAAAGTCGCAAATCTAATTAAAATTTAGATTTCCCATACATTTGTGGAATTCAGAATCTAGATTCTCACAAAATCAAATACAAATGTACTAGATTTGTACCTATTCGATTTTGTGGGAATCATCCACTGTGAATGCATTGTCGATGACAAAACAGGTGAGGAAGTTTGTTTACAAAATAACTATTTTAATGTTTTTTATACAATTTAATAGTGAGATGATTTTTAAATGTTTTCCAACGCTTGTTAAGTTATCTACAATTGTTTTTTTTTACATATTTGAAGCCATGCAACTAGATTGATCAGAATCTAGATTTTGGGCTCGGTATGAAAAGGGTATTAAGCCAGCAACAACCAGTGAGGGGTTCGATTCGGAAATTTGACAGCTATTTAAGTCTATTATGGGCTTTGCAAGTGTTTCGCAGAACTTGAGTGGGTTTTACTTTAGGTTCATTCGATGAAACTAGCCTCAGTGCGTCCTAAAAATGCACTCAAACCTTTAGCGCGATCAGCTGACTGTCAAAATTCAGTGCAACTGCGATGAAAAGTGCACTGTTCATCGAACGCAAAAGTGCACGCGTGCCGGGCCGAATCCTGTCATTCTCAAAACTAACAGAGACTCCTTTCGCAGAATCCAATATGGTAATTTTTTCAATTTTAAAAATGCACCAAAAATTGTAGAACTGCGCACAAAATCAAAATAAAAGCAAATAAAACTTGTATTTATCTTTGCAGAAATTGTTTGATTCCATTACACAGCTGACAAACAACTGAAACGTCCAATTTTTAAAGCATCTTCTGCCCGACAAAATCCTCAGGATACTTTAGTGCTGTTAACGAATAACGTGCAAAGTGGACTAGGTTGTTAGTCTTAGCTTTATCGAATGCAGAACTTGGAAAAAAAGTGCGCGCTTTGGCGACATATGAGTATGACGCACTATGGCATTCATCGAATGTACTTTATTTATTTTGACATTAGACTAATTCCATTCGAGTCTTTTATGCCTTCAGCCCAATGAATCCGTTGGGTCCATCACGTCGAAGTACACAACTGACAACTTAGTAAAATATACATGTTCTTCTATGGGCCTTATTCCATAAGAACGTGTGTATTTAACTTAGTTGTCAGTTGTGTACTTCAAGGTGATGGACGCAACGGAAGAAATGGGCTGAAGGCAATATGGTTGGGCCTTAACTCAAGCTCACAAAAGGTTACCAAAAACTTATCGTCCTCCAAAAAATGGTAAGCCACAAGGTCAGCGCAATTTAAGTCTATATTGTAGTTAAGTCTGTGTCGGGGAGGTAAGCATAAGCCTAAGGGCCTGACCAGAATGCATAGCTGAAGCTGACGTCGTCGCTTTCACTGAATAAAAAAGATCAAATAAACGTATTATAAGTGATAAATGGGAAAGTGGAAATGCGATACCCGGTGGACAGTAGAGGAATATGTAGAGACCTGCAACAACGTCAAACTGAAAATTTTGACTGTTTGATGAAAAAGCTTTTCCCGCCTTAGTTTCATTGGTCAGTTTTTGTTTATTTTTTCACTAGTTGACGTATAGGTCAAGGCTGAATGACAAACTTGGGCAGTTTTTGAAAACTGATGTTTTTTGCAGGTCTCTACGTATTCCTCTATTCTCCACCGGGGGGCGCCTTCAATTACCAATAAGAGCGATCACAATGTGAAGCTAAAGCTGACGGTTGTAGCTGAAATTATTTGACTTCAAACATGAATTTTTTCAAACATTGACAATTTGTCAAAAGTGATTAAAAGACCGCCTATGTTTTATGTGCCAGTCTATTGATTTCGTGTTTGCCAAGCTGACAAGTACGATAAAAACGTATTTATAAACATTCCCAAATCGTACTCAGGTACAGAGTCGCATTCTGCAGTTTCGCATTCTAATCATGCATTAAAAAGCGAGACGGTAGACGAGACACAGGATGTCAGAAAGCCCCCTTAAAAAGTACATTTTACCTTTTTTCGTTCTAAACAATTCAACAAGAGTCAGGTCACTCATTTTCATCCAGCCAAAATCGACATCACACCTCTTTTTTATTTGCGCGCTTAGTAATTTATTATATTTTGTAGTAAAGTTTGATAAACCCCAGTGGGAACATAAAATTAAACGTTTTGTTTTTATTGAGGCCAAATCTGACGGTCTTTAAGTTTACTTAGTACCATGTTTCCACCGGGCACTCATCAATCAGCGTTTAATATAAATCTTAACCATATAAATTTAAATCCTTTCGGAAAGCGATTAAAAATAGATCCCCTCATTAATCTCATGCACCCTTTTCACAAACCGCTTTTTAGCCTTTTCAAACACTTTTTTAACAGTTTGAAAATCGAAAAAGGACACTGAAACTGTGCACGTATGTCAAATTGGTCAGAATTACGATTTCTTTTAGGATGCTTGTAACAGATTCTTTTCCGCTCCTAGAAAATGACATCGCCAATTTCTTTTGAGCGCCAGAATCCTATGTTGGTCTATTGGAACCACTTTGGGATATATTATTAATGGTCTCCCGCTAATCCTCATTTTATGTATTGCTGGTGGAACATAGTATTAAATTCACTTAAGACGCGGGAGCTTAAAATGATCCCTGTTTTCTGAAATGAACACAGGTTGGCGAGTATTTCTTCAATCTGGCTAGCGTGTTAGCTTTTTTCCTTTTTCTCCGGTACGTCGTGCAGGCTCTTCGGCGCCGACTGCGCCAAAAATTTCCGAAAAGCTTACATTTATGCTTTCATTGTGACTTATTACACAACATCGGATATTTCGGAATGACACTTTAAAGTTTACCCCAAACCAAGTTAATGCAGATAACGCAAAAATATGTATTACCGACTGCGCCAAATATGTGCCTTCTTTAAAAAAAAGTTTTAATGTTCCGCGGTTAAAAAGACTCCTCGTCGGTAGATTACAAAACAATGATAAACCTTTACAAAATAGACAAGCACATTCACAATCGTATTCAGGACGAAATTAGCAGATCAATGGATGGAAGAAGATAGTATGGGAAGGTTCTGATGTTCAAAAAACCTTACCGATGACGAGGTAAAAAACTGAACCGAAGGCAGAATACTCTTGAAAAAAATGCCCCCTTAAGCTTTACTATTGTTAATCACTTTTTAGTGACACCTGGCGGCAGTTTGAAGAAGATTTTAAGAAGATCTCGTTTATGAATTCCGAAAAGTCGCTTAATTAAAAACCTCGTTCGTGCTAAAAGTGTGCGTATATCTGTGCCAATTGGCTGACACAAAAGCGTGTTGCTCTTGCTCCTTCGTCAATCTAAAATCACAGCCGGTTCCAGAGCAATTACCAATATTTTTATTGTCACACACCGGCTTGGATGTGGCTCAAATATCGCTACCGATCTGGCAAGGATAACACACATTTTCGCTGGAATCCTGCGAAATTTATTGCACAAACTATGTCGGTGTTTTACCTGTTTTTTTGCCTCTGCACATGCGGCTGATGCTTTCGTCAGCTAGAATCTAAGAACAGCAGCATGTTTTGGTTGCACTATCTTCATCGTTTCATCAACTTAAGGATTTCCAACTTAAGAGTTGTGTTCTTTTGTTGCTTTTGCTTGTCTTGTTCCTTACGGCCGTGCAGTCTCGCAGCAGCTAATTAATTTAATTTTATTTTTCGCGCTCCAACGCTAATGTCTTCCAAATCGGGACGTGCTCGTAGTTTTTATTGACCCCAGCGAGGGATGTTTCAGGCCGACACACACGCAGATTAAAATCAGCTAACCGCGATGTTAAATGCTAGTTTGTGGAGAATATAACGAGGCTTTATAGGATGGTGTTATTCGCCTGCGTGGGTATTTTTGTTAATTATTTTATAATTTCCCTCGGCTTAGCTGTGATGATCTTTGTGGAATAATTTTGTTTTAGATGGTTAAAGAAATATTGAAATGCTTGTGGCTGTCTTTTATTATAAACCTTCAGCACATGATTTAAAGTTATTAACATAAAGGCATAGCTACAATTTTTGTACTAATTTTAACCAACCAATTTCACCTGTCAAAAATGTCAGACCACTGTATATAATCTGATCAATTTCGAACATGTAGAAAAGTTGAACTTGGCTTATGAGGTGATGGAGGAGTTGTAGCCTTTATAACGTTGGAAACTTAATAACTTAGTGCTCCAAATTGAGTGGCTCCACAATGGTTCTCTGGGTCCAACTCCTTTGTCAGGACATTAGTCATTTGCAGTATAGTGCTAAAAGTTACGTAGTTCGACTACAATTTGTGCAGAAGCTCGAGGACCTCGGACTTTGAAATATTACCATCCTTGCTCCTGCCATACATATTGAACATCACTATGACACAAAAAGTGAAAGTTAAAACCTTCCTATAGACCAACGGAAGTCATATTGGTGAGGAGCCATAAATAAATGCAAAAATGTGGCAAACTCGACGAAGCTTATGCGCTGCTTATCACGAAACATTTCGTTCAATATGAGTGAATGTAGAGCGTAGGACGGAAATTGAAAATCCTTTTTAACCAGGTGTGGTGTCTTTTCGTGGTTTGCCTAGTTCACGGAACCGTGTGTAGAGGTAGTCGATTTCGTCCTAAGTAACTGTAAATATTAATCTTTATTTTTTCGTACCTACTTTACAAAAAAATTTCACATTATCGCATCTCTATTTTATTATTGGAGTTATTAAAAGTAAAATGTTACTTACATTTTGTGCTCTTTCTCAAATCAGCAACATCCTTGGGTGGAACGGGAAGAAAGCTTGAGCTCGATACTCCCATTTCGAGGTTTTTCCATCGACACTTTTTAAGCTCTTCTAAAGATCGTTTTTCTGGCAACAGGAAACTTTTTGTAGCATAGCGTAATTGTTTCACAAAGACAACGCTAGATAAACGTCAAAATCAAGGAAAATATGTTTTGCTGTTCAGGCAGTACCAAATCATTGCATTCTTCCTGATTGCCAACCGAAAAGGCCATCAATTTTCCAAGTTTATGTGGATATGTATTGACTTTTGAGTCTGATAAGCAACTCGAACTTCTAGCCCTATTTTTTGTAAGGCAAAAGTCAGTAAAATTAACTGTCAGATGATATTGATTTTAAAGTAAAATACTAAGGGCTGGTTTTTCATTCAGTGCTGAGTTAAGCCCAGCTTAAACCAAGATCTGTTAATCCCGTTACATACAAATCTAGAGTAAACCCAGCGAGCAGTTTTTCAGTGCAGAGTTAACTCCGTCAACAAAGCTGTTAAAATCTTCTACTATCGAAATTATTGAACCTCCCAACTGTCACTTCACATTGAAAAACACAGGAAAAGAAGGTCGAGTTATTCCCAGATGTAATTTTTCGCAGAAATACGCAAATCAACTGACACTTTACATAGAAAAAACATTCAAAGAAATTTAAATTGTTCTCCAGAGTTGATCCGAGATTAGCTCACCAAATTTGGATAACATTATCGACAGAATACTGAATCTTTTCCTTTGTTAAACCTATCTTAACTCGAGATTCTCCTGAGCCCGGGATAAATAAAACCTCGTTTGGTGCAGGGTTAGAATTCTGCCCTCCAGACTAAAATTTATTGACATTTGAGTCTGGAGAACAACTCGAACTTCTTATGGTTGATTAACAGGGTCACGCAAAGCTATCACGCAAAATGAGTGGGATGCTCGACACTAAATTATCAAAGGACAGTAAAGGACAGCAACATAAAATTTATAAAAATACGTATCACGTAATTATGCGTCCATAATTTCGATAACAATATCGACAGAGTACTGAAAGATTCTATCTGTGTTTAGCCTAGCTTAACACGAAATTGTCTTGAGCCCGGGATAAATAAATCCTCGTTTAATACAGGGTTAAGATTCTGCCTTTAAAAACTGGACCTAATAGTGTTTTTTTTTCCAGTTCTGAGTGCGCTTAGATTCGGTCAGATCTGAACTCAAATCTAGTGACCTCTTCGGATGGTCGTTCAGAAGAATCCGGAAACATTTTGGACTATCCTGAAACCCTTTGCTTGGTAAGCACTCGTTTGACAATTCCTCCTCTGAAAGGGAAGAAATTTGCTTCTGGCGGTGATGGCTGTTTCACAACAAGTGCGTCAGCGTCAACGCGAGACCAAAAAATCGTTTGTTAATAAACAATGAAATAGAGAAAACGCGACGAACATAATATGTAAAATTTGGCAACTAGGTGTGTTACACACGTATGGTTTATTCTCCACAAAAATTATAAGCTTCGAAAAAACTTTTATTCAACTGCGTCACATGATTTACATCAGCGAATGACAGAAAAATCGTCGCCTCGGCTTGAGTTTTTAAATGTTTCAGAAAGATCGGCGTCGCGTCCGAGACAGCGATAACGCCGGGATTGTAAGCAACCCAATAGGTATATTGCCATTGATTCAAATTCAATTGACAACTACCGAGACTCTCGCTCGCTCTCTCGCACTTGTTGTGAAACACCCATCAATCCAGAATCGAAAACAGAAGCACATACACAAATAGTACAGAACATGTGTCAAGTTGTAGAAATGTCATTGCCCCTTTAAGCATAGCTTTTGTTCCGCAAATGCGACCTCAGATAAACTTCAAAATGAAGAAACTTCAAGAAGAACGTGCTTGGTTGTTCGGTTGCAGTCCCGGGTCTTCTTGGTCGTTCTTCCAGATTGCCAACAGAAAAGGCCATAAGTATATGTAATTTCGCAACTAATTGACTTCAAGCTAGTATCCGTTTGACATATGACATTATAGTTTGATATTAATGAAAAAGTGAAAGACACGACTACGAATAACATCCCTGTGTAATGTTATTGTTTGGGGTTCGTCGAATAAAACTCAATTTCAATTTTATAATTACCTACACAATGAAACACTTATTTATGAAACAAAATTTATTTAAATTCAAATTATACACTTAATTCAACGTAACTACTTAAGACTTCAACAACTAATTTCAATTATCTATTACTATCGAATTACTATCAACGGATTGCATCATTAAAAAATTTGTTTACATGTTTTTAGACGTTTGAGAAAATAATGTTGGCTGTTATTGGTATCAAAATGAAGCTTATGAGTTGTAGATTTCGAGGAACAGCTGATTTTGATTTGTGTTTTTGCGACAAAATCGTTCCACTGAAAAGCATTCCATTCTCTTTCTATTCCCAACTGTCAGTTTTCCTTTCACTGATCAACTCCAACCTCAAACGCCTGTAGCTGTTGGTGGCACTGACAGAAATTTTCAATGATTGCTATGAATGACTTGTCAGAAAACCGAAGATATTGTTCCACTGATTTGTTCCAATGATGCTATCCGATGATAGCTATGATTAGACCCTTACTTTACTCTCGATTTTCACTAGTCAACGTTTTAAATATAAATGTCTCGCCCGAGCCTGTCATCCGTGTATTTATACAAATTCATCGTACTCTCGACGTTTCTAATCTGATAGTTTTCCATTTGTATTTATTATTAATCTGATACTTTTCCGCTGACTACTTTGTTTAGTGAATCGGGCGGGTGTGTTTCGTGAAGTGAATCGATGGTTGCATTCAGCGACTCCTGCCCCTGCATGTCTCTTTAGGTCGTGCCGCCACATTGCTGGCCACATTGCATTGCCGCCACATAAACTGGTTAAAAAAAACCATCCTTCGGAAGATGTCGTCTTTAAAATCATTAGCAAATTGATGACTTTTAGAGCTAGCTTAGAAAACGTTCTTCACGTAGCCTTCTTTTTTCATTCTCAAACCCTAATTGATGAGTGCATATCCACGAGTAAATTTAGTCCTTTTCATCCATCCCACTTAGCGGCTTGATTCACTCACATGAACCACTGCGGAGTATGTTGTACTATACCAAAATCACGTCATCGTCTGTGCGCCCAACTTCCTCCTAAAAGTCAGCCACTTACTCGCTTGGCGAAATTTATAGCAAAGTTCAATTAAGCAATCATCCCAATCATGTGTGTGCTTTTAACACTTCTCTCTGCTATAGTGTTAGTGTAGGTAATCATATAGCGCATTTACGAGTTCTCTTCGTTTATTATTATCCACCCCATATGACGAGGGAAACTATTTTTCTCTATAGTAGAAGAAAACAACTGTCTGGAGGTGTATACCTGCGGGATAATGGTGGAATAAGTGCATTCAGCCTTAAATGTGGTATAAATAAATCTACCAATTTCGTACTAAAAGGAGTTAAGTACTGTTTGACTCGAGAACTTATAATGATTGAAGGATAAAAGTGCTGGGTAGAAGCAATATTTCCGGGTTTCGTGACTATGAAATTAATATTTACCCTGCGGATGGTATATTAGTTTCACGATAATTTGACAGCTTATGGCTCTAGAAAAGAGTTCATTCGTTTAGAAAAGTGTCTAGGAAGTTGTAATGAAATGTTGAGAATTGCAGATGACAGAAAATGGTTCAATACTTGCGGCGGAAAATTGTGTTCGCTTTTGCTATCAGCACGTTTAGACGTGATTAGAATATTGCAACTTTGTAACTTAGCAAAACAGTTTGCTTGGCTTTACTGTTACCGATCTGTCAATACTGTACCACTACTTCTGTGTGTAATCATAGTCATTATTAAAGGGCAGACCAAGGCTCTTGTTTGGTGGCCTGAATATTTCAACTTTTCAATGAGGATTTATAAAATGGCTAACAAGATGAAAAAGTTCATTTCAAAGAAATTTCACAGCAAGTTTTAAAAATAATTAAAGAAATTCTGGAAAGGCAAAATTGATTTCCTTTTGTAGATGACAGTAATTGCCTTTTCAGAAGATGATTGAGATTGTGGTGCGAAGCAGCTTGGTGTGGCAGCTACTGGTGGGAGAAGATTACAACAAAGTTCAAAACATACGCTATAGAAATTTTTAGAAATAAATACTTGTCAACACAGCTGGCAAAAATTTGACAAAGCTGTCAAATGTATAAACTTGTGTTGAAACGAAAAGTGTATTCGTCCTAAGGCCGGATGTTGAATATTCGGCTAGGAGCGTTGCCGATGATTCAGCCAGGCCAGGTTATTAGTTTGACTGAATATTTGGCTATTCGTTTTTAGAAAGTATACAGACAGTTAGGCTTAGCGTGTTTCCAAGAAACGGCACACCATTCCACTCAAACCCCACCATTTTATGTAACATTTTTTGTTTGGCGCTCTTTCCCAAAAGATCAGGTTCCGTAGGCTATCGATGTTAAGGCTTGAGATAAGTCAAAGCCTCTAGATAATTCTTTTTTAAGTTATTCGGTATTCCGCCGACTCAATATTCGATATTTGACCGAATGTCAAATGTACACTTATTCGTTTCAATACTCTAGATACACCTACAACAATCTACAAACGATGAATAATTAATTCGGGTTTTGGCATGTGCATGACAAATAGTAAATAAAAAGCAAAATAAAATGAAAGTATGATCTGTAAAGGAACAATTTCATAGTCGTTTAAAATTGTGATGACAACAACTGTCAAAATATATTGGTCTAATTGCATAGACGTTCCAAATTCGACCACCGAATGTAAGCGTCCAATTAGTAATAGCATTTTCCTTGATGTCTTTGCATTTAATTTACAGTGCTGCCAAGTTTATAGTTTTGAATTATACAGACTGGCTATTAGGTATCTGTCATAAATCAAATCAATCTAAATAATATAAAAACTCATCAGCGTCAATTGGAATCTTTCGACAGGCAATGGTAAAAACATCACTTCATCCATTCCTAGTTGTGTTTTGTGTATACTCCCCGGCTCACCACCTAATGAAGCACTTAAGCTTATTTGCTCCGCAAATTAATGGCGTCCATTAATCACAAATTTTTTTCCCCCTCGCTGGCTGCGCCATTTCGGCTAAAAACAATATTGTACGTAATTTCGAAAAATTACTTCAACATCGAAGTCAAGTCGAGTAATATGCGGACGGATGCCATAACGAAACCCCGCACTGTCCATGTCGAACCAACTCGATAATGGAAACGATGGAGCAGACAAATTGCCCCCCCAGATTAATAATTCCTATACATCCTCGGGAGGCGATGTGAAAAGCTCTTTCAAAATAGGCTCAAACTTAATTTTTCATCAACCTAACGACGGCGACGACAACTATATACGATGGCAGTCGTGGTGATGATGGCCAATTGCGGGGCAATCTCGGCGCGGAGCAGCACTGAATTTAATAACTTTTCCAGCAGAAAATCCGACCAGCCGCAGCAGACACACACATCATGGAGCGGAATACAAACAGCCAATTTAGATTATCGCTATTGATCGACGAGGTGATGTTGAGCTGCCGCCCGTCGCCGAGCGACCACAAGGGGGACGTAACGTCGCCCGGATCGAATCGGGTCCTCTTAGTCATCCCAGCAAAGTATAATAAAAAGTTTCTTTCCTTCTGCGAGCACTGGGGATGGCACTCGAGTTGCCTCGGAAAGCAGAGATGTTAATCATTGTTCATTATTGGAAAATTCGTTGAGGGAAACATTTTTATTCAGGCGGGGCATGATTATTAAGTTTGGCTCGTAAACCTGACGGGTGCGGGTGGGTGCGAGGAGTTACATGACGGCTGCTGCCGGGGGAGAGCAAATTGGGCTAGAAAATTACCAAGTTGCTGGAATGCAGGAGCCACTTATCACCTCGAGTAATTTATCTGATGGCCCTGCTTGGCATCGATTTGCACGGATAGAATGCGCGCCATCAATATACAAGTGCTGATATAGTCGTTCAGCTATATTTTGTAGAAATAACAGTCACGATGCATTTACAAGAAGTCAAAAGAGTAAATATGTTTGGGATGTTTCAGCAACAACTTGAGAAAGTTTGCGAAAGGAATCTAATAGCGTATTAGATTAGACGCTAGGGTAAAACTATACATAAAGTCTTTTTTCGTCTCATCCTTGACATTTCTTCTCACAAAAAGACGAAAAGGTTCATGCAGATCAACGTTAACCAATCATGATAAACCAAGAGGAACTGACCAAAGTGCAACAGTGCGTATGTAAAAACTTCAGTCCGTCTGTGACGGATTGCAAAATACCCTACCCTACCAAGAAAAGAAACTACCACGCCTCCAAACAGTGGGCGGGATATGAAAATAAAACTGTTGAGTGCTTTATACTAGGTGGTTGCATACATTTCGGCTTAAATTCCGCTTTTTTGTCTCAAAAAATCACTTTTTTTACGCCACGCCCACAAAAGTGGGCGGAGGTATATATTATATATACACAAAAGTTAGAAAACGCTAATATGTACAACTTTTGCATATAATTTTTAGTCAAACTTCATATATATTTATTGAAAAACTGTCATTTTAAGCTGAAATTCTTTAAAAAAGTGGGCGTGGTCAATGAGGCTTAACTTTTTCTTCTACTTACAAAGATAATTACAAGGCAATGTTACATTACAAAAATGAGTGCGCTAGCACTATTGTAACAGCTTAAATTTGGAAAAAGTAAATATAAGTAAATATTTTTAAAAATTAGAGATGGTCGCACATACAGGCCTGTAGTAGGCGTGCCTGTGGGCGGATTCAGCTTATATTCAAACTTGTTCTGAAAGACAGGACTTTTAACCAACCCACCAAATTTCAGCTGTCTACCTTAAAATTTAGGGCCTTAAAGTTGTTTAGACACCGTTTAGACCTTTAGCACCGGTCCATATACAGAACAAACCTTGAAGACTGCCAATTAGAAGTGGTTCTAAAGGTTCTGAGCAACACAGCCCCAGTCTGTTGTACCTTCTAGCTTTCGGTTAAAATTGCTGTCGTCGATTACACTTGAGAAATTCAAGACTGTAACGAGGTATACCCTTGTGGGGCTACAGTACCTTAAGTCTCGCTTAGAGTAATAATTGGAAGTAATCAAATTCGCCAAATCCAAAAACTTAACACTGCTCAGATTTTGATCAAAATGAGGCGTTGGCATCGCGTCAGGCCAAAAAACCCCTTCGAGGCTCTCCCTAATTAACGAATACCCTTAATTATCCGGCGCATTCCAGGAATCGGCTTCCAACATTCTTCGTCTTTAAAATTGTTACACAATTCAGCCGCTGGCTTGTATGATAATTCCTCCTAAATTAACATGTTTAGCCGACAAAAATTAATCGCTGTGTAGCGCGCCATGTCTATCTCAAATGCTTGACTAATGCAAATAAATGATTAATAACCGTCGATCATGATTTTGATTCATTTGTCGGTCCTCTCGAGTAGGCATGATGACGATCATGCGGGGGAAAACTGTTGTCCGGCAACGTTATAGCCAACGCGAGCGCCCGGAGAGCCTAATCGAGTTTATTCATTCTTCCTTCGCGCATCATGCTTGCAACTATTTACGAGCCAAACGCAAGATCTAGCCTATGACTGCAGGTAATTTTCCAGGTATATCCATCGTGATTGGAGTTGACTGTAGTTAGATGGCGGATGGACGTACCCACCCCGCTCGCCAAACATTTGATATTAATGAAGGTGGAATATCTATATCGCTTTAATTACTTTGATTACTCATCTCGACTTGATTTGATGCCTAGCGCTGGCGGTTGTTGTTGGCATGGTAGGCAGGTACTCGGACTCGTCCCGCATATGCAGCCAAGCCAGCATTCTGATGGCTAAAGTGGAGGCCCAGGTGATTAAGCGTGCGCTGTTAGCCATTTATGGGAGTATAGGCTGCCGCATTGTTCTCGGTTTTTTGCTTTTTCCTGTGAAATCAACGGGGTGCCTGGAATGGAGTGTTGAATGCATCGAATTTCTTAATAAAGTCATTAGCGAGTGCGTCAAATGTGAAATTATGAGAAAAACTGGTTGCCGACGAGTCGATATTGGTCTTGAGAAGACGCCGGCGCTATGATGCAATTTTAATGATCGTGAGGTCATCACCTATTTATTTATTTTTTGTTCTGAGGGAAGATGCATCAGCATCAAGATGAATTAGTGAAAACATGAAGGAAAAATGTAGTACGCGATCAAAAACATGACTGAATACATTTCTGTGGTTCAGGCGAAGGCTCGAGCAGTTTTGGTTTCAAAATTCAACATAATTTAGTTAAGTGTTGTGAAATAACTTGTCCTCTTATCCATCCCCATAAACTTCGATCCTTGTACAAAAGGCTCTAGCCGAAGTCCTATCAGACACTTGTTGGCCCGTGGAAATACTTTATTAACTTAAGCGTTTTCAGACTATGATCTTTATATTAAAAGCCTTCGATTTCAGTTTGCGGTCCAAGGTTGGTCCAAATATGAATGAGGGTAGTGCTTTTTTGCTTTTTTCCAAAGGAGTTTCCATAATCTGATCTAGTACAATTGGTAGAATATTATATGAATGTCGTTGTTATGCGGACTACCAGGCAACCCTAGACCTCTCTATTCAAACAACACATTTTGGATTGATGCCAACCTACATGTTCTTGCCTTCTAAAGCAGTTGCCATAATCGAATCTAGTACAATTAGCAGTAATTTTATTAATTTGGTTCCTATTTCAACTACCTGCCGACCTCTACTTTACTTAAACAATAGATTTGGAGTAACCTGTGATTGTTTTACTCTTCTCAAGTACTATCCGTAATCTAATCTAGTACAATTAGTAATGTATTTTATGAGTTGAGTTCCGATTTCGACTACGTGGCGACCCAAGTCCGCTTTACCCAAACAATAACATAATATTAACAATACTACTCCAGAATAACAACATTCTGGAGTAATATTTAAGTCTTTTTAGATAATTTCCATTATAGCTCATTTAGTACAATTATTAGAATATTTTAAAAAATTTGGTTCTCATTCCGAGTATAGCGCAATTCTTTCTATTTAAACAACACATTTAAAATTGAACTTTTTCTACTTGTTCTGCTCTTCTTAAGCAGTTTCCTCAATTGAATCTAGTACAATTAGCAATAATTTTATTAATTTGGTTCTTATTTCAACTACCTGACGCCCCTCTCCTTACTAAGCTTTTCCATAATGTAGTCTAGTAAAATTAGGAGCAATTTTTATGAGTTGTTTTTTTAATTTTGACTACCTGGCAACTTTAGTCCCCTTAACTCAAAAAACCCACTTTAGAGTAATCAATTCTTGTTCTAGGTTGCTTCCATAATCAAATCTAGTACAACAAGTACCATATTTTATGAATTTCGTTCTGATTTCGAGTACCTTGCAACCCTCGACTTTTTGCTCAAACAACCCATTTGGAAGTCACCTATCTTGATTTGGCCTTCTTAAGTAGTTTCCATAATTTAATTTAGTACAATAAGGAGTAAGGTTTATGAGTTTTACACGATTTCAACTACCCCAGTCGTCTTTACTCAAACAACACTTCTGGATTAATCTGTTCTTATTTTGGTCTTCTAGTAGTTTCCATTTGTCCAATAGTTTCCATGATGTTATCTAGTACAACTCGTAAATTTTTTTAATGAATTTTGGTCAAATTTCGAATACCAGTCAATCCTAGACCTCTTTAATCAAACAACAGATTTTGGATCAACCTATACCTCATTATTCTGCTCTATTTTAGCAGTTTCCCTTATCTAATCTATTACAATTAGTAGCATATTTGATTAATTTTGTTCCCATCTTTACTACCTGACGCACGCGTCCTTACTTAAACAATACATTTTGGAGTTGCCTGTACTTGTTTTAATATTCCCAAGTACTACCTATAATCAAATCTAGTACTAACGGGTGATTTTTTAAGAGGTTGACAACTTTTTAAAAAAAAAAAACACAAAAAATTCGAAAAAATTAATGAAATATTTATTTGAATCGATAGTTTGAACCTTGCAATTTAATGTTTAAAGATAATTTCATGCAAATGTTGACCGCGGCTGCGTCTCAGGTAGCCCATCCGCTGAGTCCAATTTTGGCATACTCTTTCACACATATCGGACGGTATCTCACGAATGAATGCATGGATGTTGGCTTCCAGTGCGTCAATCGAAGCGGGCTTGTCCCTATAGACATTAGCCTTGACAAACCCCCACAAAAAATAATCTAATGGTGTCAAATCGCACGATCTAGGCGGCCAATTGACCGGCCCGAAACGTGAAATCAGCTGTCGAAGGTCAGAAGGTCGAGAATGCCGACCAAAAAATGGAAGCAGCGCGCGATGAACATTTCGAACCGAGCACGAATTTTGATAGTAAAATTCAATAATTTGCAAGCGTTGTTCATTTGTAACACGATCCATTGTTAAATTGCAAACCAAACTGAAGCTGTTTGACAGTGACACTAGGTACTAAACACATGTCAGCTGTCAAAACCAGTGTTGCCAAAACCAAACCAGCTAAAAAATCACCCGTTACTAGTAGTCTATTTTATGAATTATGTTCCACTTTCTACTAAGTGGCTAGGTACCTTATTCCTCGTTATTCAAACAACACTTTTTGAAGTAACCTATACTTTATTTTCTCTTCTTAACTAGGTACTAGTTCCCATAGTCAAATCAAGTACAAATAGCAGAATATTTTATGAATTTTGTTCCAGTTTCGAGTACCCCCTAGAACACTTTACTCAAACAACATACTTTGTGGTAATCCTTACTTGCTCTGATCTTTTTCAGTAGTTTCCATAATCTAATCCTGTACAATAAGTAGTATAGGTATATATTTTATGAGTTTTATTGCAATCTTGTAACAAATGTAAAAAAGATCCTCATATCGTTACAGATGAAATTTCCAAATACCGGCAGTAACAAATTATTGGACTCTTCTGCAATCTTCACAAATCGTACAAGTCGATCATCAATCAGCCACGATCATGACATTTCCCCAGAAAATTACAATTCCTGCGAAGAACTTGTCCATCAATTAGAGACCCACCAAATGAGCGTGTTAACTTGTCGCACTCCACACATAACGCAACGCAGCACTGACGATCGTGACGATCGACTACGACGACGACGACAAAGGCGTTTGTGAAACGTAAGCCGTTTCCAGAACCATAATCGCCATCAAAGTTAAGCGTGTTAAAGACACCTTGTTGGACCTTGCCTTTTGGACGGTCTCCAATATTAATTATTACATTTCATATTGATATGGATCTCCATTCTCCACACACTGGTATTTTTATTTTCGTGCTCCTTGCGACCGATCTCCGCGCATCTAGCCTGGTGCAGACGACAACGACGTCGCGTTGTCTTGGTCGTTTGTATATCTACAACAAAGGCTGAATATTAATTGGCTGAAACCCAAAACGCTGGCTAATAAAATCTTAATCATTCCATTTCGGAGGAAATTAAACGCAAAAAAAATCTCAGTGCTGTGTCTCTCGCCACCTGAAAGTTTCGTTGTTGTTGTTGTCGGTCGACCGACGACGGTATGGAGGAGTGCTGGACGCGGAAATCTGACACCTGTATGTGGAATGTGTGTATTTATGTAAATCTTGTAATTTATGCCCTGGAAATATCCTTAAATAGCCATCGGGACGCAGATGATGGGGTCGAAATTAACGTGCGCGCAGTGCGGAATTGTGGAATTCATTGCGCGCGGATTCGATCTCTCGCGAGTTCGCCTCCTTTTGGTCGAACTAATTTAGTGCCTGCTGGGAATTTCTCAATAAATTGTGCGGACTTCCTTTGGGTCGTCCTTATCGTGTCGCTTATCGGCTGTTCTTTGTTTTAGTTTTGTCGTTGGTAGGTATATGGGCAGAGAGTGGTAGGTAGTAGGTGCAGAAACCTCGATTCGGTTTTGTGCCCCAGACCGAGCGTCGCCTTCCAGTCAGAGTGTCTCCTGGTCGAGCAGCCAAAGCCAAAGGAGTCGCTTCTGGCAGTTGTGTGTGTTTTAGGGCCAATTAATTAACTGAAACTTTTAGCCAACGACTTATTTTACACGTCTAATTAGTTGTTGTAGCAGATAAGAGTTAAACACGAATGAAATAATTTGTTTGTTGTTGCTGGAACTGCGCGGACAGACGTTATCGTTTGAAATTGTCTGGTGCACCTTCGGATATTCCAACAATGGGTCTTAGGGTCTCGAAGGTTTTAAAGAACGTATTGAAGGCGATTTATAATGGTGATAATAATGAGAAGACAGTTGAGTGTAACTTTTACCAGTGACCGGTTGCCGTGTGAAATAAAAAAAAAGCTATTGAGTTAAGCTAGCTGACTTTAAACAGTCCTTGGAATTGAATGAAGCCTTGCTCCTGGAGCTAGTTTTGGTGCGTCTCAAGGCTTCAGTTTCTCTTCTTATGCCTTTTCTCAAATTAATACTTCTTTAGAAGCAAAAAAAATTGAATTTTTCACTTTCCTACTCATCAACGTCCGCAATACTCTTTGTCTTTTGAGTAGGAACTTACAAATTTTTAAACAAATTTATTTTTGGAATCCTAGAACGGACCCATATGTGATATTTCAGACACTGCGGCCCTGTAAACCCATGCAAAGGAAACTGGCTTTAAGTCTCTATGACATCAAAGCGCTGTTGAAAGCGATCTTCACGATTTTCCCATAGGATAGGAGGCATATTCAGTTTGTCACATAGTTTGTAACACGGTAAAATAATAATGGTCTGTGTCCGTCCGTCTGTATGTATTTAACACCATGTCCGTCCGTCTGTTTGTATTTAACACGTTTCCAGGCCATGTCCGTCCATCTGTTTGTATTTAACACGTTTTAATAATCCATGTCCCTCCGTCTGTTTGTATTTAACACGTTTTAAGGCCTTAAATTTTAACTACCTCCAGAGCTTTCAAAGCTGTCAGACGTCTTAAAAGCTTGGAATACAGTATCTCCTTTATTGTAAGATACATAAAATAAAAACTTAATCACTTTACCGCTCCTAGTGGGCGTGGCATCGGTTTAAAGGTTGATTTTTCAAATGCAATTTATACAATATTTTTGTTCCAAATCGAAAAAATTTAACTTAATTTATTATGTAGAAAACACATAGTTCTACAATTTGTTCATACAAGGCTTTGGGCCACGCCCACATTTAGAGGCAGAATTGAAGAAAAACCTAAAAATTTCGAGGAAAAAGTAATTTCGACTGTCCTAAAGCCTAATTTAGGGAAGAATAAAAAAAATTAGCAGGTTAGATAAACGGGATTTTATTCTAGATTTCCTTCAAACAAAGTTTTTAACCACGCCCCCTTTTAGGGGTCCATTTTTCAAAAATATTGAATTTGAATCAAAAAATTGCATTTTTACGTACACTTAAGCGTAACTTGGAAATATATGTGTTATAATAATTGATAGTTTGTAATAAGGGGCGGTTGGACCATGCCCCTTTCAAAGGTTTGCACTTCTTATAAAACGTCAAAAAATAACAATAACACCAGCATTTTACAATGTGGGATAGGACGGGGTCTTCAACGGTCCGTTTTACGGACTGTAACTTCTGGGTACACCCTGTAGCACTTACTCACTGGTTGAATCTTGGAACGGACCGACATGTGTGTCCAGACACTGCGACCCTGAAAACCTATGCGAAGGAAACTGCTTTAAATCTCGATGACATCATAACGCTGTTGGAAGCGATCTTCCACGGTTTTACCTATTTTGGTTCCTTTCACCATCCTACGTTCAAGCCGTTTTTCACTTTGCGGAGTACCAGTGTGGTTTGGTAGCTCCAGATTAGCACCATGCTTAGCACCATGCCGCACTGCCCAACCATATTTCTGATCCAACATTGTAGTCGAACTCAAACTTTTTCTGAACTCGGTAGGGAAGCGAGGAAATCCGATGAGCTTGCTATTCAAGGTTCGGAAAAGGTTTTCTACGGACGTAATGCAGGCCTGGGTTTCCTAGCCCTGCATTCCGCGTCTTTGCTTCTATCTGCCAAGCTAATCGATACCAACCCTTCGAGCCACTAGGCATTAACAAACCACTTAAATTTTTCTTAAAAAGTCTTGACCGAAACCATCATCCACCGAATATGCTGCCTATGAAAAGGACAACGATAGATTAACACTTCCTATCTATAGTCTTTGTGGCTTTATGCTCTCTCACATAAGGTTTTTTTTCGTAATTGGCTCGCGATGAAAGGGGCTATGACTGCCCTTTTAAGCTGTAACACACATCGAGCGGAAAGAATCCAACAAAGCCAGGATGGAAGATTAAAGCCCTGAACAGGAATATCAAAGCTAACTTCCGCAAGTGTTATGCCCTTACGGGAAAAAGCGTTGATATAACCAACAGGTTTTTCAATAGAAACATGAGGCATAAGTTATCGTTGTCCTTTCATTTTGCAATTTGTTGGAAGGGAAAAAGATGCTTTTAGTATATTTGGCCAACCCTTACCTGTATAACAGACGCTGACCATCAGGAATATCCGCTCATTTGCGACAGATGATCCTAGATTTTTCCCGTACCTATATTTTCCATACCAGTACCCACCATATCTGATGAGCGTTCTCTTATCCGTCACCTGGGGAGGCGCTCAATTAAGGACTGCAAGGAAGTAGACTTCAGCACGTTATAAGTGATGCTGTCCAGGAGTTTATACATCTTGGCACTAAAGTTATAACTGAAGATGAACCCGAAAGGTAAAACAATATCCAGCAGCGTCTGTTACATTTTGCGCGAAGAAAATCAGGAATCCAGGAGTGTCTATCTCGGGATGAGCGGATTCCTGGTCGGCGTCTGTCCAGGATCGGCCGAATTCAAACCTGGCAATCAGGTATAAAATGCAAACCATGAAAAGAAAATGAAAACAGCCTCGGTTCGGATATTTGCTGATCCTGTTAATCCAGGGCACCCTTTGGAGCTAGGCCTGGGGGGTGTCAGCATACGAGCGCTTGGTGGTCGCTAACGTGGAACTATGGTTGAGGAGGCAAACAAATATCAGCTCTTTGCAACTCGCATCTCCTCATCTAAGTAGGGTACTGGAGCCAAAGACTTCGCTGATGGGCGGAAGCGCTTCTGGTCTGGCGTCCAGAATGGTCTGGTCTGGGCATATGAATGCACAACCGGGTGACAGATTATAGTTTAGATTTAGTTTAGTTTAATCACCTCAATGATGACGCCTCTTCCTCAATGATGTCGTTTTAAGGATATGACAGCTTTCTTCTATACCTTTTCCTATTTTTTCTCTCTTATTGCTTGTGAGGGTTAAGCTTTGTCTTTTTCTCTGCTATAAGGTTTAGCAAGGCACGCGCACGACCTTTTTGGTTTTTGTTTGGCTGGTGCCTGGTGCAGTTTGAAGTGTTACGTTGACCCTAACGTTTCTTGACGGCCATCTTAGCTGAGCTGCTGTCCTTCATAAGGCCATCAAGTCAGGGATACCACACTAAGTATACTCGCAACAAGTTCGGTTGGGCATATTGCACAATGCTGCTGGAACGTTAAAAGCTGCAGGAACGTTAAAGAAATTGAATCTGTTCAGCACATGCTTTGCGAATGCCAATGCCTTAAAAAGCATTAGGCGAA
Organism: Neoascia interrupta; assembly: GCA_947623515.1. Lineage (NCBI taxonomy): Eukaryota > Metazoa > Arthropoda > Insecta > Diptera > Syrphidae > Neoascia > Neoascia interrupta. The sequence goes on along the minus strand of OX392464.1, from coordinate 3,908,158 downwards.
ATACCCTTGACAATGTGGATTTAAAGGACCTCCTAAGAGAGCGGCACTTCTTGCTTCGAACAAAACGGTTTTTTGGTTCGTTTTATACATGAAGAAGACCCAACTGCTGGGTAAATGAGCCATGAGCCTGACTACTGTCTCAAGGAATCCTTGACTAACCTAACCTATAAAGCCACTCATTACGAATGTCAGTTCTCAGGGGATTTCTCAGTTGCTTAGAGATGCGGAGCAGTGGAAAAATCTAGTACCTCCTGCCAAACAAATGGCCCGAACTCCAACAAATATAGTCCGAACAGAGCCATTTAGGATTTAGTACTTAAAACTAAAATTAATGTATTCAACTCAGGATGCGCGTAGTTTTTAAATTTGCTTAGGGTCACCCTTCAATTTATCCATTATAATGATGCTATAGTTACCGAGGGAAAAATATCACTTTGAAAATGTCTTACATTCCCGCCCTTTTGGTATGAAGAATTCCCCTGAAAACTATGTCAGCGCACCGCCTTAAGCAAAATACCAGTCATACCACGTCGACGGCTGGAAATAATTCGGTTTCGGTAACTTTATCACGCAGCCTTTGAGCAACTTTATCCGCATAGCTACAAAAAGGTGCAACAAACCGCCCTAATGTCCAACATTAAAATATTTCATTCCCAATCGGAGTCATAAATCAAACCGTCGTCGATCAAAATATCTCGACCGGGGCACCTTCAGGTTGACAGATTAAATGCAAGGAGTATATCGGTATGTGGCGGTCTTTTTTCAGCTCCCTCTACTGTAGGTACACCTTTAGTGTCTTTTGTTGAATGATTCGCCCATGGTGATCAATTCGCTGGAAAGTTTGATAGCTTTGATTTTTGTTTTTGAATTAATTTCGAAAAAAATTCTGACTTTTTAAGATGGTCTTCAGACCATCTAACTTCGTGATTCACGAGTGAGTCTGTTTGCCGATTCGCTTTCAATGCGACCAAGGGAAATTCCTTACAAATGTTTACCGGGGGAATCATCGAAGATGGTGCTGCTCCATCAAAAGATTACACATGCCAGCAGCATCCGAACATGGCCATGGTCCAAAGAGCCGACCGCTTTGCCCAGATGCAATTTGCACACAATATAGGGACACATTCGGATGAAGACTGCGAAATATGCCCGCGTTTAGCATGTACTTAGCATAGTGTATGGCGATCGGGCTTGAAGATTCGTTTATTTCGGCATATTTGGAAGAAAGGTATATTTTGGGGGCCCTGAATTCAAAGTTATGAGACAAATAAATTTATTGTCAAAGGTGAATAATTTTTATGAGATATTTGAATTGGCATTTACATCAGGATCAGGATATAATATTCCAGATTTTATGGCTCAATCTTGGGGTTTTTGAAGCAGGAAACCGCGACGGGTTTTCAAGGATTCTAAATCCGGATAAATTGTGAGACAATACATCACTTGAATCTATAAATCATACTGTTCAACGATTCATGTTTGCCTCTGCCTAAATGCAGACGGAAATTAAATTTCTAATTTATCTCTGTGCCAACATCTGCCCATTCGGCCAGTCAATAGAGTAATTTATATCCATCACCTATGGCCTCGAGTCAATAGTGTTTCCAGCGATTTATTTCCAATTTTTTGATTTCGCAAACACCACACACAATCACCAATTAAGTAAAGTCCGTTTGCTGGACGTTTGTTGCGAGCCATAAAGAGGAACAACTCGCCAGCAGTCTATACATGAAACAACAACAATTTACTCAATTAGACGTGGAAAAAGCACAGAAATGCACCTCCTTCGCCGAGGGCTAACAGAGGGCATACACATCCGAATCTGAACACAAAACAATTAAAAACCCACAACCCCCGGTCCTGCCGACATATATGCGGCCTGGCTATATGCTCCCAGTGCAAATAAATATTCTTCGCCGAGAAGATTTAAACACTGGATGTCTCCACCCCTAATGGTAGGTTTAATCCAAAGAACGAGATCTTTACGAAGTGCACTTTGCAGGAGCACACACAGTACCTGCATCCACCTATGTATATGGGTAGCCAGCAGGTTGTGTTGTATATCCTTGGCTCAGTCCGGTCTTATATGACGGCATAGCTAGAGATGGATGTTGTGCTAATTTGAATTTAATTACAACCCAGTGAGCGGGTAGTCCATTAACACATGGGGCCGTCCTAGACGGAGGATGTGTGTAATTCGAATGGACATGAGCACACAAGGGTCGTTGGGTCGCTGGACATCCGGAATGTATCATGTGCGCCAGTGTTGCACTCCAGCCCAAACGCCAAGGCGTATAAAATTAATATAACCACCACCTAATTAAGGATCATTTATAACGGCTAAAGGATTGCTTTCGAAACTTTCAAAATGGAACTGATGAACGTCTCGCAGAGCTTAGGGTGATTTCGCACGCTCCTCTCAATATGTGTATTTATGGAGGAGGAGAGATGGCGCCATCGCATGCGAGTTAATGACTGAATTTTTGAGAGAAACGCAGAGAAGCTATAAAACGCACGCGATATATACCTACAACGCTGCAAGCTGTATAGTATGGCTAAATAAGTTTTGTTTAAGATGATTAATGGCCTTTAATAACCGTTAAGAGTGTCATGCCATGGAATGCGCGACTATAAGCCTGTTTGACAGTCGCGGTCGAAAATTGATTGCACGCGCGTCAGAGCTGAAAGTGATTTTTAATTGGCATCAGTGATGAACGAGGAAAATTGAACGAGTCATAACGAAGATGTCTCGAAGTTTCTAAAATGAAAAAAGTGTTAAGCAGATTGCCTATGGTCATAACGTGGTAAAATTCTTCAAAGGCGACATAAGCCCAATCACCAAGGAATAAGTTTAAAACAGAGGTTAAAGTCGTTATTAAGGAATTCGGTAAGCGATATTTCATAGGCCAGATTAGAATTTTGAGCAGAGGTTTCACTCACCTACCTAGAGTGAAATCATTGTTCAAACTGTCAACTTTGACAGAGGGAGAGGAAAGCTTATGAAATGTGTTTAGTTCCCTTTGTCATCCAAGGAACTGAGGGATTACAGCTACTAGTTTTTTTTTTCCCCTGATTTGTGTAGAATTATGTGCACCTACCTACTTAACGACGACCGCGACACTGACAGATTTCGCCAAAGCTGATCTACAGTTCTAGAAGTACCAAAAATGCTAAAGAAGGCCTTAACAATCACCTTGTACTGGCGATATTCGGAAGTTGCAAAAGGTTGCACTATCGTATGGCCGGTGGAGTGGGATCAGGACAACCTGATGTAGAATCAGGTTGTCCTCTGGAATAAGAAGACTGTTTGCAGACGAAATCGATGTTCTTGCCATGATGCAGAGCTTATAGGCCGATTTTGATCATATACTCATGGCAGGAGGCAAATTAGAGTTGTCCGGTCTACCTACGAGGCCGCAAGTCAGAAGTCGTGAGCAGACGTAAAATGGTATAGGACGACCGTGGTTCGATGGCTACAAAACCGTTCGGTAGCCGCAAAATAGGGCAGCACATATCGAAATCCTTAAGTCATAACAACCAGTAGATGAAAAGCACAATGTGGAGTAAGATTTAGCGTTTATCCTAAACAACGCGGCGAAAAAGCATCTACAAAAAGACTATCTCGGCAAGGTAGACCCAAGCGACTCTACAGTTGTAAGATTCTGCAAGGAAGAAAAGAGTTCTGCATTTGGGTCACAACGATGTCGGGTAGTAGCTGGTACGTAGAACATCAGCAATTGTAAAAAGCAGACGTTTTTACCCGAAGATGAGGGGCCTATACCAATACCTATAACGAAGTCAAGCGTTTCTCTTATGCATGGAGAGAGAGCAAGTAGGAGCTTCATAGCATAGAAGGCATTCTTCTGCCCTTCGACGCCGCGTCGTACTATAGTGGATCACCTTGGACCTTTGACGAAGAGGAAGGTTAGGAGCTCGTTACGTTCTGCGCTCGTCCACCGGAAGCTATAGTCTGGTATACCATGCGAGGCAGAGTTCTCATGATCGCGATTGCAGACGAATCACAATAAATTGACCTGGCTCTTGGACCATGAACTATAGTCTGCAGACTGGTTCATTTCTGCCCAAAAGAGGTTGGCCCCTAGCAGGAGTTTTATTGCGGCTGTGGTTGCCCAAAATCGCGGGAACATTTGCTGGCTTAGAAATTCTGCCTTCGGCCTCCTATGGACTCCTAGACCAGAAGAGGTGTTGGGTAGATCTCGGTCTAGCAAAGAGGATGCTCCCGCCTTAACGTATGACTTAATATTGGGCTGGGTGATTTCTTGTACGGCATAGCACAAGAATGATTCTAGGAAGGGTAAACGCTCGTCTCTACCATCCACGTGGAATTTTCCACCGTGTGAGATTAAGCTAACGAGGCAGGTGCTCACGTTAAGCGTTTTCATTTCTTTCTGTCCGTCAAAAGCATGAGCTCGTAGTAGAAGAAGATTGGGCAAGATAAACCTGAGTGCAATTAAGTGGCGCACTAAACACGGCTTGGAAATGAATAACTCAGGTAGGTCAAACATGAACCTATCTTCGCCTAGAACATTTGGGGTGACTATTGCCACAGACCCGGCGACTGCAGGCGGAAAAATAGGGTGACGACGAGACGAGGCTTTGACAGGTCTGACGATTGCAGACGGTGCAATCCGTTGATATATAGTGGTTGAGAACGGGGTTGCTGCTAGAGGTTAGTCACGAGACTAACCGATGTAGATCGTCACGATAATGCTGCAAATTTAACACTTTGCATTTTTTCGTGAAACATGCAGCGAAACTTGACACTGTCCTAGCTTTGTGGCGGGCACGATAAAGAACTAACTGGGGTGTGATCTTATTTTTTAATTAATTCGGAGAAAAGTGTTAGTATTCATCTGCTCTAGATAAGCCACCGGAGCCGGTGAAATTCGCCCTTTTTCCTTGAATTTTATCGAGCTCTGCTGCATTGTATTGTTTCAGCACCTTGTCAGCTGATGTTCAGAAACAACCTTAGAATGTTCAGAAACAACCTAACATACAGCAGTTGAGTTAGTGCTGTTGCAAGTTGACGCTGAATGTTGCTTGTCTTGAGTGGACATGGTGCACCTTTTTACACAGGCGCGTGCAACGTTTTCCTTACATCTCGCCATTCTTTACCGATCGTCCGTCGCCTCATTCTCATCATGGTCATCATTTTCTATTGCCGTTTATCCTCAGAAAGGCTATAAATGGTTCATGCATCGATCTCGATCCTCCGCCTCGAACTCAAGAGACACATCAGGGCCGATTCCCAGGCGGGTTTCGGATATGCTCTTAACCTGACTCCCTGTTATCGGCATACCAGAGGGGTGATACGCTCGCATCTCGGCAAGGCTGACCTGTCTAGGAAGTTTGTCGGAGGACATGCGGAGAAGTAGCAATAGAAGACATCGGAGAAGTAGCTGCTTAAGATTGAGATGCCTCCAAATACTGACTTTTCTTACTCTATCTCAAAGAGTAACACCTAGTAGCACACTCAGAAATCTGACTTCGGCAGCTTGTACCCGCGATCGAATTCTTTCGGTCATTACCCAAGGATCATGACCGCGAGGGTTGGAACGAAAAATGAATAAAAAACTCAATCCCTTGCGTGGGAGTTCCCTTGCGAAAAAGATCACATACCCAGTTCATTATCCTGTTAGCCACGGAACGAACTTCACGTGCTCCTCTTCTTCTATCTTGGAACCATAAGCCTTCATTTCATACCTTGTACAAATGAAAGTCTTCTTCCCTTTTGCAAGGACTCTGCTTAGAGCTAGCGTCCAGTAGTAGGTATACTGGTATAGATGCCGTCCTTAAAATCACCAAAAAAAAAATATCCCTTAATTCAAGCATTTTATTCGGCCCTAATCTACAAATGGCGCCCTACGTGAGCCATCACGAAAATGGGTAAGTACACACTCAAAATACTGTCGTACTCCTTAACCAAATTTACCTCAAAGCCCTTTGTTGTTTGATCAATCCTTGTTTTTGTGCAACTTGTATTTACAGTCATAGTTTCCTTTCAAATAATTTAGGCATACCAAGTCCTTATTACAAGTCCGCATTACAAAAATCGGTATCGATCAGTAATGGGTGGGCTCCGATAAAATCAATGAAAAGTCTTTCGCTCCACTTCAAATTGTTTTTTAACTACCTTTTCCTTCTTGTTTTACTTATGTTTAGCTAGAGTCCTCGTCCTTACTCCGAAATAGACACAATAGCTCCTTATAGTAATGATATATCACGTAATTTTTGTACCCTACAGCTATAATTTTTGGTATGCAACTACTTTTGCAAGTAGGTATTCCGCAGAAATGTAAGAAAGTGGCGCCCAACGCAACGATGGGCATCGCCATCGCGAATTTTTCTTCAAAGTGCTTTGTTACTCGGCTGCTTTCAAGGAATATATTTGGAATTGGATTCTTTTGAAAACTCTAGTAGCACACTGCCAGCCGATTCCAAAAAACTGAATTTTTTCCAATAGAAGGACTTACCTGGAATGGAATACGAAAAAACGGTTCCTTAGAACACCGCGTTTAATTGGCATCAAACACCGCCGTGTTTTCAAAACAGTTTCAATTACAGGCGCCTGTCTGTCGCGGCGTATGATTTCAATTACACAAATAGGTATAGGTACCACATAACTGTAACGGCTTTGAGCTATGCACTGAAGCCAATTGCTCTGGCCACATGATTTTTCAGCCCACTATACCTGTGGATTCTTTATAGATGTTTCATGTTTAACCACGCTGCATCAAACAATGCGCCAATAGCCCATAGAAGAGGTTACAACAACTAATCGAGCCGACGCGCATATAAAACACAAAAAAATTTATATCATCTGACAGATTACAATTCTTTATTATTAAAAATTACTCCGCGCGCCGCAGCATGGCGCAGGGGTTTTTCGTTGTTGGTTGTTCAAAAGAAGAAAAACCAACACAAACTGTCAAATTTACAATTTCATTCCTGTCAATTGCCTACACTCAGGTGATTATGATGTATTAGCGAAGCGTTTAGGAATTCAATCGAAAACAACAAAGGAACACGAGCGCGGAATCACACGCAACAAACACACACCGTAGGTGTCGTCGCGGGTCCAAAATCACCTCGACTCTCGGTGATCATAGTTGTTTTGTGTCTGTATCGCATGCGACCACGACGCGACGCCCTAAGATCGTTCCAATGGTGCCACGGAGCAACAACGCCACGGAGCAGGCGTGTGATTATGTTTAATGAGTTCTCGGTTCGTTTTGGAGTATGGATTCGTCCAGCTATAAGTGGTTATGGTCACGGTCGCCACAGGTGGCTGGTAGTGGCCCGAGAATGAATAGTGCCATGGGAACCTCTTCTGTCACACAGTATGGGGGTGGATCGGATGAACTTGGCCATTGCTAGAATGTTTGCCGAACCAGCATGGATCTTGTGCACCAAGCTGTGACATCTCTATTTCGGTTGTTTGGTGTTTATTATGTGATGTTGTCTGTAAATATTGTGTTGATATAGATGTCCTCTCGTTATTGGCCATCCCTGGGGTTACATTAAGTCGTTACCGCAATGATATCGAATGGAATGTACCCATAAAGCGTGTGCATGGGGACAGATAAATTGCTAAGACAAAGGGTGACATTATGCATGTAGATATTTGAATGATGTCGCGGCACGAGCATTTGAAGCGACGTCGCGGTATATGAACGTGACTTTGCGTCAGTAAAATTGTAAACTTTTTGTCAAATGTGTTCCATGCATCAAGTCCGAGAACGCACCGCATCTAAGTTAAAAAATCTACACGCATAAATTTCCCCAGGCAATTACCACCCAAAATTAATGTCCGACATTGCAAGACATGTGTTTGAAACCTGTAAAGGGTTTGTCCAAACCCTGGACAAAAAACAACTAAGGCCAAAGGTAATAATCTTGGAAATTTATAGCGAACGCATTTGGTACTCGAAGTGACATAAATTTCAGGAGCCCTTTCAGTTCACAAAGGCGTAAGCTGTCCCGCACGTATCTGGGCGAAATTGTCACAAATGCCGCGCAAGCTGACCGGTCGGTCGGCCCGCCGCCGCCGATTTCCGAGAAGCTCCACTTGACTAACGCACGCATACACAAATCTAAAGCACATCCCAAGAAAAGATACGACCCCACCACATCCATCGTGCCGGTGTCGGAGGGCAAATTAAAATTCCCATTAGTCGTGCACTCCACTGTGGTGTCAGAAGTGGGGAATTATGATGGCTTCTGTTGTGGAATTAGAAATGAATGTTTCCCTATTCAGTCTACTGGGACTAATTAATTTTTATGATTTTATTAATCATTCTGGAGGTGCATTCCAGGCGGATGATCATCGGTGTCGATAGATTTTGATTTGAGAGCGCTTCCGTTCTCATAGTAAAAACCGATTGATGGATTGCATTCGAGCTGAAAAGTGAAGTGTTCGTAAATCCAGTGAGGTTTCTTTTCCACAGAGAAATCGGAATGAAAAGATCGGTACAGGTTCATAAATTCTTTGGCAATGTTTGTGCATTCGAAATGGGAAATGTTCGGGAAGTTATTGAAAGGTTTTCAGGTGAACTGAATAACAGAATTTATAGTTCTGATTAACAACTTTTCAAAGCTATCCCGGGAAGTCGTTTATACCTAGAGCGTGTGAGTTGACATGTATGTAGGTATGCCGAAGATTTGAACTGGGCGATACTGTCTGTAAAAATGTGTCTGTGTTACGATAAAGTTTGGAAATCATAAGTAAGAAAGCCTGTCATTACCCCGCGAATTTTTGTCTGAAACGCTGAAAAGCAAGGGCCCTAGAGTGTTTTCCTGTGGTACACCAACTTTCATTTAAATTTTTTCGATGACTATTGGTGATTTAATCACTGTTTGTCATGGGAATGAAAATTATTAAGTTCCTAGGTTTTTGAGCCCGATTTGCAAAAGCCAAAACCTTGTCCAACAATATAAAAAAAGTCCGAGGCCACGAAATACTTATGAATTTTTCATTCTAGCTAAGTCTGAATACCCTGTCCATAATCTGCATGATGTGAGATGTCAGTTTAACTGAAAACTTATTGTCATACTTAGGAGATACGACTTGGAGGCTCGCGTTCACTTGATATTTAAGGTACTGCGAGAAACTCTCAGGCCAGTCTCGAGAGTTCCGAGAGTACATGCCAGAGAGTTGAATCTCTATTCTTAACTTTCCGACTACTTAAAAGTCTCTCCCTGCGTGTTATTCTCGTGATCGTGACTCTGGAGAGTTGTCTGAGAGCTACTCGATCTAGTTTTACTCTCATGGCCGTTTCACATTCAGCGCGAGAGCATCAAACCAGAGCAGCAGCGACAACGTGAGACCAGAGTAACCTTTTGGAACTACCAAATGAAAAATGAGAAACCGCCGCGACTGTTTTGATAACACACTGACAATACATTACACGTTTCTAAAATTTGTCGACTTTGTTGCACATGAATGGTTTATAATTCACAAGAAGTGTAAGCTTCGAGAAAAAAACGTCTATCCAACAGGGTGTCAAAACTCACGACAGCGATTGACAGAATAATTGTCGACCTTGGCGAGGGTTTTTCAATTTTTCGAAGAGGTCGGCGTGCGACACAGCGATAAAGCCGGTATTGTGAACCACCCCATTCATTGCCGTTGATTGAAATTCATTTGACAGCTCGCCCTAAACTCTCGCTCGCTCTCTCGCTCTCATTGTGAAATAGCCATCAAGTGGACACGCGCCTTCAGACAGAGTTTGGTGACTTCCATTTTTGATCTGAACTCAAGGCATTACTCAAGGCACGCTTGCCTTTTCTGTTTTGTGTTGAACATTGGGCCACCATATGCTTTACAGTAGGTACTGCTGAAATTGTAAGAAGTCGAGAGGAAGATATAGGCTCTGGATTTGTGAAGACCTTTTGCCGAAGTTCGATACAAAATCTTTGCCCTGTCTAACAGCAGTTGCCATGCTTGTATGTAGCTCGACGAATTGGATCGATGGGATCTTTGAAAAAGGATTTGCCTTGGTTTTTTCTTCTCGAAGCTGGCATGGCGGGAAACCCCACGGATGCAAGAGATGAACCATGGTTTCTTCCTATAACTCGTCTCTGTAACTTCTACAAAAATCGTTGAAAGGAGCACAAAATCTTATGAACCTTTAAAAATTTGTACAATTCTATTTTTCTGCCTCTTAGTCTGCATGGTTAGGTTAGGTTAGGTGACTGTCCCCGCTAGGTCGGTTGTGATACCCCTTGTAAGACCGGAGTCACCAGCCCGAGGACCTAGGTTAGGTTAGGTTAGGTTGATGGATGCCCTTTTGACAATAGTCACGGCTTCACTTAGACCAGCAGTTGGGTCCATTGTGTCCATTGGGAACCTTCTTAATACCTGGAACGAAAACAGAAATAGACCGCTGTTAGAAGCTCAGAGTGCCGCCCTTTTGGACCCATCCGGATTTGTATACAAATCTTAGGAGGTCCTTTAGATCTACATTATTTAGATCTTCGAGCTCGTTGAAGAAGTAGCTGCCGAGGATACTACGCCTGATGCTGTTTAGGGCTGGGCATTCGCAGAGCAGATGACGAACAGATTCAATTTCTTCAATGTCCCTGCAGCTTCTGCAGTAATCGTTATGCGGTATGCCTAGCCGCTCAGCGTGTAGACCCACAGCGCAGTGCCCCGTGAGGATTCCCGGGAGTACTCGGATGTTCCTGCGGGCTAGTCCGATCAAAAATAGTGATCTCTTTTTGTTTACCGCTGGCCATAGCTCCCTTGTGTGTCTGCACGTATCAAGTTCTGTCCAACGTAGATTGGTTCTACTCAAATATTCAGTTTCTAGCCTACGTGCTATCGAACTCAGCGGGACTCTTATGGATTTGAGGGCTAGAGATGCATTCATTCCAGACCCAAATCTCGCAAGCTTGTCCGCTTCTTCGTTTCCCGATATATCGGTGTGACCTGGCACCCAACACACAGTTACAGTGTTGCCAAGTGATAACTCGTCCAGAATTTCCCTGCATAGTTTCACAGCCCTTGACTTTACCACGTCTGATTCCAAGGCTTTAATTGCCGCTTGGCTATCAGAGTATATGGTGATGGTCTTGTTTGCGGGGCCGTATTTCTTCAGCTCGGAGGCAGCTTCGATTATGGCTGCCAGCTCCGCCTGAAAAATGCTGCAGTCGTCATTGATTCGGAAAGATTTACCTAGACCCAAATCTCCACAGAAAATGCCCGCCGTCGGTATATACGGGCCGTCGGTATATACGGCGATCTCGTCGTCTCCTGCAATGGTCTTATCTTCCCATTCACCTCTTTCAGGTATTCTGGTAGCGAATCTCCTGTTGAAGGCGAATGTCATAGGTAGGTAATCTGTGACTGGGGTGTTTGTGGAGGCAGCCCACTGAGTTTCCACAGAGGCGTGTCCATAAGATCTTGAGGACCACAGTCCGGATTCCCTTAGGCGAACAGCTGTTTTAGCTGCCTTGCTGCTGCAGTATATGTCCAAGGGGGTGAGGTTGAGTAGTACCTCCAGTGCCGCGGTGGGTGTGGTCCTTAGGGACCCTGTTATACCCATGCAGGCTGCCCTTTGAACTTTGGTGAGGCTAGAGAGATGACACTTTCTTTCCGTAGCCTTCCACCATACAACTGCACCGTAAGTTAAGATGGGTCTTACAACCGCTATATACATCCAGTGTACCATGTTTGGTTGCAGTCCCCACATGCTTCCGAACGTTCTGCGGCAGGCGTATAGTGCCACGTATGCCCGCTTGACACGATCTTCTATATTATCCCTCCAGTTGAGTTTGGAGTCTAATATGACGCCCAGGTATCTTACCGACCTGGATAACGGTAACTCCACTCCCCCCATTCTCGGGTTGCTGAAGGATGGAATTGCCCTTTTCCTTGTAAACAACACAACTTCCGTCTTAGAGGGGTTAATTCCCAGTCCTCGACCCTCTACCCATTTTTCAACAATGCGAAGTGCGTAGCTGAGTCGGTCACTGAGGATTGGTGGGAGTTTACCTGGGATCAGGATTGCTACATCGTCTGCGTATGCGCTCACAGTGAAGCCTTCCCTCTCCAGGGTTTTCAGCAATTCGTCCATTACCAGGGTCCATATAAGCGGAGATAGGACACCTCCCTGCGGTGTTCCTCTGCTGACGTTTCGTCTGCTGCATACTTCGCCTAGGTAGCAGTTTATCTTTCGTGTGCTTAACATGAGCCCGATCCAGTCGCATAGACTGCTATCTAGGTGGGCGTTTCTCAAGCTGCGCAATATCGCGTCTGCCTCAATGTTATTAAACGCCCCCTCTATGTCTAGAAAGGCACCCAAAGTGTACTCCTTGTGTTCCAGGGATTTTTCCACTACTGTTACTACTCTATGTAGTGCAGTGTCAACCGATCTGCTTCTCATGTACGCGTGCTGTGATTTTGATAAATAGTTATCACCAATCAGCTCTCTCACATACACGTCAATAAGCCGTTCCAACGTCTTGAGCATAAATGAGGACAGGCTTATGGGTCGATAGTCCTTTGCCGTAGAGTGGTTTGCCTTCCCTGCTTTGGGGATGAATATCACACGGACTTCTCTCCAAGCTTTGGGAATATAGCACAGCTTTAGGCAGGACTTGTATACGTTACTCAACCATGGAATGATAGTTTCCCCTGCTTTTTGGAGCATTATTGGTCGGATGTTATCCATCCCTGGTGCTTTAAAGGGATCGAAGGAGTTGATCGCCCAGGCCAGCCTTTTTACATCGGTTATAGCCCTGATCTTTTCGTCCTTCATCTTTTTCCGCGAGCCTTGCGCTACTGTAGCGTAGTCCTCATAGGTATCGAAGCACCCTGGGAAGTGAGTTTCCGCCAGTAAATCCAGCGTTTCCTTGTGTGTCGAGGTCCAATCGCCCTCAGTCTTCCTGAGTGAAGATAGCGGTATAGGCGCTTTGGATAAGACTTTTCTCAGTCGGGACGCTTCAGTTGTTGTTTCGATTGATTCGCAGAAATTCTTCCATGAGCTCCTCTTGGCGAATCTGATCTCCTTTTTCAGGATTCTAACGCTCTCCCTATAGGTCGTCCATTCGATGAGCCCCTCTTTTGCAAGGTTCCATCTGGATCTTGAGCTCTTGATGAGCTCCGCGATCTTGGAGTTCCACCAGGGAGGGCGTTGTTTCCCTCCTGTATTGCTGTTTGGGCAGGATTTTTCGAAAGAGCTGGAGATCATCCCGGTGATGTATTCGACTGTATCGTCGATCTCATGCTCGGTAGTAAGATCTCTGTCTGGGCAGGGGGAGATAGTCCTCTGCAGTTCTTTGTTGAACTTCACCCAGTTTGCTCTTTTTGGGTTTTTGAAAACTTTCCTAGCCTGCGAGCCTACCTGTATCTCAAAGAGTATCCAGCAGTGATCTGATAGTGATGCCTGCTTAGATACTCTCCAGTTCGTTACTTGAACAGAGCTGTTTTGAGACACGAAAGTCACGTCCAAGACTTCCCTCCTATTCGCTGTAATGAAGGTGGGATCATTTCCCCTGTTACATACTAGAAGGTTGGAGCTAAGGACAAAATCGAACAGAACCTCGCCTCTGGCGTTAATGTCTGAGCTTCCCCAGATCGTATGATGGGCATTGACATCACAGCTTAAGACTAGGTTCTTCTTACCTTGTTCGGACGCTGTCACTAGCGTCTTCAGAGATTCCGGGGGGACCGAGGTACCGTCGTCAAATGGCATGTAGACCGACGCTACCGTGTAGTTCTCGTCCGTCCCTCTAACCTCCACCACCGTTAGGTCACCTGTGCAGAAATGAGATAACATTAATACATGAACGTTCTTATTTGCTACAATACAGGTTCTCGCCTTACCTTTATTTTTTACATTAAACAGTGAGAAATTTTTCGACCCTAATCCTAAAACCCTGTTCTTTTTGTCAATCCAGGGTTCTTGGATTAGGGCTAGGTCCAGCTGTTCCCTCTCGAGGAACAGCCTCAGGTTGGCTGTGGCAACCCTACTGTGATGGAGGTTTATTTGGATCACCTTCATCATTGTTCTCCACCTCCAACGCAGTGTCCGTCGCCTTCGTTGCTTCCGCAGTCCGCTTAATCAGCTTGAGGGTTACCTCGCTAGCTGCAAAGGACAACAGAAGCTGTTTTTCCGCCTTTAGGTTCCCGGGCAGGTCGCCGAAGGCGACAATATAGCCCCTGAAACCATTTCTCGGCTCTTCCTCGCTTATAATTTCCCAATCCTGCATCGGAATCTGGGGGTTTTGTGCTTGCAGCACGCGGAGGATGTCACCTTTAACTATTCCCATCTCCGGAATAGTCAGCCTACCCTTTGCCCTGTTTGGAACCTGGTCTATTGGAACGGCTTTAAGTTCCGCACCATCCCAAAGCTGTAGTCCTTCCACTACTGTCTTGGCAAAGTCATTTGAAGCTTGGTCCTTGCAGTCGATGTACGTTATGCCTTTAGACCATTTCATTCTGCCGTAGGTCGGGGCACTAGTACCCGTGTTTTTCAGAATGTGGCTGATGATAGCTGCCCCGAGGGCTTGCTCAATCTTCCTGCCACACTCAACACTGTACTGCCCGCTTGGTTTCTTGGAGTCTACTACAGCAAGCTGTAGTGGATTCCTTGTCACCTCGCTATACTGGCCCGCCCGGCTTGTACTTGGCTTACTGGGACTTCCCACTGTGGTGGCGCCCCATTTCGCCTTCTTCGGCGTCCTTGAAGTGTCCTCAGAAGATCGTGTTCTCTTCGAGGCGAACGCTTCTCTTCTATGCCTTCCGGCATTGCCTTTCTGCAACCCGCTTGGGCCCGGTTTGTCACTGGGTCCTTGGGTTGCAGTTCCTCTTCCGGTAACAGGCTTTCTGTTGGTTCCGAGGGATGTCCTAGTAGCGGCATCGTCCCTCGGCCTTCCAGATTTTCCCGATTTACCACCCGTACCTTTAACTGAACGAGCTGCCTTAGGCGTAGGCCTCGTGGCAACGTCGTTAGCTATGGTCTCCCGGGCCCACTCAAGGGAAGATAGTTCCTTCTGAGTGAGGGAAGATTTTTCTTTAGCTGTTAAGATGCCATAAATATGCTTGGCCTTCTTAAACCGCCTCTTTCTCTCCAGGCCGGGAGTGGTCCTTCTGGCCTTGCTCCCGTGCTTGGTCTCCTTTTTTTGACCGGATTTCTCTTCGGAATCATCGGAGTGTTCAGCGAGTAGCTCTTCCTCCCTTTCCATTGAGATATCCTCAGTTTCGATCAAACTGGCTGGTAGTACCACGTTTGGATCGCACGGAACCACCGGTACGGTGTCGTCCGTGTTTTTGGCACATAGCGTGCCCTCCCCCTCATCCTTATTTGTTTTTGTTAGTTCGGATATTTTGGTCCCACGAGAATGGCCGGAAAGGGTGGTCCACCCCGGCAGAGCCGCCATACCGGGGTAAGGCTATGGTTTATCTGCAGGTCTTCGCCTAGGCACCTGAGAGGTGAAGCCCGAGGACCTATGTCATAACTACCCGTTTTTGGTGAGAAAGGTCGAGGCAACCAGTAATGGTGTAAGCCTTTCCCAATGATCACCTATCATGTCTGTATTGGTTAGGGACTTCCCCGAAAAAGGGGGGGTTGGGGGTAACCGTTTCGGAATGAATCACTGACAGCAGAATTGAGGGTTTCAGTGAGGAATTTTTCCGAACAAAAGATCTTGATACTATTGGACTCCAGATACAATTTGCCTTGAGGAAAAAGGAAGAAGATCCGAAGAAGCCTCCATGTTAAAGAACCTATCTCTAGGAAGATGGAACACGACTGGGCCAGTTGGTTTTGCCACATTCAAAGGAGAGATCCTACGAACCCTGTCAAAAGGCAATATCAATTAACATTCTAGCGCCATCGTGAAAGAGAACAAGGCCTAGACATTCATGGATCACACAATTGTAGCGACAACAGCATTATGATGATCCATCACTTTAGATCATAACCTCGTGCCTAAATGAAAAAGAAGAAGATGAAGGAATTCGCATTGAGGATGGGAATCACTTGAGGTCGAGTGTAACCGGTTTCGATGTGAACCCGCGTCAACAAGGAAGTATGGGATGTCAGTGAGGAGTAGGTCTATATGAGAAGACAAAGCCGGGGCAACCGACTTCAGGTCTTAATCCGAGCTTATTGCTCCTCAAGTAATGGGAGAGTGCCACAGGAATGGGAGAGTGCAGCGGGTAATCGATTTCGGTTTGAACCCTTGCCGGGATAGAATTCTTCGATCGGACGCTAATGCAGGCTAACCGTTTTCGGTGTAAACTCATACTTTAGACCACTCAAGTTAGAACTAACCCTCGGGAGAATAGAAAAGGTAGAAGTAAGCAAAGCGGTATAAACCCTTACCAGGGGTATATATACTAGTGTTCCCGTTATGGCGGGATGGTGAGGGCAAGCGGTATAAGCCCGTAACGGTCCAGTCCTGTACAAGGAAAGACCTCGGAGTGTGGTAGCAGGGGTAAAAACTGATGGGGGGATATGAAGTTTACTGTAGGCATAGGTTAGGTGGCTGGGTTGGGTGCCCCCCCCAGGCAGGAGCACACTTAGACCAAAAGAGGTCCATTGTGATACCCCTTGTAGGTCCGGGATTTACCAGTCCGATGACCTAAATAATAAGTAACCGTTTGGGTGGGAGAGGTGAATGGCAACCAGTGACGGTTTAAACCTGTACCGAAGGCCACCAATCAATTGTTGATTGGTTGAAAACTTACTCGAGGATAATAGAGGCTGGGGGTAACCATTTCGGTGTGAGCCAGAAGAGAGACAGTGAGAGACTTCCTGAGGAAAGGGTGGTCTCGTATAACTGTTGGACTCCAAATGGGAATTCGCCTTGAGGATGGAAGAGGGACGGGGTTGATAGGATTAGGGGGGGAGTAGCTTAGGGTATAGAGGGGTAGCCTAGACAAGGAGGTGGGAGCTCAGTGAGGTATGGTTTTTATGTGAGAAAAGCTCGGCAGGGGCAACCGATTTAGGTATAAGTCCGTGCTAATTGCTTCTCTGCTAAGAATTATCCTCGACGATGGGAAAGTACAAGGGTAACCGAACTCGGTGTAAGCTCGGTGTAGAGGGGAAATATTCAGACAAGAAACTGATATAGGTAATCGTCTTCGGTATGAACCCGCACTACAGGCGACTCACGTTAGAATTGGGTGAAGGAGACGTGGAATGGGAAAGGTAGGGGTAACTGAAACAGTATCAGTGGGAATTATGTGCTGGTGATCCTGTGGGGGTAGAGGGGTGAGGGACATCGAAGCAGTATAAGCCCACACTAGTCATTCCTGTAAGGGAAGACCCTAGGGATAAGGTGGGGGGGAGTAAACTGTAGGCATTCTACTACTGAGTTTCCGGTTGGTATGAGGGACAGACTGTGTGGTTCACCATTTATGTGGGGAGAAAAAACTGTAGGCATTCTACTACTGAGTTTCCGGTTGGTATGAGGGACAGACTGTGTGGTTCACCATTTATGCGTTAAACCCAATAATCCATAAGGACTAACTGCAGCTTCCACGATGGCACATGCATAAAGCTGATACCACCTCTGGGACTTGTGAGGCGATTTCTTCTTTTCTTAGGCTAAAAATCCAACTATGTCTTCTGCAATTCTCAATATAAATCTCAATAAATTACTTCAATAAGACGTTTACTGAAACACTTTCAAAAAGGTGAGTCACAACCAATAAAATAATGAACATAAGCCGTTTAAAAAATCACATTCAACGCACTACAGGTGTTCGCTTACCAAGACAGCAGGTATCCCTACCTTCCAAGTGCCAATAACTTCTTTGTATTCTGCATTCGCCTGCAATTGTTCCTGAAGCGCCATGACGTCTGCACAAAACGATCCTTTTACCAGAAAAAATCTGAGCACTTTTTTCATTTTGATTTTATAGTTTTTAACAGTTTACTTTCCATTGTTTGTTTGAAACCATAAAAAAAAACAGAAACCATCAGCCAGAACATCTGAGAACAGAAGCGTATAAAAACGCACTTGTGCAATCGGTCAGAGGTCCTCGAATTTAAGGCCATAATCAGGAGCCAATTGTGCCTTTCATCCAGATAAGAATAGGCACCTACTTCAGGCACATTTATAAGGCGATCAACGATCTCGCCTTTTGTTGTGCCATTGTGCGTTGTGTGATGTGCGGGATTCATAAATTAATCTTGCTGGATGGATTGTTATATGTGCTGTGCCGTTTGTGTATTGCTGCAATAACCAGGTAAAGTTAATAACACGTTAAGGAGCCAATTCAGGATGCATCCTTCTTGGGATGCGCTGTAATTTTGATCTAATTGGAAGTACGTTCTGAGAATAAGGGTAACATGCCAGGCCAGACATGTTACCCATGTTTTTCTTTTAATATTCTTTGGAAAATAAAACACGATGGAATTAAGCAGTGCTATTGCTTCGAGGGGAAAAAACTGGTTTCATTTTCGATGATAGATTAGATTTCATTTAAAAAAACAGAGCGAAAATTATGTCATCAAGGACGCAACGAGCCATACCCTACCACACGGTACTTAATCGTACGACCTTATGTTGTAGCCACATCGTGTGTAGACCCTGGGCTTCGACCAACAAGCTTCGGCAACCAGCTCTATTTCAAGCCAGTGTGAGCAAAGATATGTAGGCTTAATTTTTGAATTGACCTTTTTCTTTGATGCGAGGTCATGGTTTGAGCATCTATCTTTATAACTCCTGCTACGTTTGAACATCTATTTTTTACTCCTGCTCCTACAAGGGTTCGACAAACACACCTTGGTCACCGAGGGCCACCAGCTTTTGGATAACTTTCTCTTTGTTGAACTGAATACGTTGTTCTAAATCTCTAAATTTAGCGAACATTTGCACTAAACATTCGAAAAAACATGGTCAATAAGATCTAGATTTTGTTATACTCATAATAAGCCGTGTCTTCAGTGATGTTGGGTTTAAAAAATGATCCAAACAAATTATAATGCACCAATTTAAATAAAAATACATAATTTATGTAAAACAGTTGTTTTGCTCTAAAGTTATTGCATAATCACATACCAACATATAAGATGGTGCAGGTGCACTCTGTGGGTAGGTAGGCAGCTAGAGGTGGAAAGCACTTTGATGTTACCTTTTCAAAAGAAAGGTTGGTTCAGTGCACGTAATCTGGTTCTTGCTAGCGCGGGACGTATGCATAAGAAGTGGAAGAGAGTTTTTTTCCGCAACTTTGGGAGTGGAGGTCGTGTGGTCTCCAATTTGCCAATGCCTCGTTATTAAGGCCATGGTTCTTGCGATTCCAGGGCGGGTTCTGTGGAGTATAGGTGTTTTGTTCTATTTTTATTAAATGTAGGCCATATTTGCCTTGATATGGCGCAATGGTCAGCCCCCTCCATTGGAAAATGGCCATTTCCAGGAAATATGAGTCGATTTGTTTCTTAACAACTGTTCTTAACGAAATGTGGACCCTTATTGTCGTGTAGAGCTAAGTGAAGAGGAAAGCGCTGAGCCCTTCCTGGCTAGCTCATCTGCACACTCGTTTCCTTTTATATCACTATGCCCTGGAGCCCATCAGAAGTCTGACTCGAAACGTTCTCTCAGGAGAGCAAGCTCGTGACGGTACTCTCCTGCACCAGTTTGGAGAATATGGTAATATTTGGTCATAATATGGTAATATGCCAATATTTGTTAGTGTGTTTTGTCACGCTGAAGTTGTGTACAGACTTCTCGCAGTATAAATTCGAGCGGAAAACGCCTGCAAGTTATATGATATTCATATTTGCGGTGTTTCCAAGTAGATCCGTCGGTAATGACCGAGTCGCAGTTCTTTCTACTTCGTTCCTCGTCCATTTAGCTCAGGTCTGGAAGGAAACTTTTAGTGGAAGCGTTTCTTGAAGTTTAATTTGGGTGTGGTCTTCAGTCAGTTGAGAACGGAACACAGCCAATTGGTAACGAGTCCAGGATGTTGCTGTGGCCTCGCAGTCTCTTACCCAAATTTTTCAGTGTTTCTCTTATGTGTAGATCGAGGACAAAAGATGCACAGGAGCACTGTAAGGCCGTCCATTGGCGCAGACCTTTGTGCACCCGAGGTGCTAATGCTGGCTGTTCTCTGCAGTCTTTTAAGTTTCGTAAGGTTATTGCCTTACTCCTGGCTTTCTACTCCTTCAATTTTCAATTACTAAACTTGACGTTTGCTACTTTTGCCATATGAAGGACTTCTTCCCACCCGATGTTTGCTTCCGTACAACGCAAAAATAGACAAGAGTTGGGGTCGCTCCTTGTAGTTAAAAGAAAATCAAAAAGTGTCGTACTTTTTTCTTGTCTTCCAATCTCTCTCAGACTCTATGCCTTGATTTGGCGGGACAGCTTACTAGTAGGCTACTCTGTCCTGTTGTTGCGAAAGGGAGTCGTTCCACCTCCTCTGGTCGTACTATGGGATCCCAAGCGTCATGTACGGCGATGTGATCTATGCGTCTCGGCTTACACACTCCAATTTAACCACCGTTAAATCATCTGAGCTACGATCGCGATATATGTAGAAACCATTTAAATGCTTCCAGTTAGGACGCATGTTCTATTAGGCTTATCTGTGGCCTGATGTTTGTTAGGGTGAAGAGTTTGTCTCGGTGAAGCCCCTTTATGGACGAGCCTCTCATCCAGGGCTCCTGGATAATGTCGATGTCCAGCTTAAAAGATAAGCTGATTTTCGGAGGCACACCTTATTGCCTTAGTTTAATCTTATAGGTTAACCTGATTTTCAGCATTATCGGGAAGGATCCTTGAGAATTCAGCAGAGTTGCAACGTAAAGAATTTTTATGGCTTGGACGCATTGTTGCCATTTCCTACTATCGCGACGCGAAAGGCAGTCCATAGAAAATTCAAAATCTGTCTTCACTCTGCCTGTAATCCATTCTTAGAATAAACAAATCAGCATTCAGTTTGAAGTCATGACTGACATGATTGATGATGAAGCAATCCATTTTCAACAATCAAAGAGTTGAAGCCAAATGATTGAACCCTTTGTGACTGCTCTACATTCAGTGAAGTCACCTTGAAGTCACTAACATTCATGAATGCATTCAATCCATTGAATTCATTTGAAGTCACTGAAATTTTCACGACTTCAAAAGACTTCGAAAAAGAAAATGAACGACTCAATTTTCAACATTGACTGCAAAATTTCACAGCTTACAGATGGGGCTAATGCCAATACATATGTATTTCCGGATCCATCCTCTGTCTATAGAGTTTTTTTATTCGCGAGCCTTATATTGACCCGCGATTAAGGGGAATTTTTAAAATAAGGAACTAAATAAAGGGTCCGCCAAAAAAACTTTTTTATTTGAAAATGCTATAAAAAAACTACTGAATATTTTCTCAAATTTCTTTTTTCATTTGAAAGTACAATCCTTCCGGTTAATAATAGAAAATAATTTAATTGAAATGGCTGCCTCGGCTGGCCATGCAGTAGCCTACACGATCGGTCCAATTTTTAAGCACATTATCGATTGGGTGCAGCTGTATTTCACCATAATAGCTTCACGAATATTGTGCTTTAAAGCGTCAATTGTCTCTGGCTTGTCGGCGTAACACTTATCTTTTACGGCACCCCACACATAGTCCAACGGTGTCAAATCGCAGCTCCTAGGTGCGATCTTCAAAAACAGGGCGCAAACCATCGAGTGTAGCTTCGGCTGTGTGGCACGTAGCGCCGTCCTGATGAAACCAAATGTTGCCAAAAATTCGTTCAACATAAATAAATATAAATAAATAGAGTGGCGCAACAGCTCGAGGTGAACCAGGGCCAACTTCTCAACAATGTATGCTGTGTGAGATGATTTCTGCACATACAAGGGGACCTACAGTTTTTTTTGCCGAATCCGAACGGCACTTTGAGAAGTTTTTCAAGACAATTGATTCTCTCGGAGGGCTTGTCAAACCTTCTTGGAGGTGGGGTCCGTGAAAAATAACAAGTTTTTTTTTCAGGTGACGATGGCAGGATTCGAACCCAGACCTCCGGCGTAGTAAGCACACACACTAACCACTACGAGACGGCACCCCACAAATTCGTTCAACATGGCCCAATAATTGACTGTAACGGCCACTTCTTGCTGATTTTCGAAGAAAAATGGCCCAATTATGCCTCTGGACCAAAATCTGCACCAAACAGTGACTCGTTTTGGGTGTATCGGCTTTTCAATGTATTCGTGCGGATTAACCCTTTGTGACTGCTCTACATTCAGTGAAGTCACCTTGAAGTCACTAACATTCATGAATGCATTCAATCCATTGAATTCATTTGAAGTCACTGAAATTTTCACGACTTCAAAAGACTTCGAAAAAGAAAATGAACGACTCAATTTTCAACATTGACTGCAAAATTTCACAGCTTACAGATGGGGCTAATGCCAATACATATGTATTTCCGGATCCATCCTCTGTCTATAGAGTTTTTTTATTCGCGAGCCTTATATTGACCCGCGATTAAGGGGAATTTTTAAAATAAGGAACTAAATAAAGGGTCCGCCAAAAAAACTTTTTTATTTGAAAATGCTATAAAAAAACTACTGAATATTTTCTCAAATTTCTTTTTTCATTTGAAAGTACAATCCTTCCGGTTAATAATAGAAAATAATTTAATTGAAATGGCTGCCTCGGCTGGCCATGCAGTAGCCTACACGATCGGTCCAATTTTTAAGCACATTATCGATTGGGTGCAGCTGTATTTCACCATAATAGCTTCACGAATATTGTGCTTTAAAGCGTCAATTGTCTCTGGCTTGTCGGCGTAACACTTATCTTTTACGGCACCCCACACATAGTCCAACGGTGTCAAATCGCAGCTCCTAGGTGCGATCTTCAAAAACAGGGCGCAAACCATCGAGTGTAGCTTCGGCTGTGTGGCACGTAGCGCCGTCCTGATGAAACCAAATGTTGCCAAAAATTCGTTCAACATAAATAAATATAAATAAATAGAGTGGCGCAACAGCTCGAGGTGAACCAGGGCCAACTTCTCAACAATGTATGCTGTGTGAGATGATTTCTGCACATACAAGGGGACCTACAGTTTTTTTTGCCGAATCCGAACGGCACTTTGAGAAGTTTTTCAAGACAATTGATTCTCTCGGAGGGCTTGTCAAACCTTCTTGGAGGTGGGGTCCGTGAAAAATAACAAGTTTTTTTTTCAGGTGACGATGGCAGGATTCGAACCCAGACCTCCGGCGTAGTAAGCACACACACTAACCACTACGAGACGGCACCCCACAAATTCGTTCAACATGGCCCAATAATTGACTGTAACGGCCACTTCTTGCTGATTTTCGAAGAAAAATGGCCCAATTATGCCTCTGGACCAAAATCTGCACCAAACAGTGACTCGTTTTGGGTGTATCGGCTTTTCAATGTATTCGTGCGGATTTTCTGTGCCCCAAATGCCACAATTTTGCTTGTTTACTACCCGCCAAGATCAAAACGAGCTTCATCTGAAAAGATAATTTTTTTGGCAAAATCGTCATCTTCTCAAAGTGGATCACAGGCCCACTTAGCGAAGCGAAAACGCATTGGATGGTCAGTTGGCTTCAGCTCCTGAACCAATTGGACTTTGTATGGCGTCATACCAAGGTCTTTATGCGAAATTCGTCTCAACGATGTCTCCGAAATGTTCAATTGTTGAGAACGACGACGGGGAATTGATGTTGATGGCGCTTTGTTTTTGGCTATAATCTTACAAGTCGTCAATAAAGTGTCCTGTTCGAATTTTTAAACTAAAAGTGTCCTGTATAGTCACATACCTAAGTCCAAATCAGTAATTTCAAGAAGCAAAAAAATGCAGGCACTTGCTTCTCAGTTGCAATAAAAAATGAGCTCACAAAACTGTTTCACCTTAAATATTTTTTAACCTCTTTTCCTAGAACACACACATTTCCAACATCAGGACTCCAGTCCAAAGTCATAATTTTCACTATAGTGTTCTGATTTTTTATTTCCACCTCGTTATTTATCCAACATTTATTACCACCAGATAGTCTATCTTTGCAACAGAAATATGACATTGTCAACAGCAAACTGTGGTTCGTTCCGTTTTCCTTTTATCCCCGAACGAAATCTGTCAACAAGATAAGCCCTGATACAGAATTCAAGGAGCTCCCGAAAGAGTTTACAACTCATAAAATAAAAGTGTCCTTGCGTACAAAGACCCAAATTGTAATCTGGTCTTTTATCTAAAAATCTACCGAAAGATGCCTCTAGATGAGCGAAGACAAGAAGCTGCTGCGCAACACTTGTTATAAAAATGTCAAAAGATTTTTCGCCGAAGTGTAATAAAATCAAAAATGAAACTCTTTTCCAGCCTTAAGGTCTTAATTTGGTTTTAAGTGGAATTCATAAGTCTGGATTTACCTCACCTTTTTTTTAACGATACTCGGGCACAGTAGGGGTGTTAATTAAGGTACCTACTCTACAAAGGGGCTTTGTAAATGCCAAAGTTATGATCAAAGTCGCTACACGGAACATTAAATGTTAAACAATTCAGATGTACCTTGCCGATTAGCTAGAACAATGGATACTTACAGCTAAATTGCAAATCCTGTTCCCATGTTAATAAATTCATTCCCGGCTAAAATGCTTGTAAGTATCAATTACTTAATTATAGCAAGAGCTTCGAGCAACAGATGCCACATATCCGTGCAGTCGTTCGTTCGAGCGATGACAAATTACATGTTGCAGTCGCTTAATTAATTTCCAATTAATTCCATTCGCATTTCTCGTAATCGTGTGTACATACATACATATCGAAAGGCCAATAGACTGGTAGTTATACTTTAATCGCAGCAACCTTAATGGATGTTTTTTTTTGTTCTCGTAGCCCGCGACCACTTCCAAAGAGACGACATCGGTGCGGCTAGCACTGTGATTAAATTGCAATCAATTTAGATTGAAAGCTAAAAGTATGGAAGACCAGTGTCTAGTTTGGTGGATTACAATAATTTCTTAACCATTAGGCTCACATCAGTATTGGCAGGCAGCCGCTGCGAAGGAGCCTTTTTGCCTCGAGCCTCCTGATCGCTGGCAGACTTCTGTATACAGCCAACAACCTATGATGGATCATGCAAGCGAGCATGTTAATCAGTTTGATTTGATTTTTTTATTGATACACTCTGGTCGCCGGTTATTTGTGTTGCTGCAATCAAATAACATTTTAATTTCATTTAAAATTGACGCCAATTAATTTAACATTGGCGCGAACTCACTGGAGTTCGACGAGGGTGCGCCCCTGGGAAATTAATGCTCGCATATGACAAGGAATTTATGGCAACTGCAAACATAAATTAGTTTTGCGGTGCACGGTTGGGTATATGCGGTTAATATGGTCGAGTGTGATGTTGGTGCAGCGAAATAAATTATGACGGTAAATAAATCAGATACGAGTTTTCGTAACCCAAATATTGGTTCAAATACTCGTTTCGATTTAGATTAATTTTTTTGCATACAGTTTTGGTTAAAAAAAGCAACAGACGTGTTAGCAGAAGTGTTTATTAGATTTTCTTAAAACGCCATTAAATTGCAGTTTTATGCTGCATAAAATTAAATAAGGTTTATTGAAGCCTTCCTTGAAACGTACGCAAAGGTTTGGCTCTGAAACCCTTTTAACATTAGAGTGTTTTTCCTCCAAGTAAATTTCCTATTATGTAAAGAAAATGCTTAAATCTATAGTATTGTGGAAATTATGACAATTTATTCGTTTTCCATGGAGAAAAAGTTTCTTACCATCGTCCACAGTAAAAGGAGTAAGTTGGAGGATCATCCAAAAACAGTTGTCAAAGATTTTCTTCGAGAGCTATTTAAATCTCAAATGATCCTCTTGTACCATGTGGCCTGTAAAATTAAGTTAAGTAAAGATTTCCGAAACAGATCCTGGTTGTAAAGTTTTCCATATTACAAAATCGTGTATTCCGGTTTGTCGTATTCCTAAATCTTCTTACGCGATTCGGCACCTTCCTAGGTCAATTTTGTGCGGGAATACCCCGAAAAACATTTTCGTTGGACAAAAAAATAAATGAGCGTCGATGTCATAATTCAACCATGGTTTCTTGGTCGGCTTAATTTATCCAGATAAAGGGTCGGCCTCGGCCACATATTTAGCATCTTCTTCCATTTTGAACATTATTTAAGAAGAAATGCGAAAATACGAGAAAGCCTCCTTGTTCAAGAACCTATATCCAGGAAAATGGAGCATGACCTCAGTTGGTATTGCCATGTTCAAAGAAGAGATCATACGAAACCTGTCAAGAAGGCAATGTTAATCAGCATTCCAGCGCAATCGCGAAAGGAAGGTAGGCCTCAACATTCATGGATCACATAATTGCAACAACAACAGCATTTATTTGGCCTCAGTGACGAAGAGATCCAAGACCGGGTGGCATGCCGGTAAATTCTGAGGTCTAATCGGCGTTACCCACAAGCGGACCATAAGGAGTGCATAGTAGAGTGGAAGGGTTATGATATGATCAATGACTTCAGATCATAACCTCGCGCCTTAATGGAAAATAAGAAGAAAGAAAAAGATTTCTTTCACTTAAATGGACACGTCTCGGTTTAAATGGAACTTAAATGTCATAAATGACGAGTGTCGTTAACTGACATTTCGTTTTCGATATCGCAATTTCCCCTCCAATGGAAAAGCACCAATGCAAAATCGCCAGAGAAGATATTTCGAGAGCTTGGTTCATTGTGATTTAATTGGCAGAAAGCTGGATTAGACAGTTTGGTTTGGAACATTGAATTGTGAATATCGAGTGCGAAATTAAAAAGCGGTTATACTGAAATATACTTGTGCGAATATCAATACAATTCACACAAAGACACCAGCGCTGAAATCAAACGAAGGACACTCTTGCCAATCGCTGTTCTTTGGGCTAAGAAGGCAATTGAGCAGCAAAGCCCTCTCTCGAGCAACTAAACAGAAGCTTAGACCCTGTCAAAGGCGGATGAAAATACTTTAGGCTGCCTGGAGAGGAAAATTCTTCGGGCGATTAGAGTCCGGTCTGCATAGAGTGAAAAAGGAATATAACATCGAACAGTGTCGCTCACTGGCCTATCCAGAAGACTCAATATACAAAGGCTACGATGGCTGGGTCATCTAGAGCGGATGGATACCCCGCAGAAACGGGGCAGTAAACGAGCACCAAGGCTCAGGTGGCACGCGCAAGTAGAAGCGGACTTCAGCCAACTTCGCGGGCGAAACTGCAGACGGCTAGCTGGAGAAAGAGCTGTCTGGCGAAGCTTGTTGGCTGAGGCGCAGGTCAGCCAACCCGGACTTTAGCGTCCGTCACCTTTAACCAACTAACTTAGTGGTAAGAAAGACCCATTACCGAAGAGGATTGCACTTGCCCAGGAGCAATCAAATTTGTCTCTGTGTATATGCAGCAATCGATCACTTAATCCTGCCTGACGACTGCAATGTTCGTTAGAATAAGCTCATGACTTAAAGGTATGGGATTGAAAAGACAGGGTCAATTCCGGAGTTGTTAGACTTTTGCTCTTTATAGCTCGTCCATTAAAAGCAATATAAAAATATCTTTATAGAATTTGATTCGGTGGCAGCTGGACGGATATTTTGAGGCACCATAACCTGTCCTCAATGTCTCTGATGTTCGCTGTTTATACGGCAACAACTGACCATCCAAGGTTCTGTTTTTATACCCGACCGAGGGTATATTAATTTTAATGCATAGTTTGTAACACAGTGAAATAATCACCGTAGACCCCTAAGACCTTTTAGAGATATGATCGAGACCGACAGGTTAGTCGATTAAGCCATGTCCGTCCGTCCGTCCGCCTGTCCGTATGTATGCACTATTGAGGTCTTTCAAATTAAGCTAGGAAACCGAAGCTTGCAGCGTTGCTTGGTTCTCATTTTATACAACAAAGTATGAAAATTAAGGAGATCCGCGTACAGCCACGCCCACAATTGGCTTAAATGTTAGACAACCTCAAATTTACATTTTATTTCAAAATGCCGTTTGGTCAAGATAGGCAAAACATAGGAACTCAAATTTTGGTGGAGAGCAATATCGACCAGAAGCCTTTAATAAGACAAAAATTGCACCGCCCACTCTATTGACCATGCCCACTTTTAACATCTAAAATCTTTGAAAATCTTATTTCTCGGGAAACTTCATTCTAAATTGAAAAAATATTTTATGAAAAATATTAAAGATATTATCATTTGCTAAGTTTGTTGCATACAAAGTATTGAGCTCCGCCCACTTTTAGGGGGCGTTTTTGGGAAAAAACAGTTTTTTAAGTATTAATATTCGCTTTTAACGCGTTTTCTCGTGATTTCAACGAAATTAGAGTTAATTGAATTTAATTTTCAGCCTACGCCCTTTTTTTGGGGCGTAGCCAATACAAATAATTGACATTCAGTATATGAAACAGACCAAAAAATATTAAATTTGGTGTTAATGGGTAAAGAGGGTCGGGTATTTAGAAGTTCGTTACAGACGAACTCTTGCACTTACTTACTTGTTATATGCTAAGTTAACTTAGGGAATATGAAAACTAAACTTTTTTCTAACCTAGGAAAAAGGTTTTTTTTTATCTTAGGTTAAAAAAACAACATAAAACAGGTTTTAAACCATAGTAATAACTAAAACGGCTGTTTAACGTCTTAGTGCAGGCAAAAAACGACCAACTAACAAGAGAGTTTGAAAACCCGGGACCAGCTGATCTTGATCGAGGACTGTCACAAGAAAAGATGAATCATCTCAGACGATTCTTCTCCAGCTGTCGGCACAAAAACGGCAGTTAGAGTCATTCCGAACCCTAGATTCTAGAGTCTGGACTGGAAAATATATTTCCTACTTGCCCTTAACAGAAAACTTAACTTTTCGCAAAAGTTTAAGCTGCAAAATTCCAACAACTTGATCAAATTTGAAGAAATAGTAAAGGACTTTTTCAACAAAACCATCGATTTTTCCTAATACGTTTGTGGAGTGAAGTGGCTTGGTGTGGTGGTAGCTGTTCATAGGAAACTTTAGCAAGATTCATAAGAACTTAAGTTCCATAGCCAGAGAATTGTCGATATGAAATATACAAAGTAGGGAATGAACTTCTCGTATCAGAGCAGAGATTTTGCAACATGCATTAAAAGCGGACTAAAAAGAAATCGAGAATGTACGGGAATTTGAAAGATTGTACCTCTAGTATCGGCACATCATCAGAAGCTCTGGGACTAAGCAAATCTTTCCGGATCAATGACGACTGCAGAATTTTTCAGGCGGACCTGGTAACCACAATTCAAGCTACCAACCACTGAGCTGAAGAAATACAGCCCCGTAAACAAGACCTTCACTATATACTTCGACAGCAAAGCGGCCATTAAAGCCATGGAAGATGAAATCAAGACGAGTTATGACTTAGCAACACTGTAACTCTGTGTTGGTGGAGAAGAAGTGGAGATGCCGGGATATCTGAGTGAATCCTCATGGGGCACTGTGTTGTGGGTCTACACGCTGAGCGGCTAGGCATAGCGCATAACGATTACTGCAGTTATGCGCTAGGGACGTTGAAGACATTGAATCCGTTCGTCAGCTGCTGTGCGAATGCCCAGCCCTATACAGCATCAGGCGTAGTACCTACCCTCGGCAATTACATCTTCAATGAGCCTGAACATCTAAATAATGCAGATCTAAAGGACCCTTTAAGATTTGTATACAAATCCGAATGGGTGCAAGAGGGCGGCACTCTGAGTTCCTAAAAGCGGTTCAATTCTGTTTTCGTTCAGGTTTCAGGCAATATCTCGAACTGTTATGAAATACAATCGGCAGAGAGATGAAATTCCATACAGCTTCTTATGCCTAACTTTTCACATTCGCACGACTGCTCCGTTGCTGTATTGCCTACTCACATGAGAGGAGTGGACAAAACATGAGGTCTAGCAACGAGGATCTCCGTTGCTAAATCTCATTCTTAGACATAGACCTTAGACAAGTTAGACAGCGTATGCTTAATTTTGACATCAGGCTTGATTAACTGTTTTCCAAAATGTTCTTAAAACCAAGAGATGAGCTATGAACCATGTAGTTATGAGGGAAGGAAAGAGTATCATACCTCCTCTACAGTCCGATCGTTGAAATTCACTGGTAGCTGTGATGCGATCGGGCCTTCTAAAGTCTAGATGTTTTCGTACAACTTCCATTGGCGGTCACTAGTATACTTCGGAAGTATAGTTCGGAATATTTGTCTCAGGATGTTTGGTGCAGATCACGCGTGTGTCACTTAATGTGGCGTATATCCGTCGTTTGACAGACTTGTTCAATAAACACTTAAGGCAGAGCTTAACTTTTGAACTTATTAGCTTACTAGCTCTGCAAATCCAATTCCATCTGAAAAGTAAAGATGCCCTGTTTTTGATGCACAAATAAAACCATTCTACTAAATTTTGGCATTTAATTCATTAAATCTAACTAAAAACACATGCGTACATTCATCTTAATCTTAAATTTACGTTTATAAACAAAAGGAACACAAACATTTATTTCTATACAACTAAATTGGACGACACATGAAACCTTGGCCCCCTCGAATGAACGAACCCCCCCGATTATTGCTGTCTTTGCACTTGCAATTGCTGCTGCTGTTGCTGTTGCTGCTGTTGTTGCTGATGCAGCAAATAAGAATGTTGCAGGAATTGTTGCTGTTGCTGTTGATGCTGTTGAAAGTGTTGCGCAAACTGTTGCTGCTGCTGGTGGAAATCCCTTTCATCAGGTTCCACATCACTCGAGCAATCATCCATATCGATGACTTCGTCCTCATCTTCGTCGGCTTCCTCTTCTTCGCAACTGCT
Organism: Neoascia interrupta; assembly: GCA_947623515.1. NCBI lineage: Eukaryota > Metazoa > Arthropoda > Insecta > Diptera > Syrphidae > Neoascia > Neoascia interrupta. The sequence continues at coordinate 3,877,331 of OX392464.1, read as the reverse complement.
CTGTGTGTTGTCGGTGTTCGATCCCTTTTGATCGCCATCGTTGTCACCCTTGCCTTCGCCCTCTTGTTGCATTCGTTTGTGTTTCGTTCGACGATTTTGAAACCACACTTTCACCTGAAACGAGAAAGTAAAAAAAAAAATATAAACGATAAGCTTAAATTAAGTGCTTTGCTATACGAAAAGTGGGTGCAATTTTCTCAAAGGGGGGTGGGAGCCACTTGAACATCGTTAAGTGCTTACTTTCACACAATCATTCAATTAGCCCGCCCACAAAAGAAATTCCATACATCGACTAAGAGGAATTCCTCGCGCACAAAAACAACCCTTCCGAGGCGAATGCTTGCCCTTGTGCGAGGGGTGGAAAATTGCTGAAATTTTCCAGCAAATAAAAGACCAATAAATAAATTAAACGGGCATACTTGGTGGTAGGTTTTGCTCGATGGCAGGTACTCGTCTGTACTTGCCCCTTCAACTTTTGAATTGAGCCATGTTATTTCTGTGCTGCTGCCACCCTTAAATTTTCTTGTGGCTCGTTACATTGAGCTTCCCCCTCGAAGGAGGTTTAGCAAGTAAAGGGGTGATAAATGGTTTAATGTTAACTGCTGTTAGACATGCAATCAATTTGGTCGGAGAAAGTCTAGGTGTGAGGTGACCGGTCGAACACGGTGTTAACAAAGGTATGTGCTGCGTTTAATTGAAATGAATCTATGTTTAGACCAAAATTATTACTAAGCTGGTATTGAAAAAAAAAATAATACTTAAAAGTTCAAATAAAAAATGTCTTGCCTACTAAAAATTTTATGGATTCATTGCACGAATGAAACAACGTAATAAGCTTAAGTCAAAAGTAAAAAGATAGTTGAAAAAATATTTTAGCAAGTGGAGTTTATCCTTCTGTGCTCGCACTGATTGAGTTGAAAGTTATACACACTTAATATTCCCCTTAATTACCATTTCTGCTCCAGGGTACATTTTTTGAGCTAGGCTTGACCTTAGGACCAAAATGCCCGCAGCGGTAGCATGCAGCAGCTGCGGCAATATGAAGCGCATGCCTATGCGGCGTGGCACAGGAAAAACTCGAACACTGGAAAGGCGCGTTTATGTCAGACAGATACCTCGTTTGCAAGTAATAGCTGATAGTTTCCGCTCCTGAGCTTTCTTTTTATTATTTTTTTTAAAGCGGCTGACACAAATTCCATAAATTTTCTTGATTTTTTTCGATTTCGATAAATTTCTTCACGTTCTTCTCCTTTTTTATTTAAGCGAACTGTCAACAGTGTGTGGCGGTGCAAAAGTCAAAAGTTTGCCAACTCTTATGGGATTTGACAAATGACATTTATCCAACTTGACGCATGCGTTGTATGATTGTGTGAGTGGTTCTGGATTCAAAACCAAAAGTCAAACGAGTCCAAGAAAACAGTTTTAGGAGAGTCCAGAATGCTCCCGGACGCTCCCGTACGACCAACCGAAAAGGCCATTACTGCCGCTGCCGCCACACATTGTGTGCACAATTCACTGATAACATGTGTTTCACCGTTTGACAGCTCTTGACGAAAAAATATTTTAAATCCTCTGAATTACCACCGACGCACGGGATTTCGTTTGACGTTTCAAAAAACTGGCACTAGTTATCATATTATTTTCACTAGTTCGGTATGCTATTTGAACTGAACCTTTCGGGTTATCAGTTCCAGATCTTCAAAAAAATTTTGAAAATTCTGTGAACGCATTGGCCATCCACAGAATTATTGTTCTGTGTTTGACGTTTCAATAAACTGAAGCTTGTTGCAATGTATTCACTAGTTCGGTATGCTATTTGAACCCAACCTTTCCGGTTATGAGTTCAAAGTCTTATACACTTTTCAGACCGCATCAAAGTCCGTTTGAACGCACATTCATTGGTCACAGAGAGGATTGAAGTTTGACGTTTCAATTATTTGACACTAGGTGGGATGTTTTAATTTGTCTTTTATTTCTCCTCAATCTTTCCTTACATCAGTCTGAGGTCTTATATCATTCTCGTGCCACGTCAAAATCTGAGACTTTGACCAAAAAATATTTAAAAATCCTTTTAACGCATTCCCTTTGGCCATCGACGGTATTTTGCTTGACGTTTCAATAAACGGACACTAGTGGCAGTGTTTTCATGAGGTTTGAAAAAATGACATATAAATATTGACATGTAAATATTGATAAGACTTCGACTTCTTAACTATTCGAATTCGTTGAAAAAATTAAGCGACAGATTCATGATTCATCATTTGAAATGCATGCAAATGCAAGTTCTCATGAGATTAAAACAATAAATTTTTGACAGATGGGTCCGTCATTTGTTGCTGTAGAAAATTGCGCAAAGCATTCAAGAGGCGCAAAAAATTTGTTTTCTGGTTCGTTTCGAAAATCCTTTCATACGAATTATGGGAAGCTTTATTAGAAAAACTAGAAATTAGAAAAGAAAAACTTGTAACTGGGCACTTCTTTTTTAATTCTTCTCTTAGGAAAGGTGAACATATGACACTGAACCAGTGCCCCGAGATGTGAGGAGAAATTTATTTACTTTATTTTTAAAAGTTTGCAGTTTATATGTGTAAGGAAATATGTATTCAGGCAGTAAGTTCAAATTCAAATAAATCTGCGACAGATTTCTCAAAATTTAACATACAAATCTTCTTTGCACATCTTTACAATAGTCGGGCGCTTGAAAATGAAAACTGAAACAAATATATTTTCTATTGAGATTTTGAAATACACTTTTATCCGTTCTTGGGCACAGGAGAGTGCTTGAGTCCAGTTAATTACGTGTTTTTGCAGTGGAAACGCTTCGAGATATACTTCAAATCTTCTTTTCTTATCTCCGTTTTACGACGAGTGAAAACAGGTAAGCTAAAAAATACAGGCTTAAACTTACGGATGTGAATTTGTGGTGTAGACAAATGTAAAAAATTGAATTACCAGAAATCTTGGGATTTTGCTAAAGAATTTGAGCTAGCTATTTCCCAAAATCTGGTATTTGAATCCGTTGTGTAATAGGTGTTGTCTTCGAACTCGATTCTACCTAAGACCTGGAGTATAAGGCTTATCGCACACTTGCAATTCTATGAAGCATCAATAGTTTACTCACGAACAGACAAAGCAACGCTCAAATGTGCAACTTTTCTAGAACAATTTTATCCTTTGCTCTCTAAAATGACGGCGGCCTGGAAAATTTTAAAGCGGTTCACTTCCACGCTCAAATATAGAGCTGCCTGCGCTAAGAAGTCATTTCTGACAGCGAGCAACTAAAAAATCTGTGACAAAACACAGACTTAAAAGTTGCCCAAAATTGGTTTTAAGTCGGTTGCTCGTGTGCCCGTATTCCCATGGGAATCAAAAAGACAATTAGACCATTAAGGGACTTAGTGTCATGTGTGCGATTAGCCTAAGAGTACGGAAGTACAAGAATGGAATTCTATTTCTGCCTTTTTGTTTTGGAAACTGTTTATTTTTAACTCCTGTTTGATGCTCTTAGAAAGGGCATGCCATTTTAATTTTATACAAAATCCTTAAAAATGGTCAATGAATCCCTAACACCGCATGTCTCCACCGGACACTTATCCGCAATTAACAACAAATCTTCAACTAACGACTTCTAAAAGTCGCAGGATTAACCATTCCTTCAAGTTTAAATCCTCTCGGCAAGTAACCTCTACTCATAAATCTCATTCACTCTTTCCACAAATCTCTTTTAGATATCACAGTTAAAACCATTTTCACACACCTTTATAACAGTTTAAAGCCGCGGTGTCACAAGGAACAGAAACAGAAACAGAGTTTCATACATTAGCAACGCAAAAAGCATTCAGCGAATTAAGGTTTCAGTTGCTAATGTATGGGATTCTGTTTCTTTTCCTGTTTTACGCTGCTTGTGACAACGCGGCTTAAGTCTCGAAAAGGGGAACTGTCGGCATATGACAGATCTGTCAAAAATACCTTTTCTATTGAGATTCTTACAACGATTTTTTTTTCTCAGTTCTCGGTCCTGGAAAATGTTATCGTAAATCTCTTCTGAGAACCAAAATGAAAAAACAGAGTGCTTTTGTCAATTTAATTCTAGATAAGTAGAGACACTTCGGGATTTAGTTTTAATCGTCGCCAGCAAATCGCAGTTTTATGTCCGGTGGAGACTAGTAAAATCAGCAGGACAAGAGTCAATCACTTTTTTCTGAAGAAACAAAAAATACCACATCGAAGTCACCAAAAGTAGGTCATCAGGACCATGCTTCAACTCTTTTGTTGCACCTTCCTTCAGATGACGAGGCTATCTTAAGACAGAGTAAAACCACAATGGGCTCACTTAAGTTTTCAACGTCTAGCTACGTCTCTCTGGATGTCAAGCTCAGTCAGCAAAATAGTTTCTGTCACCAATTAAAAGCCCGCAAAATTTGTCAAAACATGTAAACGTCACGTCGCATACATAACCACGTTTCTGTCACCTTAAACCGCAGTGTCATTACATTTGCTAACATGAGTTGCCACAGCTGTCCTTGGGGCCATCAATAAGTGATAATTTGCTCAAAAAATGCCGCCGGACTTCCCGAAAACATTTTCATAAAAAAAACTACAAGAAATACTTTTTCTCAACTCACCTGTGTTTCTGTAAGGCTCAAGCCTTGTGCCAATTGCTTCCTCTCGGCCCCAACCACATAATGATTACCCTCGAAAGCATGCTCCAATTTTAGTAATTGTGTCGGCGAGAATGCTGTCCGGATTCTTTTGGGCTTGCGAAACGGCTGCAGGAGAAAATCTACAATGAGCAACAAAGAACAACTTATGAGAATGGATGCGGATGTTTGTGTCAGTGTGTGTGTGTGTTTTATTGTAATTGATTGTGGTTTTGAGATTATAGAATCCGTAAACGAGCGTTTTGGCAAAAATGGGTCACAGGCTACAATTTTGCGGGTTGCATAACGACTTTGAATGCGCATGCCACCATTTATGTCGCACTCTGCTGTATACAGAACCAGCCACAAGAGCCTGCGGCAATGATTGATGCCTGTCTGCGGATAATGGCTTGAGCTTTTTTCCCCCCCTAGACAGAAGCTGGTATTTGCAACCCGTAACTGTATGATGATGTTGTCGATCTTTTGCTATCATCTCTCTGAAATTTGTTGACTTTTTGGTATAGTCTGTTAATCAACTGTTTTCCCATGGCTACTTTGAGGTGCAATTTGAGAGTGTTACCGGTGGCACTTGAGCGATGACACAGGACTGACATGAATGACATTTGAAAAACGTTAAATCATAAGGAGGAACTCTCCTAATTTGATCCCTTATTTCTCATCCTGTCTCTGTAAACATTCAAAATGACAGACAACACAGAAAAACCGGCAACGATGCCATAGCCTCGGCCGAGCACAAACTTGCACTCGATGTCAGATCATATGACAAACAGAAGCTGCACTTTTGCATGCACAGTTTTTTAAACAACAATGAAGCCCCGAAGATGACTGCGAGTGATTGCAACCACGGTTTCCACCGCAGAGCATCAAGCTAAGGATGATGCGCTGCGGCGGCAATGCTGCCGCAGTTCGTTGGAGGATGAAAAACCATGAAAGATGTTGGCCGAACCGAAAGTGCCTGCGAAAAGCTGGCGTTGTGGTGGCATTTTCGCTCCTCTTCAGGTTCTTATCTTTGATTTAAGGTGTTCTCACACTGGCCGGTGATGAGAGGTAGCGAAGCACCTTGAATGATTGTGCCGCCTGTTGCGCATCACGTTATTTATTTATTGTTTTGTAATGAGGTACACGGCTTTGTATAGCCGGGGAACAAAAGGTTGACGCCATTTAAAGCGGCAAAATGTCAAACAAAGAGCTTCTACTCGGTACTCGATGGATTTGGTGCCTGATGCTTGAGTACATTTTTGGAGATTTTTATTTGACATCGAAGACGGCACTTTAAAAAATTTGGAATTCTTTTTCAGACCTTTGACAAGTTAAAAAAAACATGGATTATCGTGAAGACGCAACTCACTGCAAAGACTCGTCGCTTGAAAACTTCTGTTGAGTACGTCTACCTAGAAAAGTTTTATCTTAAATCTTGTAGTTGCTTAAAAATAATTCAGGGATTTGAAGCCTTAAATCGTAGATAATTATTTTTTTTTAAACAAGTTGAAGCACTCCCTTTAGCCCCTTATTCCTAGCCTTTTAGGAAAGCAGAACATCGGGGCTTATAAGAGCGCTGCCACGAGTGATGAGTAACTGTAACTGTCGCAGACAACCCAATCCAACTCTTTCTCAGGGTCAACCATGCAGCAATCAAAACACTTCAAAATCCAGACTTCATAACTGATCTGCATATTTTCATGAATGTCAATCATCATTCAAAAATTTTCAGCTTTTGAAGTTTGTTGAACTTTATAGAAAATATTGTTTAACTTTTGTTTAGTTAGCTTAATTTTACTTAATTATTTTAAGTCGACCACATGAAAATTAAAAATAGAGACGTCAAACAAAATCCTACTTGGGTGGGAATACATTAATTTCTTATGCGGTTTCCAGACCTGTCCTTGTGTAACTTTTATGTTCTTCGTCGACTAAGCTTTTCATCGTGAGATCATCGGTTCAATGTTGTTGGCGCCCTGAGAAGAATTTTGTCTTTTTTACTGTATTTCTATGTGGAATGGTTTCGCGTGTTTCTGTGAAAAATGACATTTGCGCAGAGTCTGGAGAACAACTTGGATTTATTTTGACAAATGACAAATGACACTTATCGCTAATAATTTGCAGAGTCGAAGATTTCGATTTTTTCTTGTGACGGAGTAAGCCCTAAGCCCTGCACGAAAAGCTGCTCCCTGGGTTTAACGTAGATTTTCGATTAATCCGGCTTTGCTAGGTTTGGAAAAAATAACCCTAAGCCATCTCGATTTTGATCTATTCACAGGTTGCCGTATTGATGGCTGCGAGCTTATGACCTGTTGAGAACTATTCTTGAGGCAGTGTTTGAAGAGCGTTTCAAAATCATTGCGTCTAGGCTTAGCTGGAAGAAATATAAGTGCCGGTTTTTTTAGCTCTATCGCTTGTATAGGTCTTTGAATATTGGTCCATTTTGGCCAAACCAAAACACACTTTTACACTTGTACTGCTTCGGATAACAATGAACGTATGTACCAAGTTTCAGTTTCCTAGCTTAAGATTAAATACCTAAAAACGTGTGACATTCAGACAGACGGACGGACGGACATGGCTTATTCGATTCAGAATTCGGTCTCGATCATATGCCCTAGGGTCTTGGCGGTCTACCCTTATTATTTCACCGTGTCACAAACTATGTGACAAACCTAATATACCTCCCATCCTATGGGCTGGGCTATAAAAACAGAAACAGAAACAAAAATCGAAACAGAATCAGAATCAGAAACAGAAGCAAAAGCAAAAGCAAAAGCAGAAGCAGAAGCAGAAGCAGAAGCAGAAATAGAAATAGAAAGAGAAAGAGGACGGAATCAGAAAAAGAATCGGAAACGGAAACAGAATTAGAAACATGTTCAGCAACATAAAGTTGTTTAAAAATGTTTAAAATTTTACTGATCTTTGAGTTTTTCAGGTTTTAAGTTTTTTTCACGACAAGTTCGGGTTATGTTCATCATCCTATATGAATTAAGTTATTTATTTCGCTCTAAATAGACCAAATTTCACGACGAGAAAATAAACTCTTCATTGTTGCTTTAACACATGCTCTCACATTATAATGTTGCATGGTGCTTGATGGCGCAACTTATTGCAGTTGCCTTACAATTGAAACAGAGAGGGAGCGGCAAGAATGTATGGAGCATGCCATACATCCGCATGCCGCAATTAAAACCGCATTAGCAAGATATTTATCTGTAAACGAGCAAGATAAATGGGTTTCTATTTGTTGCACTCACTGTTCTTCTTGCTTCTGTGTTATTTTTAGCATGCTTTGTAGGCATAGGTACCTTCAACCGTAACTCAGTTAATAACACATTTAACTTTTCAAAATGAAGTCAATTTCAGTTGTCATTATTGCTTTTTTTATCGTTTTCTATGTCTTTCTAATTGAATTGCTATTAGGGATATTACAATATAGATAATGATTGGAAAACTGATTAAAGTGTCGACTTAAAGCATTTTGCAGCAAAGATGGAATTATGATAATTTATTTCAAATGAAGTCTTAAATTCTGACTTAATTTATCAAAGCTTTGACTTAAAATTTCGCTATGAGGAGGTCTGGAAAAGGTATCTTAGTTATATGACCCCGGGTAAAATATTTAATGACAAGTAGATACAACGAATTTGTAATAAAAGGCGGTCGGACCACGCACCTTTTCAAAGTTCGCACTACTTATAAAATGTCAAAAAATAGCAAAAACATCAGCATTTTACAATGTGGATGGGGTATTCAACGGTCCGTTTTACGGACTGTAACTTCTGCGTACACACTGTTGCACTTACTCACTGGTTGTTTCTGTTTCTGTTTCTGTTTCTGTTTCTGTTTCTGTTTCTGTTTCTGTTTCTGTTTCTGTTTCTGTTTCTGTTTCTGTTTCTGTTTCTGTTTCTGTTTCTGTTTCTGTTTCTGTTTCTGTTTCTGTTTCTGTTTCTGTTTCTGTTTCTGTTTCTGTTTCTGTTTCTGTTTCTGTTTCTGTTTCTGTTTCTGTTTCTGTTTCTGTTTCTGTTTCTGTTTCTGTTTCTGTTTCTGTTTCTGTTTCTGTTTCTGTTTCTGTTTCTGTTTCTGTTTCTGTTTCTGTTTCTGTTTCTGTTTCTGTTTCTGTTTCTGTTTCTGTTTCTGTTTCTGTTTCTGTTTCTGTTTCTGTTTCTGTTTCTGTTTCTGTTTCTGTTTCTGTTTCTGTTTCTGTTTCTGTTTCTGTTTCTGTTTCTGTTTCTGTTTCTGTTTCTGTTTCTGTTTCTGTTTCTGTTTCTGTTTCTGCTTCTGTTTCTGTTTCTGTTTCTGTTTCTGTTTCTGCTTCTGTTTCTGTTTCTGTTTTTGTTTCCGTTTCTGTTTCAGTTTCCTTTATTTGTACGTGAATGAGTACGGTTAAGCGACAGCAAGCAGCACGAGCATTTATACGTTAACCTACAGGAGCAGTTCCATATTATATGTAGGAGTATTGTTCCATAAACAAGGCTAAAGTAGCTGGTTTGCAAGCACTTCCTAAGCGCATAGCTCTTCTTATTTTTTGGTAAAACTGTCATTTATGCATATCTATCGTAGTGAAATGACATTTCAAACACTTTTTCTTTAAATTTATTGTGTCACTCTGCAGTGTTTTGGTCCTCATCGACTCAATCTATGGCTTGAGTGAGTCTCACTCTCCATTTACCCTCACATGATGTTGAGTCAAGTTGCTTTTCAACTCAGAGCACCTACATGACTATGAAGAGGAAGCAATTAACTCCAAATGAAATCTAAATTACAGCCACTAAGCATTTCGTTTATTCTCGAATTATGTAAATTATATTGCAAGTGCCCACTCTTAACGAATGGAGTTACGCTCTATGTAGCAAGTCTCCACCCCATCAGCCTACATGGCCAGGGACATTTAACTATCATGGCAAGAAGTCCATAAAAATAGCACCATCCCCGCTAAGCTTGTGTTTGTTTAATGTTTGTTTATTCCTTTTTTTTGTTAACCGAGAAGATAAATTGAGCGAATCGAACACCACACACGACACACACACCTAGATGCATGACAATTTAACTGTCATCTCGTCTCCGCTTGATCTTGATCCCGATCGCTTCGCTATACCATCAAATTCTAACGAAAATAACACGTTTGCCGATAGGATACGCACGACCAACATGTCGGCGCTGCTGCTGTTCTTTTTTCCGTCAGGAAGGGGTACCCCTTTCCACCTCGACCATCTGCAGTGGAACGTGAACGCAAATTAAAAAGAAATTACGGCTAAATTAACGTTAATTTATTAGGACTAATTTTCTTATAATTTACGATGTTCTAATGTGTGCCTCGCCTATCAAAGATACCTGCGCGTATCTGCATGCATAATCTCCTGCTGGACGTTATAAGTAGGTGCCTGCCTGCTGCCGGCTGTCGTGGCTTGACGACACGATCGCTCTGCAACCGGTTGAATTAGCTGAATCTGCGCTACGGAAAATTGAACGCATATTTGCCGCGACCTCTTCGACACTTATGGCGGGACGCACGATGAACGACTACCACGATATGTGGCCGATGACGACGACGACGCACGATCCGGTGACGAAGTTGGACATTGCGGAGTCTCTTGCGGAGATGAGGAATTTAATTGAAAGCCAATAGCCACCGTTAGCATGTTGGCAATTATCCTTCTGGTGTTTTGCAATGAGACGAGTTAGGTATAGTGTTGTTGCGGCCGCACTAAGTCCGGATGACTTGTTGAAGTGGCAATTTTCCGGTTGTTTTTAGACTCGGTACAATCGTTACTGGCAGTTATCGGATACTTGTTTGGATCTTGCTCCAAGGTGAGGAATTTTTAAGATATTTGCACGCAATCTTAAGCGGAAAGCAAATCAGATGCAATTTTGCATACCTACCAGAGCTTGCAACTGTCCAAAGAACTAGAAGTTTATTTGGATGTTATGGACTTCTCCGGATATGTTTGCCTACATTGCATCGAATTTAAATTGCAGTTTCAGTAGGGAATGTAATTGGGCTAGTGCCTTGACTAGCTGCCTTAGAGTCAGTCATTCGAAGGGTGCATTTCCCATCATTGGTGGAAGCCTTTGCGACATATGAAACATCAAGTTGAGAACAAGGTACTTTTTGTCAACAACCTTCTCCTTAGTTTCGTTGACCAATTACTTTTCTTGCCACTCTGACCTTCTTTAGAAGCAGTAAAATTTGGCGAGTTATATTCATGTTACCCTGGGTTTAATACAATCTCGCCTAATCGAATAACCTCGCCCCTAGCGATAGTAGTGTTATACCCGAACCCAGCCCGGTGACTCGCAAAAGACGGGGACTTTGGAGGTGGCTTTCTTCAACCGCGCGCCGTCATTGCTTCTGCAAAAGATGGTTGTGGATTGAAGCCGCTTGGGGTCGCGGCCGGTGTTAAGAACAGAACTGCCAAATACCCAAATTAAAGAAACCACCAGAGAAAAGAAAACAGCCTTAAACGGATGGACTCGAAATGTGGACTTCTCAAATCTCGATTTCCGAGAAGCTTGGAATATAACTTATGCTTTAACCAGGCCAAGAGATAACCAGATCAAGCTTGATTCTCACAGCTTACTGCGTTCTTTATTTTCACATATTAAAATAAGAGACCTCTTGTCGACTCCGAATGGTGAACATATTGAAATGCCTCTGCTTAAAATGTATACCTGTATACCTGAACCCGCTGTGTGTAGCGGGTTTTTTCCCACCTCCTTCGGAAAGATAGTTATCTGGCGAGGACTCCAACCTCCTGCTTACGGAGAAAACCTAGGCGCAAGTTGTCCGTCTTTCGATTTCGAAACCGCAGAAATGAAAATGAGCCTTGTTTTTTTAGTGTCATAATATATAGTAATGTCATTCATAGCAAACCACTTCACGCAGATTACATTTCTAATAAGCTCGACAGGACTTGTGGTAGAAGTAGCCTTTTAAAATTTTTTTCAACTTTTGGGTACAATTCAGAGAAAACAATCCTCTCTTATGAGGATGATCCTCATAAAAACGCAACTAACGAAATGACAGCTGCAACAATAAATATAAATCAGTGACACAATGACAAAGACTAGGTGTCAAAAGAACGTTTTAGAAGTAACTAAAGGGTAATAGTTAAAGCGCTGGGGTTTTCCCTCAGATTCAGCCATTCTCTTTAATGAGCGACTTCCAAATCCTCGACCTGAGGACTGGGAAAAAGATGCGGTAAATAACCGCACGATTTTCAGCTGCAAACAAAGTGCTGTTTCGCGCAGTTTCTGTGAATTATGGTGTCAAGGCGATTTCCACGCTGAGAAAAAGTATTTTTTTTTAACTTTTTCCCACCCGTCTGGAAAGAGCTGCAGATGAAAGCGCGCTAAAAATTATCGTAGCCAAAAAAACTTGGGCTTCTAGTCGGGCTACAATTTACCGAACATTTTTTCTTGTCGTCGATCGGTCCGTGCAGCTAGCAACGGAGTCATTTTATCGGGTCTTTTTTATTGGACAACAAATGGCCTTTTCGGTTGGCGATCCCGGATCAGGGCGTTCTTCTTCCGGATAGGGGCTTCTCTGCGAACAGTCAAACACGTTTTTCTTGATTTTGAAGTTTGGGGACAAATGGCATTTATCCAACTTGACATTGACACATGTATGATCGTGTGTGTGCTTCTGGGTTTGATTCTGAATTCAAAACCAGAAGCAAATTTCTTTTCTATCCCCAAGAGGAACTGTCAAACGAGTCCAAGAAGACAGTTTCAGGAGAGTCCAGAAGTCTCCCGGACGCTCCCGGATGACCAACCGAAAAGGCCATAAGAGAACAGTCTCATGAGCTTTTTTAAAAACTTGATGAGTTTGCGCTTCTAGTTGAATGACAATATGTCGCAGATTTGTTTTTTTATTTCTGAGTGTCTCTGAACTTAACCATCTCAGCCGGCAGACAACATGTTTAATTCTATAAAGTCCGATGAAAATTACAGATGAGTTATTTTACCGGGTCTATTTTTTATCGGACATCAAAGGGCACAATCCCTGAAGCTCGCTTACAAAGCTTTATGAGCATGAGCTTCTCGTCGGACGACAATTTGCCGCGGAATTTTTTGTCGTTGTCTATTTTTGGCCATAATAACCTCAGCTATGATACGACATATTTTTAAGAGTACAACACAGTCCCAACCCCAGAACCAGTAGCCTCTTCACAAAAGACAAAATAGAACGCTTATGTCAGAGAGTCCGAAGAGATCTCTCCACAACTTTACCAAATAGGAATCAATTCGTTTCGGTGACTTCTGCAACTGCTAAAAAAGAACCTCAAAAAAAGAGCTCAATTCGGAAAGGATTTTAACTATCGGGAGGGTTGCTCGTTCTATTCTAAATCCAAAAGGGATCCTAATAGCCTACAATCGATCGGGCGAACAGGTTTTTCAAAAAGCCTTTAAGACGGCCGATAAACCATCACAGTTTTTAAGCCATCGCCATATGCAAGTCTGGAAAGATAAAGATCATTGATTCGAATCAAACTGGTTGCTGACTGATGGCAGCAAACTTTACAGCTATAGGAGTATTCAGCAGGCTGTACAACTTCCGCATCAGTCAAAAACCTACACGTCACTTCTGCATGGCCTGGTGCCACTCTTAATGAACATTTTCTGTCCTTGGACTCGGCTTCTTCGTTTATACGTTCAGAGAAGAAAATCCGAAGGAGGTGATAAATTCTTAACGGCCAGAGATTTAGGGTAGAAGCTTTTAAGTAGAACTTTCACAGGGATTGACAAACGCGTTGAGACTTTAAAAATGTTGTTATACGCGAAATTATAAACTCGATTTGGAATCTTAAAAAAAGAGGTGAGTGCCATCCATATGCGTAAAGAATTTAGCGCACGCTGCATGACTTTGATTTCCAGCTGTTTTGATAGTCTTCATGTATGTGAGAAGAACAGAAATTTTGTTCCTATATATGCTTTTCTGTTGTGGTCGTGGTAAGTCTGGTTAGTTCTGAATATCCCTTCTGAAGGTTCCCAAAACAGCTTAAAAGGTTCATTGGGAACAGGAACTTTGTTCTGCTCTGAACAATGTAGCAGTTTGACATGGAATCTATTCCGCTGGCTCTTATGCGAATGGACCATTATTTTTTCACTTCAATGTGATGAAAGAACGCAAAAAAAATTGTCTGAAGTCCGACTTCATGCATACCAGCGAAAACAAGTCGAATAGAGTGTTAAGCAGTATTCATCAAAGTGACTTTTAACTTTTCGCTATGAAGCTTGACTTTCCGAAGAGAAGAAGAAGATGATATGAAAACCTATGAAAATCGGACTCTACAACTGTGTCTAAACCCCACAAAAATATTCTGTTTCTGAACTAACAATCAAACAAAATCTAAGAACTGTCTCTTGTTCTGGAGATGACAAAAAAAAAACATTAGCTTCTCCAACTCTAGGTTATTACAAACATATGATCACCATTAAATCCGGCACAAGACGGCGAACTGGGAAGCTTTATAGGTAACGAATTATTCTTTCGTAGACTTCCGGCGCGCGTAGTAGAATTGCTTAGTAGTCACTGAGTCATGCGGCACACCGCATATTAAGCAAACCCACTAAGAAAATATGTGGCTGACAAAAACGTCGCATACCCTCACCAGAGTCGTGCATCTAAAATATTTAATCCCAGTATTTTGAGTACCTTCACCTTGTGCTATGCATGATTACGAAACCTAACCTAGTGTCTCCTTTAGTCACTTGGCGTCTCCATTTGACAGATTAATGCCTTGCCAATTTCCACGATTGGAAAGTAACTGGAAAACATCTAGTGGAGACACCAGCTATTAAGACTATTTCCAGTCATTTTCCAGTAAACTGTCAATCGCATTAATCTGTCAAATGGAGACGCCAAGTTATGGATATGTCTGGCCGATTTCCACTGTTGGATATAGTAACCGTAAAACGACTGGAAAAACATCTAGGGGAGATACGAATTGACAAGACTATTTTCAGTCATTTTCCAGTAATCTTCCAATCCTGGAAATCGGTTAGTCATACAGCTGTCATCTCTTAACGACAATCAATGACTTGCCGATTTCCACGATTGGAAGGTGACGGATGGAAAATTTTTCACAACTGGAAAACATCGAGTGGAAATCTTATTGACGTGGGACATGACCAGTAATTTTTCACTGATCTTCCAATCCTGGGAAATCAGTATGACATGAAGCTGACCTGTGGAGACGTGCCCTAACCCAACTGTCATCTCTCGTCAGATTGCCGATTTCCACGATTGGAAAGTGACAGTCATTTTCCTGTAATATTCCAATCCTAGAAATCGGTCATGAAGCTGACCTGTGGGGACCTAAATCTTGAAGTAATTTTTTGAATTGAATTAAGGTTCAAAAGTTGTTTACGCAACTTCTCGTGCGCCTGTAACAGAGAATGAAAATTTCATACTTATATGTTCTTAATGTTGAAAAAATAATATTAACAATAAATTTACTTTCAATTAATAAGACAAACCATGCGAAATTTCATATGACTGCTAAACAAACATGGCTGATACAAGAAAAACAACCCTCCCTCCTTTTATGGTGTCAGAAAAGCAAATCAATATAACAAAAAAACATTGAGTAGGTACGTTGTACGTATGTCCTTTCGCACCATTCAATCCATGGAGACAAATACAATCCTGTTTTTTTAACACTCACTGATCGTGTCAAACCCTAAAAAAACTGTCACCCCGTATAAATATGAAACAAAATGGCAAACAAGATTCTCATGATGCGCGCCCTTCATTCTGAATGCTGACTGCGTCAAACTGACAGATGCAACCAAGTGTGATATTTGATCTGCTTTTGATTCATTTATTTATTTTTTTATTAACTAGACTACGATTGTGTATCAGTTTTTTTTTATGATTTACTTGTTTAAGAGGAGCAAGCCTCATCCCGGCTTAAATCCTGTCATCTTTCTGACATTACACTCATTGACAGCAGCAGCGCGGGTCACCCCGTCGCTCTCTTTTAGTGCGCGCACATATCAGACGGCAAATGGCACATAATAGAAGTTAATTATTTTTGTCTTCAATCCTGAAACCTTCGTTTATTGGACGTTTAGGTGGTTGTGTTCAGGAGCATGTACTTAAAGAGCTCTGCCATATCGCAGCTACTCTAAAGTCTTTGTGTGAAGCATTGTCATTGTGCTTCCAATTATTATTGTTATTATGTGAGAGATGTAGGCTTCGTGGAATGCATCGGGACACCCTTGTCAGCTGTCAATGATACGTGTTGTACGATGATGGGTTAAGGATACCTTCTCCAATTCGATTCTTTTAAATTACAAAGAATAATAAGTCAGTATTGTGAACAAAGTGGACACCAGAAACAGATATGATGCATTTGAGTTGAGTCCTGATGCCAAAGTGAGTGGCGCTTTAAATGCGTGATTCAAAACAGGGAGGAGAAATAGTAAACCAATAAAGATACCTTTCTGGACGGTGTGGAAATTTAAATTAGATTTTCGGACTCACCTTCGACAGAAATGCGGTTGGTTGATGGACATGTTTCATTTTTTTCGTCATCTTCTATACCTTTCGAGGTATCTAATAACGATGTACAGCTGTCAGAATGAGAACATGCACACAATATGAATGATGACTAATGACGTTTTGGGTTAGGTTATCAAATTTTCGTGTTATGGAAGCAAGAAGTCGGACAACATAAGTTTGATTGAAGCACGATATACGATACTCATTTTGTTAATTACAAATTTATTAATAAAGGAAAGTTGATATAGCTTAAATGAATTCAGCGAGGGAAAGAGGATCAAACTAGTTCTTGTTTAAATCTTTTTTTTTATTCCGTGCTCCATCTATTGAGACGAAAACCAGTCAAATCAAGAGTAAGTGGCAGAAATTGACATAGAATTAAGGACTATGAAATGGACTGGGAATACCAGACCAGATCGGGGTCTTAGTTTTGATTAAACAACTCTTAAATTAGAGTTCCCGTACCGCATTGTAAGTTTTAAAATCTCGGTGAAAATAGATCTCTACAAAAGTATACAAATCAAACATACAAATCTCAAAATGAACGTTTCTGCATTGCACAATTATGATGCTCCTTCATGCTTAATTAAATGCTTAATGCTGAACTGCCAAAAACAATCTAGTACCTAGATTAGCAGCGGAGAAAAGAGAAATTTTGTGCACAGCATGAAATGTTAGAGATAATAATTTACTTGCATTTTTCTTGAAATTTTTCAAATGGCGATCGATTTAAGCTTTCAAAACCAAAGTTGTGCGACGGATTTCGACTTAAATTCGAATTGCTATGAGTGATTAATGCGCAATTGTTGTAAAAAATTAATGTGAGAGTGTCAAGAAAAAAATCACACTGACAGCTGTTATAAAACATTGTAAAAAGTTCAACATTTTTCTGACGCTAACAGTTTATTTCTTAGTATAATGTTCTGGATCGTTCTATGACAGAGAAAATGGAATGACAGAGAAATGGAATGACTAAGGAAAATGTCAAAAGAATGTCATTATTGTGTGTAAGGTTTAGTTTTCACTTGTCGATTAATAGCTTATGATAGATTGTCGATTAGCTTATAGATTTATGCATAATTATTGTTTTAGGTAACTTTGAAATTGGACAAGGAACATTTTTTCTTTGAATTGACAAAAAATGCATGAATGAATAATTGGCTTCTGCCACTTGCGTCAAAAATTGACGTAGATACGAACTGTCACAGCTTGCCAATACATCGCAAGATGCTTACCTAAGCTTAGTGTTAAGTAAAATTCAATTAGAATTGAGGGCAGCAATTCAGTCGCAAAAAGGCGAGCGATGACGGTGGAAGAGAAGAGTCTTGATCTGTATGTTCTCAATGTCAAGTTAATATCACAAGGAAATCGCATCAGCTAAGCCGACTTTCACAACTTGTTTCTTTGCTAGAAGTGTACACATACTCTAAACAAGCGTTAATGGAAACGATGCCAATTTTTTTATTTGTTTTAATCAAGCTGCCTCTTTAACATCCGAGTTCTTAGCAATATGTCACTACATCCTTTCTTCTGTTTCTTTTGACCCTAATTAATTTAATGGAGTTGGTACTAACATTTCTACTAATGAATAATTTTTAATTAGTATGATTCAGGTAAAAATTAAACTCGTCCAAACAAGCAATGGTTTGACAATTGGCAATGATGACAGAATTTAAGGTCAAACTTATGTTTTCGCCTCAAAACCTTTACAATCAAAGTTTTGATGTTTTACCGTGTTTGACTTCATTTTTTCATTAAAATGGCTCAGCATTATTTTAGCCTCTTTCACATAGTGTGGGTTGACAGCTCAGCAAAAAACCGCTGTAACCAATATTTCTTGCTTTAGAAAAACGTCAAAAAGCCCTCAAAAATTCTGGATTTTGAATATTTTCACTTTTAAAATAGGCTTACTTAACGACATACTGTGGGTTGACGGTTCAGTAAAATTTCTCGTTTTGCAAAAAACCGCTGTAATCCAATATTCTTGCTTCAAGGAAACGTCGAAAAACACTTAGAAATTCTAGTCTTTGAATGTTTTTACTTTTATAAAAGGCTAATTTAACGGCGTAAAAACGAAGGTGAACTTTTTTGGTAACTTTCATATTGAAATCCCTTCATTGAATTGACAGTTGGACAGTGGTATAGCTGCAGCGGCAGTAGCAGCGGAGTAAAAAGCTTTTAGAAGTTGAAACACTTGTATTCAGTGTTTTGTACACAATGTGTAGCTGCAGCGGCAGTAAAGCCTTCAGACCAATGAATCCGTTGCATGCGTCACGCCGAAGTTCACAACTGACAACTCCGTGAAATACACACGTTCTTGTGGGCATTAACGCACGTCACGCACTTCTTATCGCTTCCCATAGGAACGTGTGTTTTTAATTGAGTTATCAGTTGTGCACTTCGACGTAACGGATGCAGCGGATTCATTGAGCTGAAGGCTTGAGATTTCGCCAACTTTTAACTTCTGCAGCGCTTCATGCGGTGGATAGCGCTGCACGTTTGGCAATTCGCTTCAAGGAAAGTAAAGAATGGAGGAAAAGGACGCGTGGCGAAATTTATCGAAATTGCGAAAAATCAAGAAATTTTGTGGAATTGTGTGTGTCAGTTGCTTTAAAAAAATAAAAAAAAGAAAGGTCAGGAGTGGAAACTCTCAGCTTTTGTCTACCAACGAGGTATCTGTCTGACATAAGCGCGCTTCACTATTGTATTCGAGTTTTTCCTGTGCCGCGCCGCATAGGTCCGCGCTTGCTAGTGCCGCTGCTGCTGCATACGTGCTGCTGTAACGCAACGTTCTGATTTATGCTGGAATCACAATTGTGCCTTAGCTTTGACATCTACAACATTTTAACAAAATGGATTTAATGTGACACTGTAACCTCGATTGCAGTTTCGGCATTCGTAAATAAAAACGTTAAAATACGTAACAGAAGAAAAACTTAAAACTTGAGCTGAACATAGTTAAATATTTGATAGTTCGCAGTTATGAAAAAGCGTAAAAGATAAGGTGTTGGAGAAATGCCGTTTTAAAGCTCAACGCTGTCGGAATCTTAAGGAAAGCGGATGAGGTATGTTACTGTGCAACGGATGAAATAGCACCCTCAGACCTTTGGGCTAATCTTTAAGGAAGAAAATTTTTCGAAATATTGTGGTGTTTAAGATTTTTTTTAGAAAGCATTAGCCATTATGTAGCCATTATGTTTAAGCTCATAAAATCATTTACAGTAGAGAACAGCTGATGCGAAATTGATACATACACTCTTCAAAAAAATGTCAATTTTTTAGTAGGCCGAAAAAATACAGCCACTGCAGCCATAACAAGTTATTGTGATCTTAAACAATTTTCCAGTGTCGCACTCTGACTTTTCCCATTGTCAATCATTCTAAACTTCAAGTTTACACTAGGTAGATGACATCAACGGAAACGGAATTCGCGCTTAATAGGGAATGGGCGTCCTCTACTCGACAGATTAATGCTTTGCCCATTTCCACGATAGGGAGTTTACTGGAAAATGAAATGACTGGAAATAATCTTGGCAATTGGTATCTCCACTAGTTGTTTTCCAGTCGGTATTCAGTCACTTTCCAGCTATGGAAATCCGCAAGGCATTAATCTGTCGGATGGCGATGGGACGCCAAGTAAGTTTTCATAGGTTTTGGGTTTTCGGCAGTGACTCGAACTGCATGTCAAATGCCATCGTCAATTCTGATCATAGCTGTCAAAATATACTTTAAGAACAGGCACATATCGCACGCGGAAGAACGTTTTGGGTGTAAAAAGTGACATACGGCAATTTTAAATTGGTATCATATTCCGTTTATACCAGCCCCATTAAGGCCTTAAGGATTATATAAAAGTATCCTTGAACACTATTTTAGTTAAACAAGTCAAGCAGGTCATTTTCTACGAATAAATAGTGAATTTTCCGGTCAAATTGTTCAGAACTATTAATTTCCGCGGAATTAGAGACTGTTTAAAAGACTTTTTCTAAAGCCGTCTTGAATGTTGAATTTCAGGTAAGGTCTGGTCGTGATAGAGAGTGTTTGACAGCCGATCTTCTGTCAATCACTCCAACATTAATAAACGCCGAACAATAACTTAAATATTAATAAATAAATAACAAGAACTTTCCGGAACTTACCGCGATATTATATCAAAAACGATTACCCGACGCGACGTTTCGAATGGGTTGCACCTTTTGTGGTCACTGGAAAACGGTTTCCCCGTGACCACGAAAGGTTCAACCCATTCGAAACGTTGGCGATTTAATATCGCGGTAATTTCCGGAAATTTCCTGTTATTTTTTTAATGTTAAGTTAAATCGCGAAAATAATTTAAAAGTTAAAACTTAAATGTATTTTTAAAATTCCATGAATATTTCAAGTGTAAGAAAAACTAAATTTGAGAGCATACTCACTGCCAGGGAAGCGCGGCGGGAATATTCGACCATGCCGACTCAGCAGCCACGGGTACAACGGATAGCTGTCTCTGATAATTCCGCCGCCAAATTGCGGATGCGAAGCTGGATGGAACATAACCCCAGGTCCAGCCTGTCCATGTTGGTGTGCCAGCGCCGCGGCCATTTGAAACTGGGCGGCTAAAAAGTGCGGATTCGGTGCGCCACCATGATGAGGTAGGCGCATAATACCGCCATCAGGACTGTTCATATATCCCGGTGGCAGCGGCGGGTGCAACGGCTGAGAATTCGGTTTCATATCGTTGGGCGGCTGCAGCGGAAATGGTCGAATCAGTCCAGCAGGTAGCCCAGGCACAACAATGGGCCTGCCATTCAAAGTGACCCCTGTCACGTGCTGTGGTGGTGGCGGTGGTCCTGATGCAGCATTCGGAGAGTTAATATTCCTCTTGTCATTGCTGTCTTCGATGGGCCTAAAATCACCGCTATTCCTTAACTCTAACGGCTGCTGTGGCTGTCGTTGATGAGGTAGTTGGCAGTTATTGCTGTCACTACTGTTCGAGCTCAATGGTCGCTCCGGAGGGCTGTCACATCGCACTGACGTCGTCGGCGATTGTGGCGATGGCGGTGCATCACCCACAATCGAATCGATGCTGAATGCAATTTTTGGTTTTGTCGACGATTGGAAGCTGTTGCCGCTGACAAAAGGATTCGTGACCGTTGCCATTGGCACTATGACACGCTGCTGACCGCAAGTGACCATTTATAGAAGACGATGACACGCAGATTTTACAATATTGACAGCAGCTATCGAAAGTCTTTATTTGAGGGAAAATCACACGCGAAATGTTTTGTGATTAAAATTTGGCATTGAATTCACAGAACTCCTAAATGTGGCGGCACTTAACACTTGTATTGCATTTGACAGAGATGTCAAAATTCTAATAACAACACGACACGACGACAAATAGCGGCGGCAACTTCGTAATAACACCGCGAGCGAAAACCATTCAGAGTGTGTCCTATGAGTAGCACAACTACCGAACGTTAAGCACACAATGAAAATCACTGACGAGTGCACTGACGCTTCACGAAAGTTGACTCTTGCGATGGTATGCGAGCACACATGGATATTTCCAACCAGACAGCTGGGCGCAGCAGCAGCACACACTGTCGCAGGGAAAACTTGAATTCGTGGAAACCTGATTTTGTATATTTGAAAGGGAATACATACAGCCACCACCATATTATGCGAAGAGGAGGAACTGAGAGAACTTGCCGGCGCGATAGGGCGGTCCCAGCCGCCATCGGATGTTCGTAGCACATGTACGCTGCTTGTGATGCGCCCCCTTACGGGTGACTCAAATCCCAAAGACAATAATCACCTTGTTAGGTGCAATTGGACAATTAAGTCGCACTGCGCTGCACACCTTTAGGACAATGTAAGTAACCTGTATGCGGGATGCTTCTGTGGATACAGTAATCATACATGGGAGTAAGAGACTTTTTATTTGACATTTTTGGAGTTGGCTGACGTTACCAGATGAGTAGAGTTTTCGATTGACAAGGAAACCGTCTGATTCTATTGAATGGATTCATGAATTATTACCGATTATCTAATTGAAAAGTGACAAGGATAAAGACTGAAAAAGATATAAGAAGTGGAGACACCAATTGGCAGGGTTTTTTTGAGGCACTTTTTAGTCATCTTACTGTCAAAGTCCAGAAGTAAAAAATTTGACATTGATATAATAATCTATGATTTCGCGCTGGTTTGTTGGCTTAGGCACCCTGTTTTCTAGTGCCGCCTAAGGTAAGAAAAGGAAACAGAATGGCAGCCGTATAATTGGAGATAAAATCTGGGTTGCTCTAGCTCCTATTTCACCAACTTATCAACCAATTTGTTGACATTAAGAAAGTGAGTTTAATCAGTCAACTATCAAGTCAAACGACAGTCTTTTGAGGAAGGTGGCAAGTAGGCTGCTTAGTCAGACCCAGACTGATGCATTTTAACTCGAAAAGTCGGAGGTAGCCGCATAATTCCAGGCGCAGTAAAGCATTGAACTATGATCCAGGCATTCAGCCAGAAAAACAAGCAGCTACAGAACATAAAAAGCCCGACTTACTAGAATAGCTCGAATGCTTTTCTACAACCAAGCTCCAAGTGACAGCCAGATAAATATTCCACGATTGCGACCGCGCCAAACATTTCTTGGCAGCAAGTTTAAAAAGTCTCGGACCCTTGATCGGAGCGTGATCCGCAAGGCTGCCAAGCTTCTATACGAACTTCGAAAAAGCAGAAGCAACGCTGTTACATATTGGAGCGCCCGACGACTGAGTGCAGGAAAAACGTAGACTCACCGAAGGGGAAAAGCAAGAGTTTATAATGTCGAATACGACACCAGAAATACACCCGACGAACAAGAGAAATTATAGACCAAGGTTAAAAGTTCCATTCACAGCAAAGACAGACTTAAGCGGGGAGCCTTAAATTAAGAGCTTCTGATGTTATGTGGCACTTAAACGCGATATTCTTACCTATTCATCCACTGAAAAGGATGCAGTGAGTTCGGGATTTAAGAAAATGGCATAAAAAAGAAAGCTTATTTTACTTATGGCTTTTTGGGTTGGCTATCCAGGATTAGGGCGTTCTTCTCCCGGATAGGGCAGAAGGGCTGTACATCCGAACAGCCAAACGCGTTTTTCTTGATTTTGAAAATTATCTAGCGTTGAATTTGTGAAATAAAAGCTATTCTCCAGGCGAGGGGACAAATGACATTCATCAAACTTGACACATGTGTTGTAAGATTGTGCGCGTGCTTCTGGAATCTCAACCAGAAGCAAATATCTCTTCTTTTCAGGAGGAGAACTGTCAAACAAGTTCTTCCAAGAGAACAATTTCATCAAGAAAGCCCAGAATGCTCCTGGATGCTTCCGGAAGACCAACCGAAAAGGTTATTAAAGAATTGCCTTACAAAAGCAAACTGACACATCTGACAAAACACTGACAACAACTGGCTATTAGGTTTTTGTTTGTTGTTTGCAAAATTGTTTCTCTTCTCTCTTATTTGCCTTTGACGACAGAAAATCGTGTGGCACATAGCCGTGCATAAACATCACACGATCAATAATTTCCCATGAAATTCCTGCCAATTTTAAGTTTTGACAACTGTCATTCTCATCGTTAGCATGGAAGTTTTCAAACAAATTTTATTCCCAGACTAACTGTCAAAATGAATGAAAGCGCATAAAGATTACACCATACACATGTGGCGTTATTCGTACTGCCGGCAGACGTAACTTTTAATCCACTAAGGGCCAGTTTTTCATTGCGAGATCATCCAAGTCTCCGAGTTAAACTGAGGTTAACCCCTGAAATGAATATTCCAAAGCATTCTGATCCGAGATTAATCTCGACTTAACCCACCAAATTTGGTGAGATAATCCCGAATCAACTCTGGTAAACAGTTTTAACTTCTTTGAAGGATTTTTTTTGTGTAAAATTTCAGTGGCATTGCGAGTTTCTGTGAAAAACGACATCTGGAAATGCCTCGAACTTCTTTTCGTGTGTTTTTCTATGTGAAGTGAGAGCTAGGAGAGTCAATAACTTCAAGAGTCGAGTTAAGCGTACCTAGCTTAAACCAAAATCTGTTAATTCCGTTTCAAATTGAATCTGGAGTTAGCCCAGAAAGCAGAGTTAATTAAATCGACAAAGTTATCAAAATATTTGACTCTCGACTTTATTGACTCTCCCAACTCTCACTTTACATAGAAAAACACAGGAAAAACAGTTCGACTTATTCCCCAGGTGCAATGTTTCACAGAAACACGCAAATCAACTGCCTTTCCACACAGGCAAAGCATTCAAAGAAGTTCATACTGTTTTCCAGAGTTGAACCGAGATTAACTTACCAAATTTTTCGAGTTAAGCCGAGTTTAACTCCAGCTCCAATTTTACTGAAAAACTATTTTTTTTGGGTTTATCTCGGTTTAACTCGCAAACTCAGATGATCTCGTATAGTGAAAAACCAGCTCCAAATGATTTTTGGGGCTACCTAGTAGACACGTTCCTGTCCCGTTCTTTATAGCTTTCTGACAGATATCGTTAATTTTACGTCAACCTAAGTACTTTGACTTTCATAGCAATTATTGTCCATAAATTTCAGTTTTTATAACAAATTCTATTTCCACAATGACAATGACCAACCTACCAAAGCCTCTTAAAAAGTTTTAATTACAATGACAAGCACTTATTTCAGCCTGGCAATGACGTTCAATTATTCATTTTGCTAATGCAATGCCAATGATCGTTTTATTTATCAACAAATGACTCGTCTTAAATCTGCCATTCCGCATGGAAAACCAACTAAACCCCCACACTCTCACTGTTCACATTTGGATGACATTTCCTTGACAGTGAGCAGAGCTCAGGCGATTGGCTACGAGTCGGACATGAGTTTCCTAGGTAAAAGCCCCGCCCTTTGGAGTGTATATACTTTTCAATGCTCTACGGCTCTGGCAATGGGCGACAGAGATAGTTATACACATTTTCTGGTTGGAATGAAAGAAGCGATCGAAATGGATGTGTGTGTGCATTTGCAGCAAAAATTTGCCAAATCAGTTAGTAATTGTCATTTTCCCAGCCGGTTAGCGGTTAGTTTGTTCTATTCCAAATGAGTGTGAGTGCAATGAGCAGCAATTAGATTAGGGAAGGAAAGAAATGGCTCTCGCTAACCGTGTCGCTCGTTAGCGATTTATTAATTCCACTTTGGTAAATTGTTCATTTCTCTGGTTGTCCCTATCGAGTGGCGCGTCACGACACCATAGCCGAGCGACTGACGAGACGCACGGGACGGACAGCCGAATAAGCAAACCAAACTCAGCGAATGGGTGTCAATTAGCAGATTTAACCGTTGATTGTGAACGCTCTTCGCGACGGAAGTGTGAGTGAGAGGAGAAGCAGTGCCAGTGGAGTGGGATCAATTCAAAGATGGAGTCTGACGGCAGCTGAGCACAGTTTGATTATTCGACCAGTTGGTTATTTTATACCAGTTGGGCTGTATGGTAGATTGGTATCGCAAAATGGTGGAGCGGCGGCGATGTACGGTGTTGGGTGCCCTGGTGTCATTGTTGTCGTCGTTTTGTTGGGGTTTGTTCCCCCTGCTCATTGTTGACACAGCTAATTGGAATTATTTGCTCAGCAAATGAGCGTCTGGTGGTTCGAGTCCAATTAAAGTGGAATCGCTTCGAATGGCTGGGGGAGAGAGCCGCGTCTGTTTGCTTTGGCGCGATGGTGGCGGGTGATTGTCGCAGCATGATTAAGCGAGGGTGTGGGGTTATTTACTGAAGGATTTGTCACATTTAAGGGTTAAATTGGACAATGTTGGAGGCGGATGGTGTGGGAAATTGTTTTTGCCATTCAATTCGTTTTTATTTCAGGTATAGAGCAGATCCATGCTATGGATACGGGCGTAGATATCTTAGTGTAAAGAGTGCGGGCAGGAAATGAAAAAGTTTGATAAGTTCTCTGGATTAGGTTCATGTTGATTGGATAAAATGGTTGCATTTTTGTGAAGACACGAATAAAACATGGATGTTTCAGTTCTACCTAACTTTACCTTAAGTTTTGTCTAAGAAACTTTTCTTTCGAATGGGTTTAGTGAAATGAGTTAAAAGTTGCTTTCCATCACTAAAATTCTACCTTAACATTTACCTAAGTAAAGTTCAAGCCATCGCACAGGGAGCAATCTGAATCCATGCCTGTACTGAATGATTTCTTTCTGGCTGAACCTCAATCTTGGTCAAGGTAAGACGGTTGAGCAAAGCATTTAGAGCAACTTGGCTGTTACTGCAAACGCATATACTTCTTGCCCTCCACCTGTTAGTCAGAATGTAGCGCATAGCCATTAGGATAGCGAAAATCTCCGCGGGGAACACAGACGCATTTTTACCTAAGGGGTAGTGGATGAGTCTTATGTTCTCGCTTTCCACAAAGACTCCAGCACCAGACCCCTGCCCGGTTTTGGAGCCATCCGTGAGAATACGATGGCATTCTTTCCCCGGCTCAGACTCTGGGTGAAGCTCTTCCATTACCTGAGGAAAGTTTACCTGGTAGTTTTACCGCAAAAGAATTTCTGGGGTCATTGCGTGAGAGGGCATGTCCATAAGACAGGGGACGAAGGACAATTCTCGCACAAGTTTTTCAAAATTCCAATGCGTGTGGTACCAAAAACCACCTCTCTTCAAGCGAAAGATGGTTCTCAGCGTACACCCCAAGGTAAATGTATCGAGGAGGGGAGGGGGGAGGTTCATCAAAGCCCGGCGTGCTAGGGAAGGCACCTGTGCGGCCAAGACAAGCCGTTCTTTGGAGTTTGGCAAAAGCGGCAGTAAGACGTTTACGCGAAAGCCTGTTCCACCAAAAAACTGATGCGTATGAGAGGAGTGGTCTAAACATGGCCGAATAGATCCAGAGGACCCTTTTCGGCGATAAGCCCCATGTCTTGCCAAAAGCGCCTCTGCACTGCCAGAAAGGGGACAATGCTTTTTCGGTTTTGGACTCAACATGCTTGGACCATAGAAGTTTTCTATCAAGGATTACTCCCAAATATTTGAATTCATTGGATATCGGGATAGTGACACCTTTAAGCAGTACTTGAGTCAGACCAGTAACCTTCCTCTCTCTCGTAAAGAGAACAAGCATAATTTTAAGAAGATTTACTGAAAGCCCATTCCTAGTGCACCAATCATCGATTAAGTCCAGGGATCTCTGCGCCTCAGAGCACACAGTCTCTATAGATTTGAGCCGACAGAAAGAATAGCGACATCATCCGCGTAGGTTTATGTGTGTATAGGTTCCAGGAAAGTTAAAAGTCGATAGTAGAGAGACTACAACCGTACGCACCATAAAAGGGGAGACAGAACGCCACCTTGCGGGCAGCCCTTGTTTACCGCAGTTTTGACGCATTTGCCACAATCTGCTTCGGTCATCAACGTCCTGTGCATTACTTACTTACTTGCTTAAGGTGGCGCTACGCAGTCCGGGGTGGACTTGCGCCTCAGCCAACAAGCTTCGCCAGCCAGCTATGTTTCTAGCTACCCGTCTCCAGTTTCGCACGCGAAGTTGACTAAGGTCGCCTTCCACTTGCGTCCGCCACCTGAGTCTCGATGCTTCTCCCATTTGCGTTCTGTGCATTAGCGTGGCCCTAATCCATTGAACTAATGTTTCATCTACACCGTGTTGCCTGGCTGAGTTGCACAAGCTATATCAAACGTCGCGTTATCAAAAGTACCCTCAATATCGAGG
The DNA here is from genome assembly GCA_947623515.1 of Neoascia interrupta. NCBI lineage: Eukaryota > Metazoa > Arthropoda > Insecta > Diptera > Syrphidae > Neoascia > Neoascia interrupta. The sequence goes on along the minus strand of OX392464.1, from coordinate 3,849,464 downwards.
AAAATGCACGACGAGCACACACTCCTTCCGGTCAAGAGCACATTCAATCCTACCGACAAGGTTTTGAAGTGCAGTTTTGCAGGATTTTCCGCGCTGTGTTGCAGCTCAGATTGAGGATGCAATCGAAAAGCAACCTTGCGCACGCGCAGTTCAACCAGCCTCTCTAAGCTTTTCAGCAGGAAGGAAGACAGACTTATGGGTCTGATACTTTTGGCTGGCCTATAGTCTGACTTACCAGGGTTTGGTATGAAAACGACATAAACCTTACGCCAAAGGGTAGGTATGTAAGCCAAGGCAAGGCTCGTAGTAAAAACTCCTTTCAACGTGGGCAACAGCTGACCTAGACCTTGCTTCAGCATAGCTGGGCAGATTCCGTCTGGACCAGGGGACTTTAAGCTCTCAAAAGATGCAATAGCATAATAGCTAAGCTGCGTTGAGTTCGCTATTTCTGCAGTGGCCTCCGTTGCTGGTACCACTGAAGAGCCCGTGGTGAACAGGCTTCTCCTTGCGAATCACTTCCCGGAGCTCCCGGGAAGTGAGTCTCTAGCCGTCTCCAGTTTCGCACTCGAAGTTGGCGGAGGTCCCCTTTGACTTGCGTGCGCCACCTGAGTCTCGGTGCTCCTCTACCGCGTCGTCCCTGCGGTGTGGATTAGAAGATTTTCCGGGCCGGGGCGTTGGTGTCCATCTGCCCTAGATAACCCAGCCATCGTAGACGTTGTGTTTTGACGCTTCTGGCAAGGTCGATATCGCTGTACAGTTCGATGTTATATCTAATCCTCCACTCTCCGTCTATGCAGACGGGACCGTAAATCGTCCGAAGAATTTTCCTCTTGAAGCAGCCTACAGTGTTTTCATCCGCCTTTGACAGGGTCCATGCTTCTGCGCTGTAAAGCAGCACTGAGATCATGGAAACTTTAATTGCTCGAGCGAGGGCTTTGCTACTCAATTTAGCTTCAATTTAACTTCTTAGCCCAAAGAAACAGGGATTGGCAAGAGTTATCCTTCGTTTGATTTCAGCGCTGGTGCGTCATTGCCTGAATTGCTAGCGGAACCCAGGTAGACAAAGTCCCTAACTACATCAAAGTTATAGCAGGCGATGGTGATGTTTTGCCCAAGACGCCGGTGTTGGGTGTCTTTTTTTGATGACAGCATATACTTGCCCTCGTTGACTGCTTAACCCATATTCGCCGCTTCCATCCCAATACTCACGAAGGAAGTCATACTGACATCACGCTTTGTTCTTCCGATTATGTCAATTTCGTCTGCGTATGCGAGTAGTTGAACGGACTTTTGAAAGATTGTGCCTCTGTTCTGTACAATTCTCTCAAGTATGATGTTAAAGAAGACGCATGACAGCGCGTCACCTTGTCCAAATCCTTTTTTGACATCAAAGGGGTCGTTGAGGTGTTTGCCGACCTTGACAGAATAGCGTGAGTTTTCCATCGTCATCATGCGTAGATTGACGAGTTTGGCAGGGATGCCAAAACTAGACATTGCGCTATATAGCTCGTCTCTATAGATGCTGTCATATGCGGCCTTGAAATCGATGAAAAGGTGGTGTGTATATCGATTTGGAATTATTGGGTTTTCTCTAAGATCTGCTGCAGTGTGAATATTTGATCGATGGTGGACTTTCCTGGCCTAGAGCCACACAGATTGTTGACAAACCGTTCAGGCTAACCGTTGCCGTTCAGAAGTTATAAACCGATTGGACAAACGGACAACGTAGCACTACCATAGGAGATCCTTTTCCATTTTTGGACGGACCGCTAAAAAGGTGTTTTTACCTTTACTTGCAACCACACGTAAGCACAGCTCTAAATGCTTGTCTGGTCGCATTTAGAGCTGTGCTTACGTGTGGTTGCAAGTGAAATATTTATTTTTGGTCTTATACGAGCTTCCGAATTTAGTCATTACTAAACTCCGCAGTCTGAGGCCTGCAGTTCTTTCCTTGCCTGGGAACTTTTTATTTTTATGGCTCTTTCATGCTTCAATTCAAATACTCAAAGTGACGTGAGATTACAGTTCCCACCAGAGTTCCAAACAATGACTTTCCCATTCTCAATGCGAACAATTACAAAAATCATTTTCAATATTTATCTTCATTCCGGAAGATCTTTTTTAATTAATTGATCTGCACCTCCAAAACTCACTTCCCATCAGCCGCATGAATTTCTATTTTTAAACGAACAGTACCCGGGATGCTCGTATCACCATGTCATCACCGCATTCGAGTCGAGGAAACTGCATCTGCAGATTGAGGTAATGATCGCTGCTGCGCATTTAAGTGCAGATATCATCACCGAGCACTCATTGCACTATATCAAGTGTTTCCCTTATTGACTTTGGGTTTGGTTTAATTGACTCCTCCATATATTCCCCATTTAGCCACAGCCCGATAGGGAACCAAGGCAGCTCATAATATATTCAACTGGGTGCTGACAAGCACCCCACTTCACACATTGACCCGAAACGGAAAACCTCTTAGTTAACAACACGAAATCATTTGGCGGCAATTAATGTTAACAAGGAGCCAATGGAGGGCAGATGCGGTGGGTATTCCAGGCGGCGCCGCACCCTGGCACACCACTTTGTACAAATGGAAATCGAAATGAAAATGAATTGTTTTTCTGGAGCGCGCGAGAGCTCGGGCATAATTCATAATTTCTTTCGTTTTCCGGGAGTGGTAGCTCTCGCATCCTGATGGCACAATTGATGATGAGTGGATAAATTAATGAGCAACGATTTGTCTGGTGTAGGGGGGCTTTATATGTGCCCAAATCAGAGGCCATCTCTCTTCCCAGCAATTTGGCTAAGTGGCGAGTGCTTTTAACGATTTTCCATAATTTTCCCCCAAATTTTATTGCCATACAGATTTGATGGATGCGAATGGAATGTTACTATGTGCGTGAATGTGTTGAAATGTGCCGTCTTCCAAGTCTATGGCTATACCCTTATCCTGAGTATAATTTGAGATAAATTAAGTTCGGAATTGTAAACCGATTTATATGGAGGGTGAAGGTATATTTGCTTTTCATAAAATTATGGTTTATACCTTGGATACGATCGCGGAAGTAAATACCTGCCTACACCAGAGGGTCTTTAATTACCGATCTGCACAACGCCCACCGGTAGCATTACAAATATTTTACTTTATTGCTCGGATCTGTCATTCTTGTTCGCAGAAATCCCAAAGCCAGCTGCCCAAAAGCCAGGCTTTGTGATCGCTAAATGATCACAGATCCGTAAAGGTCGCGCACTAAAATTCCCTGGAACAACAAACAAACGCTATGGGCCAGGTATAACTGCGGGTTTATTGTCAATCCAATTATCAATGGTTCTTAATGTACCCGCTAAAGGATTCGATTGCGAGAGCCCATCCGCATCTGAACGGCCATCAACGCCTCTGTTTTAAGGGCACTTAATCCATCATAAGCCACGTTGGAGGACAATGCTGCATAAAAGCGCAATGAGCTGCCAAGGCGAGGTGTCCTTAAATGAAAACAGACTGTGGGCGTGACTGGGGGAAATGGCTCGGTAGCTGCATGCCACAGGAGAGGTGAGCACACAGATTATTACTGCCTTAGTTGAGGTTGAGGACAATTATGCGTAGTCTGTGCATTACTCGCGATCGCGACCATGTCTAATTGAGGACACAGAGCCTAGCTCGATACCTGCCTGCGCACATTGTATCGTCTCACCATTTGTGGTGACCGTGCCGAGACCAGATTAAATTGAGAATTTCTCGCAGATTATGATGGCCATTGTCGGTGTCATTGTTTTGTCAACGGTGCGCGTAGAGGAGAGTTATACCCGGCATCAGTAGAGCCTCTAGGATTAGACGACATAAATGGGAAAATATTTTCAAACGAATCTGGGACAAGACCGATATTCTGTCCAAAACAACCTTGTCAATGGACACCATCGTCATCAGTGAGACAGCAATAAACGTTTTAGGTCTTTTTTTGTGGGACATCGCACAAGTGATTCACGAATTTTTTATTTTACGTGCGGTTTAGAGCTGTTTGCGACCGACCACACCCAGTGTGTTGACGGGCGAATTTGTCGCACCTCTGTGGATCTGCATTCAAATTATCCCATCAGTGTGGATTGGTGGGCAGGGTTCGCACCTCGTTATTAGCAGGAATATCACAACTTAAGTACGTTTAAAAACGTGTTTAGACCATCATTTGGTTATCATTACTTTGGGTGAATTTAAATTTTGTCGGTCGTCTGTCTGGGGGTCCTGCATTTATTTTTAACTTTATTGTTCTGGTGAAATTTCTCGTCTGAAGTTTGAATGTTGAATAAATTAGTCGGAATAGACTTTGAACGGTCAGACATGCAGTCAAACTTGAACTGGATGATGGATTGCGGCTTGTTTGAATGAAATAATTAAGTCAAATTACGTAATGGCATAAAGGCTATCTACTAGAATGTTTTGGATTGAAAGACCTTGACCGATCCGGAAAGCGATTAAGTGTGAGATCCACAATAGGATGTATCAAATGCGTGGGCCAAAAAAAAATTCCTTTTTGAAAAATGTATTGATGGATTTTATGATCGGATTGTTGGCATATCATTGTTGACATAACAGCCTCACAAAAAATAGCACAAAAAATAAGTCTAAAATGTCAAATCGCAGCTGTGAGGTGGTAAGTTGACATTGTCAAGACGGCTGATAACAGGCCTTGGAGAACGAAAATATCCGAACAAATCAATCCGCCCCAGCGACGCACGTTGAAACAATAAAGAACATTGTCTGTGTGAGGAAAGTCGAATGGGCTATTGACTCCAATTATGCTGCAAACGACAAAAACATTAATAAGCTCGAGGCTAACACACATTTTCCGTGGATGTCTCATACATGGATACTTCCACAAAGCGTGGCGGGAAGTTAATGTAATCTTCATCCCTAAGGTTGCTAAGAGCGGCCATAATCAGGCAAAAGACTACGGACCTATAAGTCTGTCATCCTTTCTGCTAAAAACTCTCGAGAGGCTCCTCGATATTCACATACACCAGCAAACTTAATCCAATCAACATGTCCCCCAACCAGCACGCCTGCCTCAAAGGCAGGTCCGTAGAGACAGCGTTACATGACGTGAAGTTAAGGAATACACCCTCGCCGCTATTTCTTGATATAGAAGGTGCCTCTAACAATGTAACCACCGAAGCTATTGAAAATGCGCTTAAAGATACTGGAGCCATTAAAAGGGTTTGTGCCTTTATAGACACAATGCTAAAAGACGCGAATAATATCAGCTAAACTAGGTGACAATATAAAAAGGATGTCCAACACCAGAGGTACCCCGCAAGGTGGAGTGCTCTCACCTGTCATATGGCTTCTTGTTATGAACACATATCTTATGAAGCCCAACCACTCACCGGCGAAACCCATAGCTCACGCTGACGATCTTGTGCTCATAGTACTTTGCAAATTCTTCTACAAACAGGAGGTCAATCCCGGATGTAGAGCTACGGAAAAAAATGGGGCCCTTTCCCTAGAATAACAAACTGGCTCTATACAGCTATAGTAAGAACCATACTCACGTATGGCTGCAGTATCTGGTGGCCAGCTATAACCAAAGAGAAAAATCTTAAAGCCTTAACTAAGGTCCATAACTCCTTATCTTGACTTCAATCAACACTTCACCATTCACATTCCGAGCAGAGAAGACTGGAGGCTGGAAAACGTTGTAATCCACTCCGAGGTAGCAATCTACACATCGGAGGTCTCTAAATCAAGTGAGGGTACTGGAGCAGGTGTATGCGCTGAGAAACTCGGTATCCTAACAAGCAAAGAACTGCTGAGCTCCTGCAGTATCTTCCAAGCAGAAATTCTGGCAATACTTATAGCCACCAAAAAGGCCAGAGAATTGGAACTATCACAGGAGGATATTTCCATTTACGTAGACAGCCAAGCAGCCATTAAGGCCCTGGCAAAACCAACCGTAAAAACTCGCGTAGTAAAACTCTGTAGCTCAGAACCAAGGGCTCTAAGCAGAGTTTGGGTACCAGGCCATAGTGACTTCATACGAAATGAAAAGGCTGACGAGCTAGCGAAATATGGCTCACATCTATGTATCACTACAGCGGACAAAAGGGCTCACCCTCCGCTCTCTTATGAAACAGGCAAAATATCTACAACTATTCAACTATTCAAATATATGTGGGGTGCCGTGGCGTAATGGTTAGTGTGTGTGCTTACTACGCCGGAGGTCTGGTTTCGAATCCTGCCATCGTCACCTAAAAAAAAAAAGACTTGTTCTTTTTCACGGTCCCCACCTCCGCGAGGGTCTGACAAGCCCTCCGAGAGTATCAATTGTCTTGAAAAACTTCTCAAGCTGCCGTTAGGATTCGGCAAAAAATTGTAGGTCCCTTTGTATGTAAAAGAATTCAACACACCAGCATACATTGTTGAGAAGTTGGCCCTGGTTCACCTCGAGCTGTTGCGCCACTCTATTTATTTATTTATTTTTATTCAAAATATAACCCAAAATAGGTGGAATAATCTGCAAAGTTGCAGCCATACAAAGGCGTTATGGCCATCCATAGACAGCAACAAATCAAAAAGCTCATATCACTAAAAAGGCCATCACTGGCCATAGCAACAAGAGTGATAACAAGCCACAACCTGTTGGGAAAGCACTCAGCTAAATTAAGAATCATTAAGACCAACTACATTTGCAGGAACTGTCATAATCCCGAAGCGGAAGAAGATGTGAAACACCACCTCTGTCAATGTCCAAGTGGCAGCAGGCAACGTTTTGAACTTCTTGGACAATTCTTCTTTGAGGAGCTGGACGAATTTGCAAAAATACCAAATATCGTGAAGTTCAGGCTGGGCCAATTTTCTCATCAAAGCTCGGGATACTTCAACTAATTTTTTTATTCTTAATTTTTTATTCCTTAAAGGTTATCCCCAAAGGGTGACGCTAAGGGCCCTCGTAGGCCTATGCGATCTGGTGGCTTTGGCTGCTAGCAATCCTACCTAACCTAACCTAACCTATGGTTTGGAAATTTGGTGCGCAAGAGATCAATTTTTGCATGTGTCGCGTGGCTAAGTGCAGCAGCCTTCATGAACCGGAGGTCGTTCAAATTCATGGCTTCAATTTCAGCAAAACAAAAGTCAGACTCAGAGAAGTATGAGAAGACTCTGTAATTCTTGACGTTGATAGATGAACGTTGTTTCCAGTCTTGTTGTCGTAGAAAAATGATTTAATGATGCAACTGCTCCACCATCCGTACTAAACAGTCACTGCCTGTGGATGCGCGTCGGCTTCTCGAGCCAATAACGTGCGGTAAAATTATCTGGTATTAATCTCGGCTTAACTTGCAAGATTTGGTGAGTTAATCCCGGATCAACTCTGGTGAACAGTATGAACTTCTTTGAATGTTTTTTTTTTTATGTGAAATGGCCAGCTGCTTTACGTGTTTCAGTGAAAAATGACTCGAACTTCATTTATGTGTTTTTCTATGTGAAGCGAGTACTGGGAAAGTCAATAATTTCGAGAGTCGAATATTTTCACAACTTATCTAACGGACTCAACTCTGCACTAAAAAACTGCTCGCAGGGTTAGCACGAGATTAGTTTTGTTCCGGAATTAACAGATTTTGATTGAAGCTGGGCTTAACGGTGCCGTGCGGTGACCAAGCAACTTAAGACCACATCTCGAAATTTGGCCTAAAGACACTTTGTGAAAGTGACATAAGACAAAATTTTATCGTTTGGTATTATGACACTTTATAAAGCGAGATAAGCCCAAATTACCAAAGTGTCACAAGGCCAAATTTTACATATCGAAATTGGAATATGTATGGGGGGAGCAAGCTGCCCCCTGCAACCCCCTGCCTGCTTTTTCTTTACTTCTCCTTTGGTCCTATTGTGCAATGTGACTTAAATCCAAATTGGGCTTATGTCGCTTTACAAAAGTGTCACAATGCCAAACGGCAGAATTTGGGTTTATGTCACTTTCACAAAGTGACTTAAGACCAAATTTAAAATTTGCACGGCACCGGGCCTAAACCAGCACTGAAAAACCGTCCCTTAGTGAAATGTTAAGCTGTTGAGGTTGATGGCGAATTGATGTTCGTGAATTGGATATCACACCTTCGACTACAGTAGCCTTATTCTCAACGACAGGGAGATATTCAACGACAGGGACTAATAAGGATAATATACACTTGAATGTTATCGATTATTTTTGAGAAGTGGGAAAATTACACAAACATTACTCCTCCCTGAACCAAATCCTGGATCCGCACCCGCGACCACCATAAGTGTTGATGAATTCGTCATGGATATTCCGATTTGCACTGTTGAAAAGTGACAAAAAAGCATCTAGTGCAGACACCAATTGACAAGGCTATTTTCAGTCATTTTCCAGTACAATCTTCCAATCTTGGAAATCGGTAAGTCATGATGCTGACCTGTGAGGACTAGCCCTTATTCTATGTGACAGTAAATACTGCAGACTTTTAAAATGTTTTAAAAAAGTTCAACTGATTCGTTCGAATGACCAGGAAAAGTATACCTAAGTGAAAGGATGCAACCTTTTCTTACATCGCTTTGTGTTTCGAAATCATCTGAATCATCAAAAATCATCACTTTGACCCATTGAAATTATCCTTAATGAAAGGTGTAAGCTTTTCAAAAATGTAGGTATACCTCAAGTAAAGAGCAAGCAATACTATGTTAACTCTGCCAAAACCCTCCTCGAACCCTACAAAGAGCATGGTCAAAGGGTGATTTGAATTCAACACACTGTTTAATAAAAATCCGTAGAGTATGAATGAGATCAACCCTGAGCTAATGAAACCCTCTCACCGGCGGACTCTTAGCGAACGAGTCATATAGAAAATTCGAGAGTTAAAAGCGTTGGAAGCAGACTGCCGCAAATATCTAGATTTGATCTGACTTTTTGACTCCTCTTCTCCTTTTTCATTTAGGCGCGAGGTTATGATCTGAAGTGATGAAGCAGCCCTCCCACTCTACTGCATTCCTAATAGTCTGCTTGTGGGGTATGCCGAAGCTACTTTTTGCTTGTTAATTTTTGACTCCTTTGTGCAACCTAAAGTTGTTTTTACATGACAGTGGACAAAACTTGTTAATTTTATATTGAGGGACGGTTTCAAATTGATTGGGAGAAACTAATTCAAAACTAGCATTGGTTAATCACTTCCTGGGTAGGTACTTTTTTTTACAAAAGTGAGTGATCATGGTGGATCTGCAATCTAAATTAATGCAAAGATTACACCTCTGGACTCCAAACCCAGCTTCAATCAGTGCTCGGGCCAATTGTATATTCCCTTCTCTTTTGCTATGAAGAAAGGGAAACTGCCAAATCGTGTTGTGTACTTAGAAGATTGCTGCCATCATTTCCATTTACACTACACGTCTAACAACACTGAAGCCACTACTGTGAATGCAAGTCTAAGTTACACAACCTTCCGCAAAGTGACTCTCTCTCAACCAATTATTCGGCCCACCCCGAATAATGAAAGTAAGCGCACGAAAACTACAAGAAAATTCGATGTAAGTTCCTTAAGTTTCCTTCAAACGATCAGAAATTTTGGCTTCCGCAGATCACTTCACATCTCTCTAGCGAGAAACCCTTTAACGATTGCTCAAGTCTAGCGTTATTAGCTTGCACCCAAGCCACAGGTACAATAAGTGGCCGAACATAGCAAATACCAGACCGACTGCCGCTCTAGTCGCACCAAAGACTTGGTCCATACAATATGAAGGCATACCATACCCCCCCAAGCAATTCCAGGCCTGGGCATAATAATCATTCGGGTTAATTTCGCACAAATTGCCAGCTAACTGAAAAATCGTGCAGCAAACATTTGGATCGAATGCAAATCAGCTGGTAATTGCCCAGCTTTAAGGCTCCTTCTATGCACTGCTCGTGCACTTTACAACAGCCAATTCCGCAGTTGAGGTGTAATTTCCAATTCCCATGGCCAAATGGGGCATGTACAGTGTAGATGCTTGGCGCTCCATACATATAGCGATCCCTGGCGTCCCTGCGCAATTCAATTCAATTGCTGTTAATCATACGGCAATTGATGGCAGTTGGCAATTATTTGCAAACACAAGACTACCGGGAGAGAGTAGGCAACTATCGGATCCTGATGGACGCCGATGTGCAGGGCCCCCTCGTTTGAGTGCTTTAAAAGTTCAAATAAAGACGCGCTCTGTGTTATTTGCAACAATTGCATCCACATTAAGAGTGCAATTCGTCGAATCACTGCGAGGTATCATTGGGTAGGCATAGCATTTTCGCATATGAGGGCATTTACACAAAGCCCTAGGCTCTCTGTAGATATGTATGTGCCAACTTCAGGAAAGGAGCAATTATCGCCCCGCGAAACCACTTGTAAAACCATTTAAATTGATTACAAAGTGGAAGCAGTTTTGCAACATATTGAAATATATCGAAAAATCGATATCACTTATGTCAAATGGTCTCAATTGATTGATGTGACAGCTCTTCAATATAATCTTAATAAGATATCCAAAAACTTTCCGAGTGTTAAGTTAAAGTTGCGCTGTTATCGAAATATCGACATGACCGAATGACAGGTGTTGACAAGCAAAAGTTCGCCTCTATCACATTTCTCCAAAAGCCAAAACACATCGTTAAATGAATGTGATCAGCTCTATTTAGCACCACTTCGGCTTCAGGCAAATTGACTGGTAGATATACAAACTTTGCAATGACCTTAAGAAAAGCTACAGTTTAACGATGACACATGACAGGACCAAATGAAAGTCACTTTTCGAATGTTCTCAATCGATTGATGTGGCAACTTTTCAATGAAATCTCAATAAGATTTCCATATATTTTCTAGGGTCTAGTAAAAATTTTGTAGTTATCGAAAATCGATATGACCAAGTGACAGTTGAAAAGGAAAAGTTCGCCTCTATAACATTTCTCGGAAACTCATCGCTTAATGAACATGGTGAGTGCTTTTTTTCGCCCCTCTTACTTCAGACTGGTTTTGTGCAAACTCTTCAATGACTTCAAAAAGTAATTACAATTTTATAAGATATCGAAATAGACATATGACATGACTCATCGAAGACAGTTTTTAAATGGTCTCAATTGATTGAAGTGGTAACTATTCAATGAAATCTCAGCTAGCTTTCCATAACTTTGCTGATGTCTAGTAAAAATGTTGCATATCGAAATATGTATATCGACTTAACCAAATGACAGTTGACAAGCAAAAGATCGCCTCTATACCATTTCTCCAAAACGCATGGTTAAATGAACGTGATCAGCCCATTTAGCGCTGCAGGGATATTGACTGGCATACAAACTGCGATGATCTTTTAAAAATAACTGCAGTTTTACAATGACACAACACACATATGGCATGACCGAACTAAAGCCACTTCTCTGATGTCCTCAATCGATTGATGTGGCAACCATTCAATTAAATCCATAAGATTTCCACAATAGACTGTCAAAATCTGATGTCTTTCACATTTTTCGACCGCGGGATGCCAAGCAAATCGCGTTTTTATATGAAAAAATTCAATAGTTTCTGTAGAAGCGCGAATTCCGTTCTTCAAATTGACCCAAAAATTGTTTTAATAAAATAAGTGGAAAGTATCGAAAAAGTGTTCCGAAGATGTGATCTCCTTGAATCCATGTACCCTTTTGTGGTCGTATGCACTGTTTTTACAACACAAACAACGCTTTTTTAATCCTTTCCGTGTTTTATAATTAAAATATTTTTAGCCTTACCTAGGAAGGCTAATCAAGTCTACAACTTTCCCGTTCATCGGAACACAGGGCTGCATTTTTTAAATAGTTACTTAAGTTTATGTGTAATTTTTGTTCGTTTTCCATACAAAAAGGTACATTGTTTGTCATCCCAAACTCGATAATACCATTAGACGTCAACCCGTTAAAAGCTCTGTTTTTCTTGGGTCTAGTAAAAATTATGTCAGTTATCGAAAAATATCGATTTGACCGAGTGACAGTTGACAAGCAAAAGTCCGCCTCTACAACATTTCTTCGAAACAAATTGCAAACCGAAAGGGATCAGTTCTATTTTGCGCCGCTTCTACACCAGGTAAATTGATTGGCGTTCAAGCATTGCAATTTTAAACTAGGTATAACTGCAGTTTTCCATTGACATAATGACATGACACAAACGCAGTCACTTCTCGAATGGTCTCAATAAATGTGATATCCACCTCCTTAATAAAATCTTAAGTTTTCCATAAATTTTGCTGGTGTCAAATAGGTAAACGTTCTGCACTCATCGAAATATTGACATGAGCGAATGACAGTTGAAAACAAAAGTTTTGCCTCTACATACCAGTTCTCCGAATCGCATCGCTGAATGAACGTGATCAGTGCCATTTTGCGCCCCTCCTTCTCCATGCGAACACTAAACTCTTATCTCCAACTCGCAAGTTCGACGTGACATTTATCACATCTACGTCTCGGCCCAAAAAGTGACATTAAGCAAAATACACACGCACGCAAATTTGCGCACCTAATTTCGCGTAATTTTTCCTTATCTACGCCATTAAGCATTTGTGGCGTTGATTCTTATGCATACCACGCCCCACGCTTCAAATTTGATAATAGCCCGAAATTAATAAATTGATATATGTATACGCGGGAAAGGCATAAAAAAAACGTCCAACATCCGCCCGCACCTGGCACGGTATTTACACCTCTCCAGCGGCGTGGCAAGCCATAAAACGCTCAATTAAATTCCAACACCTTCGGCCAGCATACCACACCGCCGCGATTGGAGGTGGAAATCTATTAAAGTCTATTTACCGGGCCGAATGGAATTTTCAATTTGACAGGCGACCAATGACAATGACACCAGCCCGATGACATTTGACGTTCGCACCCGTCAAATAAATGTCATTGACGCGTGTGTTTTATTGACATCATTTCCTTGGTGGAGGAATTCTCGGGAAAAGCGCGTCATCAAGTTATGGTGTTAATCGATTGTCACTGATGTTGCGGATGTCAGTTTATGACTTTTCACCTTTTTCTTCCAATGTCATCAGAGTGTCACTTAATATGCGCGCGTATACTATCACGCAGCAATGGCGGATATTACAACGCAATCGAACGCCCACACCAGAATTCGATTCCCGTCGCCAAAGACGGGGTGAGGATCGTTTGGGCTGTATCGGCCACGAAAGATCTGTATACGAGTGGGTGCGTGTATCTCGAGTGGAGTTAATTATTTCTTGCCTAACCTGAACGAAAAATGTCTCAATTAATGAGGAGCGCGCGGCCCGGCGAGATAAGAAATCTCAAATTGGCTCATTTTACTCGCGCGGTTGAGTTCGATTTCGGATTAAGTAATTATGATTAGGCGCGATCGTAGGTGGGGGATTTCACCACGCACAGTTAATTGCTCAATTTGGAGCGGGACTTAATTTCGCAGCCAGCTGACGACGTGGTTGAGTTCACTCCATATCAAGGAAAGGGAGAACATTGCGCACACGTCACACTCGATGCACGCATGAAATTTGAGAAGTTCCAACATCGATTTCGATATCCTCCGGACCATTTCGATTGCAATTTAGCAACAATTTATGCATGTTTTCTGCATGTCGTACAACGAAAGTCAATTGAGGAATTTATTTTGTGTCCGTTTGTCCGTTCCGGGACGAACTTCAATTAACTTCCTCACCAGTGCGCCCCAGACGCGCACCAGCACACCCTTTTCCAGCTTATTTTTTCCCTCACGATGCATACAGCATCGGCTGCGGGCACTAAACAAGTTGTAATTCGATACCTAATTGACAGATCGCTCGTAAATCTGTTCGCCAAAGCAAACGAAACTTAACCTGGGGGAATCATCGTCAAATCGAATTCACGACTCTACCCAACAGTCAAGGATAAATGCTGGTCCGCATTGCGCTATATAGAGAAGATATCGATGAGGCTATACCTATACCTACCTACGTTTGGAGATTATGTGCGAGTGTGTTTGTCGATTGAACAACTCCTAAATGACAGAATGGTTTGTGCACTTGTTTTATGGGGAACGAGAACATAAATCCCGACAAACTGTGTTCACAGACATTAACACGGAAGATATCTCCCCCTTGGGAGGCCCGCCGAGATGTTTCTTATAACTTATCCGTTTTGTTCTTGGCTTCAGATCATTGGTAATGGTGTAGAAGGTATACTCTATAGCTGATGGGTTATCGATGAACAAAAGAATTTCGCAGTGAATCGAAGGAGAGTAAAATTTGTGGAAAATATTAAGTTTTATATTCTTACCAAAGTTTTTTACTCGATTTTTTTAAGTAGAATTATAGTTTGACGAGTTGACAAGTGTTCGGTATAAACTTCGAATGTCGTTGGTACCTACAAGCAATTAAAATTCAAGCGACTGTGCCCTGAACCTGTGCCATTGCACATATGACCTGATCCACCCAGCGGTGGACAACAGGGAAACGCCAAAACCCAAGAATTGATAGAAAAGTCAAAAAGGCAAAAATTTTAAACATGTTAAGACCTATAGCTGTCAACAAAGTTGTCCAAAATTAACAAGCTACCAAGTGTAAAAACGTTTGTTCCGGCCTTCGATCATAATAAATCTTCACATATTCCTAACTTGACGTTTAAATGTCAATACATATTTCCATTGGTAGAATACTGATTTCGATAGCCCCAATTTGTTATTGACTCCGCTAAACTCTCAAGCTAGTGACGATAATTTTGAGTGACATTAAGGGAACTGTCAAACAAAATTGTGATACAAGCTGTCATATCTATAGTGCCATTTTGATGGAATGTCAGAAAAACTGTTAAAAAGTGCTGAGCTATGACCCACCGCCTCTTCTTATAGGCTTTAGCGTGGGAAATGATTTAAGTGAAACGAACATTTTTTTTTATAGTTTTTCATCCGCACTTCTGACACTTTACTGAGAAAGTTTATGTATTTTGACACTTTTCTTAAAAACTCATTAAAATACTAGCTTCAAGCCATAAAAAAAAGCCATATTCAAACGAAAGAATGGAATTCCGCATCCCAGCATTATAATTTACACCCAACTTTAATCTGTCATCGCGCCACTCCTTGGACCATTCATCAGAGTGCGCTGGACTGTTGTGTCATCTTTCACAAACTCATATAATAAACGAAACACCGCTCAGCGTGTGTCGTCATCACCATCGCACGGTTCCAAAAAAAAGTATCAAACTTCATAAACAAATCGTCGCGTCGCAGGAATGAGCCTTCCTATCATTACACAATCCACGTAATAAGGCCTATACCGCGCCTTCATGCCATAAGTGCGGGGTAAGAGCGTGTGTCTTAAAGACCATCTCCACTTCTATACTTATCCCAGCTAATTAGAGCTGCCGCACATTCAAGAGCGATCTCACATTGTGCGCGCGGACCATGGCTAATGGATCATCTTCATCGTGGTTATCGTCGTCATTACACTTTACTGGAAGCAAAACGTAAATGAGAAAAAAAAACATCCTGGCCCAAAGGAATATGGAATATGACAGTCGCCTTGACTGTCAGTCAGGTTAGTTAGCCGGTATCGGACCGAGCTGCTGCTGGCTGGAATGGCCAACAAGCAAAGATCACAATCGTACAATGAAATATGGTTAAAAAAAAAGGCCGGAGCGGCGCATACCCACTATATGCCCGAGACAACCGAAGAAATGTCAACTGAAATGTCATGCAGTAGGCAGTATAGAGGGTTTAGTATACCCAGGGATGCACTAAACGCGAGGCGTTGAGAAATGCTATGCTTCAAATTAAAAAGTCACAAACCTCTTGTAGGTAGATATGGAAATTATTTTTGTGGGATGGAATGTGTTCCATGTGCAATTAAGCCGGCAATTACACGCATTCACGACAAAGCACATCATGGGAACATTTGACATTATGCGCTTGAAGGTTTTCGCTGGCATGTCATTGAGGTTAAGATGACAAGATGCAACGACTAAACTGAGACATTACTTAATTGACGAATTTTCGCAAGATTCCACAGAGGTTTCGCTGTCGGTTCATTAGTGGGCATCATGCGGAGGGAATACCAGAAGGAATCTCGTGAGAGAACTCTTTGTGGTACATCAGTAAGTATGTTCCTCTTGGGGCCGGTTTTTCAGATTCAAGATCTATTAATCCTGTAACAAAAAGAGTTAACGTTGCGAACACTTTTTCAGTGCAGAGTTAACTCCGTCAGCAAAGTTGTCAAAATCTTCGACTCTCGCAATTAGAGACTCTCCCAACTCTCACTTTACATTGGAAAAACACAGGAAAAGAAAATCGAGTTATTATTAGATGTCATTTTTCACAGAAATGCGCAAATCAACTGCCATTACACACAGAAAAAACATTCAAAGAAGTTCATACTGTTCTCCAGAGTTAATCCGAGATTAACTCACCAAATTTGGCGAGTTAAGCCGAAATTCACCCCAGAACTTAGTTCACTGAAAACCTCGTTTCTGGGGGTTAATCTCAGTTTAACTTGGAAAGTCGGATTATTTCGCACTGAAAAACCGACCCTTATTTGCCAAATGACAGTTCAGGCTTAAGCCGCGTTGTCACAAGCAACGTAAAACAGGAACAGAAACAGAATCCCATTAGCAACTGAAACCTTATTTCGCTGAATGCTTTTTGCGTTGCTAATGTATGAAACTCTGTTTCTGTTCCTGTTTCTGTTCCTTGTGATTACGTGGCTTTACTGGGAGTGAAATTGAGCGCTTGCCAAGTTTCATGGCGCGACTGAGGAAACACTTAAAATTGACGTCCCTGCTTACAACCTTATATTTAGCTACAGGTCTTTTGAGCGGGTTACGATGGGCTTAGCAAAGCAGTTCTACCGTTTTAGCAATTTCAGAAGGCTGTTACTGGAAAGGTGTGGGCCTTTTGCGCATGAAAGGAAGCTTAGATTCAGCTTGTGGTCTACTCCTCAAAACTCCAGTCATTCTACCTTAACTTACATTCTCCGTGGTTACGAATATCGATCAGTGATCACCATGAATCTTTCACCATTTCACTGCGAAGCTTGATTACCGGAAAGGCACGCCTATTTCTTCCGAACTGGTCAGAGAATCGTTGTGATCGCTCTAGCATCCAGGTCTAGGAGCGTTTTTCTTTCTCTTCTACTTAATTTTAGAAAGCCCGCTTTTAAGTTGACTGTCTCTTGTAGATGTAGGGGCCACGGAAGTTGCCAACGGAGGTCCCGGCCTAGCCATGCCGTCGTTCGGCGAAAACGAAAAGCCTAAATTGGCGGCTCTCTCGCCTTTTGGCATAAGCTTTGAAATCGAACACCGCTGTAAGAATTACTCGACTTCACGATCATAAGCTTTTTGCCTTTTTTTATCTCCGAAGACGCACAGAACACTCTAGTCTTTGTTGTCTAACTACTAGCTCGTGCCTTTGCCTTGAAGTTACCCCAGCTTCTGAAAAGTAGACCCAAGTTTGCTCCTCTACACCAAAGTGGCTCTTACACAAGCCGCGAAGACTGGTTTGACTTCGAAGTGACAGCAGTCAAACCAGTCGTCGCGATTTTTTGTTTGCAAGGCTAAAAAGCTAGGGTCTCGGGCGAGTTGTCAAATGAGTTACAATAACAATGACAAGCGGGAAAGATTGACAATACCTGCGTTGTCCAACCGCCGCGACGGCCAATTCGAAAAATTATAAAACCCTCACCGAAGCCGAATAATCGATTTTGACATTAGCTGCGTTGATGTCCAACAAAATCGAAGAAAATTAAACAAATATGTTGTGTCGAATAAAACGAGAAATCGGGACGGCTGGTTTGACTTCAAATTGACAGCAGTCAAAACAGTTGTCAAATGTCCTTGTTTTCAAGGCTGTTTCACAACAAGAGCGAGAGCTAGAGTCTCGGGCGAGTTGGCAAATGAGTTTCAATCAATGGCAATGCGGGGCTTATTGACGATGGCGGAATTGTCGAACCATGCCGTTAATTCGAAAAATGATAAAACCTTCTCCGAGGTCGACGATTGTTTTGACATTAGCTGCTGAAGTTCAACAAGGCCGACAAAGTCAACAAATATGTTGTGTCAAATAGAATGAGGAACCACGACGACCGGTTTGACTTCAAAGTGACAGCAGTCAAAGCAGTAGTTCCGATTTCCTGTTTTCAAGGCGATTTTCGGGTGAGTTGTTAAATGAACTACGATCAATAGAAATGTATGGGGTGCTTCACAATACCGGCGTTATTGTCGCACGCAAACCTTTTCGAAAAATTGAAAAACCGTCGCCGAGTTCAACGATTATTCTGTCAATCGCTATCAGCTATGACACGCCCGTTGAATAGTTTATTCACGCGCAATAAAGTCGAAACATTTTAGGAATCGTCGCGGTTTCTCGCTTTCATTTTGTAGTAACAAAGGATATCTCTGGCTTCGCCTTGTAGCTGGGCGCTCTGGTTTGACGCCTTAGCGCTGGATGTGAAACGGGCATGATTTGGCTGTGCAGCGTTGGGTTGTCAGTTTGCTGCGTCCAAGTCTGCGTTTAAGGTTTGGGAAGCGTTATTCCTTAACGATTTTATTTTTTTTAAGCAGGCCTAAGCTCCTTGGACTCCGCTCTTTACTTTCTGTATTCCTTACGAGTACTTCTAGTACTTTTAGCCCTTGTTTGATATCGCTACCCTAAACGCTGTTATGGTAAAACTTACCGAGTGCGCCTCAGTCCCGCCACCCAATAGGCCCATCCTGCAACACTTGATCGTGCCCTGTCCGTTGATTAACTATGTTCTACGTGGAAGGTTGGGTTATCCCATCCCTTTGGTTTTCTTTGTTCAATGATGTAAGATCCGAAAAAATTTCGGTCTCAGAAATGCTGAGTTTGACAAGATAAATCACTGTCACCCCCCTTCGGGCGCCTATGTTTACCGGCACTATTAGTCCAAAGCAGAAACTAAACATTTTTTTATATGGGCTACATCAGGAGGCGACTAAAACAGATCTCGATACCAGAACAGTTTTGTCGCCCCTGAAAAGCTCGACCCTGAAAAACTCTTCGAGAAAACTCACTGTGCGTGGGTATGCCTACAATCGGTTCTGTTCGATTGCTCGATACTCAAATTCCCCGATAGAGTTTTTCGCGCAACCATCTTGCTCTTATCTCTCGTTCTAACCTTTGCTAAATTCGTTCACACGGCATAAAAAAATAATGAAATGGTTGCGAATAATTGACCGAGGTGCTAACGAGATGGATAAACGAAGAACTCTATTGCTTTACACGGGTGGAAATTGGAAACTATTACAATAGGTATAACTGTCAAATTAAGGATATGATTTAGCAACTATTTGAAAGCACACAAAAAGTCCCCACTCAAATGCCTTACCTGCTTGACTTCTTCCAAGAAATGTCTCACAACGAGCCCATTGATATTCCATTGTGACTCACCACGATCGCTTATCACACTTTTTTCCTCATGCCAGCTATAGCAGTGTTACCATACCTTTTCCGCACCTATTATACAATTACACTAGTACAACATTTTCGGCCCACTTCAAAGCTCCGCGTGTAGTATTTGACATCGACAAAAACGAATCATCAATCGCTCACAGTGGTCTTTAACAAGCACAAACGACCCAGGACGAAATACAACATCAAAGTGCAACTTGAAATGTCAGCCATTTGACATTTGACAGACGTGTGCATCAGACACTACCTACTGTCTAAATTTCGAATTTATGCCAAACAAAAAGTGAAAAAAATATGAGAAGCGAAAATTGAAAATATTTACGACTCCAAATGACCATAAATCGCTGCTGCAAGAATGTGTCCCTTGCCCTTTACCTCTAGGACAGCGATTTATTATTTCGAAGGTGGTCGCCGGGTAGAATAAGCCAAACACTCCAAGTTAACAACCAAAACGTGACGTAACGATAATTTGACTCGCGCACAGTGGCAGTCAAATTCGATGCCTCTATATTCACCTGAACGATGACAAACCATCGAGCGCACAAACAAAAAATTCGATTTGGTTCGTCCATTCGATTTGATTTATGCTCCTCGATGGACATCAAATGTCATCCATCAATATATTTTTCGACAGCTGAATGTGAACGATCGAAAAGCGATCGCAAGCGGGCAACACCGCATAGCACCGAGCACCGAGCACGCAGTACCTACTACAGCGAGATCAGTGATCACTAAGAAGTCGGGGGGCAATTATTATTGTTATTGTGCACGGATATACCGTCGCTGAATGCTAATTGGGTGTGGGGTGGCAACACTCTTGTCTGGAGAAGATGGTGTACATCCGAGGGGGCTAATGGCGTCAAAATGCGACGCTACGCTACTGTTGGGGCATTGTGATGCGCGACAGAGTCTGCTTAAATGGCCACTTGAATTAACATTATGGATTATTGTCGACTTTGTCGAGTGTGTATAGTGGGTGGAGGTATGTGCAGTGAGGGGCAACACGTGATGACTTTGACATTTGAGTAGATATGGGACTTTGCTTGTGGCGGCATTGTCTTATGGAGAGTTTCGAGAATTACACCTGACGCGACGTTAAGTGGTTTTTGCCACCAAAAATGGACTCAGCACTGCTATGAATTCTGGATCAACCAAAATGGTATTGTTTTTTATTGGAATTTGGGGTGAGAGGGGTTCATATTGGATTGTGGGGGTGGGAAATCATAATGAAAACATTTGCGGGGAGCTTAAAGAATAACACACCATTGACAGAACATGCTGCGCATTAGGCTTGGCACTGTTTGTCGGCTTAGGTTAGTGCGCACTCTCGTTTTACTACATTGAGTTGTAGTTTTTGAGCAAGGCTAAAATCTTAGGTATAGATTTTAATGGATTTTAATGGCTGCTAGTGTCTTCAACATAAAGTCTCTGGCAACCTAAAGACCCTGAACCTAAAAACCATATTACACGACGGAGTGGTAATCGATATAAGAAGCTGAAATGTCGTACTAAAAACTTTCTTTAATACCAATTGGACAACAAGGACATTCTTCGCCCTTATAATCTTGTTTGGTGAGTGTTATTGGTCAATGAGATATCTAAAAAATTTGTGGACAGACGAAGTATAGCCGAACGCTAACATTTTCTAAACGACATTGAATAGATGCTTTATCTTATGTCTCGGGTGAATCGCTAAAAAAAATTTGATCAATGCCATTGTATGGGGTGACTCACATCGCGCGCCGACCGGCATTATTGCCATCTCGTCGAGGTCGACGATTATTTTGACATTGGCTCTTGTTAGTTGTGACACGCTGCTGAAAAGTCGTCTTTATTTTATGCTTATACTTGCTGTGAAGGATAAATAATACTTACATGTGTAAAGAGGCCAACAAAACAGTCAAAACAGTCGTCGGCGGTTTTTTGCTGTCATCTTATCGCTTTCAACAAATTATTTTTCTAGTCTGGCCTGCGACACACGACTGAAATAATCACCGCCGGGAAATACTCACACGATTTCGTGCCGCAACTATACCTACTCAGTACGATACCAACAATAATTTGCCATGCGATTCCTGGTGATTGTGACGACAGCTGTCATTTTCACCGCCAATTTTTTCTCTTCTCAAATTTTCTTCTGGTCTGATGACTATTTGCAGTACAACTATCTGTCAACTGGTGTCCCTGGGACACACGACGACAGAAATACGTGTGCAATCGCACGATTTTCTGCCGCAAGTTTTGTCGGTCTACAACCCCACACCAACAACAAGTATTTTTGATGAAAACTGTCATTTTCGTTCTTAAACAAAAACCACTTTTCCATCCTTCTGTCAATTGGGATGAAATACATACGTCACTTTCATCGTTATATATAAAAAAAAAACTTTTTGTCGTGCGGCTTGAAAGAGTCGCAGTCTGGAAAATTTACGAAAATTAAATCTGGCGAATAACTATACCGCATCCGCGATGGTTTACATATGCTAATTCTTGAGCTTAGTCGGCACACAATTTCTTATATCCGCGTGTCCCTCGCCTAAGTTCAAGTCCCATCACAATTTTGCAATAATTCTTTTTCCCTTCAATTTTTATAGCAACTAAATTTGTTTTCGGAAAAAAGGGTCGCTATATTTACTACATAACAAGCCTTTTCATACCGCACACCACAAAATCAGAGGTTTCGACTTCAGGATTTCAAAGTCCCTCGAACGGATTCACCGTGGGCGCCGTTGCCGGCTAGATTTTGTTTGACGTTTTAATTAGTTCTGACACTATAGCTTTGAAGTTTTTGTATGAATTATAGAACTGTATGCTCGTTGCTTATCAGATTTGTTTTGAATTTAGCGCAAGCAATATGAATTAAAAGCCGAGCTCTGCAACTTTCAGCAATCTGCGGCCTTCAAAAACTTCCCAAGTTTATGACTCAGTTTGGATTTACTTGTCAACTTGAAAATGGGTGAAAAAATCAACAAACAAACCGACCAATTTACGGCAGAAAATCACAGGTGATCTTCGCAAAAGTTTTGTCAGTTAAATAGTTGAAATCTTCATTAACTAAACAGCTAACCGAACGTATCGTTGCTTATATTTAACAGTTAAAACCTGCAAAAACGTCAAAACTAGAGATTTGACGTTTTTGCAGGTCTCTGGCACATTCCTCTATTATTGACCAGGCTCGTCGGACAATTTTTGTCGCTGAGGGCGAGTAAATGCGTTATTCTGATCCACAAAAAGTTTGTTGGTTTAAGAAATCCCTTCGTATACATAATACGGATTTTAATAAGTTTTTTTTTTAAAATCTGCTATGAGCACCAGATTTTGAGATCTCGCAAAAATGCATGAACTCACGAAATTTTAATGAGAGTTTTAATGAATTTTTGCAAAAACTAATTATTTTAAGGGGTTTGGAAAGTGTGAAAAAAAGAAAATCTCTATCGATTTAAAAAAGCGAAGGTCTCATAAGCTGGGCACATATGGAAGGTAGTGTCATGTGTCAAACCTTACTTAAGCATAAATAAAGATGCGGAATTCGAAATGTTTATTTTAATGAAAGTTTTTGCTATCTCACTTGATGACCAGTGTCGTTGTCATGGATGTCTTTCACTATAATCCTACTTCCAGCACAGAAAAAAGCGGTTTTCGAAAAAAAAATTTCTCAAACTCGATCAAATGTCAAAAAGTCAAATAAAACAACAAAACCTAAAACCGATTCGACAAGATAAGCTCCAGTCAAAACGTATATTCATTCCGTGCCACATCTCGCACGATTTTCTGTTTTACCATGTGATGTCCCTCTTTTCGATTAACTTGGATCTTAATTAATCCCGTTACTAATCTGATCGAACGATCTCATAATCATGAAATCGATATCGACTCCTCCATATCATCGAACTCGACGATGACGGAGATCGCATGGTGCGCGTTCCGTTCCTCAAAACCGCACAATCTGCTGCCACTAATCCCATAATTATGGTGTACATGCTTAAACCGTCAATTTCGTTGGCTGTCAATTAGGTGATCTGTCAAAGCGCGACCAACAAATATGTCCGAATGATTTGGGTTCTGAGGAAGGTTACTATATGTTGGTGGTTATATAGGCTTGTTTTCTTGGGTCTTATTCTCAATTTTCATCCGTTGACAGGACTCGGACTTGGGCACAAATTTATTTAAAAAAAAAAAATGCTATGGTATGGATTTTTGTTGCGCCACTCGAGAGCAATATGAGTCGTCAAACATGGCATCACTTTGCGCGCCACCGCGTCGATATTGCTTTGACGACTTGTGCGGTCGCCTTTGTTTAATTAGTGACACATGTCAAGTTGGATTCACCTATTACCTGTGTGGTGTTCGCTGGTCAATTTGCCCATGAGACGGTCGCGTATCTGCGTTAGTATTGTTCTCAAGTGGTCGGGACTAAGGACCCACACGGGCGAATTTTTTTCTTTAGTTAAGGTCATCTTTGGTGTACCTAAGTGGAGCATAAGAGGACCTAGTGCGTTGTTGGTCGAGTGATGGGTAAATCGTGGGTGTGAACAGGAGAGTGCAAGCAATGAGCTACTGTCATGTTCACGCTTCATGTTTTTTCATGCGATCGCCTCCTTAAGTGGACAAATTGCATTAAGAAGGGACATAATTTAAGGGTTTTGGTGTTGTATTTCCTTCGAGATTTCACTTCAACAAGGGACCACCGGAGTGGAGATTTTATTTAAAAAAAAATTAAATGTCTTAACTAAAGTGACTTAAAAGTGGCTAAACTTAATTTTTAAGAACCAAATAGTCGTGGATGCCAAAACAACGATTTCGTGATATCTACTGGCGCATTGATTCAAGCAGAAAGTTAGAAAAGAAACCGAGGCGAATAAAGTTGTAGACAGCAGAATGATCTTCAATGACATTAGCATTTGACGACTGCAAATCCGCCAAGCTTCAAGAAAATGTAAAAAACTTCGATGTCAAGATATCCACTGACGCATAGTTTCAAGCAGCAAGTTTGAAAAGACACCGAGACTAATAAAATTATTGACAGTAGAATGCTCTACTATGACATAAGCATTTATTGGCATCTGCAAAACTGCAAAACTTTACAAAAATGTCAAAAGTTTCGTCCACTGGCGCATTGTTTCAAGTGCAACAAGTTAGAAAGCTCACCGGGACTAATCAAACTATTGACAGCAAAATACTCTCCAATGACAAAAGCATTTTGACATCTGTAAAACTTCAAGAAAATGTCAAAAATTTCTAATTTGGTAAGTTTTGATCTTTGGTACATAATCAACACTCTTGTATGTTATCAAAATCCTGATGGCACTCGAGCAACATTCTTTAAGGAAAACAACACCATTATCAAAGACAACCTATACTTTGTTCCTTATGGGTTATCACCACAATAAAATAATGATCTTTTGCAAATGGACATTTAAATGATTTTTATTGCGGCTATTAAGATTAACCACTTGGCGTTTATTTCTTAAACGCATTGTATAATATTCGTTCTGGTTTGGTCTTTCAAAATAAAAATAAAACAATAAAGACTCTAATCGACTTAATAATCGGAAGTGAGAAGCAATTAACTGTGGTAAGTTCAAAACGTGTCGTGTCACTGATAATGGCACGCAAAGAATAATATGTATACGATTTTGCCTTATCAGCAATGAGAATAAATAGTTTCAGACATGCGGCATTGAAGGTGGTCTTGAACTTGATTTTAAGTAAAATTATTTCCAGAACATGAAAATATATGAAATATATTATGCTGGTTAACGATACTGGCGGTCATCGCTGTGTCGCACGCCGACCTTTTCGAAAAATTGACAGACACCCGCCGAGGTCGACGATTATTCTGTCAACCGCTGTTGTGAGTTGTTGAATAACGCGCTGTCAAAAAAACTTTTTTTTCTGGGAGTTTATTTATACTTGTTGTGAAATAATAAACTTTTCATGTGCAATAAAGTCGACAAATTTTAGGAAAAAGTATGTTATGTTTTGTCACTGTGCAGTCAAAACAGTCGTCGCGGTTTCTCGCTTTCATTGTGTAGTAAAAGACGATTTCTCTGGTCTCGCGTTGTCGCTGCTGCTCTGGCTTGAAGCTCTCACGCTGAATGTCAAACGGAAATAATGTAGTTGCGTGCTACCAGACTAAGTGACAGTATAAACCGAATCTGTCGGGCTTACAGGTAGGTCTGCCAAGCAAATGTCACAACACAACATGCGCATGGCGTAATCTTATACTCTTTCAATCATGGGTGGAAATTAACCAAATATTGTTAAAACGGGAATAACTCTGCACTAAAAAACTGACTAGGTCTAGGTCCAAGCGAACGGAAGCTTCAAAATTTGACAGAGCATAAGAGCACAGTCACTCTGGACACTCTCAGGACAGTGAACTTTTATGGCCTTTTCGGTTGGCGATCCCGAAGGGCGAACAGCCAAACACGTTTTTCTCGATTTTGAAGTTTGGCTGGCGTTGTGTTTGTAAAGCTAAAGCTATTCTTCAAGGGACAAATGACATTTATCCAATTTGATACATGTGTTGTGTGATTTTGTGCGTGCTGCCGGTTTTGATTCTGGATTCTTAGCCAGAAGCAAATTTCACTTCTATCCAGATGAGGAGCTCTGTCAGACGAGTACCAAGAAAAAGGTTTCATGAGAGTCCAGAATGCTCCCGGACGCTTCTGGACGACCAACCAAAAAGGCCATAAGAGTGTTCGAGCTCTGTTCTGAACAAATAAGAAACGACCACAAATTAACAATGATGCAGTTGTAGGAAGCACTTAGGTGGGGAACGATAGAGAAGGGATGTCAGCAGAGATGCCTTCTGTTTCTGTGTCTATTGCGAAACAACATTCGATTTGGCCTTTCCAACAAGATTCTTTGTGGTCGCGTCAAAGAGTGGCCGCGTGTTGTTGCTCTTTCTTTCAATTCACAATTAATGGAATTAATTAACGCGATAACGCGATAACGCGAGACCAGAGAAATCCTTTGTAATCATACACTATGAAAACGATAAACCGAGACGACTGTTTCGACTGAACAACAAAACGTAACATATTTCTAAGATTTGTCGGCTTCATTGCACATGAATAGTTTCTATTTCACATCAAGTATAAGCTTCGTCATAACTCTCAACAGCGATTGACAGAATAATCGTCGACCTCGGCGAGGGTTTTTAAATTTTTTGAAAAAATCTGCGTGCCACAAACCTGTGCGAGAAACCTCGACGACTGTTTTGACCGACCGCAGAGCGACAAAACGGAAAATATTTGTAAAATTTGTCAACTCTATTACGCACGAATGGTTTATTCGTAGCAACAATAAATTATAAGCTTCGAAAAAACGTCTATTCAACGGCGGCGTCTCACAGCTCAGACCCCTCAGAGGGGTTCATTTTTTTTTTAAAGACTGGCGTTCGAGACAGCGATAACGACGGTTCCACCATGTTTTGCCATTGATTGACATTTATTTGACAACTCGCCTGAGACAACTAGCCCACTCTCACGTTGCTCGCTCCCTCTACTTGTGAAACAGGCATGAGTTTATGTTCACCGTCCCAGGGTACTTCTTGTAGCCCAGTTTCCCGACCATCTATTTGGCATCGAACTGAATGTTATAACAATAACAAGGTTCCTGGTTACCGTTCAAAAAGGTTCCTGTGGCTCAGTAAACTACCAGTCTGTGAAAAAACTGGTGCCTTTTGCCGCATAAGGTGGCGGATCTTTGGGGCTAACGTGGTGAGTGCCGAACACCTAAGCCTTACATCACTGCGAAGTTCCTTCTCGTTTTTCTTCGAAAGACGGATAAAATAAATACAGTAAGTATACCTACACTAAATTAAAGTTAGGTGTCCGCGGGGTAGTACAAGACCAGTAGTTATTTTTTGAGTGCTTCGTCGAATAGTTGTAACCTCCGAAAGAAAAAAATGTTCAAACATATCCAAGTTATGTATCTCCGGCCGCGAAAAACTACTCTCAGAGCAATGGCAGTCAGCACCGAACATCTTTAAGTCGTGCTGGGAACAGGTCGGCACATAAAAAATGATCCCAATGGGTTCGAGCCCCACGTTGGGCGCCAACAATGGGTTCGAGCCCATTTCGCACTTAAAGTATCGTTCCCGAACCACTTAGCAAGTCGTGTTATTTTTTTCTGTGCTGATAAATTTTTAAAATTCTGAACAGATTCATCTCTGGGTACGGAAACTTTTTTCGCAATAATGAAAGAAAGCAAGGAACGACTCTTCGTCGGGTATATAAAGGCAAAGATTGGTCGGCAAATGAACAAAGAGTTCAAAAAGCTCAGTAGCAAGATCATGAGGCTCTTTATTATTTCATTTCGAGACCCTCTTTGGGCTCCAGAGAGGCCAACTGATCTTTGGTACACGCAGGGCTCTATTATTTCCTGATTAAAGAGGTGAGCGATTCAAAATGTATCAAAAACAGAAGCCACTTTTCTTCTTCCTAAAAATAAGCCACGAGTTTCTTAACCAACCGAAATGTAAAGGAGACGCTGAAGATGTACATGTGACAGGAGGTCAGCTTAGACAAAGTGAGCTTGGCTTAATAATAATGGTTTACTTCTCGGTTATTTTATGGAGACCGGAAGTTTTGTATTGTGCTTGGCTGATCGATTTCATTGCAGTTATTCACATTATTCATAGTGGCTGATGTATAAAGAAACGTCTTACAGGTTGGGGTACAGGATGAATTTCATCTATTTCTCCTCTGATCCTTTCTGTGTCAGTCTCAGGGCAACTTGATCTTTTTGAGCTCGGGAGCAAGTGACTTTGTCTACAGTAAGTAACTCAATGTATCGTTCTTCTCATTAATTTTTCTAGGACAAATATGTAAAATGTTCCCGTGCCGGGCGCCATTTTTTTTGATAGATTTTGAACAAAATAGATTTTGAACAAAATCCCAATTGTGTGTGCTGAGTATGACTCAGCCGAAAATCAATGAAATCAGTTGCAGGACAAAGCGTTTAACACGAACTTTTGCCCATAACCCTAAATCACAGCCAATTGCCAGAAATCTCAATTAATCTCTGGCCGTGTCGCGGTGACGGTGACGAAACCTTAATTCAATAGTGTGAAGATGTGTCACCACACAATTGCCACCGCAAAATCGTCTATAATCACCATCAATTCCGTAGAAATCAAAATTAAAAATCCAGCAACACACACACACAAGCAAACTTGACCAGAATTTCTGACCTCTTTGCATAATTGAAAGTCGCGCGAAACCAAAAGCGACGCGAACAAACAACGCATGTCGCTTTCATTAAAAACTGTTGTTGGGTCAACTTTAATCTCTCTCATTCGTCTCGGTATCAATTAATTATTCACACTTGCAACCAACCACCCTGTCACAAAAAAAAAAGTCACAAAATTTATAAAAAGCTGACAACTGGACTCAAAGATTTAGCCGCTCTCATTTCGTGATAACCGCCATTAGCGGCCTCTGTGATCTTCTGCGGCAACAACGCCATTAAGATACTGTCGCCGAGATTTGCATTTTAGCCTGCAAATAATTTAAGGTAAACAACGCAGCCAAAGCCGCACAAAGCCGGGGTGTAATGGTCAATCGATTGATTGGGCCAAACAACTAATTGCATACCAGACCGCCAACAAGCCGCCCAAGTTGGGGTGTCTGATACCGCCACCATCGCCATCGTCGTCGTGTCGTTTGTTCTCGGTTCTGTATAAGGCTCAGCCATGGGGCAACTGGGGTGGTCTGAGTGCTTGACGCTTATCGCGCTTATTGCCGGAAGCCGACGACTGCCTTTTGTCTTGACACTTCTTACACCATATTAACCAATTAATGCCGCCGATGGTGTCGGAATATAAATTTTCGATAATTAGCTGTCGGCCTAAGTTTGGACGCACATAATTGCTGGGACACCTGGGAGTATAGTGGGTCGGTTGCTTGGCCAGAGTGGTGGAACCGTTTAGTTGTTTGATAGTTTTTTTCTTTTCCCTAATTAATGTTAGTAGTACACAACCTTGTTGCGAACGGTTCTATAATCAAGTTCAAGAGGCTTTTGCTGAACTTCAGACAGTGGACGATCGTTTTCAGAACGTTTTTTGTTTACAAGTGAAAGTTGATTTGTATACGCAAATAAGAGAACTGACGTTATGGAAGATAGTCTTTCAAAAGAAATATGGTTTTTAATAATTCTTAACATTTTTATGTGTTAGGTACTCGGTAAGCTAGCTCGTTCTAAAGGTACCAACCCTCAAAAAGTTTAATATTTAAGTCGATATTTCTAGACTGGGTCTTCCGAACAATCTGAACCAAAAAAGTTTATTTAAACTTTTTAAATTGGATTTAAACAGTAATGGGTTGAGAAGCCATCCAAAGCCCGTGTGTTCGTTGTCAAGTATAGCTTTCGTAGTTGGTCGTCCAGGAGCGTCCGGAAGAATTCTGGACCCTCGTAAATCTGTTTTCTTGGACAGATCCCCTTCTGGATAGGACAGAAATTTGCTTTTGGTTTTCAATCCAGAACTAAAACCAGAAGCACTCACACAATCATACAATACAACGCCTGTGTCAACAGTTGGATAAATGTCATTTGTCCCCTGTAGAATACCCAAAAGCCGCTAACCCATGCCTGGAGAATAAGGCCTAAATTCTAAATGGTCAGTGGAAATTCTGGAGATCGACAACGGCATCAACCCAAAATAGCTACATGGAACGTCTGATTACTCACGGCGAAAAAGCTTGAAGCAATTACTGACAATTGTTTCTTTCCTAGCATCAGCTAAGAAGTATAAGTTTGATGCATCTGCATCTCCTGAGCTATATGAAGATGTCCTGGAAGAAGAAACGTGGCTAATTTTTGAAAGCTATTCTCTTTGGGTCTATTGTGCCACATTCCATGGCAGCACACGTGGCAGCCTAGATGTAAGCTCACAAGCCTGGAGAGGAGGTTTTCGATCTTAGTTTTAAGCTAAGCGACTTAGTCCCTAGTTGACGTCCCTAGTTTACGACCTACTTAGATGAAGTTGGTGCTGCTCTTGATAGACTGGCAGACATGAAATGATTTATTTCAATGCGTGATTTCCATGTTCTTTGCGTAGGATCGTGCAATAAAAGTTGGAAGAGTGTGGTCAAGACGAATGTGCATTCAATACACGAACGGGCGGTATCTTCTCTCCGATCGTGACGGTAACAGTCATCGCACAGTTTAAGTCAAAGACTCAGAGGGTCTTCGAAAGCAAGGTTCCATGTTTGAAGTGACCAGAATGACTTAAGCTCCATTTTAAGGACCAAACCATCGCGTCAGAGCACTTAGTCTGGACAATTGAAAGTAACGTGCTCTGGATTGCAGAGAATGGAAGGCTACTGTACACCTATTAGAAAACCCCACATGGGTCGGAAGCCCATAAGTACGAAAGTAAGTTAAATCAGAGATCACTGATTGATTTTTTGTGCCATGGCATGTTAAAAAGGGGTTTATGTGTTGTTTGGCTTTTGAGAATGGTTGAGCTGACAATTGTGCACCAGCTCCTGTCGTGGAAATTGTTTTTTCAACGACTGTATTCATTTACAAAAACCAAGATTGGCAAGCGGCATGTTTCTGAGAAATTTGATTCCGACTGGTCTTTTACAAGAAAAAAAAAAAAAACAATAGCATCTTCTTTAGTGACTGCAGTCATTTCCTCAGCAAAAAAAAAGTTTGTGAAGCGAAGCGGCTTGGAGTAGCGACTGGTGCTGAGAAAAGAACTGCGTTGATAAAGAGACCTGGTGCTTAAGAAGCCATCACAAGAAAGAAGAGAGCATGCATTGTGTGGACTCACTGTAGGGCTTTAGCTTCCCGAACCCGGTGCACAGATGAGGCGCGAAGAACTTGCACACTGGCAGTCAGTCAACCAGAATGGCAATCAGTCACAAATTCAAGAACCTTGATGGAAAAGTTCGGCAAGAACAAGAAATCAGAGCAAATGATTTGTTTTGGCAGAGATCAGCGTTAAAATCGTTAATAGTTGGCAAGTTTTTTTTTTAATATTTTCGTGATCAAGGGGATATGAAAGAATCTGGCGATAGAAAAGATAGAAGAAGAAAATAATTCTCGATTCAATGCAAGCGCTGATGAGCCAAACATCAAACCTCTGCACACAAACAACAACGCTTAACCCCGCAAGTGTTATGCCCTTACGGAGAAAAGCAATAGTATAACAAGCAGAATATTTCATTAAAAAATCATCTGGAATGCATCTTATTGTTGTCCATTCCATTTGCATATTGGGAGAGCAAAAGGTGTTTTGTATTCGGCCGACCCTAACCTGGGTAACAGACGCCGACCAGGGAGCCAATCATTTTGAGACAGACGCTTCTGGATTTTTGTTTGTTGGTGGTTTTTGTGCACGCCAGATATTTTCCATCAAAGGCGGATGAAAACACTTTAGGCTGCTTCGAGAGGAAAATTCTTCGGACGATTTACGGTCCCGTCTGCATAGACGGAGAGTGGAAGAGGAGATATAACATCGAACTGTACGGGCTGTACAGCGATACCGACCTAGCCAAAAGAGTCAAAACACAACCTCTACGATGGCTGGGTCATCTAGAGCGGATGGACACCAACGCCCCGGCCCGGAAAATCTTCGAATCCACACCGCAGGGACGACGCGGTAGAGGAGCACCGAGACTCAGGTGGTGCACGCAAGTGGAACGGGACCTCAGCCAACTTCGCGTGCGAAACTGGAGACGGCTAGCTAGAGACAGAGCTGGCTGGCGAAGCTTGTTGGCTGAGGCCCAGGTCCACCCCGGACTGTAGCGCCACCTTAGGAAGTAAGTAATATTTTTTCCATACCGGTACGCACCATATCTGGTGTGCATTCCCCTAAGGCAGCTGAAGGCACAGAAGGTGTTTAGTGCCTAACACGAGTCACTAAGGTCGCCTGGGATAGTTGAAATGCATCTGGAAATTGGCAAACAAAATCAAATCAAAAAAATTGGAGCAAGTTAGATTGCTCATCGATTCTGAAATATTAAAGCTCAAAACAGATGGGCAGAAATTTTCGTGCAGCAAAAATTAATTGCACAGGCTCTTATGGGGCAAGCGAAACAAACTACTGCAGGGGTTGCAGTGACTGCACAATGTCTCTATTTCTAAATTTGGTGCCAAGTTTCATTGCAGCCATAATGAAAACAAAAAAAAAAATTAAATATAAGATATCTGGCATCACTGATACCGTCAAATCTGAAAGTTTTGCACCTTGGCCATAAACCTAAATCACGTGAGTATTTTCTAAGCCCCAAGTTTGACAGTTCTGCTTATTGACAATGCCTTCATATTTTCTGATCCTTTCATATTATTCATATAAAGTAATAATTTTTTTACATAAAAACGGATGCGTTGAGCACTTGTTTATAAAAAGATTCTTTCTTGTCAATTGCAAGAGGTTAGAGATCAATTTATTGTATAAAGAAACTAATAAACGTATCACGTGACCTTTATATTAATTAATAACTGCATCACGTCGTTTTTAAATATAAATGAAGCCTCAACTGCCTTGCTTAGAAATGACCAAATAAAATATTCAAATGAAATCCATTTCAAGCGATAACAATTTTGAAAATACTTTTTCCACAAAAGTGTCAAGACTCCAACTGAAACCAGACACAAAAATATGTCATATCACTCTTGTAGAATCACTAAATTGACACGTTCCGCGAGATGATTTTTTTTCCCCCAAAAACATATTTATTAATTCCGTTCGCACTTTGGGCTGACATTTTGCTTGATGAGTTTAATTTCTATGCAAAGGAAAAAACAAAAAATTGTATCTGGCGATAAGAAAACTCATTAGCGTATAAATTTGTCTTAATACAAAAATGGCAAACGGAATAGATTATGATTTTTCGAGATTCTGGCAATTGCGTTAGGACGTGTTTGGGTCCTAAATTGTTGGTTTTTGGAAGGAAAAATTGGATAATGTACGAATATTGAGTGAACAGGAAATGTAAGAAGTAAAAAACTCAATATTCCGGTTGTAAGGATGGTACTTACAAAAGTCATAGTAATAACTTGATTAGCTGAGCAAACTTCAAAATTTTGCAACACCTTCTGACTATGAATTTTTCTATAACCAAAATTTGAGGTTGAAAAAGATAACTTCTTTAAATTTCCTAAGTATGTTTATGCCACGCGAAAAGAGCTTACATTATGACAAGAATATCAAGTTGGGAAGTCTTTACGCTATTGGGTTTCTGAACTCATTTTCAAAGTGGGGCTAAATTTTCATCAGAGGTGACAGCAATCAAACACTTCGCCGAGTTGCGTGTTCTTTGAAAATTGTAGGATGTTCTCATTCGCCCTGGTCCTCCTTAAAGCGTCTTTTCCTTGTTCCGAAAATCCAAAACAGGGGGAGAGTACATTTTTCTATATACGATATCTTTCGCATTTGCAAAACTTGAGTCGCCATATGGTAGGACTGGAACTGGAGCACGCGTCTAAGCAATGTCGATCGAAACTCTGCGGAGCATTTAAGCTGCACTCCAAATGCATGAAAGGGATTGAAGGGAAATCTAAAAAAATTGTGCCTCTGGTGTTGTGATGTTATCACCCTTCTATTTAAAGAAGGGTGATATTTTTTTGTTTTTTTTTTTGGTTTTAAAGGGATAATGGGAAGCTGGAAAAAAATCACCGATTCAACCTTCGGTTTTTACATCCTCGATGGTTACCAAAACATAATCATCGTCCAATTATGTAATGAATTACCCACCGTGAGAGAGTTTGCAAACCAAACTACATCAAGGACCCTTCCCAGAATATCCCACTGTGCGAAATAGCTCTGTGGTCTTGTTTTCCTGCCTATTATGCAACAGCATATTGTAAAGGGCCCAGTACCACCTGCGCGCACTCGTATATAAATCCATCAAAACAAAAGGACTTCATTACCCAGATCGCTATCGACATGAGTCCACCAATGAAGCGTAAATTAAGATTGTATATAGGTACGCTCGTCCTCACAGTAACCTTATTTTCGTGTTAATCCTGCACCCACATCATACGCAAAACTCGAATCGACTTCATCATTTAAGTCCATTAGGATTACACACACAAAAAGTCAAAAAGTTCCCCCGGAATACTCACAGCTTGGCCGAGGATCAGGACAGGATTCAGGATCAAACGAACGCAGAGAGTTCGTATACATACTTGACTTGATTTTAAGCCAATTTAGAGTTATTTTCAGCCTCGGGGATTATTATTCCCGTTTCGTGTCCTTTTGGAAGAGGGATGAAAACAAAAAAAAAATCCTCAACTTCTGGACACACCGCAGGAGTTAAACCGATCGCCTTTGTAACTTTATGCACCTTTCTTTATTGGATTGAGATTGGATTTTTTTTTTAGTTCATAAACAATGTTTGCTCCTTTCGAGCATAGAACAAAGGTCCTTTTGTGTCTGTGTGTTTTGATAGGTTTTGATGTGCAGTGACTTCAATGGTTGGATTAGGAATGCAATTTTGTTGTGTGTCCATACATATGAGCGGTGAATAGTGTTTTAAGGACCTTTTTCCGTATTATACTATCCTGCTTTGGATTGTTTTCATGAGTGCGCACTTGAGGATATGTGGGTGGGAGCGTGCAAAAAGCGGAATCCTTTGAAGTGTATACCTATAGCTCCTGTTTCAGGAGCTGAAACTCATTTTAGATTTGAAATGCCATTTTAGGGATGAAATGCATGCAAATGACTTTTTAAATGGTTCATAGGTATACTGCTGGGGACAAAGCGGCTTCTTTGAAAATTGCAAATAATATGAGAATATGGTATAAGATCTCCGAGACCCGTTTGCAGATCGCGCCTGTGTCTTTTGAGTTGGTGGCGGAGGATCGGGAACGATGGAAGGAACATTTGGCCGCCCTCGATCCGCGACACTTCTAAGGATAAGCGGTCACCGAAAATGATGATGATGATGGTAGGATGTATGCCAGTAGGTCTTCTTTTAAGGTGATGCAAGTCCTAACTTATTTAAGCAGCGCACAAATTCCTTCATGCTGCTGGTGTTTACCTTCAAGAAAACAGCTATTTCCACCATATGCAGGAGGTAGGTGGACCTGTTTAAGAGTTGAAAATAACGATCCTTTAGAGCAAACAACAACTGCGGCACTCATAGGTGAGACGAGCCCACGTCAGATCTCTCGCATAGTCACAACCATGTGTGCCGTGTGAATTTCAGGATGTCTTACATACATGTGGGCTGTCGTGGCGTAGTGGCTATTGTGTGTGCCTGCTATGCTGTAGGTCTGGGTTCGAATCCTCGTCACCTGAAAAAAAGACTTGTTCTTTTTCATCGTCCTCACCTCTGCGAGGGTTTGACAAGTCCTGCGAGAGTATCAATTATCTTGAAAAACTTCTTAAAGTGCTGTTCGGATTCGGCAAAAAATTGTAGGTCCTCTTGTATGTGAAGAAATTAACACACACAACATACATTGTTGAGAAGTTGGCCCTGGTTCACCTCAAACAGTTGCGCCACTCTATTTATTTATTTATATTCTTACAAATGTAGCGACCATTAATCACCACTCGCACACTCACATCTGGATTTCTGGAAGCTACAACATCAACTATCAGTCGAACAGATCTCGATGAAAATGACATAACAAACACACTGCACTGGAAATTACAGCCGTCAATTCGCTACATCCATCTCGCTACATCCGGCATCTTCTTTCTTTCTTCAGTCATCAGCAGCATCGAGTGCAATAAAATCTTAATCAACTAACAAAACGTTTCAAAGTATTTAAAATCATTTATTTTTAATTAGAATAAAGACTAAATAAAAATAAAGACTTTAATTTTGGCGCGAGAGGCCATCTCTCTGGTTCGCTCAGTTGGAAGCTATTCTTTCGACTTCTAAGCCCAACGACGACACAAAATTTCAGTACGTCATCGCCAATCTTGACAGAAGGGATCTCGAGCAAATCTCCGACATTCTTTTGATGCCTCCAACCACCAAAAAATATGTTACAGTCAAGGAAAGGCTCATCAAGGTGTACGAAGAAAACGAGGAGCAACGTATGCAACGCCTCATAGAAGGTCTCGATCTGGGTGACTCACAGCCCTCACAGCTTCTTCGGCGCATACGCGACCTCTCCGGATCGTCAGGCACTCCAGACATGGTCATTCAAGTCATGTGGCTAGCTCGTCTGCCTTCACACGTGAGAGCAATTCGCTCGTCTGTCACGGGTGATCTCAACAAACTTGCGGAAGTTGCCGATAAAATTATGAGCCACTCTTCTTCTTCACCTAACGCCGTCGCGGCGCTTCCACCACCACCTTCATCAGCACACATTTTTCAAGGCAAAAATATGAACAACGTTCTGCGAAGATTAAGCGCGATTGAGAAGCAACTCAAACAGCAAGCAGAAGGTAATCACCAGTCGACAGCAAGCGGCAGTCAGGAGTCAGAGGATGTTCAACGCAACAACACTCCCGGCCAGTGTTGGTTCCACCGTCGATGGCATGGGACGGATCTTTCGTTGGACTTTCACCCGCGCATGTTGGACTTTCATTCCGCATTCAATACTGGGAGCAGATTTTTTAAATTTTTTTCGCTTGTTGGTCGATATTCACGGCCGCCGTCTCGTGGACCAAGACTCAAGTTGCAGTACCTATCGTCTTCTTACGTCATCAGATGAAGTTTCTTTAAATGCCATCAATCACAATGACGTCTACACAAGCCTGCTTCTGCGGTACCCAGCCATCACTTTACCACTCAGTGCTCTTCGAACACCACAAAATTCAGTGCAACATCACCTGGAGACTACTGATGCACCGGTTTATTGTCGTGCAAGACCGATCCCACCAAAATACTACATGAAAGCTAAAGCGGAGTTTCAACGCATGGTGAGTGAGGGCATTTGTCGACCTTCAAGAAGTCCGTGGGCCAGTCCCCTCCATACGTAGTAAAGAAGGATGCTACAATTCGACCTTGCGGTGATTATTGGCGCCTAAATGCGGTAACGCTACCCGACAGGTATCCTCTGCCACGCCTCACGGATTTTCAACTGATACTACCGGGTAAGTCAATTTTTACTCGCTTAGACCTTGCCCGTGCGTATCACCAAATCCCTATGACACCGGAGGACGTGCCTAAAACCGCTAATAACCCCTTGGTCTACGCAGTGCAGCCCAAACACAACAGCGCTTTGATGACTCGATATTCGGTGAACTAGACTTTGTGTTCACCTATATTGACAACATGTTAATAGCATCCAACTCTCAATCGGAACACGTGCAGCATCTAGAAGAGATTTTTCTTTTAGATGCATCTAGAAGTATTCGTTTCCTTTCATTGGTCTTTACACAAACATGGAGGGGACCTAAAATTTTTCGCCGATTCTGAAGGGCGAATTATCATCTCTCATGACAAATGATGCTCACGAAGGGCTTGTCTGACCCTCGTAGAGGTGGGACCGTGAAAAAACCTTTATAGCTCCGGGACCTCAGACCAGTAGTCCTACACTCTAACCACTGCACCAAGGCACCTTAATCGTAGTGGCATGAAAATCGTTACATTTCTTGGACGTTTGATGTCTTCACAATTTGACATGGGTGACAATTTACTTGCATGAAGTATTGTTCTCGTAGTTGAGGATCGGCTGCGAGACTTTTTTACTAACTCTTGGACTGTTTGAAATCCCCTTCGACCTACCCAACACGGGCTAAGCGGCTCCTTCAAATTAAAGAGTGAATTCGTGGCGGCCATCTTGTGAACGCCTCACCTTACTGCACCACGTAATAGTTCTCACAAGCGACGTTGTCGAATGTTTCCTAGGAATCGAATGGAGCTTTTTCTTGTTCCCAAGACTTGTGCAGGTGTGCATCTAAGTCAGTGGTCTGAAAGAAGGTCTGGATAGTTTGGGCCTGGATTGCAGCCTTACCAAATAAATTGTAGTACAGCTAAGTGTTCACAGGGTCTATTGGGGGTTTGCTCGACTTTATCAACTCAAACAGCAAAATATCGCTGAGAACATCGCTTCCTAAGATGGCCCGACAATGTCTTAAAGACGAAAGCCTGCGATCATATCTCGAAGGCTGAGGGATGAGACGAGTGGGCGATGTCGATAGCCTTTGACATTTGCCAGTGAGTCGGGGAACCTCAACGTGCGTGTATTTAGATTTCAAACCTAAAAGTTAAACAACCGATTCAGTGATGAAACTCGCCTGCGAAATGAATAAATATCACCTGAAAACGATCTTACCTTTGCCATTGCAGAAGCCAGCAAGACTTGAGCGCAAGAACTCAGGCGAGAGTGAAATTTTTTGACCGAGCTGCAAGGAGGTTGATCTTCAACAATAATCAGTGTGAAGGGTGTTGCTTCAGCGTTCGTCGTCGTGGTGAGACAGTTTTGTTGGCTGAGGAGTGAACCACTGAGAAAAGTTGACATGCAACTATTAGTGGTGTGGCTGCTGGCCAACTGAAGCCAGTTGAAGCACTTGCGTGTATTTGGACAACGCTCCAATGGTTGTACGCTAAGCAATTCCGACAAGGTCCGAGTCTCGGTACAGTCGGTTATCGTTCGGTAGCACTCATCTTTAGAAACCGTCCGCATTGACGAATATGGAGTTTTGGCCTCTGTTGCAGATCTTGCTGGAAATCTTCTCAATGGAGCTGTTGCATGCGGCTGCTAAACCAACGCTCGGCCCCGAAAATATTAGATTCCGCCCCAAAGGGACGGCTCGGTAGAACAGCTCCCCGAGACTCAGGTGGCGCACGCAAGTAGAAGGGGACCTCAGCCATCTTCGCGTGCATAACTGTAGATGGCTAGCTGGACACAGAACTGGCTGGTGAAGCTTTTTGGCAGAGGCCAGCTACACTCCGGAGTATATAGCGCCACCTTCAGTAAAGTTGCTGTCGCATGTACACTGTTCCGCTGTAAAACATTTCCCAGTGCATTCGTCCTTGGTCGCGAGGCTGCTGTTGACTAACAGCTTGCAGTGAACAAAAACCAGATCTTCAAAAATTTATTGAAGTCAGATAACTGAGGGCACTTCTTGACGTCCTCCTTGCTTGCAAGCCTTTATTCCCACAAAACCTGCGTTTTTATCGGAACTTTTTGCAGGAGAACAAAAATTAGCCCAAAATCTAAATGTTCCACTAACTTCTAGATTCTCCAAGCTATGGACAACTTCCGTTTAGGGTTCAAGTTACGTCCTGATGGACACTGCACCTCCTAAGCTATTGACGGATGGTTGATGAGGGATTTCAACTGGGTTTTCACCTTAAATCGTTTATGGCCGTAACGATCCTTGTCGAACACCAGGTGCGCCAAAAGTTTTTCAACTCCACCTGAAACACTTTCCTTCAAAAAATGCGCATCCTCTGCATTTCCGATAGAGATACGTTTTGGCGAATCAATGACACAAAAAGGTCATGGAAGGCTCGCCACGACTCGTATCTCCCTGCAAACACTGGTAAGCTGGTGTTAGGAAACCGAATATTAATCTTTATATCAATCCTTTCCTTGGAATCTTGACTGTCCTCTACTTTCTTTTCAGGTGGCAGAATCTTTTCTCTCCCGGCCAATAAGTTGCATCGATGCTCCACCTCTATTTCTCGGATGGCGTCAAACGATGTTTTAAGTCCTTAAGGAGTCAAAGGCTGCCTAGAACTGTTCACTTGCTGCTTCCATTGTTTCCTAGTGACCCAGGGTATACTAAGTCTGATGTATAGTTTATAACGCAGTGAAATAATCACCTGATTATTAGACCGATTAGAGATGTGACTGAGACAGGAGAATCGATTAAGCCATATCCGTCCATCCGTGTGCATGTATGTAAGCAACTTTTAGGCCTTAAATTTTAAGCTAGAGAGCTGGAATTTGATGCTTGGACTGGAAGTCTCGTCCTTCAGATCAAGTTTGAAAATTAGTTAAACCCGCCCTCTACAGGCATGTATACGCGAAAATCTTTAATTTAAAAAAATAATTTTATTCACTCTTTAGCTACGCAACATTCTGCTAGCGCACTGATTTTTCGTATGTGATACTGCTTTGTAATTGTCTTCAAGGCAGCGGGCAAAAGTTTGTCTTTA
Source organism: Neoascia interrupta (assembly GCA_947623515.1). Taxonomy (NCBI): domain Eukaryota; kingdom Metazoa; phylum Arthropoda; class Insecta; order Diptera; family Syrphidae; genus Neoascia; species Neoascia interrupta. The sequence goes on along the minus strand of OX392464.1, from coordinate 3,809,004 downwards.
ACGTTGACCACGCCCACTTTTTAAGGAGTTTAAACTCAACATGACTGTATTTCGATAAATATATATGAAATATGACAAAAAATTATATTACAAAAGTTGTAGATATTAGCGTTTGCTTACTTTTCAGTATATAAATAAAAAGCAATTACCTCCGCCCCCTCTTGTGGGCGTGGCTTAAAAAAAAGAAGAGTTTTTTAGTCAAAAAGGCGGGGTTTTAGTCCGAAATGTATGCAACCACCCACCATAAAGCATTCACGGGTTATATTATTACATCCCGCCCACTTTTTGGAGGCGTGGCAGATTTCTGGGGCATGGGCAGAAGCTTTTTTGCAATGTCTGTGAATAGTACAGAAAATCGCCCATTTTACCTTGTTACAATGAAACCAACGACGCACTTTAATTACTTCAAACGACAAAAAAAAAACCCTCTAAAGGTTAAGTTACAACTTGTCGAAATTTGAGTTACGTAGGTGCATGACCAAGGTCGGGTTCATAAATGCAACCAACTCTTGCGGTGATAACGCAACATGAAGTATCCGCATAATATGGATAGTTGCACATACCTAGTTTGCTTCCATGCAAAAATGTTTGTGATTTTTTACATGCCGTAAAAGCCCATGCAACAATTTGTGCGGTCGAATACGTCTACATTCAGTTTTACCTTTTCGAATTCTGTCATCAGGCTTTCTGTATACTAGCGTTGGATATGCATGCAACACTAGCATCGGCGCACGCAACTCATTTCCATATGTGTTCAGCACGTGCGCCAAATTCGTAATTTTTCGTGACATCGAAACCGCATGTAAATGCATTGACTTACATGTCGGATATGCTGCAGCAACTTTAAAGAAGTTTTTATTACCGCATGTCTCCAACGAACTCTAATCCGCGATTTGTATGGATCTTCAACTAATCTTCTTCGAATCGCAAGATTTACCGCAAGATTTACTGCAAGTAAAACAAACTTTATTTTTTTTGTCATTTTTAATAATTTTCAAACATCTTTATAACGGTTTGTGATTCGAAAAAAGAAAAGGATTCTGTCCCTGTATGACAGTGACAGATCTGTCAAAAAATTTCTATTGAGATTTTCATAATGAAAATTGTGTTTCGCTTCTGAGATATGACAAGGAGTCAATAATGATTTCGATTTTTGAACGCCAAGATGACAGAATTCATCTTATATTTGTCCAGTGGAGCCATTTCAGCATTTATTTTTAATCATTTCCCGCTAATCACTGTTTTAATTGCCGGTGGAGACGTAGGGCATTTTTTTTTAGTTCAAAGTAGAGCACTGAACGGAGCTCGAGCACTCGTGCTCTGAACTGAGTGCTCTGATCTGGTTTTGTAACGCACTTGAGGACATTTTTTGGTCATCTGTCAGAATGCAAAAAGAAAGGAAAACTTAAAAAAACGAAACGAACCAAAAATAATGCAAAAACCAGATGATTTAACCTTACAATAATTCATCAAACTGTTTTACTTTTGGCCTTGGAACAAGAAACTTCGTCCGCCATTTTCCGTTTTAGTTTTTTTTTTCAACACTCATCTGTCATTTCGCTGCGCTCCAGCAATTAGTTTAGAGTGCTCGGTCAAATTATTCCGAGCACATTGAGCGCGCTCTGATCAAGCTCTGAGCGAAAAAAGAAAGACAAATCTCAGGCTCTGATTACTCTGAGCACAAAAAGGAACACAATTTTTAGTTTGACAGTTCGAGCTCTGCTCTGAACGAAAAAAAAAGGAAAAACGCCCAACGTGTCCAGCAAAGGAAGTGTACACGACATAAAGCTGCAGACCAAGAAGAATGCTGAACTCTCGTCATAAGTCATTTATGACAATTTATTGAGTTTTCTCCTTCTTTATGGCAGGACAAACAAAGGACATATCACGAAAGCAAAACTACAATAAAACCTATTAAAAGTTCCCGACATGATTCTTTTGTTGGCTTTTGAATGTGGTTGGGCCTTTAAAAGAGTCCTAAAACTCAATTTTGTGTCTGGTTTTTATGTCGCCTTATCACCTTGTATACCTACATTCAGATGGAATGAAGTGCATTTGGTTAGTTTTAAGTGGTTTGAAACACTCGCAATTTATTAAGGAATTCATGAAGGCCGTTATAATAGAATGTCAAATCCTCTACAGGCAAAGTTTGCAAATTAGTTCACTCGTTAAAAAAAAACCTCCCTTAAACGCATCTTTTATGTTGAAACTCCAAGTTCCAAGCAATTAAAACAAAATCCCACTGCAAAAATTAATTAAAACCGAAATCGCACTAATCCTGGGAAAACTTCCTTTTCTCACCTTCACCAGTTTGTCGGCGAATATCTCTACAGCCAACTACCAACCGAAAGGGTTGAATACAGACGCGGGGAAAAGTCAAATAAAACTCAATTTTAATGTTTTCATTATCGACACGCTCCGCAGATTATGATCGTTTGGCCATTGTGTCATCATCCTCGTTGCTCATTGTCCATTTGTTAAGAGAGGAAAATTTAATTCCACCCTTAAAGTATTACTTCCACCCAGCGAAGATGAAAAAATATCTCGAAAAAAGGAAAATATTGATAAACGCATGCGCATCATATATAGGAGCTACTCGAATCCTCAGCATCACCATCAGAAGAGTGATTCCCTTGTTCACATAAAGCAACCCTAAAACGGCAAGAAATTCCTCCCTTAAATACTCAGTGTTTATACATATAAAACGCTTCATGAAGGACTCTATACTGCTTCACAACATCCCTACATCCATCTCTGACCCGGGAACTGAGTCTATTATTTTTTCAGCCATCTTGATTATCAGCGCTCATAAAATAAATGAATTGGGTCGTGCGCAAAAAAAAAACAGCAGAAGCGTAGAGAAAATAGCGACAATTTCCTTTTTATTACCCTTGTCATTATAATCTCGATTGTCTCGGTGTGTTGATCCTGTGTCGTTCCGTCCGCACACACCCCTGCCCCTGCCCGAACACATCAGCCCGGTGCGTTGTCAAATTCTTTAATGGATCGCCGCATATAAAACTTTGCCAGGATACGCGGTAGTTAGGCAAAGATTTTCCTCATTATTATTGTAACAATGAAGAACGATGATGAAGCTGATGGGGGGTTGGTATAGAGTATAGCGAGAATCTTTGGAATTGCATACTCGGCTCCTTTCTTGGCATTAAGGGATGAATTAAAGCACAAAGTGGCAAGTAAGTAGCTAGATGCCAAGTAACCAGTAGTGGTGGGGCGGTGTGGTTCTTATTGATTGCTCGCACATTTGTTGACTTTGTTTTCGGTTGGTTGAGTCCTGGAGGGATGTTGTACATGAACAGCAAGAGTATGAAGGTTTTGTTGACCATTTTTGCACCCAGGGAATATGAATTGCCAAGAAAAAGGGGGTCGTTGCTATTTTAATAGCTTGATAATGGGATACGACGTTGTGTAATAAAGAATTCTTGGCATTCTAAAGGTTTGTCAGCGCGGTGCATTATTACTGTGACGGATGCGCAATTAGATGGAGATTACTGGTGGAGTGGCAGTTGGTAGAATTTAAATTGACAGTTTTGTTTTTAAACCCTTTATTTTAAAAAAAAAGTAGTTTTGTCGGTAGATCAGGCACACAAAATCTGAAAAAGATTGGAAATTTATGGATAAAGGGACAATTTTATCCGCGTTGAGTCCACCTAATTAATTTTTTTTTCGCCAAATATCTAGGTAGACGAAAATCTGATGTTAATACCTAGCCTCAAAATTAAATTTCTGTTGCAGAATTGGGACTAGGAAGGACGCCAAAGACACACAGGCCTGACCATACCTGACGACTTGTGGTGATTGAATTGTAACTTAGTGATTTGATGCATTTTAGTTGCCACGACTGTGATATAACTTTATGGCAACAAAAAACGCCCAAGGGGCAGGCTCATTATGAGACTTATCTTAAGTTGCAAACTACTTGCTGAGGAACTACTTAGCGACTCATTAGAAGTAAGTAGTCTCTTATAAGTCACAAATCGTAGATATGTAACTGCTTAGTGACTTTTAAAAGCTGTCGCTGGTAAGTCGCAAACTATAAATATGCGACGACTAGCCTATAGATATAGCCTGGCCGTCTCCAGACGGTCGAACCGCCAAACGAATAGACCATGGGCTCATCGATGCAGGGCACACATCTAACATCTTAAATGTGCACACTTTCCGAGGGACAAACGTCGACTCTGACCATTTTCTTGTCGTGGCTAGATTCAGGTCTCGACTTTCCAACAAGAAGAAGCTACGAGCCGCCAAGAAAAAGAAACTCAATGTTGGTCGCCTCAGCACACCTGGAGTAGCCGGAGCCAGAAAGCGCTTGTGTGAGAGACTCCCCGCTTTACATTCACTCTCCCCAGACGTCAACAAGCACTGGAGCCAGTACCGCGACACCATTAGAAGCGTGGCTGAATCAACTTAAGGTTTTCAGCCAGCCCTAAAAAAGAGTCCTTGGTATGATGATGATTGCGTGAACAGGAAAAAGTGACAGAAGATGCAGCGAAAAACAAGAGCAGCGTATGAGGAGTATCGAGCCAAGAGAAAGAAGGAGAAAAGGTTACTGCGTAGAAAGAAGAGGGCCTACGCAATCTCCCAGCTTAAGGAGATCAAAAAGTCTAGCGATCGAAACAAGACCAGAAAGTTCTATAAAACGGCTTAGCAACTGGAACACAGGCTCTTCGAAATAGTAAAGGAAACCCAGTCACCGAAGCACAGAGAATAGTTGAAGTGTTTAAGCAGCATTTCCAGCAGCTGCTTAATGGGCATCATGCGGAGAAAGTGGAAGATGTACAAGAGAGAGAATAAACTGTACCAGCAGAGAACAAGAGCCCAGTCGACCATGAAGATGTCCCACCACCTAGTATTGCAGAAGTTAGCCTAGCTATAAAGAGGCTTAAGGAGAACAAGGCCGCCGGCTCTGATGGCTTACCTGCAGAGCTATTGAAATACGGAGTCTAGTTTTTGGTGGGGTGCATGCACCAAATCATTAACCAAGTGTGGGTGACAGAAAGCGTGCCCGAAGACTGGAAAATCAGTTCCATATGCCCCATCTTCAAGAAACTTACTTACTTAAGGTGGCGCTACAGTCCGGGGTGGACCAGACCTGGGCCCCAGCCAACAAGCTTCGCCAGCCAGCTCTGTCTCTAGCTAGCCGTCTCCAGTTTCGCATGCGATATTGGCTGAGGTTCCTTTCCACTTGCGTGCGCCACCTGAGTCTCGGTGCTCCTCTACCGCGCCGAAACCATCTTCAAGAAAGGTGATCCTATGTCTTGCAAGAACTATCCAGGCATATCCCTGTTAAATGTCTTATACAAGATCCTGTCAAACGTGCTGTGTGAGTGTCTTAGGTCGTTCTGCGACACAATAATCGGCACCTACCAGTGTGGCTTCCGGCCCGGCAGATGGACCATAGACCAGACCTTCACACTAAGGCAAAACCTGGAAAAGACCAATAAATTTCAAGTCGAGACACACCATCTTTTCATCGACTTTAAGGCCGCATATGACAGCATTCATCGTCAGGAGCTCTACCTGGCGATGGCCAAACTTAAGATCCCGCCAAAACTGATCAAACTGTGCCATGTAACATTAGAAAACACACGGTGCAACGTGCAGTTTGGGAACAGCTCCTCAGAACTGCTCCAAACATGCACTGGGTTTCGGCAAGGAGATGTGCATTCTTCAATCTTGTTCTCGAGATGATAGTGCGCAGGGCAAAGGTCAACACGGAAGGCACTATCTGAAACAGATCCTTGCAAATACTGGGGTACGCGAACGATATCGACATCATCGCCCGCTCCAGTCGTGCCGTGATAGAGGCTTTTTCGGCGATTGAAGAACAGGCGAATTTGGTTGGCAATGAAGATAAGACCAAGTACATGTTATCAACAAACAAAAAAATATCCTTCCGCCCGCTTAGGACAAAACGTCGCTGTTGGTAGCAGCAACTTCGAGGTAGTTAAGGAGTTCAACTACCTTGGAGCTAAAATCAACTCCACAAACGACACCCTAGTGGAGATCCGTCGAAAAATAACCCCAGGAAATCGCTGTTATTTTGGTTTGGCAAAACAATGGTTTTAAAGCTTCTCGCGCAAAAGACAAAGTGTAGGCTCTACAAAACCCTTATTCTGCCAGTTCTGCTTTATGGCGCCGAGTGCTGGACGATAAGCAGAGAAGGTGAAATTATACTTGGCTCTTTCGAGAGAAAAATTCTGCGGTGAATTTACGGTCCTGTGTGCAAGGAGGGGCGAATGGAGAAGAAGATATAACCGCGAACTCTATGTGCTGTAGCAAGATGTGGATGTAGTTCAAAAAGCCAAAACACGAAGACTACATTGGCTCGGTCACATCGAGCGAATGGATAACATTAACCCTCCAGCCAAGAGGGTCTTCGAATCCAAACCCCCGGAGGCTCGAGGCGAGCAGGAAGACCGAACCTCCGTTTTAAGGACCAAGCCATCACAGATGCCAGAGCGCTTGGTCTGGACTATTGGAACCAGCGAGCCCAGGATCGCAGAGGATGGAAGGCTACTGTGAACCAGGTAGAGACTCTCCGTGGGTCGAGAGCCCTTTAAGAAAGAAGAAGCCTAAACCAATATTCAACATTTTTTATTGAAAAACTGTTGAATATTTCGTGATTTTTGTTTTGATTTTACTGCTATGCGACTATTGTATACAAAAAGTCAGCGACTATTAGTGCATGCTTGTGACAAAGTAGTTGCTTTAAAAACATAGCAACTGATATGTAACTACTTTACCAATGTTGCAATCGTTGAAGCGTTGCGATAAGCTAGCAATTGAAGTGAACATTGGCAGGAAAAAAGTCCCTGAAAAGTGAAAGTAACTAGAATGTTACTACTTTGGCAACTATTGTTACAAGTGTTGTGCGACATGCCAGTGGTTGGAGTCCATATATGCGGCAAAGTAGTCATTGAAAAGTCATATGGTGTGTAACTGTCAAAGTAGTTGCACAACAGTTACTTACTGAAGTGCATATCGGTAGCAAAGTAGTCGCTGAAGAGTCATAGCAACTGGCGTAATGACTCCTTTGTGATTGCTTGGACATATTTATTTGATTTCCATCACGAAATTTAGTAGCTGATAAGTTGACAAATTAGTCGCACAACAGCTGGATATGAAAAATGGCAGCAATAATCTATTGACTTTATCGCACGTGTGAAATTCATCAAAATATTTTTAGCGTCCAATAATAGTCAGGAAAATGGTTTTATTTGACTTTTCGACGATGGATATTTAAGACGATGGTTTTCTTGTATAAGGAAAAGTTATTATGTTATCCTCCAGCGATTGTATTGCCACCTTTGATTTCCTATTAGTATGCGACTGTTGAGTAACTTTTCTGGTTGCCGCTGAGTAGCGGGACGCGAAACAAAACAGAGACCTGGTTCTGTTTTTTAAATAGAAGTATTTTATTGCACAGATTGGATTTATTCACTTTATAATACTTTAACGATAATTGATTATAAAAATTAAGCTTACGCACGCCACAACCTTTCAGTCACAAGTTTTTTATCGGAATGAAAGAGTAATAGCGAGGACGGACGCCGGAAACGAGACAGAAGGAATACACATCCGTTTTAGGATGCCTTCGGAGTGCCAGCGACTGTTAAGTAACTAAAATGTCACTCAAACTGTCGCAAAAGAGTCTTGCGCATTTTTTCTGCGACGAAAAGAGATATTATTGTTCGATTATTCTGCGACTACTTAAAAACATCTGAAGCCGTGCCCCAAATTGTTGTTTTATTAGAAGAAAATTTCGACTTCAGCATAACTTTTATGCGACCTACGAGTAAATTCAGTTTGAAGAAACTATTTTCAACCAACAGGTTTTCAAATAAACTTTACACAATCCTTATGCAACTAAAATTCAGTCGCAAATTAGAGATCAAAGTTGCTTTGGCCTCCGCCCCACTCTAGCTACGCCACTGAGTAAATCACACCTCTGCCACCTAAAGGAAATGACAAGTAGATTATCCTGTGCCCTTAGTTTACCCAGAAACTGGAAAAAACTATTTCGGAGTTGCTTCACTTTGCTGTAAGTATCTACATGTACAGGAGCATACAAATATGTGAAAGCCTCCGAAAATGGCATTTCGCATAACCGTTTTTGCGGTTGGAACTTCAGTGGACTCGACTGTTATGTGTGTCGAACTTTGTCGGTGCAGTGGAAAAAGCGATAAAGGGTTAATGTGCCCGCTCCCAAGGTTATGATTATGTTCAAAACTTAAAAATAGTGGGGCTAGGTACATGGTTACTGCTAACTGCGGGCCAGAATATTCTCTCAGCGGCCCTGCTATTAATGCAGTATAAGAACCGAAATGCGGGAAAAAGACACTGTTTTCTATGTATGGTAGATACCCATACCTCAATTTTTAGTCAGAACCTTCTAGTCTGCAGGTATATTTGTGTCTATCAATTTCCTAGACAAAATGTGAGTTCTTCAAAATTAACTCCAACCGCAAAAACTGGCATCAGTTGTCAATTTACGACGATAATTGCTAGGTATACCCAACTTCTACAGAAGTAACAATTTTAAAATATCCATTCAATACCACAAGCATCGCAATATTTCTCGAAAAAAAATAACAATCTAATCACATCATTTGTCCCCAGCATCCGAGCATCCTAATAAACCCATGTCACAGTCACGATAAAAAATTTCACACGCCTCTAAGTGCGATTCATTCGCCAGCCATATTGAAGGTGCCAAAAAGAACATCTCCGAATAAAACTTGATGTTTATGCTCGAATAAAGACATCCCGTTGCTAAAATTGGAATCACCGCACCGAACAAAGGGCGAAAACTCCAAAGTCATCCCAGTCACCATTGTTTCCGATCATAAAAAATGTATCTATCAAGTGAAAAGGTGTCAGGAACAACACATTTTGTGTCTGCACAGCATGATGCAGTTTATTTTTTCTCTCCTGTGCCAACCAATTCTTCGTACCAGAGCGACATAATAGCGCAGCAAAACCAACAAACAACAAAAGCAAAATACTCGCACAATTAACACGGAGAGGTGCCACAAGGGACTACACTCAGCCACCCTATATTTCGAGGGGGAAGACAATGGACGTGTCGTTGAAAGAGCTCAACGCCATAACAATAGGGACGGACATCGATTCAATTCCAATCACGACATATTAATAAATATCGAAGATCTCCTAGGAAATTGTTGAAAAATATTTGGCTTACCTGAGGTGCAAGGATTCCAATGAAAAACGCACTCGTTTTCTAGTCAAAAATTCGTATATAGCGGGACAAATCGTTTATCGAGAAAGGCCGTATGTGCTCGATACATCGAGCACGCTGTGCGATAACAAGAGATGAAATTATCATCTGTGAAATCGATATTGCCCCTAATTTTTCCCCGGCATGGCGCGTTCATGTCCCTCCCGATGCGGATGGCATTGTTCGTATATACCTACGATCGGCGATATGTGAGGCGTGAAAATAATAATCGTTTCTCGATGGTTCTTCGGATTCTCCCCGCGCAGCCTCTATATCTTGTTTCAATTTTTATAGATACTTCTCGTACCTATACTTTTTCGTTAAAGAGTCATCGGAAACAAATTAGAAATTGATCATGCTTTCGCCGGTGATTTGCCTGATTGACGATCTTCTCGGTGGGTAGCACAGTGCGGATTGTAGCCGCTTGACGGATAGCCTGTCCGCAGCAGGAGCACATAAACATGACAATGAAACACCCAAATGGACATTTCGATTGAGACGCCATCCACATAGATATGGGTTTTGGGTATCGTTTCTCTTGATGGCATCATTATCATTTCGAAGAGTCGTTTTGATTATTATCCATATGCCACGGAACTTATTTCGTCATTTATTTATGGCATATAACATTATTGACCATAGATGAAGTGTAATTTTTATCATGATGCCAATGGAATGAAAGTTAGATTGAGATGATGGGAAATTTGGAAAATCTTTATGGGTTTCTAGAGTTTCGATTGGGATCTTAAGTTACTCAACATCGATATCATCGCGCAGTTATTCAAATGGCGCAGTAGTTATGCTTGGATTCGGTTTCAAATTTAATTGCAGTAAAGTATTCTCATATTGTTTCAGACGGCAGTTTACTCTCACCTCACCGTGGTGACACCATCAGGTGCCTAATTCCTCAACTGGAGATTGGTTTCTTACCCTATTGGAATGTTTTTGGCGGTAGCAGATGAAAAAAGAGAAGAGAAGTGCTCCCATTAAGACACTTCACCTTGCAAAGCGGTGGGCGTTCACCCAGTTCCAGTCAGGCCGAAATCACTTAGAGAACACCTTATATGGGCTACTACGAAATATTTGGAGCTCAAGCATATAAGGAGCGGACCATCCGGCTCTCCGTTCTTGGAGTTATACAAAGCGTTGCGTCCTCTAGGTTGCGAGTCGTGCCGTCGGGGTGACTTCGACGGCCACGCAAGGAAATAGATAAAAGCTACGAACCAGCAACAAGCCTCGGCTTCAGACGGGTTTACTACTGACGACCAATGCAAACGCGATACAACGTGCTTCGGATCTGCACGTGGAATGTTAGGTCCCATAACAGACCACGTGCAGCCGAGCAACTAGCGGAGGCCCTAAACGACTGCAAGGCAGACATTACTGCGGTGGGATGGGCCGAGGCAAAAGTTGGATGAAAAACTGCGACGTCTACTTCGGCGGGGCGACTGCTACCGACATCAAAACCAACGCTTATTTGGATGTGGTTCCGTTGTTGGAGGCAGACTTAGACAACACGACTTGAGCTTCAACCCTGTCAGTGAGCGCCTTACGACAACCCGCATCAAGGCTAGATTCGCCAACATTAGCCTCATATGCGCACAGTGGTGAAAGATGACGACACCAAAGATATAATGTCTTCGAGCTAAATGTCTTCTTGCAAAATGTATGAACAATGTCCTAGCTACGACATAAAGATAGTCCTGGGTGATTTAAGTGACAAGCTTAGGAAGCGAGGGCATCTTTGGTCGCACAGTCGGAAAGCTCAGCCTGGACGACACGACCTCCTATACAGCTGCGATATCTCGACCGACGCCAAAAAATAAATGGAAATTCTGTGAGGAAATTGAGCATCGGCAGGCTACAATCGTAAGAGATCGCTATGCTGCCAGCATCAAGTGTTGACAACCAGTGGGGACATTGCCGAAATGTCATCAGAGATGCCGCCTCAGAAGTGCGGAGTTTCGCACGGCCACCCCAACAAAACCTCCAGCTTGACGATGAGTCGTGGCAAGCATATGTAGCTATAAAGTGGAAGCATCCAAAGCGGCTCTGCGTAGAAGGACTAGATCTGCTCGTGAGTTCTACTAACAGAAGAAAGCATGAGAAGCGCACGATTGAAGAGATAGGGAGATGCTACAACATGAATGGGGATCGAAAGTTTTAGCCAAGGGCAAAAGTTCCTGCCAAGGATATAACGTCCAAGTCGAAGCCTGTAAGGACCATTAAGAGAACATCGTAGTTAAATCCCGGTTGGTTCTGAGGATCTGGAAAAACCATTTCTGCAGACTGTACAAAATGCGAAGTCTAATGAACCGAATCCCGCTGTTAGGCAGAATAAACCATTCAACCCGGGCGAAAACGTTACTGCCGAAGCATACGAATGACACCGCCCGCACTCGACCTGATGGATGAAGTGGAAATAGCTGTGTCTAAGCTTAAGTGCAACAAAGCAGCCTGGTTAGGAGCATGTATTAGCTCATCTGCTAGTTATGGTCAGAGGAACGCTTACCCGATGTAATAATATTGTTTGTCCGATGCTCAAGAAAGGAGACCCCCTCGATTGCGCCAACAACAGAGCTATTTCCGCCAACAACAGAGTCGTTTGTCAACAATGTTAAAGGCACATATTAGTGTGGCTTTGAGCCAAGAAAGTCCACCATCGATCAAATATTCCCACTGCGACGGATTTTGGAGAAAATCCAGGAATTCCAAATCGATACCCATCACCTCGACTTCAAGGCAGTGTATGAAAGTATTTATGACAATATTAAAGATTTTTAATATTTTAGCAATATAACAAGCTTTATAGCGCAATATCTAGTTTTCGGCGTGGAAAACTAGAAAATGGAAACGGCATGGAAATCCTATGCTGTTTCGTCAAGATCGATCTGTTCCTCACTGATCCCTTTGATGTCAAAAAATTATTTTAAAGAAACAATCTAGTCTCTGCCCCTGATGTTTCACTATACAGGCGCGATCATCAGTTGGGCACCATCACTTACTTACTTACTTAAGGTGGCGCTACAGTCCGGGTTGGACCTGGGCCTCAGCCAACAAGCTTCGCCAGCCAGCTCTGTCTCTAGCTAGCCGTCTCCAGTTTCGCACGCGAAGTTGGCTGTGGTCCCCTTCCACTTGCGTGCGCCACCTGAGTCTGAGGACCGTAAATCGTCCGAAGAATTTTCCTCTCGAAGCAGCCTAAAGTGTTTTCATCCGCCTTTGACAGGGTCCATGCTTCTGCACCGTAAAGCAGGACTGGGATGATGAGGGTCTTATACATGGACACTTTAGTTGCTCGAGAGAGGGCTTTGCTACTCAATTGCCTTCTTAGCCCAAAGAAACAGCGATTGGCAAGAGTTATCCTTCGTTTGATTTCAGCGCTGGTGTCATTGTTTGAATTGATAGCGGAACCCAGGTAGGACTTTGTCTTACTACCTCAAAAGTCCCTAACTACCTAAAAGTTAAAGCTGTCGATGGTGATGTTTTGTCCAAGACGTCGGTGTTGGGTGTCTTTTCTTGATGACAGCATATACTTGGTTTTGCCCTCGTTGACTGCTAAACCCATATTCGCCGCTTCCGTCCCAATACTCACGAAGGCTTCACTGACATCACGCTTTGTTCTACCGATTATGTCAATGTCGTCTGCGTATGCGAGTAGTTGGACGGACTTTTGAAAGATTGTACCTCTGGTGTTGGCGCGAGAGTTCTGCACAATTCTCTCAAGTATGATGTTGCATGGTATGGGGCACCATCACGCCGTGTCCAAAACACAACCTTCACTGGTTACACTCGAGGTTTAAAAAAACCTTAACAAAAATTTAATGTGAAATTAAAGGCTCAGCGAATCTTCGTTTGAAGATGTCAAGAAATTTTCACAGGTTTTTTAACATCATATCGATTAAATTTGAATCCTCAGCTTGACATTTCTTCAAACGAAGATTCGCTGAGCCTTTGACTTCACATTAAATTTCTGTGGAGGTTTATTTAAAACTCGCGTGAAACGAGTAAATTTTGTGTTTTGGTCAAGGCGTGGTGGCGCCAAACTGATGATCTAATCATCACGCCTGTAGTCAAAAACACCTGTGCCTGAGCTGGGGCAGAGACTAAATTGATTCTTTTATACCTTCAAAAGACCCACACTTTGTTCCATGGCTTTTACTAGCAATTTGCTATTTGCCTGGTTTCAATGTTAATTTTTGGAACTTAAAAACAGGATTTAGACAAGGCAACGCGCTGTCATGCGACCTTTTTTTAAATCATACTTCAGAAAAAGGTGCAGAACTCCCGCAACAGATCTAGAAGCACAATCTTTCAAAGGTTCGTATACAATTTTAATCGCATGCGCATCAGACGACATAAACGGAAGAACACAGCGTGATGTCAGTGAAGCCTTCGCGAGTATAACGACGGAAGCGGCGAATATGGGCTTAGCAGGCAAAAAGCGCACACAACCAAAGACACCCAACACCAACGTCGTGGATAAAACAACACCCTACGCAGCTATAGCTTTGAGGTAATTAGGGACTTTGTCTACCTGGGATCGGCTATCAATTCAGACAATGACACAAGCGCTGACATCAAACGAAGGATAACTTTTGCCAATCGCTGTTTATAGCTAAGAAGGCAATTGACTAGAGCAAAGTCCTCCTTCGAGCAAGGGAAGTGTTCATTTATAAAGCCTTCAGCCCAATGAATCCGTTGCGTCCGTCACGCTGAAGTACACAACTGACAACTGAGTTAAATATACACGTTCTTATGGGAAGCGGCCCATAGAAGAACTTCGTGACGTACGTCACTTCCCATAAGAACGTGTGTATTTCACTGAGTTGTCAGTTGCGTACTTCGACGTAACGGATGCAACGGATTCATTGGGCTGAATGCTTAAGACCCTCATCATCCCAGTTTTGTCTTACGGTACAGAAGCATGGACCCTGTCAAAGGCAGATGAAAAGGCTTTATGTTATTTCGAGAGGAAAATCTTTCGGGTAATTTCTGGTCCCTTCTGCATATAGAGGGCCGGCCTAAGCAGAAGAGTCAGAATAAAGCGCCTGTGATGGCTGGGGTCATCTACAGAGCGAATGAAGAACAATACGCCCTTGCCCTTAGAATCTACACCGCAAGGACGGCGCGGTAGAGGAGCACCGAGACTCAGGGCGCGCACGCAAGTGGAAGGGGACCTCAGCCAACTTCGCGTGCGAAACTGGAGACGGCTAGCTAGAGACAGAGCTGGCTGGCGAAGCTTGTTGGCTGAGGCCCAGGTCCACCCCGGACTGTAGCGCCACCTTAAGTAAGTAAGTAAATTTGGCTTGCGTGCAAATGGAGCAGACCTGGCTGGCGAAGAATGTTAGCCGAGCGAGATCCAGGTCCACCGCGGATTGCAGCGCCATCTAAACTAAGTCTTTAGGTAAGTTGTCCAGTACCGCATTTAGGATAGAGATTATCGACCAACGGGTCCCCGTCACTCGGTTTGAATTTCTCGGTTTCTTCAAATCTTGAGTGAACTCGAGTGATCCATAAGAACGTGTGTGAACTCGAGTGAACTGAACTTTGTGTTTTGGGCAAGATATAACAGCACGCAACTGACAGTCGGACTGTCACTCTGAAGTTCCAGTTGGGTGGAGGCTACCCTTTTATTTTTTTTGTTTCTTCATTTGCCGTTGGCTTTTCTTGGCCAACTGGGGCGTGTATTGTTGGCTTCTTCATTAACCTCATGGAGGTCTCGATCGTCTATTTTTCCGAGAAATATTTAAAAGTGCCAGCGCCAGCAAATGCCTTAAGCTCGTGTTCTACTTTATCGATTTAACTTGACGCTAGCACAAACAACTTGAGTTTTGAGTCAAAATGGTTTAGCAGAAATTTCTTTTTGAATTTTTAATCTTTTGTTCACAAAGAAAAAGTAAGAAAAATGTTTGTCCATCTATTTTGAAAGAACGTGGGTAACGAAACTTGAAATTCACCCAAAATAAGAAAAAGGCTTGAAATAAAAACTTAGGAAGAGGCAGGAAAGAGTTTCTGCCTAAAAAAACATTAAAAAAATTGTTTTAATATCTGACTACTTGCTAATTTTTAGATTTAACATCGGCCATCTGACATAGGTACTTAGTCACAGATGTCCCCTTCCTTTAATTTGTACATTTTAATTTCTTTGCTTAAAAAAAATCCTTTGCAAGGAACAACGTCCAAAAATTCAAGCTTTCGTGATGGGCTTCACGCCGAGCTAGCAATAAAAGTCGAAAGTTATTGCTAGCAAAAGAAAAGAACCAAAAAGCCTCAAGCATAGGATCTAAACAAAATTTTAAACAAATTAGAGAAGTAAGACACGTTAGTTAGAGAGAGACTATCAGTTTTAGAGACTATCATGGTCTCGTCTAGGTACCTATTCATAGGCTCAATCTACGGTATTTCCCCAAATATTTAATTGAACTTTTCAGTTCTCCAACTACCTCCTAGCATAGTTGTTATCAAATAAGATTTTTACAAATTTATGGAAAATATATCCCCGTAAATGCCATATTTCCAAACGAGACTCCGTCCAACCTAGGCTTTATAAGATGGCTTAATAGGTTATTAGAGGAAAAGCTGAGTATTTTAAGACTTATAAAGGTAATCTAAAAACTTTTGTTAGCTCCAAAAAATTCCAAATGCCTACCTTAAGTATACCTATAGCTAAAATGAAGGTCGGAGGCTTATGTCCACCCTTCAAAACAGGATAAGTCCCCGAAAAAATCACAAACAAAAAGACTTGTGTTCCTACCATTCCTATCTTTATTTAAACCGAAACTCATTAAAACATCAGCATCTTCTAATGTTAAGAGATATTTACCAAAATGCCTCCTTCATGGAACATAACTAAGGCCTACAACGTAAGTATGTAAACGAACGAATCCATCTAGCCCGGGAATAATCTGCCAACCAAACACAATAAGATCTCTTAATTGGATTGCCATATGCATCTATATAGATACCGCGTACAGCTCTATGTACTTTTCTACAAAAAACCCTCTGCTTGAGCTCCTAAACAAACAGTAATAAAACAATTTCAACAAAAACTGCCAACGAAAAAAGAAAAACACTAAAACCAACAACACAAAATCCAGCCCTCAAACCACAACATCATTATTAGAGCAATGAGATAAATGCCACAAGAAATGAGATAGAAGCTCGCCTGTACCTACTCAGGTTCCTGGGTCGTCTCTAAATTAGGAACGAAATACCGAACAATAGATAAATAGATACTTATGTATCTATCCATCCCCTCGCGCACAAAAACCCAAACTAAACTAATAGGAAAAAATCAGTTTATAATAAAATACAATTATACCAAATGAGCCCGGCTAATTTTCCACACAAACACAACTGCAGCGAGCTGTACCTTACTAATCCCGCCCTCTTTCTGTCTCACTCGATGCCAACTCTGTTCCATTTACAGATATCCGCACCATCAGACCAATGGCAGCTCAGCGATACATTACTCTCGGCTCGGGAAAAAGTCAGATATACAATCTGGAGTATGCCGTTTACACGACAGAGGACGGCCCCTCAACACAAGCAAACTCCATCATAGATACAAACCGGTCTGGTGGTGAAACATGAATGAAGCAGGGAAGAGCCCGAACAAAAACTCGACTTCCCACACACACCTCAGCGACAGCGCACACTTGGTCAATCCGCCGCAGCCCATTCGAGTTTTATTCTGACTCTGACTGTCGACGAGTGATCACACAACGTGCGCGATCCGTTTCTACTTTTTGATTATCTCTCAATTTTTTGTTTGTTTTTGTGTCCACATCCGCCACTCAACACAGGAGTGACATTGTGACGTGTTTTTGACAACAATTACCCGCAGTAATCGATCGGTAATCCATTTGTATTCAATCCGGTTCTGCCGTGTGCTTTGTCATGTGTATTCACCTACGGTAATTCGGTTCATATAGGTATTGTGCCACGGATACATAGTGCGGATGATAAAGTTTAAAAATTCGAAACACTTTTAGTGAACGATTGAAAAAAAAGTTGTTAACACTCTACTCTTGTGCCACGCATATAGAGATACTCAACTATTTTGGTAATTTATGACTAAAATGATTCCGCCGGTTCCTACATCCGCTGTGATGATGCCAACACCAAAACAGAAAATCGGGTTCAGCATTGAATCTATTGTTGGCGGCAACGATGCCTCGAATCCATCATCACCGCCGCCGCCGCAAACCACCGCCACCCATCAGCTGCACCATTACCATCATCAGATGCATCATCATGCGTCGTTGCACCAGCACATTCTGCAGCAGCAAACCTCGCCAAAGTCTGAGACGCGGCACGACATCCAGGACATCATCAACCGGCTGCACAACTCAGCCGCTGCGGCAGCTATCCACAACAACAATAACAACAACAACAACAGCATCCTCAGTGGTTCGTATAGTCCGTCGCAAACGCGACTCACGCCCGAAGAAACCATCATGCACCTGAAGCGTGAACGCTCGCCATCGGGGCAGCACCAGCTGCCGCATCCTATTCGCCACCAGCCGCCTCATACGCCACCGCAATCTGCCTCGCCGCTATCTTCGCATGCATCGCCGCCCGGTCACCAGCAACAGCAGCAAGTGCAGCCACCGCCCTCGTACAACAAAGGCCCGATAATGGTGCCCGGAATGCCGCCGGCTGGCTTGGTTCGACCATTCCCGATGGGACCGGCCCCACCGCAGCCACCGCAAAATCAAATGCCCGACATCAAGGCTCTGCTGCCGTACATCAATGCCCCACCAGACATGCCCTCGCACAATCCACACTTGCTGGCCGCCGCGCAATTTCAAATGGCCGCCGCCATACAAGCCGGCCATGTTTTGGGTCCAGCCGCAGCGGCTGCTGCTGCAGCCGGTCTGCCGCCACACTCGCCGTTCTTGCCGAACCCAGGCGCAATGCCGCGCGAAAGCTACCCGCTGTACCCGTGGCTGCTGAGCCGACACGGAAGGATTTTCCCGCACCGCTTCCCAGGAAGTAAGTATTCACGAAATGTGTTGTGACTAGTGGTTTGGCTGTAGTTTGTGTTTAGTGTTAGTTTTGTTGGTGACGAGTTGTTTTGTCTGCTGCTTCGCCCCGAGTCTGTGAAACTGACAGACGCAGACAGTGTCGCACAGTACTGATAAGACGAAAAGCTCTGTCGCTCGTAGAGAAGTGCTCGATGTAAAATCGTCTTTTCCCCAGCGACAGAGCTAATCATTGTAGGTCCCGGGCACCTTGTGTCATTTCAAAGTGTTCACACGAAGAACCCCTGTCATGTGGCGCCTAACGCATTTCTGATCTTACAGCAGAAATGTTCTGTCGTCCGTGGAAACCGACCCAAAAAGTTCATCCTTACCAAATGCTTTTCGCATGTCATACTTTGACAGGAACCAGATTTTTAGTAGGTATCAGTGACTTTAAAGTTGCCTGTCAAAGTTCCAGGCTGCATCCAATGCTTATTTTTCAATTGTTAAAGATTGGGCAAACTTTGATCTGTTCTTTTATTTGTCAATTATATATAGAATTGACAAGGCTCACTCATTATGTCAATTCGTACATATCTGTCTATTACAAACCGACAACTGAAAATCTAGCATAAATCACACACCATGAAGAAAATCCTTGCGAGTGTGGCCAACTCACTACATAACACTGCAGCTTCCACTTCGTACAATTACGTTAAGACAGCTTTAAGCTTTGAGTATAACGCTCATTGAATACCCGCAAAAGTGTTTGCCCACTAAGCTTTTTCAGAGCTGTCAACTGTCAGCGCTTGCAAAATTTCAACAGCCTTGAAAAAAGACCTCGCGTTTAACCTACAATTTTCAACTTTCTTTGTTTCTACGTTTATCCTTTCGAATATAAAAGGTTTTTTCTTTGAAAAATGTCATCATTTAGAAGGATACGTGGATCAGTCGATGCCAAAACTAATTTCTGTCATTAAAAATGTAGACGTCAGGCAAAGCGCCGCGTCATTGTGATTTCCCCCGCGTGAACCATCTAAGATGATTGTTGCAAAAAGCCGAAAGTGTCTTCGTTTAACAAGAAACAACTCCTTTAGACAACTTAACGATATTTGCGACTGAATGCAAAGCAATATGATTGCGGGTTCCCGAAACGCAGAGCATGATGACGCGCCGCACATCTGCCATTGTCGCTAACCTTTTTAAAAAATCGGTCATTCAAGGCTTAAGCCTTCAGCTTAATGAACCCGTTACTTAAAATTAGCGAAAAACTATTCGGTCTTTTAAAAAATTGAGTAATAAATAGTGTCAAAATGATTCTAAAGCCTTCAGCCCAATGAATTCGTTGAATCCGTCACGCTGACAACTCAATTAAATATACACGTTCTTATGGGAGGAGACGTAGGTACGTCACGCACTGTTCTTTTGGATCGCTTTTCATAGAAATGTTTGCATTCAATTTAGTTGTCAGTTGTGTACTTCATACTTCGTTACGGATTCATTGGGCTGGGATTCAAGGCTTTAGAATCATTCTGACACTATCTTTTTCTTCATTTTTTAAAAGACCAAATAGTTTTTCGCTATTTTCAAGTATCTCGCATAGCAAAAGCTTCCGGTTCTGCAGTTGCTCAGAAGCCGGGAACTTTGGAATGCTAAACCTACAATCGACAGATTCTGTGAGCTTAAGCAGCAAGTCGTGAGCTTAAGACCAATTTCGGACCATTCCGCGTTGACCATGCAGCGCTGATACCAGTCCCAAAAAACCAAGACCCAGACTCCCAAGTGGGAACTAGTCTAAGTTTTATTAAGGCAGACCTTGGCGAAATGAAGGGAGTTGGAAGGTTGAGCAGCGTTCTTGAACAAATAAAACGTTTGTAGATAGAAGCTAGAAAAAGATTACTTTCCAAATTTCACTTTCCGAAGGCTTTCATGCGGCATGAAAAAGCCTCGACTGCAGTTTAAACATGACGCAGTCGGTGGTTAATCGTATAATCCTATACATCATGTTTGATTTTCTTATATTTAAGCTGTGGGAAATATTCATGAGACTCTTCATTTTTCGAAATAACAATATTGCCTTGGCATTTTGACAAAATGTCAAACAATTGTGTTTCCACCTTTAACGAAATGTTAAATTCTTCGTAGCCGTCATTTTTTTAAATTTTTTTTAGAAAGTCCAAGAGTTTTGTGGACTTCAACCGAATCGGAAAAACTGACGTGCTGATCTTGAGAAATGATGCCAGAAAGGACACACAAAAAAGCCTGTATTTGGTCTTAAGACCTTAAGCTGCCGTCACAATTAATTTCAGTGTAATGCCTTTTCGTCACACATTTGCTAAAACTTAAATCATATTCAAGAAACCAATTTTAAACTGAAACGAAATGGTTGGATGATAGATGGTATTAAAATCAGTAGAGTAACCATTTGTAACCAATTTGTAACCAAAGGAAGTGGCAATCTTCGTGACATTCTCGTCTGCTTCACAAAAACCTGACGCCTGTAAAATTTGGTACATGAAAAGACTTGTAGTTGTACTTTGTTTTAGTTTTGATTAAAGCTCTGTTTAAAATTTTGTCATGCAGGCTAAATGTGTTGCTTTCGAGACAGTTTCAAGGAAGTTACATTCTGTTACACTTTTCCGTAACAAAATTTAAAAAAATCGAGCATCTAGAACAAAATGATTAGAAATTTGAAAAAAAAAAAAAAAACATTTATAGATGATAAAGTGAATAAAATCAAATCAGAAAGTATACCATATGTCTCCACTGGTCACTTATCCGCGATTTATATAAATCTTTATTAAATCCTCTACAAATCTAGCAATTGAGCATACAAATTTCAATCCCATTCACCCTATCCACAAACTGCCCCCTTGTTGCAGTTTGAGAAACAAAAAAAGGAAATTGAAACTGTCACTGTACGACAGATCTGTCAGAAGTACATTTTCTATTGTGATTTTCGCAGCGAAAAACGTTTTTCGCTTCTGGAAAATGACATCGCCACGCTCTTTTGGCAGCCTAAATGACAGAAACAGAGATTTCGTGTCAAATTTATCCTATACATATTTGTCCAGTGAAGCCACTTTGGGATTTATTTTTAATCTTCTCCCACTAATCCTCTTTAAATTGACGGTGGAGACATAGTATCCTTAACTCAGCTCGGTTTTAGAAATATTTCGTTAAAAAATTACTGCTCAGTCTGATTTGTTACAAATGTCAAATCACTACCCAATCGGGGTTGAAAAAAATACTTTTTAAAATTACAACTCCTTGAAATTCGGGCAAATTGTCAAACAAAACCAGGATATTCAAAGTAACAGAAAAAAAGTCAGTCAATGGTCAAGTTCAGGATTTCGGTGAAGGATTTATTCTACGCAACAGTTACATTACACTATTTTAAACATTTTCGTTACATTCCTTTGCAAAAAGTCAAACAAAATAAACTTGACATCGTTAAATGCAAATTTACGCAAATTAAATGTTTTATTGATCACCAAAGTAATAGCCGACCATTGATGCTTTATGGGCATAAAGATGAAGAAGTGACGCTGGATGGCGCCACAATCAATGGCGAGCATGAATAAGAGCAATTTCCTTTTTGTTAAAAAAAAAGTTCCCACTAAACCGGCTGAATAAGAGCAATTTTCTTTTTGTCAAAAAAAAAAGTTCCCACTAAACCGGCTGACATTGCTTTTTTTCAATGATTTTGAAATTATAAAGTTAGGCGAACTTCAATAAAATATGATTTTATATTTGCGAAATGATGGCAATTCTGTTTGTGAAAACTCTTTTTAACCCTCAAAATGAGACCAGAGTCATAGTAAAAAGTTTTTACCTAAAAGCGAACATCAGATGCCGTGAAAACGGGCCCCTTTTCACTCTTTGAATTTTTAATCATTTGGCAGAGTTTGTTGTCTTTTAAAAGAGTTGCCATCCGCTACCGACTTGAGTTGTTCGTTATAAAACTAAAATTTGTGAAACGTGTCGTAAACTGACTGGTTTTCTAAACAAGACATTTTACTAATAACCAAGAAGATTATTATCTCTCAATCATTTGAATTCGATTCCGCTGGCCCGGCCCGACTTCTGTGTCGAAAACTTGAAAACCCACCGCATGTCACTTCGGAAACCCATATCTCGTTTGTTTTAAGTTTTTATGATGGAATTAGTTCACATAGCAAAATGTCATCGTTTAATTTGCATTTTTCGAAAGTAACTATATTGTTTGTCGATACGAAACAAACGTTTCCCGTGCGCATTAAATTTAACGACTTTCCTGTGTTTATAGCGACGGTATTCAAACAGAGGTTGGCGTCCCAACTCCAAAACCCTAGTAGGTATACTAAAACATAAACTACTGTCCAGTTTGTCCAAAAAATTCTCCATAGTCCCCATAAAGATCATAATCTCGGATAGTTTATGATTCGATGTTAATGTCCCCAGTCCGATATTGACATTAATTACCCCTTCGGCTCCTCGAAAGATGACAACGACAAAACAAAGCATCGCAACGGCAAATTAGCTGATAATTTATGAAAATTAACAATTCAATTAGCAAAACACACACTCATCCCGGTTTTGTCGTTAGTTTTATGAAGCAATTAAAGAGCTTTAGATTCATTAGCCGCCTCGTTCATTATAAATCTCGTCTGTATTGAATTATTTATTACGCGATTTCTAATGGTGGTCGTCTTGTTTTGTTTTTCTTTTTAGATTTCCTCCTGCAACCGTTTCGCAAGCCAAAACGCATCCGCACGGCGTTCTCGCCGTCGCAACTGCTGAAGCTGGAGCACGCTTTCGAGAGCAACCAGTACGTGGTCGGCGCTGAACGCAAGGCGCTCGCGCAGTCGCTGAATCTGTCAGAGACGCAAGTGAAAGTGTGGTTCCAGAACCGACGCACCAAGCACAAACGCATGCAACAGGAGGACGAGAAGGGCAGTGGCCAGGGCAACTCCGCCTCGGACAAGAACTCAAACAACAACGGCGGCGCCAGCTGTGACGAGGAGGATGACGAGCTAATCGACATGGAGATGGACGACTGCCCGAGTGATGACGAGCTAGACGCGAGTCACTAGTTAGAGGCATCTGTCAAAAGCCCATATGCCACCCCTTATAAGTCTGTGTGTAAATAAACTTTCTAAATATAATTTTTTTTTTAACTAATTTATGATTTTGTGATATATATTAAATAAATAATAAATTTGTGTAAATATTTTGAAAGCAAACTATTCGTGCCAAACTGGACGTGCAGGTTCGCAAATCTTTCATTAAAAATTGTACAAAACTTATTTTTTTTTATTTAAACGACTTTTTCTCTTGGCAAATTGTAAATTGAAAATATAAATTTAAGTCTGTAAGTGTGGCACTTTTTCGAAAAATGGTGCTGTAGAAAAAATATACGAGTATAAAAATGTAGTATGATCTTTTGTTTCTTATTTTATATACCTACACAACACCATCAAAAGTTGGAGTAAGAAAATTAAAACTTTATGTAAGCCTGCAATTTAAGGAGATTTATTTTACAGCTTTTAAGACTAGATTTAAGATTAGCATCATTAGTTTAGTATATATGACTTAATTTAAAATAAAAAATGATATAAATTGAGATTATTAAAATTATTTTATATATTTTTTGGGGGAAAAAAATCGAGGTGAGTATTTGCGTATAGCAGTGTTTCGAAGGCGCAGGCTTGCCTCTTCAAAGACACTCGAGACAGTGCTAGGAATTCAATGACTGGTCGGGAAGAAACTTGGAATCTCCGTTCGAAGTGGATGTGAGATAAGCACCGGTTTCATGGACTTTCGTGAAAATTTTAGAAGCTGCGGCGTGTAAAACATTAGAAACGAAAAGTACAGCTATAAGGAAGAACAGTGGTGAGCAAAGGCCTTATAACTAAGATCATCCCCGGACAGTCGTATATCTGCCTCAGTTTGGTAAGAGTCTTGTGGTCTTAAACAGGGTAAATCATATGCAACCTTTCTCGCTAACCTTCTCGCAGATTCACCGGTATCCAAAACTTCTATGCCATGTCTTCAGAGGAAACATTCCCGCTTAAAAAATCTGCCACTTGGTGCATGAACTCATCTTACTCGTGCATCCGCCAGCTTCTTTAACTATTTCTCTAATATCATCTTGAACTCTCTCATGGGGAATGGCATCAAGAGTTCGTAGGTCAACTTATCAACTCAAGTAAACAATCGAACATCAGGGCGGTCGTCGCCTGGGCTGTGAGCTCCTCGTGAGCACACAATGAAGTATTAGGGACTAAGTTTCGGGACCCCTTCCTATGCTCGGTTGAAATCTCAAGCCCTTGTAATTCCAGAATTCTTCTACCGAATTGAAGGATTCTAAAACGAAACAAAAATAAATTTGTATCAAATGGTAGGAGGTTCTTAAAATCTCGTTCAGATGCACATCTTTGACGTCATTGAAGAAGTAACTGCCGAGGGCTCTTCGCTCAAAGCATTTAGCGGTTGTGGTCAAAATTCTGCCGGGGTAAAAATTCTCTATACAAAACTCTGTTCGCTGCGTGTAAAACCACAGCACACTGCCCTGTAACCGTAAGGACTCCCGGCCGTACTCGGATACTTTTGCACCTGGACCATAGACAGACAAGATTTTTTTGCGGCATGGGTATAACTTAGGGCTTCCGTTGTTTGTGATTTTACCTATCAGCGTTTTTACTCATCAATGAAGCGTAGTCCCACTAGTCCCACCACGCAGGCGCTCTGAACCTTTCCGCACACAAAATGGCGGGATAGCATTCATCACGCTGTATCGTCGCTGAGTGGCCTTCAGCTTCTGGGCTGCGACACGAAGGATATTCGTTGTTTCGTTGTTTTCTGTACCCACCTGAAAGAGGACACTTCCCACGCTTGATGTTGAAGCAATAGCCTGAACGGAACCGAAACCAACGTGGTTTAATCGTTTCGTTCGACATCGTGAAAGTTACCGTCCTTATTCATACTAAATATCAGTCTTGCGGGCGTAGATCTCCGCGAAATTCTGGATAAAGCTCCGATTCAAGCCTGTACCGGCCTCAGGGCCCGGCGAAACTTCTTTGAAATGTCTTGCTTTTTCCATCTTATTATCTCTCTTTGGCAGCAGTCTCTCTTATAAACGTTGACAGTTAGACTTCCTCGAAAGTTGCCCAGATGAGTATAAAAATCTGGAGAGCAGAATCCTATACTTTATCTCTCTTTGGCAGCAATCGCTCTTGCCAAACGTTGACAGTAAGACCTCCTCGAAAGTTGCCCAGATGAGTATAAAAATCTGGAGAGTAGATCAAAAGATCGTCCTTATAGACAAAGACATTATGGCCTTAGATGGACGGGTATGACATTGTCCACCCACCTCCACACTCTCTGAGGCTATCACATAAGAATAAGAGAGTCTACAAACGGCAAACTCTCTTGACTCGTTGACCGACTCTATACTGTGGGATCTGCCAAATGTGTACACTCCTTCAAAACTATACATCAGCTCATAAATGTAGTGCCCTGAAGCCTATTGAGTTGTCAGAATAGATTCGAAAGCGGGAAAGCAACAGTTTTTGTTAGGGCATTGACTATCTGACTTTTTTAAAATAGCCGGTGCGTTCGTGTTTTCATACCAGACTGGCTTAAGAGCTCAGGGAACTGTTGTTTTTCTCGAGGACTCCCGAAGCTAACTTTGAATTGAGTTTCACGTAGTGGAGACTCTGGACGGCTGGAGAGACTCTGCATAATGCCCCTTGTCAATGTGTACCTTTATCGCTCTTAGATGTATTTTTGCTCGTCCTAGCACGAAAAAAACAACTGCCTGACTCTTCCAGTCGTCTATAGCTTTGTTGTGCCGAAAGAAAATTGCTCATATCTCCCAAACTGTCAATGAGCTCTCCATAAGTTTGTGCATGTTTCGTAACTTTTCGTTCTTTTTTTTCACCTCTCCACTGTCACTGATTCTTCATTGAAAATTCTACTTCTGACTTGGCGTCCCCATTCGAAAGATTAATGCCCTGCTGATGTCCACGATTTGAAGATTACTGACTACCTACTATGGAAAATGAAATAGTCCTGACAATTCGTGTGTCAACTAGTCGTTTTCCAGTGGTTTTCTAGTTTTTTTTTTCAATCGTGGAAATCGACAGCATTAATCTGTCGAAAGGAGACGCCAAGTAATTTCCTAGCGTCGGCTGGTGTGTCGTTTGTCATTTTTCTCTAGTCAGGATTTTATGCCTAAAGCCTGCAAACCAATGAACCCATTGATCAACTCACGCTGGTTGATCAAGGATCTGCTACTGCTTGCTTACATCTATCGAAAGCTGAAGATGCTTCGTCTGTCCACTCGATTCTGCTACAGTCGTTCTTTTTGTTGCCTTTGAGACTTAGTAGACAGCTTTGGGTTTCCACGGCCTTTGGTAAAAATCTTCGGTAGAAATTTATTTTTGCGAGGAAACGACGGAGCTTGCACACCAGTTCAGGTGGTTTGAAGCCTCGGATTATCTCGATTTTTTCAGGTAGGGGTCGTCTACCATTCTCATTAACCATATGTCCCAAAAAACGCACTTCAGGTTTCCCGAACTGGCACTTGTTCACATTAACGACGATGTAATCATGTATTTCACTGAGTTGTCAGTTGTCTACTTCGACGTGACGGACGCAACGGATTCATTGGGCTGAAGGCATTAATCTGGGCGCGGTGTCAGTTTTGTACCTGTCACAATGTCGCCAACGGATCTGAGATATTCCAAGCAGGTTCTGCATTGGAAAGCAATTCTAGCCTGACAGCAGCTGAAGAACGGCATTGTTAGGAGTGTTAAGCTAAAAGCTCCCGGAAGTAAAAAGTATATGACTTTTTGTCCAGTGACTAACTCATAATTGACTGATGGCATACTTTTAGGACATTTAACAGCGACAAGTTTATGAAATGCATTAAAGCTGGAGTGAGAGGCAAACGTCTGTGTTCCATGTAGGTACAGGCATTAGATGTCTACCTAAGACCACGAATCTCAGATCTGACCGGGGCAGAAGGAAGTAACCGAGCAGATCAGAAGTCCAGAGGGCTTTGTCGATTGAAACCCAAAAATGAGTTCTCACTATTGTCTTTTAGTAAGGAGGAATCAACGACACCATCAAGCTTGAGAAAAAAAGAAATCCCAACCCAAACGAATATAGAAAGAAGCAGATCACAAAAGGAGCCAGCAAAAGACTTGTGTCAGCTTTTATCCGGATAAGTTTTCAAACTAAAATTTAAGCTTAGTTTAATATCAAAACTGGTAGATAGTTTAAGACCGGGTTTATTGTCGGTGTAACTCGCCAAATTTAGTGGTTTAACTCCGGTCCCGGATAATGCTGGAAGCCATAATAACTTCTTCCATGACAGATATGCTCTTCGTATGCGAAAAATGACATTTGAGCAGAGTCGAAACATCTGTTGTTGTTTTTCTATTTATGTGAAATGACAGCCGAGAGTGCTATTCAACTGACAGCATTTTTCAACAGAGAATTAAGACCATTAAACCCTGCAATGGAAAACTGCTATATCTGAGAAAGGACGAAAACAATTCCAGGCAATGAAGAGCTTGAACCTTGAACCTCCTGCCTGCAGTTTCAACGTCCAAATCCTAAGCGAAACTTGAGGATTTTCGACAACAGTTGCTGATACCGCTTCGACCAACTCAGTATATTGTGCGACTTGGGTGTAATGCACCTAAGGCATTTTGTCGTTCTCCATCTGTCGAATAGAATATTCAAATGTTGTTCTCATATGCCCTAACATGGTGATTGAAAACTAAGTGATAAATGATAGCTTTAAGTCAAACTTATAAGCTTGAGGGTCTTAATAAAACCAAGAGCCTACAATTTATTCGGCTCTTACGCAATCTTTACGATTTCTCTATAACTCAATGGCCCTTAAACCTAGACTAACCCACCCAATTATTATAAGCTTAACTTGCGAACATTGGTGTCAAAATCAGACCTTAAAGGTCTATGGATTTTATGAACAATAAACAGTTATAACCTGCCTACTTAACCTCAATAAATATGAGTTTACGCCTAGAAAAGTAGATATTTTTATGGATCTGAAAAAAAAGATTAATTTTATCATATTCAAAGCTACTGAGACATCAAAAATTACCGAAATGACAAAACCACACCTATTTATGCCCGATTTTATGACACAAGCCAAAAACTCTTTATTCGAATTAATTTATGTCCCAATCTTCAGGAGCTTATAACAAAGCCCCTGTGAGGCACGACCGAATCGAAAACAGCAATAAACCCATGAAGTTCTCTGATATGAAAACGAATCGTTTCCTTTACGACCTCTGCCTCTGATATATGGAACTCGCGCGCACCCAAAGCCTTTTTCCTTCCAAACACATCAAACTATCACCCAATTCAAATTCGTTTTTAAATTGCGCGTGCGCACAGCGCAAACACACAAGACTTCCATTCCGATCTCAATAACTCTATTCGGCGCCAATGCCATTATCAGATCGTATTTAGATTTAACCCACATTTAATCGGTCCTCCGGAGAGCAACTCCAGTGATCGTAAAACGCCGCATGAGGTCAAAGCAACGATCGTCGCGCCCACTCCGATCCCGATTCTGATCTCGCGCGAGTATGGCAATGCCATACCCTACCGGTAATTGCTTTAATTTGTATTTGTCCCCTGTCGCAGCCGAGAATAGTCCGCGCGCGCATGTGCACCACATACACTCAATCAAATTGTGGTTATTACTCCTCAATCAATGGATGGCGATCAAAATATTTTCGTCTCCCATTGATCGAAATTAACCAATACGCAGCAGACCGATCAGATCGATTCGAACGCCACTGTTATTCAGCTCCAATGTATAGGTGCTTTTCACAATAAAATTCCGGTGGAGATCCGTATCGTAACGAAACACCAAGCGAATAAGAGATACATTTTTATGGATACTTAATCCGCACAAAATACACAACGAACACGATCTAATCGATACCTGAACGTGGCTCGTAAACCTGGGCTCAGTCTCGAAACATCCACAGCAGGTAGATCGGAGATCGTTTGAGATCTTGATTTTCGGGGGAAATTTTCGAGCATCAGAATTAGAACACAGTTCTCGCCAGAGGGAGAGAGAGAGTTTTCTGGGGGCTAGTCCAGGTTTTCAAATAATTAATAATAAATTACACCCACATTTCGTCAGAGGTACAACATGTTGAGGTTCCTCGATCGGTGGGGACTGAGCTCATACGTTTCCCCGAGTTTTTCCAAGAAATTCGGGTGTCCGCGGGGTCGAAAACGAATTGAGTAATCCAATTTGGTTAAATTACCCGAGTGAACCTTATTTTCAGGAGGAAGAATATAAGAACCGATTCAAAGAAGACAGACGCACAGCGAAGAAAATTAGTTTAATGTGAAACAGCAGTCGGTGCGCGTCTGCGCAGCACAATTAAAAATAAGAGTTTTTTTTTTGCCTCAAAATAATCTCTTTGTGTAGTGTAAGTAATGGGTTGTTGTACCTCTTCGTTGGGTGGGTGTGTCTCTGCAGTAATTTAGAGGAGCTATAATGAATTGGTGTTTGCTTTCTTGTAATTTAGGCCTCGGTTAAGGAGGAGGAATATAACAAATGGCGCATACGCACGCTCATTGCGATCATTAAGGTAACCGAGTGCGTATATGAGTTTGAATTAAAATTATCAAACATTTTGCAAACCGAAAAAATAACACCGCAAATAGCTATTAAGATTAAGTAGGAGATTTCGCCAGATAAATTACTTACGATCACCTGGAAATCTGAGTTTGGTTCAGGTTACCTTGGCATGTTTCGCCTATTTCAACCCGGACTAATTCAGATTTAACCCTAATTCGATGGCTTGAATAGTGTAAGAAATCGCGATTATGTTGCAGGCAGTCGGTAATGTTATTATTGTAGTCAGTCAGTGAGCTGTTATTTTCGCCGCTTTTACTATAAAAAAGCTTGGCTGAGCGAGGATGATTAATGATCCTTCCATTGTCTCTGATCTACCGCCAACAACTCGAAAGCCAGGGTGGACCATAGGAGAGATCCTCGACGTGGCCCAATTACCTGGGGTGGAATCGGCTACGGTGATCTGTGATTTTCACATTTTGTGACAGTCAGTGTGATCAAACAAAATAATTCCTCTGCGTAAGGTGATCACAAAAATATTGTTCCGAATCATTGCTTTATTAAGGCTTGTAATCCAGGAACTCCTCTTTTTATCCGTGCCTTCTGCATGGCCAGCCTAAGTGTAGGCAAAAAAATCAACTAACCAGAAAGTTTGAAAACTGGGGACCAGCTGATTTTGACGGTGATTGATCTTGAGCTGTCACAAGAAAATTGTGATGATCACAGTTTACGCAGACGAATTTTTGTGATTTGTGACATCACTTATCACAGATCACCTTAGCCGATTCCACCCCTGTTTCTAGGCGTACCACCAGTCAAGGGAGTGATGCTTGTATCTTACCTAGCTTGATCTTTCTATGTTGTAGGAAGTCTGACCTGATTTCATCAACTCTAGTAGACCCCATATTACCCCGTGGCAGTGACTACATCTGTAGTAATTCATCTTCTACTGTGGTAATGTTCTTTGGGCTTATCTAGTCGGCAACTCCGTAAGGTGTTTAGGTATACTAGTTTCATTGAAAAGAAGTGTACCGTCCTTAGATTTATTTCGTTGTGCGATAAGATCCGTTCTTTTTAGTAGACCTGTTATTGGACGCCAAACACTTGCACTTTTTGCTGACGATTCCTTGGCTGTTTCGACTCCCAGTTTGCAAGTTCTTCGCGCTTGAGTGTATTCCCGATCCGGAAAGTTAAGTCCCGCCTTTAAAACTAACTTAGCACAGGTCCTCTTTTTCTTATGGGTGGCTTTTTTGAACACCTATATTCCAGGTCTTCTAAGCCGTGCACTTTTTTCAGAAGCATTCGGTACACCAAGCCGCTTCACTCCACAGAGGTAGTGAGCAGGGGAATTTGCAGAGTTTTGCGGGTCACAAGTCTTGGTGGTTTTCTTGGTGGCAACGGAATACTATCGCTTAAATACAGTTTGAACTTTCGGCAGCCCTTACTCCTAATCGAACGAATGGGGGCCAGTATCCCCACTAGCTCATCCTGAGATAAATGCTGCTAGGTTTCAGTCACTTTAAATTAAACCTCAAGACCCTCCTGAATCAGCCGCTGACCAATGAGCCGCACAATTTGTATCAGAACGTCCTGGGCTTTGTTTAAGCTTCAAAGCTCACCTGTTAGTCATTACCAAGGGCGCCCTACTAGGAATTGTTAGACTCTTACTTAATTTTTTTAGCTGTCGCTGCATTCCGAGGTGAACCGGTATAGACTATGATGCCGTTGCCAATGTGAGGAATTATATTTGGCATGAAATGAAATTCCTTATCCTCAAAAGATTTAAGGCTAAGTAGAACCAAAAGAGAACTCGAGGTGTGACTTGAACTGCAAGGATTGCATTAAAGGAGGTGAGTTTTCGCTCCTAAAGCCAATCTAACCAAGGAAAAGGTTTAAAATAGCCTAAAACATCTGCAGGGCTCTTAACTGTCGTGCTAAGTTATTTTTAACATGATCAGGAAGAGGCACAAAATCCTTAAAAAACAAGTGCGTAAATGCAAGAGTTCGTTTGCGACAAACTTCTATATACCCGACCCTATATACCGTGTAACACCAAATCTTAAAGTTTTTTGGCCCGAATTCATATATTATTTCAATAGGTGTTGGGTTAAAATTTGTATTGGGCTAAAAATTAAAATCAATTAATTGTAATTTCGTTAGAATCACGAGATAATCCGGTAGAAGCGAAAATTGTTAAAAAAAAACTATTTTTACCTACGCCCCTTAAAATTGGGCGGAGCTCAAAACTTTGTATGGAGCAAACTTAGCAAAAATTAATATCTGTAATATTACTTTTATATTAATATTCAATATTTGTCATAAATCTCGATACTGTGGGCGGTCCAATTTTTGCCATGTTAAAGGCCTTAGGCCAGTATTGTTCAGTACCAAAATTTGAGTTTCTACGCCTTGTCTAACTTGACCAAAAGCCAGGTCCAGGTGGAAAAGGTGGGCTTTTCTATCTGTCCCACTCTTCTCGGTTTCGGTGAAAGATCTACAATTTCGGAAGCTTTTGAATGACTGCCAATATGGCTTTCATTAAAAAAGGTTAACTGGTGATCTGATGGCTTATCTCACCGAGAAGTGAACCTCGCTCTTTGCATCTTCATGGTGAAAGCAAAGTTTTTTGCGCTTGATATTTCTAAAGCATTCGACAGAGTATGGCATCGGACTCCCTTGTCGAGAATACGTGTATTGGGAATATACGAGTCTTTTATTTCTTTGGATTAGAAATTTTCTTTAAAATCGGTCAATGCAAGTGATTTTGGACGGCTTCAAATTTGTTGTCCCTCGTATAAATGCTGGTGTTCCCCCAGGGCTCAGTTTTATTTGCAACACTCGTTCTGATCTTTTCAATTAATTTAGCATAATATAAAGCGTATAAACGACCAAAACTAGAGTATATCTATCATGCCTGGGTAGGTGCAGCTAAGACCTCTTTGAACCTACTCGACAGGATATAGACTATCGCATTCCTACCTCGAGACTAAAACATTCTTCATCATCATCATTATCATTTTCAGTGACAGGGCATCCTTAGAAGCTTCGTGGAGCGAGGGCGGCTAAATGGTCCTTCCATCGTTGCCGATCCTCCGCCACCAACACAAAAGACACATAAGGCGTGATCTCCAGACGGGTCTCGGAGATGTTTTTAACCTGATCCCACCACCTGTTTCTTGGCCTAACAGGGGGGCGTCGCGCTCGCATCTCGGTTAACATGACTTGTCTAGGAAGTCTGACATCTGTCGGGGGGTATGCGAACAACGTGTCCCAACCATCGTTCCACTCGGAGAAGTAGCTGCTTAACATTAAGATTTCTACGAATACTGACGTTTCTCGCACTCTATCCCTAAGAGTAACACCAGCATTGCAATAAGCCCACCTCCTCGCAACAATCAACACCAGCAATGCACCTCAGAAATCTCATTTCGGCAGCTGGTACCCCCGATCTAAGTCTTTCGGTCATTACCCGAATTTCATGGGTTGGAACGAACACTGAATTTAAAACTGAGATCTTTGCTTTCACTCCAAGCTCAGCTTTCCTGACTCAAACATTGCGAAATCAATCTTTGGATGATTGTCAAAATGTCTCTATCAACTGCAATAACCGCAAGGAATGCGCATCAGCTTCACCTTTGAACCCAATTTAGGATGAACCGGGCATTTTTGGAGCCAACTTCAGTTGTTCATGCGAGTTGGCAGAGAGGCCTGCTGAGTCTCGGTGTTCCTCTAATGCCCGGAGCTGCGGGTAAATCCGCACATTTTTCGGGCTTTAGTGTCTATCCGCCATAGATGACCCCGCTGTTGTATTGTAATGTGACTCTTCTGATGTTCGTAACAGTTCGATGTTATACCTCGTCCTCTACTCTCTGCTTATTAACGCGATCATAAATTACCCGAAGGATTTTTCTCCAACGGGGAAAAGGTCTATTAGTTAAGCATGGCCTTACGCGAGCGACAAAACAGTTTTTGGGTACATTAAGTCATATGAGCGGCCTTACACGAGCGGTAGCTGTCGCTCGACTGTCGACTTAACTGTCTACAGCGACTGTTTCGTCGCTCGTGTAAGAAGGCTCTAAAACTCGAAACTGGTCGTTATCTAAATTTTTCTTAAGGGAGTCAAGGTAGGCGAAGTTTCTAGCTATACCTTCCTAAAAGTTCTAGGTTCCAAAGGTGATAGTTTGTTAGAAATTTCTGTGGTTTTTGTCTTTTCTTAATGACAGTACCTTTACACCTTCTTTGGTTTTGCCCTCATCTTGATTAAGTACGACTGATCAATGGATGCACGTTGCGGTTTCGCTTAGAGCAGTCCCTACCACAACAGAACTTTATTGCGACTTCTCAGCGTTGTTATTGTGGTGGATTAATGGTCATTGAACGATCTTACATCTACCCTTAATGGCAGCCGAAAATTCGTTTTCATGTGAACGAACAAAGGTTTCAGACAATTCTAAGCCAACCCTATGATTGGCCTAAGCCTACGATTATATTAACAATATTTTCACATCAGCTTGGGTGTCCTTCTTGCTCGATTCCTTTGCGGCTAGTAGCGCCTTCAAATGCTATTTCAAATGCATCGCATTCGATACCGTTCGGCACCCATATTGAGGCTGAAGTCGAAGACGAAACCATTTCCCCTTTGAGTAGACCAAATGGACGCCCTTCATCACTCTGGTTCTAGATCCCTGTTCGCCTCTATCAGACGATCGGACAGGGTTCACCGGGACTTTGCCGGTTCTTTTTGGTTTTGGATTTAAAATCAAAACATAATTGGTTATGTCAGCTATGAGAGGCTTCATTATGACCCATCCGTAGGGCTTTACTGTTAAACTAATTTATTAAACTAATTTTATCACTTGGTGCTACAATTGCCCAGTTTTCCTTACTATTGAAGACGAGATTAAAAACGAGATAAACTATAGAAATTGTTGAATCGATGCCAGTGGCTATGTTGTTCCTGCTCGACAACAGCTTTTGAGCTTCTAAATTTCTCGAAAACAAAGCCCAATCGACACGACCGTTAACCCAAAAAAAAATAGATAAGACTTCTCAACCCTACAAATTGAAACATTCTCAGTTAGTTGTCGCATTTGTCATACGTAACATCATTGCGTATGTCATACGCAACTTAAGAAAGAAGTCCGGGGACAGAATCGAACCCTGAGGCATACCAAGTTTCTTCACGAAATTCGCTATCTAAGTAGAATAAAACGTGGGTAATCAAAAGTTTGTGTTATGGTACTTTTATAAAACCAAAGCTTTGAACTGAAAATTCTATCCTCTCCTTTTTTTCCTCCTTCCTTTTCCAAGAACATCTGCGATCTCTCGCCTTAAACATCGATAAGATTCACCATCTAATGCTGCACCATCGCAGCATCCCCGTTATAACAAAACTAACGCTTATCAACCGAATTAAATTTAACTCAATAAATTTGTCAAACCAAAGACTGATCTGATCCTCACGCCCAATCTTATCAGCAGGTCATTTGTAGTACAACAGCGTTTCTAAGTAATCACCTTCTCCGAACGATGTCGAATATTCGAAAACCCTCAAGCCATTACATGTGGTGGTGTGTGCAACAAGAAATCACATCCAAAAGACACCAGGAGAAAAAAAAACTCAAAAGGAAAAAATAAACTACAGGATGATCCTGAGCCCATATCAGGGTAATTATGGTTAAATAAGATAGCGATCTTGTTCCTCGGTGACATTTATTTATTTTATTTAATTTCGTGTATTAATCTTCCAGGAAAAACGTTAAACGCTAAACATCCAGGTACAACACATTCAACATCCACTCGGATGTTATATTCCTTGGCCGACCGAAAGATGCCTCTCTGCCCCCGCCAGGACGTGTTGGGAATTCATAAGCCCTGCCGTGGCCAAGGAAGACTCATCATTGTCATTATCGCCTTCGCACCATAGTGCAGGCTTTCGATATGATGATGACTAGTCCCAATGCCATTGCCATGGCATATCTGCATTCCGCGCGGTTGCTCTGCTTGGGTGTTGATCCTCGCTCTCTCATTTTGGCGCGCATTTTCGTCAACATTTGCTTAAAAATTCGCCGATGTCGTCGTCGATCATTAGACAGGTTAATTGGCCAGCATGTTGCATTGGAATCCAATCTTCCTCCCATGACATTGGCATCTAGGCACCCAAGCCCGGCCGGGCACACCTGTGGTCAGCTAAATATAGCTGTTGTGGTGTAGTCGCGTCGTTGTCCGCGTCGTCGGTCATCGTGTTTTTGAGGTGTGAGGACGAAGGAGGGCGCGATTCGTACACCTCAGTCACCGTCGATGTCAGGCCGAAATCGAAGACCCATGGGCACCATGTTTTATGTTGCTGTGTTCATTTATTTATGTTTGTGTTTTTGTTTCTGGTCCCACTGCTGGATAGTCCCCCTTCATCCTCCACATCTGAGAGAGTCATCTGGGCGCACGGATGGCTGTGCGCAACGAAATTTGTTAAATCGATTATAAAACATTAAGTGTGTACTTGTCGTTTTATATAGTGTGTTCGCGGTTCGAGTAGTTTGCGCACCATCCACAAGTCTTCGTGTTATTGGTGTTGGATTTAATATCAAGTGTTTTTTTTTTTGCACCATTCGAATGATGGCTGCTAGGACCTATCTGAAAAGGCGATTAGTTACATGGTGTTCCGCGCTATTGGTGCAGATCGCTCAATATTGTAGAAAGATTTTCGATGCAGGACCTTTGGTCGTGAGAAAAACTGCAGTTGAAAACGAAACCATTTTCGGGTCGGCCGAATTGCCGCACTCCAGCTCTGGGTCTAGATCCCTGCTCGCCTGATAGCGTATTTAGGAGATCACCGGAACTGATGTCTGGTCGGCTCTATTTTATTTCGGATTCAAAGTGTAGGCATGGTTGTGCTGGAAATATATGTTACCCAGCTTTGTAGGCTCACCGGAATGTATCCTTTTATTGTGTCCTTTTTTATGAGAAGTCCTACTTTAAAGCTACAACACTCTTGTCCTCAACACGCAGAAGAAGAAAAAAAAGAAGATCTCTTTTGTTTTGATAACTCGACATCGGTAACCAGTCTGTCGAGCTTTACTGCTTTAGTACTGTCAATTAATGGCGACAAAATGTAGTTGATAAGTGGGGTAAAGATGTCAAAACCGGAAGTGAATCAGCCAAATGTGTCATCATTACCATGGCTGTTAGACAGCTGAGACACTTATTGAATATGAAGCTTTTAACGCTCTCTGCCTGCTGTTTGCAGATCTTCTTTGACATAATTATTGCCAGAACAATACTGTGGGCAATCCACAGCTTCTTGATCAAGCGTGATCCCTTATTCAAATCTCTTTCAAATCTAAATTCAAACTTCTTTAGTCAATCTTTATATGACTTCACAAAAATATTAATTTTCTCCATAGGTACCTACCTACCCTAACAGAATACCACGGTGCTGATCAAGGGCTTTGCTTCTGTTTTTTAAGAAGCTTACTCCTTTTGCTAAAGATTACCACTGTCACGCGGTAACAGGGCTTGATTTATTTTGTGAGCACCTGCCCAGACATTGCGATTTTTTTTCCTTTAATGTGAGAAATTCTTGGCTCCCTGGAATCACGCCAAGGAAATTACGCCAAAAAGTGTTCTAAAAAAGGGCCAAACATGTAAAAGGAAAATTCCCCAGAAGGAAATTAAATCAAAATTTTTGAGCAAAGACAAAAACCAAAGGAAAAACTGCGTTAAAAAAAACGTTTACCTTTTTTGGCTCAATTTCCAAATGTGGCTGGACCAATAAACTACTTTGCTTTATTGTCTCAAATAATTTCCAAGGACTAATTTACATGGGGCTCTTTTTGGTTATGTCTAAAGTTACTGGATATAACGGGAGAAGGCAAAAATTTGACAGGTGGCGAGAAATTAAATCGAATTTGTTTAATTTAAAAACGAAATCATAAATTTTTTGGAGTATTTTTTTTATAATTGACTTCCGCTCGAGGGTTTATGACTACCCTAAGGATGAGTTAACATAGCACGAGTGGAAAGGATAATAAGAGGTACTGGTATACTTTGACTTTGAATTGCTGGGAACTGTACCGAGGACTGTTCCTTCTGTTAAAGAAGGGAGTTTTATTCCATTTTGGGGCATTTGAATTACTTCAAGACCTCAAGGCCTTTTGCAGCACTCTTGGTAACATCGAAAATGTGGTCATTCCGAAGTAGGTTGTCATTAACACACAACCGAGAACAGAAAGCTTCTTGGTTTTAGCGATGCAAGAGCCATAGATATTGGCTGAAGGTTTCTGTTGTGTTTAGAAGACAGAAGGCAGCATTGAATCTTCGAAGCGTAAATTCCATACGGTTAGCGGGACCGTTTTAATATCTGTGCGGGGTTTGGACGTTTACTTTGAAACGACCATGAAAAGTTTAGAGTATTGCCATCTGCACATGAGTGTATTCGGATTAGCTGTGGCGGATAAGAGGTCATAAATGAAAATTAAAAAAAGTGTTGGACATAGAACGGATCCCTGGGGCACGCCAGCTTTTATATAATGGGTAGCAGATTTGAAATAGCCTAAAACCACTCGAGTGGAGGGCTTAGAAATGTAACTTCTAAGCCAATCTATCAGAGTCGAATTGATTCCATATGCCCTGAGTTTTGAAAGAAGAAGCGCCTGATGCCAAAACTCTATCAAATGCCTTCGAAATACCGAGCGTAACTGCCTTGCTTTCAGCCAGCAAATGCAAAGAACGATTCCACCTTTCGGTGAAATGAGCCATCCAGTAATTAGCTTAGGAAGTGTAGCGACACATCTCTTCAGAATTATGGCGGGTATACCATCAGGACCAAATGGCCTTATGAACGTTTGCAGAAGTGTAATAGTCCCTTTGAGTGTTCCACGCGCTTGAGATCAGGTGCGGTGACATATCACATTCAGTGAGGGTGCGTAGAATTGGCAGCGAAGTGGGCTACAAGCAGGTTGACTTTGCCAATGGAGCGAACAAATGGAGTGTCGTTGTTAATTAGTGTTGGAATGGAAGTTGAAGTGGAATTTTTTATCTTTTTCACAAATGACCAAAAATTTCTGCTACTTAGGATACTGAAGTATTTTTGCTCAATTTTGCTCAAATTTGAACATCATGTGATGGATCAAAGCATTGCAGTCGATTCTAACTAGGGTTGATCTTGTATGCACAAAAACTCACTTTTTTCAACTGAATAGCCTCATTGCAGCTCGCAACGCACCACGAATTTGCTTTTGGTCTGATAATTTTTTCGCAACGTTTAAGCGGGGACTACAAAGCAGCCTCAGCCTTCGGCTTCGCCCCGTTACTATGCGTGAGAGAGAGCTTTTATTAAACATTCACTTACTAAGTTCTCCAAGCATGCCACGATAAATTAAAAAATACGCACACACAGCACAAAGCCCTGGTAGCAAGTGCTGTGTACATAATTATGTGGAACATCGAGCATTAATGTCCAACTAATAAATAAATAATACGCAATTTGGCCCAAAATGTAGACACACTCAGATATTCTGCGGCATATCCCTGCATGACCAACACACTTACACAAAAATTGCCAAAGGCAGACTGATTGACTTCGTGTGTGCGAAGCAAAAGTTCAGCACATCCGAACTCGTGCTGGGCTTCTGAGCCTCATTACGTAGCATTACGTTTTCTCTTTGTGCACTTTTTCTCTTTGCAATCAACATTTTGAAGCCGAGCTTCATTGTGTTAGGAAATACTGAAATTGTATGGCTGAACTTGTAAACGTCAAGCCTAGGCCAAGCCCAGGCTGCATTGTGGTTCCCCCATTACGTCCCGATCCCAAGAAGGAAAGTGACCAATTAAAGTTCTTAAACAATTTGTTGAATCCGTCCCGATTAGCTTTCTTATACTGCCAAACAATTCTTTTTATAGCAGGATCTTTGAAAATGTTCTGAGTGTATGGAAAGCGAGCCGATATGACATAGTAGTGGTCCGACGAGCCTAAATGAGCTATTATGTAAGCAGTGTATTTTTCTGGATGGGAAGTGAGGAACAAGTCCATAGAGTATTGCCTGGCAATGATTTGTCAATCGTTAATTCCCATAGAACAAACATTTTTAAACCATCAAAGAGAAGTAAAAGGTGAGATTAGCCCGCGATTGAAATTCATTTTTGGTATTAACCTCCAAGACTCGGATGATCTCGCACTGAAAAACTCAGTGAACTGAAATTTTGCAAGCTTTGATTCAAATTCTGAGAAAATATTGAATACTACTTGCTTGCTCGTGAGTTTTATTAATAGGCTACATATCTTTTTATGGTACCCATTTCGACGTTGTGCCATAAACCAATTTTATCAAACTAGTACCAAATTGAAGGTGGAGTTTTACCGAAGTGCAGAATGAAATCCAGTTTAGATAAAATTTGACGAAAGAAGCGAAAAGCTAAAATGTCTTCAGAACGATGCAGTAAAAAGAGTCAGAAATTGCTCAGAATGTCTCTGGAAAGATTCCTGTCATGCTCATGATGATACATAAAATGTTTTTGACAAATGCTTTTAAAATTTTTAAGTCTTGACGAGACTGTTCTAATCTCTTTTTGTAAGCAAAACAGTATATTTAACCAAAAGTGACAACAACTTTGTTGATAGCCGTTCAAAATCCATAAAGTAATTATAAAGAAACTTTTTTTTTTTCGTTTAAAATAATCACTTCGAAACAGCAATAAAAGTGTTGCAAAGTGTCCAAAAACGTGTATCCCACCTAATTAATTGGCTAATAAATAACCGTTTGCTAAAGGGGGGAATGCAACCTTATATCCGAATATAAAAAATATATTTAAATGAATTTAAGAGATTTCTCCGTCTAAATGGTCGTTAACGGGCGATAAATTAGCGAAAGTCGAACCGAAGTAAATTAAGTCAATTAAGATATTTTATTTTTGCCCAAATTGCGTTTTATTATCCAAGTGTGTGTGTGTGTGTATAAATAAAAAATATTTAGGGTTTTCGGATTGTTAAATATAAATGACAGCCACCAAAAAAAATTGACAATTAGCATTTAGATGAGTTACGTGGGTTTGAAAGCAGCATTTAGCAAAGGTAACATTCTTTTGTTGCTGTTTCTTGATAGAGCACAAGATATGGCTGATTGGTTTTGACATAATTTCATGTTAAACGGAATTTTCGGGTATTCGGATTTAAATTTGAATGGATTAGGTATTCGGATGAGTTCAGGTATAATCTCTTCCTGATTGGAATCAAGTTAAGATACGAAATTATGGGGTACAAGGTTGAGTTATACCTACATCGAATTCGAGTCTCAGGTCCTTGGAAATACA
Organism: Neoascia interrupta; assembly: GCA_947623515.1. Classification (NCBI taxonomy): domain Eukaryota; kingdom Metazoa; phylum Arthropoda; class Insecta; order Diptera; family Syrphidae; genus Neoascia; species Neoascia interrupta. The sequence goes on along the minus strand of OX392464.1, from coordinate 3,767,849 downwards.
TATGTGTAGCAAAGTTGGGATGGGTAAAGTACCACGGGAGGTTTTTCTTCACAGTTTTCTTGACAGGCAACTGCTCCCTATTCTTGATGAGAGAATCTTGACTGATAGAAGTAAGGTGCCTGCTCAACACCGCTGGCAATATGCCGCGAAACACAAGATGTTGCAAATAAGGCTGTGGCGACTGACACTTACTGAGTTCATTTTTTTTTTAACTATTCTGCAATTTCTTAGGAGCAGTAGGAGATGGACGTGACCCAATTAAAACTCAAAGAGAAAAATAAAAATAAAAATAGAGTGGCGCAACAGTGGGCCAACTTCTCAACAATGTATGCTGGTGTGTTAATTTCTTTACATACAAAGGGACCTACATTTTTTTGCCGAATCCGAACGGTACTTTCAGAAGTTTTTCAAGACAAATGATACTCTTGGAGGGCTTGTCAGACCCTCGCGGAGTTGGGGACCGTGAAAAAGAACAAGTCTTTTTTTCAGGTGACGATGGCAGGATTCGAACCCAGACCTCCGGCGTAGTAAGCACACACACTAACCACTACGCCACGGCACCCCACTCATAGAGACCTTTTTTTTATAATGCACTCGCGAATACAAGGGATTGGATACTCTTTTTAATGTTACACATCTCACGAGCGGAAAGGATTAGAAGAAGAGGAAATGGAGGAGAGGTACCGGTGCACTCTTGTTTTTAACAGTTGCAAGTTGTATTGCGCAGGAAAGATTGACCGTGGAAGAACATTCCACATTCGCGTTGTTTGGATTATGAAAGAACCTCTAAACTTTACTGTACGTCCGAAGGTGGGCTCGAGGGTAAACTGTTGTGCATTCGATCTCTGGCGAGTATTACGGTGGAACGTCTTTAGGGGCGGAATGCAATTGGCTATTTCGATGGAACATTGTTTGTGCAAAAAGCGATAAAATAGTGATAGACAAGATACATTACGTCGATGTTCTAATGAGTCAAAAGACTTCGCAATGTTTTTGTCTCCAACAAGTTTTAACGCGCGTTTTTGTATCCTATCTAGCAAGTACAGTGCCAGCCCAGACATGGGAATTATATTCCAACTTGGGGCGAATATATGCCTTATATAAAATAGCCAAATCAGAGGGGGTGAAATACTTCTTACATCTTTTAAGGAAACCTAGGGATTTCGCAACGTTCTTGGCGACGTCGAATATGTGGTCATTCCAACTAAGGTTGTTATTGACACACACACCGAGAATGAAAAGGGTTTCGGTTTCGTCGATGCAAGTGCCATTCATGGATGCAAGTGCCATTCATGGCTGGGTCAATCAGTTTTGCTTCAATGACAGAAGACAGCATTGCGTTTTAGAAGCCTTAAACTCCACTCTGTTTCGAGATCCCCATAATACAATGCTGTTAAGGTCAGATTTTAATGAGTTTGACATACGCTTCCGCTCCAATTCAACGTCCGAAGAGCGGAACCGAGAACGAATATGAGAAACTAAGGTTACTGTCATCAGCAAAGGAGTGGATTGGATTAGTTGTAGCAGACAGAAGATCATTAATGAAAAAAGAATGTCGGAGACAAAACAGAGCCCTGGGGAACCCCAGCGTTAGTTTTATGAACTGCGCACTTGAAGCCATCCAAAACAACTTGAATTGAACCAAATGCACGCATTTTCGACAAAAGAGCTTGGTGCCAAATTCCGTCAAATGCTTTTGAAATATCAAGCGCAACAATCTTGCTTTTCACCTAGAAGATGCAAGATGCATTTGATATGCCATCAAATCACCAGTGGACCGTTTGCTACGAAGACCGTATTGCCGGTCATTAAGAAGTTTTTGTGATTTCAAGATATTTCATAAACTGATAATTAATCAGCGTATCCATGACCTTAGAAAGAAGAGAAGTTAGTGCAATTGGACGATAGCTTGAGGGAGAAGAAGAATCGCCTTTTTTAGGGACGGGCTGGACAAATGCTATTTTCCATCTACTCGGAAAGAGACCTAAGGAGTAGGACCGATGAAAAAGCGTACACAATGGTTTTGCCAGCGCGGAAGAACACCTCTTCAGAACAATCGGAGATATTCCATCTGGACCAGCGGATTTGTGAATGTTTAGATATCGAAGTACTCTTTTGATTGCACGAGCGCGAACATTGCACGAGCGCGTCGGGACATTGCAGAATCAGGGAGCATGGAGCTAGCAGCGAAATGCGCTGCAAGTAGATTCGCTTTGTCTAGAGAGGTGACAGCTGGAATGTCATTGTAAACGAGTGTTGGGATGGAAGATGAGGCAGAATTTTTGACATTTTTGACGAAAGACCAAAAATTTTTACTACCCTTGGGACAATGTAGTATTTTCTGCCTCAGCTTTTGGTCGTATTGGAATTTGACACGGCGAATAAGAGCATTACAATCATTTCTGGTTTGTTTAAACTTTTTTTGGTTTGCCTGTGATGGGTTGGCCTTGTAGGGCCGAAAACATAACTCCTTTAACCTAACCGCCTCTTTACAGCTCGAGTCAAACCACGAGTTCTCCTTTGGTTTGATACTCTTAATATTGTAAGGGATAAAGGATCTCTTACCAGGGAGAATGGTGTTAGTTATCATATCAGCAGCAGTATCTAGGTTGTCATCGAGAAAGCACAAAGACCAGTTAAAACGACCGAAGAAGTTATTAAGGTCGTCCCAGTTGGCTTTCACGTACCGCCACACTGTTCTTTATAGAGTTATTTCCTTATTAGGTTGACTACCCAATAGGAACGTGGCTGATATGACGCAGTGGTCTGACGAGCATAGAGGAGACAGTACATTCACTGAGTACTTATCGGGATGGGAGGTAAGAAACAAACCCAGAGTGTTGGCGGAATGATTGTTAATGTCGGGTATCCGTGTAGGCTCGTTTACAAGTTACGTTAGGTTATTTAACGCGGCAAAGAACTCAACATACCTTCCTTCGGGTGTTGTCTGACCAGAATGTCGAAGCCACTTAAAATTGTGATTATTGGAATCGCCCGTACGATTTCATTATTAGGATTAAAGGAAACAATTCTTAAGAAGGAATCGGACAGAGCATCAAACTCATTACAAGTTAATGCACTGCCCAAGTAATGGCTTCTGTACACAAAACAGTAATGAATTGTTTGTCTACGGACGGTCAAATCTATCCACATGAAATTGAATTGGAACAGGTGTTGAGTTGTGTGAATATAAATGGCGAGGCCACGATGTGGAAAAAATAATGGCTCTAAGCGATAACCAGGGAGTTTAAAACCCGGATCGGGTTGACCTGTTACAGGATCTTTGCCTAATACCTGAGTTTCACTTAGAGCCAAAACAACTGGGCTGTAAGTACAGACATGGACGTATGCGGCAATGAGGTTTTTCCGCAGCCCACGAACATTGCAAATGTCGACACGGAAGTCACTCATCTACGCAAGACAATACAACTGCTTGGACACAATAAATAAACGACAAACACTAAGCTGGATTGTTGCGTGAAAATCCTCGCAAGAAACTATGCCTGTACATAGCACTGTGTGGTAAATCCAAGCAGAAAAAAATCATCAACAATCCGCTATACGCTCATGGCGGACCTGGTCTAACAGTTGTCTTCTTTGCGATCTAAAAGAAAATTTAGCGTGAAAGAAACTCTTCCGCGATTCTCTTGCAATCAACAGGTTTTCCAATAGCCTATAAAATCCTTTCGCGACTAAACTCGCAAAATCGAAGTTTATGTTTCTGGGATGTTTGGTGTTCTTTTCCGCTTTGCTCGCGAAGTTATAAATTCCTTCGTTATTCTCTTATCGATTCAGGCTCTCTTTGTCGCAGAACAGGTAAAGGATACAAGCCAGAATAGAGCGTAAGAAACAACTGAGAGCTCACCAACAAGGAAACCAATATCCAACAAATTCTCTTCTTGCAGATTTTATCGCCAAAAGTATAAAGGCCTCCTTAAAGACACTTGAACCGGACATTACGTCATTAAGAGAGGCTTTACAAAGTTTGAAATTAACATTAAAACAAACACCTTCCAGCCACGTCCTTATACCACTAACGATTTCCCTTTGCATAAAACTTATGCAAACGGTGGCTGGCGGACTCCACTCCAACTTCTGCTGAAACTCCATGGAAGCATTGCTAATGACAAACGAATGCAACGTCAGATGTTGAATAAAAGTCCGTCCCACAACTTTGTTTACTGCCAAGATAGCACCTCATAAAACCTTCGTCTCGCCATCTCGTGGCTTCTTCTCCGCCTAATTAACCTCGCGCCTTCTCAAGAACCACTCGGCTCGGCTTTATAAATTTTCATTATGGTCAATTTACATCATTGTCTAGTTTATAGCCGAGACACCCGGTTCCGTGGTTCTGATTGCGCCTCCTTAGGGGGGAACACCCTCTTGACTTTAACTAGCACACGCAAGAGGTAATGCAGCAAACATAATTTCGCGTCTATATGCGTCACTCAACATCGCACTACCGATAGCCGCATACGTAAGAGTGTCGGATTCAGATTATCTTGCTCCGCAAATCGGAGTATCTCGAGTCAATTGTTTAATTAGCCATGCGGCGGAGTCGTCGACTGTGCGCCATTAAGGTGCAGAAACATTCGCGGAATCTTTAATAAGCTTTCGAAGCGGAAATATTAGGCTCGTCTGCATCTAGATAAGACAGTGACGGAACAAAGTATCGATTGTCAAAACACAATCGATACCAAAATAGAATCAAGCCCAACCCGGTGTGTCTTCATTCTTCATCCGCACACACCCACGTATTTGGTTCATTGGAGTCGCACTGACTGATCGCGACTCCGAACCGGATTCGAGTCCGAGGCGGAAATGAGCCATATTGAGATTAAATTCGTGCGATATCAGATCAGCCGTGTGTGCGCCCGGATTATGGCTCACGAATGACAATTAGAAGACAGCACAGCACCCAGTGATTGAACCACAATATGACTGACACATGCGCGAATGATAAATTGAATCCCGCGTGGGGACAGGGGAGCGCTTAAAAGAACGACAACAAGTTATGAGTTTGTAATTAACTCCTGCTTCTCAGATCGAGCAGAGGAGAGTTCGATGACGCTTAAATATTCATGGAGCGCGACTATGATTAGTCGGAGAACTTGGAACGTCAACATCTGCTTTTGTGGGTCTAATGTGCCATTATAACCCGCAGATAAGATCTCGCCGCCGCAGCGAATTAGTGTCCTTGTGATTCTCTCTAGTAATTACCGGACTTCGATAAGCATCAGCCAGCTTCTATGGGCTTTGTTGCCCCATTGATGGCGGACATAGGCCGCTGACTTGGGTAATTAGTAGTTTTATTGTGTTTTATTGTAATCCGTATGAGCCTATAATTAATTATGCAAAATTGTAAGTTTGATTAACTAGACATCGTCGTCGTCGTTGTCGACGCTGGTCGGTCGATCGGTCGCCTATGGTCGCGGTTCCATGTTCGGAGCAATGTGATTTGCTTGCCAACTCATTCGCGGTGTGCGATGGCTCTCATAACAATTGCACAGCTAATGTGATTGATTATCTATAGTAGTTTGTCTTAATTGACAGTTTAACTTACTCTATTCGAACAGTAATTGATTAACCTTAAGATAGGGATTATATCGCCGACGAAAAACAATTCAATTATACCCGCGGGGCAAAGCGTGACTATTTCACTTGGCGGTTGACATTTGCAATTCAAATTGTTTAATCGGATGAGTATGAGTTAATAACTGTTAATTGCTATTTCAAAATTGTATGAAGGTATATAAATAATGACAAATACACATTGCCAGTTTTTGTTGAATGATAAAAGCTTCACGGGACACAGGTGATGTAGGCCATATTACATAGGAAAGACCTACAATGTCCGCTGACTTCCATCCGTCATAGATCATCAATTGTTAAAGCCCTAACATTGAGCCGAGAAGTTGGATACTAGATTGTCTATAGCAATTAGCTAGGGCCTTTTGTTGGTGATTGTGGAGTCTTTTGTAAAACAATGGAAAGGGTTGAAGGCGATTAGGGTTTGAAGTGTCATTGTGAGGCACCGATTCTCCATGATTTACCTTGTGCCACACACAGTTCATTATTTCCAGCAAGCTAATGAATGTTAAGGTGGTTTCCAAACTATAATTTAAAAAACATCGCTAGACCATCGCTGTTAAAAGTAATAAGGGCAAAGTCGTGTGATATGGCGCATCGGGGTAAATGGCGCAATTTCTCTTGCTCTTTTCCAGATTTCTTTGGGTCTTTGGGTAGACATACAGCAATAATCTTTTCAGTCCTCGCTTAGGATTCAAAGCGCTATAAACCGGGCAGTGCTGAGTAAAATTTCGTTTGCGTTATAAGAAGTGCCAAAGAACTTTCAGAAAGAAATCTTGAACAAAATTGTGTCCCCACCACTATCTCCGAAATAGAATCGGCCAAATGATTTGAAAAAAGTCATACACATCAGGAATTATTTGTAATTTTCGGGAAAACAATAGAAATTTTTGAATAGCTATTTAGTAGATTCTGAGATTTAGCTTAAAAACTTCGTAAATATTTCAAAAATATATTTTTCCAAATACTCTGGAATCTTAACGGTGGTCGTAACGACTATATCTAATGAAATTTGGCGTTTCTAACTAATAATTTCTTGAAACAGTTCCACATCTAGGAAACCATTTTACTATTTCAAAACTGCTATAGGTTTTTTTCGAATTTCAAACGACGGACTGCATCCGTTATTTATTAAAAAATTTTGCCTTATACCGTCGAAAATAGAGGGAAGAATATACGATTTCTTGGCATTTTTTACGATTTTTATAATATAACATACTAAATACCTAAAACAGCAATTTCGATTTTTTTAATTTTTTTCAATTATATTAATTTTAATGCATAGTTCGTAAGACAGTGAAATTATCACCTTAAACCCCTAAGACCTTTTAGAGATATGATCGTCTGTCCGTATGTATGCAGCTTTGAGGTTTTTAAAATTGAGCCAGGAAACTGAAACTTGCAGCTCAAATTTTGGTGGAGAGCAATATCGACCAGAAGCCTTCAATTAGACAAAAATTGGACCGCCCACTCTTTGACCACTATTGACCATGCCCACATTTAAATCTGAAATCTTTGAAAACCTGATTTCTCGGAAAATTCATTCTAAATTGAAAAAAAAAAATTATATTATAAATTATATGACAAACATTGAATATATTACCATTTGCTAGGTTTGTTGCATACAAAGCATTGAGCTCCGCGCGCCCTACTTTTAGGGGCGTTTTTGGGAAAAAAAACTGTTTTTTTAAGTATTAATATTCGCTTTTAACGCATTTAATAAAAGAGTTAATTGATTTTAGCTTTCAGCCTGCGCCCTTTTTTAGAGGCGTGGCCAATACATATAATTGACATTCAGTATATGAAACAGACCAAAAAATTTTAAATTTAGTTTTAATGGGTAAAGAGGGTCGGGTATTTAGAAGTTCGTTACGGACGAACTCTTGCACTTTACTTACTTGTTCTTTTTTCGCTTGATTAAATGGGCTCAAAACTTGATGTTCGAAACAGCAAATTTTAAACGTTTTTGATGCAGTTAGTTTCTGTTTTGAACGCTACATACTTAAGCCAAATTTGATCAAGATCTTCATAACCTTTAACCTTAACCGTTTTTGAGACAAATCTTCGAAGGTTTTAAATATTTTCAGTTTGCTTTTGTTTTGTATTAAATTTCAGCACTAAGACTATGCCCGACATTTTGTTAAATCATATTTTATGCCGTTTGGGAGATAAAGGAGGAGAAAAAGTTCTTTCACCTTTTTTATAGTTTTTTGAATCTCAAATCCAAAACGAAAAAAAAAATTAAATTCTTTTCAGTTCCCGGTAGACTTTTTTTCCAAAAACACAACTACCTGCGCTAGCGTTGGATATTTGTCTTGTCACATGAAGGGAACGTAAAAAAATTGTGGCCATGTTTAACAGTATTTATTTGATTTGATTCTTTTGAATTTCGTATTTTTTATTTACTAATAAAGCTATAAAAATATAGGACTAAGCCTAAGAAAAACTAAAAAATTACATCTTATATGAAAGAAAAGTGTCTACTTTTTGATTCTGAAATTAAATTACGAGGGTGCATTTCGTAGTTATCGTGCGTTTTTCTTATAATACACTCGCGAGGAAGGGATTAAGCTACCCTTTGAATTTGTGACATCTCATGGGCGGAAGAGGTGCCAATACACTCTTGTTTTGAAATCTCACATTTCTATTGGAGTTTGGCGAAACGACTGAATGTGCAGTTTTGCTTTAAAACTGAAAATAGCATTTAGAGTTAAGCTCTCTTTTTGAATCATCCTGGAAGATTACACGGAACTATTACGGCCAAAAAACTTTCCCCCTCCGAAAGAATGAACGGGAATAAAACTCTTGAGAACCCTTGGATGTTTGTTGGTAGATAGAACAAAGCAGCTTTTTTATTTCGTTTTTTAAAGAGGTTGCGAGAAACTTGGTTAGAAAAGACAATTTATAACATTTTCAACGCAGCTTGCTATTTTTTTCCGTACCTACGCTTTGTACTTTAACCAAATCCGAACAAGATTTTACCGTTGAGATACTAAAAGATTTTCAAAAATATTTTTGAAAATTCCTTTACGTTTTTGAGTTAAATTTCAAAAGGTTTCGAAGCTTTAAAATTTGCTATAATTTTCCTTAAAGTTTTGTAAAATTTCTAATACCTGCAACACCGGTGATGAGGGGGAGGAGGGCACAGGTTTTTATGCATTTTTTGCGATTTTTTTTCGAAAATGACATTTTTTACAAAACGCAGTATTAAAACTTTTTCTGAAAATTACGACTTAAGCGCTTGGTTAACTTTTAGTTGTTTTCTAGGTGTGTTCAACATTGGTTTTCTGCACTAAGCAGCGCAAAAGTTTTGGCGTCAAATACTTTAAAAAACGTCATCCATTTTCAACTCTACATTCCTGAAAAAAATTTTCAATATTTTAAGAAAATTGAATGTTATTTTAAAAAAATTGAAGAAAGGTATTTGCTTAACTTGAGCTTAAACTTAAGTTTATTAAACCGTTATTTGTTCTTAAAAAAAACTTCCCTCACAAGATTCTCTCACAAATTTCCGCAGTTTAAAAGCACACCAAATTTTGTCTTTCTAGAGCTTACCGTTCAGAAGTTATAACGCGATTGGACTGACGGTTGGACGGATGGACAACGTAGTGCTACCATACGAAGTCGTTTTTCCGTTTTGCTCAACTGGACAAAGGATAGACGAAACGAACATATTAAGCTTCTTACTTGTTTTAACCATGTGAGCAATTGAAACAGTATGCCAGTCACCTAAGCCTAAGCGGTTAGGTATCAGGCCTACCAATCACCGCAGACTGACGCGGCCTAAACTAAAACTCCACACAACTATAAGGAGTGTAGGTAAAAAGGCTTCAAATGATGTTTGAAAGTGCTTAAAGGAAGAAAAGCATTCGTTTTTGAAAGCATCGGTTTCTTTGCTACTTACATATGTATGTAGGTATCTTCCAACCCACTGAAGCAAAGTCTTAAGCCGTTAAGTATAAGCCGTTTCTCTCAGCCTTTTCTCTCAAGCCGTTTCTCTCAACATTTCAACTGTATTATAACCACAATTTCCCATCATCTATTATTATAGAACCCTTTCAATCCCCACAAAAACCAGTGTCATCACCACCTTTAATGGAACTCTTCTTGAATCGTTCATCCTATATGAGACTATCATACTTTGTCTCATTACAATTTACATTGTGACCCTGAAAACTAAAAAGATTGTCGGCCAACCTATTTAAACCCGTTTATACACACATCAGCTTTCCTTTTCACAACAGCCACTCCAAGTGAAAATTTATTGCTTTATTAATAAATTAATTTTTGATTGCCTCTGCTGTCCCGCTCACATCTAACATGGTGTTTCGCGTCGCATGATTGGATTATAACGTTTTAAATTGCCCCCAAACAACAACGGTCGGACAGGAATAAAAAAAATAGCTTTTTTGTCTTTTTCGAAATCTCTCCGAGCCCAGCTATCACCGCATCAGCGCCATAACTCATCTGCCTAATAAAAGACGCCAAGCCAGCCATCGCCCACACGCCAGCGATCAACTCTGTTTTGGATTTATGATTTCTGAAAAAATAAAAAAATATGAAAATTAAATACACACACTCGTGGCCCTCGGCCTGGTATAAGTTCCTTGCCGCTTGCCGACTTACAGAAGTCACAGTTTATAGATGAATAGATACATAGGCTCTTCTCTGCCTCGCCATACAATAGAAGACGCAACCATGCCATTCCATTAGAACCGATTAATACCGCGTCGATATGTGCGGTGTGTCGCAAAGTAATTTATATCCCTAGAAACCAAATTCCCGATTCGCCTTGTCCGCACACAATTTGACATTTGACAATGTATTCTCCATTCCGGGATGGGATTTCAAATTTATGGCATCCCCCCGCATCGAAATGGGGTTTGCAACGCGATCAAAACGAAGGCAAAGTGCCAATTAAGCTTCATTTCGAAATGCGCGCTCGTGTGAGAAAAAAAAAAAAAAACAAAAGTCGTTCATCGTTCAAGGATGCATATGCGCACCCGCCAGGAGGCGAATGATAATAATAATTATTTTAATAATCCCCGGCATCAATTTTTATTCTCACCTGACGCGCCAACAAAATGAATCACCGCGCATCGCGGTCGTGCAGTCGTCGTCCCGCAACGACTTTTTGGTGTGACTCCCTGCTGTGCCTTATGCCGCTTAATCTCTGGGCTGGATCTCATCGGAAATCACTTAGATCCCAATAAATAACCTAATCACCTTGGAACCTGTTTTTGGAGGTGATACAGCGAGGAAGCTCGCAACACTGAGACAACATCCAGCCATGAGGACCCAACGGAACTAGTTTTGCCAGGAGGAAATGGTATATAAGCTCCGCATGATGCCTGGACAACGATGCGGGATGTCTCTCTCTCTGGAGTGACCAAAAGTGGGAATGTGTCCAGGCGAACATTAATTGCTTGTTACTTAAAAACTAATCCGTGCCACAAATTAAGACGTTACACGTCGTCTTGGCCGCTGGCCTGAGCGTGTCGTGCCGTGGTAGCTTTGGGCTGGTGTCACATACTGATTTCTACGATATACCTTATACGAGATTGTGCGAGGAGTTCACGCTTTGCACTCGTGCAGAGCCTTGCGGGAGGATACTCACTTGGCGGAAATTGATGTGAACACGAAGAGGCTCTCGTTGTCGAGGGAGGATAATGCACTGGAAAAAATCACTAACAGGAGTTCCCAGGCCATGAAAAGTCGCGCAGAATGAATCCCCAGAAAAGTAAATCTTTTTAGAAAAATTTGCTATCTTACCGAAATTCCGCTTCTCGAAATTCTGACAAAGCAATTTTACAATACGATATTGGAGCCGGGGGCTTACAGCCAGCTGGTTTCTATTCTTACCTTTACTGTACTTTTAAAAAAGTGTAATGTGGTGACAAAATTTGTCAATTTTAAGAACATGAATTGTGTTCCAACCTTGAGCCGAGCAAAAACTGAGCATCGACTCACTCACTGTAGGACCACCCCCACTATTCACCTATCCTTCCAGTCAGCTTACCACAAACTGACATTCGAAATTCGAATTTAGCTATCGAATTTCTCCTCCAGTAGAAAATTAACAAAAGAGAAATTTCGAGAACTTGGTTCATTTCGTATAAATAGGCGGATAGCTGATTCTGGCAGATACAGTAAGGTTTGAAACGCATGCAGTAAATATCGAATGGGAAAGTAAAACGCAGTTAAATCAAATTAAAGTGTCGAATTCGAAAAAAATGCGGCGAAGTTGAATAATGGCTTTTTCACAACAAGAGCGAGAGCGCGAGTGAGTCTCGGGCGAGTTGTCAAATGAATTTCAATCAATGGCAATGTATGGGGTGGTTCACAATACCGGCGTTATCGCTCTCTCGCACTCCGACTTCTTCGAAAAAATTTTAAAATCTCGCCGCGGTCGAAGATTATAATGTTTTTCACTGTTGTGAGTTGTCATACGCTGAATAGACGCTTTTTTGGTAGCCAATAGTTGTTGTGAAGAATACACCATACATGCATTATTAAGTTAAGTTACAAAATTAAGTTACAAAATTATGCAAAATGTGTTATGGTTTCCAGTAAAACAATCGTCGCGGGTTCTCCCTCTGATTGTGTATTAACAAACGATTTTTGTAGTCTCGCGTTAACGCTCTGGCTAGACTCTGTAGCGCATGTTGGGAAGCAGCCGTAATTATCTTTTGAACTTAAAGAAATTAAGCATTAGTAATAATTACTTTATTTATATTGTTATGTGGCGACAAGAAATAAAACAACATGCAGGAGTCGCTGAAAGCACCCATAGATTCACTCTACGAACACACCCGCTCGATTCACTAAACGAACATACCCAAATGTCATTCCAGTCATCTGACAGCAGACTGCCGTCCGAAGTTCGAATTCGATATCGAACTTCCCCTCCATGGAATTTAATGGAAAAGTACCAATGGAAAGTTACCATCGTCGAACCGTCGAGAACATGGTGAATTTGTATAAATACTCGGATGACAGGCTCGGACGGGACAGTTTTATTTTAAACGTTGACTTGTAAAAATCGGTTATAGAGTAAAAAGTGATTCAATTGAAATAAAGTGTTAAATTCTAAGTAGTAAAGTTGAATAACAGTGTGATTTGAGTTTAAAGAAGTTTGTTTGATAAATAAAGTGTTTCATTGTGAAAGTTTTATTCGACGAACCCCGGGCGAGAATATTACAATATTATATCGTAGTGAGATATAAAGTAAAAACTAAAACTTTAATCCACGAGCCCAGCAGGAAATAATATGTAGAAGCTTTAAAAGCGGGGTGTTCTACTAAGAAAATTATCTGTCAAGTTTTAGAAAAAGAGGATTTTAAAAACTACATTTTTTTGCCAGACTATATACAGATTTTTGAAAGCGAAATAACGACCCGCTACCGAAAATCTTTGCACTTCGTGACGCTTTAATAGCCCGGAAATGGCGATCTGTCAAGGTGCAAACTAGAGAGCCTATATCAGGGTGAGAGACTCCAAACTACATGGAGAAGCACATGCTCTACATTGAGATTCTTACGAAAACTAGTAACTAGTTTCTAACCAAGAAAAACTGGCACTTAAAGCGGCCATCGCGCGACCATGCATAACCATGCATATGCTGTGTGCGTTTTAGGTGTTATTCCGCGCTTGGATTAGACCCGAAATGATAAGTCAATACCGAGCGTCGTATTGAGAGGCGTCTGAACACAATTAATACTATTGGGTCACTACCTGTTTCACATCTGTGTATGCAATACGTAACCCGAAAATGCCCCACGTTGGGCGCCAGTATGTATCGTCAGCCACTGATGTACGAGAAATTGTATACGGTCAGCATTTGATGTACCACAAGGACTTAAGTAAAAATAAGCGAAAACACGATGGGAAACTGGCGAAAACTGCAACGACGATAGAGATAATCCACGCGGCTTAGTTTTGTCTTTACGTTTCTAAGATAGCCCGATGACTTCAGGATTTTTCTGTGATCACTTCCTAACTTCCATTTTCGGTGCATGAGGATAGGAGCAAAAAAATCTAAGATTTTTTCCCAAATTTGGTTTTTATACACAACCCAGGGTATATAACGTTTGTTGTATAGATTGTAACGCAGTGAGATAATCACCGTAGACACCTAAGAGCTTTTAGAGATATGAACGCGACAGACAGGAGAATCGATTAAGCCATTTCACATTTTCTTTTAAAATGCCTTTTGGTCAAGTTCGAAAAGGTGTAGGACTCAAATTTTGGTACTGAGCAATATTGGCCCAAAATCCACAATAATGACTGTGTCCGCTTTTGACATGTTAGATCTTTAAAAACCCGATTTCTCGGAAAGTTCACTCGAAAAAAAAAATGTATGATAAATATAAAAGATTTTAAATGTAAAGGAAGAATGGCAGCTGTTTTTATTGGCAGTCATTCCGCAAGAAATGTTTGTGGAGTGAAGCGGCTTGGTGTGCCAGCTGGCGTTGAGAAAAGAACTGCGTGGTTTAAGACTCCTGGAGTTCAAGAAGCCATCAGGGAGCTTATATTGTGTGGAATCAATGTGGGAACTCTATTTCTCGAGCACGGCACACTGAGACGCGAAGAACTTCCAATATGGCGGTCAGAACAGTCAAAGAACAGGAAAAAGTTGGGCAAGAGGTTGGAGCACGATTAGACATTTTGGCAGACTTCTCAAGTGGTTCAAGGGGTTAAATCCAAGGACGGTACACTTCTTTCCAACGAGAACGATGGCAATCCCATCGCTGACGAGATTAGGGCGGAGAGTAGTCCCACATTAAACGAAGTCACTGAAGTGATTAAATCGCTAAAAGTGGGTAAGTCTGCTGGAGTTGATGAAATCCGGCCAGAAAAGTTCAATGCAATGGGTGCAAAAGAGGTTAAATGGCTAACAAGCGCCATTTAGGTGGCCTTGGAAAACGGGAAAGCACCTACCGATTGGCAACAGGAATTATTCTGCCCATTTTCGAAAAAGGGAACAGGAGAGATTGTGCCAACTATAGGGGCGAAGGGTATGCGCGAAGCTGTTGTAAGGGCGTTCCAGAGCTGTCGTCGAGCCTTTATTGCACGAATAGCAAGAGGCAAGCAGCTTTTTACTCTGAAGGTTACACTTTGAGAAGTTTTGCGAATAGGCCAAACGGGTCTTAACGTGTTTTAGAGATTGAAAAAGGCCTAAGACCCGGGTCTTTTCGGGATAAAGTCTGGAGAGTTTTCCGGAACTATGCATTGAGTGGGCCTCTTCTAAGAGCCATTCAGTGTTTGTATGGGAACTTTCGAAGCTGTGTTCGGATAAATGGCGTCAAATCCCAGCCCTCTCCTTTTTATAGCATATATATCGACTGAATGGTCAACCGCAGTCTTGGTGAGGAATCTTTCGAAATGGCTGGCGTCAGAATAAGACATCTGATTTTCGCAGATGATTAAGCTATCCTGGCATGGTCTGTGGAGGAGATTTTCACCGAGCACTGGATGGCTTTGCGGCCATATGTCGTGAGGCTGGGTTAAAGGCAAACGTAAGCAAATCCGAAATGATGGTTGTTTCCGGAACTCCTGTTCAGTGTACCCTGCATATAAATTGCGTCCCATTGAAATCGATAGAGAAGTTCAAGTATCTGGAGGTCTTTTTCACGAAAGATGGAAGGAGTGATCCTACGAGCTATATTTTGTAGAACTCGCCAATCTGAAGCAATAGCAAAGGAACTGTGCCAGCCGGTCATCAGGAAAACTAAGCTTGGAGTAAAAGCAAAGATCTCAGTTTTTAATTCAGTGTTCGTTCCGACCCTCATCTATGGTCATGAAATTTGGGTAATGACCGAAAGAATTAGATCGCGGGTACAAGCTGCCGAAATGAGATTTCTAAGGAGCGTTGCTGGGTGTTATGCTTAGGGATAGACTGCGAAACATCAGTATTCGTGGGCATCCTAATGTAGAGCAGCTACTTCTCCAAGTGGAGCGATCAATTCTTCGGACACGTTGTTCGCATGCCCCCCGACAGACTTCCTAGACAGGTTATGTTAGCCGAGATACGGGCACGTGGCTCGCCTGGTAGGCCAAGAAACAGGTGGTGGGATCAGGTTAAGAACATCTCCGAGATCCGTCTGACGATCGCGCTAGGGTCACTTGAGTTGGTGGCGGAGAATCGGGAACGATGGAAGGATCATTTAACCTTATTGATCGCTTATTGACCGCTTTTTTAAGAATAAGCGGTCACCTAAAATGATGATGATGAAAATTAAAGATATTACTATTTGCTAAATTTACTCAATACAAAGTTTTGAGCTCCACCCACTTTTGGGGGGCGTTTTTAGGAGAAATCGGTTTTTTCCGAAATAATTTTCGCTTGCAGCGCATTGATTCTCACGATATTGCAGTTAATTGATTCTAATTTTTAGCCCATGACCATATTTGGAGACGTGGCCAATACAAATAGGATATGAATTTGGTTGAAAAAGCTTTTAGATTTGGTGTTACACGGTACATAGGTTCGGCTATATAGAAGTTTGTTACAGCCGAATTCTTGCACTTACTCAGTTGCTTTAACTAAAAAAAATTATTGTATCAGCCTAAGGCGAAGCTTTCTTTTTTAGGTCAAAGCCCGTCATAAAGGGTTTATGATTTATCAAAATACGTAACTAAGCAACTCTCTTACTCTAAGGGGAGAAAAGTAACTTCGACGACAGAATAGGGAACCTGAAACACCAAAGTTTATCCCCGCAAGTGTTATGCCTTTACGGAGAGAAATAATTTTATAACTAGCAAGAGGAAGCTTAAACCGTTTAAAATAACATTTGACACAGACTTGAATGTTGCCCATTTTTTCATGTCGGAGGAAAAGGAAGAGAAGAGGATATTTGGTGCGTTTATATGCAGTGGTTGAAGCGAGCTTCAAGCCAGGCTCGCCCTCATTTATACCTGTTTACCTGTTTGAGGTTGAAGCTGGCTTGAAGTCGCTTGAACTCTGCGACAACAAAACGACAACGAGTTCATTATACAGAAAAGGTGTGCTTTATTCATACATAGGCTTGTTTCTTTAGATGCTTCTACATGCAGCCTTGAAGTCGATGAATGATGGTGAGTATTGATTAGAATCTCTGAGAAAATTTCATTGACGGAATACTTTTCTGACCTAAACCTTTGCATGCGAACTAAAGAATTCAAAATAGATTTTTAATGGATCCTACGTTTACTAGAAACCTTATTTTGTCAAAATCTGGAAATTTCTATTTCTTTCCGTGTAGCTCCAGTGAAGTCCACCTAGTCCAATGCATATCTGAAATGAATGTCGCTTGTATATTAGCCAACCCGCAATAGATCCCACTTGAATATCGTTTTACTATGCGCCCACAGAGTTGCCAGTGCGCCAGGTTGTAAGCGATTATGAAAAACGCACACATTTCCCATTCCTACACACCCGAAGTTGAAGGAAAACACAAATTGTTTGCGCGCGTAATTAATTGATTATAAATAGTGTTGCTTGTCCCGAAAGGATTATGTTTCACTTAACGATCGAGTAATAACGCTCCTATCAGGGACTCCTGCCTGCTGTCCAAACGATATACCTAAGTGGCTCTCGCGATCCTAGCAGCGCCTCCTATATGCCCGCCATATAATATCGATATTGCGTGTTATGCGAGTGTTTATGGTGATTTAGTCAAAGCGTATGGCTCATAAAATTTTTTGATAGCTAAATTTTGTAAATGTCCCACACCTCGGCATCGATCGGGGTGCAAGGTATCCAGTTTGAGATCTCGGCTGATCATGATCGTGATCACGGCGCGTCGGACGCGAATTATGGCATCGATGATATGGGAATATTGGCCAAACAAAAAAATATCGAATTTCAGCGGCTCTGGTAATATATTCAAGTGTTTACGGGCGGACTATATTTTTACTACTCCCTGTCGTGATAAATTAACCAAAACGACCGGAGAATATCCGCTGGCCATAATAATCCGTCGCCGTATAAGGTCACCGCGTCACATATATCGGCCAGCGAGATGCGCGAATTATGAATGACATCAATTTATTTTTATTGGGGATATTTAGACTTCATTATATGGGCTTGCGAGATGAATTCCGCATTATAATGTCTTTGTGTTGTTTAATGGGAAATTTATTAAATTTAATATAAGCTCAGCACACCTCTTCGGGGAATTTTCCTTTATTGGACAGCTCAACAGTCAATAGACTTCAAATGGGATAAGTTTAGGATTTTATTGCCGCATAAAGTTGATGGTTATTTGGTAATTTGCATGGTTTGGTAGGTACACGTGTTGTTTCTATTGGGGTTTGCCCTGTATTTCACCTCAAGTGTGTCTGTTTTTAAAAACTTACTCAAGAAAATTGCTTTTCCAGCAATTACTCGCCCAATTTGTGTTGTGATGGGCCTTTCAACCACTTGTGGTGCAAACAAAAACATTTCTATCCGACACGGAGCTACTGAATCAACAAACCATCGCCTCAGTCTAAAACGTGCCTAATTGGAAAATAACCATATTATGGACAGTGGTCCACCTTTGTTAGGACGAGGCCCTCTTGAGACGTCCAGACAGTGCGCTTATAGCAATGATGCCAATCTGGATCAGGAAGCCGTCATTTGGAAATTTCCAAAATATCGACACAAGTCGTTCCGGCCGCAATTATAACCCCTACTCATCCAATTAATTGATTCGTCGTTTTTGGGTCCGAAAAAAAATTGGAAGTGGATAATTGCCACACATCATCATTTCCCAAATGTCTTGGGTATATAGGAGGCCTGTAGTACCTGATCTGGCCAAGCTCAACGATCCCACCATATGTACGAAATTGTTGTTTGTCCCATTGTCCAGTGTTTATTTTATCTGCATCTCTAAGTACGCAATGGAGGTGTATAGAGGTGCACACGCAGGTACATATAACGTCCTTAGTGTCCTTTCTTTGTTTTGCTTTTTGGGCTTGTCAACTCATTCCGGGAATTAGTTGTCCTCCGCATGTGTTCAACCTGTTGTGTGAAATGTTGATGAGATCTTTTTGGCCCTCTGATGTACAGGCCATCAGCAACTCATGCTGGGGTGTCCTTTTTTATGCGTTTTCTGTTACACGTTAATCGATGATTTAAATTATTTAGGGAGGGTGTTGTCGCTGACAATAGGTAACTGTCAAAATATATTTAACAGGTGATTAATCGACGAGCGTAGCGATTGTTTTCAGGGAAATTTAATACTTTTTTTATGGGGAAAACATCCTGAATTCAAAATTAGAGAGAATTTTCGTTTCTAGAGAAAGTCATCATAGGAAGACCATAAGAAACAGCTGCTTTTGTAGCTGGTCCACTTTTCCCTGAGCAAAAAGCTGGGATACCGCAAAATCTACGTGTTTGATAGTTCTTGCACATTTGGGTCCTTAACTCACTGAAACATCAGTTTCAAGTATATCTGCAGTGTTTTAAAGAATATTTTTTAAATCGAGAAACTAGAAATGGATGCCTTGCCTAGGCTAAAAGGTCTGAGAGCTGAAACTTGCGGTGTAGATTAAGATTGGTCATCATTTCGTACAGGCGAAGTACTACTACTTCTATAAGGCCTTATAGCAGCTTCCGTACTTCAGTCTAGAATGTGAACTACCTCTATAAGGCCGTATAGAAGTTTCGGAATCACTATACCTGTAGCAGGCATTATGTTACAAGCTTAACCGAAGCAGATACTTCTATAAGGTTTCTTTCTGCAGAGCTTAACCGAAACTGTTGCTTGTATAAAGTTTTCCATTGCAAGCCCTACCGAAACTGTTGAAACCAGCTTCCTGTTGCAAGCCTTACCGAAACTGTTGCTTGTATATGGCTTCGTGTGACATGCTTTGCAGAAGAAGTTACTTGTATATGGTTTCCTATTGCAGGCTCAACCGAAACTGTTGCTTTCATAGACTTTCCTGCTGCAAGCCTTAGCGAAACTGTAACTTGTATAAGATTTCTTATTGCATGACTTATAGAGACTGTTACTCTAATGTAGAGTTCTGTTGCAATGTTTCTGTTGCAAACGTAACAGAAAATGTTACTTGTATAATGCTTCCTGTTGCAAGCTTCGCAGAAGCTGTTACTCGTAAAAAGCTTTCTGTTGCAAGCCTTATCGAAACTGTTACTTGTATAAGGCCTCCGGCTGCAGTCATAACAAAAACTGTTGCTTGTATAAAGTTTCCTATTGAATGCTTTACCGAAACTGTAGATTGAATGTTGTTTTCTGTCGTAATATTCCTGTTTCAAGTATAACAGAAACTGTTACTTGTATAAGGCCTCCTCTTGTAGTCACTACCGAAACTGTTGCTTGTATAAGGCTTCCTATTGCAGGCCTTATAGAGGCTATTACCTCTATAAGGCTTCCTGTTGCAAGCTTTATAGAGGCTGTTACTTGTATAAGGCTTCTTGTTGCAGGCCTTATAGAGGCTATTTCTTGTATAAGGTCTTGCAGATTGCTGTTGCAGGTTTTATAGAGGCTATTACTTGTATAAGGCTTCCAGTTGCAGCTCTTATAGAGGCTCTTACTTGTATAAGGCTTCCCTTTGCAGGCTTTATAGAGGCTATTGCTTGTATAAGGCTTCCTGTTGCAGGCCTTATAGAGGCTATTACTTCTATAAGGCTTCCTGTTGCAGGCCTTATAGAGGCTATTACTTCGATAAGGCTTTCTGTTGCAGGCCTTATAGAGGCTGTTACTTCTATAAGGCTTCCTGTTGCAGGCCTTATAGAGGCTTTTGCTTGTATAAGGCTTCCTTCTGCAGGCCTTATAGAGGCTATTACTTCTGTAAGGCTTCATTCTGCAGGCTTTATAGAGGCTATTACTTGTATAAGACTTTCTCTTGCAGGTCTTATAGAGGCTGTTACTAAATTTGTAGCCAGTGGCAACATGGCCAAAATGCCATCAGAGATGTCGCGTCTGAAGCGCTGGGTTTCACACAAGGTCACCACAACGAAACCAGCTTAGCCGGAAGCATACAACGCGGCGCTGCACAGAAGGACAACAGCTGCCCGCGAGCTCTACCAGCAGTAGAGGAGAGAGGAACACCGGAAGCAAAAAAAGAGAGCACGACAAGCGCGCAGTTGAATGGATGGAGAGATGCTACAACGAATGAGAACGAATGTACAAGAGATCTTGCCAAGGATCTGTAAAATCTGGTATATAATCTGAACTGGGTTCCATGCTGGGTCGACACCCGGATACAAAAAAAAAAAACGAATGGTGTCAAAATTTCATCTGAGGCTAGTGGAATCGTGTTTGATTCTCGGGACCGGGTCAAGCTACTAATTTCTAATAGGAGCTACAAAAAATCTAAAATTTACTCGCCAGGTCCCCTGTTCAGCCGTTGTAGTGTGCTCGCGAGTTTCAGACAGCAGCACGAAAAATCGTGTTTTTCTCGGAACCGGGTCAACCCTCACATAAGCAGACTACATTGACAAAATCAGTAGAATATATTGAGATATGAGTGAAGCCTTCGTGAGAATTGGGACGGAACCGGGCTTAGCAGTCAACGAGGGCAAAACCAAGTAAATGCTGTCATCAAGAAGAGACACCCAACACCGACGTCTTGGGCAGAACAATACCATCGACAGCTATAACTTTGAGGTAGTTAGGGACTTTGTATTCCTGGGTAGGGTTCCGCTATATACATTCAGGCATCAAACGAAGGATAACTCTTGCTAATCGCTGTTTCTTTGGGCGAAGAAGGCCCTCGTCATACCTAGCCCTGCTTCACGGTGCAGAAGCATGAACCTTGTCAAAGGCGCATGAAAGCGCTTAAGGCTGCTTCGAGAGAAAAATTCTTCGACCAATTTATGGTCCCGTGTGTATAAACTTAGAGTGAAGGAGACTAACATCGAACTGTTCGGGCTGTTCAGCGACACTGACCTATCCAGAAGAGTCAAAATACAATGACTACGATGGCTGGGTCATCTGGAGCGGATGGACACCAACCCTCCGGCCCGAAAAATCTTCCAATCTATCCCTCAGGTTCGGTGCAGTAGAGGAGCACCGACACTCAGGTGGCATACACAATTAAAAAGGGACCCCAGCCAAGTTCGCGTGCATAACTGGAAATGGCTAGCTGGAGACAAAAGATGGTTGGCTGGCGAAGCTTGTTGGCTGAGGCCTAGGTCCACCCCGGCTTTTAAGATTACCTTAAGTAAGTAACCAATAAGTTTGTAATATAAAAACTCCAGCGCACTTTTCACTCCGTTCGAGCATCTTCCTCGTCTTCGTTTTTGGGTTTTATTCTAGCAACGCATCTCGTATGATTTCTTATCGTTAGCCACCACGAGAACCTATCGCGCAAGCCGTTTTTCTGCAGGTGTACTTCTTCGTTCAATTCTTAGGGTTAACATTTAACGGAAAACCTTCATCTTGTCGCCCTGCAGGGAAACATAGTTGCCCAAGTTGCGCCTAAAGCTAAGGTTTTTTTTTTCAAGCCAGCCAAACCTGTGGTACTGTCTTCAAGAATATTGCTGTAATCGATGCCGAATCTCAAATAATCCTTATCCTTCTTTAGTCCTTTGCGACGTAGAATTTGCTTCCTCCTTGACGGTAACAGCAGCAGCTTTATGAGGCCCCTTAGCCTTAAGAAAAAGAGTTTGGGTAATGATTGAAAGAATTAGATCGTGGGTACAAGCTGCCGAAATGAGATTTCTCAGGTGCGCTGCTGGTGTTGCTCTTAGGGATAGAGTAAAAAACTTCACAGGCCATGCTTGTCGTTGTGCGAGCGCATCGCCCCTTATATGGATCAGGTAAAAAATGAAATGTCTCCGAGTCCCGCGTCGAGATCGCGCCTGTAGTGTCTTGAGTTGGTGGTGGATGATCGAAAACGATGGAAGAACCATTTAGCTGCCCTCGCTCCGTGACCCTCTCAAGCTGCACAAGAAATTGATGGTGAACACCCTTAGCTGTATGATTGTCACTCAAATCCATCAAAAGCTTAAAGTCAATTGCCGAGAAAAGTATTTTAATGAATAAATGGACCAAAGTTTTATCTCAAGGCTTACTGCTTTCAAAGTATGGTGTTTTGGTTACACTTATAAGAGCCTTAAGATTGCCGGAACCCTCATATTCCAAAGAGAAGAATTACAAGAGGAGTGCCGCATCAAAAGCATTTTTTACTTTCTTTATCCTTGAGGTGTCCTTTAGCATTGTATTGGAGTTCTTCATTAACAGACATCATGGGTGTAGAAAAGCCTTCGACTTATGGCTTTACCTCAACATTACAATTTACAGCTCCTTAAATTAAATGTCATGTCGTGGATTGAAAGTAATAGCCACCGGCTATTGTAAAAGTTTTGGCACATGTGTGCATATGGGACAATTCGACTCTAAAACGTCTAGTGAGTCGCTTAATAGTAATCTCTGCATTTGTTTGTACAAATACAGAAAATTGTATAAAAATGCCAAAAATTTTTCGTTTTACCTTATGTATAGCCTGACGAATAAAGCGTTTCTTAGGTACGTATGGGAGATCCAGCCCCGGCCATTCGTCAAATGATCAATTAACAGATAGTAAATCCTCTCGAAATGGACAACACAAAAGTCTCGCCCCGGATAATCCCTTCGAATAAAGGCTGCAACAACATTCCTGCCCAATTCGACAAGCGTTCATCGCATTCAGCGCATTTATGTTTCCCCCAGAGGCCGGCCGCCACAGCCCCAGGCAGATTTCTTTGCACACCCATCACCTTCCACCATTCCAGAGATCATCCCGAATTTTAAATTTAAAACGGATTAACCCAAAGCAAAACAGATTCAACGACAATTTGTTAAGGGAATTCCTCTTTACGTCGTCAGTCGGTCGTCGTGTCGTTCACGTGAGAGCCGCAAAAAGAAAAACCACTTTGGACGTCCCCCCAGCCTCCGCCAAGGAAGAAGAGTAGCTATATGGCCCGGTTGACTGTCATTGTCATTCGCGTCATCTCGGGCTAACATCGTCACCATTATTCTGTTGGAAAGGGCAACGTCGCGTCGTCGCAGACACAGCGACTATAGCTACGATGCCCCAATCGAGCTGTTGCATATACCTACTCGTCGCATAATAGAAGCCCACCAAAGGGACTTACCGACCGGCCAAGCCTTGTTAAACAAAAGATTAACTTCGCCTGGTGTCGTGCGTGATCCACTTTTACGGCAGCACATCGCGGCGCGTACGGCATCGATCTGCTGGGCTCTGGCAGTGGCAGAGCACCACACTTCCAGGCTAACGAGCCCGAAACGAATTCCCGCGTATACAACACCGTACACGGCCAACAAGTAGCAACCTTGTCACCGCGTCACCGCATCATCGCATCGCCGCTGATGCAGCCGCGAATGGAGTGCACACTGTCCGGCGTATTCAATTCATGTCATGTTTTTGTCGGTTTATGGAGTCCTAATCGGCGATTCCATCAAGAAGCTCACAGCATCAGCCAGCAGCCAAACAAGCCGGCCGGCCGGAGTGCTAACAAAGTTTTTGAGAAATTAAATCGGTGGAAAAATGCTCGGATTAAGATATTTAGATTGCCCTTCGCCACTCCACCTTACACCCGGTGTGCGGACTGTGGACCGTTGCCAAAGATGTCCCCCGAAAAGGTGTGAAACAGTGAAAGACACTCGGATGCGCAAAGGTACGCAGAAAATTCGCACCTCACCCATATAGGTGTGAGATTGTAAAGAAGACGTCGGCCTCGCTCGTCGGCCGGTCGCAAGCACGAGGGGTGACCGAGCACGAAGACAGAAAGATATCCAGTTCGAGCTCAATCTTGGAGACACATTCCTCCTCCTCCGTCCAACACCCGAGGCACACATGCAATCTCATACATATGTTGGGGGGGAATTTAGAACCATTTTACCATATACGCACAGGTAACGAGTGTATCAGGGGCCTTGGCCTGTCGTCCGGAATAGAGTCTTTTGGCCAAAGCCAGCCATATCGCAAAAAGGTGTGAATTGGTGAATTGTGGAAGTGGAATACATTTCTGTGTACACACGCTTCGAATATGGGCATCGAGGGACTTTCGAATCTGAATAAATGAGTGAGTTGTGCAACCGTAAACAACTTGGGTCCACCATTACATTTAATAAATCGAAGGTGACCATCGGATATGGGCTGATTAGGTGTTGGACTTTTGGGGCGGATCCGGTCGCATTGGAATTGGAAGTTATTAAATTAAAATGCTCTGCTGGGGCACCTTATACAGGAAAATTGTTTTTGCATTGAATTTTGGATAAAAGGATTTGAGTGCTGTTTTCGAAATCGGACCTAACACCAAACGCTGGAGCTGGATCGGAGACCCCGAAGCATAACGAGAAACTTTTAATATTTGATGCAAACTAGACATTTAATAAATCCTCTCGATTCATACGTTTCCAAAAAACTAATTTTTAACTTCTGTAATTAGCTTAACGCAAAGGAACACAAAAGGACAAAATTTCAGTCTAGGGTCTAAGAAAATCAAGGAAAAATGCAATACAAAAAAACATTTCCCCCCAGGCGGGTGATATGGTACATCCAATCTTGTAATTGCTACCTAACCTTTGGCAGCAAAGCATTGCAACTTACTTATTTGCTTAAGGTGACGCTGAACTTAGTCGGAAGGCTAAATGCAGCAAATCCTGTTTGGGTTCCAGGTCACACTGGTATCCAGGAAAATGAGATCTCTGATGAGCTTGCCAGACTTGGCTCAGAAGAGGTTTTCTCAGGACCCGAACCTGCTTTAGGCCTGCCTGTATCTGTTGTCACGTCTGCCATTGATACTTGGGTTTCTCGTGAGCATAGGGCTCGTTGGCGTGACTGCGATGGGTGCAGACAGACTAAACGACTACGCCCGGATATCTGCGAGGGGTCAGCGTCTTCTCTTCTGTCTCTCAGGAGAATCGATTGCAGACTTCTTGCAGGCGTCCTTACGGGCCACCAAGCTCTCGCCAAGCACTTGAATGTGCTAGGCTTGAGCGAAACCACCACCTGACCTGTCCTGCCTGTGGAGAGGACGACGATACAGCGGAACATTTCCTATAGTTGTCCTGTCTTTGCTTGCATCAGGTGGCGGATCTTTGGGGCTGACGTCGTGGTAAGTGCCGAACACCTAAGCTCTTCATCACTGAAGCTCCTTCTAGTTTTTCTTCGAAAGACGGGTAAACTAAAAACATTAAAGTAAGGTGTCCGCGTGGTAGTACAATGGCCCAGTAGTTGTGTCTGAGTGCTCCATCGGATAGTAGCAACCTCCAACAAAAACGTAAACGTAAAACGTAGTTGTGTCTGAGTGCTCCATCGGATAGTAGCAACCTCCGACAAATGAAAATAAGGTGACGCTACAGTCCGGGGCTGACCTGGCAACTATGAACCATTATTTCTACCATAATTGTATTCCTTCCCGGCATGATGCCTATCTCCGCAAAGGGTCCACGCAGGCTTTCGCGGAAGCGTGTTACTGCCCCTTTTGCCAAACTCCAAAGAACGGCTTGTCTTGGGTGCACCAGGGGCTTTTACGTCGGGCTCTGCTCCAAATACTCTGGTGAGCGTCACTACGCTGAAGATCGCATCTGTGGCTAAAAGAGGGTTGATTTCTGGTACCACTGGAATTCTAAAGAAATTATGCGAGAATTGTCCTTCGACCCTTATCTTATGGATATGACCCCACCCAAAAATCCCGAAACAACTACTAATACATCGATTTCCATTTCCTCACGCAATGGAATGGCTTCGGTCAGACACTGAGCCTGGGAGAGATTTTCGCTATCCTATAATGGCAATGCGCTATTTTGTGACTAACAGGTGGAGGGCGACAAGCATATGCGTTTGCATTGACGCCAAGCCGCTCTTAAAGCGTTAGCTCAACCTCTTAGATAGCTCGTCGAAGATAGTGCTGCCTCAAACTTAAGCATTCGTTGAACTAGACCATCGAACTCGCCGTGAAGAGACACATTCCGATTTAAGTCGCCACAGAGTGACGAATGCTTAGCAGTTTTAGAAAATTTTGAATGTTGAAGCATTTGCTTGTATTGGATTCAATTAAAATACCTTCTTGGGTTTAGCTGCCCCCTTACTTTCTTCTGAGATCAGAGCTAGAGTGTCTTTTATTTATCCAGCTTGGGTCTTGAAGTTTAAGTAACAAAACATTTTTGAGGAATGATGTCGCCGGGTTTTCGGTTTTTAGTTTCTACTCATTTCATTGTCTTTCTTAGAAAAAAAAACAAGAAATCGAAAGCTAGGAAAACTCCTAAAAGCCATTTTGAAGAGCTTACGTGTTTTTTTATCCTCGATGTGCCTGTTTCTATGGCTGCAAAATCTGTGTGTAGGTACCTATGCCTCTAAAATTTTATTAGTAAAACCAACCCAGCAGAGTAACAGCCAAGCCCTGAGACAAGGCCTCAACAACGATTTCATTAGTGAATTCTCAGTGGCGTTAATTAGACCAATATTAGCATTTAAAATGACGACCGTAAGCCTTTTAAGTCACCATATTTAAACGACTTTAGCATCAAACGTTATCGCACATAATTCACTCATCCAATGGTTACAATAATTTGACTTGAAGAAACGATGAAAACAAATGTTTCCCCTGCTTCAAATCAAAATTAACTCGCCACTAATGAATTTAAATTTACATATATACACTGATGTACAGTTTTGTATAATTAGTTAAAAATTATTTCAAATTGGGATTTATGAAAAGCGATTTATGAACAAATTTATGCATAAAGCGGGCTTATTAACGCCAGTCCCATTTTGGTCGCGCCACTCACTTTTCTGCGGGAATTAAGTTGTAAATGCGACGACGACAACGACTGACCCATGGGACTGTTCCACACTGTATTCAGACCCAAACCCACACAGGTACGTTCCAAAGCTAATCCACTTGGATTAAGAGATTCGAAATCATTGGTTTTGAAATTTCGCTTTTATTACACGGGAATTCCAATAAATTACGGGATGCTTTTGTTCGATTGCTCCACAGCAGTCGGGGGCAGGGGGGCACGCAATAAAACCGAAAAAAAAAAATCGAAACAAAAACTCGATTTTGGGAAACGACGTGCTAACGAAATTGGAAAATATTAGTAACTGCCACCTGGGGAGCGATTTTTGTCGCATCAATTATTTTCAATTGCCAGATCGAATGTAAACCCAGTGTGTGAGTTGTAAGTAAGTGAAGGTACTTGAAACCTATTTCAAAAGTTCCACTTTGGGGGAAATCCGAAACGGCAATCGGTTCCATATTTATCGGGCGGGCGATATGGGTTAAAGTTTAAAAAAAGGGTCGGTGTATAATTTACGATTTCCCCCTCCAAAATGCGGCGGAATGGGTGCGGGGTATTGTGTTTTATTACTGTTTTATTGCTTTGAGTTTTGTGGTTTGGAAAAGAGAGTCGAGCTATGGAGAGTTGAGTGGCGTTTAAGTTGAAACGTTTTTTGTTTAGATTTACTAGCGACATTTATTGCTTCAAATTTGTATTTGCAGTAATTAGATACTCGTATGCCTTCGACAGAGTTTATATAGCTTTAAAAAGTAATAATATGCTCGTCTGCTTTGGAAACTCCCCCTTAAGTGTAGGTGTTCTTAATAGCTGACACTATTTTAAAGACGTCTTTGTTTACCTTTAATTAAACTGTCTGGAACTGGCTCTAAGAAAGCGAACAATGTTTTTTTTTTTACTGTCTGAAGTCAGAATGTCTGCCTTTTACGAGAAGTTTGCATCTACTTACTTCTTTTGAAAAAAAAATGTATTATGATTTCTTTTGAACCGTAAATTTCAAGCGATTCGGAAGTACCTAGCAATGGAGAAAATTATTTCCTAATGTCTTAAAGGTAGTGTAGCAAGAGCAGTTTTGTGGAACTATTCTGAACGAATTTATACAGATTTATACAGAGATTACAACTCACACTAAAATAAACAGAGAACTGCCTAATATTTGGTAATAGGTAGATTTATGTGTTCGGTCTAATCAGCAAACAATGTGATCGGGTGAAATGGCGCAGCGGAGGAAATGGCTCACATAAAATTCTTCTCCAAACAACTTACAATACAGCAATTAACTCAAGGTCCTCCTCCTCCGACTCAAAGTTTCAACTTAATTGGTCCTGAGTAAAATTGTATTTGTGCTGCAACAGAAAAGTTCGTTCTTAGCGGTCCGTCCAAAAATGGAAAAAGGACCTCTTATGGTATCGCTTCGTTGTCCGTCCGTCCGTCCAATCGCTTTATAACTTATGAACAGTAAGTCGTAGAAAGACAAAATTTTGTGTGTGTATGAACTGCGGAAATAGTCAGGGAATCCAAAGAAGGCAATTTTTTTAAGCAAAAATAACGGTTAAATTACAGTTTGAAATTTCATGTGAAAATGGACAGTGATTTTTAGTGTTTTTTTTTTAAGAAGTTTAGTAGGCAAGAACTAGAAAAACGAAACTTAGGTTTAAGAAATACCAAGCTTTAAAACTTTTCGAAAATATCAAAACCTTTTTGAGAAATGAAGAGTCGAAAATGCATGACATCTTTCAAAGTGTTGGAAGCCATAACTTTTGAACGGCTTATCGCTCAAAATCAATATTGAACACACGTATAAAGCAACTTAAAGTAAACCAAGTGCTTAGGTCATATTTTTCAAAAAAAGTTTGAGTACTGCAGTTTTGACACATTTTCGAAAAAAAATCGCAAAAATGCATGAAAAAACGAGTGCCCCCCCCCCCCCCCTTATCACCGGTGCTGTTTGGTGGAATTCTATGAAAAAATCACACGTATCAGAAATAATTCAAAATTTTAAGGAAAATTAAAGCGGATTTTAAAATTTCACAATCTTCTGAGATTTTACTCAAAAACTTAAAAGCATTTTCAAAAACAGTTTTCTCAAGTTTTCTAGTAGATTAACGGTATAGGCAATCTTGTTCAGATTCGGTTAAAATACAAAGCTTACAAAAAGATGGAAGGCTGCGTTAAAATTTTTTTAAATTGCTGTTTTTAACCTAAGTTTTTAGAAGCCTATTTAAAAAACGAAATAAAAAAGGAGCTTGTTTTACCGTTTACGCATAAACCGATGGCCACAGAATTAAAAAAGAGATCCAAGGCTAGTGCTGGTGGTTGTGCTATTGGAAAAAATTATAAAAATCCTAAAAAAGGCCGAGAAAGAGTATGTCATCCCCTATATTTTCGCAACGATAAAGCTTTTTGCCAGCCTTTTTTTTGAGTATCGAAACCCAATATAAGAACAGTAGGAAACAGTACAGAACCCAACAGGAACACTACGAAAAAAGTATATTTCAGACTGTAAAATATATCCAGAAATAATTTTAATAAATAAATAGAATGCTACACAAACTGCGCAATATAGATGACTATAACCTTCAAAAAAAGCCAACGGACCGCTCCGTGTATGTCTTTATACTTGACGGTCTTTTTTTTAGTATAGGTACGTAGGTACCTAAGTTTTTGACGACTGGCGCTGGTGTGGTGTTGCTATCATAACTCTTAGAGAGGAAGCTTGTTCGTGGGCAAAGCAGTGCAGTTTGGGTGTTAACATACAAAAAACCGTCCTCGTGCTGTTCACAAACAAAAGAAATATACCGCGATTCTCTCTACCGGCCGGCGATTGAGGGAACCTGTCTTCAACTCTCCGATAGAGCATGCTACTTAGCGTTAGTAGTTCTTGATAGGAAACTAAGCTGGAAACTCAATGTTGAGGAAAGAGCAAGGAAAGCCTCAACCGCATTCTATACTTGCAGTCACATTTTCGGAAAAAATTGGGGTCCCAGACCCAATATTGTCCTTTGGATGTACACTGCAATTGTTAGACCTATTTTAGCCTGGATGGATCCCAAGCTCATTCTGTCATGCGCAGATTCTTCACAGCGTTATAGAAACCGACACCTCCTCCGACTACCTTACCCCCTACCTTGACTTCGAAAAGCCTTTTAACTGTATGTTTTTTAGCAGGGATGAGTGGGAATCGGGGGAGCCGCTAAGAAATTTATCGACAGCCATATACACAGATGGATCAAAAATGAGCATAGGGGTGCAGGTCTCTACTCTGAGAACACATTTATAGAAAAATCAATAAAATTGCCCGATTCTTGAAGCGTTTTCCAAACGGAGGTCCTTACAGACAAGGAGGCAGCCAGCCAACTGTCATTAAGGGCAATACCAAAGGATGATATTACCATATTTATAGACAGCCACGCAGTTATAAAGGCAATAGCTGCCACTGAAATCAAATCCGAACTTGTTAAGTGCTGTCGCAAAGAGCTAAAGGTTCTTGGCTCACAGCACAATGTAAGACTCTGCTGGATTCCTGGCCACAGGAACTTTCGTGGCAACGAAAAAGTCGATGAGCTTGCATTGGATCCTCAAGAAGCTCTTCAATGGATCAAACCCCCACTCTGTGACCTTAGAAGGCGGGTGGAAAACAAGATCCGGATGAAAGCAAATACAAGATGGACATCCTTGTCCACCTGTGAAATCTCAAGCCATATGTGTGGCCTAAATATGATAAGTCCCGAACTAACACGCTCATCAAGAGCAACAGGAAGACTCTGTCGTTACAAGTAGGTATACTTACTGGGTCACAATCTTTTTAGACACCATGCTATGAAATTAAATCTCGACAATGACGACATCTGCAGAGGATGTGGCGATACGGATTGCTGCGAGGACACACCTCACTTTCTGTGCCACTGTCCCAGTCTAAGTCAGTCGAGGAAAAGAACTTTAGGAAGCTACTTCTTCCATGACATCTCAGAACTTTTAAACGCACCACTAACATCTCTTTCCAGGTATGCTAAATCAACAAGGTGGCTCCAGAAACTCAACACGGCGTAAGAAGGAAGCGGAATATCCACACAACAACGATTATCCCCGACTGGGTATCACAATGGGTCTCAATAGACCTAAGTGCAATGAGGCGCGGGTTACCTCGCTCCATTAGCCCAACAACTTAACCTAACTTAAAGAGAGGAAACTTAGCAATACCACTCGAAGATATACTCAAAGAGAGCAAACTGTTTATGGTGAGGGTGATTTGGTTGGTGTACCATTTTACCCTGTACGCACATTTGCATGAATTTTGCACGGTTTTATAAGTTTAAGCTTTATAAATGATTTTAAGATGATTTTGCTCGGAAAACGGGCACATATTTTTCATTCCTCATTTCTCAAAAACTTCATAGGCCAGTCATTTTAGGTTTTGTCTTCGGAAAAATTCCCAGTGAGCTAGGAAAAACCTTTATAGGCACTACGAGGCCCGGCTGCGCGTGCTTATAGTAGCGTGAAATTCTTACTCACTAAAATACCTCCCAATTTCCGTCAGACTACGACTAAGTTTCCTTAACATGTAGTTTAAGCTTCTGTAGTAATCGCGTGTGGCCTTCCAACGAAGGCACCTACAACACCGTCAATTAAGGCGGTTTCATCTTATGCTGCTAGATCCAACGGTCTCATTTGTTGTAGTCGGCGCGTAAGATTTGTCTGATCCAAAGTTCGGATAATTTCATTGTTGCAAAGCCGCGAAGTCGAGTGCTAAGTTTACGAGCAAAGTTTGTTACCTCGTCAGTCACGGTTGCGATTTCTAGATCTCGGTGTAGATCGCTATTTCTTATGTGCCATGGAGCATTAACGATTGCTCTGAGTCTCTTTTCTAAAGTTTCTAAAATAGATATAATGCTTGGCTTAGTACAACCCCAGAGTTGTATACCGTACGTCCAAGATGGTTTTAGCACTTGCTTATACAAAAGCAGTTTGTTATATATGCTTAGTTTCGAAAATTCCTATAAGCCAAGAGTCATTATAGCATAGAGTCATTCCTAGATATTTCGCTTCATTTGAGTACGGGAGTTGTACCGAGTTAATGAATAAAAGTTTATTGTTTATCTTTTTATAAGTAAAGTCAACATGCGTTGACTTAGTCTCGTTAAGGGTGACTCGCCAGCTCTTCGTCCAGTCGCATATTTTGTCTAAAGCGCGCTGATGTTTCCCTGTTGATGATTCAACTATCGTATCAATAGCGAGAATAGCAGTGTCGTCAGCGAACGTAGCTAAAAATGTTCCCTCATCGTGGGGTATGTCTCTTGTATAAAGGAAAAATAATATTGGGCCGAGAACGCTTCCTTGCGGGACACCGGCATTCATCTCCTTGAATTCCGAGTACTCATTTTCGTACCTTATGCGAAAGATTCTGTCTTCAAGGTAAGACTCTAAGATTCTATAGAGTTTTTCTGGTAAACTAAGCCTTAACTTGTACTTCAGGCCTTCGTCCCGTACCTTGTCGAAGGCTTGCGATACGTCGAGAAAAGCGCTGTGACATATCTTTTTCGCTTCCAGAGCTTTTTCGATTTCGTTTGTTGTTCGATAGACCTGGTCGATTGTTGAATGCTTTTTCCTAAATCCGAGTTGGTGATCCGGAATCAATCGTCTTTCTTCAATGACTGGTTGCCACCTTTTAAGCAACAGTTTCTCGAATACCTTAGATATTATCGACAGAAGCGAAATAGGTGTGGACGACTTTTTGTCGTTCGGACATTTTCCTGGTTTCGGAACCATTGTGACCTCGGCCACTTTCCATTGCATTGGAACGTATAAAAATCTCATGGAGGCGTCAATGATTCAGAGAAGCTTGACCAAAGCTTTTTTTCGGTAGCTCCTTTGGAATTTCGCTAGTAATTAAGTCGTAGCCAGGGGCTTTGTTGTTCTTCAGATTATTTATCGTTTGACGAAGCTTAGCCAATGACACGGTTTTTATTCTATAATAATCTTGAACCGCATACAGATTCATAGGCGCCCACAGAACTTTTTCCAGGGGGGGGGCAAACCATGGACTTAGACAAAAAAAAAATACAATTAAATACTCGAATATGTCAAAATTTCCTAATTAAAAAATATGCTTGATGATAAATCGCAGAGCCGGGGGGGGGGGGCAAGTGCTCCCTCTTGCCCCCCTCTCCAGGCGCCTATGTACAGATTGAGCTCCTCGACCAACGGTTCCCCGTCAAACGGTTTGTATGTTTCTTTTAGGTAATCTGCAAATAAATACTGACATTTTATTGTAATTTAAAAAATAATACCTAAATATGTATACATATGTATTTATATGTATGAAGGTATGTCTATATGTCTAGGGGTGCCGTGGCGTAGTGGTTAGTGTGTGTGCTTCCTACGCCGGAGGTTTGGGTTCGAATCCTGCCATCGTCACCTAAAAAAAAGACTTGTTCTTTCTTACGGTTACCACCTCCGCGAGGGTCTGACAAGTCCTCCGAGAGTATCATTTGTCTTGAAAAACTTCTCAAAAAGTTCGGATTCGGCAAAAAAATTGTAGGTCCCCTTGTATGTGAAGAAATTAACACACACAGCATACACTGTTGAGACGTTGGCCCTAGTTCATATTATTGATTTTTTATCATTGGCTTACCCTTTGCAACCATTTCATGTTTTCATACCAAGTGAATGGATTTTGCTAAAAGTTAGAACGAGCGAGATAGTTATACGAAAAACTCTATCCTATTCGCCACAATTACCTACTATTTCTCGTTATTAAATAGGCAACAAAATTCTTCTAAAATAGAACAGTAGGATTTCCCTTCCTTCTATGAAAAATCTATTTTCTTGGAAAAATTACTAAAAACTAAAACCTATGAACGAAAGTGTTGAATGAAGATTCATATATGTACCTAGAATGATTGTGCACCTAATCTTTACGCTATCGAAGTCACGCAATCGACTTGCTCCAGAAAAATTATTCGACTTCTCATTAAAAGCAATCAAAGGCAAACAATAACGCGATTAGATCCATGAATGGAAAGTGCATTTCGAACTCATTCATTCATCTCATAGTCCCCCTCAGATCACGTACCTATACTCTCCTACGAAAGATCCCAATTAAGGCAACAATTCCAGTGCAACTTCCTCTCCAATTTCTCGAAAATTAACACTAAAAACGCACTAAATATCTTCAAGATGCATCTCCTTTTTCCCCCATTAATTCCATTGAATTGAACAGGTATAACACTACGGCTCAGAGCTTATCAAATCTGTCATCTAATGGAGAACTCTACTGGAAATTCGTGTGACAGACAACGATCTAAAACGTCCATAAAATGTGCCCAGATATTTGCACCCAAACGCAGATAGGCATGACTTTCAGGTATAAATATAGGTACGTGAAGGCAGTACCCCTGATGTACTCCTACGTCTCTAGGACGCGCGTACAATTAATCTATGTGACGTCCAATGAGTCCCGTCCCGATACGTGCCCACTGCGTTTCGGACATTAATTTTACATTCTTAATTCGAATCACTGCTGCTGCTGGTGGCTGGCCACAAGGATGGACTCGTAATGGTAGAAGGGGCCCCTCCTCAATAGAGACCACTACACCGGAAAAATTATTCATTTCAAGGGAAATTTAATAATTTCCATGTTCGTCTCATTTGGATTCCGATTAAGGGACATGATTAATTTCTTAAAAATGCTAAGTACATCTAATTGTTGTTGTGATTGGGTTTGATGTACGATGCGTCCTTGCAGCAGTGCGTGTTTGATGGACGGGGACGAACGAGCGAAGAAGCAGGCAATAATTGGAAGCACGCATCTGCTGAATTTTAATATGATACTACGCGGGTAGTTAGTTGGAAAATGTGTCCACAATTGAGACATATAGTGGAGGTGTTATCCGAGAAAGAGCTCGGTTCCCACATCAACGACGAGCAAGAATTTTTCAGCAGAACTGCCTTCCAAGGGCATTTGCGAAGTCACTTAACTTGATCGATATTTACCACTCTTTGAGTGCTAGCTTGGCGCGATTATAGTTTTCATCCAGGACTCTGAGTGCCGTCGAATTCCTTCGCGCCCCTACTGTTAGCTTCTGCTTCAAGTTCCAACCAACGTCAACGAAAAATCTTATACCAAGAAAGTCATTAACATTAGTTAGAATATGTACACATGTGGCATATGAGTGGTTGCATACACATGCAGCTCTGACATAAAAAAAATTCACATTTGGGTTAAATGTAATACTTAC
Organism: Neoascia interrupta; assembly: GCA_947623515.1. Classification (NCBI taxonomy): domain Eukaryota; kingdom Metazoa; phylum Arthropoda; class Insecta; order Diptera; family Syrphidae; genus Neoascia; species Neoascia interrupta. Next base: position 3,732,289 of record OX392464.1, on the reverse strand, counting down.
AATGTCAGTCTGTCTTCAAAGCCTGTCTTCATTTTGCTCAAGGCGTTGAAGCGGCTTATTGACGTGTATGTGAGAGAGCTGATTGGTGATAACTATTTATCAAAATCACAGCATGCGTACATGAGAAGCAGATCGGTTGACACTGCACTACATAGAGTAGTAACAGTAGTAGAAAAATCCTTGGAACACAAGGACTACACTTTGGGTGCCTTTCTAGACATAGAGGGGGCGTTTAATAACATTGAGGCAGACGCGATACTGCGCAGCTTGAGAAACGCGCACCTAGATAGCAGTCTATGCGACTGGATCGGGCTCATGTTAAGCACACGAAAGATAAACTGCTACCTAGGCGAAGTATGCAGCAGACGAAACGTCAGCAGAGGAACACCGCAGGGAGGTGTCCTATCTCCGCTCATATGGACCCCCCAACTAACATTTTCTCTCTTATAACACTCTACGAGAGTCTTATGAGAGTATTCTCCAAGAGCTTGCCTCTTGCAATTTGTCTCTCATAGAGTACTACGAGAGCGCTTAAGAGAGTCTTACGGGAGTGAAATGGCCCCACTTATGGGAGTTATTTGATCTGATAAAAAGTCTTAAACTCTCCTTGCAAGAGTTATTCGGTCTCATAATAAGACAATAAGTTCTTCTTATGGGATGTGAAGACCTAGTCTTGTTTTGACAGAGAGAGAAACATATAACAAACAATCTTCGTGTTATCTTTATCATGTTGTGTGCCAAAAATGCTTTAATTTTTCATAAGGATATAAAGTAAAAAAGAGAACAATATATACTTCTAAAAGAAAGTGTTATTTTCAATGCACTGTTTGATGGTACACCATTGTCATCAACATTATTGACTTTAATAATATTTTTTCTGAGGTTATATATGCAAGAACTTTGTGCAACTGAAAATTTATCTGCTAAAGTTAACATTTTACTTCGATAAAAACAAAGCGCCACGAAAACAATCAGTTTAAAAAAAAAAAAACTACAAATGTTAGCTCATCGCTCAACATCATTGCCGCGTGCACATGAATGAAGGAATATAAAGATTACAGCATACGCATGTTATGACATTTGCTCGCTAAATTAAATGTTAATCTGACGTCATTGGAGTTGACTGTGAGTTTGTTTGCGTGTAGAAAATTTCAGTCAATCCATGCTGGCTAACCAGACCATGAATATGTTTTCGATGACGATTTGTGCTGCAGAGATACCTTCACTTTTTTCTCCATAAAGAAATGCAATAATTAAAAAACTACTGTCACCGCAAGCACACTACGTACTGGCAAAACTACTTTTGACGGATGGTGGAACGCCATTATTTTGAATTGACATGAATAGGTATTTTTATCAGCCATCCGGTCTCAAAACAAGAGTGTTAGGCTGAAAAGAGTATTTTTATGAGTACTTCGATACTTTGACTCTCATAAGGATGCTCCTTTGAGAGTAAAACGAGAGTTGAACTCACATAACAAGAACCAAATATGCTCTCATAATGGAAGTTTACGTCTTTTTTACTCTGGTAGCTTTTTACCCTTCTAATGAGAGTACTATGAGAGTGAAATTCAATTTAATCAAAAAAAAATTATGTTCTGAGAGTACTCAAGAGTTTTACGAGAGCTTTATGAGAGGTTTTTCTAGATTTGTAGAGCACATCTCTCGAGAGTATGTTTGTTGGGCCTGGTAATGGACGAATTGCTAAAAACCCTGGAGAGGGAAGGCTGCATTGTGAGCGCATACGCAGACGATGTAGCAATCCTGATCCCAAGTAAACTCCCATCAATCCTCAGTGACCGACTCAGCTACGCACTTTGCATTGTTGGAAAATGGGCGGGGGGTCGAGGACTGGGAATAAACCCCTCTAAGACGGAAGTTGTGTTGTTTACAAGGAAAAGGGCAGTTCCTTGTAAGTGGAGTTATCGTTATCCAAATCGGTAAGATACCTGGGCGTCATATCAGACTCCAAACTCAGCTGGAGGGATAATATAGAAGATATATCGCCTGCCGCAAGAACGTTCGGAAGCATGTGGGGACTGCAACCAAACATGGTACACTGGATGTATATAGCGGTTGTAAGACCCATCTTAACTTACGTTGCAGTTGTATGGTGGAAGGCTACGGAAAGAAAGTGTCATCTCTCAAGCCTCACCAAAGTTCAAAGGGCAGTCTGCATGGGTATAACAGGGTCCCTAAGGACCACACCCATCGCGGCACTGGGGGTACTCAACCTCACCCCCTTGGACATATACTGCAGCAGCAAGGCAGCTAAAACAGCTGTTCGCCTAAGGGAATCCGGACTGCGGTCCTCAAGATCTTATGGACACGCCTCTGTGGAAACTCAATGGGCTGCCTCGACAGACACCCCCGTCACGGATTACCTCCCTATGACATTCGCCTTCAACAAGAGATTCGCTACCAGAATACCTGAATGAGGTGAATGGGAAGATAAGACCATTACAGGAGATGACGAGATCGCCGTATATACCGACGGTTCTAAGATGGACGTCGGAACCGGTGCGGGCATCTTCTGTGGAGATTTGGGTCTAGGTAAATCTTTTCGAATTAATGACGACTGCAGCATTTTTCAGGCGGAGCTGGCAGCCATAATCGAAGCTGGCTCCGAGCTGAAGAAACACGGCCCCGCGAACAAGACCATCACCATATACTCTGATAGCCAAGCGGCAATTAAAGCCTTGGAATCAGACGTGGTGAAGTCAAGGGCTGTGAAACTATGCAGAGAAATTCTGGACGAGTTATCACTTGGCAACACTGTAACTGTGTGTTGGGTGCCAGGCCACACCGATAATCGGGAAACGAAGAAGCGGACAAGCTTGCGAGATTTGGGTCTGGAATAAATGCATCTCTAGCCCTCAAATCTATAAGAGTCCCGCTGAGTTCGATAGCACGTAGGATGGAAACTGAATCCTTGAGTAGAACCAGCCTACGTTGGACAGAACTTGATACGTGCAGACACACAAGGGAGCTATGGCCAGCGGTAAGCAAAAAGAGATCACTATTTTTAATCGGACTAGTCCGCAGGAACATCCGAGTACTCACGGGAATCCTCACGGGGCACTGCGCTGTGGGTCTTCACGCTGAGCGGCTAGGCATACCGCATAATGATTACTGCAGAAGCTGCAGGGCCCAAGTAACAATTTTACTTCGGTAAGGCTTAAATTTTCGATTTTGGGAAGTTATTGTTTCTATAAGGCCTCTATAACACTTGCCGATTATTTCCAAGCCAGAAATTTCTGACACAATTTGTATAAGACCTTAAAGAAGCTACAACGAGGTCTTACAGAGGGATAAGATTCTGTTAATCTCCTCTGTTACTTTGTAAGAAGTCTACTTCTTCTATAAGGCCTTATAGCAGCTTCCGTACTTCAGTGCAGAATGTGAACTACCTCTATAAGGCCGTATAGAAGTTTCGGAATCACTATACCTGTAGCAGGCATTATGTTACAAGCTTAACCGAAGCAGATACTTCTATAAGGTTTCTTTCTGCAGAGCTTAACCGAAACTGTTGCTTGTATAAAGTTTTCCATTGCAAGCCCTACCGAAACTGTTGAAACCAGCTTCCTGTTGCAAGCCTTACCGAAACTGTTGCTTGTATATGGCTTCGTGTGACATGCTTTGCAGAAGAAGTTACTTGTATATGGTTTCCTATTGCAGGCTCAACCGAAACTGTTGCTTTCATAGACTTTCCTGCTGCAAGCCTTAGCGAAACTGTAACTTGTATAAGATTTCTTATTGCATGACTTATAGAGACTGTTACTCTAATGTAGAGTTCTGTTGCAATGTTTCTGTTGCAAACGTAACAGAAAATGTTACTTGTATAATGATTCCTGTTGCAAGCTTCGCAGAAGCTGTTACTTGTAAAAAGCTTTCTGTTGCAAGCCTTATCGAAACTGTTACTTATATAAGGCCTCCGGCTGCAGACATAACAAAAACTGTTGCTTGTATAAAGTTTCCTATTGAATGCTTTATCGAAACTGTAGATTGAATGTTGTTTTCTGTCGTAATATTCCTGTTTCAAGTATAACAGAAACTGTTACTTGTATAAGGCCTCCTCTTGTAGTCACTACCGAAACTGTTGCTTGTATAAGGCTTCCTATTGCAGGCCTTATAGAGGCTATTACCTCTATAAGGCTTCCTGTTGCAAGCTTTATAGAGGCTGTTACTTGTATAAGGCTTCTTGTTGCAGGCCTTATAGAGGCTATTTCTTGTATAAGGTCTTGCAGATTGCTGTTGCAGGTTTTATAGAGGCTATTACTTGTATAAGGCTTCCAGTTGCAGCTCTTATAGAGGCTCTTACTTGTATAAGGCTTCCCTTTGCAGGCTTTATAGAGGCTATTGCTTGTATAAGGCTTCCTGTTGCAGGCCTTATAGAGGCTATTACTTCTATAAGGCTTCCTGTTGCAGGCCTTATAGAGGCTATTACTTCGATAAGTCTTTCTGTTGCAGGCCTTATAGAGGCTATTACTGGTATAAGGCTTCCTGTTGCAGGTCTTATAGAGGCTTTTACTTCTATAAGGCTTCCTGTTGCAGGCCTTACAGAGGCTATTACTTCTATAAGGCTTTTTGTTGCAGGCCTTATAGAGGCTATTACTGCTATACGGCTTCCTGTTGCAGGCCTTATAGAGGCTATTACTGGTATAAGGCTTCCTGTTATAGGTCTTATAGAGGCTATTACTTTTATAAGGCTTCCTGTTGCAGGCCTTACAGAGGCTATTGCTTCTATAAGGGTTCCTTCTGCAAACCTTATAAAGGCTATTACTTGTATAAGGCTTCTTGTTGCAGGTCCTATAGAGGCTGTTACTTCTATAAGGCTTCCTGTTGCAGGCCTTATAGAGGCTTTTGCTTGTATAAGGCTTCCTTCTGCAGGCCTTATAGAGGCTATTACATCTATAAGGCTTCCTGTTGCAGGCCTTATAGAGGCTATTACTTGTGTAAGGCTTCCTCTTGCAGGTCTTATAGAGGATGTTACTTGTATAAGGCTTACTCTTGCAGGCTTTACGGAAGCTGTTGTTGCAGAACAAATCTCCGAAATAAATAAAGAAAAAAAAACTCTTTCGCCGGGTGAGGCTTGAACCGTGGTCCTCGTTTACCACAGGCAAGCACTCATCCACTATGCTACATCGTTGCCGTGCAACTCGTCGCGAAAACATCATATAAAAATAAATGGAGCATATCGCCTTATATGAATAGTGGGAGAGAGAACTGTTTTGTTTATTGAACTGAGAGAGATGAACTGTTTTGTTTATTGGTGTTTGTGCATCATTGTAGTATGACTAGCAATAGAGTTTCTGTTAGGCCTTATAGAAGTAGATGCGAAGTCTTACCGAAAGTGTTCATGAAACATCTTCGTTAAAGTGCGCGAGTACGCTAATACCAATAATTTGCTTATTGGTATTTGTGTACATTTGAGCATGCGAAACAACCGAGCTTCTGTTAGGTTTTATAGAAATAGATGCGAAGTCTTACCGAAACTGTTAATGAAATGTTTCCTTAAAGAGCGAGACAGCATGTGGTTAAGCTTCGGTAAGGCCTTACACAAACTGAAAAGAAGTCCTACCGAAGCTGCTTTACTTTACGTATCAACTAATGCCGTTTTCGTTTCCATTATTCATATAAGGCGATAGCATAGTGGAAAGAGTCACGACTGCCACGTCAGAGGACCCAGGATCGATCCCAACCAAGTAAGTAAATATTTCAAATATCAAATGTTCACAAATATAGTTTCCTAAATAATAATTGACATCATTTCAGACAGCAAGAATTAACAACAGCCAGATAATAGAGGGAAAAGATAAATCAACAGAGAAGGAAGGAGACTGTACAATTAAACTTTTTTTTTTTCGTTTTATGCTCCATTTATTTTTATGTGATGTTTTCGCGACGAGTTGCACGGCAACGATGTAGCCTAGTGGATGAGTGCTTGCCCTTGGTAAGCGAGAACCACGGTTCAAGCCTCAACCAGCGAAAGAATTTTTTTTCTTTATTTATTTCGGAGATTTGTTCTGCAACAACAGTTTCGGTAAAGCTTGCAAGAGTAAGCCTCATACAAGTAACAGCCTCTATAAGACCTGCCAGAGGAAGTCTTACACAAGTAATAGCCTCTATAAGGCCTGCAGAAGGAAGCCTTATAGAAGTAATAGCTTCTATAAGGCCTGCAACAGGAAGCCTTATAGAAGAATTAGCCTCTATAAGGCCTGCAACAGGAAGCCTTATAGAAGTAATGGCCTCTATAAGGCCTGCAACAGTAAGCCTTATAGAAGTAAAAGCCTCTGTAAGGCCCGCAACAGGAAGCCTTATACAAGTAATAGCCTCTATAAGGCCTGCAGAAGGAAGCCTTATACAAGTAAACGCCTCTATAAGGCCTGCAAGAGGAAGCCTTATACAAGTAATAGCCTCTATAAGGCCTGCAACAGGAAGCCTTATACAAGTAACGGCCTCTATAAGACCTGCAAAAGGAAGCCTTATACAAGTAAAAGCCTCTATAAGGCCTGCAACAGGAAACCTTATACAAGTAATAGCCTCTATAAGGCCTGCAAAGGGAAGCCTTATACAAGTAACAGCCTCTATAAGACCTGCAAGAGGAAGTCTTATACAAGTATTAGTCTCTATAAAGCCTGCAACAGGAAGCCTTATACAAGTAACAGTTTCGGTAAAGCCTAACAGGAAACTTTATACAAGCCTGCTAAAAAACTTTTAACAAGTAACAGCCTCGGTAAAGCTTGCAACAGAAAACCTTAATGCAAGTAACAGCCTCTATAAGACCTAACAGGAACTTTATACAAACACCGGTTTCTGTAAAGCCTAACAGGAAACTTTTAACACGGCTGTTAGGGCTTTAACAGTTTCTGTAAGTGCGCCAAATTGGCTTCTCTAAGGCCTTATACAAACTATTTTGTGGGAGGGGAAATAGCTTGTATATAACCTTACCGCAACAGAAATGTTACTTGGGGGACGTTTAAGAAATTGAATCTGTTCGTCACCTGCTCTGCGAATGCCCAGCCCTAAACAGCATCAGGCGTAGTATCCTCGGCGGCTACTTCTTCAACGAGCTCGAAGATCTAAATAATGTAGATCTAAAGGACCTCCTAAGATTTGTATACAAATCCGGATGGGTCCAAGAGGGCGGAACTCTGAGCTTCTAACAGCGATCTATTTCTGTTTTCGTTCCTGGTATTAAGAAGGTTCCCAATGGACACAATGGACCCAACTGCTGGTCTAAGTGAAGCCGTGACTATTGTCAAAAGGGCATCCATCGACCTAACCTACAATGTCAGTCAATTTGTGACTCGACCTCCACGTTGCTTCGTTGTCCAAGCTTAACACTTTTTCAACTGCCATGAGCAAAGTTTTACGACACAGTTGAAAAATTCCACCCGGACCCACTATCAGGCATGGCTGCATGGTAAAATGTTTGTGTTATTGAACGACCTCTGCCTTGTCATACAAGGCTTACATAAATATTGACTTAAAATAATAAGACTGGCTCAAAATTCTATCAAAGAATGAGGGCTACTTAGCCACACCATGAAATGTTATTCCAGTTGCGGCAATCAGGATCACACTAACTCGCTGCGCATCAACATGCGGGAAAACATCCCTGCACCTAATAAATTGGTTAATTGGATCTGTTCGACTCAGTAGCGGTTAATCCCAAACCAAAATGTTTATTTATTTTACCAAATCAATTTGGCTTCTATATTGACAAGCATTTACCATTTAAGGAATGCGCATACCTCTGCAAGACCGCATCAGTAGCATAAAATAAGCCGGGATCCCGCATAACAAGATTTCGAAAACGAATCCTTTCGGTATTCGGATATTCGTTAATCCTTTTCGCCCAATGACAAAACAATCAAACAATGAAGCTGAAGACGATATCAGTATCTCTTAGCATGTATACGACCATATTCGAACTGGTTTTAATCTCACAACCAAACTAACAGGATTACGGATTAAGGAGCAACGAAAAATAAATCCCTTTCCTTTTGGCAATGCTGCTTAGTCGAAGATGTGTGACAAGAAAGGGTTTGCAATCCTACCAGACAGTGAGGCACAAATAACCCAGCAAAAGGGACATAAATATGCGTGTAATCATAAAGAGGTCCTTGTGGCATTGTCTTGTATATGATTTTTCGGAGATTCCTCACCTAACGATGGGCAGTGATGGCCATAAATCATAATTGTTTGCCAGTTGTTGCCTCTCAGTTTGGCTTCAATGAAATAGTGGGATGGTCCAAAAGGATAAAAATTCATATCTAATAATTTTTGAACTGAAAAGACTCCCATGGAGTACGGGGAAAGAGTTGAGGTCCTGGTCCTGGCTGGTGGTTCATCCATTTGGTCTTAGGTTTGATGAGGAAACCAGCATGAGGTGACATCTCCATACAGGGTGTTGTAGATTGTAGCGCGTGTATGTTTGCCATTTAAAAACCAATTCACTATTATTGAGGTTTTACGGTTCTTTGTGGCAATCTTTTTTTTCTAGCAACTTCTTTTTGTTTCGGACAACTAAACGAGATTAACTGGAAATTTTACGGTGGGATCTATTATTGCAGCAGGGGCGTTGACAAAATTTAATTAATACCAAAATTTTTCGTCTTGGTTGTGTTAATGCGTGCGTAACGGTGGCATTGTACGGTGTGGGTATAAGCTGACGTTCAAAGGTCTAAAATGGTGTTTTTCAACAAACAAAATTTTGCTGCTTTATGTATGTACTTAAGACTTGGAACTTTAACGAGTGTTAAAGATCAAAACTTAGGGAGTTGGCAATGCAAACTTCTTTTAGCAATAATCGGGAGCGATGCAGATTGAAAACTTATCTAGAGACGCTTAAATTTTGAATTAGGAAACCAATATTATGCTTACGACCCGGTGTAGGGTCCCTGTACATTACCCATCTGAATCTATTGCAATGTTCAAACGAAGCACTTTAACATCCACTTTACCCCTATCCTAAAAAATTGTATTTCGATCCTCCCGAGAATAGGTTGCTTTAACAAACACTGAACCAAAAAGGTGCGTCATATTGAAAACAAAGTTTGTAACATTAAAGATAAAGTTGTAATTTTTAAGCCAACAACCGCGCTGCGATTGTCAATATGAAATAATTCTGTTCATCAAATTTTGCTGGCTGTCAATATGACGGAAACGATTTTCAATATGACAATTCGCGTTTTTAAGCGAATTTAAAATTTACAACCTTATTCGATGATGAGCGAAAACGGCAACTGTCAAACTCCGAATCGCGTCATAAATCTTGTTTGTTAAATTTTAGTTTTTATTAACTTGAATTGTATTTAGAATTAATCAGTTAAGAATCTCCTTCATTGACAAAGAGGCGCAGCATCAACCCGTTTTCAATAAGATCGTATATTGCTGGACCGACGAATTGCTATCAGAAGGGGCCCACTCAGCGCATAGTCCTGCTCCTGCGAAACTCTCCAGAATTTTCCCCGAGGATTCCGGCCTTTCCCAAAATTACTAAGACACGCCAAGACCTTCTATGCTCCCAGACCTTCTCAAGAATAACCTTAAGGGCCGGTTTTTCAGTGCGAGATCATCCGAGTTTCCGAGTTAAACTGAGATTAACCCCAGAAATGAGTTTTTCAATAAACTTGTATCTAGGGTTAATCTCTGCTCAACTCGCCAAATTTGGTGAGTTAATCTCGGATCAACTCTGGAGAACAGCATGAACTTCTTTGAATGTTTTTTCTGTGTGGAATGACAGTTTATTTGCATGTTTTTGTGAAAAATGACATCTGGGAATAAGTTGAACTTTTTTTCCCTATGTTTTTATATGTGAAGTGAGAGTTGGGAGAGGCAATAATATCGAGAGTCCAAGATTTTGACAACTTGGTTACGGAGGAGCGAAAAACTGCTCGCTGGGTTAAGCAAGAATCATTTTGTTACGGGATTAACAGATCCTAGTTTAAGCTGGGCTTACCTCGGCACTCATAAACAGGCCTTAAAAGAAAAAATCTGGTCGGTTGTGCCTCTGCCAAGCCGAAAAATGCACTGCCCATCCTATGTAACATAGGCTCGATTACGGCTCTGGAACACGCTTCCAAACACCTTCGCGAATACTTTTCCCTTAAGCCTTAAAAGAGATATCTATAGTTAGAGGTTAGAGCAAACTCTCTGCCCAATTTCTTTTTTAATATGGACACTATAACTCGGGTTCGCCAATAGCTTGGCACCTATGCAAGACACCTTTTCCACCCATTGGCTCGAGCATTTAGGGCCGGATTCCATCAACTCCAGCAGACTTGCCAACTTTTAGAGATTTAATCGCAACAGTGACTTCACCTTAGGTGGCACTACAGTTCATGGTTCACTTGGACCTAGTGATTCATCTACTGTAGGACTATTCTTCGCCCTTATCTCGCCAGCAGTCGGATTGTCATTTTCGTTCAGTGGTCTGCTGAGGGTTGAGCAACTCCAAAAAGTGCTCGGTCCAACTGCCTTAGACCTCAATCTCATTTGAGAGAGCTGTGCCGTCCTTGGATTTAACGCCTTGTACGATATTATTTAACTTCATTCCTCTTTAGTCTTCCAAAATATCTTGTTTGCAGACCTGTAATCATTCTTCTATTTCTTCAACCTATCCCCGAAGTTTTTCCATGTCTGTTCTTTAGCTGTTCTGACGGCCTGATTGGAAATTCTTTGCTGCTCATTGTACCGGGCTCGAGAAGTTGAGTTCCTACATTGATTCCGCACAGTATAAAATCTTTTCTTCTCTCTGATGGCTTCTTGAACTCCAGGTGCTTTAAACCACGCAGATCTTTTCTCATTCGTACCGACAGCCGCCACACAAAGCCGCTTCAATCCACACAAAATTTCTTGGAGAGGCAATGCAGGTGTCATTCTTCTTTTTTACAATCAAAAGCTCAGTTGGAAATTGTTCAATCTTCCCCAAAACGTGCCGTGCAAATCGTTCTCTGTAATCAAAGTCAGCGTCCTGTATCCTCTCCCACCGCATTAAAGTCACCCATCAGGAGCAAGAAGTCCATTTCAGCTATCCAGGGCAGCGTCAGCTTCGTTCAAGAGGGCCGCATACTCGGACTAGAGCCAAAATCGATCGCTCAAGCTTCAGCCTTAAGATCAAATCACTCCCTCCCAATGGAATAAAGTCAAATACGTTTTCCGACAGCCGGGAGCTTGTGAGTATCCCCACACCCACCTTTACCCCCAGTCATGTCACGTAGGATGCAAGACCAGAAGAGCATTCACCTATCAGCGAAGTCTCTGGTTCCGGAACCATTCTATTTAGTTGAAGAGATGCCAGGTAGCATTGAGCTGATACTTTTTAGCCTCCTCAACCAGTTCAAGTTCCTTCTCCGTCAGCGATGGGACATTTCCATGGGCCAATCTAGGGTGCCGTTGTCAATTTCTAGAATGACCACCTAAGCCCTCATTTTGACTTTACGCGATGCCTCACTTCACCCCCTTAATGGATTGCGTCACCATTGCCGGACTGTTCTTACTTTCTTTAGGTTGAATTCGGTCGGACGCTGAGCGGGATATTTCGACCACCATATGCCCTCGCATTCTGACAGCCCTCAAGTTTAGCTCAATAGGGTGCCCTGGATTACCAAGATCAGCACTTAGGTATCCAAAGCTTCTTCTTTCTCTTCAAGGTGGTAGGGAGGGGTTGCATTTTACACCTATAGTTGCTAGGCTTACATTCGGCCGATCTTAGCCTAGACGACAGACCCCGACAGAAGCTTATAACGACACAGACATTCTTAAATTTTTACCGTTTGAAGATTAGCCGCCCCTCTGGGATCAGACGTTTACTACTGGGTTTATTAAGACCTTCAGGCTGGTTCATCTTTCAGTTATAACTTTGCTGTCAAAGGGTGACCACACCAGGAGAATCTACTTCTGACAACATCGCTTATAAGCATGCTGAAGACTACTTGTACCAGTGTATTTAAGTCGGCTCTTACGACAGGCATACCTTACTTACTTACTTACTTAGTTTACTTAAGTCTCCGTCCTTGAAGTTAAACAAAGGATCTGGTCCTCCCGGTTGAAGGTCGTGTCGTCGGGGTGAATTTCCGGTTACGTAAAGAAATACCAGTTACAAAGCAGGCATACCTTACCTAAAGGACATTCTAGCGCCGACCTTGCAGGGGACTAACGGCTGAGGGTAGCCCAGGAAATTCTGGTACGCTCGTTCGCCTTTTCTGGAAAGTTCCTTAAATTTCTGAAACAGGAGATTATCTGGCAGGGTCAAAACGCATAATCTTGGCGTCCAATTCATGTCACCTCTGAGGGAGAATGCCTTAGCCTTTGCAGAATTTCAATGAAGGTGTCCGCTGCGTGACGTGAAGCGCGTCCTGCCGAGATCACTGATTGCCTAGGTGCATATGAGTAGCTTTTTGGGCCTAATTAATTGGTTGCCACTGTTCTGAAGCTCCCGTCAGGGACGGTGACCGCCATACTAGAGTCGTTTTCGAAAAAGTACGGAAAAGTACAGGTGAAGCCGCGCGCCACGTCGTCGGCCCAAAATCTAGACCTTTGTGAGAATCCTCAACCTCGAGTGGACTGGTGTCGTCTTAGTTACGAGAATTTTGTTGGTTCACAACATTTTAAATCAGTAACTGATTTGACAGATGTCACTACAAAAACAACAGTTGGTAACCAAAAGTTGCCAAATTCTTCTACCTGCTCCAGTTAAAACACCTTCTAGCCTCCCACGAGTAGGTACATTGAGTCTTGTCAGAGACTTTTCACGAGCGACATCAGCTGTCATCGCGTCACGTCCCCTTTTGCTTCCATATAAAATCCAATGTTTTCTTCGAGCTATGACAACTGTCGACGGCAACTGTTCTGTTACTTGTAGAAATAGCGACCCTTATGGTGTCAGAATTGATCTTGGTTAAGGTCTATTCCATTCTATAGGCACATTCTTGACAAGACTATCGATCTTCTGCTACTCCACTTCCGCTTAAAAAAACTGAGAGGTGTCTGCAGACTCCCCTTGGCTAAAAAAACGTAAAAGCAAGAAACTCTCAAAAGTGAAAGGACGATTTGTCTTCCCGACGACATTACACCGAATCCTTCCGATTGATTCTCTGGTACGACCAAAGTGGTTGGGCTTGTAATTTAAAGTGTTTCGCAAGTAGGTATACACAGAACGTTTCATGATGGGTTGGCGCAAAAAGCCGCCTCCCGCTCCACCGACCGACACACAGGGTCCCACCAGATGTGCATAATGTAAACCGATCTAAATATTTTATTGTCGCTCACTTGTGACCAATTTTCGACTTATCGATACAAGAAATAAAACCAAAACGTAACAAGCCCGAGTCTCGTCGAACAAGCAACGAACAAGAATGAACACATGACATCTCATCGAACATCGTGTAATATGATACTTAATAGGCGATTGGGTCGTAAATTTCCTGGGAACATGGTTTGTTCTTGATGGGATAAGTGTGGGGATCTGCGTGGATATGGGCCTGGGTTAGATTATATGGTTTTTTATAATTTAATTTTTTTTCACCTCTTCCAGAGGGTGACAGATTATTTGAAAGGATTTGTTACACAATTTCACTATATGGAGCCATATAATCGGGGGAAATGAGTTTTTTCCCAACACCAGAGCGACGTTTGGGTCGAGATGCTGGCTGGTGTCGATGAAAGTCTGGTGAAGTGCAATTGGAATTGATTGTAGCCGAGGTTTCTTGATTTGAGACATTCAAATTTTGTAGGTAGTTTTTTATTTACAAAATACATAGGAGCTGCTCTCCTCATTCCAAAAGTAATTTTCTCCATTTTCTTTTCCAAACTGTCTGTGTACCTCCGGAAAGCAATTCAATTGACAAACGAGTGTGTGCGTCGTCCGTTGTCCTTTTGTGTATGAGGCCACATTGCAATTGAATTCACATTGAGCAATCAAATTGATTCGCACCATTCGAATCTTCCACCCAATTTAACACAAATCTCCACTATACTGGCGATAGGATATTGCTTTTGCAGGACATACCTACCTACCGTCGCTCTAGACATATACCCTTGTAAATTGTCCTCATCACAGTCGAATGGATGCGATGTATACTTCCAACATCCTGTCTCCGGGTGAAACGTATTTATTTTATAACATTGCCAATCAAGATGGCTGAACAAATATAATCATTTGTACATACACACGCACATACACCATATGCATGTGTGTCTCTATACATGAACATTGTTGGTAAAGTTCGTGACCGAAACATTGTGCCAAAAAGGATATGCAGAATCGTTCCCAGGCGTCGCTTTCATGTACCCTTCATAGCGCCATATCAATGAGTCGAAAATTGAATTGTCAAGGATAAAAAAAAGTTTCGAAATTGCTATTGATTTCCCTATAACTATGGTACACAAAAAGGATGTACATTGTTGACCAATGAATATAAATTTGAAAGCAATTTGAGGCGTCAGACAACAAAAAAACAGTTTCTATGTATACACTGTACTTAAAGAGAATAAAAAGGCTCGGAATCTGGCAATCGTAAGACAAAAAAAGGTCCCAACGCCTATGAAGATATCTCGAGTTAAGAGTCTATCCCAATTTTCGTAATAGTGCGACTTCTTCTACAACTAATCAGCTTATAGAATGAGTTAAGTCTACAAAACCAATAAAACCAAACAAGAGTGTTGGTCAAAGAACTGAACCCTGGGGCACCCCACTCGAATGTTTATAAGTGGGGCGTCCGTCAGGCTTGAAGCCGCAAAGAATCGCTTTGGTTGAATGGTTCCAACACTCACAAGTTTCTTATCCATTAAATGAATGACTTACACCAATTTATAATAAAGTCATTTTCGATAAGAGAACTTTCGAAGTATGAAGCAATAAAAAAAAACTTAAATTCACCAATATCGCGCGACGAATAGTTCCACCTCACGGGTGCCATCAAATCGTCAATCGAACTTTTTCAAGCTTTTCTGCCGTTGAATAAAGGTAGCTTCACAAACAGGCTTTGGCTTTGTCTCGCCCCGTTACAATAGATCAGCATTTAAATGACTTTTTCAACAAAAAATATTTGTTTTCGTAATAACTTGTTTGTGAATTCACTCTTAATGGAAAGAATATTCTATGATCAAAACTAAATATAAAAAATATTAGAATTTTTAAGTTTGTTTTTTTTCAAAGCTTTTTTTTCTTGGCTTAAGTTTTCGTTTTTAACATATTTCCTCACTGTTGTAATAAACTTAGTTTAAAAGACTTTCATTTTTGGGGGCGTGGCCCATACACATAATTGACTTCCAATGAATGAATTAAGGCCAAAAAAAAACTTCAGGACTTGGTGTTGCTAGGTAAATAGTGTCGGGTATTTAGATGTTCGTTACAGACGAACTCTGGCAAGTACTCACTTGTTTTTATCAGCTGTTAAGCTGTCAATCAAAGCAAACTGAAGCTTTGTTTTATAAAAACACTACGTTTACTCTTTAGGAATGTCAACAGGGACATTAAAGACAAAGTTATATTGTGTTATGAAACATTGAAATCATTTGGCTGAATATGTAAACGAGGCGGAGCTTGTTTGTGAATCCGGCTTAAAAAGCAGTGTGACTCGAGTTCAGATGAACTGACTGCTTTTCAACGATCTGTGACCTTGAAATTAATGTTTATTTGATAAAAAGGCAATTTCTTCGAGAATAGCTGAACAAATTCTGTTTTCTGTCCTCTTTTGAGGAAACCAGGGGAGTAGGGCTTATGCAGATGAATACCTCAGAACTGTGGTGGTAAAGCCACCTGAACCTTCAAATTGGTGTTATGGTTTTCCATAGGTTTTCTTTAGGAATTAGTCGTGTGGAATTCGATGAATTAATGCGACGACAGAGAACTTCGCAGCGACTTTTTAGTTTTCAGGATCGGATTTGTTTTTTATGACCGGAAATTTTCGCTCTTGAACTTGAGGGTCATCGTGAAAGTCTTTAAAGTTGTTTTTTAATTTAATGAGTGTCTGATGATTAAAGAAGTAAAAAGTAAAAAGTCAAAATTCAAAATTCAAAAGTCAAAAGTCAAAAGTCAAAAGTCAAAAGTCAAAAGTCAAAAGTAAAAAGTCAAAAGTCAAAAGTCAAAAGTAAAAAGTAAAAAATAAAAAGGAAAAAAATATAAAGTTCCCCTACAATAAAGCGCTTTTTGCATAGGGCCAAACTATGAGACTAGGCAGCTCACCGCGAGAGTGTCGTTGGGTTGGGTACAAAATGCGTTGGGCCCAAGTCTTTTTTTTATTTTATTTGAATTGATGTGTTTACCGTTGTTCCTATCGTACGACAGGCTTTTTTACTAGTGCAATATAAAGGCTCAATAATCTTACAAGCTAAAAGACGTTGATTGTTTATTTTTGAGGTTAGATGGTGAGAAGCTATTCCAATATAAAAGCCCTATTTCCTCAGCCAACCTTACACAACGGCATTCATTTGGCCCAAATTGTATGTATGTCACAGTTTGGGTATTATTGTATGTATGTCACACAAATTGACATTTCGACACACTTGAACAGAGGATTCGAACAACACATGCTGCAATGTAGGCGCGGCGGCACCGCGTGACATACAGCTGATGATGCATTTACCTTTAGTCACTACCAGTCACCCTACCAGTCACTGTGGTAAAATGTGGTTCCAATAGTACGGCACTAAATGTAATGTGGTTCACGGGATTTCGCCTAGATTAATGGTCCGCGAAAGAGGGACATCCTTAAAAAAAATACGACGGGATGGACATCCGCATCTACAGTTCAATGTAAATTAAGTACGCCCTAATTAGTAGCACAGATTTGGGTGAAATGTGGTACCAACTTCACGGCACGCCGCTACGTTCCACACAGCTGATGCCCTGGTGGAAGCTTAAGACACTTCGAAAGCCGATGATGGGCTTTCAGCATCAACGTAGAGAGCTGAAGGTCCACGGCAATTCGGTAGATAGTATGACATGATTGCGAATGTCATGTGGTTCCAAGAGGACGACATTCCTTGACACACAGCTAATGCTACAATATATTTTCCAGCACTCTTAGAAATGTGGTTACCGTGATGGAGAGCGCTAGCGGTCGATGATACATACTCTGCCCTAAATTAAAGACGTGGACGTTGACGACCAAAAAGGTTCCAACGAGACGATGTGGACGTTGACGACCAATAAGGTTCCAACGAGACGGTGCCACGTTCCACACAGTTGATAAGTTGCAATGAGAATTCTGTCATACTTCGAAAGCCGATTATGGGCTTTGCTTTTCACATCAACGGAAAGAGCTGGAGGTTGATGACAATTTTGCTCCGATTTTCGGTATAACATGGTTGCAAGGGGCAAACCTTGCCACACAGCTTACGCAATAATATGTTTTCCGGCAGTGTTACAAGTCGAATATGGGATTGATATAATCGGGTAGCGCCAGCGATCGATATGTTCTATCTGCCCTAAATTGGAGGGTGTGAAAGTTGACGGCCTATAGGGTTTAAGCAGGACGGCATTACGTGCCACCCAATGAAGATTCTTTATCTCATATTTTTGCTGTCCATAAGTCGTTGATAAATGATTCAAAACGTGGACTTGTACGTCGTAAATGGTTGCAAACGAACGGTGCATTCAAGGTTATCCCTTGAAGCTTATATTTTTAAGTCTGCCTTTTGTAAAAATAGACTAGAACGATAGGTTTTTATGCTCTCAAAGATAGGCTTCACTTCCGTTGTGTTTATCTAAAGTTTAAGAAACGAGTTCAGTTTAAATTGTCCAACGTTTCGATGTAAAAGATTGTGTAAATCAAGCCACAATAGAGACTTTATGCATTCAGCTTTTACCTAAGTTAAACTTCAGATTAGGATGCAAAACAGATCGTTTTTATCATCAGAAGCACGCACTTAACTTCACGCTGAGTTGATGCTATAAATCGGACGGTAAAGTTTCCAAAACGTCAACCCTTTTCCCAGCGACTTATACTATCAGCTTACAACTATTTTTATATGAACATCTGCTTGTATTACATTCGCTTCCGTACTTTTATTGTTATTGCCGGTGTGTGTGCGCGGAGATCACCTTCGAGATCGATGACAACGGATCTCTATTTCACACTCGATATAATATTCATTCAAAAAAACAAACTATAGACACAATGAAGCCCCATCATATCGTATGTCATTGCCTATAAGCCGGGACATTAATTTCCGGCAATTTGCACCAACAAATAAATTTAACTGTAGAGAGCTGTCTGTCCATTTAAGACAGACTCTTCCATTTTAATAGTATCATTCAAACAGTTATAAAAACCCCATTTCACAGACTCGACAGAGTCGTTAAGTTTAAACGCCAAGATCGCTTATCGCATGCGCACCGCAGCCGCACCGCGCGATGACATCAGAAACGTCAACTGTCACATCTGCATTTCGGCTCCGCACAGCCGAAAAGTATTTATAATTTTCGAATTTGAAATTCAATCAAAGACAAAACAAAACAGAAAATCAAATAAATGAGGTTCCACCAGCTGAGATACAGATCCAAAGTCGCAGCTCATTGGATCATCAGCAGCAGCGCAGCGCGACGCGATCATCATCAGCGTCACGGAATCAGTATGTAAACCTATGGGCTGATGATCGTTTTCGATTAGAACTGTCGATAAGTGTGAAAATACGATATAGCTCCCCGTGTGCTTATCGGCGGGACCGATCTGTTCGTTTTTGAATACCATTTGGTCAAGTTCAATTTGTTTATGTTACGCCTTGGACCATCAAGTAATTAGCTGACATCTCGATTCTCTAGGCTTTGGATGGTTGGTAACTCAGCGCGCTGTTGGATAACTTGTTTGCGTCTCGTGATGGGGACATAATTTCGGCCTTAATTCCCGATCATTGACGAGTGTTTTGGTTTTCCCTTCGTGCGTGGTGCGAGCCTGAACCTAGAAAATTAAATCATTGATCTGGAAGGGTAATTTATTTGTTTTGTGCTTATTAACAAGTTTTTGGAAATTTAATCACCAAATTAACGAACGTCTTATCGCGGCTGAGATTTATTTTGTTTAACACCAATAAAATAGACCAGAGGTGCATATGCGTGGAGGATCATTAAATCGAATGGAAACGGGGCAATGGAATGTCGAAAAGTTTGTCAGATTCATTGGAAGAGTTTAAGACGGCTGAATTTAGCGCCACATCTAAAATAAGGTTTGCAAAGCTTGTAAACATATTTACAACCCCGCCTTAGGAGTCCTCATTAGTGGCCAAATATCGCCAAGTTGTACCTGTTGACTATATGGATTTTCAAATCCTCAATTAGTGATCATCACAGTCAATAAAAATTCCCTCATGCTGCTGCGGGAAACACAAGCTCCAAAAACACATCTTAAAAAACTCCTCAATTATGGTTTTATGGTCACCAAGGTGCGCAACACAAGCCATGTGCGCAGCGCTCAGGGATCTTCGTTTTAACATTTAAAAAATCCACCCCATCGCGAGTTTAAATAAAATCCCCATAAATTAATTATACCAACCTTCAATAAAGTCAATTGAATATAGCCACGGACACAAAAAGGCCGGGCAAGAAACAAAACCGTTTACAACAGCACGTCACAAATCGTTTGTCCCATAAATTTGCCTCGACAACAAATCTAACAAGACAGGATACACTTAATTGGCGCATAAATCTTCGACCAATCGCCGAGGCACACACTCGTATAAATTAATCAGTGAGGGCCCAGAGAGTTGAGGCTAGTTGAGTCGCTCCTCTGTGGCTCTGTATATACTCCCCCCAAAAACACAGAAAGACGCACGCGAGAGGAAAACCACACGATTGTGCCGTGGGACCCTATTTTTGTTGGAGAAGAAGATATTGTGCTGACCAGAAAATTATGCCATTAAAAATACCAACTTAGCTAATAACCCATTGTCAACCGTCGAAGTGAGTCATTAAATTTGTCACTCGGAGCCGGTTTGTTTGCCCTTTCGAGTGTGTGCATAGAGAAACGGACGATACGCACGGGAGGGTTGCATGAACGATGACCTAACTTACATGGGGGCACCCACATGGTTTGAGGGGGCATCTAATAAGCTGTGATTGTTTTAGGCTGAGCTATCGATTTTCGAGAAAGGAAATATCGGCAATGGAAAGACTGTTTAGGCATTTTTTCGCAGTAATTTACTTCAGAAAAGCATCATCAAGTCAGAAAAGGATCTCCAGGAGTTTCTGTTCTTTCAGAAAATCAATTCACAGGACCAAATGACGGAATTTGATTCTGTTCCGTTCAATCTCTGACAAGCCACAGAGCATTTCTGCTAAAGCATATGGAGATCAACTTGTCACCCAAAAGGTTTCCTATTCCTATGGACCGACCTTTTTTTAAGATAACAGCACACTCTTATTTTATGAGTCGTTTTCTGGAGGAAAAAATTGCAACATTCCATATTTCGAAGAATAGGCTTTAGACAGAACTCTAATAACCTGCCGGAGTCCTTGAGGTCTTGGGTCCTGGGGTATTGCTTCGGTCCTTCTATATGAATTGGCTTTTTCGAGATTAAAACTGTCGTACAAATCGTCATTTATTCCGTACTCCGAAGAACAGAATTAAGACGGAAATCTTCTTTACCTGATGGGGTACTTAAGGCTACGGGTCTTGCGGAACGGTCCACTCCTTCTATATGAGTGTACTCAATGGGGAACTTTCAGACAAATCGTGTCTAATTTTCATTTGCCGACAACAAATAACAAAATTTGAACAAAATTCTGCTAACAAGTCGGGCCCCTTAATCATTTTGTTCCTGCGAATAAGTAACATGGCGAATTCCTAGGCGTTTTGTGGTCCTGTGGATCGGTTAAGGTACTGGAAGAATCTGTCAGAAAAATAGTGTCCGATTTTCCATTCCAGACTTTGTAAAAAAGAATTTTTATGGGATTCTGCTTTGCCTTTTTGAGTCCTTAAGGCTTTGGTTGTGGTTCGGTCTACTTTGTCTAAAGAAGCTGGCCTGCTGATGGAGGAAAATTTCGTACAAATCTTGGTTATTGTTTTTTTTGCACTCTGAAAAACAAAATTTGTACCAGATTCTACTTAACCTGTCGGAATTAAGCAGAAGTCGTTTGGATTTTGGCCTCACGGGATCGGCTATCGATTGGTAAAAGTTCCTACAGCACTTTTTTTTAAATGTTTTTTAGCATTCTTACTTGGCTTTGTGGCCCTTCGTCACAATGAACATAATCAGAAAAAAGAAAACAGAACACGGAAAACAGGGAAATAAACAAAAACAGAAACTGAACCTGCAAAAGAAACAAAAATAGAAACAGAAACAGAAACAGAATTGGAAACGGGAACGGAAACAGAAATAGAAACAGAATCAGAAAAAGAAAACAGAGAATAGAAAATAGAAAACAGAAAACAGAAGCCAGGAGCCAGGAGCCAGGAGCCAGGAGCCAGGAGCCAGGAGCCAGGAGCCAGGAGCCAGGAGCCAGAAGCCAGAAGCCAGAATCCAAAAGCCAGTAGCCAGAAGCCAAAAGTCATAAGTCAGAAACCAGAAACCAGAAGTCAGAAACCAAAAGCTAGAAGCAAGAAGCCAGAAAACACAAGCCAGAACACAGAAAACAGAAGACAGAAGACAGAAGACAGAAGACAGAAGACAGAAGACAGAAGACAGAAGACAGAAGACAGAAGACAGAAGACAGAAGACAGAAGACAGAAGACAGAAGACAGAAGACAGAAGACAGAAGACAGAAGACAGAAGACAGAAGACAGAAGACAGAAGACAGAAGACAGAAGACAGAAGACAGAAGACAGAAGACAGAAGACAGAAGACAGAAGACTGAAGACAGAAGACAGAAGACAGAAGACAGAAGACAGAAGACAGAAGACAGAAGACAGAAGACAGAAGACA
This sequence comes from Neoascia interrupta, assembly GCA_947623515.1. NCBI lineage: Eukaryota > Metazoa > Arthropoda > Insecta > Diptera > Syrphidae > Neoascia > Neoascia interrupta. The sequence continues at coordinate 3,710,419 of OX392464.1, read as the reverse complement.
GAAGACAGAAGACAGAAGATAGAAGACAGAAGACAGAAGACAGAAGACAGAAGACAGAAGACAGAAGACAGAAGACAGAAGACAGAAGACAGAAGACAGAAGACAGAAGACAAAAGACAGAAGACAGAAGACAGAAGACAGAAGACAGAAGACAGAAGACAGAAGACAGAAGACAGAAGACAGAAGACAGAAGACAGAAGACAGAAGACAGAAGACAGAAGACAGAAGACAGAAGACAGAAGACAGAAGACAGAAGACAGAAGACAGAAGACAGAAGACAGAAGACAGAAGACAGAAGACAGAAGACAGAAGACAGAAGACAGAAGACAGAAGACAGAAGACAGAAGACAGAAGACAGAAGACAGAAGACAGAAGACAGAAGACAGAAGACAGAAGACAGAAGACAGAAGACAGAAGACAGAAGACAGAAGACAGAAGACAGAAGACAGAAGACAGAAGACAGAAGACAGAAGACAGAAGACAGAAGACAGAAGGCAGAAGGCAGAAGGCAGAAGGCAGAAGACAGAAGACAGAAGACAGAAGACAGAAGACAGAAGACAGAAGACAGAAGACAGAAGACAGAAGACAGAAGACAGAAGACAGAAGACAGAAGACAGAAGACAGAAGACAGAAGACAGAAGACAGAAGGCAGAAGACAGAAGACAGAAGACAGAAGACAGTAGACAGTAGACAGTAGACAGAAGACAGAAGACAGAAAACAGAAGACAGAAGACAGAAGACAGAAGACAGGAGACAGAAGACAGAAGACAGAAGACAGAAGACAGAAGACAGAAGACAGAAGACAGAAGACAGAAGACAGAAGACAGAAGACAGAAGACAGAAGACAGAAGACAGAAGACAGAAGACAGAAGACAGAAGACAGAAGACAGAAGACAGAAGACAGAAGACAGAAGACAGAAGACAGAAGACAGAAGACAGAAGACAGAAGACAGAAGACAGAAGACAGAAGACAGAAGACAGAAGACAGAAGACAGAAGACAGAAGACAGAAGACAGAAGACAGAAGACAGAAGACAGAAGACAGAAGACAGAAGACAGAAGACAGAAGACAGAAGACAGAAGACAGAAGACAGAAGACAGAAGACAGAAGACAGAAGACAGAACACAGAAGACAGAACACAGAAGACGGAAGACAGAAGACAGAAGACAGAAGACAGAAGACAGAAGACAGAAGACAGAAGACAGAAGACAGAAGACAGAAGACAGAAGACAGAAGACAGAAGACAGAAGACAGAAGACAGAAGACAGAAGACAGAAGACAGAAGACAGAAGACAGAAGACAGAAGACAGAAGACAGAAGACAGAAGACAGAAGACAGAAGACAGAAGACAGAAGACAGAAGACAGAAGACAGAAGACAGAAGACAGAAGACAGAAGACAGAAGACAAGACAGAAGACAAGACAGAAGACAGAAGACAGAAGACAGAAGACAGAAGACAGAAGACAGAAGACAGAAGACAGAAGACAGAAGACAGAAGACAGAAGACAGAAGACAGAAGACAGAAGACAGAAGACAGAAGACAGAAGACAGAAGACAGAAGACAGAAGACAGAAGACAGAAGACAGAAGACAGAAGACAGAAGACAGAAGACAGAAGACAGAAGACAGAAGACAGAAGACAGAAGACAGAAGACAGAAGACAGAAGACAGAAGACAGAAGACAGAAGACAGAAGACAGAAGACAGAAGACAGAAGACAGAAGACAGAAGACAGAAGACAGAAGACAGAAGACAGAAGACAGAAGACAGAAGACAGAAGACAGAAGACAGAAGACAGAAGACAGAAGACAGAAGACAGAAGGCAGAAGGCAGAAGGCAGAAGGCAGAAGACAGAAGACAGAAGACAGAAGACAGAAGACAGAAGACAGAAGACAGAAGACAGAAGACAGAAGACAGAAGACAGAAGACAGAAGACAGAAGACAGAAGACAGAAGACAGAAGACAGAAGACAGAAGACAGAAGACAGAAGGCAGAAGACAGAAGACAGAAGACAGAAGACAGAAGACAGTAGACAGTAGACAGTAGACAGAAGACAGAAGACAGAAAACAGAAGACAGAAGACAGAAGACAGAAGACAGGAGACAGAAGTCAGAAGACAGAAGACAGAAGACAGAAGACAGAAGACAGAAGACAGAAGACAGAAGACAGAAGACAGAAGACAGAAGACAGAAGACAGAAGACAGAAGACAGAAGACAGAAGACAGAAGACAGAAGACAGAAGACAGAAGACAGAAGACAGAAGACAGAAGACAGAAGACAGAAGACAGAAGACAGAAGACAGAAGACAGAAGACAGAAGACAGAAGACAGAAGACAGAAGACAGAAGACAGAAGACAGAAGACAGAAGACAGAAGACAGAAGACAGAAGACAGAAGACAGAAGACAGAAGACAGAAGACAGAAGACAGAAGACAGAAGACAGAAGACAGAAGACAGAAGACAGAAGACAGAAGACAGAAGACAGAAGACAGAAGACAGAAGACAGAAGACAGAAGACAGAAGACAGAAGACAGAAGACAGAAGACAGAAGACAGAAGACAGAAGACAGAAGACAGAAGACAGAAGACAGAAGACAGGAGACAGAAGACAGAAGACAGAAGACAGAAGACAGAAGACAGAAGACAGAAGACAGAAGACAGAAGACAGAAGACAGAAGACAGAAGACAGAAGACAGAAGACAGAAGACAGAAGACAGAAGACAGAAGACAGAAGACAGAAGACAGAAGACAGAAGACAGAAGACAGAAGACAGAAGACAGAAGACAGAAGACAGAAGACAGAAGACAGAAGACAGAAGACAGAAGACAGAAGACAGAAGACAGAAGACAGAAGACAGAAGACAGAAGACAGAAGACAGAAGACAGAAGACAGAAGACAGAAGACAGAAGACAGAAGACAGAAGACAGAAGACAGAAGACAGAAGACAGAAGACAGAAGACAGAAGACAGAAGACAGAAGACAGAAGACAGAAGACAGAAGACAGAAGACAGAAGACAGAAGACAGAAGACAGAAGACAGAAGACAGAAGACAGAAGACAGAAGACAGAAGACAGAAGACAGAAGACAGAAGACAGAAGACAGAAGACAGAAGACAGAAGACAGAAGACAGAAGACAGAAGACAGAAGACAGAAGACAGAAGACAGGTGACAGATGACAGAAGACAGAAGACAGAAACAGAAACGAAAATGGAAGCAGAAAGAGAAATTGAAACAGATTTTCTGCTGGAACGGAAAACCAAAGATGATGCCACCATTATAAATTTCAAAGAGAAAACGTAATTCTAGCTAGTGTGAGATTTTGCTTTTGACAGAATATCGGTTGGGGACTGTCAATGAAGAAATGTTAATCAATTTTTGTTTACTTCCTTGGGCTGGATTTTCAATGCGAGATAATGCGGGCGTCGAAATAAAGCTAAGATTATCCCCAGAATTGTTTTTTAAAGTCAATTTTGATCCGGGGTTAATCCCGGCTCATAAATCAGTGAGTTAATCCGGCATTAAACTCTGGAGAGCAGTTCGAATTTCTTTGTCTGTTTTTCCATGTGAAATGGCTGCTTCTTTGAGTTTTCCTGATGCTAACAATTACACTTGAGGACAAGGACAACTAAAACTACTTAGACTGTTTTTTTTATGGGAAGTGAAAGTTGGGATATTCAATAATTTCGAGAGCCGCCAGATTTTGACAATTTCACAGACGGAGTTAAGTTTAAACTGAAAAACTGCTCGCCGGATTAGCTCCAGCTGCATTTTGTCCCAGGATTAACAAATCTTGGTTTAAGCTGGGCTTAACTCCGCACACCGCACAAGAAACTGACGCCCCTAAAGCATACCAATTGTAACGTTTTAAAGGTTCACAAATAGACATAGCTGGTAGACCTTTTAACGTGAAGAGGTTTTTTAAAACGGATTATGTCAAAGGTTTTTAGCGTTTGCTAAGAACTCGTTCTCTGATACGATGTTTTCCGTTCCTTTTTTGCTTTTTTTAGTAACATCACCAACTGAAACCGAAACTTAATTGACGCAGAAAGATGCTTTTTCAGATTCAGTTTTTCGTTGCTTGTGGCAACGCGGCCTTACGATATTCCCGATATTCCCGACTGTCAGGAGTATATGCGCTTTTATAGAAGAAATGGAAATTCACTTCGGTCATTTCCTTGAGGCAGGCGGTCATCATCATTTCACCACAGGACTGGACGGCGTATTTTCCATATTTTAACTGATGAGCACGAGTCTTTTACTTTGCAAAGAAGAAAGTAGCCGGACCTTGAAAACGTAATGGTGCTCTTTCTTCTCTTTATTCCCATGGCTTTTCAAGGCCTGATCCGAGTGTTTAGCTGACGCTATGAGATTAAAGATTAACTGGAGGCCTCAGCTCTCATCGTGCTTTAAGAAAAAAGTTTACGGCAGTAAATACGAGTGTGAGCGTCGTGCACTGTGGCTGGTGTGTCGAACTACTGTGCACAAGGTCTCAGGTTCAAATCGCGACCGGAGCAATAAGAGCTTTTTCACGGTCCATCTTCGAGAGGATTTGACAAACCCTCCGTGAGTAGCAATTGTCAAAAGAGAATTCGCCTTTCGCTATTCGGAATAGGTAAAAAATGATGCATGATTGGAGGAGTCAGGCAATGGCTCTTCTGAGCTGCAAGTACAGAAGTTTATTTTAAATGAAAACATTTGGGTATAGTACTTTCAGAACTTTCTTTCTCCGATAAATAAACAGTGACAGCGACAAGGTTAAGCCTCTGATCAAAAAACTCTAAAATGGTCGATGAAAGTCATCTTTGTTTCAGACTTTTCGTGCGCCTTCTATAATGATCACAGCAGCCATTGGTCCTCATTTTCTTGTGCCATGATCGATGATGAAAGGTGCCCGAGTACCAATGCCACAATTGAAAATAATAACCAACTGCCACCATGACATCTTCATGGTACCTACAGTAGGTCCGCATATGACCATCAGACGTGTCGTGCCATAAATCTTCTCCAATTAAAAGGCCACGTAAATCTGGAATCTTTTTTGCCAAATCGATTCCGTCCAGTTGTCAGGATAAAGGTGGCAATTCCCACAAATTATCCCCAGCCAATTGCAGATGTTCCAATAAATTTTGTCCCATAAATTGTGCTCAGCTCCAAAAGAGGTTAACTGGCCGGGGCAAAAGGTGCAATTATCCCCATTTTGCCATGGCCAATAACAGCACTATACCAACACATTCACGCCGTACACCCACTCTCCGCATGTGCTACCAATTTGACGCAAATTGGAAAATGACTTCTTCTCGGGCCAGAGAGAGCTGTGAGTTTGGAATCTGCACTGCACCACTACCAGCATCGGACATGGCACAGACAGACACGTCCTACCCTACCACTGATATGCATTTCTTCAGCTCTTTGCGAGGAGCAGAAGCAGGAAAACGAGATTCGTTTGGCGCGGCGCACAAATGGAACTGGGGAGCACCACACTGCACACAGCACAATCAATGGCTGATCAATTACCCAGCGCACAGAGCCATGGAATGGAGATGGAGCATGGAGCTGCAGCAGTTTACCAGCAGCCGCCGCAGCAGCCAATAAATTCTGCATTACGAGGTGATTGTTTGTGCAAAAAGGAGGCGTTGCCATAGTCAAACATTCGCATCCAGGTCGTGAGGCGTGAGGCGCGAGTGATGTGCCAGATAAGGATCACTGCTGGGCTGAGAGCTCAGCATCCAAGCTATGCCATAGTACGCAGCTTCATGGTCAGGTCATGCTCATAGGGGAGCTGTCGTGTTCGAGCAGCACATCGCAGGATTCCAGGACGGTGGTGCTCCATTCGTTCTATGTACACACAATGGCGTTGTTGCGTTTAGTAGTGGTGGTGGTGCCACGGCTGGGCGGGGCTCTCCTTTGGGTGCTGCTTGCTGGGGTAATTTATACGCGCGGGAAATTAATGCTCCGTTTAAGTTCATTTGATAATTGCATGAGGCCTCGAGGTGCCATTATATTGCCAGCTTAGTGCGCGACTCCGTATAGTGTGGGTACATCCTTTGTACACTTGCCAGCAGCATTTGTGTACTTGAGTGTGTGTATGTGTGTGTGTGTGTCAGTGTGGGGGCTGGTCGGGGAACATTACTTCATTGTGTGTACATAGCCGGGTTAATCAGGCGTTGAAATGGAACTGAATTATGGGACGCAAATTGGCACCTTGGAGATGGCGATGATGGCTGCAGATAATGAAGTATAAGAATTATGTTTGTTTGAGTTGAACTGAGTGTAAACACATACACATATACCTGCACATATATATACGTTTACGTAAAGAGGATAATTAAGTCTTTGGATGGATGAGGGTGTATGGACTGGGTATGAAGAATGAGCCGGCGGCAATAATAGACATGAATTAATGTTTACGGTTACACGAAGTAACCGCAAGGAGTCCATTTATATCGAATTGCAGATTAGATAGAGACCTGAACATTTTAGGTTTAATGGCCGCCTTAAGGAGCGTTGTGAAAAACTGAAAAAGAACAACGATAAAACGTCCCCAAGGCGTAAAACCTCGCATGGAAAGCCTTTGTTGGTAATTTCAATAGGGATAATCGAACTTCGGCAGGTGATTCCAGCAATATTCTTCAAGCGTGTGTCAAGGTCTTCTACCTCTACTTGTATCAAATTGATTGCCATTTGTTAAATACATATTGCCAAATCCATAAAGAGAAAGTCTACGACGAGGATAAATTTTGAATAAATAGAATCGTCAACAAGCTAAATTGACCAATAAACTATCCACCAAATTGGAGCGGATTCCCTTCTGGGGTTAAGGTCCACGATTGGGTGCCTCCCCAGGTGGTGGATAGGAGAATACTCACCGGGTATGATGCGTACCTGTATGGAAAATATCCGGGGTAAACCAAAAGCAGAAGTTTGGTTAAGAAACCATCAGTGTTTGCCTTAAAAGTGACGGCTTCCTGGTCGACGTCTGCTATCCAGGCTAGGGTCAGCCGAATATTAAGCACCTATTTCGCTCTCAATTTAATGGACAGCATTTAAATGTAGCTGTGCTTTATATTTTTTAGAATGCTTTGCTGTTAAAATCATTCCTTTCCTCTGTAAGGTTATAACACTTGCGGGGGTAAGCTTTTGTGTTTCTGCGCAGGGTGACTTTCAAGTTCCGTACTGGCTCATAAGCGCGTTTGTTTAAGATCGAGAACTTCTTTGCTCTTCTGTCTCGTCTATCCTCAAATTCTTTCCGCTCGCTATGTGCTACTCATTTTAAGGGTGGTCATTAGCATGACAGCTTATCATATCAAAAGATCCACCAATACGCAGTGCATCCAGAGAAAGTCATTGACCAGATGCGACCGCTATTGGTCGATGATAACTTATTTCTTTTCGTCCGAGTTAGATGACTTGACCGAAGACATGTCATGAGAACAGTAACAGGGCGTCGCTACGTGTCACAGTCACACTCACCATTTTGCTCATTGAAAGCGAAAGAAACGTCAATGTGACACCAATATCATGCAATGGAGCTTTTCGCCAAAATGTCACTTTTCGTCACTTGGTATGAAAACAAACTTCTTTATCTCGTTCGCGCACAGGCCTTCCCTTTGCAACCATTTCATTGTTTTCATACCAAGTGAACAAATTTCACCAAAGGTTAGAACGAGAGATACGAGCCAGATAGTTTCGCGAAAAACTCTATTAGGAACATTAATGTTATTTAATTATCAGGTAAAGATCAGGTAAAGGGATCGGGTAAAGAACATCTCCGAGACCAGTCTCGGGATCGCGCCTGTGTCTTTTGAGGTGGTGGCGGAGGATCGGGCACGATGGAAGGACCATTTAACCACCCTCACTCCGCGATCCATGTAAGGATAAGCGTTCACCAAAAATGACGATGATGATGATGATAGCTTCGATCTTAAACCGATCAGCCTGATATTATGATCTTCACTGAAGGTTCTGTCAAGATCATGAAATGTTTATGGATCATATGTATGCGGGTATAATTCAAAGTATATGAAATCGATTTAAAACTGAATTCTTCACATTCAAAAGCAAATCAAGTTGCATCGAAATGTTTCTCTCGATCCGATCGCGCTTTCATGGCAAAGTGCAAGTAAATTTATCATTTTTTGTATGTAAACGATGATCGAGTTGAAGCACGAATGAGTCAATCTGATCGAATTGATTTTATGTGATCGGGCATTCTGCCTTTATTATTACAAGATCAATTTTTATTGATCAAAATTCAAACTCAGTTCATAAAACTGATCGAATTGACAATTTGTGTCAAATTATCGAGTTTGTCAATTCAAAATTTAAGAATCGCAATTAAACCCATGAATCTAGATCGCGCATCGATCTGATCTATTCCCATATGCTAAGCGCAGTGTTGGCACTGGAGAAGTCTATCGAGGTTATACCCAGACTCAGTAATAACCTGCTGAAAGGAGCATATGAGAGCCTCGTGTGACGAGGTGTTCGACAACTCTCTTTGATTGTCACCGCAGTGACAACGGACGGACGGAAGATTTGTCTTAATTTTTCTGAACTAAGCAGGACTGGCTTAGTAGGACTGGCGAGCAAAACGCTATGATGGTTGCGCGATACGAATCGATTGTAATGGGACATTTCTGAAAGGCGATTTAAGGTCATCTAATGGGGCGTATTCTTTTGAGCACCGAATCGTGAAAATGGTGCGGAATACAGAAAATAATTATTCTTTTCTCAAACACCTGAACAGAAACGTGCTCATGTAAAATGTTCCTTTAAGCTCCGAATTCGTTCGGTGTCGACACCGAACAGAAAATTTTTCCACCGACGAATAAGATGGTGGAGGTTGGGTGTAGCTTTCATTACTTTTTTGAAGTAACGTTTCAACAACCCATTTTAAGTACACCCATTAAAAGTACAATGCCAACAAAATCACCAAAACATCACGTTATATGTCAAAGCACTATATGACACTTAATATGATGGCAGCTCTTATCGTTCTGTACACCATAAAACCGCGGGGTACACCATACTGGAGTTATCGCGAACACCGAGTATTATTTCTCAGCTCGGTTTAGCATTTCGGTGTTCAAAAGAATAAGCCATATGTCTATTATGGTAAGGCCTTAAGTCTACTATCATTTGGCCTTAATGATCGTTTCACATTGAGCGCGAGAGCGTCAAACCAGAGCGCCAGCGACAACGTGAGACCAGAAAAATCGTTTATTGCTACACAATGAAAGCGAGAAGCCGCGACGACTGTTTTGACTGCACAGTGACAAAACATAACATTTTTCACTTGAAATAAACATAAAACACTTGAGCGATTTATATTTCACAATAAATATTACCACCGAGAAAAAAACCTCTATTCCACAAGGTGTCATAACTATCAACAGCGATTGACAGAATAATCATCGACCTCGGCGAGAGTTTTCCAACTTTTCGAAAGGTCGGCGTATGACACAACGATAACGCCGGTATCTCAACGCCAGTTTCTCAACAGAAGATTTATTAATTAAATTAACACTTCCCGATCACTACACGTCCTAGCGCTCTCACCGATAAAGATGAACTGTCAAATCAGCGCTGCTTGTTGACAAAGCCCTGTCACTTTCCATAGGCCAATAGAGCCCAGGGCCGCACTCCGCAATTAGCTTGGGCGCGTTCAGACGGGACAGCTCCAACGCGAGAATATTAGAGAAGGGCGCGCTAATATGCTCTAATAGAGAGACCCCGATGTTAAGCCATTTTTACCTGGGGGCAAATTTTTATTACATACTACAATAGTAATGAGAAATAGATCAAGAAACAAGGCTTTGAACAGGTGCATCACTGGCACTGCATTGACAATAGTAACGTTAACTTACCTTCCTCCAATCTTCCAAATGTCAAAGTGAGTCGATCTTCAAAGCATGCATGAATTTTGCAAGCTTAATGTTCGCCACCTAGTTGTTGAGGCAGCATAACGCGCACTCTGTCATTTCTGCTTACCGACCCTTAATTCTGTTTTCATCAGGACGATCAACAACTTTTGTAGCGAAAGCAATGACTTCCTGCCATCTGTCATCTTCTGAATGCAGGACTTACCCTGTCAGATACGGTGGCTTAGATAGCTTAGCATCTAAAATATCAAAAACATCGCTCGTGTCTCAGATCGACCAAAAGGGTGAGCTGTATAAAAGGCTGCATATCCATTGCAAGTGGTCCTATAGCTGTCAAAGGTGCTGTTGCTGTGTAAATCTATCTCCAACATAAGTTTCATTAATACGGGAAGTAGGTATTCACATATATCTTATGTTTTCAACAGAATTCTTAAGTCATTTAGAATAATATGTTTACGACTTATTCCAATCTATCACTGCATTTGAACCAAACAACAATGTCATCGAACTTTGATAACCAAACTGACACTTTTTTGCTGTTTAGTTTGAATTAGAGTCGGATGTATTATATGCATCTTATTTGCCAAATTGAATAGACATTTTTGGTATGTATCTTCCTCTACTATGTCATGCATCTGACCATTTTCACCTCTTGATGCTGATTGAAGTGTTTCGTTAGAAGTGAGATTGTCAGGCCTTACTCAAATCGAACTGCAATCATCACACTGCACTGATAACAATGTTTTCGTGTTGACAATATTTAGGAAAACAGTCTAAATTTTCCAATATAAATACAAGTGCTCACGGTGATTTTAGACACAGTCAACGCTTTACACTCCTCAAAAGAAATCATTTACAGAGAAAATGTCAAAATCGACTATTTTAACAGTTTTGTGCGTTTTCGCCCTAGTTGCGCCTCTCATGGTGCTAGCCGGAGACAGTTCTTCGTCTGAAGAGCACAAGCCCGAAGGAGAGCACAAACACCCATGCACTGGACATCATCACCACAATCATCATAATCATGGACATGGTCGTGATGGTGCTCCTCATGTTCACCATCATCACCATCATGGAACAATGCCAAGTCAGCCACCTGTCACAAATGACGCTGCTACAACGGTGGACGGTGTCGTGGATCAGTCAGGACTTGGAGTTTTGGTGAATGTAGAGCAGCCGGGTATGGAAATTGCGGTGACTGATGGCCAAATTGTTATCAGTGATCCTAGTTTGGGCGTCGGGGAAGATGTAGTTGCCACAATTGATGTAGGAAGGGTTGTTGATACTCAGGAAAAAGCAGCCCATGACGAAGGACACGAAGCTGACACCCTCAAGCAAAAGCATGAAATGCTTCCTGTAGCTGTTGCCGTGGAAGGCAGTAGAAAGTAGAAAGTTTAAGAAAATAGAAACCAATTAAATAATTTAAAAGTGTTTTGTTTGTTTTGACATAAGGGCAGTACTCCGTGGAACCTGCTTTCGTTGAGAAATATGGTCTTCAAACTATTGTAGTGCGACACAAGAATTGAGCCAGCAAGGGCGACTGTCAAATTAGACAGTGTGTAAATTTTCTGTGTTCAAATACTCTGAAAGAAGTGAAACTTCAGAATAAAGACAAAATTCGTTTAAATGGCAGAAAAGCTTGGCACTCCCACTCTAAATTAATTTTGTAATTTGTCTTATTAGGTTTTGTATCCTCCATTAGAAGCTAGGGAAATTTCACTTAAAAAATGGTTGTTAACAATCCGTCGGCTTTCATAATATGTTGGCACTGACTTAGTGCTATTCGGTACCTCGTTCCTATGTTCTGGTTCCTGCCTCTTCACTGTTTTTGATTTTAAGTTTTAATAATTTCACAAGCAAGATCCGGAATCTTTCAACTGTCAACCTCTACCTTTCAGTCTGATGAAGATTGTTTGACTCGACCACAGAAAACTTTTCCCTCAAATTGACACGATCTTGATTCCATTTGACACGCAAAAACAAATTGGAAAAAATTTAGCTGGAAACTTGACAGGAAAGCGAAAGATCGAGCCTAGTTTGACTAATGCCTGTTTCACATCAAGAGCGAGAGAGCGAGCGGTAGTCTCGGGCGAACTGTCAAATGAATTTCAATCAATGGCAATGTATAGAGTGGCTCACAATATCGGCGTTTTCGCTGTCTCACACTCCGATCTTTTCGAAAAGTTGGAAAACCCTCGCCGAGGTCGACGATTATTTTGTCAATCGCTGTTGTGACTTATGACACGCTGACGAATAGACGTTTTTTTCTCGAAACTAATACTTGTTGGGAAATATAAACCATTCATGTGCAATAAAGTCGACAAATTTGGAGATATTTTATGTTTTGTCACTGTGCAGTCAAAACAGTCGTCGCGGCTTCTCGCTTTCATTGTGTTGTAATGAACGATTTCTCTCGTGTCGCGTTATCGCTGCCGCTCTGGTTTGACGCTCTCACGCTGAAAGTGAAACGACCATTAAGGCCAAACGAAAGTGGACTTAAGGCCTCACCATAATAGACTTCTGGCTTATTCTTTTGAACACCGAACTGCCACACCGAGCTGAGAAACAATACTCGGTGTTCGCGACAATTTGAGTGTGGTGTATACCCCCGGTTTCATTGTGTACAAAACAATAAGTGCTGCCCCGGTAGAGCCATTACGTTAAGTGTCAAACTAACACTTAACGTGATGGGTACGTTATCTTCTTGCCATCGTACTTTTTATTTTAAATAATGTTGACAGCTTCGAGATTGAAATATCTTCTGGGTAAGTTCTTAACGATTCCATACAAGTAGAAGTAGATTCCATTCAATTTCAGTCGCATTGTAAACCAGTGAATAAGTGCTGCAGTGTGTACGCAGAAGTTACAGTCCGTAAAACGGACCGTTGAATACCCCATCCACATTGTAAAATGCTGATGGCATAGTTAGTTTTTGATATTTTATAAGTAATGCAAACTTCGAAAAGGGGCGTGGTCCAATCGCCCCTAATTACAAACTATTAATTAAAAGATATTTCCACAGATATTTCCAAGTTACACTTAAATGTACGTTAAAAAAATGTACGCAGTTTTTTGGTTCAAATTCAATATGTTTGAGAAATCGACGTGGTTCGAAACTTTATATGAAAGAAATCTGAACTGAAGTCTCATTTACCTAACCTGCTACTTTTTTTGTTTCATGCTTTCCTAAATTAGGCTCAAGGCCAGTCGAAATTAAGTTTTTCTGGAAAATTTTAGTTTTTTTTTTAATTCTGCCTTCAAATGAGGGCGTGGCCCAAAGTTTTGAAAAAACAAAATGTGGAACTAAACTTTTTCTACAGAAAATATTAAGCAAATTTTTTTCAATTTCGAGCAAAAATATTGAGTAAACTGCATTTGAAAATTTACCCTTAAAATAGATGCCACGCCTACTAGAGGAGGTTTACCAATTAAATTTGTCTTATTTGTGTCGTACATTTATTAGGAAATGCTAAATGTCGAATTTCAGCCTTTTAGAACGTCTTACAGTTTTGAAAGCTCTGGAGGTACTTGCACATTTCGACCGATTGTGGGCGTGTCTTTGGGCGGATTTCAAAATTTTTTACACTTGTGCTGTTTCGCATGACGTGGACCTTACGTACGAATTTTTGTGACAACATGTGACATACAGACGGATGGACGGACGGACTTACATGGCACATTCGATTCAGAATTCGGTCTCGATCATATGCCCTTAAGGTCTTGGGGGTCTACCATTATTATTTCACCGTGTTACAAACTATGTGACAAACACCGAACGAATTCGGAGCTTTCATGAGCACGTTTCCATTCAGGTATTTGAGAAAAGAACAATTTTTTCTGTATTCAACACCAGTTTCACGATTCGGTGCTAAAAAAAAAACACCATTCCGCGCAATTCATATCCCGCAACCATCATAGCGTTTTGCTCGATTTCGATAGGTTTTCGTAATCTCTTTTTGAACTAAGCCAGTTCCAATCCAGTGAGAGGATAGACGCGGAAATTTGACAGCTGGTGAGCATACAAATCTGATACAATTTCCGAATCGTTTACAAATCTGATACAATTTCCGAATGGCGCAACAGCACGAGGTGAACCAGGGCCAACTTCTCAATAATGTATGCTGGTATGTAAATTTCTTTACATACAAGGGGACCTACAATTTTTTGCCGAATCCGAACGGCACTTTAAGAAGTTTTTCAAGAAAAATGATACTCTCGGAGGGCTTGTCAGACCCTTGCGGAGGTGGGGACCGTGAAAAAGGACAAGTCTTTTTTTTCAGGTGACGTTGGCAGGATTCATTTTTCCAGATAACCAACCAAAAAACCATAAAGCCAAATCATAGTAGACTTATATGAGCTTAAGTCGGCTTGCATAAATGTCCCACTACACACAGTTCGTATGCCACGGCCATAATAGACTTTTACTCGATTTCGTTAGGTTTTCGTTAACTTTTGTTAGCTTAGAGCCCCAACAATAATAGACTTAAGTGGAATTATCCTAATGTCAAAATACATAGAAAATCCCACTCATGACTCATGTTCTGCCAAACGCTTACGGTGCCCAATAGACTTGGGTAAACGATTTGGAAAACGTATGAAATTTGTCTGGATTTACCCAGCTGTCAAGTTTCCGTGCTAAACCTCTCACTTGAGAGGGACTAACTTAAGAGAGCAAAAGTTAACGAAAATCTATCGAAACTATCTACATAAATCTCGCCACGATGTTTAATGTTACGAACATCTTGTTGTTGAATTCAATAGAAGGTACTTAAGTCTGACAACATTCGTTAAGATCCGAATAATGCCTGAACGAATTTTCTGCCATAATTAATGATGGACTCACAATGAAAACAGCGAAAGTGACAGCAATTTCAGTGGCTCAACATAGTGTCTGTTTTCATTTGGTTCAATTTTATGGATGACGTGAACGAAGGAGCTAAGCAACTCTTGACATTACGAGTTATGACATATGATGTAGATTATGATTTTTTAAGGAAAGGTTTTTTCAGTTCCCAGCTGATTTTTCTTAAGTCATTTTAAGTGTCCAAAATATGTGTTTCGCTTTTTCAAGTCAAAGTCAAGGTTGCAGCTACTGACAAACTTTCCGTGAGCTTGATAATAGTTTGGGGTCCATAGTTGCACACTTGTTTGTTTCCAAACTGACAAGAATCTGTATATGGACGTTATGGGCTTTTTTGTTGGACTTCGACGCCTTCTTGGCTGATATAACACCCCGCATTCAAGCTGTGGCCATTGTGACAAGGCAATAAGCTTTATAAACGTTATTTTTACGTCCATTCCATTCTTCTTCGAATTGTGAGGGTCAAATACCTACATAAAAAGATGCAAATCTTCAAAGGGCCACACTCACGGCTGCTCGGTCACAAACAGAAGCCTTCACAATGGTTTATTCGATTTTAAATACTCGTCCATAATAACAGTCCACATCCGGATAAGGTCTCGCTATCGGTCTATGCTACTGCCACCAATAAATAATGGTAATACCCACTTACCAACCAGATTTCCCAATGATTTATAGCGAAATTATACGACATTAAGATCTGTCTCGATCGCTGTTTAGCCATCGCGCTCTGTGGCATGACTATCGGGCGATGTGCCTGGCCCGGAATGTGGATCGCGCGATCGCACCTATTAAGCGATTATTAAAATATTGTCGCGACACCGAAACCAGTTGACATCGAGCGCTGCAGCATCCGCAGCGAACAAACTCATCCGTCATGGACAGGATGGATGCACATTGCACATGGACCCAAACGCTAGACTTCCTGCAGCGGGCCAAGGAGGTGGAGTATAGGTAATCCGCTGCGGAATCGATTAGTTTCCATTAATTCACAATCTTATTAGAAAAATTAATATTATGCTGTTCGAATGTTGGGCCTGCACTGGTGCGGAATCATCTGTCTCTGGTGTCATAATTCCGCGTGCACCGAGATATCTCAATTAAACTGGTCGAGCGATGCGTATGCGATGCACCGCGCGCGATCCGCATGGTGCATCGTGTTCGGTGTATGTAAATATCATGCTGGCAGGAGGCCTGGCCGGGGCAGGCAGGCAACAAGGACGCTGAGATGGGATTAATTTGTTTAGATATATTATCTGGAGTTGGTGAGATCGGAATCTGTGTTTTGTACCTGTGCCCTTATGTGCTGTGTGTGTTTGCACTAGCGCGCGTATGTTCCAGGACGGACATCCAGGATGACTTATGCGAGGTGTTTGAATAAGTTTCCACTTAAGTTAATGACGCTCTGGGATGGAATGGAGCAGGGTGCTGAATGGGAATGGATGGGTTCCGATGTGTGATTGGAACGCGCTCAGAACATGAACACGTAGAGAGACGGTTGTAATGTGCCGGTTCCAGGGATTTTCTCAGCTCTTCCTTGCGCGTTGTGTTTTTTGTTTTTTAGGTTCGGTAAATTAGATGCTATAATGCGTTTCGACGAGTGGTGGAGCATCACTTCCACGCATGTAACACGTGTGTGTGTGTGTTGTTTGTTTTTTGTGGCAGCTCTTTAGAGGTTCCTCGTAACAAGCTTATTCAGAGTTGTTAATGAAATTTATTTGTGTTTATCTTTCGTGGGATATCTTGGCTGGCGAGAGGGCAAAGTTGGATCCTCCCATTAGGCTAAGATATGTTGAAAAATCACCTGGGTGTGGAGGATATCGTTTCGTGGAATGTTGGAGGGTTGGGTGAAGGTACTGTACCGATTGCGTTTTCGCTCGAAGGAATTCTTTTTGGAGCACGAGATGCTAGTGAATTTCGGGTCATTCTTAATAAGTTGTTTTACCAACTTACCAAAAAGGAAGAAATTTTTGGTCCACAATTAAACCTGCAAGTTTAAGATCGCCATTTAAAATGTTCATATGTTGACACTCAGTTTAGCCATATGCTAAGTCCCGAAACAATTTTTACCTCCTTGGGTAATATAGTCGATTTAATACTAAATTTAACATCAAATTCGGGGTACCTCAAGGCTCCATTTTGGCTGCTACACTTTTTCTTCAACAATAACTTAAGCATACCCATCTTAAAATTTCGTCTGCCAGTGAAGCAAAAGAACGGCTATAACGCACTGTGACCGACCCAAACTGAATCGGATGCCCAACATCTAACTTGGAACAGTGAACTCGAATTACTTTGTTAAAAGCAGAAATTATCATAAGAGATAGCGAAATTGTGCCTTGTCCAAAGAGTTCCATTTGCGCTAAATTTTTATTAGATTTTACGCGCCTTCAGCATGGTATACATAAGTATGTATCTAGTCTTGGAAAGCGGATCATAATTCTGCTTATTCCGCTGTTTAAAGCAAACTTTTGACTTTTTTGAACTAAAGCAAAGGTAAAAAAAAGAGCAGTCAAGAGGTTTGCAAGGTCGGCACAAAGCGCGTTTTCAGAATTTCGAAAAGCAAAATTTTGTAAAAGGAATTCTGACGCCGGCTGAATTTTGACCCCAAATTTTTGATCAAGCTAAAATGTTAGTTTGACGGCCAGATTATTCCACTCAATGGACACGGAAATTGCCCCTAGAATAGCTTCTCTAATTTGTTACAGCAGAACTATCGGCATAAGCCGTTACAATTAGAAGACTTTATTAAATACGGAGATCCCATAAGCTATAATCACCACCTTAATATTTCCTCAGTGTGACTTTGAAATTTACCTTCCCAAGAAAAATTTTCGACTGCGCCGTGTTTGGGGCTGTCAAATGTCTTTCGTGAAAATCTCCACCTCAAGTTGTTCAGGTTTTACATTTTCAGCTTAAAGAAAATGTCTTAACCGTGCCAAGTTGGGAGCTATTTACCCGATTGCGCCATGTAAGAGGAACTTGAATGTGCTTCCCTCTTAATTTGTGCGTCTAGGATAGCAGCTTACCTGAAAATTTGTTCATGGTAAGGAGAGGAGGTAAGGCTTACAAGGTTAAGGCTGAACTTTTTTTTCGTAATCAGAGGCGAAACAGACTGCGCCAGATTATGTATTGTCGACTTTCTTTCAAAACTTCGTATATTGAAAATTAAAAACTGTTCAGGAGAAGCAAAAAAGCTGATTACAAAACGAGTAAAGTTAGACGAAATAGAGACGTGGAAGGTCTAGAACGAGTTATAATAGCAAAAGTAATAATGGCAGAGATTTAAAACTTTATTATCTGAATTTAGTGACATTTTCATTGGATGTACTTAAAAATTTCACTTTATCTAAAAATGAGACCTGCGCGCTTTGAAAATATGCGCTAAAGATGCTCCTTAAACCTTGTTAATGAAGTTCGGTCTAAGTGCCGGTCCCTAGCACTTTACCCGACTGCGCCATGTAAGGGGGCTCTCGAATGCTTCCCTCTTAATAAGTGTGTCGAAAATTGCAGCTTACCTGAAAATTTAATTAAGCAAACGAGGTAGGACTTGCAAGTTTAACGCTCAAATTTTGTTTTTCGTAATCAGAGACAAAGCAGACTGCGCCAGATTATGTATCGTCGACTATTTTGAAAATTTCGTGTGTAAAAACTTTGGGACTGCCCAGAAAAAGCAAAAAAACTGATTTAAAAACGAGTAAACTGGAAGGAAATAGAGACTTTGGAAAACTCTCGGGAGACTTTTGGAAATAGGGAGGAGCTTTTATAACGGGCCATTATGGTAAAAGTAATAATGGCAGAGATTTAAGACTTTATTTAGTGACTTTTTTCATCAAATTTACATTAAGTAGTCACTTTTCTTAAAAATAAGACTCCACGCAAAGCTTGAAGACGTTCAAATGACGGAGGCAGCTTCCGACACCACGGACGACAAGGACTTGGTAAAAATCAACTCTGGTCCGTCATCTTCGGGGCACAATTCCAACGACGAAATCGAAACAACAACTTCTTCGGACATTGAGATAATTTCCAACCCGAACGGCGAGTCCAGCAGCACGAACAGTGCCATTCAGGCCAATCCACTGAAGCAAGCAAAGGGCATTCAGCCTTCCAGCAAGAAAGGGCACTGCCGTGAGCCCTCGGAAGTGTCGACCATATCGAAGGATTCGCAGTCCGACACGGAAAAGCTCATGCATCGCATAAGCGAGCTCAGCGAAATCCTCAAAAGCAGGGAAATCCACCTGCTTCAACTCGGAAGGCAAAATGCAGCCCTGCAGGATAAAAATGATGAAGCGTAAGACGGAGCATCTCGAGAGCGAGGAGTACACCCAGAGATTGTCAAGTCTGGAAAAGAAATTCCAGATGAGCATTCGCGAGAGAGACGCTTTACGGGCACAGTTAAAAGCCGCAAAAGATGACCTCCAAACGAAAATCCCGAAGAATAACCTCATCAAGCTGGTGGCCGAAAGCCAGGAAATAATCGCCGAAATGCGTGGTGAGGGCGATAAGAAGCCGATGGTATACTGCTTAAACCTTGAATAGGAAGTTAAGTTTAAGTTCTACATTTAATTTTTAGTTTGACTTTTACCGATATGAATCGAAATAGTGATCGAACAAGTTGACTGCGTCAGCCATTTGCTTTGTTAACGTGAAGGAATTGGCTTTTAAGATGACTTGTTTTTAAAATGTAGAAAAAGTATTGACTTCTCCTTATTTAGAATGCTCGAGTTAGTTCGCCTATCAAGAATGAATTTTTACACAGCAGTCTTCGTTCGTGATGGAAAAAAGTTCCGACTGCGCCATACTGCGATGGCTTCTTAGTTTTGAACAGATATTAAAATATAAACGTTATTTTCTTGAACGATTTCCTAGCACCACTAACTCTACTCATCGTTCTATCGACTGCGCCATTAAAATTATTATCCTTATTTTAAAGGTAGAAGCTGAATTCATATTAAATTTGCAGGGATACTCTTGAGTCATTATTGTGATACCAAAGTCTGCAGTTACGAATGTTACCATGTTTAAGCTGCATCCTCTCTTCTCTATTGAGATAAGTTTCCGAGTTCATAAATATATTCTAACATGATTCATGTAAACTTCTAAAAAGCTCTTCTTAACTAGTTTATTAAACTGACTTATTATTACAAAGAATTTAATTGTACTCAATTTGTTCAACCACAAAGAAGAGATGCACTTATTTGACACATGGAAGCTTGTCTTAAGTTCTTTAAGTGGACCATATTCGTCCTCTCCACTCTTCCTTTAAGTTAACAAATTTAGTGCAAAATATTCAGTACCTGCACATTAAGCATTAAAGGTGTCATAATCAGAGTTATAAAAATCAGTAAAGTCATTTTCGACTGCGCCAAGTTAGGGGTTACATCGTTACTCTTTAGCAGGCAAGTTTTTAAATGCGATTTCGATTTCAAAAAGCTTAAATAAGCCGAAAGGAGTGCTTCCCGTCGCATGCAAACCCACCCTTATGTGTTTATTTCCACCAGGGCGCGGCAGAAGTCTTTTTTTACGCAAGTTCAACTATTCGCTTCTACTCAACTTTCATAAAAAGATTTCCATATTAGCACATTATAATTTTAACGGAAGGATAAGCATAAAAGCCGCCATTTAAAAAAGAGCATTGATCTAATGAGTCAAACAAGTATCTACCAAAGGGATATCGATGTAAGCAATTACTCCTTTAAATACACCATCGAAGCTTTTAAAGGGAACAAACTGAATTCTTCTGGGACAGAAATTGTCGACTGCGCCATTTAAAATCAATTTAGTGTTAATACTATCATTCTCCAAACTAAGGGTAATTTTTTTCATCAAACATCTGTATTAAGATTTTATATTAAAGCAACCTATTATGACCTTTACTAATTGCGTCACGTTAAAGCCAGATTCACACACAAGCGTCAGATTCGTCTTGGCCTGACGTTCATAAGTTCAGACACTCTATTCCAATGTTTCTAAACCCTAAGTCACTTTGGTGTGACAGCTCAACTCAACAGCTGTTAAAAATCGAAACGGAACTAAGACGAAGCCAAAGCTTGCTTCTGAATCCTGCTTAAGGATGAATATAATTTTACAGCAGATTTAAAGCTGGTGTATTGTAATGCGAGGAAGACGAATCTGAAGCGTGTTTATAGCTTCTCTTTTTCATAAAATCCCCAACGTAGTTTATTCAATTACAAAGTTTTGGTTTGTCTGCATGAATTTTCCAGCTGACGAGTCGTTTGCTTAGATTACTGCAGGTTGATCTGTCGAGATCCATCGATAACAAAAATCGATACAAAAACTTTGTTTTTTTATACCATTTCTCTTATTTTCAATAATGATCGCTTTAATTACTGTCAAGCATATCCGGAAGAATGTCTCCGCCTCCAGAATGAAAGCAAAAACCTCTCATTCTCCGATACATTATCATAGAGACAAAAGCTTGCGCGAGACATTTCAACCCGATAACAATGCGGGACATCTGATAGAATCGATGAAAATGTTAATCGTCGTGTTGGAAAATTTTAATCACCGGAAATATTATTATAAATCATTTTTTTCCATTTAACACTTACCACCAGGTCAACTTGGGCATACCTCGTCGACTGGACTCATATGCAAATGAGTCTTCCTTTGTTTCTGTATAACCCACCGTTTAGATGCGCCCATATCAGCCTCTCATCCGGCCGGAGGAGGTGTCGGCCAATATCGTTATGTGGAAATCTCTCTGAAAATTATTAACACGAGTTTAAAACACATTTATGGTGCATCACGCTGTGAATGGAGTTGTTCGGAACGCATTTTCGAATATCACTCTGCCAGACGCTAATAAAGGAACCACATAACTTCGGCGGTGAATCCGATCGCGGCAGAGGCGCGAAAAGTCCACAGACGCACACCTTAAGAGGGAAAAATGAAAATTTACACGTAGGTAAGTGGTTGCGTTCGAAGTGAGAGGAGCCTCTATGGTCCAGCAAGGATAAGGCGCTTAGATTGAATGATGTCCGATTTGGCCTCGCGATTTTGTGCTGCTCCGGAGCGCTGCGAAGTGATCTTCTTGGCCGCGGAGCCTCTGGCAGCAGCCAGCGTGTAGATATAACAAAATAATAAATGAAAAACTGTTCAATGGCCGATGGCATGCCGTGCGATAAATAATGGTCTCGACTTAACAAGATCATATCTCAGGATTATATGGTTGCGCGTATTTGTGTTTAGGATTCGCTGCGAAATGTCTTCTTTCGAAGGATGTGATGTGCAGATGTTTGAATGTGGTGTTTCGAAAAGTCGATTGTTGAACAAAAGGGATTTTATTAGTGCTAATGGGGTATTTTCTTTTGCGGGACTAAATTATGATGCAATAAAGAGTCCATCGTACAAGGAGAAATACCCATACACCGATTAGCCAAACTGCCAAATGTCACAGTCGATTGCAAAAGCCGCAAACAAAATCCAAGAGTCACACCCCATGACGACTTCATACAATAATCATCGATCAAAGACCTATTCAATGGGAGCATGATGCATCATTTGTTCGGCATATTCTAAAGTGAGTCCTTGAAATTTAGCTTCTTCGTCACTTAACATCTGTCCATATCCCATTTCACACAGAAAAACCCGCTCGAATAATAGAGATCAAATAAGTATGTGCATTTCGCAAATATAGGACAACAATGGAAAGTCCTTCGGAGATAAAAAGATAATCATTATACGCTGCCCATCCAGTAGAGGTCCTTTCAATGTACAAATGTGTTAAAGTTGACCACCGTGTACATTGTCCCCGGCACAATGGTCGATGTATTTATTAGCAAAACAATGAAAGGACAAAGGACGCAGTCAATAGGGCTGGATCATGTCCTGTGAGCATGGTGTGAAAAATTAAATTGCTACTTTTTTTGTTGCGACCAAAAAAAGGAAGAAAACAAAACGATTATTTTGATAGTGATCGGGTGTCCTTTTCCATGGAAATTCAAATTGAAATATACAAGATCAATTTATTAGTGTTTTTATGACAAACATTGCCAACAATGCCAAAAGGACTTGTTGACTTTTTTGAGTATACCAAACGCGCACCTGAATGGAGCTGAACAATGGGCGACCAATCGGCTGGAAAATTTGTTTTCTTCTCGCTCGTTTGTGGATTTGATGTTTTTTTTTTTGTGGAAATTGTAATAGATCTCGCCACTCCTCAAGAGGACTTTATTGTCGTGTGATAATTGGAATCGAGTTTTAACGATTTTTCATTGCAAATTCCATCGAGGGCAGAGGCAGATGTCCTCTCGAATATAGGTACTACACCCGTGTGTTGTTGGCGATCGTCGATTGTCATCACAAATCAAAGCGCTTTATGGGAATTTGTTCGGTTGAGGGACATTCCAAACGCCTCCTACACACTTCTCGTGTACAATGGCCACAATGAGGAGCAATAAAGATGAAATCATTTCGTCTAATGTTTGGCTTTAGAAAATTAGAGCCGCTATTCAATGGTAGCAGCAGGACATGCGAGATGCGCCGTGTTGAAAGCACCCGCACAAGGACCCCTGCTGTATCGACTGCATTGTGCACACAGTTGCGTGTCATGGAGGAGGACTGGATGGGAGTCGATTAATGACCTTTAAATTGTTCAAATAATAGTTATGGAGTCATCAAGCGGACTGTGTTGCATGCGCCGAGATCAATTGTTTGCGTTTTGGGTAATTAATTGGAAAATCTCGGGTATTCGAGTGCTCTAAGGTCGCTTGTAGTACGACTGCAGGCAAATGGTATGATAGCTTTGCGCGTGAATCGGGGAAATGGGACATTAAACAGAGAAAATTTAGAGCTGAAGGTGTCACCTGGATGTGCAGCAAACAACTCGAAGATCAAACTCCATCAATTGAGTTTCTTTGTACATCTCAAGGATCACTGGATTTCTTCTCCAGACTTCGAGACTTGGGGGATAGTGCGAGGACACCTCAATGCCCTCATAAAGTGGGACTAAAGCAATTTTTGCGAGCTTTTTTTATATAGGAGATGTCCAAAGTTCCCCTCTTGCAAGGCCTAAAGGTGAGCATTAGAATGACTTACAACAACATTGGGTATAAGATCCAAGGATCGTCGGGAGGGCCATTTATATGCTTCAGAAGGTTTTCCAATACAAAGCAATACGCTCCATATAGGGCTCAGGGCTCAGCTTGTGATCGTTTCGTGTTACATGTTTCATGTTTTTGAATATTTTTAAAAACCACTATTTGCAGCTGATATTTGCTAAAATTGAAAGAACGTTGACTAAAGGCGACTTCAGTGAGACTTACAGTAAAACAACATAAATAAACCACAGAGTTTGTGTCCAGGCTAAGCTAATTCGAGAAGGAGAACGATTTACGTGTCAGCCGTGGAGCAGTCATTCGTGTAAGCGGCTACTTTGAACGAGGTCCCGGGTTCGCATTCGCATACCGAACGAAGTGATAAAAAATTGTTTTTATGGCACCGCACCTCCGCGACGGCCTGACAAACCCTCCGAAGCATTCTTAATAAGGAGCAGTCAATACTTTTTTGCACGATTCCTACAAATTAACAAAAATTACTCAAGATTTTCTATGAAAATTTAAAATTTATCTCTGAAACGAGAAGTTTTTTCAATGGCGAGTCGATAGAGCGATGCGATGCATTGTATGAATTTTAAACTTTTTGAAGCTAGATCCAAACATAAAAAAATTATGTTTAAATTTTACTGTCTGAACTCCGAAGACCGCTGAGTTAAAATTCTTGACAAGCGAACTTAACGAGGCAGTCTTATTAAGGAGCAGTCAATACTTTTTCCTTATCTTTAAAACGGGTCATCTTATATGACAAATCCCACACGCTTACAATGATTACTTAAGAGTATCACTGGAAATTTAATATGAAATTAGCTTCTTCTCTGAAACGAGGAGAATTATGTCAATGGCGCAGTCGATAGAGCGATGTGTTGTAGGAATTTAAAATTATTGTGTGGTGCCAGGCAACGTCCAAAAAAAATTACGTTTATATTTTTATGTCTATTAAAAACTAAGAATGAGCCTGAAGTGATTTAATGCAGCTACCTCCGAAAGAAAACCGCTGATTAAGAATTCTTGATAGGTCGACTTAATGAGGCATTCTTATGTTAAGGAGCAGTCAATACTTCTTTTTATATTTTTAAACGGGTTATTTTAAATGACAAAACAAGATGATGTAGGTCTTTTATTGTCTTACAATACAAGACCTACACGTTAACAAAGCGAGTGTCTGACGCAGTGAACTTCTTCGATCACAATTTCGGTTCTTGTTGCCTCGCACTAAAAATTAAAGGTAGCACTTCAACGAAACTCCCTTATCAAAGTATGAGGTGCCTCTTTAGGGCTTCTTTTAAAACCTCGTAAGTCTAATTTCGTAGAAAAAGTGACATTTTAAGTACATCCGATGATAAAAGTAACTAAATTGAAATAATAATGTCTTAAATCTGCTATTATAACCCGTTATAAAAGCTTTTAAGTCTCAATTTCCTCCCAGTTTAGTCGTTTCCAAACCACTTTTTTTGCAATACCAACAACAATGTTTTTGATTTTTGTCAAACGAGGTTTTGAGAGAAAGTCGACGATACATAATCTGGCGCTGTCTATTATAACATAAATAGACTGTATATAGAATAGAAGGATTTGTTCTATTATAATTTCTATAACGTTCTGAATCTAATAAGCCATGTCCGCCCGCCCATCCGTTCGTCCATCTGTCTGTGTGTAACACGTTCTTAGACCTTAAATTTTAAGCTAGGAAGCTGAAATTTGGTGCAAAAGTTCATTGTTATCCGAAACAGTACAAGTGTTAAAATTTTTTACATTCAGCCACAGATACGCTCACAATAGGAGGTCTAAATGTGCCACTACCTCCAGAGCTTTCAAAACTGTAAAACGACCTAAAAGCCTCAAAGCATATATTTATCATCGCCTGTTTATTGTAAGATAAAATAAAAATGAAGTCGCTTTACCTGCCCTAATTGGTGTGGCATCGAGTGCAATTTTTCAAATGCATTTTATTCAATATATTTGTTTTTTACTTAATATATAATGTAGAAAATAATAAATTTGACATTTTGTTCATACAATAATTTGGACCACGCCCACATTTAAGGGCAGAATTGAAGAAAAACGTCCAGTTTTCACAAAAAAAAACACACATAATTTCGACTAGCTTTAAGATTATTTTGGGAAAGAATAAAAAATTGAATTATCGGGTAAGGTAAACGAGACTTCATTCCCATATTTCGTACATACAAAGTTTTCAGCCATGCTCCTTTTAGGGGTCAATTTTTCAAAAATGTTGAATTTGAACCAAAAGATTGCATTTTTACATACATTTAAGCGTAACTTCGAAATATCTGTGTTATAATTGATAGTTGTAATAAGGGGCGGTTGGACCACGCCCAGTCCATACTACTTATAAAATGTCAAAAAATAAAGAGAACATCAGCATTTTACGATGTGGGATAGGATGGGGTACAACGGTACGTTTTACGGACTTTTTTTTTGCTTTTTACTTTTTACTTTTTACTTTTTACTTTTTACTTTTTACTTTTTACTTTTTACTTTTTACTTTTTACTTTTTACTTTTTACTTTTTACTTTTTACTTTTTACTTTTTACTTTTTACTTTTTACTTTTTACTTTTTACTTTTTACTTTTTACTTTTTACTTTTTACTTTTTACTTTTTACTTTTTACTTTTTACTTTTTACTTTTTACTTTTTACTTTTTACTTTTTACTTTTTACTTTTTACTTTTTACTTTTTACTTTTTACTTTTTACTTTTTACTTTTTACTTTTTACTTTTTACTTTTTATTTTTTACTTTTTACTTTTTACTTTTTACTTTTTACTTTTTACTTTTTACTTTTTACTTTTTACTTTTTACTTTTTACTTTTTACTTTTTACTTTTTACTTTTTACTTTTTACTTTTTACTTTTTACTTTTTACTTTTTACTTTTTACTTTTTACTTTTTACTTTTTACTTTTTACTTTTTACTTTTTACTTTTTACTTTTTACTTTTTACTTTTTACTTTTTACTTTTTACTTTTTACTTTTTACTTTTTACTTTTTACTTTTTACTTTTTACTTTTTACTTTTTACTTTTTACTTTTTACTTTTTACTTTTTACTTTTTACTTTTTACTTTTTACTTTTTACTTTTTACTTTTTACTTTTTACTTTTTACTTTTTACACCCCATCTCATAGGATTAGGAGATACCTACATTAAGTTTAATTCATAGTTTCGTATATTCATAGTTTTCATCGTAAACCCCCAAGACCTTAAGGGCACATGATCGAGACCAAATTCTAGGTCGAATGAGCCACGTCTATGTTCGTCCGTCCGAGTGTCGGTAGTTTTTAGGCCTTTAATTTTGAGCTAGAAACTTGAAACTTGATATCTATTACTTCTAGATCCCGAATCAGTGCAGGTGTAAAAAAAACTTGAAATCCGCCCACTGACACGCCCACTCTCCTTACTAACATGAAAAATAAAAGTTGTCGTAGAAAGCTGAAATGTAGTGTGCGATATCTTCGCTTAAATGTATTGTGACCGCCATTTAAGAAAAACAAAAACAGCCCCCATGTGGGCGTGATCATATGTAATTGCATTCTAATTAACGGTTTTATTCGATATATTTGCTTAAAAACCTGAAAACTTGCACCATAAAATGTTTGGATGCGTGCGTTATCTATTAACAAATGAATAAATTTTTGCCACGCCCACTTTAGGATGCGGTTTTTAGTATAAACCAAATTTTTAATATGAAAACGCAAGTGGCACGGGTATCACTTCTGATTAAAAATATGAACAAAAAACGATGTTTTTTAAAAGAGGCTCATTTCACGCCCCTTTTTTAGGGATGGGCATACTAAACTGACAAATTCTAAATGGAAACAAAGTTATTGGAAACTTAAACTTAACAACTAAGGTTTATGACGCACTTCGGAACTTGAGAGTGGTCCACTGGGATGTGGTATCCAGCGATTCGGATTGTTACCCTCGCACTAGAGTTAAACCAATACCGTGACTTCGAGGTCGACGAAAGAGATGTCTGAAGCTTTCTCCAGCAATTTGTTTTAACTTTAACATGGCGCAGTCGGTACTTCGGCAGTCATTAAAAAATTATTGGCTAAAAATAATAGACTTATAAAATTGTTCATATTTTACATACCTACTTTTGAACACTTTTTGTTTAAAATCGTTTTTTATATTTAGGCACCAACATTAAATTGTTTTAAAATACAGGGTGACAAACAATATCTTCTTACTTTTTTTTAAGCTTGAATCATTTTTCTAGAATGTTGTTTTTTCCAACTTTCCTGTTTGTGTTTTTGTACAAAGTGATCACACACAATCGGACAACGAACCGACTATCGTCTACGATCGGTTGTTTTTCCTAAACCCATTTCACGTGACTTAAGCTACTGTCGTATTAGGCTAAACTGCCTGCCCGTAGGTGGGGGGGGTGCAACAGTCGCTGGTCTAATAATAACTCCTCTTGAAAGGAATTCAGTTCACACTTCAAATTGACAGCAGCTATCTCTTTGAATTAAATATGAAACGTCTAGACGTTATCTTGGATCTGAAATTCAATTCAGATTGACTGCTCCATTTGATTTAATTTTCAGAGACCTCTATACCTGCCTATAGCGTGCCAGCCAGCTGTTCATTAGCTGCGCCGTAAACGCCAACCGTTGTCTCTCATAACTCCTGACATATAACTAATGACATTAAATGAATATACTCGCACGAAACTGTAGCCTTAATAGGCGCACCACGAAGACCGAACACCATGGATCGATGCGAGTCCTAAACAGCCAGTATTAATCATGGTTTTTGGTTGTATCACGCAGAGACCAAGGCGACACGAAACGCACTATCTATAGACGTGCGTGCATACGTGAATGCTCAGAACGAGAGAAGCGATCCATAGATGAATCTGATTGAGAAGCACTATCACTCATTTCCAAAAAGAGAATGTTCACTGAAACTGCACTTTTTGCTTCAAACATCCTGGTATATTGCCAAAAAGAACGAGGTCACCTTGGCCCATGTCCTGGGGGGGAATTAACAACTTTTTGCGGCTCAGCCCTAACAAAAGCAATTAAGGACGAAAAGAAGGAAATTACACTCTCAGTTGCAAATCACGCAATCAACAATCTCAGGCAAACAATGTGTAAATTATCCTTTCATTGCTATAAATGGCTTCATATAAGGAGAGGAAGCAACTTCTTGCGCAACATATGCCACGTAATTTATTATTGTGCGTAAAAAGCCAATTATCCTTTTTTTTTGGTTTTAAAGATTGAAGAACTGGTATATGCCAGGGAATCGGCAACAGGAAGAAGGTCGTGCGACTCGGACCAGGTGTTTAACAACTCATCTTTTTCGCCAAGCGGGGAGCATGCAGGGATCTTGCTAACCTACTTATCCTGTGGTCGAACGATGCTTCGCCGATCAAATTAAGTCTCACAAATCCCCACCGTCCACGGATCATGTATTGACTTAAGGCTAAGACGGAATTAAAATGCATTTATCGCTGTAATCAGCACGATGCTGTATGTGTGTGAGAGTCCAGGCATCATAACCGCAAATTGCCAGAGCCGGGCGCAGCCTTGATTGTCTCCTTAACAAGACAATCTAACGACGAGTAATTTAATACGCCCGGTAGATATGGTAGCGGAATGGATGTGTCCCATGGGAATACTCAACTCTTCGGCTGATGCTCTGAAGGGGGACAGCGTATGAGTACATCAGCCATTGCTCTTTTACCAAAATTAAATGGGTCGATCCGATAAGGTAATTGGGGTGAAGTGTATGTCAACAAGGGACGATATACCAACCCCTGATGGATGGAGTGCGGATATCAATTTAGACGCGCCACGTTCAGCATCAGCACGATAAGGTCCTGAGTGCGCGAGGTGCATGTCTGTGAGATAATTGTTCGAGTCAATTAAATTCTATTCAGTGGTTAGTTAAAGTTTTATTCGACCGTGACAATTGAAGTGACTTTAATTGTTGCACTGGAAGAGGGTTGATCTTTTCTAACATCCAACATGAAACCCTTTTTTGTGTACAATAAATGCCAGTCATTTACCACTGCGGGAACTCAGCTTATCTTTTTTCATTGTCCGTACACCGGATATGAAGATAAATCGGTCGAGATTTAGTTAAGGATGTTTTTCTTACAATGCAACATTCACCCGGTCGAAAGCGCAGCAAAAGTCAGAATCATTTTGAAGCCCTGACGATCTATCAGGATGGGCGCTTCGGTCAAAGTTATGATCTGTATAGAAGTGTCATGGCCAAAAAAGAAGTCATTCGTTCGATCTGGCATATGGAGTGGCCACTCCTCGTCCTTATTGATCACTGATCTACAGGCAGTGGGGGATAGCCCATGCCCAATATAAGTACGTGCTCGCTTCAAAACATTAACCTCAGCCGTGATGTGTAACCACGATCGCTTTTTCGAAAGTGTCACGCTCAGACACAGGATTCGTTTCATTACAAGAGTCCCTGGCCCATAAAGCAGCACATCCTGGTGCAACATGTGTACAACATGAAATAAAACATCGCGAATTGGATAAATAATTGGTGTTCACGAACTCTGTCTCTCGCGCTATGATTTGCTCTGCTATCGCGTTCGAATATCAAATTGCGCGCGCACACACATATTGTCAAAGCTGTTGTGACCACTGACCACAAGCCGCTCATGTCTGCAATCGCCCTTATGCAGAATAAGAAAAAAAAAAAAAACAAACAACGACAAACGAGAATCATCCAAGCCAAGCGACTTTAACTCCCAGGCAGGACGACGACAACGACAAAACGCCGATTTGTATATATGGAACGATTGGATCCGATGATCCCGGCCACACTTTCCGCCGGCCGCGCGCCTTCAACAACGCGACGATCGGCAATATTCCAATTTCAATCAGCTCACCTCTCCGCCTAGGTGTATCTAAATCTGACTTATAACACGCATTGTGGCACATATTCCAATGGGCCGCCACTCGTTTATGCGCCAACGATGGTGGTCGTGGTCGGGATCGGGATACATGGTCCCTATACCATTGGGGACGGACGACGACGACGCGTTGTGATCTTGCCCGCGTGCACACACTGCGCAATGCGGATGATGACGAGAGAGAAGTTTTTACACTCGATGCATTTTTTTCTGCCGATCGTCGAGTTTCGGAATAAATTTTGAAATTCAATAGCTTCGTAGCGCCGACAAGAGCTGCGGCCACGAAACCTTTATAGAAGCGGCTTGAATCCTTGAATATTTTAATTTAACAAGACCACGGCGAAAGACATTTGTATTCGCGCGCACAGACACGTGATTACGAACGCCTCTGATTAGGATGATGGTCAACATGATTATGTCCTTTTTGCTGCACTGGCTTCGCGCTATTAAAATTCGATCGAACTTCATAAGTGTCAAAAGGTTGGCCGACACGTGAAGTTCTTTCCCCTCCTTCGCTGTATATAGTGTTTTTCTTGACGGATTAGGGGAGCCAATTAAAGAGTTTTCCTTATCGCGCAGCACGGTCGATTTTCCTTTTTGCTTTGACGATGTCATCTGGATGGAAAGGGTGTATGGAAGCGATCCTTCCGCAGATAAGCTTCACTGATCGGCGTAATCTATATAAACAAGTTATAAACGAACATAGCCTTATAAAATCACTCACATATTTAAAAAGACGATCTCATGCCTCTCTATTCCAAGCTGTTGTTCTTAATGGTTTTAGCCCAGTGTCACACAAGCGACGAATGAGTTTTTGGGTACATTGAGTCCTATCAGAAGCCTTCCACGAGTGACAGCTCTTGCCGTCTGTAGCTCCCATTAGAGTCAATGTTAGATATCAATGTAAGAGACGGCGATTTTCTATCCCTCGTGGGAGTAGACCCTCAATACCTGCTTCCTGTGAGTATAAGCATTACACGCTCAAATCGCTTTTATAGAGAACCAACCACAGGCATGTGGCTTACGATCCACTTTCCAATTATTAGAATTTTATAGAGACAGTCTAATGTTTTTGATTTTATGACATATTTTTTAAGTTTTTTTCAGTACCTAGTCTCACAGACAGCGAAAAACTTCAGACTGCGCCAATAAAACGAATAACTCGCTGAAAAATTGAAGACGAAATTTACGACTTTCGTCAAGGTCACGCAGTTGATGGCCCTAAAACCATTAAAGCTAAGTTTGCTGAACCATACTGAAAGAATAAGCAGAAATGCCAACGACTGCGCCAATTATATAAAAGCTGTTTTGAAGAGTGGTTAAAACTAAAGTTTAGAAACTAAACAACTTGTTTTTAGGACGACCTCGCACAGAGTGGTTTATTGAACTTCAGAGAAGTTTTAGATTTTTACGTATAACCAGCTGCGCCATTTTATAGAGCTGCACTAAGTTTAACTTCTACTGCACGATTTGAAAAGGCAAAGACAAGGTTGGTCCAATTTCATAAAAACCGGCCGGCACTTGCTGGCAACTCCTCTTTTATTTTTGACATGATTTAGTACCCTGTCCCTTAAAGCATAGACTGCGCCAAATCAAAGCGTAAAATGAACTTAGTTCACAAGGAACATTTTTGCAAACGTCAATTTTTGACAGTCTTCAGACTGTTTTACCAAGATAATGTTACTTCAGTGATTGGAATCCTGCCTTAAAAATTATTTCTAGTTTTGGAGTTTAAACCTATAACGAAACATATTATTAGTATTGTTCCAAGGAGTATATGAACCTAAATTAAGTCACAAAAGCAACGTTTGATGAAGCGTAAGGAATAAGTACGCCAAAATTCCATCGACTGCGCCATGTAAATCATATGCCTACGTAATAAAATATAAGTTAAGACTGAGATTTAGACAAAGAATTTTGTTTTAAGGTTAATCTCGCACAGAGGGGTTTAATAAACTTAAAAAAAGGTTCATCAATTTTTATTTATATAACTAGCTGCTCCGTTTTATAGAGCCGCACTAAGTTTAACTTCCTTAACTCCGCCTGTTCACCATCAGAAATTCACCCAATGCTGGAACTTTGAAGGTGTTATGCCGTGTTATGGGTGAGTACAGATGGACATCATCTTCCCCCTTACTCGTTGGAAAATAAATTAACTCCTAGCTTTAATTCAACCGATTCCAATTCCATTAAAATTCTGACGGAGGAGGACGACAGCCTCTTACTCCAGGAACCGTCAGCTAGTGTCATCTAAAGCTTCAGATGAAGTAATGTGGGGACAGTTGCCTTCAACTCGGTAGCTAGCTCGTCCATTTTCTCGATCTCTTCGACCAAGTCAATTCGCAGCAACAGCTTAGTAAAATTGATCAGTGAAAGTTTAAAAACACTCTGCAGTTCCTTGCAAGCGCATCGACTGGAGATGAAATGCCTACTACCAGTCTCTCACCGGAGATATGCCGAAAGGATGCCGAAAAGGAATCTATGCCATGTCACAGACCCAAGTCTGTGACATGGCATAGATTGTCAGGACTTGGATCGGAGGCGTCAGCTCCTCAAGCCGGTGTTCTCTTCCAAATCCTTGCAGAACATGCAGCAAGCCTTTAGCTAGAAGATACCTATCTGACTAAGGAGGAGGAAGAGGTGGCACATGACGGGAAGAAGTCGACTGCAGAAATCGCAATAAACTCGAAGGATTCCCATTCATCGAGTGCGACTCTGGAGTTGAAGGCTTCCGAGAGCAAAAGTGCTACCCCCGACTCCGTTATCGGGGAGGCGAATGTGACGTAAGGCAGTGTCTGTACTGTCGTTGCCAAGCCTAGTAAATCAGACCTCAATATGGCAGATGGTATACCCCCAGGCAACTCAAACAAAATCCTTATGATATCTGAAAGAGCCTTTTAAGACTCAAAAACGCCTTAAGGGGAGGCGCTTATTGTTTGCGAGCAAAAGTTCTTTAAGATTAATATTGCAAACATTATGAAGAGCTCATTCAGAGGCGCCAAAGGAACTTATAGAAATTAGATGATTTTTTTTTCTTCAGAAACATTTAAAACAATATCGGGTATTGTGGTATACAACAAACTATTAAACAAACTATTAAATTATTTTTAGCGAATATCTGCATGATACGCAATTCATTCATTAACGACCAATATGCTCCCAATGATTCAGGCAACGTGTTTGGAACGGGTTGGGTAATATGGTATATCAAGCCAGCCGAGCATATTAGCCGACAATTTTTTGTAACGTTTCAATGTCATAATGTTACCCCTCACTGGCAGAAGATCTTGAGATGAGAGTTTCTCATATAAAAATTGAACAAAAAAAAATTCGGTAAAAGTAGTTGGTGCCATATCACACAAAACAAGAATTTCTGGTTGCGTAAAAATATTCACAAAATAAAAAAAATTATGGATTACATCAAAAACCGTCTTCTGATTCCAAAATAAATCAGTTACAAAAAAAAACATTTATGTTTCAAACACAAAATAATCAAAGTTCCTTGCTCTTCAAAATCGAAGTCTTTAGCCTCGGCGATCTTTTCTCGACTAGAAGAAATTTCTTAAAATCAAAAATCTGTATAGCCACTAGTCGTGCCATTTTCCTCTGATTCCAAAGTCCCCTATGTCATGCCAGGTAGGCCATAAAAGACTGGGCTAAATCACTGTTTCATATTACCCGACTGTACCACAATACCCGACCTTACGAATTCTTTGCTTTCGCTTTCTTGTTTCATGTTATACTTCCTCTTCAAAATATGCTTAACGCACCATCCATTTACACCAGTTCAGATCCCTGTAAGATATATATGTAATTATCCTGTCAAAAGGTCAAATAAAACTCCATTCCAATTGCGAATCCACTCACTCATTTTCCGCTACTCCCAGCGGATCAGTATAACACTAATCAAACACCATTCATCAAGCAAATAAACCCTGACGTTAACATCCCAAAGACGAATGACTGCGATGTCAACCCTTCACAGAGAGCCACAAAATATACAAAAGGCAAACGAAAAGCAATTGATCAAGACTTTTCCATTCCAACCCCCATGAGTGTGGTGTAGTGGTGACTCTTCCAAGGGTGCGGAGTTGATGGCCGACAACAGCGTTCACATCCTTTATGAACTTACAAATTACCATTTGATTTAGTTCGTTACAAGGCAATCAAATCGAAATGATAAATGATGACACAGCCATGAGCTGTGAACAGAGGGGTAGAGCCCGAAACATAAACGAGGAACAACCCCTATAAAATTACCATCAAAATATGGACAAAAAGGATGTCAGTCGGCATTTCTGGAATAGCTAGCTGTTTTTTTTTTTGCAACAGTGATACCTATTCTCTATAAAAACACAAAACTACACACACGTTTGCCTACTTGTAATGCATGGCACAAAGTCATGGTAAGTTTTTTTCTGCCCAGTTAACCCACTTTTTGCGGATTTATTGCTGCAACCCTCTTTTGGAAATCCAATAAAAATATGAGACACACTCACTTAACCCCCTAGTTGATCATTCCGCATACGTTCCATTGGCCATGTCTATCTGCTTTTTTTTTGTGCCTGGGTTTATTGAGTTATTTTTTCGCAACGCGTTGCTACTTTGCGCATAATCTTGTGAAAATAGCTGCAGGATACGTGGCTCACTTAGTTGGGGTTGAATGTGTTATTGTTAAGGGAGTGTGTTAAGTTGAAGCAATTATTTGGAAGATAAATACACCCCAGCTGTGATTAAATGCGCATTTGATGGCGTTGTTATGTAATTGTTTGATATGGGAGAAATTCACACATATGTGAGATTGGAAAAAGGACAGTTGGCAAGCATTCTTCACTTAATGAAGTTTAGTACTTTAAAAAGATTGGAATTTAATGCATTCTGAGGAAGAAACTTGTCAATACACACTGGCATGTTTTCCTAACATCAAAAATACATGATATGGCAAACCCTTAGAAGCATTTAGTGGGTAGGGTTGCCATACTACATTGACACACAAAAAAAAATCAATAAAACTTAAAATTATGCCAAACTGACTGGACTAAGTTAAAGAAGTGTTTTCCAATGGGTTTCAAACTCATTGTTTTCTACAAGGATACACATAAGGAGCGAAGGACTAAAAACTTTAAATTTTAGCCAATTATTTTATTTAATAGGCACTTTCCTCTTAAGTTCAAAATCTTTACTGGCAAATTTCCCCCATCGTCCACCCTCACGCCCAATAAGACAATTTATCACAAGTCCTTCGGCTCCCCATAGGACTTCCAACCAAATCTCAATTTAGATTTTCCCCGTCAATTTCATAATTTCCATATTTTTATGCGCGGATCCCATAAAAAACACCATCAGTCTAAATTGAAGCTGTAAAACTTTTACAACCTCCCCCGAAAATAAGGAGGTCCTTTATTCGGCACCAACATGCGTATGCATCATCGAGCGAATGCCTCACGTCTTTCCATTATAAAGCCTGGGCGTCTATTTCTGCTGGCTCTAGGCTAAATGATGGGGTGTGCACCAGCAAGCCAAACATCATGCGGGGATAAATCATCGCAATCATCACGTTCAATTACTCCCGAGGGTGGATTTACTCTAAATGGGCGGAGATGTAATGATTTGTCGTAAAAACGAGCCCGTAAAACGCTCTGGAGACTGGCAAGAGCGGATTTTTCGTCTCTTTATTTATGCGTGTTTTTTGGTTTGTTTGTCAGTTGTCACCCTTGGAAAATGACGTCGCATGCGGGTGGCACGCTGTCATTTGAGCGTTTGTTGTAAGTGGATCATGTTAAGGGTAATGATTGTGCGAACTAACATGAGGCGAACATGGCACACATGATTGTGACATTACCCAGGATTCGTGTTTTGATGTACAAAGTTTGTGTGTGTAGTCCTGGAGTAGTAAAAAAAAATCCAATTTGTCTGATGTTATTAGTGGTATCGCTTAGGCAGGGTAATGAAAGATGCTTGGTTGCATATAGTGAAAGTGAACATGTTTGACGTGGAGGACATTTTCCATCTCCTTCCGAATACAGTAATTTTTGTTATTGCTAGAAACAAAATGTCTACCAGACACCCTTGAATCAATGCTGGATGCCATGCAATTTCAGCACACGCAATTGAGCTTTGGCGTCTGGAAATAAAGTCTCCTCCTCTTGAAAATGAGCCACCACACACAATAAAACTTTTGCTCGCAAAAGGCCGGTTAGCGTTTGACTGCAGCTACAGTTTAAAGCATGCAGGACAGCGCTACGTGCCACACAGTTAACGCTACAGTATGATTTTCTGCATAACAGAGAAATCTCTCGTATATAATACTGTACTTAAAAAAACATCATCACCTGATTCTAGGCCTTTTCTGGTTGAATATCCTACCAGAAAATGCCCACTTGGTCCTTGAATGTCTCCCAGTCAGCCAGTGGTCTCATACTCATCATAACCCAGGCCATAGTTTGAACTCAGCCGCACATATGTTTGAGAGACACAGAAAACGTAAACTCTTGATTGTGGCATTACGGATAACAGTTTTCGTTCTTATGCGGGGTGCGCCATCTTTTGTGTCGGTGTCTGAATATGAAATAACCTAACGGAAAGACAACCGATTTTCATGCGGTAAGAACTTATTTTTATGCACGTCTCTAGTAATTCACTTTGACAAGGTCTTTTGTGAATCATCGATGAAGTGTCGCGTAATTTGATCGGAACAAAATTTAATTTATTTTTTCTGCAATTTTCATTACTTTCACGTGCATCTCGAGTGAAAAAGCATTGGTTTGAGCGCGAATATATAGGCAACGCGAGCTCATCAGTGATCTGAAGCTTTCTGGTCTGGTACTCAAGACTCAACCCACAGAAAAGGTCTAGAGGGGTTAAAGCTGGAAACTCTGGCAGCACACGTTGAAACAATTTTTGATCCAGAAATTGCGTTATTTGACTTGAAGTGTGACTATGCACACCATGTTGTTTCAACCAGTACCTATTAGACATTTAACCAGTACTACTAGACATTATCTAGACATTTTCAGACATTTTTGGGGAAACATATAGGCAATGAGCCGACAACCCCCGATATCAATTGCAATCGACTGTTTTGAGTTCTCTGACGGATTTGAATTTGGCCAAATGATGAGTTTTGACAAGCCAGCTCGCTGCAAACAATTTGTTGAGTTTATTGGAACGTGTTCGGTCTGCTGAATAAAAAGTCGCCAATTTGACGGCTCCGTGTATTCTAGTCAGTCAAAAGTGTTGACAGACGTTTGAACGATTGTCAGATTATCTGGTTAGAACCGCCCTAGAATACTATGGAAGCAGCAACTAAAAATTCCTTAGATCTCCACTTTTTCATATAATTCTGAATAGAAAGAAATAATCACCTTTGATCTGTGAACTGAATTAAAGTAACAATATAACGTCGACAAATGTATTCCACCTACTTTAACTTTTTTTGACAGATGTCAAAACTTTAATGATGTCCAAATGGCCGCCATACATGTAAAATCTCGGAAATCAACCTTTTTAACCGCACCTAGATCTCTCACGCAACTCCAGTGAACTATAAATGTACGTGATAAATCATGTCAATGTCATCCGCTTGTTAAGAATTGTGCCTCTGGTGTTGCATATAACTTTTTGTTTTTTTTTTAACCATTACAGTCAAAAATTAAGAACCACCGTAAAAGCCTCTATCACGGTACGGTTGGTATTTGCCAGGGTATTTATTTGTCCTCTCCAGGATTTTTCTTGGTCTAAAGATCTGAGCTAGTGACAAGAAATAAAGGACATGCAGGAATCGCTGAATGCAGCCATCGACTTACTATACGAACACACCCGCTCGATTCACTAAACGAACACATCCAACTGTCATTCCAGTCAGCTGTCAGCAAAATGATGTTCGAAGTTCGAATTTCGATATCGAATATCGAAAGTTTCCCCTCCAATTGAAAATTACCAAAGGGGGAAGTATGGAACCTATTAGAAGATGCTTAATTTTGTAAATACACGGGTGACAGGCTCGTGCGAGACAGTAATATTTAAAACGTTGACATGTGAAAATCGGTAGTAAAGTAAAAAGTGATCGAATTGAAATAAAGTGTTGAATTCTAAATAGCGAAGTTCAATTAAGTGTGACTTGAATTTAAATAAGTTATGTTTGATAAATAAAGTTTTTCATTGTGTGATTATAAAAGTGAAATTGAATTTTATTCGACGAACCCCAGGCAAAAACATAACACTGTAATCTATCTGCCGGGTCGGAAGTCACGCTGTAAGTCACACACGTGTCAATAACTAAAGTGTCGCAAGACGGCTTTAAACCCTCACACAGTATAGATTTTCAGGGGTCTTGTTATGCTACTTGTTAATGATTAGAGTCAGGAGTACCTATGTCTCGTCAGTTCTTATAGGTAGGACAGGATCGCCTTTCTCGTGGATGGGGCATTTGGAGCTGATTGCTCAGTCATACTTGGTTTTAATGGATTTAGTATACATAACCCAAAATTACTTCCGTAATTCAGAACTCTGCAGGCAAGCTGTTCTTCAATACTAGTTAGTAGGATTTTCGCATGGAAGACTGGACTTTTGTCTTCTCTCTTGTATCTTGTTCCAC
Source organism: Neoascia interrupta (assembly GCA_947623515.1). Lineage (NCBI taxonomy): Eukaryota > Metazoa > Arthropoda > Insecta > Diptera > Syrphidae > Neoascia > Neoascia interrupta. The sequence continues at coordinate 3,671,098 of OX392464.1, read as the reverse complement.
TCTCTCTATACCGGATGCTTATTAAGTATAGCTACTGCAAAAGCTGCTTAAATACTTAAACTATTCCCTGTGCTCTAAGATTCCTTCGCTAAAACCGTGCTTGGCCTAAAGAGTTTACGTTCCGGTTCTAAAGTCGGCAGCATTGTCTTTTTTATACAACTTTCTGGTCTTGTTTTGATCGGTAAAATCTTTGATCTTCCTGAGCTCGGACATTGTGTAACTCTCGTTTATAAGCTTCCCTTGTTTTACTCTGCAACATCTTCGCATGTATACATCTTCTGAAACAAGGGCTCATTTTTAGGAGGGACTGGAAACTTAAAGATGATTCAGCCACGTATTTAGTGGTGACTGTCTGGTACTAGCTTAACTGGGTCATTGATGTTGTGGATGTGCGAGAGTCTCTCACTCAAGCGGTCTCTGTCTCTCTCCATCATATGCAGACCTAAAACCAACGTACAGACAGTTCACGCAATATGTGGATCACAGATTATACGCAACAATTAGGCCCGGTTTTTGAGTGCTGAGTTAAGCCCAGCTTAAACCAAAATCTGTTAATCCCGTAACAAAACGAGTCTGGAGTTAGTTCAGTGAGCAGTTTTCCAGTGCAGATTTAACTCCGTCAGCAAAGTTGTCAAAATCTTTAACCCTCGAAATTATTGACTCACCCAACTCTCAATTCACATGGAAAAACACAGAAAAAAAATTCGAGTTGTTCTCAGATGTAATTTTTCATTGAAAAACGGCAGTTGTTTTGCGTGTTTCTATACACAGAATAAACATTCAAGTTGATCCGGGATTAACTCACCAAATTTGGCGAATTAAGCCGAGATTAACCATGGATGGATTCACTGAAAAACTAATTTCTGGTGTTAATCTCAGCTTAACTCCGAAACTCGGTTGATCCCACACGCTGCCTTGAATTTTTTGATTCACAAACAAGACTCGAAGCCTGTCATTCTTGCATTCTTAACTCCAGTCTATAACTCTAGACTAAAGTGTCCATTACATCAATTCACGGATGCTGTCAATGTTTTGAAACAATCCAGTTTTAGTCAGAGTTTATAGCGATAGTCCCGACCTTATCCTCCTCATTCCTCAATGCTTTAAAGGAGGGCTTATGGTGCAGGATCCGAAATAACTTCTTACAAAAGAAGTCACCCACGCATGACATAGTACCTACAACAGCTACAAAATTAAATATTTATTTAAATGCATTTCTTGCGTAATAAACATTGAAGGATCATTTAAAAACTCATTCAGTTCGACACTAAAACTCGTTTACCCTGTAGACGTAGGTAGGTACACGTAACTGACACATCGCCCATAAAATCGCCATCAAATTGCTTTTATGCCATCGGAAATATCCTCCATTTGCAGCGAATCAGTATAAAAATCCAAATAAGTTGCCACCGAGGGGCATAAAATTTAAAAACTAATAATAACAGAGTTGAAAAGTCTTTAGGATAGTTGTTGCTGTCCAGCCTTTCGACTGAGTTCTTTATGATATACAAGTTGCCACATTGTCCTTGCACTGGAATGTGTGCCACTCCCAGTATGCGTTTATCTGGTTGCGTTACTCCGGCAGACGACTAACAACGGACTCAAACTAGGATGTGATTTATTTAAATTTTTCTGGTGTCAAATAGCGACTTCGATCCTCGTGGAGGACCTTTTGCTTGTAGGTACATATCTTTCCCTGATGGCCTCCTATGGCTGGCTCTTCCCATATGGACGATTCGATTTATCTTAATTCAGGCGACGACCGTGTGACTAGGCTGTCAAGTGAGTCCTACACTCTGTGATTACTGCAACGCAAAGTTATGAGGATCCATTATAAATTAGAATCTTGTTAGGTTTCTGTGTAGCTAGATAAATAGTTTTAGTTTACCGATGTGACTTGTGGTTGTCTGTGAGGTTAAGTTGATTAGGTTGAGTGGACCATAGGGACTTTGCCCCTAATTAGGGTGTAAATAATTGGATGCGCTGGGTATCATCCATATAAGAAATGTTAATTTGATAACGAGATTGTGGCTTCTTCAAAACTTGTGTCATGTTGAATGAGATTTTTTTAATACAACAACTTGCCTAATTAGTCTACGACGTTTTTTATTTATTTTAAGGACAACGCCTGGGAGAAATGGTACACTTCGTGAACAATTCGAAGCGTTACATAGGTAGACTATAGACATGAAACTGTTCAAGGTATTTAGGTAACTAGCAATTCTTAAAAGCATCAATAGTTTACTCTCAATACACAAAAGCAGCGCTAACATAAGCAACTTTTTTAATTCGCAAATATACCTACACACAAATTCTGGTGAAATATTTAACTGTTTGCCCTCTAAAATGTCGCCAAAGTGAAAGAAATTAAAGAATTTCATGGCAGCATTCAAAAGCAAAGCTGTTGGTGTTGAAAAAGTCATTTATGACAACAAGCAACTAAAAAATCTTTGGCAAAACACAAATTTAAAAGTTGCCGCAAACTGGTTTCGTGTCGGTTGCGTTTTTGTGCGCATTCCCATACAAGCTCATAGGATACAAAAAGGCAATCAAATAGTTGCGTGACTAAAAGTGTTATGTGTGCGATAAGCCAAAGGGTCTATTTCCACGAGCGACATAACAGTAGCCGTCGACAATTGAGATAAAGTCTTATGGGAACGACAGATGATGACAGCTGCCGCCCATGGAAGGCCGCTGATAAAACACAATTTTTATGTACCCAAAAAATGTTTCGTCGCCCGTGGAAGGTGGCCCTTAATCGGCGTCTCCGCAAGACAGATTAATGCATTGCCAATTTCCACGATCGGAAACGACTGGAAAACATCTGGTGCAGACAACAACATTGACAAGATTATTTCCAGTCATATTCGAGTTATCTTCGTAAAAATTTAATAGGTAATCTGTCGAATGCCGGAGACGCTAAGTAATGCTGTAACCATACTTTGGTGCAGTGGTGCCAAATTGACCTTTTTCCCCTAAAATGGTTGGAAAAAAAATTTGAGGGGATGGGCATGGAAGGGGAATCGTTAGTGGTGTTAATGGGGAGGGGAAATATTTAAAAAAATGGTTAGCAAACATAAAAAAAAATTTGTAGATTATGCAAACATCTGCTGAGAGCAAATAAAAATGACTTAATTGCTGACAGCTCTGCTGGGGGTTTTTATTGTAGTCCATTGCAAAAAAAATGGAAAGAATATGGCCTCATATGTTGTAAAGTTTAAGCCGTTTTTGGCAAAATTTACGCAATACGCGATTCTAAAATCGCGAAGAAAATGCGGTAAACAAAATGACATAACAAAAACCAAGTCCTGTGACGAATGCGCCACCTTTTATATCTGTATATAAACATTGAAGAACTTTGATTTTTTTTCCAAAAAAACATTTTTGAAACGTCAATTGAGTAAAATTTTAACCACGAACTACTTCACGCATCCAGTGACGGTGTACAATATAAACAGCTGCTTAAATCAACTATTGTTTTAGACTTATCGGAATATTCTTGACGGTCGACACATTTGGAGGCTGCTGTCAATGTAGCCAATAGATCTTTTACCACGGCTGTCAAAATCTGACGTCTTTCACATTTTGTGACCGCGTCTACAACTTCCTCGTTCATGGAAACACAGGGTTACAATTTTTAAATAGTTATTTACGTTTAAGTGTAATTTTTGTGCGTTTTCCTTATAAAAAAGAACTTTGTTTGGCATCCCACACATTAAAAAAAAAAACAGTAGACGTCAAACTACAAACAGTAGAGCAAAGCAAAAGCCTCAGTTCTTTCTTGAATTTGTTTTTTTTACGTCATTTTTTTTTTCATAATTCATCCGAGTTCAAGGGGTTATGGCTACCATTATACTGAGTTAACATAACGCGAATGGAAAGGATCAGAGGAAAAAGAAGAGAGGAACTGATGCACTTTGGTTTTGAACTGTTATGGACTGTAGTGACAAGGAAAAACCTCCTTCGGAAGCCTGTTCCGCTTCCGGAAACCTGTTCGGCTAAAAAAAGAACTCCAATACAACGCGGTTCGTCCGAAATTGGGCTCAAGGGTGTACTGACGAGCACTCCTTCTTGCGCGAGTATTGCAGTTGAATTCTTTAAGGGGTTGAATGCAACTGGCTATTTCACTGGAGCACTCTTTACGGAAGAAACGACAAAACGATGAAAGACAAGAGACATTGCGACGATGTTGCAAGGAGTCGATTGACTTCGCAATGTTTAAGTCTCCTATCAATTTCAATGCTCTTTTTTGTATCCGAGTAGGTGTAAATTTGTCTTAGAAGCTCCTGCCCAGACATGAGAGCTATACTCCAGTTTTGATCGTATGAACGATTTGTAGATGACAGCCAGATCAGAAGGTGTAAAGTATTTCTTGCATCGACTTAGGAATCCTAAGCATTTCGCTGCGTTCTTGGCGACGTCGAATATGTGGTCATTCAAACGTAAGTTGTCATCAACACACATACCGAGGATGGAAAGCTTTTCGGTTTCAGTGATGCAAGTGCCGTTCATGGATAACGGCTGAAGATTTCTAATAAAGATAAAACTGAGCCCTGTGGAACACCAGCATTAATATGATGGACATCAGCCTTGAAACCGTCCAAAACCACTTGGATTGATCGGTTCGAAAGGAAATTTCTAATCCAATGAGTAAAAGACACATCGATTCCAAATGCACGCATTTTCGACAAGAGAGCCTGGTGCCAGACTCTGTTAAATGCTTTAGAAATGTCGAGCGCAACAACCTTGCTTTCACCATGAAGGTGTAAGAAGCAGTTCCATTTCATGTCATGATTTTTTCCGATGGGTTTTCAAGAAACACCATCAGGATGTTTCATGAGTTAAATGCAGGATTACTACGAGCGAGAAAAATGCATATAATTATATATGCATGTGAAAGTACCAATTAAAGCGATTAAGGCCGCTTCACAAAGAAGCTCCAAATCAAGTTGCTTCTAACTAAAGCGGGATTCACTTGAAATACCTTCAAGTGAATCCCGCTTTAGTTAGACTATTTTTACCCTACTCAGGGTTTGTTGTAGTTTGTAACACCGTGAAATAATCACCGTAGACCTCTAAGACCTCTTAGAGATATGATCGAGACCGACAGGTGAATTGATTAAGGATAAAGCCATATTCGTCCGTCCGTTCGTCCATTCGTCTTTCTGTCTTTCCGTATGTGTGAAGTATTTAGGTCCTTAAAATTGAGCTTAGATGCTGAAACTTGGAGCGTATTTTGGTTCGTATTTTGTACAGACAAAGTATGAAAATCGATACGATCCGCTTACAGCCATGCCCGCACAATTGACATGGATGTCAGACAACCTCAAATTTACATTTTATTTAAAATTGCCTTTTGGTCAAGCTATACAAGGCCTAGGACCTCAAGTTTTGGTGGAAGGCAATAGTTACCCAAAACCTCAAATAAAGCAAAAATTGCGCATAATTTCAAAATATTTAATCTTTAAAATCCTGATTTATCCTGAAAATTCATTCTAAATCGAAAAAAAATATATATGACTAATATTCAAGATATTGCCATTTACTAAAGCTACGATTACACGGCCATTATTTTGCGTCATTTAAATGACTCTGTGACGTAAAAATTCGGTCACAAAACCGTCATTTAAATGTCGCTCTGTGTGATCGACATTTCTGGGGCGACATTTTGAGCGTCATTTAAATGACTAGGAAGATGACAGGGGAAATGACGCGAATTTGAAGTCATTAAAATGGCGCAAAAAATGACCGCGTGATCGCCATTAAATGACGGTTAGAAAAAATGTCGAAGCTTTTTCGTTTTGAGTCATTTAAATGACAGTGTCTTAAAAATGACTTGTCACGAAATTCGTAGCATGCCATTTTTCTGTGCAAATTAAAAAATGATGGAGCATTTTACAAATTGTTTGTTTCGCTTTTCTTGGCGAAAGGACGTGTTGCGTGTACGTCTCGGTATTTAAGTACAAAAATTTGCTCTGTTTTGTTTTGCTCCGCTTGTGTTGTCCGGTAGCCTGAGCGAAACGGAACAAGAACCGTCGCCGTCAAGTGCCGAAAGTTTTAAAGTGCGAAGCACTAGTAAGAAGTGCGGCAAATTGTAGAAGCTTGGAGTGATCCGCGACAGAAAAAATGGATATTCGTTGTTGTTTATTGAGTTGACTGAAGTGGAGCAATCCACCCAGTCTGTATATTTCTATACTAGAAATCGAAATAGTTGAATAGGAGTCATTTGCCACTTTAATGAAGTAAGTTATGTATGTCACTTATGTATGTCCCATTTTTTCGTTCGTCCTTTAATGGCACAATTTAAATGCCCCGGAATGTGCGTCATTTAATTTTGGAACAAAAAAGGCCCTGCAAGTCATTTGGTGTGATAGCCATTTTTTCACAAATGACCAATTCAGAAATTTAGGTTTAGTGTCGCTCTAATGACACAAAAAAAGGGCCTTGTAACTGTAGCTTAAGTTTGTTACAAACAAAGCATTGAGCTCCGCCCACCTGAGGGGGTTAGTTTTTTTGGAAAAAAAAACTGTTTTTGTGCATTAATTTTCGATCTTAACGAATTTTATTTTGATTCTAACGAAATAAGAATTATTTCATTCCGTTTTTCAGCCTAGGCCGATTTTTGAGGGCCAATACAAATTATTGGCATAACGTCTATGAATTCAGGCCAAAAACTTTTCAATTTGGTGTTACAGGATAGAGAGGGCGGGTTTTTAGAGATTTTTTACAGACTCTTGCACTTACTTACTTGTTTTTAAAGCTTTCGAATAAAATATCAGAATATAGTTTCCCTGAAAATTGCAAATATTTTCTGATATATCGGAATTTTTACAAATCATTTGGCCTTATAGCACCATTTTTTTTAAATACGTCAAAACCGCCATTTAAAAACTGTTTAACCGAAATTTGATTTTAGCCTTCTCTTTAGCTGTGTTTGCCTTAGATATACGTCTGCTCAATATCGGTTTTTTTGAAAAAAAAAAAAAAAAACTGGTAAAAAAGTTATGACCTTAAACACGTTTCAACTTCTTATTTCTCAAAAACTTTTCAATATTTTGTAAAAATTTTATTTTATTTTATACCATCAAAGATACTTTTTCCATTTTTCGACGCATCATGCTATACTTGTTCCTCTCTCTCCGAAACCTCGAGACCATTGGTTGTCTCTGATGCCTGAGTCTCGGTTCTTAAAATCTAATTTTTCGGAGAACCCCGAAAAATTTTAATAAACGTCACCGCCGTCGTTTAAAATACGACGCAATGTCCTGCCTTCTAAAATCCTACAAATCCTAGTTAACATATTATGCGAGGGCTAAAGCTTACGTGTAACAAAGTCGACAAATTTTACGAAAATGTCTCCTCACTTAGGCTAGGGACACACGGCGACAAAAAACAGCGCGATTTTCTGCAGCAAACATACTCAACAAACGAGGAACAATTTTCCGTGCGGTTCCTGTCAGTTTTGATAAAAAATTTAATTTTCATCGATGAAAGAAAAGAGTTTGAAAGATTTTTTTGGTAGACTCAGTACACAAACATTCGTTTGCTGTGCGATTCTAGTGAATTGTGGTAAAAACCGCCTTTTTTAACGATAAATAAAAAAACAAATCAATTTTTTGTCGTTCGGCTTGAAAGTGTCGCAATTCGGAAATTTGTCGCAAGTCGACTCGCGCGACTAATTGTCGTAGCCGTAATCGTGTGTTTGTCCAATATTAAAACGCTTGTGCATCTAGTCGGACTGCAATTAGTCGAGCGTTTTTCTGTCGCCGAGTATCGCTGGCCTTAGTTGTCAAAACAGTCGTTGCGGCGTGTGTTAATCAAAACATTTTGCAAGTCTCGCGTTGACTCTGCCGGGCGCTGTGGTTTGACGCTGACGCGCTAGTATGTATGAAATAATCATGACAGAATCAAAGAACACATCAGCCTGATTTTAGTGGAGCTTTCGTGAATATTGAGAGGGAACAAGCGGCGAATATGGGATCCAAGTGTTTTCTGTCAAAAAGTACGAAAATCAGTTAAAATCTTCACTGATTTTAAGGGACCTAGAAAAAGCAAAAAAAAAACGTAATATTCGGATTCAGAAAGAGAACTAATTTGTTCCAGCAAATGCATGCAGGATGTCTTCTCTCCCTATATTCTCCCATTAAATTAGATCTGTTTGCTTTAAGGACCGCCAAGATTAGTGCTTACAAAAGCATTAAGATAAGGCCTTTATTATCGTCTGCTCGCAGTCCTATTAAGGTAATTGCTCTAATTGCTTCAAACTCTAGTTGCCCGCTCCACGGCATCGCTGTGAGAGCGATGCTTCACATGTCCTGTGTGTGGTCCCCAATTAGAGTGTACATCCTCAAGGCTCTATAATGCTTTATAGAGGTGCAGTCACTTGACAAAAACACATGTCCGTACGCAGCACACAAATCATCGTCGGTAATTATGTTGCAATTGCCGAACCATAAGACCACCATTGCGGCAACCCATATAATGCATATCAGAAAGACTAATTTTCTATAGCTGGCCCGATGGTTATGATACGGGGCAGGATCCACTTGAAGCTGATCCGCAGCTGAAGGCGGCAAATGTCAGTCTTCAAGTGCGGTAAATCTCCCTGCGGATCCTTTCAACGAGCACAGCAGCGCCTCATGTACATACATGCTAAGTGCCCGCAACGAATTACAAACACCGTGGCTCGTAAAAAAAGGAAACCAAATCCGCTTGTGTGTGTCCTTGCAGGGTATAATACGCGCGCGGGCATAACGATTTCACAGTGAGTTACATTCAGTTTTATTAAGCGATGAGTGTGAAATCTCCCAGAAAGGTTGCACACTCGCATCGCCTAACAGTCGTAAAATTGCCTCTAATCAGCGATTCTAATTGAAAGGCATAAAATGTCCTCATTATACGCATAGCATAGGCGAGAGGCTCTCTGTTTCAAGCCAGAAAACAAAAAAGTCCAAACGCAGTCGTTTTTTTTTCTTGCGCCAACGATTTTGGTAAAAACAACTGCCACAGCCAAAGTCGTCGTTCTGGTAGGACTCTTTTCCACGGACTACTATGCTGCAACCTGCTGACAACTGGTCAGCGTGTTTAATGTTGGGTCATTTATCTTCGTGCAAATTGGCTCTTAATTTCGCGCGTCCCAGTCCTCCTCGCCAAATACAGAGGCGAGCGGCGAGCGTATATGCGGAATGCAAAGAAGGAGCCCATCAGGCAACAGCCGTCCTACACACGTTTCCTTTCGACCTGGCCAGAAGAGAATACTAAATTATGCCCCACATCAGATATGTATGAAGGGCTTCTTGCAGCACACTGCTGCGCTCATTGTTGCATTGTTATGTCGTCCTGCTCCTCGACACGGTACAATGTGGTGGCATGTGTGGTGGGAAGTTGTTTGGTTACGTCCAACTTTGGATTCATTAATAAGTAATTTTTTTCCCCACTCCTCTTAAAGTTGGTAATCTAATTTGGCAAAGGACTCGGGTCGGGAATATAAAATAAAAAAACGAGGATAAGTGAAAATCTGATGCTGGCTTTTCAGTTGTACGTTTTCATTTCCTCGTTGTGGCTTGATACAAATCTGCATGCTTCACGCAACTGCTTGTGGCTTTGGGATTTATTGCCCGACGGGCTTATCTCGTTTCAAGCGGCCTGTTGTTGATTGTCGTGGGAAAACACTTCAATTGTGGTAACTGAGGTTCTTAACATCAATTTCGATAATGAGTCAATCAGGGAATCTGCATTCTTTTGGCGGCCCAGGCGCACATCTGTAAGGGAACTTTCAGCAATAAACTTGCAATCAATTTTCCCCTTTAAAAAATCAAACTCAAAAATAAAAACTAATTAAAATGTCAAATGGAAATTTGAGTTTATTCTTCAGGTGCAGCGACAGCGGCGGCGTCGTCTACCTTTCTTTCCAATTAGCATCTCTTCTCCTAACGCTCGACAGGGTGCCCCCTGAAAGCCGTATTAGATACGCCAAAGCCTTAATGAGCCGCATAACTATTTAGCTAACTCGAAAACTTGGTCATAACAGAGTGCTGCGCGCGGTTTGCCTCCAAGGGTGCAGCCATATTTCACAGGCCCCTCCGAATGGAAATCGAAGAGTCCCGCATTTAATTGCTCAATTTAAGAGAAAACCTTAAAACCTTTTATTGATGCCGTCCGTCATAATATGATTTTGATATTTTTTTTTTTTATGATTCGAACAAACATCGGTAAACATATTAATTGTGTCCCATTTGGTGTTTGATTGTTTGGCTTTTATGGGCTATTTCTAGGAAATCAAAAGGAATTTATAATGCCCCAGAGTGGCCAGTGCACAATGGTGGTGATCAAAAACTGATTATGTTAAACTATTGATATTGTTTTCTTTCTTATTTCAGCGAAATGATAGATTTATGTGAGATGGAGGGAAGCTCTACAATAATGTGGGGAGTCACTGAAGCTAGAAAACCCATAAGGGTTGCTGATTCGTATTGGCCAAGTGCGCCTTAAAAGGAAGAATTTGTCTTATACAAGGCAAATGGGCGTATCGTAGGGAATTTCAGTCCAAACGAACCCCATGGCACATTTAACATGCAACATCTTAAGTCCTTTCCGTTCCCGCAACGTTAACAAGTCTATCGGTCGAAATTACAGGGAATCAAAAAACTTGAGAACTAAAAACATATTCTATGCCATCAAAGTATAGGATAAGTATACCATGTCTCCACCGAGCACTAATCGTCGATTAATTTAAATCTTTATTAAATCCTCTACAAATCACGCGATTTATCATATAAATTTAAATCCTCTCGGCAAACGATTAAAATTAAATCCTCTCATAAATCCCATTCACCCTATTCACAAACCTAATTTCTGCACCTTTGCAACAGTTTGAGAATCAAAAAAGGAAACTGAAAATGTCCCTGAACGAAAAATCTGTCACAAGTACGTTTTCTATTGTGATCTTTACCGAGGAAATCGTTTTCGCTCCTTGGAAATGACATCGCCACTCTCTTTTGAGAGCCAAAATGACACAAACAGAGTTTTCGTTTCAAATTAATCCTATATTTGTCCGATGGAGCCACTTTGGGATTTATTTTAATCGTCTCCCGTTAATCTTCTTTTAATAAGCGGTGGAGACATAGTATTAGTCTCATTCTAAAATCTGTCTTTTCAAACCTTATTTTCTTAAATTCATTCTTTTTTCAAACCCGTAATCCCACTCATATAAGGCTGGTGTTTCTTCCGAAGCTCCATAATCCCACCTCTGCCGGATTATTAATGAGAGGCCGATAACTAGAGGCCGTCTCCAAAGTTGAAAATGGCCGGCAAGCTGCCACTTGCACTATTTTCCATTCTTTAGATATAGGTAGGTGCAAGAATGGATGTTGACAAAATTAGGAGTAAGGTTCGGGGAAAGTTTAAGCAAGGCGAAAATTTTGAAACCTTGATAGACTCTAGCGGGCTCGACATAAGCTTCTAAGAAAACTTATTTTCAACAGCTTGTCATAACTTAAGCGAATTACAGAACAATCGTCGAACTCGGCGAGGATTTTTGAATTTTTTAAAAGTCCGGCTTGCGATACATCGATGTCATTAGCATTATGAGTCACCCCATATACATTGCCATTGATTGAAATTCATTTGACAACTCGCCCGAGATCACGCTAGCTCACTCGCGCTTGTTGTAAGACCACAATCGAAGTTGTCTGCGATTGTGAACACAACGCCTCTGGTAATGGCGCTGGACTTTTGCGAAATTCTTTCATTTATAATGTTAAAAAAGTCACATGACAGCTCTTCCAGTTGTGTGAATTCTCTGTTGAGACAAAGTAGTTCGGTGAGGTGATATCTTGGTCGATCTTGAAGGAACATTGTGTTTCGTCATCTGAACAAAAGAAGCTTCTCAGTTTTTCCAAGCTTTTTCTGTAACATTGCAAGGTTGAATCTATATACCTTAAAGAGTGTTTCCACCAGACACTAATCCGCGAGTAAGAATAATCTTCTTTAAATCCCCCCATAATTATCGAGATTTACCAGATGAATGAATTTTAAAATCTTGACGCCAAGACTAAAAATCAATCTCGAAATAAATTACTTCCTCAAAATCAAACAGTGCAAAAACTGACGAAACAAATCTTTTATTAACAGCTGGGTAACTTTGAGTAGTTTTAACTTTTTAGTGTATTTGTTGTATTGTGTAAAGCCCCAACCATAATAGACTTAAGTGGGATTAATCTAATTTTTAAAAATTCATCGAAAAACCCCCTCAAGTTCTGTCAAATGCGGTTACGGAGCCAATAATAGACTTCAACAAACGTTTCGGAAGTCGTATGAAATTTGTAAGTATGTAACCAGCTGTCAAATTTCCGTGCTGTACCTCTTACTTGAGTGGATCTAAACTTAAAGGCCCAACCATAATAGACTTTTATGAGCTTAAGTCGGTTTTCCGGAATGTCCCATTACACGCGATTCGTTTGCCGCGACCGTAATATCCTTATATTGGGTTTCGTAAGGTTTTCATTAACTTGTGTTGGCTTAAAGTTTTGTTTTTGCTTGTGATTAGTTCACTCATTGTCATATTTAAGCCCATATTTAGTTTTAAACGTGCTTTAAAAAATCCGTGAAAGAAGGGAACATACCAAGAATTGTACGACGACTTCAAAAGCTTAAACACATTTTAGATCTGATAATCGGTTTCGTAGATATTAACATCCAAAGTTGAAGAAAAAGTGACATAAAGTTCAAATTTGATTTGGAATTTTCAAGGCATTGTGATACGCGAGACTTTCACAGTGCAATCTCATAAGATTTTCAAATCGTTTGCTTAAGTCTACTATGGGCAACACAATATTTTGGCAGAACTTGAGTGGGACTTTCGTTGTATTTCGACATAAGATTAATCCCGCTCAAGTCTATTATGTTTGGGCCTTAAGAGAGCAAAAGTCAACTAAGACCTAACGAAACCGAGCAAACGGCTATTATGGTCGTGGCATATAAATCGCGTGTATAATGGGAAATTTTGAAAAGCCGACTTAAGCCAATCTAAGTCTATTATGGTCTGAGGCCTTAAAGGGATGGTCAGAATGGATGTATGTTTATATTGATGTGGTTTGACCTGTCAAATAAGTTAAATGCATTGAGCTGTGCACACTGCAGAAAGGTGGATGTTCATATGGATGTTTGGTGGTTGATGTTGATAAAGTTGGTTTACTTTCAACTTTGTGGATTTAAGTCCGATCAACATATTTGACGTTTCTATAACTTTCTGCTTTATTTCGTTTCGTAGAAAATCGCATTTCGGTGGTAACTTAAAATAGAAACATTTTTGTCTCTAACCCAGGTGTTTTACTGGGTTAGAGACAAAAAAGGCGTGATGTTTTTATTTTTATAATAAACTCGCGAATAACTGACTAGGCTACCCTTTTAATGATACACATCTCGGAAGAGCGCACGAGCGGAAAGGATAAGAAGAAGAGGAAAAAGAGGAGAGGTACCGGTGAACGCTTTGTTTTGAAAAGCTGCATGTTGCAATGATAAGGAAAGACTGGGGCAGGACATTATACATTCCGTTTAAACGGTTTACGAAAGAACCTCTGAACTTAACTGTGCGCCAGAAATTGGGCTCGAGGCGAGGGTGAACTGATGCGCGTTTGATCTTTGTCGAGCATAACGGTTGAACCTTGCAGGGAATCAAGTGAATCAATAGACTTCGCAATATTTCTGCGATGACAGAATAATCGTAAGCCTCAGCGAGGGTTTTTTAATTTTTCGAAAAGCCCGGCGAGCGAGACAGCGATCACGCCGGTACTGTGAACCATCCTATACATTGTTATTAATCGAAACTCATTTGACAGCTCGCCCGAGAACCTCGCTCGCTCTTTATGTGAAACAGCCGTGAAACAGACATCACGATTACGACCGTAAAGAGTGAGTGAGAGTCATGTTATAATCGTTATGTTCTAATCTATTTGCAGTCAAAACAGTCGTCGAGGTTTCTCTCTTTCATGGCACTAGCGAAAATCTCAAACGATTTTGCTAGTCCCACGTTGACACTGCCGCTCTTGTTTGACGCAGACGTACTGATTGTGAAACAGGCATCTCTTTTTGTGTAGCGCAACAGCACCTTGCAGCACCTTGCACTACTACTGCACTGCTACTGCATTGTGTTCGTACGAACTGTCATTTTGGCAAATGGCATTTTAAACTTGATGATGGCGGAGGGGAACTTTTAGTAGTCTTTGTATGTAACGAAAGAAATAGGTCACTGAAGGACTTAAATGCTCCGAATCTAGATGAGATTTCAGTGATGCATTCTAAGTGAAACTTCAGTTTTCACTTTCAAATTTCAACGTTACTCAACTAGTTCCCGGACTTGAACGATCAGTGCTTCGACACGTACCTAGTTTAGACACGTTGTTCGCTTGTCGGCCCACCAAGCTATGTAGGTACGCAAGGCTAGGCCCCCTAAAAACTTAAATTTCATCTCCTCGAAACGTCGAAAAGTTGACGCCAATTTCCCTTGTTCAACCGAACTCCCAACGAACTTATAGGCACCCAAAAGTGATATTAATTAACCGATAAAACAAAGAAAAAATAAGCTCGACAAATTAGTCACCACAACTTTCCAAGTGGCAAATGGAAACACAACTTCATCAGCAGCGTCGTGCAGCAGCACCATCTTCATAGTCGCTGCGCACTGCAGCCAGCGACACTTTTTCCAGGAACTTGACTCGCCAGCTGAATTTTAAAACCATCACCGGCCCAGCACTATATACTCTGACGATGGGGCTGCGTCTTATTTTCATAATGACTTTTAATGAATAAATCACTCAAGATACGATCTCTTAATAATGTCCATTAAAACGATTCAAACCGCGAACCGTGGTCGAGATATACGAAGATATACCCCGCGAGAGTATGGCCCATAGGAGCAGCACCAAACGCAGCTCGCCACGCATGCGCGCGCGCTTATTGTAATTACGCGCTAACAGCGATAGACCATGCGAACAGAGCGCGTATAACATTCCGTGCTGGGGCGGACGCTCGAGGTAGGAGCGCGCACATCAGTCCGCACCACATACTCTACTGATGTCTCCATTCGGGGGAGCGTTTAAAATTCACCTCACAGCATTCAAAGTGATTGCACATAATGGCCATCAATTAAAGCTCATGTTCATGTCCTCCGTCGTCGAAGCGATGTGTTGCGTCCCGTGCGTTGTCGTCGTCCCGCACCGCCATCAGCCGAGGAAGATAAGACGCATTGGGCCCACAGTAAAATCACTGTCAAGCTGGCCGCAATTAATAACTCACTGCGAGAGCTGAACAACAAATTAAACGGTTTTAATGCCAGCGAGTATAATATATATTTTTAGCGAAGCCCCAGCTTGACAATCCGAGAAAAATTATGTAGTTCTGCAATTGCGCGCGGCCCATATGACAATAGGATCGAGTTGCGCCCGCGCATTGAGAGTCTGCTCATGGTGATCCGCTCGAAATCCAGTACGGAATCACAACAAGCCGATGGAATCCACCTGGGTAGATTGATTGCTCCGATACGGTTGTATGTAAATGATCCTCTTTATGGGAAACGTACGTTTTTTTGAAGGACACCCCATAAAAGGTACATTGAATGCCTATTGATGTTGAGCCCTTTCAAGTCCCTCTAGCTCTCACTTTCTGCATCGATTAATTTAAAGCACTTCCAGGGAACTAATCCTCGCGGCTGATGGATGGAGCCTTAAGAAATACCTTTACCAAATACCTTCTAAAGTAAGGCATCACCTAGAAGATATATTTAGCTGGATTAAGTCATTATCCCTGCGCAAAGGACAATCGCCAGCCAGCGTGACGAAAAATTCTTCAAAAATTACCCAAAAAAAGGAAAACGCCCCAAACAAATTCAATTTAAATTATTATTCCAGATTCCGGGGCACAAACTGCACAAATTCCTCGCATAATCATTTCCGAGAAACACCAAAATGTCACATCGGTGATCGGCCCTCCATATCTATCGCCAGAGATAATCCATCGGATCGGAGAGGGGCCCTCGCCAAAGGACCATTAACATTCACTCTCAATGTCACCTTAGCATTATCGCAATCAACGATTCACCATCCATCCCAGAAATGAAGCTAATCCATCTTCGAGCCATCTCCTCGTCGTCGTCGGTGCTCGGTCGTTGCTCGTTCGTTGCTCGTTCGTCCTGTGATCTGCGATGCATCCGGGAATATACAGCCTCTTGATCAGATATCGGCTTGAGCATCACAATGGCACTTGGAGACATGCTGGAGCGCTTTTTGCCCGCGGGCTTCTGTCTTTACGCTAAACGGACACAAATTGATGAAAAAATTTGTAAGTTAACTGTAAAATGATTTTATTTTGGCGATTGTCCCCCGAAAGTCCACTCAGGTTCGTCCGAATTTGGTGCGGGCTGCGCGCATTCGAGGAATACGAATGCGAGGAAAAAACCCGCGACTACCAGTCTACCATGGCGTATAGCTACGTGTGCACCTCTTACACATAAAACAAAGGAGACGGACATCCTATTGTGCGCGCAACTCTAATTGATTCAGCGAGGCCATAAATTTCATCGCCGATTTCCAATGCGCGGCCTTAGACATTCGCCGAAATCTTCGAAGGATTTTTAGTCGGCCGCAAGGACCGCGAATCTGGACTACGACGACCTGCTATAAGTGATGCTGGTCAAAGCGTTGGGGCAGCCGATGCCACCTAAATGGCTAAATGCTTGGGTAATTCTTTGCTCCAGCTTTAGGTGCGGAGGGGACACAGCAAAAAACACGTGTAAACAACACAAAGCGGACAAGGCGACATCATGAATTGAAATCGCCTTCGACTCCTTTGACTTGTCCCGTTCATTGTTTTTTGTGTGTGCAGCAACTCTCGCCTGGTAAAGCGAGTGGTTTTTGTTCGTCCCAGTTGGAGTTGAATGCTCAGCCGCGACTTGGCCGAACTTGCGTGCGCTGCAGTGGTGTTCTGCATTGTTAAGTGCGTACATTCGAAAAATTTGTGTTGACGTTTGGTTTATTTTTTTGTGGTGCAAACAAATTTGTTTATGTTCAATTATGGTGCGGTATTTGAAACGTGTCCTATGGCTCGAAGGTAAAAGGCTCCTTTAGTTTATGGCAAAACAATGTGGTTTTATTGGCTGAATTTGCCGAAAGTGATTGCTTTAAAAATAAGCGCCTCTATACAGGATTTCACAGCTATGCCACCCTGGTAGAAGACCTGGTTTGCATGACACGTAGTCATACATTACATCTCAAAACTTCTGAATTCTTGAAAAATCCTCTCAACTATTTCTGCTTCAACTATCTCAACTATTTCCTCTCAGCTAATTCAACTTATCCAACTCTGGCCTCACACTCTTCCATACAGCTGGTCTTATGTCAAGTCACCCCAAAACTTTAAATGTGAATTTGACATTCAATTTGTTTTTGGGCTATTTGACACTGAGTCCATTCAGTCATTTCTACTCTGACCATAAAGAATAAAGGTCTTTATGGTCAGCTTTCTAGGTTCAAAGACTTTGCGGACTTGAATATTGATTTATCTTGCTCGCTTAACATGCTCTGGAAATCACAAGTGCTCTTACTGTAGAATCTCCTTTTCCAAGTATCTCACAAATTTTTTCTCTGATCGAGAAGGTTCCTCCCTCAACTTACCAATGTGTATGCCATTTAAGGTATACTTCTTTCGAAAAAATTGTACCTCTGGTGTTGCATCAAGTTTTTCGTACTTTTCTCGGTGGTTTTGCAATCGCATTACAGATCACAACCTTATGAATAGTCAGACTGTGATACCTAAGTTAGGTTAGGTTAGGTTGATGGATGTCCTATTGACAATATTCACGGCTGAGACCAGCAGTTGGGTCCATTGTGTCGATTTGGGAACCTTCTCAACATCTGAAACGAAAACAGAAATATACCGGTGCTAAAAGCTTAGAATTCCGCCCTCTTGAACCCATCCGGATTTGTGTACAAATCTTAGGTGATCCATTTAGCTCTACAATACTTAGATCTTCGAGCTCGTTTAAGAAGTAACTGCCGAGGCTAGTATGCCTGATGCTGTTTAGGGCTGGGCATTCACATAGCAGGTAACGAACAAATTCAATTTCCTTAACTTCGCGTCGCTGCAGCTTAGACTCACAGCGCAGTGCTCCGTGAGAATACTCGGTGAATACTCGGACTCCCGTGAATACTCGGATATCCCTACGGGATCTCTTTTTGCTCACCGCTGGCCATGGCTCCCTTATGTGTCTGCATGCATTAAGTTCTGTCCCAAATAGGTTAGTTCTAACCCAGGATTCAGTTTCTCTCCTGTGTGCTATCGAAGTCAGCGGATTTGAGGGCTAGAGATGCATTCATCCCTGACCCATGAATGTGTCACAAGCTTGTCCGCTTCTTCGTTTCCCGGGATATCGGTGTGACCTGGCACGCAACACACAGTTAGAGTGTTCCCAAGTGATAACTCGTCCATAATTTCCCTGCATCATTTCACAGCCCTTGACTTCACAACATCTAATTCCATGGCTAAAATGGCCGCTTGGCTGTCAGAGTATATGGGGTAATGGTCTCGTTTACGGGGCTGTGTTTCTCAAGCTCAGTGGCAGCTTGAATTATGGCTGCCAGCTCCGCCTGTAAAATACTGCAGTCGTCATTGATCCGGAAAGCTTTGCTTAGTCCCAGAGCGACATAGAAGATGTCTGCGTCGGTTTCGACGTCCATCTTAGAGCCGTTAGTATATGCGGCGATCTCGTCATATTCTGTGACAATCTTTTCTTCCCATTCACATTTTTCAGGTATTCTAGTACCGCATCGCCTGTTGAAAGCCGATGTCAAAGGAAGGTAATCCGTGATCGGGGTATCTATATAGGCAACCCATTGAGATTTCATAGAGGCGTGGCCATAAGGTTTTGAGGACCACAACTCGGATTCCCTTTGGTGAACAGCTGTTTTAGCTGCCTTGCTGCTGCAGTATATGTCCAAGGGTGCGTGAGGTTGAGTAGTACGTCTAGTCGTCCTTAAGGACCCTGTTATGCCCATGCAGGCTGCCCTTTGGACCTTGGTGAGGTATAAGAGATGACACTTTCTTACTGTAGCCTTCCACCATACAAATCCACGTAAGTTAGGATGGGTCTTACAACCGCTATACAAATCCAGTATAGCATGTTTGGTTGCAGTCCCCACATGCTGTCAAATTTTCTGTGGCAGGCGTATAATGCCACGTATGCCCGCTTGACACGATCTTCTGTATTATCCCTCCAGCTGAGTTTAGAGTATGACGCCGAGGTATCTGGACCGATTTGGAAATCGGTAACTCCATACGA
This sequence comes from Neoascia interrupta, assembly GCA_947623515.1. NCBI lineage: Eukaryota > Metazoa > Arthropoda > Insecta > Diptera > Syrphidae > Neoascia > Neoascia interrupta. The sequence continues at coordinate 3,651,768 of OX392464.1, read as the reverse complement.
CCATTTTTGGTGTCCTTAAGGGTGCCCTTTTCCTGGTAAACAAGACCTCCTCGTTTACCCTCAACTCAACTCACAACCAAAAATAAGGAGTGCGAAGCTGAGTCGATCACTGAGGTTATAGCCCTGATTTTCATCCTCCATACCCGCCGAGAGCCCCGTGTTACTGTATCGTAATCTTTGCGGGTGTCGGTGCAACCTTGGAAGTGAGTTTCCGTTAGCACATCCAGCGTTTCCTTGTAAGCTTACAATCCAATCGCCATCTGTCTTCCTGAGTGAAGACATCGGCATAGGCGCTTTGGATAGGACTTTGCTCAGTCGTGATTCCTATGGTGGATAAAAAAAAATTATACATGAACACCGGCAGAATACCGTCAAAACTGAAAAGTATTGCTGTATACGTTAGCTGTATACGTCAAATTTGACTTAAACTTGAAAGGAGAATATATATTCAATCCTATGCAATCGGCTTAAGAAAGTCGTTCCAAGTTAGGACTCTAAAGTCACCCCACACTGACACTTAACAAAAGATTGATCGAAAATTTTACACCGCCAGCTGTTGGCCGAAATTCCACATTCCCAACGATTTTTTCGTGTCCCAGCAACTAACTCTGGTCCAATTCCTAAACAGAATCTTAAAATCCGAAAAAGTGCTGCTTTTTTATCTATCAAGACTTTTTTTCAATACTCCAACGACACCTTGTACAAGTATCCACTTTAAGTCATTCGGACATGCTCCAATTTGTTGTGTGTTCATTAAATATTCCCAACACCATGATTAAAGATCATTTACACTTCGTTATGGTCTATTAATCGCTTTGCCATTCACCGTTTACACATTAGCCAATTCCATGTGTTGACAATGTCAAACTGTCACTTGTCACATGTACGTAAAGTAGGCGACAGCAGCGCCAAGCACTTGACACCTCCTGAAACCAATATCACTGTTCGCTCGTTTGCACACACCATTTTGGTGGTGCTGTACTTTGGGTGCATTCAGGCCTAAATACCACAAATAAATCAAAACATTAAGGCTAAACCACTTTTTTCCACCAAAAAGTGTGCGATAATTGTCGCATAACCTATTTGGTGCATGCACTGTGACAAATACAATTTATTAGCACCACTAGCGACACCTAACGTGGTGCAGAGCACTTTAAATGGTCAAATGTCACGTAAGTGTTGGACGATTAAAAATCATTAACAGCTTTCTGGTTTTTGTGGAGTTTGTATGCGTGCGACACCTATTAATTACAATTCTCGGAATGGGTCGCGTTTTCCATCATATCATCTCGAAGACGCAAAGAGGTTCCCTTGGCTATATCATACGAAGTGAACCTGCTATCAAAATTCCTGTGTTCAACTGTCACTTCAGTTGATAAGAACTCATCGAGGTGAGTGCTCATTGGGAATCGGTAATGTGGTATGACCGAGCTGGAATGGGAATTTCCTCGACACACCAGCTGAGGGGGCTGTGATTAATGTCTATGATGGGAGTTAGGTAATTCCAGGCAACATGATGTGTGTGTACGACAATTGAAACATGCATAACATTAGAAGCGCGCCGATTGACAAAAAAGGTTTGTTTCTATGAACTTGGAATGGGAATCGATATGGAGTCCGTCAAGCTCGGTGAATGATGATTCCAAACGAGATTATGGGTGTAAAAAATGGGAGCGAATTTGCGTGAATCGATTAAATGATTCGAACGAGTTTAGATTTTAATGCGGCCTTCTGGAGTAGGTATCTACCTATTCTGTGACGCAATCGCGTCGAGGATTTATTAACTGCGCCATGAGTTAAGGTGATATTGTGGATGATTTTGTGGGTAAATTATAGAATTTGTCAAATTGATGATGTAAGTGGAGTGGGTTTTTCTATTCAAATCAGATTGGCGCCAAAGATTATGAGTACTCTGACTGGGTGAGAGAGTTTTTGTAAATAGCAGTTGAGTATTTGGAGCACGTTTGGTATAAGGTGGAATTTTAAAGGGGCTATTATACTTTCGTAATGATGTGGGAATGCAAAGATTTATAAAAATTTCAAAGCGTACCGCACAGCTGACAGATTTAAATGGGCCAAGTCAAGTGTTTGTCTGCCGATGTAAATTTGGGGCGATACAAATAGATCTGGTAAAAAGTAAAACTGTAAGAATTGGTTAGTCCACGGACCACGGTGCTTCCTTTCTCGCAGCCCAATAAGAAATTGAAGTTAGATGAAAATGCGTTTACGTTAAGACCGAAATTGCGCTTTTAAATTACACTTTTGAATGATTGTTCTGTCTTCGGCCCAAAGGCAGCCTTTTCATAAGTCGAGACTTTGTCCTCTGTTGTAATGTACTCGAAATGAGAAAGCATCCAACTCGTTTCATTATCAAATAAGGGAAACTGTAGAATATGACTGGAGTAAATCACAGTTAAGTTGAGATAGAGGGTTTTCGTAAATGACAAGATCATTCAATAGGGTTTTTCCACCGCACAGAAAGCAGAGATTTAATTAGGAATATTTAAAGTTAATCCGATAATTAATTTAATTAATTTTTGATATTTTTCAATGACATCCTGTGTGGTGTAAAACGACAATTTCTGGTCGTCAGTTTCTCTGTACATCTACTTGTGAACGTTTTCTGGGCAGGGCAACTCCAGTTTTCTGTCAGATTAAGACAGAATTAAACTAACTTTTGATTTGTACCTATCATTTTTACTCTACGAAATGAAATAACCCACTAAATAAAAAAACAAAGCGTCAAATACGTTGTTGAGATATAAGTCGATAGTAGACCAACTTGGTAGACCAAAAAGTCGATAGTAGTCCACCATCCTTTTACAGTGTGTAGGTACACCTCAATGCAATTAACTTTTTTGACAGATCCACATCAACAGCAACATCAACCGTTCTGCGCATCTCTTTACACAGCATAACAAACACAGCTGAGTTGATGATGCCCAGCTGTCAATAAAGGTTTGTTTGATTTGATTCGTCGATTGCCTTGAGAACTTGATAGGGTTGTTCTGTCTGTAGGCATGTACTCACTGCTGAACCTTGTAGGATTGCGCCTTCAGAAAGTGAGAAGCAATGTCAGGGTAAGCACCTTCCGCGAAGTATGCCGACTAAAAACTGCAATTCGGCTTCAACTCAAAATGGCAGCTCAATAGGCTTCAGGCACCGTCTGCTATCCAGCTTGAGTCGATCGATTCAACAATGCAACTTTCTCTCTTTCTCTTACTTCCCCTAAACATGAAACTAAACAAGGAGATTCAAATGTATGGCGACTGTAACTGAATGTTTGCAGGTTACACCATTATATGCTTTATCCCGTTAGAGCATAACACTTGCGCGAAGAGGATTAAGTGTTATCTAGAAGCAAACAAAGTGTTTCGTTGTGTGATTCTGAAAGTTAAATTGAGTATTATTCGACGAACCCCAGCAAAAACATCACAATACTTGGATGCCTTTTTCAAATCAAGAACGAGAGAGCGAGCGAGAGTCTCGGGCGAGTTGTCAAATGAAATTCAATCGATGGCATTGTATGGGGTGGTTTACAATAGCTGCGTTTTCGCTGGGTCGAACGCACCTTTTCGAAAATCGAAAAACCCTCGCCATGTGCAATCAAGTCGACGAATTTTAGAAATATGTTAATTTTTGCCACTTTGCAGTCAAAACAGTCGTCGCAGTTTCTCGGTTTTATTGTGTAGTAACAAACGATTTATATGGTCTCGCGTTGTCGCTCGGTTTGAATTTAAAAGGTCGACAAAACTGGTTGATGATTATTACTCAGCAGTCCCTACCGTTGACCGAAATCGAGTTTGAAAAACGAGGGATACATTGTGTTCGGTCCTTAAGACAAACAAGAAAACAATTTCCTAGAAATTTCGTTGAGTGAACGCAACCAACTCAACTGTCTTCTCGACGTCCAACTTAACGAAAGCTAAATGACATTCGTAATTCAGGGAACCTCTCATTATCAAATGCCTATACTCTTTTAAGGGTAAGAATCTTATAACAACCATCCTTCCAAGTGCCACCCGCACTCTTAAGACCTTTCTAGGCGTATTAAAGCTTGCAGAAGGTTTTAAAGGGAAATTGATAATGAAAGGTCACTCTGAAAGGAGATGCAGTAAAAAGTTTTTGCTCCTGGGAAGCGACTGACAGTAGGAACATCGGCCGAGAAAAAGCTGTCACTGTCAAAGTCACCAACCCATGAGTCAAAAGCAAAACAGTATAATATTGATTCTTCGCTTAAAAGTGTGAACCCTACAAGAAAAATACTTGCTTTTACCCAAAACAAACTTATTAATGTTTGGCATAGATTTTCGAAGCCAACACGTAAAATTTTTTTGAATTCGAGACTCAATTTTTTAAGGCGTTTTAGCTGTTGTCACTGTCAGTGCTTTGACAGGAATGGACAGCTTAATGGGTGAAGTCAGTAATTCTTGAAAGCATTTTCTCACCGAATCGTTCGAGCACCATGCAGCATCTTAAGATGATCACACTTTATTGCTACATAAAGCTTGTCACACACATGACAATTTTATGAGCTTGTATGGAAATGCACACGTGGGTGCCGTGGTGTAGTGGTTAGTGTGTGTGCTTACTACGCCGGAGGCCTGGGTTCGAATCCTGCCATCGTCACCTGAAAAAAAAAGACTTGTCCTTTTTCACGGTCCCCATCTCTGCGAGGCTCTGACAAGCCCTCCGAGAGTATCATTTGCCTTGAAAAACTTCTCAAAGTGCCGTTCGGATTCGGCAAAAAATTGTAGGTTCCTTTTGTATGTAAAAGAAATTAACACACCAGCATACATTGTTGAGAAGTTGGCCCTGGTTCACCTCGAGCTGTTGCGCCACTCTATTTATTTATTTATTTTTATGGAAATGCACACAAACCTTTAAATCTGTTCCACCGACTTTTTAGTTGCTTTTGGTCATAAATGACTTTTTTAACACATGCAGCTTTGTTTTTGAATGCTTTGAATATGAAATTCTTTAAATTCTTTCACTTCGGCGACATTTTAGAGGGCAAATAGTTAAATATTTCATCAGGTTTTGTGTGGAGGTGAATTTTGCGAATTGAAGAAGTTGCTAATGTGAGCGCTGCTTTCGTGGATGGTGAGTAAACTATTGATGCTTAAAAAAATTGCTCGTGCGCGATTAGCCTAACATGTTTGTGATTTAAGAATCAACAGTTTTTAACATGGTTTTTTGAGTAGAAGCCAAAGAGAAAAGCATTTCCACCAAACAACAAGACTCGACAAAAAGTCCTTCGTGCTCAAAATTGTTCCCAGATATCACCTGAACTATATCACTTGGAGGAAAACGCGCGCCTGCAAATTCACAAAAATGTTAATTATTTAAAACACTTTACGGACAATCATAAAAAAGTCTTCATTCCGCCCATTAAAAAAAGAGCAAACAATTTACATGTTTAGACGGCTTAAAATTTTACGATCAGCATTAACGCCATTCGCGAAACCGCGCAAGGCTTCTTATCTCTCGCCGTGTCTCTCTTTTCGGAGGCTCATACTATAACATACTCGTTATTATGGCCGATTATAATCAATCGTCTGGCCGTAAACTTTAATGAGCTCGAAAATTAAATGCAATTATGTGCAACGCAACCCTCTTTTGCATTAAAGTGCATCCATCTCTCTCGCTCTTGATCTTTTGGTTCCTGATCGACAAGCAGTTAAGAAAAAAACTAAGAACAGGATCGCAAAAACACTTAATTGCACCATTTAACCTGTCTTATTGATCATAATAACTCCATAATGGCTGAGCAATGTTCCACCGAAAACGATCCTTGCCGGACGCATGGAAACAGGCTCAATATAATGTAGGTACCTATATCTGGCTGTCGGGGATACACGTATGTAGGTATATGGTGGATGGATGCTTGGCCTGGAATTGAGTCGAAATGCCAGCCTCTGGCTGTTTTGACAACGCATACATTTCTCTTTATTACGGTCATTATAGTTCATTTAGCGATCAACATGAATGCCAGAGTCGAGCGGATTTTTTTAGTTGGTTTGGAGGCCAATGCCATTATTATTCCCGATGTTAGCTTTTTGTTGCCGAGCTCTTTTTCTGTGGTCGCAAAAATTTGCGCCGGTCGGGCTCACGAATTAGCATTTATGAGGCAGCGATTAGTGTCGGGAAAGATCGTAAATATCGTGGCATAACTAGGTGCGCAAATTTAAGTTTTTCCCTTTGCGAAAATGGGGAACGATTTCAAAGGTATTTAGCTCAGGAAATTACTGCTTTGAATGGAAAGTGATGTGGGGACTTTACGTGCTGGTTTTGCAGTGATGGGAATGGTTTTTTGACTAAAAACCATTTTTTTGGGTCCATTTTAGGAGATAAATTTGACAAGATCCTGGGACAAAAAATAAAGTTTTAGAAATAGGTTCATTTCGTCTTAAAATTCTGAAAAGTCTTAAATTAGCCTTGGGTTGAGACACCATTGCCTAGATATCATTATTTGCAATGCCCGTCGATGTGCACTTGCCCAGACATGAGAATTATATTTCAGTTTAGGAAGTATACAAAAAATAAGAATTTGGGGTAATGGCTCTAGCCGAATGGCTCTAGCCCTTCGAGCCGGATGCTGTGACAAATTAACTGTACACTTTTAAACAGTAAAGACAGAAAAGACTAAATTTGCGAGTTTTTAGTGCCAAACGGCTTGCACAAACGTTCATTGCTTTTATCTTGGTACAAATCTTGCTTTAAAAAACCATTATGAGCGTAAAAGTACTTAAAAATCTATTTACGCAAATCACCAAAGACGAAATCAACTTGGTCTCCGGCTTCCAAAGATCAATTGCCCTCATTTATTGGAAGTTATAAAAACTGGAGGTTATTTCATGATAATTTTAATTCATGTCGTAAGTACATGACTTTACGTTGACCGAAATGGAGAAAGGTCATTGTTTGAAGTCCAGCAGCGCTGGTGAAGCGGAAAGAAGCTAACAACATTTGAGCTTGGACAATGGTATCTATAAAAAGGGCTGGAGCATCCTCAACAATCGGTATGACCACAAATGGGTTCTGGTAAACACGCAGCTGAAGTTATTCCTCGGACAACCACTTCTCAGTGTCGAATACTCCGGCAATTTAAAAAGGCGGCTGGATGTCTCCACTGAGGCCTGCATGCTCTGGCGAATATGAGCGTCAAAAAGAGGACTGGGATGAAGTTGTTGTTTATAATATGTAGCAGAAACGGCCAGCGATAACTCAGCAGTTGTGGGATGACCAGCTGGGTTCAAAAAAGGACCTTCACACTTTTATTTGGATGGATTTTGTTGGGAAAGGCTCTGTCGCACCTCGATCAATAAGAAGATTTATGCAAGTTCGATCTCGACACCCAGCTTCAAAAGTTTTTGGATATCGAGAACCAGCCCTTCGATAGGTACGTGCCAGCGGAAGATGCAGTATGTGAACGACACTTTAAAACACATACACAGCGATAAACCGATGGCTGGTATCAGGGTTGTCTTCCTTTTAAAGGAAATAAACATCCAGTTTTAGGATCTACACAACATGGAGCCCTCAGACGCCAATGCCCTATCGTTTGGAAAGGCCATTGGCAACTTACCATAACGTTATTACGTCATTATGGGACTTTCCAACACCATACCATTACGTTGTTCCAGGAATCATGCTATCTTAAGAAAATCCAGTACCACCACAAACTCTGAGGGTCGTGTATGATGCCACCTTTAAGGCTCCTTATGGCTCTTCTTTATATGAACACTCGATGGTAAGACCTAAAATACAAAAGAACATTATAGACGTCATAAACTGTATTGGCGAAGACATCGTTTTAGCTTATTTACCGCGGATATGAAAAAGATGTACTGCATTGATCCAAAGGACGCGAAATACCATAGCTTATCTTCTGGAGAGACAGTCCAAAGCAAGGAGTAAAGACATATCGTTTTAAACCGCGACTTTTGAGACAGCTTCAGCGCAGTTTCTTGCCATCTGAGTCCACTTAAGCTTGCGCAAGATGTAAAAGCAGGTTTCCCTTTGGCAGCCTCTATTACACGCGAAGATACCATACGTAGACGTCTTAAATGTCTCAAAGTTGAAACTGACAGTAGTAAAAATTTTAGATTTCCAGACCACGATTTAATTCGATGACATCCCATTAGATGGCGATGCCTTGACTCAAAAAATTTTAAAAGCAAAAGTCTGAGGATGACACACATGGCAAGTGGAGTCGATTTAAAAGATTTTATGACTGCTCAAGTTAGTAGGTATAATACACTCAAGTAAGTTCAAGCACTGGAAGGTCTTTCATACAATGAATGACCAAAGAGTGTGACTGCGACACAAAACAAAACATTGCCTGGACCGTTCAATATGTTTTACCCTTAAGGATTGGCGGCACTAAAAAAGTAAGTCGGCCAACCGTTGCAACAAATTTCAGCCACAGCGTGTAGGATTATTTTGGAAGCTTGAAAATACAAAGAAAAAACTAAACGATCTTCAAACTAGCTGCCAATTTGTGGAGTTGTTGTCTTTTCTCTTTTAACGCCAGACATTTGGGCGTTTCACGGTTGTAAATTCATTTGCTAAATGACGTGCTCATAAAGTTTCCACAGTTGCCAGCCTACATATAGCCCACTGGAAGCACGATTCCCTTCCAAAAATGCCTCTGCCCTAACCGATGTGATGGGGGATTTATAATTTCCCAAAAGAGGAGGCGTTCTCTGTATGCTCCGTTGTTCACCACCACCAAGAGGCACCATTAATGCGCCCTCCAACAAGCCACCAAGACAACACAAGCTATCGTCTCTTAGGCCAGCATTCAAGAGCCACTTTAAAAGCCAGCAGCCAGAATAATTCATTCAGCGATTTATTAATGGAGTAAAATTGGGCAGGGTTCCGACCAACGAACGAATCCATTTCGTGACTAAAAGTTGTGTTAATTCCCATCCCACTTTTGTACGCGCTGGATGCTGAAGCAAAAGCATCAGAGTCCTTTCGCAAATGCATTGTTGTGCAGATGTCCGAATCCAAGTATATACCTACACACACCTTAGCGTGGCCAAAACACCTTCGGGACATGGGCATACACCATCTCCATCAGAAGAAGCGCGCAGCTCCATCGCCCCAAAAAAATAAAAACGGGGAGGGAAGTCTTAAATAATAATTCCATTCGCATGTCCATCCATCTATCCGTCTGCCTTTCGTCCTGTGCACTTGAGAGAATTTGTTTTTAATTTTCAACACATTCGCTAATTTGATTTTTTTTAACCCATACGTGCGGACTTTTTGTGCGAGGATTAGAGAACGAGACGCAGAGCCACTCTTTTCGATTCCTGTTGTCTGCCTTGGATGCATCTGGTGGAGAGTATTGGTTGCCGTGTGGCAATGCAAACAGAATCGTAGCATGAGTCGGAGAGCACTGTGCGGAATAATTTATGATTGCTGCCAAGCAAATCGCTGGCTGCATGTTGCCTACTTTTGCAAATCGATTTGGAGCCTTGGAACCCATCAGAGAGCGAGAGCGCAAGAGCCGGCCGGAAACACAACAAATCATAAATAAGACCCTCGTTACGTACGGTTCCATCCAATTCTTGGCGAGTTCGTTTGGCGAGTTCTTGTTGCTGTTTTTTTATTATTATCCTTCATCTGGCCATAATTGTTTTTCGCATTCGGGATTGGAGAGGCGATTAAGGACGTTTAATGGATTCGACGCGCTATGAGAACTGGACACTGGGCATCATCGTTGCTATGGAACGGATCGACGGCGACTGGCGTGTATAGGCTCGCGAAAGGTGTTAAATAAATTTTGCGTAATTTAACTGCAACGATAATTTGATGGTGCTATCGAATGGGTTGTTTAGTTAAGTGATTGGATGCCTCGAGGAGTACGAGGATTCTTTGGTAAATTAAATGCGCGAATTTATGGTCCGTTAAATACACAGCGATCGTCTTGGGCAAAACATGGTTTGGGTGGGTGCCTGTTATTTTCGAGACATGCATAAACTAACGCGGCGGAAGTGGTCAAGTATTTTGATTGCAGCTATTTGTGGAAAATTTTTTATATCATTGCTCACACTTTTATGTCGTGTTTTACAAACTCAAACTATTCAAGGGCAGCAGCTACGGACACGGCTCGATCCTGTCGGAGCTAATGCAAGGCAATTCCACTCTAACGGATGAAATTCCCTCCCTGGTCGACTTCGACACACCATATGAAGTAATTTATCCAGCGAGGGGGGAATGGGAAAATAGTGCAATTGTCAGACCTAGTCAAATTGCAATTTACACAGATGGTTCGAAAACAGGGGAAGGAACAGGTTCCGGTATCTTCTCAAAAGACCCGGAACTAAAAGTATCCTTAAAACTACCGGATACATGCAGTGTCTTCCAATCAGAGGTTCTGGCTGTACTTAGGGCGGCCGAGCTTATGCAGATGAGATCGATATCCAGTAAAGATATCGCCATTTACATCGATAGCCAGGCTACTCTCAAGGCAATGGAATCGATCAACATCAAATCTGATATAGTTAGGGGCTGTCGCACAATGTTCAAGCTCGCACAATGCTCAAAGAATTGTGCAGTCAGAACCGGGTGCCAGGACACTGCGGTATAGAGGGAAACGAACAGGCTGATGATGAACGAACAGCTTGCAAGAAGAAGAGGGATCCTCGGAAATAGTGAGGTTTCTAACATCAAACCACCCCTCTGCGTAGTAAGAGGTACTATTGAGGAGAAAATTAAAACGATGGCCAACCAAAGGTGGTCTCGTCTGACTGGACACGGGGTATCTAGGGCTTTCTGGCCACGACTAGACGAAAAAGGATCGAAGGGACAATTAAAACTGAGCAGGGACAAACTAAGGGCTTTTTAGCAGGAGTTCTGACAGGACACTGCCTCCTGCGTAAGCACGCAAAGAGGCTCAGGCTTTCTGACACGAATGTTAAGTTCAACTGGTTCCCCAGGGATCGCGATGGGCCCGTTTTGGTGCCTAGTGTTTGTGTGGTTCTTTTCACCACACCCCTGTTTAACCCAACCTAACCTAAGTCGTGTTTTTCTTCGAGACGATCAACCAAAAATTTGGTTTCACCCTACTTTTTTTTACTTTCGTCCAGGAATGTTTTTCAAATATTTGCTAGGTAGAAATAGAGCAGAGTTTGAAAAAGTCTTAAATAGTTATCAAAGGCTGTAAATACTTCAAGTAGTAAGTAAAACTGCTGACGATCAACCGGTAGGCAGAGTGTGCTTGTAAAATCTCGCAGATTGGTTATAATTCGCGAGCTTCAGCACAAAAGTAAAGGTCAAAGAAGTCAGAAGGCTTCAGAGATGTCTAAGGGCGGAGGAGTTACAAAAAGTGTTGTTATGAATGGGGTAGCATAATTGACAGCAGCTATTGGGCAAAGTTTGTGCTCCTTATCGCATTCTTGACAATATCCTTATCGCATTCTTGTCGCAAAGGAGATTCTTTCGTCAATTGGCATAAGGCAGACAGGGCCTTTGACATAATAATGGGAATTTTTTTGCGCTGATACCACGTACCGACTGCGTCAATGTCAATTCTTCGGAAGGTCGTGAAACGGGGTTCTTGCCATTTTACTGGTGAATATCAGTAAAATTACTTTTCTGAAAAAAAGTAAGCATGTTTTGTAAGAATAACAACCACGTTACGCCTAGAGCTGCCTTATGTAAGGTAAGGTTAAGTTTGAAGTAAAGTTGGACACGAAAAACCGACACGTCAATTGTCATCCAACTATAAGCCAAAGCGTTTATATAGCAGACAGCAGACGATTGCGGCTATGACAAGTTGTCGTACGATTTTGTTTGACGGAAATTTTGTAACTTTTTTCCAGCGATATAAAACATCGTTACATCCGTTTCCCCTTAAAAAAAATGTGGTCGCTTAACGAGTTAAGCCTCATTCTACTCTACCTAGCTCCACTGTAGAAGACTCCACGCAAGATTCACTTTAGATCCCGATGGTAAGGCCTACTAATGTTCGGAAACCAAGAAGTTTCTTAGTCTAACAATCCTTCACCTTAAAGGTTTAGGAACCACTCATTTCTCAGCATTCAGAACCTTCAGAAAGAGTCGGAAGAACAGTATAGCGCTTCATCCTCTGCGATCCTGGTCCCACTGCTTTTAGTTGCCCAAACCTCTATCATACGCGACGGCTTGGTCCTTCGAGTTTTGATTCCATTTGCACTACGCACCTGTACCTAGCCTTTTTCATCCTTTTCTGCTGACACACTTTTGCTTATAACTTAAAGCATCGACGAGGAGAGCTCGTTTTTCATACTGACTGCTAAACCGGTTTTCAGTGCCACTCTTCAAGCCTTAGACCTTATTAGTCTCATTTTGGGATTCCCTTAAGTAATAATCCCGTCAGGTATGGTGGGTACACTCAGCGAAAACATTCGGAGCGGACCAAAACCAGCAACAACAAAATCTAGTCAACCGAAGCAGTCCGGAAAACAGTCACGGCCATCCAAGGACTAGCCAAAAACCAACCTTCATCCTTCACTGGTTATAATCCTTCCAGCCCAAAGTGCCTTTGATGGCAACGAATAAGTGGACTCAGCAGCTAAAGACAGGGTGACTATACCACTCATACGCCCTGCACCATTCTGGAGAGTCAGCAAAAGTCTCTTCAAAAACTTTGCTTAAAAGCCGAGAATCGAACGCCTGGGACAGCATTGCTCCAAAAGATTCTTTCCCAGATTCCATCCCAGGAGGCCTTAAACCAACCTGGACAGGAGTAGTGGGTTTAAGGCGATTCTGGCACTGTTAGAATTGGAGTCTTGGCGTCATTTTCCCCAATGATGTCACACACTCCAGAGGAATCTAGCTAGCTCAAATTGCACATAGATACACCTCGAGTCCATACGTGTGGTTCGAAAGTTTTCAACTATAAAGAAGCCCGCAAGTTGTCTTCTTTGTATTGCTACAAGAAGATACCTTATGCCAAAAGAAGTGATCAGTACGCAATGAACAACTTTAAGCGATGCCAAATTATAGCCAAGTCTTTATAATTTGTCTTTTGCTCAGTGAATCATAGTTTTTTGACTTTATGAACTGAACTTTTTTACAGAGGTAATAAAGTAATAACATTATATGGCCCCATCGGACACGGCTCCACCATTAACCTTATTTAAGTTATCACCTAAAAATCTCGAGATTTACCATAAAAATTTAAATCCTCTCGGCAAGTAACGAAAAATATTAAACCACCTCGTAAACAAGATTCACTCTTTTCACAAACCCCTTTTAGGCCACCTTTTACCCTTTTCGTTCACCTCCATAACAGTTTGAGACTCGAAGGAGGAAACTCATACCATGTCTCCACCGGCCATAAAACGAGGATTAGCGATAAATCCCAAAAAACGGTCCATCGGACGATGAATTTGACACGAGCCCTCTTTTTCTGTTATTTTGGCTCTTTAAAGAGGTTGGCGAAGTCATTTCACAGGAGCGAAAAAGGATTTCCGTTGTAAAAATGCCAACAGAAAACGAATTTAAGTGACAGATCTGCATAGGGACAGTTTCCGTTTCTTTTTTCTATTCGCAAACTGTTATAAAGCTCTTTAAAAACGATGAAAAGTGACACAAAAAAAGACGTGAATAAGATTTATGGGGAAATTTATTTAAAGTTATACATTGCCGAGTGAATTTAAATTTATATGGTAAAACACTGAATTTGAAGGAGATTTCATGAAGATTTGTATTTGTCGTGGATTTTTGCCTAGGCGTGACATGATATAAAACATCCACGTATATTAAAGATCATTTATATGTACGTTGGAATTTTTACAACGAAATTGTTGTGTCGCTCCAGGTAAATGCCATCGCCACTCTCTTTCAATAGTCAAAATGCCAACAAAAGGGTTTGTGATTAATCTGATGTTTTTTCGGTGGAGGCACTTTGTGATTTTTCTTTAATCGTCTCCCGCTAGTCGCAGTTTTAATGGCCAGTGGTAACATAGTAGGTTTAAGATCACAGGTACTAGTTTCAGGCATTAGCCAGAAACACCGGCCTATACACACGTTAAGGCTTAGAACTAAAATCAGCGAAACCTCGAGAAATGTGTGAAGTTTCTGGGAACCTTCCTCGACAGTTTTGCTAGAAATGAGAAATGCTTTTGTAATAGGCAAATACCCCTCAAGTCTGCCTGGATGACATGTGGAAAATGCCTAGGCACTTTTAAGCCCGTATCTCAGTGGCAATGTTATAAATTTCTTGCTGAGATCTTCAATCGGGATTTGGTGATTAATCCATGCTATGTGTATCGTTATTTAGAAATCGTTCCATGCTAGTTTCTCCATCGAGTTCTTATTTACTGGCGCGATCGATTCCCTCTTTCTTAAGTAGTTACCATGATGGGGCACAATAGTCCGTGGTCTTTTTTACGATTTCTTAAACCCCCTTTTGCTGTTTGTTGTTTGAGCTGAATGATCACTGGGAACTTTTCTGCGCGTATTTTTAAAAAAAAGGTAGGTTGAACACACGACTTTGAGGTTAGCATTAGTTTGGAGGAGTCAAAGTCTCACTATCGTCTGCTCAACCAGCGAATGGTCGTCCCCTGGCTTGAATCCTTTTCTTTTATTTGAATGAAAGCATATTTCCCACGAGTCGAATATCATCATTTTCTATATACTATTGAGCTCTGGACAATGCTGCTTGGGGCGTCATCATACACTCGTGCACTTTTTAGCCGTGTTTAACAAATTGCTGGCTCAAATGTCATTCCCGATGATTAATTACCAAAATTTCTCCAAATTCAGACACTATCATGCATGTCAGGCAATTATAGCAGCTAACTAGATTGTCTTCATTGGCGCCATTCGCCCATATTGTGTTCCATTTCTATCTGACTTGAATTGAGATTGAGAAATAAAACCCATAAACTTATGCGGGATCACAATCCTCTTCGGATTCGTTAGGTTCCTTCGTAAACGATCACCGCGACTCCAAAGACCCACCGACGAAAGTTTGATTTGATTGTCTGTGATTGATTAAAGCGGTTAAATGACTGATTGACCAACAAGCCAAAAACCAACGAATGTGTTTATTACCACAGAGTTTATTCACAAAAAAATTTAGATACACAAAATCCGTATAAAATCTGAATCCAATTCGATAGTCTCCGCCGTATTCCAGTTCGCAGACACAGGTCACTCCGCAAGGGACCTGATTCGACAAACACAAAAAGATTAATAGCCCAAAACAATGGCTTTAATGGTCCGGAAAACGTATATGATCAGTTTTTTTGGTAATTACACCGCGACCATCTGGAATTCTATTTGTTTTATATTCGTTTAATAGCCCTCGGGTGGAGGCCGATAGAAATGAAAACATCCAAAGACTATGCTCATTAATTTGCTATTAACAAATTAGCTTGTGGAAATCCCGGTGTAGAAACCTTTTGTTTAAGCAAATCAAGCCGCCTTTGATCTGGGAGTGATGGATAATCATGAGCTCGGAATCTCTTCAGCGTTTATAAATCACATCACGAGCTTCAAACCTGTAATGGGACAGCTAGCGCTTTGAAGTTGTAGTCGATCCTCTAATGTGGTCAGATGTTGACCTTTAATATTTGTATTTGTATTTATCATGAAAAATGGGCGAATAACCTCAAATCGGGATAAGAAAAAAGCGGTGCATACCTTATTTGTTATGGCGTATTCTTTTGAACACCGAACTGCCACACCGAGCTGTCAAACAATACTCGGTGTTCGCGTGGTGTACACCACGAATCCGAATGTCTCCGCTTACCACGAATCCGAATGTCTCCGCTTACTTTATCTCGGACTCAAACCACCAAAGCAAAATTACATACGATCACTTCAAATTTGATGAAGACTTTTTCGCAAAATTAAAAACTTTTTCGCACATAATGGAATCAAAAACAATTTTCACCGGGATATCATGTAACTGACAAATTCCCACAAGCTGGGCCGAAGCCACACGACTTCCCATTCAGGAATTAAGTCCTCTAATTAAATTGTAAGCCCGGGCCAATGTCAGTTGTTTGCTTTGCGTAAACACTTTTGCTGTCCAAAAGAACACGGCGCAAATTAACTCATCATCGCACGGGTTACACTGCATAAGATCAGCCCTCGCTCCAATGATCAGTTTTTGAAGACGGACTCCTTAAAAGACCGCAAATGATCCTCCATACCCCGCCATACAAGCGAGACTGATGATGTTCCTTAGATAACTTGACATTAGCAAGCAATTTAAATGCAAATGAATCGTTGCATTATGATTGATGGCGTCATTCGATAAAATTAAGCAGCCATTCCGGCTGCTTCACTGATGGCAGTATCGGTCCCGAGTCAACGCACTGGCACCTCATCACCCCGAGGCGGTATAAAAGCCGAAGAGTAAAAGTCGTTAAGGCAATTACCACATCTTAAACACACACAACGTCCTGAGCTGCTAGCTCATACATAACTTACCGCACCGCACATCCATCCAGGAACAGGAATCCATCTCTGCCGTGGCCGGGCACTAAGCTAATACCGATAGAAATAATTACTTGTCAGGTTCGGCATAAACGGACGCCTCCAAGTGAAGCTGTAGCTAATTTTCACTCACCACATGATGCTCCTCGCCGAAAATGTGGCCGAGCCCGTGTGTAGGTACTGATGCTGGCCAAAATTGATTCGTTACAGAAAACAAATTTGAATCTGTCCAAACGACCTATCATAATAAAATTAACAAAATCCATCAAATCGTAATGATGTCGAGGAGTCGCTCCGTGATTCGGCTGCCGCGTTGTCCAAGAGGCATTCGTCCATGTCCCGACGACGACGCGCAGATCGTTGCGTTTGCGCACGGATAATTAATGGTCGGACAATAAATTCTGGAAACAAAACAAACGAATCATCAGGTATCATGGCACTCTCAGGCTCAGGAAGGCTGGCATTTTCACCTCGAGACACTATAGCGCATCATATGATGGGTCCGCTCATCTGGAGCCAGCAGCAGGCAGGAGTGTTGCATCTTCATATGCACCAGGTCCAATCCGCACCAACTTGATGCTGATGATGATGGAGCTGCTGTGTGTGATTAAAATGTTTTCGGTTTCATTAATTTAAATGAAAGAAAGGAGCTGCAACGCGCATTTGCATTCTCCTGGCGTGCGGAGTGTGCGTGTAAACGTGGTGTAATCCCGGAAATTGGTTATTCGCCTCGAAACCAGATCACCTCGACATAGAGCACTTTAACGATCGTTTTCGTTTGTCTTCTGTGTCAGTGGCAGAGTAAGTATACATATGTATAGCGAGCGTTTTCAATGCGATCCACATCGTGCTCTATCTCGGCCCAATGATGAGGCTCTTAAAATATACGCGTATCTGTACCTACCTACACCCTCCTTAGGGCGGGTGTGTATATTCGAGACATGTCCGATCTGATATGGCGCATTTTCGAGCGATTATTCTCCTGAATTCGTTGAAATTATTAGCGATCTGACGACTTGATAAGAGCGAGCTGCCAGTGCGGCTTTGTGTTCCCGATATGTACACACGGCGTGTCCGCAACGCGACAACAACGCAGAGAAACGACAACAATGGTAATTGTACGCGCGTATACACCTTTAATAGCGCTGGAGGTGCCCGCACGGGTACGCAACATATCATCGTCTGTCAACGTGGTCAGAGCTCGCAGGCCTTTAGGTACACTCTATGTGCGAGTAACGTGATGGTCAGTCATATCCTTTTCAAGGGCGCGAGCAAATAATTCGCAGAGCTTGTGGACAAGGAGATTCATGATCAGTCAGTAATTGATTCCTTTTTGTTCGTCTTTGGGTTTTGTTAATCGTTGACGCTGTGTGAGGTGACTTTTTGATGACTGAAGTGTGACAATAAGTTCGCGGACATAGCTTCCATTTTACATGCTGAATGTGTAACATAACATGCCAGGGTCGCTCAGTCGGTACTTACAACCGCTGAAAGCGAGTAGTCTGACGATAGGCTAGGTTGAAGAGGCTGTCAGGTCCGAAGAAAGCAACACACTTAGACCTATGTAGGTCCATTGTGACACCACGTGGATTTGGAAATATCGCCTACTCGTTGAACCATTTTGAGCTACTGATGAAACGTTAGAGACGTTTAAGTCAGTCGTGCTAAGATCAATTAGATCATCATAGAAGAAAGCTCCAAGGTGAAGATTTGGAGAAATGGATAGTGATCCCTTTTTCCTCCTCATCCATGCAGCTCCTGGAAGAGTCGTTAAGGATACCTAGACGCCAAGCCTTTCCGCATATTTTCCAATCAAAGAGTGTCCTGTCCTATAATGACGCCGATTGTAGCACTAATGTGCGATCTATTGAGAGCTTTAAAATTCCTTGAGCGTTTAAGATCTAGTTTTGGTCAAATCTGTTTCGTTACTGGACTACTAGACGGGTACTCCATCTGAAACTTCTTCTTTCTATTACATATTGGAATGCCTAAGGAGCCTTTATCCTATATATTTAGGAGAGTAGTAGTTGCCTGCAATATCGCAATGCCCTGACACCCAGCACAGGTGAATGTTATACTGCTCCGACATCTCCTTTAGGGACGAACAGCAGTCTAAGGCTACTTTAGAGTGTAGTCTGATATTAGTCAGGTTTTATAAGGGCAGATACGCGTTCTATGTTTGAAATTGTAATTCTTATGGCTGGGCAAGTTCCGCTATAACTTTCAACTTTATTCAAAACACGATATTTTCGTTATCGATAGTTTCAAAACGAGATATTTTAGCTAATTAATGCCATGTCTCCACCGGACACTAAACCGTGATAAACAGAAACCCCCACCTAATGTCCCTTAAATCTCGAGATTCGCCCTATCTACAAATTAAAATCCGCATATTCCGATATAAATCTCATTTACCCTATTCCCAAACCTTTTTTATGCTGCATTTAACCTTTTTCGCACACCTTTGTAACACCTTGAGAATCGAACAAAAGACAAACTGAAACTTTTCATATCTTTGACAGATCCATGGCGTATGACAGATCTGTCACAAATAAGTTTTCTACTCGGATTTTTACAACAGAAATCTTTTTTCGCTGTTGTCATCGTCACTCTCTTTTGAGAGCTAAAATGAAAGAAAAGGGGCGCTCGTGTCAAATTAGTCCTATTATTGTCCGGTGCAGCCACTTCGGGATTTATCTTTGAACGTCGTTAGTTTTGGGCCGCCTAGTTGCCGTTTTGGGGCCGTCGGAATCATACCATAATAAGCTCTTTTTCATAAACAGAGGTTGAACGATTTAAGAAAATCACTTGATATTTCGAAAAAAACGTCTGATCTGAAACGCCGCTCTTATAGCAGAAACGAGGTAGGTACGCATTTTATAAAGTTCTTACTCATAGTCACTTTATCGCAACTAAGATAAAGAGCCGATTCCAAATGGTAGGGTTCCTTATCTTCGATCAAAAGCCTCCTTTGATGGTGGATTGGAAAACGTTCACCTTATGTCGCGGGTAGCGGTCTTAGCGAAACTCGAGGTAATCTCGCAAAGAGCGATCCCCTTTTCGGCGTATGTTATTTAGATTATCCGGTCTGCCGATTAAAATAAAACCTAAAAACTCGGTATGAAAGACTGGACTTTAGTTAAAAAAAGGCAAAGTTTCAGAGTAAAACTGAGTTTAACTCAACAAACTAGTTTTTAGTCACATTTAAATTAATTAAAACTAAGATAAACTCAGCAAAAAATAAAGGACACACGATATCCCGCGTGAGTTCTTTATTTTTTAAACACTGTAAAACAAATTTTTTGCCTGGATTCGTGGGTTCAACTTTAGAGACACTCTCGAATGACCGGAGGTAACCTTCCATTATCAGGCTATATCCAGCTATTTAAAGCCCAAGTCACTTGGATTTCTTTAACCCAAGCCACTTGGAAAAGTCACATTATGGTAACAACTTTTCTTTTGACAGTGCAGGGTAAATGGCATTTTCTTCTGCTACTTCAGTCGAAAGTGACATTACAACAGTGGGGAACAATTCAAAACAATTTTTAATATATTGGAAAATGATACTTGATAGTGCAGTATCGATAACATTATCGAGTAACCTTTCCCAAGATTCTGGCATTCGAACATCAGAGCCTAGAGAACCACTTGAACCTTCTTTCTGGCTTTCTTTTTTAATTAGAAAAATATTCACTTTGCAATGCGGAGTTGACAAAATAAACGAGTTTCCTTTCCCTTTCTTGGAAAATATAGCTTTTGAACAGAGTCTGGAAAATAATTCTAACTTCTTTTATTGAATTATTCTTGAACTCGAACCTAAGTTTTTATCAGAAATGACAGTTCACAGTATCGTCCGACAGATTCCATAACATTATCGGCTATCTGGGCGTCTCCATTCGTCAGATTAATGCCATGCCGATTGCCACAATTGGAAGATTACTGGAAAACGACTGAAAGTAGTTTTGACAATTGGTGTCTCCTGTGTCATCTGTGTCTCCACTAAATGTTTTCCAGTCGCTTTTTAGTCACTGTCTAATCGTGGATATCGGCAAGGCATTAATCTGACGCCAAATGGAGACGCCCGGTAACCTTCCCAGTGTTTCTGTTTTCTATAACAACAGATTCGGAAAATAACTCGAACTTGTTTACTTTGTTTTCTATGAGGACGAAATGACAGCTCGATAACAATATCGGTATACCTTTTCTATGTAATTTTTAAACAGAGATTAGTAAACAAATCAAACCTCTTTTTTTCAGATTGAGAAATGACAATGCAATACAAACTCGACAGCATGGTGTTGTTTTCGGTCAAAACAGAGTTTGAAAGGGTCAAATAAAAAATTTATTTTTATTCTGTTGCACAGAGTAATCAGAGCCTTAACTCTGTCTTTATTTCGTCGAAATGAGCACGATCACAGCGTACTCTATGAGTGCAGCAGAATTAGATCGATTTTTTTAGCTTATGTCAGATGCGGCGAGCTGATAGATGAGTGGTGAATAGAAAATCTAAGCAATAAAAACTAAAACGACATATCGTTATTTGACAGATAACCAAAAAATATGTGCTCGGATCAGTTGTGTGACATAAAGAGCGTAGATCTTACTCTTAGCAAACTCCTTTTCAACTCTGAGTGCTTGAGCTCTATCGAGCTCATATCGAGTTACCTTTCGATAGAGTTTTAACTTTTTTTTAAGTTCAACTTCAACTTTTTCTTAATTTTTTTTTGTTTAATGTCAGTTTTGGGAGTGACTGTATCGAGCGCTGGCGTTTAACAGACGCTGCAGACCAACTGAATCTAAAAGTTTATGTTTTTCAATGAACTTAAGCTTTATCGTTGAAAAGAATAAGTAAAAGAAAGAATAAGAAAGAATAAGTAAGAACACAGTAAAAAGTTGTTCTTTTCTCGTACATCTGAACAGAATTTTGTTCGTGTAAATGTTCTTTTGAACTCCGAATTCGTTTGGTGTCGACACCGAACTCGAAATTTCGCCAACGATGTATTTGACGGTGCAGGCTGGGTGTAATATTGATTGT
The DNA here is from genome assembly GCA_947623515.1 of Neoascia interrupta. Lineage (NCBI taxonomy): Eukaryota > Metazoa > Arthropoda > Insecta > Diptera > Syrphidae > Neoascia > Neoascia interrupta. Next base: position 3,630,287 of record OX392464.1, on the reverse strand, counting down.
GTATGTGAAGTGACGTTTCGACTTAATTTTCTTTCGTGATTTTTTACGATGCGACTAGAATTGTATGAAATCGATAAATACTTACTAGATGTCTCAACTGAAAGCTATCAAAATTAATTTTAAGTAAAAAGTACAAACAACCGGCGCCAACAAAATCATGCTACGAAATGAAAATAAAATTAAACAAAATGAAGTCAAAGCAATTTGACATTTAACGTGATGACGGCATCGGTGTAGAATTTGTCGCACAATAAAACCGAGTGAAGGACACCACGCTGGATTTGTCGCGAACACCGAGCATTATTTGACAGCTCGTTGTGACAGTTTGGCGTTTAAAAGAATACTCGATTTAGACTCGATCGGATCAGTATAGCCTGCCACACTTATCACTGCACTGCATGAGCTCGAAAGACCCCAATAGACATAGTTTATTCCCTTCGGTTTATCGTTTTGCACTTTGTGCCGTAAAACAGTATTGCAAGAACCAATATTTCCGTACCTAAAGAGCTTGTGTCCTCTACGAAGACTACGGCATAATTGCGGTCAGTAGGTACCTATCTAAAGAAGCTATGGTTTGTATTTCATCATTAAATAGGTCCAAATTTAGGTGTCATAATTTTGACACAACTTTTACCTAATTCGAATGCTTAAGTCCCCGTTTATCATCACTTTTTTTATATGGCATCTACCTACCTGCCTAAAAACGAGATCTTTTTAAATTTATCCAAAATTGATTCCAAAAATATATCGACAGCAACTCTGTACTTAACTTTTTGTCATAATTGAAAGACTTAAAACATTTTCAGAACTTCCCATCTTCAAAGTTGTCCACGCATTGCAACCCAGGTATAAGTAATTATTGTTCCCCACAACACCAATAACATTTTGGAAGAACAAGTCATTGCGGCTCATTTTCTCAACCTTTCCACATGCGCAACATCCAACATGACAGATGGAATCTATTCAACGTGAAAGTCCATTAAATCATTTATTTACGTCTGGTAACGGCCTTAATTTGTTTTCCAACGTTTTTTGAGGAGCCCACCTATGGTCAGACGAAAACGAACAACAAACACCAACTCCCCGATGCTTATCTTCCCCATCGATTTGGTTTGCCTGACGGGCTATCACTATACTCCCAAATCCGCCATCAACAAATACGTGCTTTCAAAAAAAGTGTACACACCATGTCCGACCGCAAATTAAAATTTCAACGAAACCCTATTAGTGATCCAGTTTAACGAGCAGCTTTACGAAAATTAACCAAACAAGACCACAACCTCGGCCCGTTTAACGATCCTCCCGAACGAGACTTTTATGGGGCTTTGACAGCGATAAAATCCCCACCTGAGGATTTAATTATCGCCGCACACATTGGTCAGATCGACGCGGCGTGGCGGCGCAGATCGACACGATCACCACCATCGCCAGCACCAACAATGCGGGCACATCCGTGCAATAACATCCAGAGTAAATTATGTACTGTTAATGAATAGGCTAATAACAGCCATTTTATTGTCATTCAAATGGCACAATCGCGCGGAATGGAAGAACCATTGCAAAGTTGCCCCCAAGATGGCAACTGTATGAGGCGAGTTGCCGCACCAATGAGCAAGTAGGTACCTACCTGTTTGGTGAAGGTATAGGCTTACCGGGTTAATAGGCGCGCACTTAACGTGTGTAAGGTGTTAAAGCCTCCTTCTCGTCGACTTGGGCTCGAGTATCGGTTTCGTCAGCCTTCCTGGCGCGCATTGCGCTCACGTTCGGCCATAAACAAATGGTTTCACAGTTGTTTAGCTAATAAGTGACCAGTTTGGCGTGAATTTCAATCAGGCTTCACCCATTCGCGAGCGTGCAAATTGCTCGCTAAATGTTTTCGATTATCTACGACAAAGATTCCAGGCATACATTATGCATGCCTCCAGATGCGGGTATACTAGAGTTGACTACTACTATACACAGAAACATGCCTGCGATTCCATCATAAACGGGAGAGAGAAGCAGTCCAAATGGCCGTAAATGAGACGTTGAGCTCATGTTGGCCATAAAACGAAAAATGTCCAAAGATAATAAGGAGCTTACTGCGATCTTGTATTGAACAGCAAGCAATACTGTGGGTGCATTGTCAGCGAAGTAGCGATCATATCTAACAGGTACGGCATTAAGAATAACATTTGGCAAAAAATATTAACCATATTATGACAAGACTTTGACATTACGTTGAGTTTTTAAAATTCCAAAAGGCAGAGAAAGTTTCCGTCGGTTAATCGATTTGACAATAACTGTCATACTTTTGACACAAGGAATGTCATAAACTCGTTTTGAAATGGTAAACTTTCATGCCGCTTCGAACGCTGAGTTCTCTATGAAAGGGTTTCAGGTTCAAGATATTTCAAATTTCGAAAGGAAGAGAGTGTTTTCACCGGAAATTTCATATGAAACTGTTGTCAGACTTTTGACACAAGACGAGTCTTTTAAAAATTCGTTTATCAAGGGTCTTTTTCCAACCCACACCGCCTTGAAAGCTGAGATCGCTACAAAATTTTTTAGGAAAACATGCACAATCAGCGGGGTTTTGTTTGACGTTTTAGACGTTTTAACAAAACCCCATCAGGCAATATACAAATTCACGGTGTATTTTTAAACAAATAAAATTAGATTAAATTGAATTTGCTATGAAAGTTTGTGTTTTAGGAATCTCAATTTGACTTTTCGAAAAATAGAAATTATTTAACCTCAAATCAGAATTAATTCAACTTTACCACTTAGGGCCGGTTTTTCAGTGCTGAGCTAAGCCCAGCTTAGACCAAGATCTGTTAATCACGGAACAAAATGAATCTGAAGTTAACTCAGGGGGCAGTTTTTCAGAGCAGAGTTAGATAACGCCGCCAGCAAAGTTTTCAAAATCTTTGACTTTTGAAATTATTGACTCAGATCACACTTCACATACAAAAACACAGGGAAAGAAGTTGAAGTTGTTCTCAAATGTCATTTACAGAAACACGCAAATCAACTGCTATTCCGCACAGAAAAAATATTGAAGGAAATACTGTTCTCCGGAGTTGATCCGGGATTAACTTACCACATTTGGCGAATTAAGTCGAGATTAACCTCAGATCCAAATTCACTGAAAAACTCATTTTTGGGGTTAATCCCAGTTCAACTCGGAAACTCGGATGATATCGCACTGAAAAGCTGACCGTTAGAATTCAACACTTTAATTCAATTCAATCACTTTTTACTTTATCTATCGGTGTACACAATTCCAAGGTTCAAAAAGAACTGTAACTGTCAAAGTCAGCTATCCATATTTTTATACAAAATGAACCCAGCTCTCGAAATAAGAAGTATACGAAGATCCGAGGAAGCCTCCATGTAAAAGAACCTATCTAGGAAAATGGAGCATGCCCGGCTCAGATAGTTTTGCCATGTTCAAAGCAGCGATCCTACGAACCCCGTGAAAAAGACAATGTCAATCATCATTTCAGTGCAATCGCAAAAGAATGGAAGGCCCAAATATTCTGGGATCAATGACAAATGACAAATGCAATGACAACAGCATTTATTTGGCCTCAGTGACGAAAAATCCAAAACCGGGTGGCCTGCCGGTATATTCTGAGGTCAAATCGGCGTACCTCACAAGCAGACCATAAGGAATTCAGTAGAGTAGGAGGGTTATGATCCATCACTTCAGATCATAACCTCGTGCCTAAATGAAAAAGAACAAATAAGAAGAATAAGAACCCAGCTGTCGAAATCGCTCCCATGATGATTTTCCAACATTTTTGATATCGAATGTCAGTTTGCTGTCAGCTGACTGGAATGACAGTTGGGTGTGTTCGTTTAGTGAATCGAGTGGGTGTGCTTGTAAAGTAAATCGATGCGGGTGCATTCAGCGACGCCTGTATTTTTACGTCTTGATGCCACATTGCAGTACTTTAATGGCTGTAATTATACCGGATGGAACAGAGGATGTTCGCACTCTCCCGTCATGTTGAGGCTATAACCAGGCTTTATCTAAATTTTTTTTATATTAACTATTAAAGTTAGAAGTTGCATGTAACTTGAATTTATCACTTCGATAAAGAAAGATGCAAAAGCTGCTTGTAAAATTTCTTATTTGATTTGTAATCATGTTCTTCTCATGAAGACCAGTCGTTAATCTGTTCAACAAACTGAAAATAATCATTCAAGTCACTTAATCCATTGATGAGGGCCAAACGAGCAAAGCAACCCATTCATTTGGGCACAATAACCCAGCACAAGCCATAGAACCTGCTGTTAACAATCCAAATGGGCAGAATCGGAGCCATTGGAAGCAAAAAGCAAAATACCACACTGAGATTTCACTTCAAGAACCTCCCACTGGGGCGGTGTTCGCATTCGCGATTCGACCACAATTCATACTGCGATTCCTTGTTCCAGCATTGGACCGAAAGTGCATTTCTTCAATTGACTGCGCCTACCATTTCATGTGATCGTGGCAACCAATGTGACCAGTGATCGCCTTGCATACAGCGCGACGAGGCTAAATCCGCTTACAACCAGGTTCGACTGCATTCCGTTGCGAATTGCGAGGGGCGCGAACAACGCATTTGTGTTATGTCTCTGTCTTTCGCGCACATGTTTTCACACACCGCCTTTATGTACATAAAGATCCTATATCTGCGCACTGATCTATGGGTGCATCGAAGCACTACAGTGCACCATCGTGCAGCTCATAAACCAGGCGATATGGTTGATCTTGTACAACGATCGAACGATCTCATGCTGGGCAATTTCCAGGGGAAAGTGTACGAGAGCGCGCACACGCCCGATATCGATCTCACACGCTATTTCTGACGCCCCGGGAAATTGATCCTAAATTGACATGTAAATTTATTTAAGAGTTCGTTTTAGTCGCATTTAATATTCGTTTTTCGTTGTTTGGTTTTCTTTTCTTTATAGTGGACACGCTTGGTTGGGGCGTAGTTGAGGTGCTTGACGTTTGACCTGAAGCTTGAATGACACGTAATTGCATCTGTCATTTGTGTTATGACATTTAGCTGAAGGCTGCAAATCTTTTTGGTTTTTTGTTTGTTTTTTAATTTACACGCAAAAGTCCCACATTGGAGAGACCCCACGTTGGGCGCCATTGACTTGGAAAAAAAAAACTGAAGGTCACTTATACTTGAACCCGGTAAACATCTAACGTAATAGTTTTTCCTTGCTTTTTTTATAATTTTTTGACTCGCCTACCGCCATGTACGGCACCCTCGACCTTATGCGTCACAAACGTCATATAATACAGTCGACTACCTTTAAATTGGCCTCCCCTTAAGTCATCATCGTCTTAATCATCCTCTAAGTCAATATTCCCCCTAATTCAAACTCATTCCTTAGGTTCTTGGCCTATTTTCAATTCCTTTAAGTCAATTTTTTTTTCTAAAAGCCTCTGGTTCCTCGTAGTACTGTTCATACATAGTTTTGCCCAGAATATTATCTACCTTCCGCAAGAAGTTGATAATGCTGCTACTCACTTGTTCCATTTTTTTCCCATTCAATTCAATCAAATTTTTTGGTATGTTTTTAATTTCATAGTAAAGGCCCCATGTTATGTGCCGTCATCTTTCATAGAGAAGCTTCCTTAGACCATACTTTAAGGCCCGAAATGCGAAAAGCCTTCTATTTCCCTTGAAAATCCCAGGTTTCCAGGCATAAAACTCTACGTTGGGCGCAATTGACATCGAAAAATGAACTTGAGGTTCATTGCTTCCATAAATTCTTAGGGGCATGCATTTTTACAAATTTATAGTTCCTTGAACGTTTTTGGGTATTATTTATGAGCATAGTAGATGGCACCATGGATATAAGTCTCACGTTGGGCGCCATCGACTATATCTAAAATTTTACAACATCAGCAAGCAAACCTTTCTGTGTAAGATTAAGGATCGCTACGGTAGGCTAGAATCTTCAGCTGGATTAACAAGAAATCAGACCTATTTGATTATTACTTATGGGCATAGTAGATGTCACCATGGATAAAACAGCAAGAGAAGTAAGCACAACTTTCGGTATGACCATCAGGGAATAAGGATCGCTAAGGTAGGTTAAGAATCTTCAGCTGGGGTAACGAGAAATCAGGCCTGTCCTCTCAACTGACAGGGTTTCCTACATTAGCTGGGTCACATAATACCTCTTCATGGGCCCAGAAAAAAATTACATTTTCGATTTCTGAGCGCCACTTTCATTGTATTGAGAAAAGGGTTTCACAATTTCGTCTAACAATAGCAGCTCGCCTGGGGAGCCATTCACGTTGACCAATCTCAAATACTAACTGACCAATCTATACGGCGTTGAAACACTGTATCTGCCTCTAATTGACAATGTGTGAAAAATAGGTCAGGAGTTGTGGAAGTCTCAAGATAAATTGCAATTCTGGCCTGACAACTCCGCATAATAGAAGCTGATTGCATCAAGCTCTCAATGATCCCCGACCCAAGCTAGGAAAAACAAAATGCAAACTCTTTGTCAAGCAAACAAAAGACCCTTATAGGAGCCCGTTTCTCCCGACCGTTTCTCCTCGATGTCTCTGCTAGATCTCTGTTCGAGAATCATAATTCAATCATAATCAATTTGGGATGATAAATTTGCCCAAGCCATTGTTGTCTTGTTGTTTTGTGTTGTCATTCCAATCGATGATGATGAGATTCCTACGAACCGAGAGCTCTGTTCTGAGTGCAAGACCAACGAGCAATATACCAACGAGCAATATAGCAACGAGCAGGCCATCGGGAAGATCTCGCTGGCAAGACTGTTTTGGGATTAGCTGAAAATTAAATTGAATAATGTCCATCATTAGCACATATCGGTGTAACCATAAAGAGCTCATCGATCATCTCCTGCTTAGCTATTCAAAATTATTCGATACGCCATCGATTTTTATGCGGCTGGTCCATAGGTCTTCCAGTGGCGTGGCACAGAGGACCTTTCTGTCTTCCATGTGGACACGGATGGATTTTTACGGTGCTCGCTTTCCGCTTGTCGATATGCCACTTCATTTAGTTTTTATATCTCATTCGTGAGCTCCTCTTGGTCTGCCTGGCTTATAAAGCGGCACAGTGTGTGCATAGCCAGGCAGGCAGAGTTTTGTTCGAGACTTTGGCATCGTATATGAACGTTTGCCGTCCGGAATGCTGTAGCTGAGGTGCGATTACATGTGAGCTTAAGTAAGTGTCAAAGATTGTGCGGCCGGCAAAATATATTGTGAAATTAATTTGACCCGAAGGCGACAAAAGATGCCAGGTACGAAGATTGGCACCTCAACGTAGTTCCTTGGTATCCAGCGACCAACCTTAGATGCGAGGTGAAAGCCTGGTGAATGGGGAAATTAATTTGCCCATTTCGATTTGTTTGTCTGCGCTGAAGTGTGACCCTGAATGGCAGAGGCAAACACAAAATATTTCTGATGACGGTTTAATCCTATAAAATATTTCTGATTTTACTTCTATACATTTCTGCTAGTTGGACTCGGATGACATCGGGCCAATCATTTAACTTAGATTGCACTAAAAAGGTAGTGATGGACAGGGGAGTTCGACCTGGAATTGCTTGTAAAGGGGTTCAATTTAGGCCTTAACAATGGCTAGTTTTGCGAGCACAATTAAGTGACACTTTTGAGTAGTTAGTATCCCTCTCTTTGCTGAGGATTTTGCATAAAGAAGATTGGCTCTTTTCAGTAGGTATTAAAAGCGGGCACACCTTTCAAACTTAGGAACGAATAGTGCTGCCACATTAAGCTAGCTGTCGAAGTTAACCCGGCACAGAAAAACTGCTTCAGAAGTAAAACCCTGCTCAAATTAGTTCCGGTGCTAAGTAATCTTGGTTTAACTCGGGACTAACTCTGCACTTGAAAACAGGCCCTAAGTATAGGTATCGTACATATAGAAAAGTCATTTTCATTTAAACATGCAGCCGTCAAAGCAATTTGGTTCGTCGCATTCTCACAGGAAAATCCCAATTCACCACAAAAAAAAAACGTAATACAAAACGGTTAGCTGAAGATTCTTATTTGAGTTAAGAGGCTTGGCAATATTAGAGATAAAACAAAACCAAAATCAGCTGCCTATAAGCCAGTAAGTGGTAAAACAAGTCGCTTCCCCTGAACGCTCAATGACACACTTTTTATGCACCTAACCAAACCTCACCCACCGAACATAACCATCCATTTAACTGTCATTTCAGTCAGCTGACAGCCAATTGACATTCGAGTTCGAAACTCGATATCGAAATCATCGATACCGAAAGGTAAGTTCCGAGAACATGGCCCAAGCGTAAAAATAAGCTCATTTGACAGTTGTTACCTCTGATATCTACAGTTGTTTTTTTTTCCGTCTTTGAATTGTCGATTTCGACGATAAAGATTACTGGAAAATGACTGAAAATAGTCTTGACACTTTGTGTCTCCACTGGATGTTTTTCAGTCGATCAGCAGTCACTTTCCAATTGGGGAAATCATCTTCAAATCTGACAAATAAAGACGCCAAATTAAGGCTTCTCCATCAAAGACTTAAGTCAGCTTTAATCGGTTTTCAAAAAACACAATTCGTATGCCAAGTGGCATTTAGCTCGATTTCGTTTGGTTTTCGCTAACTTTCGGCAACTTGGCAGCTGACGCGAAATACACTAACCTTCCGCGCCCATGTTAAACGAGTTTTTCGTGAGTTTTTGAGAAGGAAGCGCAAGGAGCACTGAGGGTGGAACACGCCGAACTGGAAGGGAATCTCTGCCAGCTTTGCGTGCAAAATTGGAGACGCGTTTGCTAGAAACAGCTGGTTGGAAGCAGGAGCTCAGAAACAGCAGCTTATTGATTCAGGCCAAGGTCCATACCCCGGACTGTAGCGCCATCCTGAATAAATTGCAAAGCGTTTATGAGATGCAATTGTGTAAACGCCTCGAACAGTTTATCATCGTTCTAGCTGGACAAGTTGGGTAAATTTTAAGTTTAGGTCGCCAGATTAGGTGCGTCTAACTATAGTAGATTCAGAAAAAAATATAAGAACCTCATCGGATCGGCATTGGCATTTAATATTTCGATATGCTTTGTTCGCCTGTTTATCGGTTGTAACAAAAAAATTGATGATCGTCGATTGAGATGATCAGGGATTGCTTACACGAAAGAGCATAAGCATAACTATAGACTCTTGGTTGGTACAGAGATTGTATACGACCGGAGTATGTCCTTGCCACATGACTATTTTCATATTTCACTAGAAGAAATGTCCCGAAACTTGTCTACCAGCTCAGCAAAGGCACGCATTTTCCGAAATCTGAGAACTAACTTACGCCTTCAGCCCAATGAATCCGTTGCGTTCTTTACGTCGAAGTATACATAACTGACAACTAAAGGCCTCATCATAATAGACTTAATGGGCTAAGGTCGGCTTTCCGAAATGTCCCATTACAAGCAATTCGTATGCCACGACCTTAATAGCCTTCTGTTCGGTTTGGTAGGGTCGTCGTTTACTTTTGGCTTTTGCTATCTTAAGTTAGTGCCACTCAAATGGGAGGTTTAGCGCGGAAATTTGACAGCTATACAAACAAATTCATAGGTTTTCCGAATCTTTTAATTAAGTCTATTATGGGCACCGTAAGCAAGTGCCAAAACTTGAGTGTAATTTTTATTGTATTTTGACATTAGGTTTTGACATTAGGAAGCTCGAATTGTTGCCTTTCGCGGTGGTTCGTTGAATGGTTGGCATTTTCTATAATTTTCAATTGTCTTTTCCTATGGTATATTTTCAGCGCGGTTGTAAAACTAAGGCCGCGTAACGGGACAAAACAAACGACAACGCAGTTTTGTCACATGGCCTTAAATCAAACCGTACAAAATTCTACGCGTTTTGTTCTTTTTCTGACAAAACAAATCAAACAAACCTTTTTTTGACAGCTGGGTGTCGTATCATCATCTCAGCTGTGTTTGATGTGCAGAACTTTGCTGTTAAAGTGGATGAGGATTGACCTGTCAAATAAGTTAAATGCATTGAGCAGTGGAGTGCACACTGCAACAACATGATGGATGTTAATATCGATACTGCTGGTTGTTGTTGAGCAAGTTGGTCTACTATCGATTTTGTGGGCCCAATCCCAAAATCATTTTTTCGTTTCGTAGATTTAAAAAATCAGTGGCAACTAAATATACCCAAGTTTAATTATTTTTGGTTCTGTATTCCCCGGGAGCCAAAAAAAAAACTCAAGTTTGTAAGGAGATGCGCAGAGGACGACGTGACGACTAGACATTGCCATTTTACACCACAGGATGTCTCCTTATTTCACGTTAATCTCCTCTTTCCGGTGGAAACACTTTGGGTTTAACTTATAATCTTCGTTAACCTCTGTTTTATGTGAGATGGAAACACTCTATTAGAAAATACTAAGACTGCATGTTGGCACGCCATAAGGCACTACAAACTGTTTATTTTTGTAAATGGCACGGGGCTTTTAAAAGGTTCGCCATCCCTGGTATAGGCTAACTAGTAACTGTATAGCTGGAGACAGTTCGCAAGGGTCCAGGGCTAACCGAAAATCGATTGGTCTTAGCTTCCAACTGAATTCTGAACTAAAGAACGGTCAATCTATACTTAAGGTCATTATTGTTTCGGAAAGGCAAATTTTCATTTTATTTATGCATTGGAAGTGGAACCCGGTTTTCCCGTAATACTGGAGACATGTTGGGACATTTTTATAAATCAAATGATTCCGGGTGTGCGAGAAGCCTTACCTTAAGGGAACCCCTGAATTGATTAAAAACACATCCTAAAAAGTGATCGACAAGCTGTACAGAAACCAATTGAGCGAAACGCCAAACCCAATTAACTTTTCCCGCATCCGCATTCACTTAGATGCCCATCCGGACTACATACAGCAGCACTAGTAACTCTATCGTAATCTCAACTATATTCATTTGCCATTCAACGCCAGGTCAAGAGTGCAACTTGCCATTAATCCAAATCATTACCACTACCCAAAAACGAGGCCAAACCAACATATCCTGATGCTGTGCGAATCCAATTCAAATTGCCCCTGCTGCAGGTCCCCGCCTGTCGGTGCTGCAGCAGGAGGCACACAAACAGAATCAGCATCGGGCGCGCAACAATTGTCGAACATAAATTGGTGCTGCGGCTGCAACGGCAGCCACAGCGGCAATATCTTCTCCGATACTTATGGCATCTTTGTGTAGGCGATTAATGGGTTTATTGATGTCCATTTTGCGCATGTTCGCATTTTGACGAGGATCATGGCCCCGGCCGGCGCGCGGTGGTGGGGAGCAGCTCCAGCTCCGCTGCGTACATCCGCGCAAATTCGATTTTATTTGTTGGCACATCGACGCTGACGCGTCCCGGGCCAAGTGAGAAAATGAGAGTGCACGCGCTCCCAGTGTGAAGCTGACAGGGCAGAGCTCTGTCTGGTCCCAGTGTGTTGGCTCTTCTCGCCTTCTGGGGGCCAAAGTGTGAATATAATTTAGAGTGAGCAATTTTCCATCTCTCAAATGCGGCGGTTATTTATTATCCTTGATTGGGTTCCTTGTGCTGCATATGGCATTGCATGTTGCATGTGTGTACATATATAGCACCCAACAAACTATGGACCAAACGGAGCAAGGAGCTGCTTAGAGCTTTACTGTTCAATATTTGCTTAACGTCTGTGTGATGACTAAATGGCCTGTACACACGAGTGCTGTGGAAGGACGAGTACATTGTAATATCGATGGTGATTCTTTAACGAGCAATATAGGAACGTTCCTCCAAGGGGCATAAAACGCAATCTCTGGCGCATTTGGTGGCTCATTGAGCGCGATGGGGATTTTTATGTGCGCACACTATTGGAAAATCATCATTATGGTGGGTTTAATTGAGAAATAAAGGTGGTTAAGAGTGTGGTTAAATTATTTGGCCTGCTGTTTTTGCATAAAGGATTTCAATTTACTCAAGCGAAATGCATTCAGAGCCTCCAGCCCAATCAAACGTTGTGTCCAAGTACACAACTGTCAACTCAGTTAAATCAACAAGTTCAGTGACGTACGTCACTTGCCATAAAGACGTGTCAGTTTCGTACTTTGACGTAAGCGACACAAAGTATTCATTGGGCTTTTTTTGGTCAGTAAAGCGAGTAACAGATTTCCCCAGGAGCAACTACATCGACAGTCACAACTGTTTACATAAAAATATAAAAATGCCGCATAAATAGTCAATGACATCAACGTTAAGCTTGACTGCATGCCATTTTGGCATATTTGACGTAAGGAGGAAAATATTTGCACCATTTTTCTTCTTATAGGTACGTCAAATATGTCAAAATTGCTTAGAGGCTAATCTAAGCTTTAGGCTTCATCCTTAGATTCGATGTTGCTGTGCAAGTGCTGCCAAATTCAAAGTAAACTTCTGGTCAAAAATACTCAAGCTTAGATTAGACTGCATGTCATTTTGGCTTATTTGACGTTGACGTACCTAAGAAGAAAAATGCAGCGGTAGTTGTCAAAGTCGAATTATTGCTCTGAAAATCAGGCATTTTCAATGACAGCCACACATTTTCCTACTGAATGCGAGCTTAAATAAAACAAAACCTCTCTAAGATAAACCAATGACAGCGAAGAGCAAAGTAAGCAGAAATTTTCTTTTCTGAACGCACCCATTGATATTTAGCTCTTCGCTCGTTTATGAGGACCTATATCATTTTAGCCAACAAGTTTGTATCAATTTATGGCAACTTCGTTTATATTTCGATTATACGATGCGCTTGTTTCACTCGGGGGCTTCTTTTATTACAGCTTTACAACTTCATTAGAGGGCACACTAAACGTCACCCTGGCAGGACCACTACGCAGCCGCGACATGACGTTCTTCAGATATATAGACACCATATACCTTCTGTCTTTAATTATATCGTAAACATATCGTTCATCAATTCAAGTCTAAGCACTAAACTTGTTTCTTATACCTTAGCAAAAGCCGGCAGCATTACATGTCTCCGGTTCTAGATAGGCCGGTCGTTATGTGGTATCCCCCTCTTGATTCAATTGTGACTATTATGGCCAGTCCAGTGCGGTGGCTTCGCGGATTATGACCAAGCAGCAAGCCGCACACTGGCCGCTAATGATGTGTGCGTCATTTCGATAACAAGAGACCTGGGATGGGAAATCTTTATTTTTTAATTACTTCATTTAGTGTCCCAATTATGCTCATTTGCATATCGTGTTTTATCGACCGACCCATAACAATGTTCGGCACATGGAACTTCAAAGTTGTAAGCGATTCGGCTATGAAAAATTAATGACAAGTATTATGGAGGCTTTATGGCCTTGTATTGAGGGAAATCAATTGTTTGATGTAATTTGGATGATTCTCCCAACAATACAGCGAATTAAATATGGTCGAGAAATCGACCGTTAAACGACGTGAAAGTTGGCTTACAACAAAGAGAATTATGACAGTTGAATTGGTGTTACCAGGCATAAGGCAGATTTTAATGGCACTTACAAATAAAAGCCAAGTAATAGCCCTTACAGTGTTATAGAAAACAAAGAGAGAAACAAGTAGTGCCACTCCTATTTTCCATTCCAATTTTAATAAAAGCTGTAAAGCCCAGCTCTTAATAAACTTGGATCTAGCCTTTCCCCCACGCATCTAGTACATTATCTTCTGTCAATGATAATGTATAGTATGTTTTCTTTCTCAGTATTATGGATAAGTACCTTCTTGGGGGAGGTAAGAAATGGGGAACTTGATTTTATTCCAAAATCAAAGTATATAGACCTGGAACCTGCAAGAAAAAACAAGTGGCCTGTTTCGACAGCTACTTACTGCTGTCAAAAGCACTGAGGGCAAGAAAGCTATTAGAAAAGTTCTTGGTCTGTCGAATTTTTTAGCTTTTTGCAAATCCTATTGGTGTTTGAAGGCAGCCCAGCCCGCCTGTGGAGAATAGAGGAATATGTAGAGACCTGCAACAGCGTCAACTTTCAAAAGTTTTCCAAGTTTATCATGCGGCTTTGATTTACTTGTCACTTGGTTGAAAAATAAAGCATTGAAGTTTTTGTCAGCCAACAAACAGTCAAAACTTTCGGCCTGCAACAACGTCAAACTGAATATTTTGACTTTTTTTGACTGACAAAAACTTCAATGCTGTTTTCCCGCGTTAGTTTGATTGGTCAGGTTTTGTTTTTTTTCCACCCAGTTGACAAATAAATCAAAGCCGAATGATAAATTTGGGAAGTTTTTGAAAACTGACGTTATTGCAGGTCTCTACATATTCCTCTATTCTCCACCGGGGGGCTGCCTTCAATCGCCAATAGTGAGAATATCCTTGAGAATATAATAAAGAAAAAACAGCAACACTTTGTTTATGTGGACTTACTTCAATCACCATTATGATAAATGATAATCTACTCCAAAAAGACGATTGCGTGCGGGTACGGATTTCCGCACAGGTACGGATTTGCGGTCGATTCCCTACAAGTGAAATGCGAACAGAAAAACCTTCCGTTGCTTTTTGACGTGATACTGTGGAATGAATTTCTATAGAGCTTTTAACAGTTTGACGTCTACTGGTATTTTCGAATGCGGGATGCCAAACAAAGTAGCTTTTTTTTATTGAAAACGAACAAAAATTACACATAAACGTAAATAACTATTTAAAAAATTCAACCCTATGTTTCGATGAACGGGAAAGTTGTAGATTTGGTCAGCCTTCCTTGATAATGCTAAAAATATTAAAAAGGATATATTAAAAGGAAAATATTAAAAAAGGATAAGAAAAGTGTTGTTTGTGTTGTAGAAATAGTGTTTCTGAAACGAAACGACCACAAAAGGGGACACGGATTCAAGAAGATGATATCTTCGGAACACTTTTTCGATACTTTCCACATATTTTATTAAAATAATTTTTGAGCCAATTTAAAGAACGGAATAAGCACAATAACTTCTTTCCTTATCGGCACACTCTAGGTTGAGCAGTTTATTAGTAAATCGCACTTCTACAGAAGCTATTGAACTTTTTCATATAAAAACGCGATTTGCTTGGCATCCCGCTGTCGAAAAATGCGAAAGACGTCAGATTTTGACAGCCGTGGTAAAAGGTCTTTAGAGACTCCTGTCATTGTTGTGTGAATGATAGCCTATTCCTTATTACTTTACTTACCGTAGAGCCACAATGCCCGCAGCGGTAGTATGAAGCGCAGATCTGTGCGGCGCGGTACAGGAAAATCTCGAACACAATGGTGAAGCGCGCTTATGTCAGACAGATACCTAGTTTGTAAGCAATGGCTGAGAATTGTAACTCTTGAGCTTTTTTTATTATTTAGTTTAAAGCGGGAACAGAAATTCCATAAAATTTGTTGATTTTTCACAATTTCAATAAATTTCTCCACGTCCTTTCCTCCATTATTTACTTTCCTTGAAGCGAACTGTCAACCGTGTAGCGCTGCACAAGTTAAAAGTTGGCCAACTCTTACTGCCGCTGCAGCTACGCGCTGCCGCTGCCGCCACACATTGTGTACGCAGTACACTGAATACATGTGTCTTAACTTTTGACAGCTCTTACTTCCGCTGCTACTGCCGCCGCAGCTACATTACTGTGTTCCTGAGGTTAATGTGGCGCTACCAGCCCGGTATGGACCTGGGTATCACCCATGCTCAACAAGCTTCTATAGCTTCGGAGTGCAGCTGACCCAGCCATCGCTGCAGTCGTTGTATTCTAAAGGTTTGATTAGACTGTACGCCAAGACGCACTTTTTCTGATATTTTTACTGGCATTTAGCATCATGCAGCGTAATCGTACTTTAATGCGCCTTAAAATAATGACCTGTCAAAATAATACAAAATATGCCAACGAATGGCCTTTTCGGTTGGCGATCCCGGATCAAGGTGCTCTTCTCCCGGATTGGGGCTGGTCATCCGGACCAAAACGAGCCAAAAACGTTTTTCTTGATTTTGAAGTTTGTCTGTTGTTGCGTTGTATTTGTGAAGCAAAACCTATTCTACAGGGGACTAAATGACATTAATCCAACTTGACACATGCGTTTTATGATCCTGTGAGTGCTTCTGGTTTCGATCCTGGATTCAAAACCAAAAGAAAATTTCGTGGATTAAGAGTGTCACATAAACGGACACTTCACAGTAGCTAGAAGGATGCCTTTGATAGTTTGACGGCTACTCAATTGCCTTCTTCGCCCTAAGAAGAATTTGGGCGTCTTTTTTAAGACGTCGCGTCGTTGTTAGATGTCTCTTCTTGCGATAGTAGCATCCATCTTGGGGGTTTTGCTTTCATTGACTGTTGAACCCATACCTATTCGCCGCTTCAGCCGCAATACTCACGAAGGCTTCACTGACATCACGCTATCTTCTTCTGTTCTGATTAAAGATACATAAGTCAATATTAACTGTAGTAATGATAACACACCACAAAAAGGTGCATTGTCAGCCTGTTAAAACATCAATGAAATTAAATGGACAATGCAGATGCCCCATTTACACATTTACACAATCTCTTTTGTTCTTTCTCTTTTACATATTCGTAAAACAGCGATTTTGTAGTACAAGTTTTTTCAAAAATCTCTCCAATTCAACTGGTTTGTGTCATAGCTACAATAACCTAGTCGAGACAATGATTTCTTGGAAATCAGCCTATGCATAATATAGAACTATTGTGCGCCAGATGGCACTACATGTTGGTTCGATGCTACCACTTTTTTGTTTTGAGGTTCTTATCTAAGAAATTTTAAATGCAATGTAATACCTTTTCGTAATAAAACATAAAAAATAATGAGTTAAATATATTTTTTCATAATCATAAATGGAGAGATTTGAAGCGAATAGACTTCAGGCAAAATGCAAAATCAAAAGCATTTTATGCTTCTGGAATACAACAGATTAATTTTAATATGCCCTTAAGGCCCTTAAGGCTCAACCATAATAGGCTTAGGCTTAAGTCGGCTTTCGGAATGCCATGACCATATTAGCCGTTTGTTTAACTTCGTTAGGTTTTCATTAACTTTTGCTCCTTTAAGTTTAGTCCCACTCAAGTGAGAGGTTCAGCACGGAAATTTGACAGCTGGTTAGATACACACAAATTTCATACGATTTCCGAAACGTTTGCTGAAGTCTTTTATGGGCACCGTAAGCATTTGGCAGAACTTGAGTGGGATTTTCGATGTATTTTGACATTAGGTTAATCCTACTGAAGTCTATTATGGTTGGGGCTTTTCGTTGCACTTTCTGCAACGAAAGGATACCGAATTTTTCACAGTTTTTGGTTGAAAAAGTATTCACCGAACAAACTTCAACACTCAGAGTGTAAATGGTTGTAAGAAGTATTTCCAGAAATGCCCAATAATATTTTACGTATGTGTATCATATTGTCTTGAAATATTTTCTAAACTTAGTATTAGAAAAGATAACAAGCTTATTGAGCTTTTACTGGAAGCAGTTGAGAAGTTAATCTATAGGTAGATCTGCCTTAATGCACTTCTCGGGAAAAAAATTCATATAGCTTTCTCCAAAAAGAAACAAACTTTCAAAAACTTTTTGTTTTCTTAAAATATGTACCTTTAAGGTTTTTCTTTTGTTTTCACTTTACTGCACAATAAAATTAAAAAGAAAAACATTTTTCAACATTTTTTTTTTTAATCACTTTCTCAAAAAGAATTAACTTATACTTTTTTGGTCTTTTTCACGGTCCCCACCTCCGCGAGGGTCTGACAAGCCCTCCGAGAGTATCATTTGTCTTGAAAAACTTCTCAAAAGTGCCGTTCGGATTCGGCAAAAAATTGTAGGTCCCTTTGTATGTAAAATAAATTAACACACCAGCATACATTGTTGAGAAGTTGGCCCTGGTTCACCTCGAGCTGTTGCGCCACTCTATTTATTTATTTATTTATACTTTTTTCACACAAGGTTGACTTTTCACACTATGCTCAAGATTCTGAGCAATTCCTTTTCGAAATCGAGTCGAATTTAATCTACACTTCGTTGACGTTTTGCATATTTTGAAACCACCTCGCAATATTTTTACAAAATGGTTGGCGAAATTGGTTAAAATACAAACGTCAAAAAAAAATTAGAAATATTTTGTTTGTTTTTAATTATAAAAAATGTTTCTATAACAACATTCACGCGCATCGAAAATACCCGACTCAGCATAGATTTATAAAGGGTGATTTTTTAGCTGGTTTGGTTTTGGCAACACTGGTTTTGACAGCTGACGTGTGTTTAGTACCTTGTGTCACTGTCAAACAGCTTCAGTTTGGTTTGCAATTTAACCATGGATCGTCTTACAAATGAACAACGCTTGCAAATTATTGAATTTTACTATCAAAATTCGTGCTCGGCTCATCGAAATTTTATGGTCGGCGAGTTTGGTGAACAGTTAATTTCACGTTTCGGGCCGGTCAATTGGCCGCCTAGATCGTGCGATTTGACACCATTAGATTATTTTTTGTGATGGTATGTCAAGGCTAATGTCTATAGGGACAAGCCCGCTTCGATTGACTGGAAGCCAACATCCATGCATTCACTCGTGAGATACCGGCCGATATATGTGAAAGAGTATGCCAAAATTGGACTCAGCGGATGGGCTACCTGAGACGCAGCCGCGGTCAACATTTGCATGAAATTATCTTTAAACATTAAATTGCAATGTTCAAACTATCGATTCAAATAAATATTTCATTAATTTTTTCGAACTTTTTGTGTTTTTTTTTTTTTTAAAAGTTCTCAACCTCTTAAAAAATCACCCGTTACAAATAATTTTTGTATTTGTGTTTAGGTTCGGCACTTGTTTTCTAAAAAAAAAAGATATTTAAAATTAATTTGCAAACCATGTCAAAAATGAGAGAGAACTCGAAAATAAAATTTTTCTTTTTCATTAAAAGTATTTTTAGCATTAAAGTTTATACGACTTTTTTTTATGGCGTTTTGTTAATAAATCTAGTTAAAGAATGAATTTAGTAGTCCCTTACAACGAATTTAAAATTAATCTTAAGAGGCGTTCAAATGAAATATTTATTGACATTAACATAAATGACAGCTGCGCATAAACGTAGTTTGCGTGCTAAAAAGTACAAAGCAATACTTAAAAACTATCGAGTTATTAAAGTACATCAAAAGTCCTTTTCGTTATTTTAAAGTAGGTATTATATGAAGTTAACGAATTTCATCCGCTATTCTGTGTTCAGCTGTCAATTAAGATCCACAACAATTTTCGTAAGTTTGACAGTAGATTGTATTAGATTCTGTAGAAATTTAGCTCTGACACCTCAAATAAAAGTATGGGGCACCTGATTATTTTTGATCGGATTTTATTTATTTTGCTTAAGTCTTAATTCTGGTTGGGGTTGGAAAGGGTATAAGAAACCAGATTTTTAATTACATATTCAATGAAAATTGTTCTTATGTCCTCATACACTCTACATGTCCTCATACAGTGCCAGAGTTAAGGAAGGAAGACACCCCTTTTGACTTTTTTCAATCTCTCAAATAATGTAATTTAAATTTTAATTAATTATTAAAAATGTAATTTAAAAGTGCTCACCAGGTACAGCATTACCATGCAAACATTAAAGCCGCGGTATGTCTCAAAGACTTCTTTCTTATAAAATATCCGTAATTCGTGAAAACGTGAAAAAAAAAAATCAAATAAAAAATTATTAAATTAAATAATAAATATAAAAATATATTTTTAAATTTATGTAATATGTAGAATATACATATATAAAAATAAATTAAAAATTGAACATTAGCGAACTAACAAATCTGCTAGTATTGGCCGTTTGTTAAACGTTATGGGGTCTTATTAAGTTATAAATAAAACTATTGTAGTCCTTACCCTAGTTGTTTCTCTGCAAGTGTTCTAAGAACACAATATCTTGTTGCTCTCTCAACAACACTTTTAAAAAAAAAAAATTATGTCGTTTTGACAAAGTCCAAACTTCATTTTATCGACATAAACTTCAGACCCATCGTTAAAGTTCGAATGAACTATTCGGATAATAGTCCAAATGTAACAAGTCTAAAATTGATTTAACACTTTCTGATAAGAACCATCTCAGGTGCAGCTGCTTATCATGCATTGGGCAGGTGTTAACTATACGTTCTATGATTTCCCACCTTGCTTATCTGGATTCCTAGTACCAACACTTATGCCAACGGTTACTATACAGGCTTGAAACAGACGTCATAAACCTTTGCAAACCTATTAATCTTCAAATGCGTAAAGACACAAAAAACAAAAAAACCAAAACCCTGGCAGGTAGGCAGGTATAGATTCGTTAGTATCGGATTGGTTGTAGATTGGCTTCTGATGGATGTCAAACACTGCGACTTGTTTTATGACATCGAACCCATAAAAAAAGATTGAACGATAAAATAAAATTGTTAATAATAGTTCTGGATTGAGTTTGCGAGTAGGTGCGGACTGCGGAATAATTGCCAATAGCAAGCTTATCCATTAACCTTGGAGATTGCACTTGTTTGTGCACACAAAGAAGGCAATCCTAAGTGTTGATCATTTGACGTTTTGATTTCGAAGAAATATTCCTTAATTAATTGAGTAAACAAAACGTATAATCCCTAATTGGATTTCAGAACAGAATTGCATTAACAGCTGGGGTATAGGCAGTAAAAGACTTAAATCCGATTAACTGATAAATAAATGAGAACCTGCTTCAAACACTTAACAACTGTACGCAGCATTTTAATTTTAATTCATATTTCTTTGACGCATTTTAGGTTTATATACGTCGGAAAGTCAAACTCCGCAATGAACTAGTCCAAAAATACCAGCACGTAAAAATAACTTTTGTACCATGTCTCCACCGGGCTCAAATCCACTACATAAATTTTATATTAAATGCTCTGTAAATCACACCATTTACCGTACAGTTTTCAATCCTCTCGGCAAGCGATTAATAATAAATCCCTCATAGTACTACGTTTCCACCGGGCACTTATCTGAGAGTAACATAAATCTTCATCAAAACCTCTACAAATTACGCGACAAACGATACAAATTTAAATCCTCTTGGCAACCGAATAAAAATAAATCCACTGATAAATCACATTCACTTTTTTCACAAACCACTATTCAACCTTTTCAACAGTTTGAGAATCGAAAAATAACACTGAAACTCTCCACGTATGAAAGGTCTATCAGAACTTCGATTTCTATTGGGATGTTTACAACGGAAATCTTTTTTCGCTCCTGGAAAATGACATTGCCACTCTCTTTTGGAGAGCCAAAATGACAGAAAAAGAGTGCCCATGTCAAATTAATCCTATATTTGTCTGGTGAAACCACATTGGGATTTATTTATTAACCGTCTTCCGCTAATGCTCGGATAATTGCCGGTGGAAACATAGTATAAACCTCATTTACCCTTTTCACAAACCAATTTCAACCCTTTTCGCACACCTTAAAAGCCGTTTGAGAATCGAGAAAGGAAAGGAATTGGGACAGTCCACGTATGACAGAAATATGATTTTTATTAGGATTTTTAAAACGGAAATCCTTTTTGTCTCCACTTGTTTTTTATCTTTGAAACGCTACTTTATTTTGAGATCCAATATGACAGAAAAAAAGAGTGCTCGTGTCAAATTAATCCTATTGTTATCCGGTGGAGACACTTTGGCATTTATTTAAAGTCGTCTCCCGCTAATCCTTGTTTTATTACCTGTGGGGACATAGTATTAGTCTTATCGCCTACTAGGAACTTTTTTAGGCATCAACAATTTACTCACGATCGCTGGCATGAGCAACTTTTCTAATACGCTCAAGGTACCTACATACAAAACCAAATGAAATATTTTAGTGTTTGCTGTCTAAAATGCCGCCGCAGTGAAAGAAATTAAAGAGTGTCAAGGTGGCGCTCAAACATAGAGCTGTATGTGTTCAAAGTGTCATTATTTATGACAAAAAGCAACAACGAAAACTGTGACAAAACACAATTTATAAGTAGCCTCAAACTAGTTTTGTACCGGTTGGGCATATTTGCGCACTCCCTTACAAGCTCATACGACTCAAAAACCGCAATTAAACCGTTGCGTGACTAAAAGTTGCATGTGCGCAATTATCCTGTTGTCATTGCTTCTTTGGGCTAAGAAGGCAAACGTGTGGCAAGGCCCTGTCTCGAACTCGAATAACTAAGATGAGTCTTCGTAAAACACTTAGGCTTGTCGCACACATGACATTTATAGTCACGCAACGATTTGGTTGCCTTTTTGTGTCCTATGAGATTGTATGGGAATGCGAATGCGCACAAATGCGCAACCAACATGAAACCAGTTTGCGGCAACTTTAAAATCTGTGTTTTAATACCGATTTTTTAGTTGCCTGTTGTCATAAACGACTTTTTTAACACACGCAGCTTTGTTTGTTTGAATGCTGCCATGAAACTCTTTGATTTCTTTCACTTCGGCGACATTTATTTCATCACGGTTTGTGACAAACTTTAAACAGACTTTAAATTGGTTTCCACCGATGGGACTTTGTTTGACGTTTGAATAAGCTGTGACACAAGCCGTAAAGTCTTCATGTGGACTAAAAGTTTGATGTTGCTTAAAGATGTCTTGAATTAAAGATGTGTAGAGGTAGTTTTATTGTTGGTAGTTTTCGAGAATTGAAAACAATTTCGTTTTGACAGCTAGACGGTCAGCTGTTGTGGAACATAGTGGAATGCATTCGAGATCATAGAAAAGGTTGTTAAAAAAAAACTTAAGGAGAAGATTTTATTAAAATTAAGTCATGGGTCTGATATTTATTTTAAAATTTTGAAAACGCATGTGTAGTCTCAGGATTTTCACAGTATTAAAAATCTCGGATTTTGGAACGCTGCATAAAAGAAACTGCGTCTTCTCAAGCCATCCATTCTTTTTAAGTATTTCTTGTAGTTTTTCCAGGATGTCCCTTGTAAAGACACAAGGGAACTTCCGGAAAATGCTAATGTCAGTTGCTGTTAGTATTTTGACAGTAATAAGAATGACAGTTGGCTTTGGTTAAGTGGCTGTCGGTAAGGTGTGTCGTGTGTGTTGTTTGGTTAAGCTCAGTGCTTCTTGTATGTCAATGTCATTTCTTGTTTTAGGGCTCGAACACATTTTAAGATATCGTATTGGTGAGGGAATTCGATAGATCGATAAAGCGAATTTCACTCTGTATTGCTAAAGTTAAAAATGGTATTTTGTTATCGAGTTAGGTAAGTACACCGTGCACTTGAAATAAAATGATAGCAGACTATCGTAAAGTATTAAACAATAATTATTGTTATTATATTATTAGATTTCAATCATTTTTGTTTTCTTATCGATTTATTTCATAACAATCGGTTAAAAACGTCTTATTTTTTAAAATGCAGGTTTCCCCATTGCTAGAATTTTTGTTGATAGCTTTTTGGAAGATCAAGTCCCTTAATTTGAATAACAAAATAATCGAACTGTCGATTAATGAAACTACGCAGGTGGGATAAGATTTTCCTGAATTATGACAGAAATACAAAAACCCATGACAATAGTATCGATAATATTCAATCAATTGATTTTAACGAGAGCTTTTCATTGACGAATTTATTTATCGAACGCGTTCCATGGGTTGTCTTGAAATATTCCCAATTCATTCAAGATTACCGAACTTCCGTCCAAAGGTGATATCTAAATCAAAACACCCGTTCCAAACTGCAAAGATGGTGGGGCTATTTTTTTATAGCGATAAAATCAAATCGGAAACGTGTGGTGGAATATTTTATCAGTTACTACAGTCATTAGCAGGTGATATACCTGCTCATACTAAAAATCGCCGGCAATAAATGCCTTTGCACGCTTATCTAGAGACGGTAGCTACCTTTTTAGTACCACTGTACCTATGGCCAATCTGCAATCGGTTTACTACTCTAGCTGTGTGGTATCGATTTTCATTCGGACGTTTAGACGTTCGAAGTTCGAACGTGATAAAAATCATGGACTTTGCGTAAAGTAAAAAAGTGCGAAATGGTTTTCTATTTTTGCAGCCGATACGGTAAATTCCCATGTGCTTGGCCACGGGCTTGGACGTCGCACCTACCCCCAGTCAAGAGACCACGGTGAAGTTGGACTTTAGAATTAGCTGCCTTCGTCTAGCTGCCGCGGGCTAACTGGTTTTTTGTTAGCCCACTCGATTTGCCGTCTAATCAAACAAGCTTTGAGTGGCTTACCGACTACATCGCGTCTGACGAGCGACTAACGCCTGACCCCTTGTCGTGTGACCACCATGTGGAATCTCATTTCGATATTACTCACTAGTTGGTAGCATAAATGTTTTCGCCCTGTCATTCCTGGATTTAGTCAAACTTTGGACTAAGCTAAGCTTAGTGATTGAGACGTGATATGTGGCTGGTGCCCATAAATGCCAAGTGCTCGCGGGTCAACTTTAACTGATCCGCAAAACAAGCAAAACACTGCGCCAGCAATGTGGCCGTATTCTGGGGAGCCGCTCTGGGTGATTCCTAGGCGCGTGGAGATACCCTTATATGGCGTGTTGGCGCTGATAAGCGGCCGTTCGACTTAATATTGCATTAATCAAGACCGACTCGACCTTACATCAGCTGCCGGGTGAAATGACAACAGAAGGTTATACTGATTCTTACTGAGGGGCAGGGTCAGGTCTTGGTTGGCCAAGTTCGAAAACAAACAATAACAAGTGACAGGAGTATGCATATCGTGGATTAACGGAGAATCGACACGTCAGCCGTTTTCGATACACAAGAGTCAGGCTTCAAAGGTCGGGGATAATGGAATATGATGAAATGTGGTGATGACTAAGGGTTTCAAACGAGGTTCCGTTATAGGAAAATCTTCATAAAGTTCTACTTGCTGCCTACGTGAGTATGAGTAGGTACCTATACCTGAAAGACGAAAAATAAACGAAAATATTTCAAGTCAGCTGATTACTCAAAATAGGAACTAATTTAGAGGTCACCTGGCTCTATATAGTCAGTTATCAGCTGGAAAGCTTCCGCTTGGACCTGATTCTAAAATGCAGAGACCCTGTCACTATTCGAGCACATGACAAGTTCGGGTCAATTTTGCTGTTTTTGCAGCTTTATGATAAGACTGCAATTACAATCATAAGCGACACGCTTAGCTTTCGTTTTACAATCGCTTATCCATAGGCGATCAAATTAGTTGTGCGGGTGAAGGGAGAATCGGTTATTCCTTTGGGGAAATTTGTTTTGATTTCAATGCAATTGCAGGGTGATTCAATCTTGTTAGTAAATCCTAGTAATTAGCGACAGGAGAATTTGAATTATTGGGATTCGGATTGAAAAAGGGGCAGGCACGACTGAACCCTCCGAAGGCCTTTTCCCTACAGAGCTGATCTGAAAGAGCAAGAGCAAGCTAAAAAACAAGTTCTGAGCATCACGTCATTGGCATTTAAATGTCATTAATGCTTAGATCTTATTGGACAGATTGACGATTGGAAAAGCGAGAATGCGAAACCTGTTGGTCGATTTACGAAAATGTGAAGACCTATACCTGCCAAACGCAGATCCTGAAGTTGACAAGTTGACCTGTCTTCGATAAAAGAATTCGCGTTTTTTCGCTGTGAGTTATCAACCTGATTTGTGAATATAATAGTTTTTCCTTTGACATAAAATAAATAAGAACGAAAATATCGTTCCTTAACAAATAATTTTCACACTCGTTTGACAAGTAGGATGTCGACAACAGCCAACCATCTTCACATATTCCAAAATTGACCGCCAGGGGTGAGCCTTCAATGGTCAATTCATTTGAGAACTCTGTCTGACATTTTTTGCACATATCCCTCTAAGCACGCGGTGTTAAAATTGACTCAAATATGAAGTCTCCACTCCGTACATCATGTCAAGTCAGTGTCAAATATATATGTCGGTTTTGAGTCAATTTGAAGTGAAGTGCTGTTCCTAGATTGAAAAATTGTTAACACCGTTTTTTGGTGTCTATTTGGTTTTAGAGTAAGAGTTAGAGTTAGAAACAAGTCAAATCGGTTTCAGATAAATGGACTCAGAATTTTGTTAAGAGAGAAGGTGTGTAGATGCACGATGAGAATTCTTGAGTATGTGGAACGCGAAAAAAAACTCGTTTTTGGAAAGTTATATGGGTTAGAAACAAGTCAAATCGGTTTCAGAAAAATTGACTCGGAAATTTGCTTAGAAGGATGTATGTATGCATGAATTGACTGTTAACTGACAAACAACTGACGTTTGACAAACTTGTCTAAACAGTCTAAGGGCCTGTTTTCATTTGGTATATCCTAACCTGATGTGTCAGAACTACTATGGAAAGGGGAAGCGCCAGTATGGTAGACACCGTTCAACCTCAGTTTTATTGCGAGAAATAAAATTTGGGTTAGGTAAGGATAAACCAAATGAAAACAGGCACTAAGTTGTTGACCAAATGTCAAATTTGACAGTTCAAGTGGGCAAAATGTGCATTGCCTAAGCTTTATATTATAGAATATGTTTATTTAACAATAGAACTATGCGGAAAAGTGCCCACATAAGTTGCTATCTGACGAGGTGGGCCCGTATGTCTTGGCTTGTCAATGATCAATGATAGTGAATTTTCCGGTTTGAATCACTCTCACATTTGGGGCAGGTAGGTACTTAAGCGAAAAGGCCCTTCATTGTCAACAGAAACAGAAATTTGATCGTTGCAATGTTTTTATATGACACCTAAAAAAAAGACTTGTTCTTTTCCACGGTCCCCACCTCCGCGAGGGTTTGACAAGCCCTCCGAGAGTATCAATTGTCTTGAAAAACTTCTCAAAGTGCCGTTCGGATTCGGCAATAATTGTAGGTCCCCTTGTATATGAAGAAACTAACACACACAGCATACATTGTTGAGAAGTTGGCCCTGGTTCACCTCGAGCAGTTGCGCCAATCTATTTATTTATTTTTAAGGTTTTAAGTTGTGATGGTATTTTGAAATAAGGAAGACCCTTTTGGTTTGACAAAGACTTCATACCTGTATTGACTTCATTCTCTCCAATGAAATGTCATAGTTTTTTTGAGCAGTGTTACGTTCCGACATTGTGGGCACGATTAAATAAATTCGTGCACTCCATAACTATTCCCACAAGCTACAAGTCAAATTTTTTCGCATGCATTCGTTTTAATTGATGGTATGGTAAACTCATCTACAGTTTTTACGACATAAGCTTATTACTATTTCAGTTTACAGAAAATTTTACACTTCTCAGAAACTGCATGTGACAAGCGGCAACACTAGAAACTATGCAGAGTGAATAACAGACCTCACGCCCTAAACATAAAATGGCGCGGATTCAGGGGAGGGGGAATTCATCCTGAGCTATTCTAGCTATTGAAACAAACACAAACAAAAAAGACTATAAATTATGAAGACATACACAGAGTGGTCCGTCGGCTTTTGTTGAACGTTAAGCTCTTATTGTTCTGTTTTGTGTACGATTTTTTAATTCTATAAGAATTATTGCCTGATTTCACATTCTATTGTATACTTTTTTCGTAGTTTGAAGTCTACGGAGTTCTTATATTGGCAGATTTTTAAGATTCGTTACTCAAAAAAAAGGAGGGCAAAAAATGTTTCTTTACATTTATTTTTCTATTTATTTCCTTAAAAAACTGTTATAAGTTTATTGCTTTTTTTTTAAAGATTAATGTGTTAGCTTGCGTCATATGGTATAGTGCTTGCGTCAAATTTGTTTGAAGTTGCATCATTTTAGTCCGTCAACTATAGATTCACTATGATTCATTCAAGCAGATCTCGGAAACCATTTGCTATTTCAAAACTGATAAAGCTTTTATTTTGAATCTTAAAAGATTGACTACTGCCGTAATTTATGTCAATTTCTTATTATCGTTTTGGAGATAGAGGGGGACAAACAATTTTTCTTTGCCTTTTTTACCATTTTCAAAATTTTTAATCCATAAAACAGCGATTTAACACAGCTAGCTAAATTTTTGATTTTGAATAAAATCGCTAAACCATTAAGATGCTAGAAGATTTTAAAAAATTATTTTTGAAATGCTTTTTTATTTTCGAGTTAAATCTCAGAGGTTTTTGAAACTTCAAAATTCGCAATAATTTTCCTTAAAATTTAAGATTTAAGGGAGGGAAGGACACACGTTTTTTTGTAAATTTTTGCATTTTTTTTTTTTTTGAAAATGCGTTAAAATGGCAGTTATTTAACTCTTTCGGATTAATATGACTTCACCACTTGATTAATTTTGAGTTGTTTTATACGCATGTTCAATATCGGCTTCAATAACGTCATTAATTTTTCAACTCTTCATTTCTCAAGAAGTTTTCAATATTTTCAAAAAACTCTTTTTTTTCTTTAATGCTCTCTACACACCGAACTCAAAACTGTGTTTTCATGAAAACACGTGAAAAC
Source organism: Neoascia interrupta (assembly GCA_947623515.1). Classification (NCBI taxonomy): domain Eukaryota; kingdom Metazoa; phylum Arthropoda; class Insecta; order Diptera; family Syrphidae; genus Neoascia; species Neoascia interrupta. Next base: position 3,601,877 of record OX392464.1, on the reverse strand, counting down.
TTCTTCAAAAACATGAGTTGTCCCATACATTTTTGTAAATTTTCTGTTTTCGAAACCCCATTTTTTAGTAGTTTTCGTTTAAAATCACTTTGAAAGTCACGAACATCAAATTGCCTTGAGAGTTTAAAATTAAATTTGCAAATAATGTCACTTTTGTCTCAACTTTGGATGCTAATATCTTGTAAACCGAATATCCTGTCTGAAATGAACTTGTAGTTTTCAGGTCAGCGTGAAATCCTTGATATGTTTCCATCTTTTATGGATATTTTAAAGCACGTTTAAAAATAAATATGGGCTAAAATTTGACAACTGATAAATAAATGAAAAACGAAAACAAATTTAAGTCGGCGTTGAGGAATGGCTAAACGAGTTTTCGAAAACTTTTTGCCCAAAACTCAGTTTTTGATTCGTTTTGAAAAGCGTTTATAAGGTTCAATATTTACTTGATTTAAGCTTCTATTTTCTAGTTCTTGCCTGCTAAACTTCTCAAAATAAGTATGTAAAAACTTTTAGTCCACTTTCGTATGAAATTTCAAACTGTGCATGAGAAACTGTGCATGAAAAAAATTCCCCTACAATGCGTTTCCGAAATTGGTTATTTCCGAAATTTATAAGCCCACCAAATTTCGTCTTTCTATGACTTACTTAGTTACAAAGTTAAAAAGCGACTTACTTAGTTATGAAGCGATTGGACGGACGGACTGATCACGTCGAAAATAATGTCTTACTTAAATAACCGTTGATTAGCAACAACCAACTCATAAAATTAGAGTTTTCTGGCGTTCTCTTCTTTTCGAGAAAAGGAAAAAACAATTGCTTATGATTTCTGGCATTTTTCTAAACCGCCTTTTCTGGCGTTTTTTTCCTTCTTCCAAAATATTTCAAAAAGCAAGAATTTTTTGGGAGAAATGTCTGAAAATTCGGAAAAAATCCCAGAAAAGTCTGACCTTTTTTCCAAGAAAAAAACCCCGGATTTTGCATGGAAAAATTTTCGGATTTTTTCCATAAAAATATCCGGCGTAAATTCCGGGAGCCATTCCTGCGGGGTGGATTCGAAGGTACTTCGGGCCGGGGCGTTGGTGTCCATTCGCTCTGACCCATTCATCGTAGCCTTTGTATTTTGACTCTTCTGGCTATAGTTCGGTGTCGCTGTACAGCCCATACAGTTCGATGTTATAATATCTTCTCCTCCAACTATTCATATGGAGCATAAAATTTTCTAGTATCCCTATAAGCAAGGCGAACCGAATGCGATACGAAAAATTACTCATTTGCCGAACTATTTGCTTTCGTGTCGCTTTGCTGAAATAGAATCTCAATGCTTTCCTTTCTTTCGCCATATAAAAATTAGAAAGCGTAACACCAATGCGAGCCGCTTTTTTAACGCCAAAGCGAAACGAATTCTTAATGCTTAGCGAAATGCTTTCGTAACACCAATGTGAATATTTTCCTAACACAGAAATAAAAACTGCTTTCAACCATTATTTAAGAAACAGAATATTTATTTTTCTAAGGGCCGATTTCACAGTGGTAACTTAAGTAACACTTGAGAACGCTTCAATATTCAGCCTCTGTTCAGATTCCGCTGACGGCTTTGCATATAAACCGTAAGCTCCTAAAAAATGCTGTCAAAACAATTTTGTTTTGTAATTTTTGAAACATTCAATAAATTTTTCAGTAGGTACATCGTGTAGGCTTTGCCCTTTTTCCATTCATTATTGTTACATTAATGTGCTTTTTACCAAATTAAAAATAGTTTCAATTGTTTTTTGCTATAAACTTAAGTCGCCAATGTTGGTGACTTAAGTGTGTGATTGAAAAAACAATTAATGAGAAAACGGAATTTCATCCTGAGTTAATAGTTAAGTTGGCTCTGGTTCACCTGGCTCTGGTCCTGGCCCTGGTTCACCTCGAGCTGTTGCGCCACTCTATTTATTTTTATTTTTTAATACTTAAGTTTTGACTTAAGAAATTGGCCCTAAGTGTTTTACATGATATTGCAAAGGGACAGTAGCAAAATCTGTACAGTTGAAAAAGAAAATATAGGAACAAAACGAATAATTCTGTTTTTAAAAATATAAATTCTTAGGCCAATCATCATTAGCTTTGTTTATATTAGATATTTAGCTTGCGTCCCTTTTGCCCTCCAACACCCACTTGTTTATGTTTTTTGTAAAGCAAAAAAGGCAAAACAGAATTGCGTGGGACTGATGAATTGACGAATTTACTCACATCTGTAAACAAAATGTCAGAGTATAGGTAAATTCGTCAATTTCCACTTGTGGGCAAAGCGTCTACATGGCGGAATAAGTTGAATATCTAGTTATTCAGTAGTTACTGGTTTATATGCAGAGTTCAAGCGAGCTTCAGGCCAGGTAAAACCTCAAATAAACACGGATCGAGTACGAGTTGGAGTTGAGTCGATCCGACTCGATCGTACTCGCTCTTCGGGATTGAGTCGAAATTTTGTATCGAATATATCTAGGTTGAAAATACAATCAGAGCGTTTAGCTTTAAATAAGCACATTTTTCCATTCGTTTGGTATTTGAATGCTTTTTCGTGTTCACTTGGCGGTTATATTTTTTTGTTGATTCTCATATACTTAAGCTAACAACGGTTACTTTTTCCTAATACTCAGCGCACAGGTTTCTTTGTTATCGGTTATAATTGCATTGCTTTAAAAACCGTTTCATAAAATTTTAAGTTCATCGTCATCATTTTCCGTGACCACTTATGCTTAGAAGGGTCGGGGAGCGAGGGCGGCTGTATGGTCCTTCCATCTTTCCCGATCTTCCGCCACCAATTCAGGAGACACAGGCGCGATCCGCAGACGGGTCTCGGAGATATTCTTTACTTACCTGATTCCACCACCTGTTTCTTGGCCTACCAGGCCGGCGACGCGCTTGCATCTCGGCTAACATAGCCTGTCTAGAAAGTCTGTAAGGGGGGCATGCGAACAACGTGTACATCACAGAATTGATATCGGAGAAGCAGTTCCTCAACACCAAGATTCCCACGAATACTGACGTTTCCGACTCTTTCCCTTAGAGTAACTCCAGCAACTTACTTACTGACTTAAGGTGGCGCTACAGTCCGGGGTGCACCTGGGCCTCAGCCAACAAGCTTCGCCAGCCAGCTCTGTCTCTAGCTACCCGTCTCCAGCCGACACCAGCAACACACCTTAGAAATGTCATTTCAGCAGCTTGTACCTGCGATCTAATTCTTTTGGTTATTACCCAAATTTTATGACCATAGATGAGGGTTGGAACGAACACTGAATTAAAAACCGAGATCTTTGCTTTCAGTCCAAGCTCAGCTTTGCTGATGACCGGCTGGCGCAGTTCTTTTCTAACACAGTATCACTCCTTCCATCTTTGGTAAAAAAAAGACCTCGAGATACTTAAACTTCTCTGCCTGTTTCATGGGACTCCATTAATGTGCAGCGTACACTGTACAGGAGTTCGGGAAACAACCATCATTTCGGATTTGCTCACATTTACCTTCATCCCAGCTTTATATTACACGGTCGCAAACCCATCTAGTGATCGCTAAAGTTCCTCCTAAAATTTTAAGTTAGAAACGTAATTTTTGAAAGTTCTCGTTTTCTATGAACCCTAAATTTCATTACAATCGATTCTACCGTTAAGTTACCAGAATATTTTGAAAAATAATTTTTGTAATATTTTTTAAGATTTCGATTAAAATCTCAGAATCTACTAAATTTTAAAAATTATCCATAGTTTTTCCGAAAATTACAAATAATTCTTGATATGTGTGATTTATTTGAAATCATTTGGCCTGATAGCATCGGAGATAGTACTGGGAACGAATTTTTTCCCCATCTTTTTTGTGACAAAATGACAGAAACAGAGTGTCCGTGTCAAATTAATTCTATAATTGTCCGGTGGAGCCACTTTGGGATTTAGTTTAAATCGTCTCCCGCTTATCATTTTTTAATTGCCGGTGGAGACATGGTATAACCTGCCATTGCTTTATAGGTTTGCCCAATATCGGCTTTTTTAATGAATTAATTAAAAAGTTATGACCTTAAACACGTTGCAAACAAGCCCATATTTTCCATTCCTTATTTCTCAAAAACTTTTCAATGTTTTGCCTAAACTCAATTTTATCATGAAATTTCAATATCTCTTAAGTGTACGATTCATTTTTATTTTTTGTGCTTGTTAAAGCTGTAAAAGAAGGCCTGAAAAGGCCTTACTTTTCCCCTTTTTGGCAGACCGTAAAAATGTAAAGAACCTCTGTGCTAAATCACATTAAAAAAAATTGTATTTTAATCCAAAACTCAAGCTTCCTTTTTGCCAAATCCCTTTACAATAAAATATTTAAAGGGTAATAATATGTCTCCACCGGCAATTAAGAGAGGATTAGCGGGAGACGATTAAAAATAAATCCCGAAGGTGCTCCACCGGACAAATGTAGGACTAATTTGACACGAACACTCTGTTTCTGCCATTTTGGCCTCAAAACAGAGTGGCTATGTCATTTCGCAAAACGAGTTTTGCTGTAAAAATGACTATAGAAAACGTTCTTGTGACAAATCTGTCTTACAGGGACAGTTTCAGTTTCCTTTTTTGATTCTCAAACTGTAACAAAGGTGTAGAAAAAAGGTTTGTGAATAGGGTGAACGGGATTTATGAAAGGATTCATTTTTAATCGCTTACTGAGAGGATTTGAATTTGTATGGTAAATCACGTGATTTGTGGTAGATTTTATAAAGATTTATATTAATCGCGGATTAGTGCTCGGTGGAGACACGGTATAAAGAAGGTACAATTAATCTATCAAAAAACCAAGTAAGCAAAACATGTACTGTCAATGTCAATGCGCTCAAATTCGTCCGCACTTAATTTCCATATCGAGTCGGCAATGTGAGTAAACTTTTACATCCCGCTCAGGTTTGACGTCTGTGTTCATTCAAATCATCGTGACAAAAAAAGTTGTCGCCTCGCACAAAGCGCACCCACCGGAAAATATCCCCAAAACTTTGGCATATCTACACATTTTGTTTGTCTATTAAATTCTAAGTTTTTGGAATATTTTTTTCAAAGTCTTAAGTTGAGTATGTATCCCTTTTTGAGCTGTTAAAAATCACATTTTGTCTTTTACATTGTAAAATTTTTACGTATGATTTTGAGTTGCTTGTAAGTTACACTTTACAACACCCTTAATGTGTTCTATGTGTCTACCTGTAAGGTGTCTGTGTCTAGTCTACCTAATCGGCAGCCAACCTAGTTTGCAAAAAATACAAATAAATTCTAATAACGTGTGAAAAACTAAAACTATAGAAAGCTAAGAAAAATATGCTCTAGCTTCCGAGTAACAAATTTTTGTAAATGGTTGTAACAACTTTTTTTTCCAACTTGGAAGCAGAATGCTTTCTTGTAACACGTTAATTTTGTTCAGTCCACTTTAATTTTTTTTTCTAAATTTTTTCGACTATTTGGAACTGCAGATATTTAAAAAAATATTAAGATACGCGGAAAGTACGCAGTTGGTTAGTTAGATTAATCAGCTTTGCATGTATTTGTGCAAAACTATAAGTTTTACTGCGCAAAAAATAATCCTAATCGCTTTAGAAATTATTTCATTCCTTCCTGGTACATAATTATAATTAAAAGTTATAAAACCGAAATAATACTTGTTATCTTCAATTGAAACCTTTACGGTTGTTGCATGGAAATTTTCAACACCTTTTATAGGTAATTTTTTACTCATTAACATAGGAGTAGAGGTCTCCTAAAAACATCATAAAACAAGTGAGTTAATTTATTTTTTCACGATGCAGTTACACGAAAAAATTAACGACTTAAAATTAACAGCAATTAGGAACGGTACGTAGAATGTAACTTCCAAACACTTGCAGCAGCAGCAGCAGTGCCCGCTGTTTAAGTGCGGTTCTTCTTCGACTTGTTTTGTACAACGGATTAAACCAATCAGTCAACAATAAAAATTGAAGTCCAAACGAACCACCGCAGCACTATACACAGCCGATAGATAAGCTCTAATTTATTCACTTTAAATATTTATTATCGCAAAAATTTAGGATTGCGATAACGATACCGGCAAAGCACAGCCCGGCCGGCTGATCTTATATAAAACGAGGCGCGAATCTAGTCAGACAAGTTATTAGCGCTGACCGCCTTTTAGACAGCAGTGCCCCCAAGAACGGAAGATCGCCAAAAAAAATTTTTGTTCTGATCGAGACCGACACGATCGGCAAGTTAAAAAAAAGTTAATTCAGTGCGTGTTCAACACTCCACAGAGAAAGAGAGTGACATTCTATCTAAGTGAATTTCGTGAAATAAATTTTCCAAAAAGGTACATAAGAATCCTTACAACTTTTTTTTCTTATTTTTCGCCCCCATTTCGAGACTCTATACAACAAGTGCTAAATTGAGTGATTTGCTTGATCTTCATTTAAGTCATATACATACCCACATTGTGCCACGGGATTGAAAGTGTAAATTTGTGGAGAAGAAGCATTCACCACGTCATCTCTGATGGGCGACACATGAATAGAAGAAGACTTGTGGACACAATGTGATTTAATTTTTCTTGCAAATCGGATTATCATGTTTTTTTTTTGCTCAACGACTGTTTGACAAAAGAACTCTTTGAAAATTAAATATAAGCACTCACTGTCAATTGTCAATTATAATACGAATTAAACGTGTGTATACTCTTGCAGCACTAGAAGATGCCACCAAACGCCACAACTCCAACCCAGACTCTGGGCGCACCAGCCACATGCGGCGATGAAGCCGAAAACAAGGCTGGTGGCTCCGAGACTACAGGGGTCCTGTTCGAATGTGATGCCGAAACTACAGATGGTGGACTTGCCAAGGACATTGTGTCACTGAAGAAGGCCGAGAAGCGTAAGCTCAAGCTGGTCTGGAGGAATATCATTGCTTTTGGCTACCTTCATTTGGCTGCGGTTTATGGAGCTTGGCTGATGTTGACCTCGGCCAAGTGGGCTACAATTGGATTTGGTAAGTTCTCGTTTTAAGGGCCTTAATTTGGGGTGAAATCTTTGAGGGCCCTATTGGTGGGCTTTATGCTACTTTTTGCATTTTTATAGTGCGCCATCAGTCGAAATTGAAAAATTCAAAAGTGACATAAGAGCGCTAGGAACCACGCTTTCCTAAAGCTGACCTTTTTCCATCAATTTGCAATTTGAAAAACTATTTGCGGCTAAATGTGCGTCTTTTATTTTGCTGTCACATCTGCAGCCGTTTTATCAGGCTGCTTTGCTTACCTATTTTACGCCTTGCTACAGTAAAGACCAAACAAAATAGACCCAACATTTTATATAATTTTGAATTTCACGAACACACTAAATAGGGATTGCCTTGGCAAAGCGTCTCCATTTTTGGCGCAGTGTCTTGTGTACAGTCGCGCACTGGTTAATGTGTCAAATAAGTGTATATAAGTCCTGGTTTTTCGAAAGCTTTTCCTATAAAAAGAGGTTTTAAAGCCCATTATTTCTATGGGTTTTTCAAACGTTCCAAGCTCGGACAAAAAATTTTCGAATGAACCGCGTTAATAAGTATTTTTAATCAGTGCAATACTGACTCAATACAAGACTAGACTGGAGTTTTTGTCAAAAGCATGAACAACCTTTAAAGCCTTAAAACTTATAGTCCAAGATCTATTTGATTACGAAGGTTTCAAACATAAAAACAATAAACTGAAATATAGTCAACTAATTCTTACTAAAGGAACCCTAATCAGTGGGGCCATTCTCAATGCTCCACAAGCATGGAGCTGAGTGCGCAGCTTTAAAACCCGTTTCTGGTGTCTTTCTTACGGCAAAATCGACAGTCTTTTGCTCCAACCGAACCCATTTCAGCTAGAATTTCGCGAATTCATTAAAAGTTGCACGCGACTGCGCCAATTTTTCTCACAAAGTTATTTTAGAAAACGTTGGAGTATACTTAAAAAAAAAAATCTTACATTTTTTGATAGCTAGAAGCGTGGCGTACTCAAAAAAAATAAGTCAAACACGCTTAGTCTAAAAAAAAACTACCCAATCGCTTATAAACGAAATCGCAATTCGCCATAAATAGCGCAATAAAGATTCGTACATCCTGCAATCGGAATATTAGCAAAACCTTCCCACATTTACCCCGTCGTCATAACGATAAGGCGCGATAGGCAAAGTCACGTTTCTCGACACGACCGACACCCTAGAGAGTATCTATAACTTACTAGCGACAAAGAAAAAACCAAAAACGCAGTAAAATAAACCTCGTTCGTATGAGCCTTATCAACACAAAAAAAGGCCTCTTCAATACCGATAAATATAACACACGTTTTCTTTCCCTGATTACAGTTGGAGTCCTCTACGCCATATCAGTGTTGGGAATTACAGCCGGTGCTCACCGGCTTTGGGCCCATCGCTCCTACAAAGCCAAGTGGCCATTAAGATTGATTTTGATTATTTTCAACACAATCGCCTTCCAAGATGCCGCCTATCACTGGGCACGCGACCACCGGGTGCACCACAAATTCTCCGAGACCGATGCCGATCCACATAACGCAACCAGGGGCTTCTTCTTTTCGCATATCGGCTGGTTGCTGTGCAAAAAACACCCCGACGTCAAGGCCAAAGGCAAGGGTCTCGATCTGTCTGATCTTAAGGCTGATCCCATCCTGATGTTCCAAAAGAAGTAAGTTCAAAAGGTGCCACAGGCGACGAGATAAGCAGGGACTGATAGCGAAAATTTTTCCATTCCACAGACACTACATGAAACTGATGCCAATTGCATGCTTTGTTCTGCCAACCATCATCCCAATGTACCTATGGGACGAGAGCTTCCTTAACGCCTGGTTTGTGGCCACCATGTTCCGCTGGTGCGCCATTCTGAATGTCACATGGTGTGTCAACAGTGCTGCACATGCCTTCGGTTACAAGTCGTACGATGGGTAAGTTTCATTGGAATACGGGACCGCGCATTACCATGCTGACCCAATGCTTCTTTTTAACTCTGCAGCTCAATCAACCCGGCTGAGAATGTTGGAGTAGCGCTGTTCGCCTTCGGCGAAGGATGGCACAACTATCACCATGTCTTCCCATGGGATTACAAGACTGCCGAATGGGGCAACTATTCGATCAACCTTACCACCGGTTTCATTGATTTCTTCGCCAAGATCGGCTGGGCTTACGATCTTAAGACCGTATCGAAGGAGGTGATCGAGAGGCGAGTGAAGCGTACCGGAGATGGCTCCCACCCCACATGGGGCTGGGGCGACAAGGACTTGACCAAACAGGACAAGGAGGTCGTATTGGTCAAGAACGAAAAGAAGGACTGAAGTGTGAGACTTATGTAAAATTCAGAGCAACTAAACTGCTGCTGCTGCCATCTTTGATAGATCTAAATCGTTGGCTGCTATTATTGGGTCCAATTGAGTCATGCCCCTCGGCATGTAGTCATATAGTGTAGACGTTAATGAACAAATTGATATTTATTATAAAATAGGCTTAGGGTATGCTAATATTGATGAGAATGAGATATGTACAGATGAAGTAGGTATTGAAATGAGAAAATAAAAAATATTTTTTATACAAACTTAATTCGCTGGTTTTTGGAATTGTACCTACTTGGAATCCGGTTATATGCCTACTGTGGAAGGTTATCTGGTTGTAAATGATCTTGCGATCGTCTTTATGGTGTCATTGACTTAACCAACTGACACTGATGTTGGCTTTTTCTGATGGCCAGATGGTTTTTTTCATGTTTTGCTTGTGCCTTGCTGTTCGCTGGAGCACTGGACACTAAACGAGAGCATTAATCAAAAGGTTCAGGTTAATAATATGTGTCCAAATTTCATCCCAAATTGTAAAATTGCTTGTGGCATTTTAAAATCAAGATTTATATGTACACATTCATTGCATCTACACCTTTAGTCCAAATCTTGATAATATACACATCTACCCTCGGCGTTAAGTGGCAAGTGCCAACGGATTTCACAAATTAAAATTTATAGTTCATCCACCGCCGAGCCGGCCGTGTTCACCCCTTATTAAATGTGGGCAATTGAAAATGCAACTTGAATCTTCCCTTCAGTAGAAATCATAAGTGAAGAGTGGAGTCTATCTAAAGCTTTTATTCTCTTAAAAATTCTCTTTCAAGTTAATAAAATGCCGCTTCTCTTTTGCTTCCCTATTTCATCACAAGAATTCGACAAGAAAAAACAATTAACAACTACAACTTCCCCTTAGACTTGGGATTTCCCCTTTACAAGTCATCAATATCATGTTAACAGGCCATTTTGACTATGATGACAGGGCTGTCAACAACGTATGATCTTTGTGTCAATCTTTAATGCTCTGCTGGACTTTATTTCGTAAAATTTAATTATTATCATTAAACGAAAAGTTTCTGATAACAGGTTTTTATACCCTGCCAAGGGTTATTAATTTTAATGCGTAGCTTGAATAATATTTAAATAGTGGCTGATCTAAAAAGCTAAGAGATGTGATCAATACAGACAGGAGAATTGACAGTCACTTGGATCTTATTTTCTTGAAACCCACAGCATTTCAAAATTTTCTGTGGAAAAAGCAGAAATTCGTACTACGTTGTCAGCCACTTTAAGTCGAAAGACTGTAACTTAGGAACTTGTTATCCTTGCGATAATTGGGAATATTTCAACGAGAACCATTTCATAAATTTTCAGTGAGAATTTAGAAAATGGCTTACGCCATTTGGGTTACGCCATGGATAATAATAAAAAGTTAAGTAGAAGCTCACGTAATTCTCTGCTTTTTCTTTGAGGCGCGAGGTTATGATCTGAAGTGATGGATCATAACCCTCTTACTCTACTGCATTCCCATAACCACCACCATAAGATTTCGTCAGCATAACTTTGAAATTTATCTTCCCAAGAAATTTTTTCGACTGCGCCGTGTTAGGGGTTCTCAAATGTCTTCCGCGAAAGTTACAATCTGCCCTTGAGGTTTTTCAGGATCTAAATTTTGAGCTCAAAGAAAATATCTAAACGGCACTAAGTTGGGAGCTATTTACCCGACTGCGCCATTTAAGGGGACACTCGAATGCTTACCTCTTAATGTGTAGAGGCAAGCATTCTGTTACCTGTTTTGTTACCTGTTTTAGGTTACCTGTTAAGTTAATGAGACAAAAAAGAGAAACTTTTTTTCTTAACCCAGGCGAAGCAGACTGCGCCAAAGTATGTATCGTCGACTTTCTATCAAAACCTCGTTTGACAAAAATCGGAAATGTTCAGGTAGGTAATGCAAAAAAACTTGCTTGAAAACGAGTAAACTGGGAGGAAATAGAGACTTAGGAGCTTTTACAACGGGTTTTAATTGAAAATAAATAATGGAAGATTTTTGGATTTAGTGACTTTTCGTCGGATTTAGCTACTTAAAATGTCACTACTTCTTCTTCTTATTTAGGCGCGAGGTTATGATCTGAAGTGAGGGATCATAACCGTCCCACTCTACTGCATTCGTAATGGTCCGCTTGTGGAGTACGCCGATTTGGCCTCAGAATACACCGGCAGGCCGCCCTGTTTTGGATCTCTTCGTCACTGAGGCCAAATAAATGCTGTTGTCGTTGCATTTGTATGATCCATAAATGTTTAGGCCTTCCTTTCTTGTTATTGCGCTGGAATGTTGATTGACATTGCCTTTTTGACGGGGTTCGTAGGACCTCTCCTTTACCAATAAAGGAGGTAAAGGAGTTGGCAATACCAACTGAGCTGGTTGTGCTTCATTTTCCTGGGGATAGGTTCTTTTACATGAAGGCTTCCTCGGATCTTCGTACTTTTTATTCTACCCGCTTTGTTACTCCTGCCTGTCATGCTAAGCATCTTCATCTCAGCTCCCCAGAATTTCCTCTCATATTTCTTTTATGCCGTCCAACATATTGTGAACCTCATGTAAGCGCCGGACACAAAACCGTGCTGTAGAGCCCTCCTTTTAGCTAAGGGGGCATTTTTCTGTCACAGAAGATGGCGGAGTTTTCTCGCCACTTCATCTACACTTACGCGATGATTGATGTCGTCATCACAGTTTGCGTTGCTTTTGATTAAAGATCCCAGGAACTTTAACTTTTCACACTTGGGAAGCACAATTCCATTCAATTTAATGTCTGACATTGGCTCGGGTGGATTAGGGAATGGGCAGCGCAGGTACTCTGTCTTCTTTTCGCTGTTTCAATACCCATTCCCCTCCAAAAAGTCCACCCATATATCAAGTGCTCGCTGCAGGGATGTATGATTTTCATTTGTGAAGGCCCCATTGTCAGCGAAAAATATCTGGTGTACTTTCGCGTCCGATAGTTTTTCCTCAAGCAGACAATCAAGGACTACAATCAAAGCAAAGGATAACAAGGAAGGTGTACACCGACTTTAATTGGGAACTCATCAGTGACTCCGAAAGGACACCTTACTCTGTCTTTGCCTCATTTTACACGTCAATGATGTGATAGAGGTAGTTTTGCAGCGTATTTAAAAATGCTTTGCCGTTTTTTTCCTTCTCCAAATTGTACCAGTTTTTTCTTCCAGAAATCTTTGCTTGCCTAGTTTTCTTCTTTGACAGGTCCAAAGCGGTATATTAATTTGCGCTAATTCAGAAAAATATCGCAAAAACGAACAAGAATGAAGCATCATTTTTGGAATGAAAACTTAATAAGGACTGCCACTACTAAAGGCAGGACTAACTCGATTCAGTAATACCATGTTTTTACCGCGCACTAATCAGCGCTTAATATAAATCTTTACTAAAACGTCTACAAATAACACGATTTGCCACACAAATTTAAATCCTCTCAGCAAGAGATTATAAATAAATCCACTCATAGATCTATTACATCCTTTTCGAACGCTTTTTTAACAGTTTGAGAATCGAAAAAGGACACTGAAACTGTCCACGTATGACAGATCTTTCATAATTACGATTTCTATTAGGATGTTTACAACTACAACGGAAATATTTTTTGGAAAATCCTGGAAAATCTCATCGCCTCTCTCTTTTGAAAGCCAAAATTATGGAATAAGGGAGCTCATGTCAAATTAATCCTATATTTATCTGGTGGAACCACTTTAGGATTTATTTTTAATCGTCTCCCGCTAATATTCGTATTATTGCCGGTGAAAAAATAGTATAAGACTACAAGTTTATTTTTTTTTTTTTTTTTTTCATTCCTACTGACTAAGGAATCTTCAGAATCACCCCTAAAAGTGGTAAAGTGTTGGTTATTGTGCTTATTTGATTTAGCACAACATTTTTAGAAATACCAGTTGGCTCAACTTATCTTTGACAGCATTTTGAAAATGAAATTGCTTCAAGAAATTTAAACAAACAACAGTTTTATGTGAAATTAAAAACTTGTAGAGGTACTCTCTTTGCAGCTTTGTTAGTAAAAAAAACTTCCTTTTTATGGACCTAAAATGGTCCCCATTGTTACAATGTTACTCAGCAAACACGGCGCCAAATTTTTACAGCCATTCGTCAATAATTTGTTTCATGAAATTTTTTTTCTAGTTCCTTTTTTTTTAATCTAATTTTACTATTTTCGTCGATGATAATTTTCCGATGTTATTGTTTACCTACCTTCGTTTGCCGCATTTGTTTTGCCAAAATGAACATTGAGTTGTTGTGAATAGATTATAATGACTTTGGACTTATTGGAAGACTAAAACCAAAACAAAATATTTGGCATCGTGACAAGAGTAGTATTTTCTTGCAATTGCAATTTTATTCATTGAATTATAACTCACGTTTAAAGTGTAATAGGAAATTCATTTATTATTATTAAATTATCAATAAAAAAAAGATTTAAAAATATTGATGATCTCGGAAACCAAAGTGTCGAAAACCAAACCAGGTACTCCTACTATCCTAAAGTGTCGAAAACCAAACCAGGTACTCCTTCTATGGCCTTTTTGGTTGGACATCCGGAAGTAAGCCCAATAACATCCGGATTCGGGATAACTACCGAACCGCCAACACGTTAATATTGATTTTGAAGTTAATCTGGTGTTCCATTAGCATTTAGTAATTCAAATAACATTTCAAGTAATGCTACATACACTTTAATCTTAAATAAAAAAAGGCCGTCAAGTATGAAGACATATGCGTAGCGGTCCGTTGATCTTTCGATTTTCGTTGTAGGTTAGGCTAACCTTTATTGTGCCAGTTTGTGTAAAATTCTTTTTGTTTATAATTATTTCTGAGAATATTTTACATTCTGCTGAATACTTTTTTTTAGTGGAGTCTAATGTTCTTATAGTGGGTGGTGTTTTAGTTTTGTCACTTAAGAAAGGGGTGGCATTAACTTTTTCTTTAACTTTTTTAATTTTTTTATTCAAAAGCGTAGTCCATCTACGTTCGTTATTTATTTCAAACTTTTCCCCCTTACCGTTTCGAAAATAGAGGAAGAGACTCATATTCTTTTGGCCTTTTTTTAAACATTTATAAAATTTAAAACCCATAAAACAAAAATTTCGCTTTTTTTACAATTTAATATTCCATTGGCCACTTTTTAAAAATTCTGCGGATGTGGATTTCTGAGAAAACGTGGTGTTTTTTATTTCAAGTTTAAGAACTTGAGGTTGGAATCGGCAATTTTAAAACTTTTCAAATGCAGTACACTTGCGCTTCATACTTCAGCCAAATTTAAATAAGATCGTCGTTACCGTTAACGGACTATCAACCTATAAGAAATAGTTTTTGAAATTTTTTTACGTATATGAGTTAAACCTTCAAAGTTTTTGAATATTCAAAGTTCACTATAGCTTTGCATAAAATCGATAAAATCTCAAAAGATGTCCTATGCCCGCTATTTATTTCAAAGTTATACTTTATACCATTTGGGAGACAGAGGGGGAGACATACCTTCATTTGACCTTTTTTATAATTTTTCAAGTTTCAAATCCATAAAACAACTATTTTGAATCTCTTTCAAGTTCAAGTATGGCTACCGGTTTTTGCGTAAACTGTGAAATAACTCATTTTTTTATTTCGTTTTCTAAATAGACTTCCAAAAATTTAGGTAAGAGATGGCAATTTGAATTTTTTAAGCCCAACTTGCTTTCCTTTTGTTCTCTTTGTTCTTTGACTATATCTGAACAAGATCGTTTTTATCGTTAGATACTGGAGGAAACTAAGAATCGTTTTTGAAAATGCTCTTCTGCTTTTGATTAAAATCTCAAGAGGTTTTAAAACTTTAAAATTCGCTATAATTTTCCTTAAAATGTTGGATAATTTCTGATACGCTGGATTTTTTTCATATGATTTGTCTAAACAAGACCGGAGATAAGAGGAAGAACACACTTTTTTTCATGAATTTTTGTGATTTTTTTCCCAAAAAGCCGTACAACGGCAGTATTTACTAAACATTTTTATGGAAAATATGACTCAAGCATTTGGTTATATTTGGTCACCAAAACTTTGTGGTGCTTTATACGTGTGTTCAATATTGTCTTTTTGCAGTAAGAGGTTCAAAAGTTATGGCCTCTAACACTTTAAAAAACTTCACCCATTTTTAAGTCTTTTTTTTTGAAACTTTTCAAATATTTATTATTTATTTTATTATTATTATTAGTTTTTCATTAAAGTTTGGTATCTACTTAACTTAAGTTCCGCTTTTCTTGTTCTTGACTGGATATCTTCTTAAAAAAGTAATGAAAAACTTTTAATCCATTTTCCCATGAAATCTTAAACTGTAACTAAACCGTTATTTCTGCTTCTAAAAAAGTCACCTCTTTGGTTTCTCTAACCATTTCCGGAGTTTAAAAGCACAATAAATTTCGTCTTTCTACGAATTACTGTTTAGAGGTTATAAAACGATTGGACGGACGGACGGACGTAGAATGTAGCTATACCATAAAGTTTCTTTTTCCATTTTTGGACGGACCGCTAAAAATTGGCTATTATGTCCATTAGGTGTGTTCCCGTACCTGTCCTAAACTACACAAAACGACCCAAACCTACGGAAAATAGCCAAATCCTGTTCCCGTACACGGTTTTTGTGTAGCTTTGGACAGGAGAGGGAGCAAAAATGAAAGTTTGAAATTTTCCCTCCCTACGAAATTTAGCCCAAGAAATTTCTTTGGGCAGAATTATGAAAAGTGTCAAAGCGGCGGCAATTGAGTTGGACAACAGCAGATGACATTTAGGTGGACACTTAGGTGTTAGCTATAACGACCCGTGAAATTTGTACTTTTGAACTACTTTAGCTGTATCTATACTTTGAGTGCTTTTTATAAGAAATTTCGAATTATAAAGAATGTTTTATCAACTTTAATGATTATTATGCTGCAGATAATAATCCAAATATTTCAAGTACTGCTTAATGTACTGCATGTTTTATCAATCGCTATCTTTTCCTTAACATTGGCTTTGACGTTTAAAATGTGGGCAGCTTTTGTGCCTGTTTTCATTTGGTTGATCCTAACCTGATGTGTCAGCATTACTAAGGTGAGGGGAAGCGCCAGTGTGGTGGCCTCCGTTCAACCTCCGTTTTATTTTGAGAATTAAAATTTGGGTTAGGTTAGGATCAACCAAATGAAAACAGGCACTTTGGTGCACAAAGCGTTTCCTTACTTTTGGTCAGATTTTCCTCTCACTGAGAGATTTTTACCCCCACTTTTTCAATTCAGGAAATCTGACCAAAATGGTACAGAAAATAAGGGAACACACCTATTATGTTAAAACAGCAGGTATAGGTCCGAACTTTTTAACTTTGTTAGGGGGTAGCTAGTCGGAAAGCTTTTGGATATCTTCATACTCGATAAGATTTTAGAGATACAAATACAACACATCTCTTAAGTATAAATCATCACTTTTCTGGTGTAAAATTTCACCTGGCTTGGATTGGAGAAGTGGAAAATGACTGACAACCACTGAGCCGGCGTGACACCTCACCTCGTTTGTTTTCCTTAAATAAGAATAACATTTTATGTGATTCTGAAAAAGATTTTTTCCTTATCGAACAAGTAATTTAAAAGGATGTATTTTTAACTTAGCCGTTGGCCTCCTTTAAACGAGAGGAGTTTGTTGACTTTCTTTCTCTTTTTAAACTTCCGATAACCGAAGAGTAATTTAGGAAGTGTGTTCATTATTAAATATGAATAGGGGAAAGGGAGGGGATTGGTTTCGCACTCAGAGAGAAAAGGGGAATATCCGAGTCGAACTTAATTTAGAAATCGAAAAGGACGGAGAAAAAACAATGCAAAGGCAACTCACAAAAAATCATTTTATTCTTCCTGCATTTCAAAACGGTTCGGTATTTCTTCGGTGTCTGTCTATCTGAATTTGCAGTATTCACATCTCATAGTTTTGAATGAAGGGTAACTGTTGGTTGGGAAGGAAAAGGGCAATTTTTCCGATTCTTCCAGGAAAATAGTGAAAAAAGCTCGCCTCACCCCCACAAGATCACTTTGAAATTGAACACTTTTCGTTATTGTATCTTTTCTTCGTTGTGTGTACTTTCGTATTCGTATCTTGTTTTGTTTTAATTTGCGGTAATCGCATCTGTATTTCGCGCTGCGCGTTGTTTTCGGTATTTCTTCTCGGTGTATGGTTCACCTTTACATTGCTCGTTCCTTCATCTTGTGTGCAACTCGGACGCTCGAAGGTCAATTTTAACGCGGAAGACTACAAAATCCGTGCAAATTGTGTATCCTTACTTATTCTTCTAACCTACCTACATAAACGTCTGGGAAAAAATCGAATCCTGTGCAATTTTAAGTGAAAAATCCATTCTTCTGGTTATCAGAAGCGTGTATCGAAATCGAAAAATTGACAGAAAAGAAAAATAGGTGAGTAAAAAATGTTTGCTTCTATGAAAAAGTTTAACTCTCTCATCTTTTATCTGGTGTGTCTATTTCTCTTCATCTCTTTTTAATCTATTCTTCAACTTTAATTCAACGTTCTTCCATTCATATTTTGTTCTTAGCGAAAGCTTTTCCCATGTTAAAAGGACTCTTTACGTTTCTTCTTTAAAGCTATTTATCCAAGTTAATAATTACCATCCATCATTTCCTTAGTTGTCATTGTCACGTCCTTTGCTTCTTCTACATTCGATTCATCAGATAAAATGTCTTGTCGCACCGCATGTGTTTGTGTCGCGTTGCGCTTACAATTACAATTACGAATTGTAAAGGTAATAGAATACGTCTCGTCATCTGTCTGCCTGACGCGTCACTCGATTTTGGCAAAGAACATCATCACGCCACCATAATTCGCGTTAATTTCTCTTCCTGTTTTTTATGTCATTCTGTTGTGTTCTTTCTTTTGGCTATAAAACAAGAACCATGATTATGATAGTATGTTGCAGGGGTAAAGGAAGCCGTTCCCCTTTTTTTCGATTTTGCCCTACCGGCAATTTTTATTCAGAATCAGCTGATATGTTAGTCAAAGGTACACTACCATCTGCCACCGCATAGGTATACATACATGAATCACGCATTCACACTTCTTTAAACTTGAAACAAAAGCCAGAGATGGCAATTAGGTATTTCGGGCACTGGCTTTTGCTAGTTTTTCTTCTTGTGCGGAGTTCTTTTCAACATTAAGCGGCAACGATAACGAATAATTTAGTTTTGCAGCATAAAGATGGAAACACAATAAATCTGTAGTTACATTTTTGGAGTTATGAGCTTTCACACTTTCCCCATTTTCTGGTCAAAATTTCCTAAATGTATTTGCTCTGTTAATACTATTCAACACTAGAGACTCTCTTTGACGATTGAAGGCAACCCCCCGTCGGAAAATAGAGGAATAAAATAGAGACCTGCGACAACGTCAGCATTTAGAAACTTCCCATTTTCGTCACCCGGTTTTGATTTACTTGTCAACTAGGTGAACAAGTAAGCAAAAACTGTGCAATAAAACTAGACGGGAAAAGCTTTTGTCAGTCAATAAACAGTCAAAATTTTCAAATTGACGTCGTTGCAGGCATTGAAGACAAGGAATAGCTCTTTTTCACATATACAGTGTGTGTGAGTGAAGCATTTTTTTTTTTTTGACATTAGTCGCCCGATGTCGGGAATGTATCGAATGTACCTATCCCAAATCGGGGTACAAATGTCACCTTAACTCGGGAATGTTAAACAAAAGTAGAGCCAGCTCCCAGAAACGTATGAACCTCGATCCGTCTCTCATGACATGCACGGCTCAACACATAAGTAGTCCGCACTCACACAACTAAAACTGATGCTTCATTTTTTCCCCAAAAACACCACTTCCTTGTCTCTTTATTCAATGGTTGCAGGTCTCTTCATATTCCTCTACTACGTACCAGATATCGCTTTTTGATATTTCCATTCGTCAATTGAAATGAGGGGTGGGGTGCCGTGGCGTAGTGGTTAGTGTGTGTGCTTACTACGCCGGAGGTCTGGGTTCGAATCCTGCCATCGTCACCTGAAAAAAAAAAGACTTGTTCTTTTTCACGGTCCCCACCTCCACGAGGGTTGGACAAGCCCTCCGAGAGTATCAATTGTTTTGAAAAACTTCTCAAAGTGCCGTTCGGATTCGGCAAAATATTGTAGGTCCCCTTGTATGTAAAGAAATTAACACACCCGCATACATTGTTGAGAAGTTGGCCCTGGTTCACCTCGAGCTGTTGCGCCACTCTATTTATTTATTTACAATTGAAATGAGACATTTTGATCAAAATCCCCTTTAACTCCCTCACTGAAATCCGAGATTTCGTTCAAAATCCGATAACGCCCTCTACACACCGAAGAGAAAGCTGTGTTATCGCGAAAACACGCAAAAACTTTAAAAACATGAGTTTTCCTTTGCTTTGAGAATTTTTAATAAAATTTGTAAAGAATGTAACTTTTGTCTTAACTTTGGATGTTAATATCTGCGAAACTGAATGTCCCATCAGAAATCAGCTTGCAGTTTTAAAGTCAGCGTAAAATGCTTGATATGGTCCTTCCTGTAACGGATCTTTTAAAGCTCCTTTAAAAATAAATACATATGAACAATAAATACAAATGAAAAACAAGTTTTCGAAAACTTTTCTCCCAAAACTTAGTTTTTGACTCAGCGTGAAGAGCATATAAAGGTGTTGGGGTACAATAGACCAACAGGTCGCAGTGCAAAACCCAACTTAATAATAATAATATAAAGGTGTTTATGAATTTAACCACTGACAAGATTTTGTTTGACTTCTAGTAGCACTTTTTTCTCTTAAAAAAGTTTCAAATAGCAAAATAAAAAAAAATTACGTTGACATTTCTAAGGAGCGAAAAAAAATTAGTATGCTTCCACCACCAATTATACGAGGATTAGGGGGAGGCGATTAAATATAAATCCTAAAGTGGCTCCACAGGACAAACATAGGATTAATTTGACACCAACATTCTGTTTCTGTCTTTTTGGCTCTCAAAAGTGACGAGGTCATTTCCCAGGAGCGAAAAACGATTTTCGCTGTAAAAATCACAATTGAAAACGCACTTGTGACAGATCTGTCGTACAGGGACAGTTTCAGTTTCCTTTTTTGATTCTCAAACTGATACAAAAGTGCAGAAAATAGTTTTGTGATTGTGAATAGGGTGAATGGGATTTATGAGAGGATTTATTTTTAATCTCTTGCTGACGAAGCAGAATTTATTTTAAATCACGTGATGACGACATCAATTATTGCGTAAGCGTAGGGTGGATAAAGTGGCGAGAAAACCATCTTCTGTGACGGAAAAATGCCCGGAAAGGAAGGCTCTTCACCGCAGTTGTGCATCCGGCCCTAACATATGGCTCGCAATGTTTGACAGCGTATAAGAAATATGAGAGCATATTAACGGCAGCTGAGATGAAGATGCTCCGCACGACAGCAGAAGTAACAAAGCGAGATAGAATAAGGAGTACGATGATCCGAGGAAGCCTCCTCCATGTAAAAGAACCTTTTTCGAGGAAAATGGGGCAAGACCGGCTCAGTGTTGGTTTTGCCATGTTCAGGGGAGAGATCCTACGAACCCAGTCAAAAAGGCAATGTCAATCACTATTCCAGCAAAATTTTGAAAGAAAGGAAGGCCTAAACATGCATGGATCACAAAAATGCAACGACAACAGCATTAATTTTTTCAATACTTTTCTCCTTGAAGAAGTTCAGAAGCTTCAAAGAAACGTAGGGACAAGGATGAAATAGTGTTTTTTCATTATTATCTCCATAAGACAACGACCATCAAGCCCTAGTAAAGTGGTTTTCCATAAAATTGTCAAACAGGAATATGTTCTGTTTATTCTATTCCCTATCAGGAAAAAATAAAGAAACTCACCCCCTGTGTCTTCATCCGTAATATAACCGCGATAAGTAATAAACGTTTTAAAATAAATCCCAAAGTGTCTCCATCGGATAAACATTGTTTGATTTGACTCGAGCACTCTTTTATGTCTTTTTGGCTTTGGCTCTAAAAAAAGAGAGAGTGGCGAAGACATTTTACAGGATACGAAATGTAGGAAGGTTCTTCCAAGAATATAATCCCAATAGAAAACGAATTTGTGACAGATTTGTTATACATGGACAGTTTCAGTTTCCCTTTTCAAGTATCAGACTGTATTAAAGGTATGGAATAGGGTTAAGTGTGGCATAAAGAGGTGTGCGAAAAGGGTAAATGAGATTTATAAGGGGATTAAAATTTGTATAGAAAATCTTAAGATTTAAGGGAGCTTAATTGAGGATTTATATTAATCGCGGGTTATTGTCCGGGTTAGTTTTTATTCTTATATACAAACCACAACTATTTTTTTATAAATGGCGCCCCTAAAAACAAACTTTTTTTTAAAACATTGTCCATAAAATTTTCGGGTCGCTTATTCAGGTGATTCTTCTGGATTGTGGCTGCGTATCCGAACAGCTAAACACGTTTTTCTTGATTTTGAAGTTTGTCTGGCATGACATTTATCCAACTTGACACATGCGTCGTATGATTGTGTGCGTGTTTCTGGTTTCGATTTTGGGTTCTCAGCCAGAAGCAAATTTCTCTTCTTTTCAGGTGAAGAACTGTCGAACGAGTGACAAGAAAACAGTTTCAGTTCAGAAGAGTCCAGAACGGTCCAAGACGCTTCCGGACGACAAACCGAGAAGGCTATTAGTTGAAAGATTTTCCACCCCGTATCGTGATGACTTAACGTACTAGACATGATCGTCTTCTTAAAAACAGGAGTCATCCGCTGTCCTATTGAGATATGACAGTGGATGACCCCTGTAAGTTTGACTTCCCGAGCTCTCACAAACTGATGATTTTTGACGCGAATGAGCTTCTAACTTCTTCTGACGTTTCAAGATGCATTTCACTGATCTTCCTGTAGGGCTCTAGGAAATAAGGGAATAAGGTCTTATACCCATTCAAAAATAAGAAAGACCTTATAAAAGAACGCTATAAAACAAATTTTAAATTTTTAAATTGGGGTCTGATTTCATTGTTTTGGGGCCTTTTTTCAGTTTTGTAATCAATTCTCATCTTTACGCCTTTGCACCTACGAACGAAAAATTCTCCATTGCTCTGTTCAATATGAATGGGGGCGTCAGGGATCCGCCCAGCTATCCCTGACTTGGCGCACTGTTCCTTTTGCGAGATGGGAAAAGTAAAATTGGGAGTGCCATTAACAAGGTTCTATTCACCTTGTCTAAGGAATAAGGTACAAACCCAGCTGTTCATTTTATGACAACTCACATACTGTCAATGGATACTGTCAAAGCAAACAAGATGACGTACCAAGTTGACCAGTCTTTAAGGTGTTGCGCAATAGAAAACTGATTTTGAATTTCCTCCGATGAACGTCACAACAATCATGAATACGCGAAGTGTCATCATAATGCATAGCGAGATAAATAGATGGCGCAGAAAGTTTGTGTGGAAAACAACTTTCGCCTAGCTAGTTCCAAACTAGCGAAGCAGCTTTGATTTGCGGCCTCATTTTCATGCTTCCTTCTCGTGAGAGATTTCAATAAAAACAAAATGCAAAATGCATTTCGTCTTATCTGTGTTTGTTTGAAATTGCGCGCTTTTAATTCTCACGTCTTGAGTCACGTGTCACGATTTACCAGAGGGCATCGTTGTAGGGAATGAGTGCATTCACAGAAAAGCACATTCAAGACCCGCGGAATATTACTTCATTGCAACCAATGCAGATTAATTTCATTGCACTTGATTTTGTTAGTTCCCCAGAGTCAGTGAGTTCATTCGGGCAATGACTGAATGATGCAATGGAAATGTAACAGGCGATACTCGCTATCTGTGCCGATGGTGTGCCGATTATGTCATCACAACACTATGACTACTTCCAAGCGCAATACAGTATTATCTGTCTCAAGTGTCAAGCTGAAGGTTGTTGTAAGCTTCCGAGAGAAAAAGATCGATGAACGACAAATTGTCTACGTGTTTGGTCGGTGGGGCGACACGCGGACACTTTTGGGATTAGAAAAATGCTTTTCCTATGTACAGGTAGTGGCAGAAGGGTTACACAGAGCTGTTATTCATTTAGAAGAGTGTAGACAATTGTCAACGTCAAATGCAATTTTGACATGTTGTAATGAACAGTAGCCGAGGTTCAGGGTCATTTAATAATTAGTAGAATGTGAGGTTACCGAATAGACAGACAAAAAGGCTTTTATTTCAGAGCCCTTTAAAGTTCCTATCGTATACTACTTACATCGTTGACCTAATTAAAGATCGACGTGATACAATGAATTTGCATCGTTTCCATCGCCAATTTTTTTTTTACCTCGAGGCACTTCATCGGTCTTATAATGTTCGGCTTCCATGAGAGATAAAAATAATTTGCCTAAACAACACCATAAAATCTGGAAAACATTTTCCTCTATCAACTTTTTGTTTAGAAAACACTTTTTGATTGCAATGTTTTGATCTCATGTGATGCTGTTAAATTTAAAAAAAAAATCTAATAAACACAATCTGAAAGCGCTAACAACCCCCTGAACTTGAAAATTGTACGTCATTTTTATATGGATGACGCATGCCATAGTTGCGTTCTCTTTTCGGACGTAATTACTAAAATCAGGCTTAAAAATAAAACAAATTTTAGCAAAAGCAAAAATTGATAAAGTTAAAAGTATCTGCGCAATTAGATGTCGCAAATGGTTCTCATTATATGATTCCACTAACAATGTCACATTTATGTTCCAGTCGCTTCATTGCAGATCGATCCGTTTTGTGAATGCAACCGACTTAAGCTAATATTGTCGATCTTTAGTGTCGATTGCTTGTTGTAAATGTCAATCGCTTGTTAGGAGGAGTCTTCAAATGCTATAGTGTTTGCGATTGATAAACAAATTAGTTGGAAAACGATTAGGTATGCAAACAGTAGTTAGCGTTAAGATCAAACGGTTGACAGCTTTTGTAGGAGTGTGTCTTTGCAATTACAAGTTGACAATAGGTTGTTTCAAGACTGCTCGTGGGAAGCATGTAAATGAGTACAAAGATCATTTTGTTCTATTTGGAAACCTTAAATGTTTCGTCAGAGTTTCTTTAAGGTATTTTTTGAAGACAAAATGCATGAAATCGAGTATTCCGCTTAGATATCGGATATTTTATAGTTTTTTTTTCGGTAGAACTACCAGCTATCAGCTGACAGAAATCATCTTAATGCTCTTGACACCAAAGAGACAGCAATCTGTGCTAATGCCTGACGGGGCATTTGACAATGCGTCACACGAAGCCATCAGGCGAGCCCTAGATAGGAAGGGAGTGAATTGCACAGTTTCCAGATGAATGCATGAGCTTTCGTCCGCGGTGTATTCGTTTTCCAGACGAATACACCGCAGGAAATCATCAAGGTCAGCACAACAAGAGGGTGCCCACAAGGAGGAGTATTGCCAACACTAATGTTGAGCCTAGTTGTGGATGAACTACTTGACACATTAACCAACCTAGTCAACTGTCAGGCATAAGCTGGTGATGTAGTATTAATTGCCAGGGGAAAGTTTGAAGGAACGTTCTTTGAAATTATTCCAGGAGTACTCAAGACAGTCCGAGAATGGTGCAACACAGCCCAAAATGGTGATCACTTACGAAGCATTAGCATGGGTAAAACGAACAAGTCCGAGCACAACGAGAGAAACACTTAACAGAGTGCAAAGACTGGCCTGCCTCTGCATAACAGGGGCTATGCTAACGTGTTCGATAGCAGCCGTTTACGTGCTATTGGAACTAACACCACCGCACATCGTGGTTGAGGAAACGGCTACGAAAACGATTCTTAGGATGGCTGAAAAGGGGATTGCGAGAGAGAGGTGCATTGGGTCGAATGAATTTTACGTACTTCTTCATAAACTCGCCCTTCTGGCTATCCCTTTAAGGATGATAGTTTGAGGAAGCTTAGCTTCTAAAAGAACTTCATCGTGAAGTTCAGCTTTAAAAAGAGCTGGAGACTGAGCAACAGCACCATCAAATAGTATGTAGCTGAGTCCAAAGCTGATAATGGAACTAAAGCAGGAGCCTTGGGCCAAAGACAAAATGCTTAGAATCCATGGGCAAATATACCAGCATCTTCCAGGCGGAAATATACGCTATAGACGACAGATGTGTTCAATTCAGTCTTGACAGAAATTACAGGAATTGCGACATAGCAAAAATGTCAGAAAGCCATTAAGGTGCTGAATGCCCACATAGCCAGGCCTAAATTTGTGTGGGATAGCCTACACAAGCTCAACGATCTGGGCCACTTTAATAAAGTGACCCTGTATTGGGTACCTATGGCCATGTTGGAATAGAGGGAAATGAAGCAGTGGACTCCTTGGCAAAACGAGGAGCGGCAGAACCCTTCTGCGGGTTAAGGGAACTTCTAGGGAACTACAACCAGAGAAGATTCAAAGCATGCATCGGCCTTTGTAAAAATGACCTGCGCATTCTTACAGGTTTTCTATCGGGGCATTGCAAACTCAGGGAATACTGGTGTAACAAGAGAAGAAAATGTCTTGGCAAATAGGTACCTGATACCAGACAGAGAGTTATGGCGTATTCTTTTCAACACCGAATCGTGAAACTGGTGTGGAATACAGAAAAAAAATTGTCCTTTTCACGTACACCTGAACAGAATCGTCCTCATGTAAATGTTCTTTCGAGCTCTGAATGAACCCGAAATTTCGCCACCGTAGTATTTGACGGTGGAGGCTTGGCGTAGCTTTGGTTGTGTGTGTGAAGTGACGTTTCGTCTGATTTTTCATTTGTGATTTTTTACAACGCGACTGATATTTTATGTAATCACTAAAATAAAAATTAATATCTCAAACTCAAAGCTATCAAAATTAATTTTTAGTAAAAAGTGCAAAAAACCGACGGGAACAAAATTACTCTGCGAAATGAAAATAAAGTAAACAAAATGAAGGGTGCGTTTTTTATTCATTCCGTAGAAGGAATGGAAAATGTGGAATACTAAGTTGGAATATTCCGAACGTTCGGGAGGTAATATGAATAGAATGCATTCCGAATATTCTGAACGAATAAAAAAACGCAAAACGGAATGACACTAAACTCGATGTGTAAACCGGTGTAGTATTTGCCGTTCTGTACACAATGAACCCGAGTGTACACCACGCTGGAATTTTCGCGAACACCGAGTATTATTTGACAGCTCGGTGTGGCAGTTCGGCGAAAGTCGCGAACACCGAGTATTATTTGACAGCTCGGTGTGGCAGTTTGGTGTTCAAAAGAATACGCCATTAGTTATCCACCTTGGACCCACTTCTCATTCTCATTTTTTTTTATACAATATTGCACAATTCGAACAATATCACTTAAACTCTATTAGAGGCCCCATCGAAACTACTTTAACAATAAACTTATTGTCTTCTATAAAATTGGAAACTGAATAATGGTTTTTTCCCTTGAAAATAATTAAATCTAAAATCTACAATACTCCGAAGACGGTTTCCTCATTCAGCTTTTCAACTGAATTTGTAATAAACGAAAATCTAACCTAATCTGCCTGACTACTGCTTTGTTCGCATTAAATGAAAAAGATCCATTGTTGCATGCGATGTGCGGCACGTGGTGCTGTATGTTGGTATTGTTGTCACAATCAATATCTTGCAAAAAAGCCAAGTTGCTTATGATCAATAAGTGATGTTTAAAGCATGATGTTTTAAACAGGTTTTTGTATTTGCCTTTGGAGAGGGTTCACATGCGACGAACTATAACATTGGGCCGATTCCTTTGGCAACACGGTTGAACGACTACTTAAGACATTCTTTCTTAGCTTACTAATTTTCCCGGTGGTGTCAAGAGAAGAGCTCTTTTCATCATCAATGTGATCAGCTCCTCGACTCACATGAAAACATTAAAAACCGGTGCGATTGGTACGCCCGGGGCGGCGTGATCAGGGGATAATTTTCCGAAGTGGTCAGCTTGCAGGCTGCTGGTTAGTCTGAAAGATGGGACCAGATTTGGTCGGACGACGGTGTCCGGATACTGTTCTTTTTCGGTTGGAAATTAGACTTTCCCTTCACTGTGTGTACCTGCACTTTGAACCACTGTTAAGCGCGTGGCGATCCCGATTACCACCCTGAAGTTGGCATGACCATTTTAACGTATCGTTATTTTCTCAAGTCGGTAATTTGCCGTAAATTATCCGTGAAATCAAGAAATTTGCCGCGACATTTAAAAAAAATCCACATACATAACGTGAACCTCAAGAAACCTTACGAGCTGTACAGTACTTTATTTAAGCGAAAAACTGATATGGAGTGAATAAATACTGTAACAAGTCGTTATAAAATAGCGATTTCCGCGATTTCAACAACCACCAAGCAACCACCTTAATTATAACAGGGGAATTCCCTTTGTTTTATTATTATTCCACAAAATGAGTTCATATTTTTACTTCGGGTAAAATCACGCAGCTAAATTCTGAAATACCGATTTGTAATTTCGAAATTTACAAAAAAAAAGATTTAAAAATTCAAGTAAAATACAAATAGTCTAAACCTGAAAACTTGACTTATCTTAATTATCCGTGACTTAAATTACTTACCTCGTGCTTAGATAAGGGATCTTTAGACTTTTTTACTAGTGTGGAGTAAGTTAACAGTGTTTTGCTTAAATACTTTAAGCAGCAATAAAAGGACGACTTAAATCATTTTTTTCCGCGAGATCTACTTTTGGGCCGACAAACAAAATAATTCGCGCTCCTCCTCGATTTTCGTGCGTAAACATTTTGGAATACTTTTAGGATGTATTTTTTTAAAGCTAATAATTTTTGCGATTAGTACCAAACAAAATCATAAATACTCTTTTATTTTTGGCAATATTTTTGCTGACTCTATACGAACTGCGTCACCTAGTTTAATACGCAACACATTACTGTAGGAATGTCTTAAACGCTGCAATCTTTAATCTAAGCGCGTGGCACTGCTGGAATCCAGATCATTTTTGGATTTTTGTTCTTTCTGGTTTTAGATTAAAATAATTAGATTAGCCTCTAGTTTGACTTTACCCCCTAAAAGTTCAATTTTTGTTCGTTCGCAAACTTTAGCCTTCGGTTTATTAAAAATAAAATATAATTCTGCCAAAAACATTCGCAGATTAGATTGTAGACTTGCATGTATAATTTTGTTGACATTTACAAAAAAAAAAAATTCCGATCAATTAACAAGTTCTGATAAGCTAGTTAAGTTCTTATTTGTAAAAAAAACCCATAACTTTATTATGAAGCAATAAATTTGTAAGTTTTTTTTTTTAATGAAAAGGATTAAGGGGCTATGACTACCTTTAAAATGCGAAGCACATCGCAAAGGAAAAGAATGAAATTAGAAATACATTTTCTAGAGATTGAAGATGGATAGATGGGGGCATTGCAGCATGGGTTGATCCTGGGTTAGTGGGTGTCAATATACGAACTTAAAATAGGTTGTTTTAAATAGGACGAATGTATTAAGACTATATGGGTTGAAAACTATTAGGGGATCGTATTATATCATAAGCCTCTTGTACGCAGCAACTCTAGAGCTGTGCACGTTCCAATTAACCTAACCCATATAACTATGTCCTTTCTCGTTACCTATTCGCTATAAAAGTCGGCTAAGCACCAAGTTCTTATAAACAAAAAAGAAGGTCAACCCAATCACCATGATTTGAAAATAATTAATTATTGACGTTGGTATGCTCGATTCTGTATTTGATCGCACTCTGATCGAATTAAGGGACACGTTACGCTGCAAGATTCAGCTTCGGCTTCTTATTCTGATCAGGGCTTGACCACTAAAATTCTGTTCTGAGTCCTACAGAGAAGCACCCTACAAGCCCGACTGAGAGAAAATGTGCAATCTTCCGTGTACTGACAATTTTTGTCGCACAGACTGAAAACTCTAGTCCTTTCCTATGCTGTTGTGCCATTTTTAAAATTTATGTAATTTATTGGCACTTCCATAAGTCATAAAATCTGTTGTTCTATAGAAAAGAAATAAATTATTTAATATATTCTAACAAACTACCACCAATTGCTAAGTTTTTCACACTCTGATCACCCCTTTACGCATCATCGCAATCTTTTTGTCTCACATAGTCTATTTTTATATTCACTTTTTAAGAGCTACCGTTTTACGGCGAGGCAAATACGATCGAGTTACAAACAGTTTGACTAACTAAAATTACAAAACGATAGTAGAACGTAATTAAATACTCTTCATATGACACGCAAATATAAAAAAGCCACTGTTCTTAAGTTTAAAAAACAGTCTTCATGCAAAAGACTTGCAAGGTGGCTTTTTAAAAACCTCGGCAACTATTTAAAAGCACCGTTTCTGACGATATCCAATCGAATGTTTTAATTGAAATCCAATTGAACTTCACAATGTACTTTTTGTTTTTGAATTAGTTGTTGTCTCATTTATCTATCAACGAATAAATATGCTCGTTTTCACATTGCCTACATTCGATGACTTAAAAGTTGAATGTAACTTCCCTATGGTGTCCGTTGAGTTGACTTTTCGAAAATCTAATTTATGTTAAAATTTGTGGATCATTTACTGCAATTGCAGTTGGAGCTTTGACTTCTATGTCGTTGGAAATGCACATATTGATGGGATTTGGTTAACAAATGGTTGTTGTTTGGCCACGAATAGGTGGTTTTCGTTCTTTGAATCGAAATTAGATTTTATTTTGTATTCTTAAATTATTTTATTGCTTATTTTAACCCTACTTATGCCGAGTATAATGTATTTGTTCTATTTGCTTTGTTTACGAGCTATCGACCGGCGGATAGTGTGTCTCTTGGAAATTGCAGTATCAAGCGTGCTCACAAATGACAGTTAGGTTGTCCTGGTCATCTCGAACCTGCGGGATCGGATTTGTTGAAAATCCTCTTGATTGGACCTTTCATTAGTTTTGCCATTCAATGCTCTGTCATGATTTGACGTCCCTAACGTCATGGACGATGATGTCGTCCATAGACGCCACTTTTTCATGCATCTAGTCAGTAGATACAGGAAAAGTTACACAATTCTTTTTCACACAGCATGTTTTTTCCAAAGCAAGATGAACATGACAGCAACTAAATCCTATCTTAGATTTAACTGCACTGAACTATATAAATCCATAAATATATCTAAATTCATAATAACCTTTATTAAAATAGACTTGAATGAAGGAAGACGTTATTATTACGAGACCACTTAAAAGATTCAAGTGTAAAACCCAACTTGACAATGAATTATGGTGATTTGTGACCAAATTGTGACCAAATTCCAATTATTATTGTTTCCCTGAATTCCTAAAATTTCTAAAGAATGTTGACCGAATTGCCGGCCGTAAAGTTCGTTATCGGCTCCCAAGGTTGGTTGACACAGAATGACACTGGACCATTAAATTGTTCCAAGCTCGTTCAAGTTGAAGTGCTGGAGTTGAAGTTGTTGCAGGGCAAAAGGTGTTTTTATAATTATTCACTTCACGATTAGAGTGCTCTTATGTTAAATTTTTTCACTTTGAATACGCTTGCGCACTTCAAACTTTATTTCTATGATTTTAGTCCAAAATGCACTCACGTGCATGGTCCTCCATAGACGAATTACATCTCATTTGATAATCCAAGTGCCAAGGCTTTTTCTAAAGACTCGCCCCACTGTCACAGTGCAGGGTTATCATTCCGTCGTTAGGCTCATTATATTTTTCTAAATAAAATCATTCCTTAACTCCAACAGAGTAAACAACTTAAGTTTTATTTTGTGCGTTTTAGCAAAAAATCGTGCTTCTTAATAGTATTAAAAAAATTATAAAAATTCCTTTAAAATATTATAGAAAAGTGCTACTGCAATTCCATGTTCTAATTGAGGCAATTATTTTGAAATACCCATGACATAACTTTCTGATTATCCAATTATTATCTGTTTTGCTCCTTGATAAGTTACCTAGGCTAAAGGGTTTAAACGACGATTTTTTAGCTCTTGAGAAAGGCTTCTAATTTCTCTCGTATAAATTTGATGAAATGGGCCACCATGTAGATAAGCTCAGTTGACGTCTAGGATTTTAGGTAGGTACATACTTTTATATCTTACAGGTTGTCTATACACATGATAACGCTAAGGACCCACTATTAGTCCTTTTGTAAAGGAAGGAGAAGAAGATCCTGCTTTTAAGAGTTTTTTTCAATTACATTGGAAAATTCACGATTTTTTCTCTATCAATGGTTTACACACGATCTATGAAAGCAGCGCTCACGCTCATATGAGCAACTTTTCTAAAACTCTCAAGGTAAGTTACTATACACAAACACAGACGAAATATTTTACTCTTTGCTCTCTTAAATATCTTCGAAGTGAAAGACATTGACGGCGTTCAAACATACAGCTGCCTGTCTTAAAAAAGTCATTTATAACAACACGCAACTAAAAAATCTGTGGTAAAACACATTAGAATTGCTTCATAGTGGTTTCGTGACGGTTGCGCATGTGCGCGCACTCCCATACAAACACATAAGACTCAAAAAGGCAATCAAATTGTTGCGTGACTAAAAGTCATATGTGTGTTAAGCCATAAGACTTTTTGCACTTTTTTTAAGTATGTAAAAGCAGCGCTCTTATGAGAAACTTTTCTAACTTTTCAATGTTAAAACGACACACAAACCCAGATGAAATATTTTACAGTTTCCTCTCTAAAATGTTACCGATTTGGATGGAAATTGAAGAGTTTCATGGCAGAGCCGGCGCTCAAACATAGAGCTGCCTCGTGTTAAGAATGTGTTGAAAATGCCGTTTATGACAAAAAGCAACTAAAAAATCTGTGGTAAAACACGAGTTGCGTCAAACTGGTTTCGTGTGGGTTGCGCATGTGCGCGATACCCATACAAGTCCATAGTACTCAAAAAACAATAGGCAATCAAACCGTTGCGTGACTAAAAGCGTAATTTGTGATAGATTAGCCTTAAAAGAGACAAGGGAGCATCTATATAAATAGTTGGTGAAAGTGGGAGAAGTAGGTATGTTGTTTTGCACCAAGAGTGTCATTAGAATCGGCATGGTGGTTGGGGCTCATACGGCTCTATGGGCTGCCCCAGATTCTTCAAATGAGAGTTGAAAAATCTGGGTCTAAAAACATTAAAAACTTTGTTTCTTTGTTTCTAATTTTAGGCGTCAATTTTTTATTCAGATGTAGGTGGCGCTCATTTTACAAAATACCTAAGTACAAAAGGCACCAACCAGCTGGCGGAGGAGCAACATGAGTTGTTTGCTGCATAAAACTTGCAACGCGCAGCGTTTTGTTTGTGGCCAAGTGTTTAGATAAGCGCATCCAATTGATAACAAGGTCACATGAAAATGACATTTTCTATGCACAAAAAGCTCAAAAGAAGAACATAACCTTTTTGAAATCGCCTCAAATGTCAAATCTCTATTATCATCGTGGTGGCATTTGACCTTTCGCGATCGCTGATCGCCGGAGCCACCCTAAGATCCCATGAGAACAACGTGATACATCGAACTTATCACATCAAACTCGACCTCTTTGCGACCCACAGAAAAACGATCGTGCGCCTATCGCATCGCCTCGCCAGATGCTAAAAAGCTCGATCTTACGACTTTTTGATAATGAAAAAGCGTGTTAACGGCACACGATGCTTATCACAGTCGCTCTTCCCCTCAAGGACAGAAAATTGCCCTTTCTTTCATAGAATTTTAATAAATTTTCCATCAAATTTGCAAAATTGCTCCAACGAACAACATTTGAAAATAATTTAGTCGCTTACGAAATCTGACTGACGACGACTCTCTTAAAAAGCTCTGACATTTCACATTCTCTTTGTACATATACCGTTCAGGAGAAAAGCACAAACACAACAAAAAACGAAAACACCAGCAAATCTTTTCTATGAAAGCTTTCTTCGTCTTTCACTTCCCCTGCTTCTCTTCGATTGCTTCTGCGGAAATGGGTACTCTTTTCAGCAAATTTTTAATAGAGAATAATTAGATATTCCCCTCGATTTGTTAGATCAGTTTGAATTTAAACCGCGAACAGTTCACTTGTTTGGGGTGACTGCCGAGAGGTAGACAAGCGAGAAAAAAAAACGCATCCTTTTCCCATGGAATTACTTATACACACAAAGAATTGAAAAGTTCAAGTGAAAAGAAAATTTAATAAAATTTCAAAAAGTTTTATTGCAACACAAACAAACGGTATAAGGAATTTCACCGGCAGGAGAAGCATTTCCAGAACACAGGGTTGGTATATTTTTTTTTTCCTTCTATTTTTTAACGTCCCCTTGAATAACTTTTTTTTCCTGTGATAACTGTGAACAAAAAATGGTCTTCGTGAAACTTTACTGTTCGGAAAGTGTAAGAACAAAGCTAATCATGCGATTGCAAACTGAGTGATGACGTAGCTTAGCATAGAATAAAACAAGTAAAAATGCAAAAAAAAAAGTGATGACGAAATCTGTGTGCGAAATGCGAATAGATAAATTGGATTCGGTCAACTTTTCGGTATCCTTCTCCGCCGAATCGAAAAGAACAATCAAAGCCGCTAAAAAATGTGTTTTTTTGTTTGTTAGTCAGGTTATGCAACATACGTGCAAAAAAAGTCTAATGTTTGTCGTTTTTACATTTTGGGGAATAAATTTCCATTTTGGAGGATTTTTTTTTTGTTTCAAGGTTAAGGTCGAACAGTGTAGGGGGTTTGTAGCTCGAGCAGGAGGATGACTGGGTTGGGAAGAAGGTTAGCTACTGGCTACGTGATGCTTGACAGACAGTAACATTGAGGTATGTACCTGCTGAACTGAATAGAAAAAGGGCGGACACATGGCGTTCGAAATCGAGCGTTTGGTCTTCTTTCAATCAGTTTGTGGCAGGTGGCAATTTTTTTTTCGATTCCTTTCTGTGAATAGGCTTAAGCACGTACGTAAATAATAATTCCTACTCAAAAATATATAAGTTATATATATATCTATGGTCTTCCAAGAACTCCCCATAATGACGTGTTTTTTTTCCATAAGGCAGTGTGAAAATAAAACATCGTGATTAGTTTGCAATAAAGAAGTTTTGCTGTAAGCAGGTAGCTGAGTATTTGTAATACATACTTGGAACATGTTTCTAATATTTTTTGGTTGATTACATAACATGAATAATATGGATTGAGGTGTCTGACCTTAGACTTCTGACACGGGCACACAATTTATTGTGTTGTCGACTTAAGATAATTCTGCCGATGGGTAATAGCAGTTGCAATTGCACAATGACACATAAGTTGAGTAATAGGAAATCATTAAAATGCAACTTTACTGCATTGCAGCAGCTTGAGTCAAAAGGCAAGTTATATTCCTTTGAAAAAACAAAGATTCCCACTCAGTTATTTAAAACGCCGGTTATGATTTGACAGGATGTCACTTTGGCTGGTGTTGGGTTGGTTAAAATCACAATTCCTCTTCCATAATGCTATGCCGAATTCCTATTTACACCGAACTGTCAAACAACTTTTTTTCGCGTTTTTCTTTGACGCTTGACAGAAACGCTCTCAATCTCTAGAACTGCTTATTTGAAAAATAGAGACCAATTGCACCCACGCACTAGCAATGGCAAATAATAAACCCGCACATACCTAACATCTAATCAAATTAAATAGGTAGACTCTATTTGATGAAATTTGACAGCATTTGTCAGAAGAAAATGAGGTAGAGTCGCCTAATTTGAACGCTCCCAGTAATCGAACACTTTGAAAAAATTCGTTTAAACTGTGTTTTATGTGATGATTGAAGCTAAAGCCGCGGTGTCACAAGGAACAGGAACAGAAACAAAATTTCATACATTAGCAACGCAAAAAGCATTCAGCGAATTTAGGTTTCAGTTGCTAATGTATGGGATTCTGTTTCTGTTCCTGTTTTACGTTGCTTGTGACAACGCGGCTTAACACAGATTTTTAAACGTTTCTATGTTTTTGCGTAAACTCGCATAACCTTTATCAAAAACATGATTTTTCTCATATACCTATTTTAAAAAAAATCTGTTTTTGTAACCCCCTAGTTTTTGGTAGTTTTGGCTTAAAACCACTATGAACGTCACGAGTATCATGTTTTCGTTAATAAATACAAATTAAAACTTTTGTAAATTGCAAAAAATGTCACTTTTGCCTCAATTTTGGATACAAATATCTACGAAACCGAAGGCTCTATCTGAAAATTGCTTGCACTTTTGAGACGAAGGCACAATTCTTGATACGTTCCCTTCTTTCAAGGATCTTTAAAAGCCCTTTTGAATATAAATACGGGCTTAAATTATGACAATTGATGTACATACTACTACCTACTGCCAAACAAAAACGAAACCTTCCCTTTCAGAAGTGTGAACAGCTAAGCGGTTTTGTGTAAACTTTTTGCCAAAAACGCAGTTTATGATTCAATGCGAATGGCGTATAAGTTTTTATCCTAAAATTAACAAATTTTATGACATTTTTACAGCTCGAACATAGGAAACCAAGTTCTTACGAGTTTCCTTTTCGAAATAATTTTTTTTTACTCTCAGGCACTAAATATTGTAGGAAGTTGGATAGTTGTTACGGTTTCTCTGTCAACGGAGATAACAAAATCTTTAGGGCCAGTGTTCGAACACCTTTTTTTGTGTTCGGATCAAGGAAACTATTGGCCTATTCTTTTGAACACCGAACTGTAAAATAATACTCGGTGTTCGCGACAATTCCAGCGTGGTGCACACTCGGTTTCATTGTGAACGACAAACACTGCACCGGTGCAGTCATCACTTTAAGGGTCAAATCGCTTTGACTTTATTTTGTTCACATTTTTTTTTATTTCGTAGCGTGATTTTGTTAGCGCTCGGTTTTTCGTAGATACGTTTTACTTAAAATGAATTTGATAGCTTTGAGGTTGTGATATTAAGTAAATTTTTATTTCATTTTCGATTTCATACAATTTCAGTCGCGCTGTAAAAATTAACGCCTGAAAATTGAGTCGAAACGTCACTTCAGAAACACAATCAAAGCTGTGCCTCCACACCCAGCCTCCACCGTCAGATTCGACGGTAGCGAAAATTCGAGTTCGGTGTCGTCACCGAACTAATTCGGAATTGACACTGAACTAATTCGGAGTTGACACTGAACTAATTCGGAGTTCAAAAGAAGATTCAGGTAAATTAAGGACGTGAACGTTAAGGTACATGAACATTTAGGCACGATTCCGTTCAGGTGTACAAGAAAAGAACAATTTTTTTCTGTATTCCACACCAATTTCATGATTAGGTGTTGAGAAGAATACGCCATTAGTTTCATCAATTTTTTTTTTCGCGTTCCAGAATTTGATGTTTGTGAATAATCTATGACTAGGTATTTGCGGTGCGATCAAAAAGTTGCCGATTTAAAACCTACTTTGTGAGATACAAGACTGGTGACGCGCTGACCAAAGCTCTACAAAAAATCATTTAAAAAAAACTTTAAACTGAAACGTTTTTGTGTGCGATGGCCCATTTTACATTGTAGGGAATTGTTATGATTCTCTTATAAGCATTAGTGTGAATATCGACAAATTGTCATCAAATTGATCACAACTAAAATCTAGATAATCCACTAGATTCACAATTTATGTTGCTAAACAAGTTAATTTTTTGAATAATTTCAAAACAAATTTTACATAAGAAGGTTTTCACTTACTCCATGTCCATTGTCTTTTAAGTGAAGCTTTATTCAAATGAGAATCTAAAAGAAACAATGTAGGAATGTCCGAAACGATAAGGGACATGTCTGCTTAAACATTTGAACACATGTAAATTGTTTACTTGTGTACAGATGCCTGTGCAAACATTCAAAGTTTCAGGAATTTTTTCTTCCAAACTGACCCCAGAGAGCAATCAACTTAAACAATCATAAATTGACGGTAAAGGTTTACTCGTACATCTGTTTCCGGTTTTTTGCAATTATTTGTTTTTTTAGAAAAAAGATTAAAATACGAAGCACTTTTTGTTGGACAAAATAAATTACAAGGTAGTCACACATAAAGCTTCTTCGATCTGAGGAAGTAATTATTAAGTCAGCACTTAATCTTTAATGAAACACTCAACCGCAAGAAAGTTAATCGCTGCCAATGTGAATTTTTTTGTCCTTTCTTCCATATTTTAATTTCATCCCCTCTGATTGAAAGTGTGTTGTCTTAGTTAATAGACTCACTAAAGTGACTAGATTAACGCCGGAGCTGGTTATGAGTTCACTGACTCATTTGCCGGCTAGCAGAATGCCGGCAATATTTTAAATATTATTGTTTACTTTTTTTCTAGTGGTTATCACGAATCACGAATGTAAATGCTTGAGTTGGTTTTCATACAACAATAATCGTTCACTTTACGATTCACCTTGAGCATGTTATAAAATTAACGTTTAATTAAATTGTGAGAGACACTTTTTTAATCATAGTTGTGGTTCGAAACCACATGCCTTAATTAGAACTTAGAAACAAGATGTTTAAAGCAATTCAGAATTCACATTTTAAAAATGCGTTATGTATCCAGACAAACCTTACACAAGTGTTTAAAAATCAAGTTATTCGACATTGTTTTTGACTACAAAGTGGATTCTGATTTCACTATTCGGACGATATACAAACGTTCACCTAACTTATCGTCTTTTCGGCTAACCGGTTTTTCGCTAACCTTATCCATGTGTATCTGATCAACCTATTTCGCAAGTGCCTACGCCTTACAGAACTCGAAATTGAAATTTTGAATGTGAAACTTAATTGTTCTACGTACGTATGCTGGTTTCAATTATTGTAATCAAGACAATAGGTCTCAGTTGAGCAGTTTGCACTTGAAAATGTTTCAGATTGTTGGCTCAGATCATTACTAGCTAGCCCTAGACCTCTATATTGTCAAGGATGCCATATAGGTGGAGTCTCTTTATTACGTGGTAGAAACCGAAAAAGCCTAGCCTAGCTACTTGGCTTGTCTAGAAGCTTTATCATTTTGTAGACATCATAAAAATGTAGAAAGTCAAACAACGACCAATCCACTACTGTTTTTTAGGATTTCTTTTAAGGCAGATAAAAGTAATTTGCAAGTAGGCAGTCGCAGTCAACATTAACAATCCGTACCTGCTCTATAAAATATATTTTCTGTATGCCTTTGGCTTAATGCTGACAGTAAAAATCTGTTGTAAAGATAACGCATTCACATTATGCTGTCTACTTAATTTTTCTGGACTTTTGATAAAATCTTGTTGATGTATAAAACCGAATACCGAATACTTTCAGTCAGCTTGTCAATTAGATTATTAACATTGTATGCAGGGCTTAGGGTAGTCGAGGAGCTTAGAGCAACAGAGTATTAATTCAACTCTTATGAAAAACTCTTATAAAAATATTTTGTTGTTTGTGAATAAGAATCGCTGGCGCTGTCAAGTCCGTCAAGCATAATTGATCCTTTAGGGGTTTCTGTTAAGTTAAAAAAAGACATCTAAAATAGCCCTTAAACTGATACCAGACGGTGAAAGAAAGGCGTGATGGCATAAACAGAAAGCCTCAATCTATGCTGTGACAGTGGCCAAAGTTAGCCACATAGGCCTAGATTTCCGGTGCTGCGTGTTTAAGCGCAGCTTAAACCAAGATTTGTTAATCGCGGAACAAAATGAATCAAGAGTTAGCTTAGCAAGTAGTTTTTTAATGCAGAGTTAACTCCGTCAGTAAAGTTGTCAAAATTTTCAACTCTCGAAATTATTGACTCTGCCAGCTCTCACTTCACATAGAAAAACACAGAAAAAGAAGTAAAGCCAGTGACATTTCATATAAAAAAAACATCCAAAGAAATTCAAATTGTTCACCAGAGTTGATCCGGGAATAAAACGCTAATGGCGTATTCTTTTCAACACCGAATCGTGAAACTGTTGTGGAATACAGGAAAAAACTGTGCTTTTCTCGTACACCTTCACGGAATCGTGCTCATGTAAATGTTCTCTGATTTTCGCCACCGTCGTAGTTGACGGTTGAGGCTGGGTGTAGCTTTGATTGGGTATGTGAAGTGACGTTTCCACTCAATTTTCATTTGTTATTTCTTACAACGCGACTTTAGTTGTATGGAATCGATAAAAAGTTACTAGATATCACACACTCAAGCTAATAAAATTCATTTTATGTTAAAAGTACAAAAAACCGACGCCAACAAAATCACACTACGAAATGCAAAAAAAAAGTATAAACAAAATGAAGTCAAAGCAATTTGAAATTGAACGTGATGACTGCACCGACTCAGTAATTGTCGTTCTGTTTACAACAAAACCGAGTGTACACCACGCTGGAATTGCCGCAAACACCGACTATTATTTGACAGTTCAGTGTGGCAGTTCGGTGTTCAAAAAAATACGCCATAAATTTAGCGAGTTGAGCCGAGATTAAGTCTGGATCAATATTCACTGAAAACATTGAATTCATTTCTGGCGTTAATCTCAGTTTAAATTGGAAACTCAGATCATCTAATTCAATTCAATTTATTGAGGCATTCTATAATCTTACGTGTACATTACAAATTACTTATTTTATACTATTGGCCGACTTTAAAGGTATGTCTGGCTAAAGATTTTGAAAGAAGATCATATGAGTTTAATCGTTTTTTACAATTACATATTGTGAAGTATGTTTATTTAAGTGTTTATGGTGTATGCTTGCTCCCGACATACAAAAACGGCTACTCAGATCATCTAGCACTTAAAAACCGGCCCTAAGGTGCACATGGGG
Organism: Neoascia interrupta; assembly: GCA_947623515.1. Classification (NCBI taxonomy): domain Eukaryota; kingdom Metazoa; phylum Arthropoda; class Insecta; order Diptera; family Syrphidae; genus Neoascia; species Neoascia interrupta. The sequence goes on along the minus strand of OX392464.1, from coordinate 3,561,714 downwards.
GTGCCTTGGCGTAGTGGTTACTACGCCGGAGGTCTGGGTTCGAATCCTGCCATCATCACCTATTTTTTAGGCTTGTTCTTTTACATTGTCCCCACCTCCTTGAGGGTTTGACAAGTACTCCGAGAATATCATCTGTCTTGAAAAACTTCTCAAAGTACTGTTCGGATTCGGCAAAAAAATTGTACGTCCCTTTGTATGTGAAGAAATTAACACACTACGTTTCTATTACGTTGCCACATAGGCTATGTCAATTCATGTCAATGCATTGAACACGTCATCAAAATTTTTGTGAGTAACTCTTTGGGTACTTCTAGCTTACATTGGTTGAAACATTAAGCTGCATGAATACAAGTGCCTTACTGTTTCTGACTGCGGTAAGCAGTTCTCAAATGTCAACTGCCAGAATAATTTCTAAATGTTGAATGACAATGTCAGCTCAACCGTTGTGTATGAATATGCAACGTCTCCTACTTTGTATTTGCTTAAGAATTGAATATATATTATTGTTGCACAGTACCTTAGTAAAAATTACTTGAATGCCTAAAACGACAGTAATTTAAACCGAAATTAGAATGCATTATTCAAAATGCTTTAAACGCACGCCAAGTTGCCCGACCGATTACCCCTACACCCCTAGCCATTGTTCATAATTTGTACATCTAAGTAGTTTTCCTAAAAATAAAAACGATGTACTAAACGCAAATTGTAACTAGGAACTGGTCATTTCACAATTTCATGCTAATGAAGAAAAGCAAAACGCTTTAATATTTATCAGGCATGAAATATTCAATTTAAGTTTGTTTATTCACTAATTCTCGTAATGAATGCTCGTCGTTTGATTGCTCATTGCAGGCGTTAATGCAATGATTGAATCAAGCAAGACTGAATCATCTCCACAACCCATTGGTGGTTATTAGATACACAAAATATATCTATAACAATTTATTTAGTCATTCATACACATTTATTTTTTATTTATTCTAATTTAACGGCCCATCGCAAGATTGCAAGCGTGCTAGGATGCGGAGCAAAACGTGTTCACGTACTTAGAGCGTGCCAGCTGCCAACACTGCAACAGCTGTTTTGTTCGAGACTCTTTATACTCTTAATCCGGAATGTAACCAAGCCGCCGACAACGAATGTTTTGATGAATATTTTTTTTTTTTTGCATTGTTGTTGTAATATCACATCCACTGTCCGCACCACATCGTACGATGTTTTCCCGTCCCACTCTTATACGCTGGAGAACATGGGTTGGCTTGGTTTCACTTTGGTCATGCCATGCCGGCACACGCGCTTTTATTATGTGATTCAGTTTCGGTTGGCTTGCTACAACTTCCGATGTTATAAGAGAACCAAGAGCGATGATGGTCTCTACTAGTCACAGCTTTTTGGGATAGTCAGCTGTTTGGGGTCTCCGCGTGTTCAGTTCACCACGTTGTTGGCTCTTGCTGGCGCTTTCTTGTTTATGTGGGGGAACATCGACGATGGGATAACCGCTTTGGGACGTTGCGAAGGGGTAGACAACTGGAAGAGAAATGGCATGATGAGGTGTTGTGGCACTGCCAGGTGTACGTGGTCTTATGAAATAGTATGCAGAAAAGAATCAGCCGGCGTACCTAGTAGATATTAGATTAATTCAAATGTGTCATATAATTGACTGTATTTATTTTTTGTTGCTTATGTTATGTGTAAGCATGGCGCAAGTGGAGAAGAACGAGGGAGGTACTTTTGTACTGTAATTTTAAACTCTAGTTTTAGTCTGTTCCACATTCGTGATGCTCTGCTAAAGAAAAATCTTCAACACAACGCGATATACCCGAAATTGGATTCGGGTTTTTTTTTTTTTGAGGGTATGAGCAGTCAAATTTTTTGAGGGGTAGGTTTTTCAATGTAAAGTCAAGCCCGAGTTAAAGATCTAAGATCTGTTAATCGAGCAGTTTTTGTATGCAGTTTTGACACCATCAGTAAAGTGATAGAAATCAAATCACGAAATTATTGACTGCCTAAAGTGTCACTTCTCACTTCACTTCATAGATAAACTAGTGGGAGGGTTACAATCCGCTTAGGATCGATCCGAATCTCTGGATACCCCATCCCAATTGACGACTGTCAAGCTCCGAATTGTGTTATAAATCTTCATCATTTTCATAAATCTTGGTTGTTAAATTTCGGTTTCATTTAACTTCAATTGTATTTAGAATTTCTCAGTTAAGAATCTTCTCCCTGAGAAAGGGGCGTGGCATCCACACCTTTTCAATAACATATTTTTTATCAGAGGTGGTATACACGTGTTGATTGCATTTTCGCATTAAAAATTTGGGTTATACTTAAAAACGCCCCAAAAGTGGGCGTGGCAAAAATGTATACATTTCAGTTGATAGCTTTCACACATATCTGAACATTTTATAGCGCAAGTTTTTTAGATTCAAAGAAAATATATCGAATAAAAACCGTTTATTAAAATGCAAATGAAATATGACCACGCGCAAAAGGGGGCGGTTTTTGCCTTTTTTTAAAATGTCAATCGCAATACACTTAAGCGAGGATAACGCGTACCAAATTTCAGCTTCCTACGACAACTTTGAATTTTCATGTTAATAAGTAAAGTGGGCGTGTCAGTGGGCGGATTTTAAAGTTTTTTACACTTGTACTGCTTCGGGACCTAAAAAGAACAGATATTAAGTTTCAAGCTCCTAGCTCAAAATTTAAGGCCTGAAAACTACCGACACACGGAAGGACGGACGGACATGGCTCATTCGACTAACAATTCGGTCTCGATCATACGCCCTCAAGGTCTTATGGGTCTACGGTGATTCTATGAATCAAACTTAATATACCTCCTATACTATGGGATGGGGTATAAACAGGGAATGAAGTTCGAACACTTTACCATAACTTAACCCGAAGCTAACCCACAAAATAAGGCAATTTCAACCCAGTTTAAACCCGGATAAAAATTTTTGGGGTAAACCCAGCTGAACTATAAAACTCAACACCTTAACATTAACCATTGCTTCCGCGTCCTATCCAGCAGATACAGGGTGGTCTTAGGTGCACTTGAACATATGTGAGTCCATAGTATACTCTAGGACTAGGTTAAAGGTGAAGGTGGGATCATGACGTTATCTCGAACCACGAAAATCCCGAATGACAAAAATCTCGAAAAAATCGAAAAAATTCAACACGATAAATTTTTGCGTGCGTTTTGACGTTTCTGTCAAGCTCGAATTGTTGACTTTTGTTGAATCGTTGGCATTTTTTCTATGGTTTTAAATCGTCTTTTCAATTCAATCCAAAATGTATTTCTTTTTTCTTCTTTTCTTATGGTATATTCTCACCGCGGTTGTAAAACAAAGAGCACGTAGCGGGACAAAGCAAACGGCAACGCAGCATTGTGACATAGCCTTAAATCAAACCGTACATAATTCTACGTGTTTTGTTGGTTTTCAGACGAAAACAAATCATACAAACCTTTTTTTTTGACAGCTGGGGGTCATGAACTCATCTGTTTTTGTTGTGTTGTGTAGAGGGATGGGAAGACCGGTTGACTTTGCTGTTGTAGGGGATGAGGTTGTACCTGTCAAAGTTAATGCACAGGGGTATACACTTCAACAGAATGCTGAATGGTTGTTGTTGAGCTATTGATTTTGTGGTCCAAATCCCATCATAATTTTTTCGTTTCGTAGATTTAAAAATCTGTGGCAATGAATTATAAGTTTAATAATTTCTGATTCTGAGTTACCCGGGAGCCGAAAAAAGGAGATGCGCAGAGGACGACGAGACATTGCCATTTTAAATCACAGTATGTCTCCTCTTAATTAATGTTAAGCCCCTCTTTTCCGGTGGAAACACTTTTTGATTAGCTTTTAATCTTCCTACGTAAATCTCAGTTTTATGTGAGATTAAAACACCCTATTAGAGAGCATCAAGACTGTATGTTGGCATGCCAAAGGCACTACAAACTGTATATTTTTTGTAAATGGCACGGGGCTCTTAAAAGGTTCACCATCCCTGGAATATAACAAAACATCCACTTGTCAATGTCAAAGTTATATCAGATTCTTTTTTAGCTGATTGCGATTTATAAATTTATTATTTTACTATATAATCCCAACACATTTCTGTTGTTGCTCATACGATTCCTATTTTACTGAGTATGAAACTCCCCTCGAAATTTTTTATTATAAGAGAACATAGTTTTCCACCCCTAACAGCATATTCAAGAAAGTCCACTCAGCACCCGGTAAATCAGTCGCTTCTTGTTTTTGTTGCATTGTTTATGTTATACACGTTTTTGTTGTTTTTCTTTTTGGAAAACCTCAACCGACTTGGGGTTGGCTTTTTCCACGTTGAGCTTTTCACTTCAGTATACTTTTTCCTATTGAGCATTTTAGAGCACTTGTCGGCAACCAGCCTTGAGGTTATATTATTCAAACGAAAATAAAAACTGTCCATTTTTTCTTGGTATGACTACTAAATATTTCCTTATACAACAAAAATATAAGCAAAAATAAAATATTTTAACGAAAAATAAAGTTTAAGAAGTAAAGAAAAAAAAATCAGCTTATGTATAAGTAAAATGTCTGTTACACAAACAACCTCAGTGACCGCTGATGTGCAAAATTTAAGGTGCGTGAAAATTTACCTTTTTTGTGACCCTAACCTAAACCAGAGAACCAGAGTTTTTTTTGCAATGAAAACTCGATGGGATTTTGTTGGAAGAGAAAAAGGACTATATTGTGTGTATAAAAATATTAATTTTTCCAAGTCACGTGACGATATCGTCGAGAGAAGATGCGCACGTGTATGAAAGGACCAGCTAGGAATGGGAATAAGTGTGTTACTAGGGCCACACACACATACAAACACTTCCATATAATTCTTTTAACTTCTGTGAATTGCAAAAAAAAAATGTATATTTTCGGCTTCAAATTATTGATTTATCATGAAAGGTCCTGTCATGCATCTATAGTCCCTTTCCGATGGGAATTCGCAAACGATAAACAAATAATCGTTATCCTCAACAGGGGGCGTATATAGTGTTGTTTTAGACAAAGAAAGTAAATTCGAATTTGTGCCTCGAACTGACACAGCATGACATTAAAATTTCACATTCATATATAGTATAGATTCAAAAGGACACTTTGGGTAGCAAGCAAACTGTTGAATTGTGTAAAGCCTTGATTAAATGTTAAAGAAGGACATCAGCCGGCGTTTTTGTTGGCCTTAATTGCTTGTTTACTAAAGCGGGCAGACTCTAATCAAACTTTATGCTTATATTTTGGTCTGTATTTCATCAGAACGCTGAAAAGGGCTTCAATTAATTTTGTTAATTGAAACGAAGGAGTTTATTGATTTATTTCGTCTCCCATAAACTAAACACTATATGGAGATGTGGGGACAATGGGGCGAAATTATTGTCGCCCCATAAGGATTCATTATAAGAATGTGGTTCATGTTTAGTTTTTAGAACGCATGTGAAAAGGATATTCACTGTGATGACGATGATGATCATAATGATGCGGTTTTGTGTATAGTTTTCTATTTAACCCTTGTTCGGGTCAGTCTAGTTTTTTTTTGCTGGTATCTGTGTCAGTCTTAATTATTTATTCGAGGACAGTGCGCATTTGCCCATCAGCCACAACAGGATTCATTTAACGTAAAACAATTGGAAGTGGCATACAAAGAAGCTCGAGCAAAACGGAATGACATTTAAAAGTCAATCATTCATAAATAGAAGCTTCTGGACGAATCGCAATCCAATTCAATATTTAATTGAAATCTTGTTTGAGTTTGAAAAATAATGGACTCGGCAAGGCGTCTCAAGTGAGTTTTGTTTACTTTATTCGATGTTGGCAGCTTATAATGAAATGACGGTATAGCTTCAGCGGATAAAGTTATTAAGGACTTTTACTGATTATTTTTTTTATTTTTGCTTTACTTCCAACAATAATTTACGTAAAGGACATAAATTGACAATTTCGCTGACTCCAATTTGTTTCCTAAAAGTTGTTTTTTACAGGTAGTGAATCTACTTAAGGAGCAAAAAATATAGTCGAAAGAAGATTTTTAATCTAATTTATGGCAATGTAGGTTTCTGCGTCCCCACGTCAAAGTAATAATAACGACACCATTTAAAAACTAAAAGAAGCCAAACAGCTTGTTTGAAATTTCAGCGATACTAAAGGACGGCAGTCATTAAATTCTTTTGTTTGTCATCTGTTTTAGCCCGCTTTAAACTTGTAATTTCTGTTGAAAGTGCATTGTTACTATTCTGAACTATGTTAAACTTATTTCATGATAAAATTGAAGACGTTTGTGATTTGAAACGAAGTAATACCATATCTCCACCGGGCACTAATCCGTGATTAATAAAAAATCTTCAATAAATCCTCTTCAAATCACGCGATACCGTACAATTTAAATCCTCTCGGCAAGCGATTAAAAATAAATCAACTCATAAATCGTATTCACCCCAATCACAAACCTATTTTATGCACTTTGTTACAGTATGAGAATCAAAAAAGGAATCTGAAACTGTCCCTGTACGACAGATCTGTCACAAATACGTTTTCTTTTTCGATTTTTGCGATGAAAATCTTGTTTCGCTCCTGGAAAATGACATCGCCACTCTCTTTTGAGAGACAAAATGACGGAATAAGAGCGCTTTTGTCAAATTAATCCTATATTAGTCCGGTGGAGCCACTTTGGTATTTATGTTTAATTGTTTCTCGCATAGTATAAGATAACAAGATTAGTTAGAATTTACAAGAAATATTACAAGAAATTCCAAGAAATTTAAATCAAACCGAAGGCTGCAAGAAACCGAAAAACTTAAAATTAGAAGTTTATTTTTTACCATTATGAACTGACTGTTTCAATTTGAATTGATTTGAGTTCAACTCGAAACTGTTTCAAATCCTTTTTTCTAAAACGTGTTACTTGTAGGTTTATGGTATTAATTGAAACTTTGTCGGAACCTTTTTTGCATTTCAACAAGAATATTGCACGTTCAAAGATTTCCATGCCAATAAGTTAAGTGAGTGTGTCAATTTTAAAAATGTAAATTTTAAAAATGTTGACGCTTTTGTGTTACGCACTACTTCTATGGGCTGCTTTCCATAAGAACGCGTGTATTTACCTGAGTTGTCACTGTGTACTTCGACGTGACGGACGCAACTGAATCATTGGGCTGAAAGCTTTAGTCCAGGCACAAGCGGCACAGAAATCCGCTTAGGTCTAGTAAATACACACAACTTTTAGTTGCACAACTCTTTAGTTGAATATCGTACGTCTGAAAAACGGGCGCATCTGTGGCTTTTATGAACGGGCGCATCTGTGGCTCTTATGGACTCCTATTTGCACTCGGATATCCTTGCAGACTAGTCCGATCAAATGACCTTCTTTTGTTTACTGGCCATAGTGTGTCTACTGGCCATAGTGTGTCTACACGTTTGAAGTTCTGTTTTATGTAGGTAAGCTCTACTCATGAGCTCATTTTGCATTTGATGTGCAATTCAACGAGTTTAAGATCTTGTTAGCTTTTCTCCGTCTTTGTTTCCCGGGATGTCTGCCAACAAAGAGTTACAGTATTTCCTTAAGGCCCAATCATAATAGAGTTAAGTGGAAATAAGCTAATGTCAAAGTACATCGAAAATCAAACTCAAGTTCAGCCAAACGCTTACGATGAACACAATGGACTTACCTTAACGACTAGGAAAACTAGCTCAAGCCAGCAAAAGGTAACGAAATCGTGCAACAGTTATGGCATTCGAATTGAGTGTAATGGGACATTTATGAAAGCCGACTTGAGCTCATCTAAGTCGAATGGTTAGGCCTTTATTTGTAAATATGTAAGTTACATCTCGTCTCAAATTTTTCTTCGTAGTTTCACAGCCCGTAACCTATCACTTCTGACTCCATGGCCTGCCGCTTGCTTATCCGAATAAAGTGTGATGGTATTGTTTTTAAACCTGTGCCTTGTCAATTCTGCAGCAGCTTGAATTATTACTGGTTGCTCCTCCTGAAATGGCTCCGTCGTTGATCTTGAAGGATCAACGAGTGCCTGTGAATACTTTAGACCCGTTCCCGATAGTATCGTAGACGGTGACTCCGTCATCTCTTCCAACCTTTTCCTATTTTCTACTATTCTTTCAGGTATTCTCAAATCGAATCTCCTGCTGAAAGCGAATGTCGGAGGTGTGTAGTCCGTGGCTGCTGTACATCTGTGAAGGCACACCATAGAGGCGTGTCCTTAACATAAGACCAGAGTCCAGTCTCTCTTAAGTAGACAGGCGTTTAGCCGCTTCGCTGTTGCAGTAAATGTCCACAGGTGTGATATTAAGTGGAGACCCTATTATTCGCATGCAAACCGACTTTTGGTACTCCCTCAACGTACTCTTCTTCCTGTTAAGTTTGGAGTCCAAACAAAACGCCAGTACCTAACTGACTTCAAAGTTACTAGCTCAACTCGTCCCATTCTTGGTCTCTTTGGTGTTTGACATTTATCTTTTCCAGAAAAAAATCAAGACTTCCTCTTTCGTGTTGGACGGATTTACTCCCAGTCCTCGACACTTAAGCAATTACCGACAATACGAAGTGCATAGCTGAGTCGATCCCAAAGAACTTAGCCTCTTTCCTCTGATGATGTCTCTAGTCATCCTGAACTGAATTCAGTTGGTTACGTGCGCTGTGGCGTCGAATTTATCGTAAGCACTTAAAATTCTGAAAATATCGTAGTTAGGGAAAAACACGCTCCATAGCTGCTTCTAGAACAAAATTCTATGCGAGCCAATCCTAGGTTTTATTGTTTTACCAACTCACTCGGGCGTATGTGTAATATTTCCATTCTTCGATTCCCCTAATCAGCTGACACTTTTTGGCTCTGACCATTATTCATTTCCACCCTTATGCCTATAGTGCTTGGTGGGTGGTCACATGTATTAAGTAGTAAATCACCCTATATCATCAGGCCACTAGCTCGCTCCACTGCCTGTGACTGAAGGCCAAGTTCAAGAAAATCGTCAATGCCCATTCCTCTTTCGTTTTGCTTTCCCAAGAAAACACTCATTTGAAGGCGAGGCGGAGGGCAGGCAGTGCCTACTGCCCTTAAAATAATTTCTCGACTTAACTTGAATGCTGAAGATATTGCTATCTGTGATACCTGATGGCTTCGCAATGAAAAAGGAGGGTCTGTGCCAAACGTATTCTCGTATTCGCTCCAAAGCGCACTGGACAAAAACTCAATGCTTACTATTAATTGATTTTCATTTGACGCTAATTGATCATTTTTTGTTTTTTTGTGTGTATAGAGATAATTTTGACGATTGACATGTATTAACGGTTTTGTTTTCTATTTCTAGTGATAAAATGGCACCAAACGCAACAACAGCCACGCAAGCTCTAGGCGACTCGTTGGCATCATCCTGCGGAGGAGCTGGTAGTGAAAAAAAAAGCAAAGTCGAAGCAACGGGCGTACTCTACGAATGCGATGCCGAAACAACCGATGGCGGCTTAGTGAAGGACATTGAAAAGCTCAAACATGCTGAAAGGCGAAAACTAAAGCTGGTCTGGAGAAATATCATCGCCTTCGCTTACCTGCATTTGGCGGCCCTTTACGGATTGTGGTTATTGTTGACATCCGCTAAATGGGCAACAGTGGCTTTTGGTGAGTGTTGAATTGTGTTTGTTTTGGTCTTGATTTAAAAATGAGAAAAAATGTGGATTATAATTTATCATTCATCAGAAGGCGGACCTTTTGAGCGTTTATCTTTAAGTTGGAAATATCCTTGTATTCTAAGAAATGTTTAGAATTTCACATAAACTTGTTTTTGGTTAATCGCCGATACATGCTCTTAAAAGCAGAGTTTGTTTATACAGAAATCTCCTTTCACTAAGACCACCAAAATTCACCTCGTTTTTCCTGAGGCGAGGTAAATTAGGGACCTTGTAAGTTTTTCAATTTTACTACAGTCCTATTAGTTTGCCTAGGGACTTTACCAACTTGCCACCCTCTAGCCAAAAGTATATTGCCTCACGATAAGTGCACCTTAAGTAATCTCATCTGAAAGGCCACTTATTCATCAGAATATTTGAAATACCTCAGGCAGTGCTTTTTTCATTTTGTATTATAATTCTTCTTCACTAAGAAACAGTATAAACTCCACTAGCCTGATATGCCATCTTAAATAAAGGCTTCTGCGGTGACTATGCCAGACCATTTCACTATTTTCTCGTTTAATGTTCCACAACTCTTCGCTTTCCAAGCGTCCCAATATCGAAAATTGCGGTTGACTTTAGGAAGCTTTTTCAAAAATCAACCAGCACCATTTAAAAAATTTTAAAGGAACCGAGGTTTTCGATAAAGATGCTGTCTATTTTCAACCATTTTTGTTATAGTTCATCAGTTCATATAGTTCATCAGTTACTTTCACGCCTTTAGTGGGATTCTTGGAAAAGTTTTTCATCTCTTTTCTTTGAGGAGCACGTTTCAATGCTTCAAATCTTTGCACTAATCACTGTGAATGTAAGTCTAAGACAGTTTGTGAATTCCTCATGGAAATGGCGCAGTTTTCAGATGACCCGGTCGGAATTCAGGTCTAAAACTGCTGGGCTGTCGATTACATGCGAGCTGAATGTTTACCAAGTACTTTCTTACTTTTTCGAAGAGTCGTTTTTAACATTGAGGATAACACGCATTATACAAAGATTTTGTCTTAGATTTATAATTGAGCCCTTCCTTGTTTAGGCTCCTTCGAAAGCTACAGGGCTTAGGTGCTCATGTTGTACCTGGGCGGCATTGTACAATGCATTCAAGCAAAGTCTAACCAAATAGCTTGTTTGTTTTGCATTTTATTATCAGCCTAGACTCCAGCTCCTAAGAGTCGTCCACCTAAGAATTGAGATCCGCAAAACCTCTAACACGACTCACTTCAAGGTTATCGCCCGATAGAAGTGCGACTTTGCAACATTTTCTGATGAAATCAGCCACGAGTTGCGTTTATGTCAGTTTTTTTTTTCTTCAACTTTCATTAGAAAGAGCCTCAGGGTTATCAAGCCACTTTGGCACAAAAGATCACATGTCATGATCGAAATGAATAGACTTTTGTTATCTTCGGTAATATGCTTGTCGTTAGGTTGCTTCCCGACAAAGAAAACACAATTTTTTTCCATGCAATTGATAAGCTTGAAAACTTATTCGTGTGCCAGTAATTTAAACTCAGAAGCTTGATTGCCTCATTGTCAATGGCTAGACAGGTTATATATGTTTAGAATTTGTACATTTCTAATAAACATCAATATTTTTCTTTTCGTTTTAGCCTTCTTTTTATACGTATTATCTGGTTTGGGTATAACAGCTGGCGCTCACCGTTTGTGGGCCCATCGTTCGTACAAAGCCAAGTGGCCACTGCGAGTAATTCTAGTTATTTTCAATACAATTGCGTTCCAAGATGCTGCGTACCATTGGGCTCGCGATCACCGTGTCCACCATAAATTCTCGGAAACCGATGCTGATCCACATAATGCCACGAGGTAAGATTGAAATTTGAATCTTTTCTAGTTGTGCAAATTGTAAAACCGACACTCGTTCGCTGTTTCAGGGGCTTCTTTTTCTCGCATATTGGCTGGCTACTATGCAAGAAACACCCTGAGGTGGCTGCCAGGGGTAAGGGTGTTGATTTTTCTGACCTGAAGGAGGACAAGGTCTTAATGTTCCAAAAGAAGTAAGTTGCTTTTGCAAATCCAACGATAAAAACACGTGCTGAATATTCTTGATTCTGTTTCCAGATATTACATGCTTATGATGCCAGTGGCATGCTTCATTATTCCAACCATGGTTCCGATGTACTACTGGGGCGAGTCTTTTGTCAACTCGTGGTTCGTCGCAACTATGTTCCGATATGCATTCATTCTAAATGTAACATGGCTGGTGAACAGTGCTGCTCACAAATTTGGCGGGAAACCATACGATAGGTAAGTTTAAATGAGCAGATAAAAATCTCTCATCACGATTCTTCTAACCTGGATTCATCATCTTTTTTGGCAAAAGTTTGTATTATGAAATAGTTGTCTCATGCCTTTTAATTTGAGTCGAGTTGAAAAGTATAACAAATCCCTTCATGACAGCAAAATATTTCCAGGTTTTTCTTCTTCTTAAAACGAACTGACTAAGAGCCAGAGGCCTTTGGTTTGATTGCTTGACATTTCAAACATTGCGGCAACATTTTTGCTCCGGCTTCTCATTCTCATGGTCTAACGTGAAGAATAGAACGAACATAGCATGCATAGCTGTAAGAAGCTTGGTCCTAACTAACCTTCAGCTTTTACAGGATAAACTAATACCCGAAATGATGCATTGTGTTGCTACCTGAGCCGTTAAATTCAGTTACTCCTGGAATAATTCTTTTTCTTGGAAAATCTTTCCAATTTTACATCCCTTAAAAAATTATTCACCGCCTTAAAAATTTTGCTTTCCGAATGGTGAGCGACCAAAGCGGCCAGAACAAAAGTGGAATGGTGATTCCACTTTTGTCCGTTTTCCTACAAAAAGCTGTGATTAAGGCTACGTGTCAAAATGCTTGTTGTTTTGTAAAAAGCCTCGTAGCGTCCGCAATATTTGGAATATTTTAACAAAACCAATGGCTGTTGATTATGAAAATACTAGGTCACTTTATTGTTGCTTTTAGAGGCTTCCTTGAGTCTTCGTACTTTTTATTCTATCTCAGCTGTCGTTAATTCGCTCTCATATTTCTTATTCCCTGACCAACGTTGTGAACAATTATGTGAGCGCCGGACGCACAACTGCAGCCTTTCTTTTAGCTTAAGGGGAATTTTTCGGTCGCCGAAAATGGCCGAGTTTTCTCGCCACTTCTCTCGACCCCCGCTTACGCGATGAGAGTCGTCATCACAGTTTGCTTTGCTATTGATCATAGATCCCAGGTACTTAAACTTTTATACTTAAACATACCTCTGGAATTGGCTCGTGTGGGTCAGAGAATGGGCAGCACAGGTACTCTGCCTTCTTTTGGCTAATACGATACCCATTCACCTCCAAAACATCCACTCATATATCAAGTGCTCGCTGCAGGGATGTATGATCTTCACTTATGATGGCCCCATCGTCGGCGAAGAATAACGGTACTTCGACGTGATGGATGCAAAGGATTCATTGGCCTCAAGGTATAATTGATGTACTCTCGCGTCCGTCAGTTTTCCTTCAAGCAGATAATCAAGGACTACAATGAAAAGCAAAGGGCTTAGGACGCTTCCCTGGTGTACACCGACTTTAATTGGGAACTAATCAGTGACTCCGGAAAGATATCTTACTTTTATCTTTGCTCCATCATACATCCATGATCATCCACACATAGGCTTCTGGAACTCCTCGTTTTGTAAGCGCCACCCATATCAAATTTCGAGGTAGTCTATCGAAAGCTTTTTCAAAATCAACCAGCAACCATATGCAAATCTTTAAGGGCATCACGATGTTTCTCCATTATGATCCTTGTTATACTTTGGATGGCATCAGCGGTTGATTTGCCCGCGACAAGCTATCTGGACCCGCTGTATCCTATTTTTTTTTTCCAAAACTCTGAGAGTATCTGATCCCGCTCAACCGCTTTGCGCTTTTTGGAGTCCTTAACCGCCTTCCTAACCTCTTCGACTACTCCCTTCGAGTTGGGAGTAGTTTCTTCTGAAAAGTGTTGCCTGGGAAACTGTTCATTCAAAAGTCCCTCATAATACCGCCGCCACCTGTGGAGAAGTTTGTCGTCATTCACAAGAAGCTGTCCCTGAGCATTGTTAATGAACTTTGGCAAACGAATCTCCTGGGCGTTTTTCGTCCTCTGAGCGGAAATTTTGAAGGTTTTAGCTCTCTTATTCAAAGTGCTTTTTCGAAGATCCTGTGTGTGTTAGCAGTGGAAGAAGAAACTTCCTCACATTGCTGATACAGGCCCTCCATTCTCTTTGCTTGAATCTTAAACTTAATCGTAATATTAACTTACGTAATATCGTAAACTTGAAAAAATTGCCATGTCTAGAATCCCTTATTAATCACAAATGTTTTTTCTTTTCAGGTACATCAGCCCAGCTGAAAACATGTCCGTAGCAGCTCTTGCCTTCGGCGAAGGCTGGCACAACTATCACCATGTCTTCCCCTGGGACTACAAGACCGCCGAATTGGGTAACTACCGCCTAAACCTTACCACTGCTTTCATTGATTTCTTCGCCAAAATCGGCTGGGCGTACGACCTAAAATCCGTGTCACCCCACATCATCGAGAAGCGTGTCAAGCGAACAGGAGACGGCACACACGCCACCTGGGGCTGGGGAGACAAGGATCAGCCACAGGACGAACTCGAACACGCATTGATTACACACAAAAAGGATGAATAAATCAGATTCCATAACAAAACAAACAAACAAAAAACTGTAGTGTAGATGCTGTCCTGTGTTTGCGTTCTAATCCTGCGCTGCGCTCTGTGTCTATTCTCTGCCAGACTGTGTTACACCTCTATCTTTCTTTTCTTTCTGCTGCTAAACTATACCAAACCAAACAAACACGCTCTTTTTCATATTCATTTTCTCTTTCGGAATCCACCAGCAAAGAAATAAGCAGAAACAAAAAAATTTATTTCCATCGGCTCGGCCGAATTCCAGCTCTTAAGCGGCGTTTAGCCAAAACAAAAATAAATTTAAAACAAAATTTCGTATAATTTTACTATGAAAAAAGGGGCGCGAAAGCAAGAAGAATGAATGGATTTAATATTTAAATAATAATTATTTTTTTAATCAAATTTAGTATTTATATGTTAACTATAAATATAGAAAAAGGAAGGAAACAAAAACACCTGAATATATATATGTATAATCATTTAATTGTTACTCTCTACTCCGCAACTACTAAGTTAAGAGGAAATTCTATAATCAAGAAATAATTGGTAAATTGTTTAGTTGAATTAATTAGCTTTGGGTTTTTTTTTCTTTAGATGCACACAAGGGCTCTCTTAATTTTTGAATGTAAGGTGAACAATGAGGGAATTTGATTTGTTTTTTCTTTTTTTTAGAACATGAGAGAGAGAACTGATATTGAATCAATTTGTTGATGGCATTAAATGTCGAGCACTTTTTTTTTTAAAAATTTCATATTTTTTGTACAATGAAAAGAGAATTTTATTTTTTTTTTAATCAGTAATCTTTTGAATAAAAAAAAAAAAAAACAAATTGTATCTAACACATAAAATGTTTATGTTATAATAAAATCATTTAGAGAATGTTATCAAATCAAATTTCTAACAATAAATGTTTAAAAAGCATGAAAAAAAATCGTTTTCTCTACGTAAAAAGGTTGACCTAAATTCCGGTTTCTTGTGTAGTCAAAATATAAATAAATATTTCACGATGGCAACTATATAGTACAGGGATAAAAAATTTTCTAAATTTTCGTTCTCTCAAAATACTGCACTCTTCCCCCTTAACTTTTGATCAGCGTCACATTTCTGTTCTACTTTCTCAAAATGATGAGCACATGCCTCTAATTTATACATCAATTAAAAACCAAGTTTTCTATTTAAACAAGACATAATCTAAAACTAAAAATAAAATTTAAAATTTTGTTTTTGGAAAAAAGTGCTTCTAATTGGAATATTACGAATTCACAGTTTTTGCAAGTCTTACTCGAAACTGTTTTTTGATATAATTTTTTAAATGTTTAAAATCTGTAAAACAGATAAAAAAAAATGAAACATACAAAAAACTGTATTTGTTTTTTATAAGAATTTAAGGTAAAGATCAAAATTAAAATTACATCACTTAAGAAAAAAAAAATCATGTAGCCAAAAAAATAAAACACAAGAAGTTAGATGTAAAGCTAGGTTAGATTATACGACGAAGGATAACAACTTGACCAGCACTTGGTACTCAGAGATTCAAGTTTTATGAAAGAGAAACAAAAAAAAAAAAAACAATTGAATTAAAACTAACCGTGAATCAATAAAAATGAGAAACAAATAAAATTTTGTTTTATTTTTATTAATAGAAAATTTTATAAGGACTTTTTTTTGCAAGAAAAAAGCACTCACCTGTCTGTCTTAGTTATAAACTTCCTTTAAAGGGCTTATGACTGCCGTTCAAGTTGGTTGAAGTGGCGAGTACGGTAAGTATCCAACCAGATACCGGAGTTATACTGGTTAATCTTAGGTTAAAACAATAGAAGACTGTAATAATGGGGGTAACCTTATGTCTGTTCAACATTCGTGATGTTCTGAAAAAGAAAACTGCAATACAACGCGGCAAGACAAAAGTCGTTAAGAAGTAAAATAATAAAACTGCCATTCCGCTGATCAGTTCATGCAAAAATTCCCACAAACTATCCGGATAAATATTTCAATTGTGTTTAGAAGAGCAGAAATATTATAGTACCCCAAGCGATTCATTAGGAATGCAGTAGAGTGGGAGGGCTACAATCCATCACTTCAGATTGTAACCTCGCCCCTAAATGAAAAAGAAGAAGAAGATTTAAAGAGCAGAACTATTTCATAGCGTTTCCGTTTTCCGATGAGTGCGACATCCTGGAATTTTTTTTACATTTTTATAAATTTTTCTCACCTCTAGTAGTGTAAGTGCTGTATATGAAGAAACGTTAAGTGAAGCCATAACTGCAGAACAGAATAGCGATTTACAGATAATTAGAGTCTGTGATGAAGATGTTGTAACGGGTGATTTTTTAAGAGGTTGAGAACTTTAAAAAAAAAAATTAAAAAATTCGAAAAAATTAATGAAATATTTATTTGAATCGATAGTTTGAACCTTGCAATTTAATGTTTAAAGATAATTTCATGCAAATGTTGACCGCGGCTGCGTCTCAGGTAGTCCATCCGCTGAGTCCAATTTTGGCATACTCTTTCACACATATCGGCCGGTATCTCACGAATGAATGCATGGATGTTGGCTTCCAGTGCGTCAATCGAAGCGGGCTTGTCCCTATAGACATTAGCCTTGACATACCCCCACAAAAAATAATCTAATAGTGTCAAACCGCACGATCTAGGCGGCCAATTGACCGGCCCGAAACGTGAAACCTCAGAAGGTCGAGAATGCCGACCATAAAATGGAAGCAGCGCGCGATAAACAATTCGAACCGAGCACGAATTTTAATAGTAAAATTCAATAATTTGCAAGCGTTGTTCATTTGTAAGACGATCCATGGTTAAATTGCAAACCAAACTGAAGCTGTTTGACAGTGACACAAGGTACTAAACACACGTCAGCTGTCAAAACCAGTTTTGCCAAAACCAAACCAGCTAAAAAATCACCCGTTACAAGCGGTGTTAAATATCAAATCTAATGCTACCGGGTTGGATGACTTGACTCCAATTTTTTTAAGGCTTGTTCCTTTTGTCAGACACATCTTCAATACTATTGCCACCACCTCTGTTTATTCCAAATCTTGGAAAAAGGCAAAGATCATACCGATTCCTAAAAAGAAATCTTGTACTCTTAACGGTTACAGGCTAATAGCGACACTACCCTTTTTATCTAAGGCTTTCGAAAGGCAGTCCTGGTCCAAGTACAGGCCTATTTGCAAAGAAACCGCTTACTTAATAGCAAGTAGTTAGGTTTTCGCTCAAAGCGAAGCTGTAAATCTGTTCTTTTGCTTGTGGCAGACCAGATTCGAAATGCTTTGTTTAGATAATAAGGACGTAGCATACTTTCGCTTTTGGATTTTTCAAAGGTTTTTGATACAGTTGACCATAGATTGCTGTTATCAAAAGTATTAAACGAGTTGAAGTTTTCTAGGAAATCGGCTAAACTCTTTCTTTCATACCTTGTAGGGAGATCTCAACAAATCTTCTTAAATGGTAGATCATCAAGTTTCCACTTTGTTTCTAGTGGAGCGCAAAAGGGCTCTGTGCTAGGACCTCTCCTCTTTCTTATGTTTGTCAATGACCTACCAAACGTCGTTAAATACTCTGAGGTGCGCATGTTTACCGATGACCTTCAGTTTCACCTATGCAGCCCCATCGGTGATATTAATAGATGTGTAACTGATATTAACTTAGATCTTGAGCAAATTCGGAGTTGGGCCTGTGAAAATGGCGTTCACTTAAATCCCGATTAATCAAAAGCGACAGCCATTTATAGCTCAAAACTTAATTCAGTGCACCTTCCTCCTATCTCAATGGGCTCATCAGTCATCCAATACGTAGAGAGTGCGCGTAACTTAGGGATTACATTTAACAGCACCCTGACTTGGTCCGATTATATCGACTTAGCAGTAGGAAGACTCTACGGCAGTCTCCGGTATTTATGGCAAACTGCTTCAATAATACCAGTAAAAACAAAGATTCTGCTTGCAAAAAACTCTTCTTCTTCGAGGTCTTCTGTAGTCCTAACTCCCATAGCAGAAGAAAGTTTAATGTCGCTATTTAATAAGAAACGTTTCGATCATATCTCAGAGTATGCAAGAAAAATCGGTGGATGTACTTTCGATAACTTGTTAAAATTTAAAGCTCTAATATATCTGCATGAAGTCATAGCATCAGGACAATCTGACTGCTTATATAGAAAAATTTAAAATTCGCCCGATCCAATAGATCGTTTGTTTTGATCCAAGCGAGGTATTTTTGCCAGACTTCTGAACGGCAGTTTATCGTTTGTTTAGCCCGCCTATGAAATTCGCTCCCAGTTAATTTAAGAAGTATAGGATACACAAGTCAGTTTAAAACTTTGCTCTTAAAACACTTGGCCGGTGCACATTTTTAGCTTCTTTGGACAGCATGTAATTTAACTTATAATGTTAGTTTAATAATTTATTTATTTGACTTTAAATGTCATTTAAGTTTCTCTTTTTAATCTTTTTTCTATAACCGCTTTTAACACTCGATTTTACAAGATATTTTCTTAATTTGAAAGCTGTTTATTAATAATAATTAATGCTGAATATGTCTGGAAGGGCGATCGAGGGAAAATAACATCATTGAATAATTCTGGCGGGAAAATCAGGCTGATTTTACCCATGGTATCCTTGTTGAATGCTCCTGCAAAATGGGCATTATTGGACGGTCTGTCTAGCACGTCGTACATGACCAGACTAGATATGATCGAATTCGGGCCAACAGAATGGGTTGTCATCGGTCAAAACAGCACTTTGTTGACGGTGGAAGCCTGGTCTGGTCAACGTCGTTCTTAAAGATGTATAGACACTCGTGCCAATTTTGTTCTCTCCAGGGAATCTCTTTAAAAATCCAAAATGACAAGATAATTTTTGCGTTTAGTTAATCCTATGGTTTTAACTTTTTCTTCTATTAAATAACCTCTGTTTAGTGATCGGTGGAGACATATCAAAGCAGGATTGCCTTTGGAGCACCTGCCCAGACATGCGTTAAACTCCAGCTTTGGAAAGAAATGCCTGCTTTACAAATTTTACTAAGACCAAGAAATTTTAAGTAGTTCATGTAGGTATCACCTTAGAATTTCGAAAAAAGATGTGTTTCCTTTTTGATCCGTACCCGCAGATTTTCTTAAATTAGCTTTTCTTAAGACTCCTGAAACTGTAGGAAAACAAAAATGTGCTCACAGAATGTAGGCACGCGCTTGAATATAAGGCCAGAGACACGCGGCGACAGAAAAACGCGCGACCAATTACCGTCCGACTAAAAGCACACGCGTTTATATTCTAGACAACACATGATTGCGGCTACCACAATTAGTCGCGAGATTCAATTTGCGACAATTTTTTGCTTTGCGACACTTTCAAACCGCACGACAAAAAATTTAATTTTTGTTTTTTTCAACGATGAAAATTACAATTTTCACCACAATTCAAAAGAACCGCACAGAAAATTATTCTTTGTGTACTTTGTTTACCACAAAAAGCTTTCAAACTTTTTTTCCAACTATGAAAATTAAATTTTTATCAAAACTGTATGATTGCTGCAGGTAATCGCGCTGTTTTTTGTCGCGCGTTTTTTTTTGTCGTCGTGTGTCCCTAGTCTAAGTGGACAGATGACAAAAGTAGGGACTTTATATGTAGCTAACAGAAAATCGAACTATAAGCAGAGGTCTGATTTGTCTGAGGAGTTGTTAAACGGCCGTTTGAATGAAAGGTCAGGCACATATGGCCATAAATGCGTAATTCATTCTACACTATCTAATGATAGTGTTAATTAAAATTAAGTAGGTACCCTTTTCCCACCGAATATAAATCCCAAATCTTGATAAAAATCCCATAAACCCATTCACATTGGACACCGACTGGATTTTTAGTTAACGTTTTAATTAGACCTCTCTCTAAGCATGCGGTGTTAAAACTAACACCAAAATTAGGTATACACTCCATACATGCTGTCAATTCGGTGTCAAATTTTAGTGTCAATTTTGAGTCAAATAATAAGTTTCGAATGAATTTTGCAAAAGAACCTTTATGTTGATTTGGTGAGTTAGATTTTTGTCCAAAAAGACATTTGAGTGTTTAACTCATGTCTTTTTGGATAAAATAGTTTATGGTTGAGGGCTAAATTCAGCCGAGCCGAAATTCTTTTGACAAAACTCTGCTTTCAAAATTCTTCATTTCAAAAGTCTGTTTTACGAAATTCTTGAAACAGTGAAATATGTATGGGTATTGCCCGATGGATATTGGCTGCAACCTGCAACCCCACTGTATGTTTATTTTTCTACATTCGCTTTACTTCAAAAAGGCAAAAGTAGGTCTCAATTAGCTGAATAAGCAGAATTTTATTACTCAAGTCAGAATTCTAAAAAGCCGAATGGTGAAAAAGAAGAACTTTGAAAAGCATTATTTTGGAAGCAGAATTTTTTGTCGAAAAAACAGAATAATGGCCCACTACCAAAAGTTTCACATTGACGGTCCCTATGGTTATTTTAAGTTTTACTTCTGCGAATTAGGGACAGATGAGCTTATTAAGGCTAGACATCACCAAAGGTTTCATAGTGTGGAAAGAAAGCTATCAACTAACTTACTAGTACAGAACAAAAGAGCTGAGTTTCTTTTTATACAACAATTAACGGGAAAGCTACCTACAGATTGTATGCTCTAACGGCCATTTACAAGGATCAAAAATATTTTTAGACCTCTGCCTTAGATTTTCCCACCATTCAATCTTCCATGAAGCTAGTCACTAGAATTTTAGGGATAGCCAATTTCGGAATTTTTATATGAGGGCGGTGTAGAGTGTAGACAATTTGAAGGCAGGGATATTTTCATTGAAGCTATCCGTGATGCGTGGGACAAGATTTCGCTTGACTATTTAAAAAAAAACTTTGATTTATTTCCAAAATCTCTCATAGATGTTATATCGAAAATGGCGGGCATACTTATTGATATATTGACGAAAGCATGATAAATAATGTTTTAAGAGCCAGAGAAAGAAAATATTTTTTTTTTAGATTTTTCATGGGGCCTTGTCCTAGTGCGTCCCGTTTATACACTCTTTCGGAAGTTCATTATTAATATTAAAAATTTTCAATGGTATTTCCTTATAGCGCCTTAATTTATTGCTATACTGGTTGGTCGAGCTTGCAATAAGGACAGATCTATTCTTTTGTAAAAACAAACATTAACAAATAAATTTTAGGTACTTTTATTTACAACGATAAAAACAAAATTTTTTTACAAATATTTATGTATGTATACAACTTAAACATAACGAAATCCAGGGACTTGGAATACGATAAATTAACAAAATAAATGGCATATCCAATACAGGATATGTCAGGACCCATGTTTAAATTCAAGGACCTTAGTACATCTAAACAAAAAAACAATATAAATTTCTTACAAAGGCCAGCTTTGAAGGTCTTGAGTTCACTTTCTTGTTTGCATCAGATTCCTTCCCTTTAGAGAGCTTTCTATTCAAAAAATATTTAAGTTATTGACGAATACATACATTTTTACAGGTCCAGATAAAAACTTACCTAAAGGGGGGAAGATGCGCCTCTGGTTGCTTCCTCTAAGGGCCGATTCGAATTCTTTTAAAGAACTCTTCATCCGAATCTACTGATTCTTTCCGTCTCTTTCGAGTCCTTTTTTGATCTTCCCCAGTTGTGGAGTTAATCTCGCTTTTTTTAACCGAATCTTCCGATGACTTCTTCCTTTCGTTGAGCATAGTCCGAACTTTAGTGTCCAAACGAAAAGAGCCGTTTGCTCCGCGCCCAGTCACTTGGATGAGATGACCTTTGCTAACCGACTCCTTTATGCATTCTCGAATGGTCTTCGCCGAACGTTTTATGTTAATAAAGTATTTCTCTTTCAGGAAGTTCTTGATGGCAATCAAGGACAAACCCTTGCCACGCGGAGCCTTTTCGTAAATCGCATTGTCTATCATATCGTTGAACCGCAAATCCCGCTTAGCTTTCCGCTGAATACTGGAAGTTTTTGCTCGAGCTCGCCGAGGTGTTGGTTTTCTAACGTGAACCGGGGACAAAGTTTCACTGTTGAGTTTTTTTATGTTTTGTAATTTTTGTGCAGATCTTTTGATCGCTCTGAAAGATCATACATACCTCATTGCGATTCCAGATGAGGTCTCGTAACTCGAATCTTTTAGTGGCGTGGAACAAGAAAAATAGTCCATCACTTCGCAAAATTTGCTATTTGAATGCGGATTGGGAATCTTCTTATAGAGTTACACTTCGAGCCATTATTAGCTCTTCCACGCCAACAAAACAAAGCCAGTGACTAAACAATGTAATCAAATGAGTAAGACCTACTTTAGACGAGTGACAGAAGTTTCTTGCCGGACTGTCCGAGCAATTATATCCAGCTGCTACGAGCGTGAGGGGCACAGACGCTAGTTGTTGTACCCGTTAATAAGCGATGTACCCAACGATGAAACGGTCTTATCATTCGTTGAAAGAAGCCTTTAACGCAAGAGAGAGAGTTTAAAGGCTTTTTTCGTTCTTGTTTTGGTGTCGTAACTCTCTGTACCGTTTCATAAGGTGAAAATTATGGATGTGCCAATTCAATTTGCATGCAATGAATTTTTAGCGGTCCGCCGGAAAATAAAAAAAGGTATGTTATGGTACATTTATGATATCGCTCCGTTGTCCGTCCGGCCTTCTCTCCGCACCTGTTGTCGCTCTTGAAACATGAAATTGCAATTTCAAACTGAGCAAAACAAAAAAGCACGCATAGATACCTACAAGGACAATTTTTTGTATTCACACACGTAAAGGTTTTATAATCTAAGGAACATGAAAAAGTGTTGTTAATTTTTCTTTTTTTTGTACAATATGCTTGCGATCAAGGGGTTATGACTACCCTTAAAATGCGAAGCATATCGCGAGCGGAAAGAATTTGGGGACAGAAAAGATAGAAGAGGAAAGTAGTTCTCGACTCAAGATAAATTTTTTAGTTGTGATAAAAGCAGGCTTTTTAATTGTCTTTTAAACCTTTTCAGAAAAATTTAAGTCAGAAACGCCATTTTTTGAAAAATCTTGAACGTTTTATTCACTTCATAAGTTTTATTAACAAACCAAATTTCATTATACATTATCGGTACCACCGTTAAGAATCCAGAATATTTTGAAAAATAATTTTTCGAAATGTTGTTGAAGCTTTCGAGCTAAATCTCAGAATCTGCTAAATATTTGAAAATTATAGCAGTTTTCCCGAAAATTACAAACAATTCTTGATGTGTATGATTTCAATCAATCATTCAAATCATTTGGTCGATGCTCTATCTAAGAAAGTGGTGGGGAGAACATTTCTTTCACGATTTTTTTTTTCAAAATACGTCAAAACTACAGTTGTAAGACCGGTTAGCCAAAATTGATTTTGGCCTTGGCTTACTCTTTGGCTGCTTAATATATTAGGCCAATATCGGCTTTTTAAATAAAGTGATGAAAGCGTTATGACGTTAAACACGTTAAAAATGGGTGCTTTTTACCATTCCTTATTTCTCAAAAACTTTTCAATATTTTGCAAAGATTTTCGTAGTACATGTTTCAATTTTCTTCTTTATGGCTGTAAAACTTTTTAAGATAAGGCCAAAACACTTTTTGTCTTTTTTACGATCAATATTCAAACTGTAGTTAAACCGTTATACGTGTAAATAAAAGGTTTCCCTTATTTTTAGTGCATAGTTTTAAACACAGTGAAATAATCACCGTAGACCTTTTAGACCTTTCAGAGATGTGATCGAGACCGACAGGTGAGTCGATTAAGC
Organism: Neoascia interrupta; assembly: GCA_947623515.1. NCBI lineage: Eukaryota > Metazoa > Arthropoda > Insecta > Diptera > Syrphidae > Neoascia > Neoascia interrupta. The sequence goes on along the minus strand of OX392464.1, from coordinate 3,537,529 downwards.
CATGCCCGTCCGTCTGTCCGTATGATTGCAGTTTTGCGGTCTTTAAAATTGAGCTAGGAAACAGAAACTTGCAGCGTTGCTTGGTTCTCATTTTGTACAGACAAAATATGAAAATTGAGAAGATCCGCTCGCAGCCACGCCCACAATTGACTCGAATGTCAGACAACCTCAAATTTAGATTTTATTTCAAAATGCGTTTTGGTCAAGATAGACAAAACATATTAACTCAAATTTTGGTGCAGAGTAATATCGGCCAGAAACTCTTAATAAGGCAAAAATTGGACCGCCCACTCCATTGACCATGCCCACTTTTAACATCTTAAATCTTCGAAAACCTGGTTTTTCGGAAAATTAATTCTAAATCGAAAAAAAATCATATGACAAATATTAAAGATATGACCATTTGCTAAGTTTGTCGCATACAAAGCATTGAGCTCCGCCCACTAAAGAGGGGCGTTTTTGGGAATTAAGTATTAATATTCGCTTTTTATTCATTTTTTCATGATTCCAACGAAATTAGAGTTGATTGATTTTAATTTTCAGTCTAAGACTTTTTTGGGGGCGTGGCCAATACAAATAATTGACATTCAGTCAAATAAAAAAAAAAGTTAAGTTTGGTGTTAACGGGTAAAGAGGATCGGGTATTTAGAAGTTCGTTACAGACGAACTCTGGCACTTACTCACTTGTTTTCACAGACTTTATAATGTAAGTGTACCAAATTCCATCTTTCTACGACTTACCGTTTAAAAGTCACAGGTGCGGACAGACAACGAAGTGATACCATAAGAGGTCCTTTTTCCATTTTTGGACGGACCGCTATTAAAATGCGAAACTTGACATATGCCGTGTAGTGGTGCTCTGAACACTTGCATGTGAGGCCGAAAGCCGGCCGTGCAGGAATATGAGTCGTAGAGACCCCCCATTCTTTTTTTTAGAATCACCAAACTACATCGTTCTAAAAAATTTGGGGCAATTTTTTAGTATTTTCAGTATTTTCATAATGAAAAATTGGCCCAATTTCGCAAATTAAAAATCCCCCCAAAAAATGAAAAATGACACCAATTTGACAATTTTTCGTTGTTGTTGCCATTCACGTAAATTTTTTGGGCTATTTTTCATTTTCAAAATTTGGCCAATTTTTCATTAGGAAAATGTGCCCAAAACTAATTTCATCCGTTAATTTATTGCGCTGAAATTCTTAAAAAAAAAAAAACAGTAGACCTTCAGAATAAAATTTCTGCTGTTAAAGACTGAGCCATTTACGTAGGCTGTACGTCCATTTTTATCTCTGTCTTCAAACAATTCTTCTTCCTTCGATATTCCCTTGCATAGTAATACTTATTGCACCTTATCATGTATCAGTGGTGGGTGGGTATTCGATTTTTCTTATTTTGATTAGCAGAATAATTTCTCCCATACTCTTCGTAAGACTTAATTGTTGGCGATTCTATCAATCCAACATATTCGTAGAAATCTCTTGTGTACTCACATTTCGAAGGCTTGCATTGTTCTTCGAGCTGATTCCTTTTGGTCATGATCATTTGGGTAATAACCGAAAGAATAAGATCGCGGGTACAAGCTGCCGAAATGAGATTCCTGAGGTGCGTTGCTGGTGTTGCTCTAAGGGACAGAGTGAGAAACGTCAGTATTCGTAGGAATCTTAATGTTGAGCAGCTACTTCTCCGAGTGGAGCGATCAATTCTTCGATGGTTTGGATACGTTGTTCGCATGCCCCCTGACAGACTTCCTAGACAGGTCATGCTAGCCGAGATGCGAGCGCGTCGCCCCCCCGGTAGGCCAAGAAACAGGTGGTGGGATCAGGTAAAGAACCTCTCTGAGTCCCGCCTGGGGATTGTGCCGGTGTCTCTTGAGTTGGTGGCGGAGGATCGAGAAAAATGGAGGACCATTAAGCCACCCTCGCTCCGCGACCCTTTTAAAGGATAAGCGGCATTCGAAAATGATGATGATGATGATGCATTGTTCTTAGACTCACGCTGTATGTGTCCATGTTTCTGTACCATAAAAAAACGAACAACATGCTACACAAGTTAAAGTCGTGTAACGGTAAGCTTCACCTTCAATAAAAGCCGAAGGACAGCTTTGCGTATGATACCATACTTCAAGTTAAACTCTTTCCAAACTTTAATCACGGAAGAGATAGAAAGGAAATAGTTTTTAATGAAGCATTGCTGATTTGAGTTATCATCAAACGCTGGTAGACGAACCCAACTGGTATCAGCTCGATTATGACTATGCACACCATAGCCCTTCTACCAAAAAATTACTACGTGAGTTAAAAGTACAAGACGAAAAGCAAGAAGCGAAATATGGTACTAGAAATGGTTAGACTGTTAGCGGAGCCCTATTGAACACAAAAAGCGTTGAAGAATCTGCACACGGTAAGTCCCGTCTTCTTTCTCGCAACTTTTGGGCTCTAGGTGTTTTAAATTTCGCAGTATATTTTTTTTCATCACAAGCCACTACGCTAGCCCGCTTCGCTCATTAAACATCTTCAACACGAAGTAATTCGGCGGTGATTACTGAGGTCTATTAATCTCCGTTCTAATGAAATGACCTCCAGTAGAGTGGCCGAGTATTTCGAATTCTACACCTTGCAAGGATAATTAATGTGAAGCTTCATTATCCACCCAAGAGTCAAATTCTTAAAACCAAAGACTCTCCAATTTGTTGAAGAGAATCTAGTCAGGTATACTTTTTAGCCTCCTCAACCAGTTCAAGGGAACGTTCCAAGTCCGTATTTTGCTTTTGTCCAAGACTATACTAGAGCATAGAAACTCACTTTCTTGTCACTGACTATCGTCAGGTTCCACGTGATTCTCTTCTTCTTAGTCAAAATCTTCTTAAATACGAATTTGAAGGAAAAAATAGGTTTTGTTCCAGCAATTGTCTCGGCTATTTATTATTATTCTTCTTAGAAGTTTTAAAGCAATCCAACTATCGATTTCAACAGGAACGCAGCATTTCTACTTTTTCTTCTTCTCGTCTTCACACTTTATTTGCTCTCGCTCTTTCTGAATCTCCTTCTCAATCGCAACTTCGGACTTTTCCCAATCGGCCATGGACTTTTCTTTTACATTTTCGGTCGCAGCTGAACGAATGTGTCCTGAAACAAGAATCAGTCGTCAGTTTGCCATATCTGAAGAAGCAACAACACTTACCATCATTGAATTTCCTAATACCCTCCTGCATTTCATCGATGACAGCCTTGGAGGTGTACATCACTTCGTTCTGAATGGCTTCGCTAAAGTTGTGAGAATTAAAAGTAGCGGCGTACAGCGAATTCCTGTCGTGATTCAACGCAGCTTGAGGGAACTTTGCAATAGAAAACGCAAGATTCACAGCCTGGCCCAGAGCAGTGCCCGTGGCAACTATCCGATTGGCGATTCCCATCTCGAAGGCTTCTTTGGCGGTTATTTGGCGACCAGTTAGAATAAGATCCACTGCACGTGAGAAGCCAATCATCGCTGGAAGGCGTGCAGTTCCGCCGTCGATTACAGGAACACCGAATCTACGATTAAAGAAACCCATAATGGCCGACTCCTCCATGACCCGCAGGTCACACATCAAAGCCAGCTCCAGGCCATTAGCTACGCAGTAGCCATTTACACCGCACACCACGGGCTTTTTGATGTGCCGTCTCGTTGGACCCTACAGTTCGTCACAGAGTGATTACCGGACCAATTCAATGACTCCTAGAAAAACTTACCACCGAGCCCTCGGTTGTCATGAGCATGTCTATGCTGACCTTATCGCCTTCTGTGCCCAATTCCAAGATGTCGTAGCCGGAACAAAAAGATCCACCAATCCCATAGAGCACGGCCACTGGCGATGTCTCATCCTCCTCGAAAGCTGTGAACGCATCGCATAGTTTGGCCGCTGTCGCTGCATTGATGGCGTTTCGTTGGTTTGGGCGATTTATTCCAATAAGTGTGATGTTAGCATCCTTCTCCACCAGAATTGTGTTCGGTTCGTTCTTTGCTTCCGCTGTTTCATCCTTGAGTTTATCTGGGAAATTATGTAAATGAAGAGCCATTCGAAGTGTGTTTTGGCCACTTACCTTTAAGCAGTCTACTCGTGGTGGATATGCTCCGAGGAGCAGCTTGTTGTGAATCGAATAATTTCAGGAGACTTCGGCTTATTGTTCGCAACATTTTTCCAATTTAAAAAATAATAAATACGCCGCGGAATCAATGCAAAATTTATTGCATTTGCATCAGCACACCACCGGCTGATTGATCTTGCTTCGACGGTTCTACAGCAGAATGTCAAAATGGAAAAATGTCAAAAGAATACCGATTCCCTTCACATGGAGCCTTATGAGATGTTGAAGAGCTTAGGGTAAATTACAGGCGTTCCGCTCCGTATTATTTTTTCGAATACAAAAGCTGATAAAATATACTTTCGAAGCCAAGTCTACCGGCAATAATACAAGGATTAGCGGGAGGAGATTAATAATAAATCCCAAAGTGCCTCCACCAGACAAAAATATAGGATTAATTTGACATGCGCACTTTTTTCTGTCATGTTGGTTCTCAAAAGAGCATGGAGATGTCATTTTCCCGAGCGAAAAAGAGATTTCCATTGTAAACATTTCAATAGAAATCGTGATTCTCACAGATCTGTAATACTTTGATAGTTTCAGTGATCTTTTCGATTCTCAAACTGATTAAAACATGTTCGAAAAGGGTTGAAAGTGGTTCGTGAAAAGGGTCAATGAGACTTATGACGGGATTTATTTTTTTCGTTTGCCGAGAGGATTTGGTTAATCGCGTAAAGTCGCGTTGTCACAAGGAAAAGAAATAGAAACAGAATTTCATACATTACCAACACAAAAAGCATTCAGCGAATTTAGGTTTCAGTTGCTAATGTATGGGACTCTGTTTCTGTTCCTGTTTAACGTTGCTTGTGGCAACGCGGCTTAACTCGTAGAAGATTTCATAAAGATTTATATTAATCGTGAACAAGTGCCCAGTTTATTCATTATTGTTACATGAATGAGCATTTCATCAAAATGAGTATGATGCATAGATTAAATGCATTGAAAAAATGCATCGATTGTTGGGAAAAACTTAAGGCTTATCGCACACTAGCAATTTTTTAGAGCATCAATAGCTTACTCATAATCCACTAAAGCAGCGCTTTCATGAGCAACTTCTTTAATTCGCAATGTTACCTACACACAAACCCTGCGATGAAATATTTTAACTATTTGCTCTCTAAAATGTCGCCGAAGTGAAAGAAATTAAAGCTATAAGTTTTTACTATGCTTCTTATTACTTTTCAAACTATACCCTTTAGAGCCGGTTTTTCAGTGCGAGATCATCCGAGTTACGAGTTGGGAATTTAATCGTTAATCTGGGGTTAAACTGAGATTAAACCCAGAAATGAGTTTTTCAGTGAACTTGGATCTGGGCTTAATACGCCGAGATCAAGCCCAAATTTGGTGAGTTAATCTCGGATCAACTCTGGAGAAAAGTATTGAATGATTTTTCTGAGTGGAATGACAGTTGATTTATGAAGTGAGATTTGAGAGAGCCAATGATTTCGAGAGTCGAAGTTTTTGACAACTTTGTTGACGGAGTCAACTCTGCACTGAAAAACTGCTCGCTGGGCTAACTTCACATTCGTTTTGTTACGGGATTAACAGATACATATTGGTTTAAGCTGGGCTTAACTCGGCACCAAAAAACCGGCCCTTAGACAGCTTAAAAATCTTATTCGTCTATTTACGAGTGAGGGGGGGGGGGGGGGGCGGTCGAATTTCGAATGTGTGAAAACTTATACATTTTAAAAGCTCGCCGTGGTTGTCCTGGTGAAAATGAGAACGAGATTTACTCGTTTCCAAAAGATATTTTGTTTTTTTTTCAACAGAAGGACGAACCATTATTTATTCACAAATCAATTCAATTACTTAAGAGGAAAAACACGAATTTATAATCGAAAGCATGTCAAACGTTTGTATGTCTGATAGCTTGTCAAGTTTTGTTCGAAATCGAGATTTTAGTCTGCTCGCTTACGTTCTGCCACCAAACAAAAATCGATAAACTTAAAAGAGCCCGTATGGCCAGAGAAAGAATCTACAGAAAGACTAATAAATCCTCTATAAATCACGCGATTTACCATACAAATTGAAATCCTCTCGGCAAACGATTAAAAATAAATCGCCTTCAACATATTCACAAACCTATTTTCTGAACCTTTTGTAACAGTTTGAGAATCAAAAAAGGAAACTGAAACTGTCCCCGTACAACAGATCTGTTACAAGTACAATTTCTAATCTGAGTTTTACAGCGAAAATAGCTTTTCGATCCTGGGAAATGACATAGCCACGCTCTTTTGAGTGCCAAAATGACAGAAACAGAGTGTTCGTGTCAAATTAAATCCATATTTGTTTTTTCCAGCGTTGTTTGCGTACCACAAGGACCATAAGGAGATCACATCTCTCGAACAGTTTTTCGAAACTTTCCACTCATTTGATAAGAATAATTTTTAGGTCAATTCAAAGAGCAGAACAAGCACAATAACTCCTTTTTTTATCGGCAACTCCAGATTGAATAGTTTATTAATAATTTGCACTTGTACAGCAACTATTGAATTTTAACGAAAAATGTGAAGCCGTGCTAAAAGGTCTATTGTGATGCTGCTCGTGTCGGCCATTCTGGATTTACGGCCAGAAGCAAATTTCTCTTCTTTTAAGAAGAGGACAGAGGCGCCCGTAGGGGGGCAAGATGGGGGTCGATGCGATTTATCATCAAATATCAAATAAATATTTTTTTGGAAGTTTGACCAAATATGACTGTTAAATTGAATATTTTTGTCTGAGTCCATGGTTTGCACCCACCAAAAAGGCCACTAGAGCCAGCGTTAAAAAAAAGATCTACTACGTATGACTGATAACTTTTCCTTAAGCGAAAAGTGTGGCTTACATTTAGGTTCCTACATACACTTTTTGGTCAAAGGTCCATCCATATCCATCTAACAAAATTACCAGAAAACGCGTACTCTACTACGTGGACCTCTATGAATATTTATACGAATAATAAAAATTGTATATTATTTGCGCTAAATTTACATTTACATAACGAAAAATAGAATTCGTTTACGACTTGATTAATCGCTGCTGCCTCTCTGGCCCAAAGGATAACATTTTATTCAGGTGATGAATTACTCATAAGATAAGCTATGTTAATCGGGGATGGTGAGTAAGATAGATGGTAAGTTAGTCAGAGGACAGAATTAGTCATAAGGTGAATTGGTGAATACTGAGATTAAAAATACAATAGGTAGCCGGGTTCATGATTTGCGATGACTTATTTTGAATTGCCGAGCCCATAATTGACTCTTTGTGAAGCATTGCTATACGGAATCAGTCATTGTATTGAACTTTTGGCCTATAATCTAAGTTTTCGATAACAATTGAAAACGTTGGTCGAATTTGTTTACAAATGTCGCTCTTCTCCTTAAGCTTTTAATCTTTTAAGTCATAAAAGAAGGTAATTTTGACACTTTAACGTAGGCATGGGGCCTTCTCTGCTGGGTAAGAGCGCAGGTTATAGTTAGTTATCTTTAATGAAAATGTTTGTTTCTTCTGTTATCTCGAGTGACAGTCATTTGTTAAAATCGATAACAAAAAAAGAATCACGAGCCTCCATTAAAGGTGACAGGTGTTTGCACCCATTGGGGAAACTCCCAACAAAAATATAAATAAATGTAGATGGTATAATGAATGTACATACATACATAGATCGATGATACGAGTAGACGATTGTTTTATACCTATCAATTCAAGGCTCTATCTACCAGCAGCCAGGAGTAACTTCTAGCATAGCAATACTGGGCAGCAAACTGCCATCTTTTTGAAATAACACGGCGATTAAGTTTTGCCCAAAAGTTGATACAAGACCAATGCATTTTCTGTAAATTGTATGAATGACATTAAAGAGTTGTGTTCGAAGACAAGCAAAATAGCAATTAAAAAATTGTGCATTAAAACTAGGCAATTTGATATTCGTGACTTTCACAATGATTTTAAACGAAAACTACTAAAAAACTGGGGTTTCTAAAACACAAAATTTACAAAAATGTATGGGAAAACTCATGTTTTTGAAGAAGTTTTCGCGTTTTTTCACGAAAACACAGTTTTTGACTCGGTGTGTGGAGGGCATAAGAATAAGTGTGAATGGCAAATCGAGTTTTCGCTAACTTTTTGCCCAAAACTCAGTTTTTGATTCAGTGTGAAGAGTATTCAGAGTTGCTTGGGTATCGGGAAATACATTTTAAAATTACATGTTTCAAGTCGATTGTAAACCATAAATTATTCTTATAGTCAAAAACTATAACAAAGGTTGAGGATTATTCGTTGTTTCCCATCAACTTTTTTTTGCTATATTTGGATAGAGACAGCGTGTTCATAAAAGAGATGCAAACTAAAAAGCTGCATCTGTCAAACGTGGGTTGGTTCCTTTTTCTCATCTCCAATGTTATAAAGGTATGCAAAAAAGGTTGAATGTGGCGTAAAAGGGATTGTTTGTGAATAGAAAGTATGAGGGGATTTATTTTAAATCCCCTCATACTTTAAATCACGAGATCTAATACCATGTCCCCACCGTCCATAAAACTGCGATTAGCGGGAAACGATTCAAAATAAATGCCGAAGTGCCTCCACCAGAAAAGTCTAGGATTCATTTGACGCGAGCTCTTTTTCTGTCATTTTGGCTCGCAAAAAAGGCTGACGATGACATTGCCCAAGAGCGAGAAAAGATTTTCATCGTAAAAATCGCAATATCGCAATAGAAAACGTATTTGATTAAGACAGATCTGACATAAAGACAGCTTCTGTTTCTTTTTTTCGATTCTTCACCTCTGTGAAGAATCGCGGATTAGTGTCCGTTGGAGACATGGTATTAGACTGTTTAAAAGCAACCCTGCCAACTAGATTCCATACAGCTGCAAACTCTGTAAGGAATGGGTATTAGTATTAAAAGTTGCTACCTTTGCTCGCAGCACAGAACGACGCATGGTTCAATAATTGGAAAGCGAAAAGCTGTAAGACAACAAAACTGGGAGCAGACTTGAGTTGTCTATCGAACTGAGAGCATAGCTGTTATTTTTGAAGGTTGCAATTGCGACGTGGGGTGGATGAGACACAATATTAGAAATCATTGCTTCTTCTCATGGCTGAAAGCGCACACTCATTTCTGAAGTTTAACTCAGTTCAAGAAATTGGAACCGCTGCTGCTTTGACTAACTGTCATTAGCTCACCTTTTTCTCAGAAATATTCGCACAAGGGGAGTGAATCATTCCGAGACCGAAAGCATCGGTTACTAGTCTTAATTCAAAGAAAAACTATCTTCTAGGTAAAGAAAGATTGTCTCCTTGAACCGATTCTTTAAAAAGTAGTCGGTTTGAGAGCAAAGAACAAATTTTATCTGGCGTTTTTGTCGTCCTTTTTCATTTATACAAGAATATTAGCTTAGGCTTAGACTAATTGTCCACTTTTGAGGTTAACTAACGGCGATTAATAAGAGCATCGCCCATAGGGTCCATGACGTTTTGTCTGACAAATGAGTCCGATGATACAATTGTAGTATAATTATTCGAAATAGCACCATCCTTCAAGTTTTGGTCAAATTAAAAATGTAAATCGAAAAGTGAAAGATTACAACAATTTACACTTTTACAATTCGCCATTACAATCATGGCGCCATCCTTCAAGTTTCGGTGAAACTAAACGTGTTTTTCACATTTCCCATTTTTTGTACCAGAATTCGTGATCCATTTATATTCCAGTCAGTATCGTTTCCCCATCATGAAAAAAAAACCCAAAATATTTCAATAAAAAATACATTCACTTTATTTATATTTTTTTTTTATTATCTTATAAATTATTATCATCATTTCTTCAATTTGCTCATCACTTATTTTTTGTAATCTATTTTGAAAAAGGTACTCGTTATTGTTATACATTTATTTTTATTTGTTTCTTGTTGTAATCTGGTATATATTTTAGAAACCTTAAAATTACTGATTTAGTTTGCCATTATATAGTTGCATATTTTTTATAATTATTAACTATTTAGGTATACTTTTTTAGCTATGAAAATAATTTATGAATCGTTTAAAACTTAAAACAGTTTTATACATAAATATAATATTACTATATACACGTTTATGAAGTTTTTTTTAGCATTACATATTTTTTTTTTAATAAATTTTAGAACAGTTTCGCAGTGAATACAGTTTTTCAAGGCCAGGTTTTTTTTTGTCTGGTAAAAAATTCATAAAACATTTTTGTGTGATCATTTTTTGACAGTTCTGCTCAGGGCAATTTAAAAAAACAGCTGTTTTTTTTCTCAATTGTTTTTTCTAATTTTAGAATAAGTGGTTAAGTACCTAAATCAAGTTAGCGAAATATTTCTTACACTAGACAAACAAAGAAAACTAGTTTAATTCAATAAATTAAAAATATTATATTTATATTAAGACTATGCACAAGAATTTCATCATCGCTCATCATGTCGTCTCGTTCTCTAATTAAGGGATGGGGGTTCTCATTTATACAACAACAGAAAAATCTATTTTACAAAAAAACTAAACGCTTCTCACATTTATATACTAAACACAATTCACTTCGAACTTGTGCTTCTAGAACTTACTATCCTATATAGTTTCTGGCAACTGATCGTGCCTAGAACAATGTTTGCATTGGTCTCACTTGACAACCACGCATCTGCATATATTTGTCTCTGTCTCTTGATATGGTGGTTCGACACCTGACTAAATTAGTTGTTCGCCAGGGACACCATGGGTGGACATTGATCCGTGTTACCGGTGGTGTTCGTGCCCAAAAATATGCTCGCCGACGAGGTCGACGTTGGCGAGGACGCCGACGATGACGAAACGGATGTCGATGTTGAGCATGTGACTGATTCGGCCTCCTCAGGCACCTCGGACGATGAGGAACTGTCTGAGTCGAAGGTGAGGAACGACAATCTCGGACACTGGAGCGTGTCCTCGCCGTCGCTTTCCATTTCGTTGTCGGACGTTGGGGCGCTTTGACTAGATGTCGGAGTCGTCGTGGGGCTCAGGGGCTCGAGGACACCAGCTGCTCGCAGACTTTGTTCGAGCTCAAGCAGTTGGCCCATAAAGTTAAGATTGGGTGAAATGATCGGGCGGGCGCCTTTCACTAGCTTGTAAGCCTCGATGAGGGACAGCGACTTGTAGCGCATGACATAGGCGATGGCGATTGTGGCACTCCGCGAGATGCCAGCGTGACAGTGCAGCAGTACGGTTGATCCCTTTTTACGTGCTTCTTCTGCAATGATAAGAGGGGAAGAAAATTGGGTTAGTTTTAGGTTTCATTTGCTCGAAAATTTTTGATGACGAATAAGATATGCGTTTTTAAGAAGCTGACGAAACTCAAATTGCCAAAGATCTAGGGAGATTGTCACATCATGGAAAAACATTGACATGGTTATAGTTGGCGATCCCTGAAAACTGCCATTGCATTGACAGTGTGACTCCACGAGCAAATTCTTTTTTCCTTCAATGTATTCGTTATGTCGACGACACAGCTAAAATCGAAGAAAGCGGAGGATAACTGTTGCCAATCGCTGTTTCTTCAGCTGTTAAAGAGACAGCTGGAAGAGTCAATAGTTTCGAGAGTCGAAGATTTTGACACCACTGGAAAACTGTTTGCTGGCTAAGCGCTATATTCGTTTTCTTCCGCGATTAACAGATCTTGGTTGAAGCTGGGCTTAACTCACCACTGAAAATTCGGCCCTAAGTGACAGATCTGTCATACAGGGACAGTTTTAGTTTACCTTTTTGATTCTCAAACTGTTACAAGGGTGCAGAAAATAGGTTTATGAATAGGGTGAAAGGGAATTGTGAGAATATTTATTTTTCCTTTTTTTATATTGCCGAGAGGAATAAAATTTTGTTGGTAAATCGAGTGATTTGCAGAGGATTTAATAAAGATTTATATTAATCGCGGATAAGTGACCGGTGGAGATATGGTATGAAGTTTCCCTTTGGATTTATCTATCTACTGTTCAACAAGGATAAAGTGTCCTTTCTTCTGATAAAAATCCACCATAGCCAAAAATGAACCAAAATGACTCAACATTTGAGGGCAGAAAATCGGCGACAATCCAAGGTCCTACAACCCTTCCTTCCTGGTGCATCTAAAATTAGAAGCTCTCGTCCGGCTGACTTGGACTTTGAGACTGAACTCCTTGTGGCCCCGTAAAAGCCTTCTTCCTCACACATTTTATATACGAGCTTATTAACATATTTTTCATTTAGTCGAACAAACATCGTAAACTTTTTTATTGCCATATAATTAACAGCCGTGAATAAGAACAACTATAACTCAGCGACTGCATGGGTATATGTGTGTAGCAGCCACAAGGACACACTGACTAATAACGAGTGTAATTCATTGACCATTAAGAGTCCCAACCTTATTGTATATTTATTTATATTGATTGAAGTACGGTATGATTCACCGCCAACAATTATCCTTATGGCAACAGAGACGTTACAGAGACTCCCGTACAGAGAGACGTTCGTCATTCATATACGCTGCATGTGAATGCGCACAATCGCCTCGAGAATCTTGGGGAAGACTTCTGGGCTCTGTGAATCACCCGGCAGAGAGTGCAGCAGCAGTAGTAGTACGTGTCTTGGTCATCAATCGTTGTGCCGCTCAGCGAGCCCGCTGATGGTTCTTAGCCTGCATATTTAGCATACGTTTTATGACCCCAAAAAAACAACGAAATGTCACTTGGATTCTTTTCACGTGATAAGCCGCAAACGGCGATGACGACTCAGACGACACCTTTTGGTGTAACGCACAAACATCGCAGCATGACTCATATGCAGAGGGTGTAGTATTAATAGCTTTCATATATGCGTGCAGTACACACATTTCTGTTGACAACGATGAATCAATATAATCAGTGTCTTTCCCCTTGGAGTTGTATTTCATCAATTAGTAATGGATGTTGCGAGGATGATGATTAGACAACAATGCAAGCCGCATGCAATGGTGTCAGAAGTTTCTAGTGGATGATTAATGAAACGCGTTAAACTTTTATCTATGGTTGTTTCAGCAACTCTTGCTTACATCATGCGTGTAATGAATTGCAAAAAAAATTGTGGTAAAAACCGAGATATTTCTCGACCTTTAACGGTTTTCTGATTGTTACTTCCAGCACGATAAGATAGCGGTTGTCAAAAAATAAATATTATTAAACATTGATAAAGCCCAGAATAATAATTCTGTGTGGTGGCACTAATTTCAACCAACCAACAAAAAAAAACTTATCACAATTTTTTCCGTATGGTAAGGCTCTTATCAACAACGTCAAGCTTCTGAGTCATTTTATGATCATTCCAGAATTGAGGTTATAAATTAGGGGCATTATTGGATTAGCGGCGTATTGCTAGGGTAAACGATCCCAAGAGTGACCTTAGTCGAAGAAATGGGAATTTACGCGGAATATTGACGAATTTTTGGGAAAACCACCTGAATGACTTTCCCAGATCTTGACAAAACCCCTGATTTCAGGTGCTTTAAGTCAAATTGTTACAAGATAAAAGAATGTAGGTGACAATTTCATCATGTTGAAAGCCCGCTTAACAGTTGAGTGGAAACAACCCATATCTTACTCCGGGTTTTTGGAATTCATTGATTTGGTTGTCAGACGCACACGTCAATTTGCGTAACTATAAATGCTCAGACAAATAGCAAATACTTCTGATGCAAGGACATGAAGTGCGGTGCTTTGACAGATACCTTAAGGCTATGTCTGCGTTGTCGCTTGCTTTACAACCGCGTTAAAAAGATGGCATTCGAAAAACGATTAAAAATCATAGAAAATGCCAACAAATCGACAAGAACACAGGTTCACAGAAACGTGAAAACGCACGCGAAAATTCATCGTGTTCAATTTTTCTGCTTTCTCAAAACTTCTTAACTAAAAAAAAGCGTTACGAAGGATGGTCGAAGCAACGTTGTAGTAGCTCACATAGAAAATAATGTGTTTGAATTTAAGCTGTCAAATCAACGTTAGAGAAACGCAGCTTTGTGACATAGACTTTATTGTCCACATTCAGTCGCACTATCTGATTCCCTTTGCTGATGACAGAACTTTTAGTCTCGGATATTTGTTTCCAGGAAAAACACGAGACCTTCAGCATAAAAAGATGGAGTTCCCCGACAACGTATGGATTTCTAAGCTTCTAGAACTCTATCAATACTTTCTATTGTGCCATGACCCATGAGCGAATTGAGGTAAAAAAAAAAAACAACAATCAAAATATCTATAACCAGTTCAGATAGTAATTTATATGGATTTTGGTTGAAGCGACAATCAATTTTACCTCGACAAAGATGGGTTAACCCCCACATAATGTTCGAATATTTCTTTTTCTATGAGAAATGACAGTTGATGTGGGAAGCGATGTTTGTAAAGAAAACTACATTTGAGTGGTTTCTGGAGAATAACTCGAATTTCTTTTCCAGTTTTCTAGGAGAAATGACAGTTGAGAGTGCATATTCGACGAATTTGTTTATACTTTATTGTCTGAATTAACTCTGCACCAAAAAACTGCTTCCTTGGAAACTGCCTAACCATAAAAGACTTTGGTAAGCTTAAGTCAGCTTTCATAAATGCCCCATTACACGCAATTCGTATGCCACGACACCACTATAATAGCTTCTGCTCGGTTTCGTTGGGTCTTCGTTAACTTTTGGCTTTTGATCTCTTAAGTAATCAAAATCTCTTAAGAAATTTGACAGCTAGGTGGATACACACAAATTCCATATGATTTCCGAAACGTTTACTGAAGTCTATTCGTAAGAATTTGGCAGAACTTGACTGAGATTTTCGATGAACCTATGTACATATTTTGACTTAGGTTAACCCCACGTAAGTCTATTATGGTTGGGGCTTTAAACCTCATCTTTGACAGCTGTCAGCCGTTATAGGTACATTGTAAATCTTATTCGGCCTCAATTACTTACAAAAAATATGTAGGATTAGGCATAATACTTCACTGTAGAGGTAAAATGGTGCTTCAACGCTCAAATTCCTTCAAATCCAAAGTCAATTGCTAAAAAAAATCAATTTCGTTGCACAACAAAATCAAATTTATCTTCGTCATTTCCATCTCAAGGATGTTTCCCATTATTACCTTCATCATACGACACTCGACTTTCAAAAATGTCTATACAAATCGAAATCAATTTCTGTACCTACCTAATTTGAAATTCACATTCGAAACGAGAGTCGGTCTAAACTGCTCCATGCGACGCAAACATCAAGCCAACAACACACGCCGAGCGCCGCCGTTGGTAACTGTATGATGACGACGATGACGATGATGGCGCAGTACCAACCTTATAATGGCG
The DNA here is from genome assembly GCA_947623515.1 of Neoascia interrupta. Classification (NCBI taxonomy): domain Eukaryota; kingdom Metazoa; phylum Arthropoda; class Insecta; order Diptera; family Syrphidae; genus Neoascia; species Neoascia interrupta. Next base: position 3,522,088 of record OX392464.1, on the reverse strand, counting down.
ATGACTCACCGCCACCGTCAAAGCAATTCACCGTCGATAATGTTTACGTACATCTGCACCTCATTAAAGGGAACGGGAAACCCAATCAACCACCACGAACCACCCTTTGCGTCTGTCTTTTCTACCCTAGGTTCTCAAGTGCACTCAGTCACCCCGCGTACACACCGGTCCCTTCCATAACTCTGCTTCCTTATCACCCCCATAAAAAAGCAAAAACCGTGGCAATTGCCACAGTAAATAGGGTAAATTTCTATCTACCTTCTCAATCGCTTCTGTCAGATAGCGTGACAGCCGAGGACACATGAATCGATTGTCGACACAGCAAAGCGTTTTGCGCGTTTTGGCATCTTGACAAACATTTTGCTCACAGATTTTCAAAAATGTTATTTTTAATAACCAAAAAAATGTGCGGAACCGTTTCCAATCCAAAAACAGTCCGAACCAGCCAGCAGGAGGAAAACTTTTCTCAACCCCCGCGCGCCACCCACTATTTTTCTCGTTTTGCGAATACAAAAAACAGACACGAGTTTCTATTTTGAGGACGACACCACCAAATCGTTACCCTTTCTCCTGTTTGCGTCGCGCAACAGTAGCACTGCCAGCATCACTGACTCTGACAACCTTGAACTCACCACAGAAAAAGGTCAGTTGCTTACAAAAGTGAGATTTTGTGTGTGGCGCTGTCGTCGTTTTTTTTCGCTTCGTTGTCCCACTGGAAAAGGCATTTTTCGTTTATTATTATGAGTTGTTTATTTTTAGTGCATATGTATGACCAACACATGCGCAAAACGAATCCGACGATGACTCATGCATCGAATCTCACCTTCAAAGGTCTTCGTCGTCGTTTCGTTGTGTCGTCGTGGGGGCTCTCTGGCAGGCGGCAAGCAGCCAGCCAGATACTTTCTATAATAAAAAATGTGAAGCACTGTGCGCCACCACACATCGACAAGATGGATTGGCGATAATTACCGCAACTATACACGTTTTAACTTCAAAACTTCATGCTATGGTGTATTTCAGATACTCATTTCAAACACTCATTAACACCAGCACCTGGATTCCAACAACAAAGATAACGAGTATAGAGCAACAGCAGCTGAAGCGCGGTTTTTCGTCGCCGCGCAAAAAGATAATCTCCCAGAGAAAAATCGAGGCAAGGAAGAAAAAAAAAATGGTTTCGTGTGTAAACACACCAAAATGATTTCATTAATTCGAGACTTTTTAGCGATGAGTCAGTGCGAGAGCCAGTTCATCAGCTACGACGACTGAGACAGCGCTAAAGACAACGACAACAGTCGGTCATTCATTCAATGTGGGTACCTGAACTCATTAATGGCCGAGCAACAGTGATGACTGTTACCCGTGTAATTGACATCTACAATACCTACTCACCAGCCACCACAGTCAGCTGTGTAATTACTCGTGACTTATGCAACATTCTTATTAGATTAGAGGTGATTCCTTGCGCACAGGTACCTACTTAGTCGGCGAATATACACAACTAGCATTTCTCAGCAGTGAAACATACCTCTAGACATGGGGCTTCCCTAAATAGCTCAATCATAAACCCATAATTCCAGTGAACTTGACAGCTATAACATTTTCACGCAAACTGACATATTTGACTTTACTTAGTCAGACATTCCTGAGAAGGCGAATTTGGCACAAAGTATGACTTCTTTCGCCAAAGCCAGCCATGTATACGGACAGTTATGTTACGTGAGAGACAATAGGTGACAAGAATAAACTCAAAACGAACGGCAATGACGCACAGAAGACGTTCAACTCTGGTGGTTTACTCATCTAGTGCGTATAAGAAAAGTAGGTACCCACTACCACTCGACTAACAATCGGAAAGTTGAGATGTCTTGGATTCAATTGAAAAAGAAAAATGAAAAGAAATCGTGTTTCTTTTGCACAAGAGGCAAGAATGAGGTATTTTTTTGTCCATATGATGGCGCCCAACAGTGAACTAGAAAGGAATAAAGGAAGTAGAGCATAAAACATTTAATGTTTTGATTTTTCAAGCAGGAAGATCAGAACTTAAGGGTTATCCATAATAGGTTTATGTTGGATCAATCAAATATCAGAATATAACCAGCTGCCGAATTTCCGTGTCAAACGTCTTACTTGACGCAGGCTAGCCTTTAGGTCCAACTATAAAAAGCGAAAGGATCTGTATGCGGACGTTCCAAGACCGATTGACTTAAGGCCTAACCATAATAGCCTATATATCCCTTTTTTAATCGTCTCGCGCCGTAGAATCTCATAAATGTTTTTGTGCCACTTTTAACCTTTTTCGCACACCTTTATAACAGTTTGAGAATCGAAAAAGTAAACTGAAACTATCAACATGGCATATCTGTCATAAATACGCTTTCTTTTGGGATTTTTACAAAGGGGAAAACTTTTTTCGCACCTGGGAGCCATAAAAGACAGAAAAAGTGTGCTACTGTCAAATTAATCTTTTATTTGTCTGGTGGAGCCACTTCAGGATTTTTCTTTTAATCGTCTCGCGCTTATCTGTAAAAAGCGTTTTCATAGAAAGCTTTAAGAAATACCACACGCTAAACATATTTCTTAAGCCTTTAAGGTAGGCTTTCAATATCATCAAAAAACGTCACTCTTTCTTCAATGACATCTGTCATTACTCATTACTATCGAACGATTAAAGCGCAGCAAATATGGCTCCGACTGTTTACATTTTTTTTGTGCATAGTTTTGATTATATAAAATCACTTTTAAGCTCGTGTGCCATCTGGGATAACATAATATACAGTACATATCTACTTTTTGACGTTTGGCTTGTGACAAAGGTTACATATTTTTTCCTGTTTCAATTGGATATTCATTTAGAATAAGATTCCTCTCACTCTTTTATGGATTTCTTTAGATTGGTAAGGGTCTAAAAATAAATTTCAGCCTTATAGTAGACTATGGCTTCAACTTTGACACATTTTACAAGCATTGGCATAACGAATATGCCTGTTGGAGAAACAACAAAAGGTTACGGAAAATGTCGACTTAAAATTAAATTGTTGCTATCTAAAAGGGCCTTCTCATTGTTGGTATCCACAAGTTTTGCAAGCAACGTCACTTTTCCTTTTATGACATCTGTCATTACTCATTTCGATAGAGCGATTATAGCACAGAAAACATGGCCCTGACTGTCGTTTTGTGCATCTTTGATAGATTGGATCACATCTCAGATGTCATGTGCCACCAGAAGTAACATTTTAGACAATGGCTATCAGCTTTTTGACGTTTCTGTGCCAAATGGATATCATTTAAAATGACACACGTTCGAGGACTTTCAGTAAAATGGCGCCCAACAAATGTGAGAGAAACAACAAAAGATTATGGAAAATTTCGACTTTTGCTACTTTAAATTTGCAAAATTACGATACATTCTCATAACTTCCACAAGATATCCCAGATTCCACAAAGATATTGACATTTTGCAAGCATATTTGCAGCAGCCAATCCATGGCATTGAGTTAAACAGGTGCTAAACAACTCGCATCAACTGAAAAAAATAAGTGTGAATAACAAGTAAAACTCGTTTGGAATGGACCATCTACACGTGCTTTTGAATCGGATTCGATACATTACATATTGTTGCCCACATATAATTAAAACGGAATAGTTTCCGATATGACTAAGTTAAGTCTCGTTAGCACAGCCAAAAACCAACGCGAGCTATTTTAAGAGAGGAGAAAAAATAAAATAATTTCGCAAGGAATTTGTTTGGGGCTATTTATTTCGGTTTCGGCATCCAGGAAAGATATTTTCGCCTCGAATTAAAAACAAAATCAAATCTTTTTGAAAAATCTCTCAAGTGGCAATAAAATTCCATTGATAGTCATGATCATGAGACCTTAGCCAATTTGTTTCGTGTGGCGTTCCTTTTCGAGCGCCGATAAAAATTAGCACAATTTGAGTCTTGTAGCTCAGCTTTTTTTAATGATGATGATTTGATTTACATAAACCGAAAGACTTTTTGTACAACTCACCGATGAAATCATACGCCTCCTGGAAGTACTGCTTGATGTTCTGGTGGGGCGTGTCACTGGCAGGTATTTGCTTGTACTTCATTCCCGGTTGCGGGCTGGTGCTGGGTGCTTGGCAGGTAACATTCAGTACGCAGTTTGCTCCGACACTTTCTGGATTATCCGCGTCCTTCCCATTGCCGAGGAGCAGGTGCGGGAACACGGGTGACGCAGGATGAGTCTCAATGTCTGCAGTGTCGTCCCCAAGTGGCAAAAAATAGAAGAAAAAAGAAGAAACGAAACGCAAATGAGTAAGGCACAAAAACAGAATTCAAAATTAGCGTATGAAAGAGTTTCACAGTTTATTTTTGAAGCACAACGAGTGAAACCACTACTTGGCCGCACACAGTTGTTGTTGTTGGGTTGCGGCTGTTGATGTTTCCTCATCTCGTTCGTCATGTGCTAGATTTCTTAACCGCTCCCCCTGGCACAACCCAGAGGCGGCTGCGGGTTATATTCATCTTGCTACAAACGCGGCGATGAGTCATGAAAGCAACGAGTGGTGTGTAACACAGACAATTCAGTTTTTTTTTTGTATTCCTTTGTTTTCCTTTTCTTTTTATTCGACGATTTTCTGCGCTCTTTTGTGAGTAAACAAACTGAGGAATAAAAATAACGAAACGCGGAGCAGTAAAAGTATAAGTAGCACCCAATAGGGGCCGCGTTGGGGGTTTGCGGGGCGCCAAATCCGAGCGAGAGAGGGCGAGGTTAAATGAACTTATGAACCGATGACGTTTCATTGAGGTTTCCGCTTAAATTCCTTCGAAGATTTTTGGTTTGAGCAGTTCTAGGTTCGACCAACAACAACTGATGACATCGCCGACACGTAATCGGGAACACCGCAATGGATGTTCGTGTCATGGGTAATTAGGAAAAATGTTGATTTTATTCGGTACTCACCGTAAATGGCTGGACTGGAGCAACTCCTTATGAGCGGGGGCACCCGGCTGCCGGAGGCTTCTTCGTCGGCCGAGCCAGCCGATTGCCGTTTATTGCTGTAGTCCTTGTGGCTAGCTGAAATGATAGAGAACAAAGTGCGGCTTGTGAGTAATATATTCCAGCGAACGATATGAATATTGAATGGCTAAGAGATATACTAATAATAATGGGGGCGCGTACAATACTCATTCCGGTAGAATGTCAATTATAAACGTATTTCATGTGAAAATTGATTCTGAATGCGTGTATAGATACGACGTACACAATACCGTTGAATCGGATGACTCACAGCACCGACATTGTTCAGCTATTACAAGGGCTCTTGTATTCGGTATTGTGTGTTCGGATTCAACAACCCTCGGTACATGCTACGCATCTCAATTTTTAATTACGCTCTTTACAAAACCGAGGCCAACCCCTATTTTTCAGTCTTGTTCTTTTTCGTATGCAAATGTCGTCAAAACAAATCTCGGAGCGTGTGTAACGTACACACATATTTTCGAATGGGCCTTCTTTTAAGGATGCCAGATGCGATGAAAAAAAAAATAGTCATTCGTCTAGACTAATCAGGAAATTCTACTAAAATAAGCGAGATATAATTTTTAACAACCGCCTAAAGTCGTAAAGATGGAACGAGTAGATTTGAAAAACCATCAATGCGTCAGAAATTGTTATTTTTAAGACCAAATGCTGAGTATAAGTACTACTTATAACAGTGTGTATATAAAACTTTATTTTCAAAGACATTTCTGATTACGTAGTTGGTGTCAAATCGGGTCAAATATGGCAGATAACAGCCTAAATCCACCACGATAATGTGGGGGTTATTTCTTACGTCAGACGTGATGTTTTCTTTTAAGTGATTTTTATTACAAAAAAAAAAATTAAGTAAATCCTCTCGCACGTACGTTGTTGAATCATTTCTTGTTTTAAATTTAATCAACTTTAAAAAAAAAGAGGAAAAAATAATGTTGCCAGAGTTACGAAAGCTGGCAGAGAGAACGGATAAGTAGAGAGGTTCAACTAAGTTCAAGTGTCATAGATAACACTTTCTGATCGAAAGGTACCTTGTTAAACACTCAAAAGATAAACTAATTTAATAATGTAGTACTTTTAAACCGTATTAAAAGTGTGCCTAAATAAGAATAAGTATTGCGATTCGGTCCCAGCACTTCTATTGAAAATATTCATCAAACCTATCGTGAATATTCTGATAGGTTAGGTCACCATGGCCTAAATTAGTAAGAGCTTTAGTTATTGTGTTTCAGGTGTAGAATGGGCCAGTTTCTTGGCTATTGTAAAAATGTTTTGTTACGGAAATAAGTCATCGAACTTATTGTGAATATTCTATCGGGTTGGGTCACTATGGCCTAAGTCAGTAAGAGTAATAGTGATAGTTTACAATCAATTTCTTGGCTATTTCTTTTGATGAAAATAATATTCATTGGCTCTATTGTGAATGTTCAATCAGTTCGGGTCACCATGGCCTAAATTAGTATGAGTCTTGTGTTCGTCGGTGCAGAGCCCATTCCTAGCTTATTTAACAATTCTATCGAAATATTTCATCAAACCTATCGTGAATATTCTGTCGGGTTAGGTCACCATGACCTAAATTAGTAAGAGTAAAAGTTATTGTGTTTCGCGTGTGCAGTCAATTTCTTGGCTATTGTACAATTCTTTTGATGAAAATAATAGTCATCGAACCTATCGTGAATGTTCTATAGGGTTAGGTCACCATGGCCTTAATTAGAATGAGTATTATTGTGTTTCTAGTGTAGTCAATTCCTTGGTAATTACCTAAACAATTTTTGTGTTGAGAGTTTTGGTCAAAGCTATCATTATTGTTCTGTCAGGTTAGGTCACAATGGCAAGTCATATTTGCAATGTTAAAATTTTCAGGGTCCAATTGAGTGTTATACTCAATTCCAGGGCTGTGGATTCCAGGGCTGTGGCGGCTATTATCACGAGTAATTTTTGGTTAAAGACCCTAGGATCGAAGCTAGCTTTTTACTTTAGGTACCTACTAAATCATCACGCATCAAATTTTATGCGAATTCGGGGATTGTGATGATCGGAAAAATCAACTGTATTTGAGATTAGTTTCTTATATATTCTAAGGAATTTGGAAGAAAGTCCGATTGTTGAAAGTTTGTAGATTAGAAAGTTCCTGTTGATTTTGTCGAAGGCAGCTTTAAAATCTACGAAAAATGCGAAGAGTTTTTTCTTTTTCATTATAGGTATACTGTCGGGCAATACTAGTAAGCGTGAATATTTCGTTCATTTTTGAGAGTTCCGGCTGAAAACCAACTTGAAAACTACTCAGGATACTGATTCTGGTAGAATCAACCCAACTAGAAAGCCTTTTGTATAAAACATTTGTAAAAATCTTTCTGACTACACATTGGATTGAGATTCCTCTATTATTTTCCGGTCGATTCCGGTTGAACCTTTTTTGAAAATAAAGCAAATTAGGGACTTCAAAAAAGGAATTCTGGACTTCTTCCTCACTTAAAAGTTTATTGTTTAAGCTAAGCAGGACTTTTAGAAAAGCGGGCGTACTTTACTTAAAAAAAACTCAGCAGGAATTCCGTCGAGACCAAAAGACTTGAGCTCCTTGCAAAGTTGCTAGGAGCTCAGACATCGTGATCGGAGAGTCTAACTCAGGAACTAAGACATCTGGTAGCACATATTGGAAGGGCCCTAAAGTTTGCGAGGAGCACAGGAGTCTTTTATAATACTCAGCCAGTAAGTCAACAGCAACATCGCACTTTACTCCAGAACACTTTAGAGTCCTTGCTGTTTGCCAAACTTCTGGCTACATTTTTAAAGTATTGCGTCTGCTTGGCTTTACAAATGTCTTTATATTTTATGTTGGCGATAAGGTAGAGCGATTTGAATTGACCTCTGTTCGTGTTTACGTAATCACGTGTTTAAAGTGATTTTTTTTCTAACCGCATAAAAACAGATATTTTCAAGTCAACCCATCAAATGTAAAAGGTCATGATCTAAGTAAAAATCACAGTCCACTATCCAAAATCCCTCATTTAACTGGTATTGCTCCTCCACATTGTCAAAAAACAACTAATTAATTCTTATCGTAAACATAGGGCCTTTCAGAGGGCCCCAAGCCTCCATAAAACCGCCACCTTTCATTTTGATCCCGCAAAACGTTGCATGTTTAAACAACACAAAAAAAAAACTAACAACGAATGACAATCTTAATTAGAACATGAGCATTACGATTAACAACAAGCAACCTATACAATTGGTATTCAAGAGATAACGACAGTCTCGTAAAAAAAAAGAAGAAAATCATATAAGCGTGCAGCAGTGACAAATAATGTCCCTCTCATCGAGCAGCTCAGCAGAAGTCAGTCCCACATCAAGTCTCGGAATTAATTAAAATTTCCCCGTCAATACTGCCAAATGATGTTGTAAACGCGCGCTCTGCGCACCCCCTGCTTTTAATTTATTTACAATTTATACAAGTACCTATAGAATTTTTTGTGAACACTTTTACAATTAAGCTCCATATCGGCACACAGGTTGCGCAACAGAACGAAAAGAATTTTCTAAAATATAAAAAGAACTAGGCCCATCGGATTTCATTAACTAGTTCATCGTTTCATTCAACAAGCAAACTGCTTTCATATTGTATTTGATAGTTGGGCAATTAACCCATTTATTACAAGCTTTTTTTTTTCTTTTCCTCAGAATGAGGATAGGTAGAGTAAGTTACCTATGTGGCAAGTGTATGTAGAACGACATACAACTTTATCTAGGCACACATCGAGATACTTACTATAATCTTGAAATTTTCATTATCTATTGGTTAAATATTTGATTTTCCAATCAGCTAGTCAATAAAATAAACGCTGCCATATTATATATTTATATAGGTACAAGATACAGAAACAAATATAACAATAATTGTCTTAACTGAGCTGCGCTATCAATGAGGAGATTGTGAATTGCGCACGTTTTCAATGACGTGACTCGGTTTATTGTGTCTAAATCGTTTAAATGACTCAGCTAGAGAGAATATGATATGAATGTGAGGCACTAAGCGATGACCTCTGGGTATTGAGAAAGAATTTTTGTCGATGCTCTTTGTGATCAGATTTCGGGACGGGTACATTGTGCCACTCTGTTCTGTTCGAGACATGTCTGGATGGAGTTACCTGTTAGTTGCGAGAGGGTCGTCGGTGGTGACTAATTTTGTAAACACAACCACTGTTGCTAAATTGGATCCTCTGCTAGATTTGAAATGTTTTTGAGGAGCTATTATAGAGCACTTTTAAGTTTGGCTACTTTTTTTTTGAGTACCCTATGAATATAGAAACTCTAGCACCATTTCAACACACTTTCCAGAAGCTTCGAGAATGATCTTCCAGTATTTTCCGCAGATATTTTGGTGACACTTTGTCGTAGCTTTTTATTTTGGCTACGGAAATTATCATTCCAGGTTCATAAATTTCTTAAATATGATTTATAGAAGAGACAACGTTAGTCTTCCGGCAATAATGACCACTATGTGCAGTTGCAGTCTTGTTAAAAAGCAATCTTTCTCTTAAAAGCAACGAGAACGAGATTTATACGGAGTCACAGACATCTGATATTATTTCATTTTCGAATACATGCTCTCTTATGGGAAACTGTAGGGAGAGATGACACATGAATCTGAGTTGATGAATCTGATTGAATTATCAATTTTTCATTTTTCAATATAACTATTATTGGACCACCAACATCACAAGCCGACAGAAAATCGTGCGGCAAAGTGCCGACTCTTTCAAGCCGCACGACCAAAGATCCAATTTTATTTTTTTGACTGTAAAAAATGACAGTTTTAACCACAATTCATCGGGAACGCCCCAAAAATAAGTTTTTCTGTAGTAAATTCACTACGAAAATTAAAATTTTCATCAAAACTGGCAGGAACCGCACGGAAAATTATCGCTCGTGTTGAGTATGCTTGCTGCAGAAAATCGCTGTTTTTTGTCGCGCGTTTTTCTGTCGCCGTGTGTGAGTGTCCTTAGGCTGACTTTCTGCTTGAATGAATAAATATTAGTGTATTCTTACATCAAAAACCTTAATAAAGAAACGATTCGGAACAATATCTTGTCACGAGTAACGTAAACAGGAACAGAAACAGAATTCCATACATTACCAACTGAAACCTTAGTTCGCTGAATGCTTTTTGCGTTGCTAATGTATGAAATTCTGTTTCTGTGCCTTGTGACAACGCGAATTCACACAGAAGGATTATTTTGTTTGATCACATTGACTGTCACAATATGTGAAAATCCCAGTCCGCCATAGCAGATTCCACCCAAGGTCTATTGCACACTCCCAGTATTTTTCGGAGCATCAATAGTTTACTCACGATCCACGAAAGCAGCACTCACACGAGCAACTTTTCTAATTCTCTCAAGGTACCTACCAGAACCCAAATAAAATATAATGCTGTTCGCTTTCTGAAATGCCGCTTAAAAGAAATAAATTAATGAGTTTTATAGCGGCGCTGAACATAGAGCCGCCTGTGTTAAAAAACTATGATTTATGATAACGTGCGGCTAAAAAATTTGCGGCAGAACACAGATTTAAAAGTTGCCTCAAACCGGTTTCGGGTCGGTTTTACATCTGCTCGCATTACCTTACAGGTCCATAAGTTGTAAGGGACTAAAAGTGTCCTGAAATAAGCCTCGTTGCGTGACTAAAAGTGTCATAAAATAAGCCTGACTAAGTGAAATAAAAACTGCAATCCTTTACTTGAAACTCAAGTTTTGGGCAAAACAAATGGAAAAATTGTTTTTGAGTCACTTCAAAATTTAAATTTTTGGTAAACGGAGCCAAAAACAAAGGCGAATGCATTAAAATAAATTGCACGATGCTGGGCTAATCGATTGCTTTTCCGGAGCTCTATTGCGCGCCGAACGCAAGTGTAAAAGCCCGAAAGGTAGTTTTTAGTATGTTTAAACCGCGCCCACAAAGGGAATTCTGTCAAAATTCCTTTTGGCATAAGGTGTCAGAAAGTGTGAACAAAAATTATGGCCTTTTCGGTTGGCGATCCCGGATCAACGCGTTCTTCTCCCGGATTGGGGCTGTAGCTGTACATCTTAACAGCCAAACACGTTTTTCTTGATTTTAAAGTTTGTCTGGCGTTGTTTTTGTGAAGCACAAGTTATTTAAAATAGGGGCAAATGACATTTATCCAACTTGACACATGGGTTTTCTGATTGTGTGAGTGCTTCTGGTTTTGATTCTGAATTCAAAACTTAAAAGCAAATTTCTCTTCTATCCAGAAGAAGAACTGTCAAACGATTTTAAGGCAACAGTTTCAGAAGAATCCAGAATGCTCCCGAACGACCAACTGAAAAGGCCATTGGAATTCATAAAACAACAATTAACTCAACACAGATCATCGCGTGGTCGGGCGCAACCATTTTCGCCATAAAAGAAGTCGATATTTGATAGTTTTACTCTGGCTGTCATTTGAAATATTGTATTGAATTCCAGTGTAAGCAATCGAAAAAGGATTCCGACATTTTTGCGCGAAATGCTGAGTATCGATAAAGCGTAAATGTATTTAGTAAAAGTTTATAAACTCATGTAAAGGAGGCTTTTTGGGGTGTGAAAAACTCCTTGCTTTTTTTTTTCGATAGCTTGAGATTATCCGTTCACGAATGACAAGTCAATTAACTACCTGATTGACAAGTTGATGCTTGAGTTCATTTTTTATATTCTTTCTTTTATTTCATCATTTTTTCAAAGTTTCATTAATCGGTATTTTTCCAAACGACCACTTAGAACAATTTCTACGCATTTCTCAATATAACATCATCATCCCCTTAAGGTAAACAAAAATGAAATGAAACAAATAAACATATCCCAAACAAATGAGTCAGAAAACCAAACATAAAAATATAGCTTTACCGTATTTGTCTCATTTCAAACAAACAACTTCAATGTTGATAAACAAGTTAATCACTTTGATTCAAAACAGATAAGCGTGCTGCTAATTTCCCCCCATTATTGGGGCTTTTCGTCAATTTTAATGAAGAAAACTATACAATTAATGAATTTTTTTTTAACATTTTTTATACAAAATTTTCTGTTGTTTTGATTGTCGGGTCGTGCATGGCAATGACTGATTGCAGTATTCTGTGGAAAATCAACATGACTAACGCGGGGCAATTCTTTCAGATGATTCCCTCTCGAAATTCCCGATTCTATCACCGGAAATCCGGGAACATTTTACATACATAAATATAACTACGAGGGTGTTTCTACTCTCCATCTCCACCAACCTGACGACAATTACTCATGACTATTCCCATGATTTATCGATAAATTTTCTACTTGACATTTCACACACATGACTGTCATTGTGTGTTTGTCAAAGTTATCGATTTGACACTTTACCTCCTGCTTATCGCGGTTGGTCTTTGTAATTTGGGCCACTGTTTCGTTTCTGTATTCCAAGCGAAGAGACAAAACACGTGAAACTTGAATTAGCTGGCAATGCCAACGAATCACAGAGACCGCGTTTACACACATACCTATGAACGACAACTCTTTCAAGTTTGGTTTCTTTCTTTTTTTTTTTGTCCAAGTCATGTTTTGTGTCACTAAAATGTCATTGATTGTCGACAAAAGTTGCGGTTATCAACTAGATAACACAAAACCAACTTTTGCACAACTTCCTCTATTATAATGAATGTGAAAAAAAAGAATTCTTTTCGTTGTTATCGCACCAATTTCATCCATATAAGAGAGGACGAAAATAATGTATTTCATACGAGTTAAGGAATTCGAAATTCGGCTATTAGTCGTATATTTATGAATACATTTATAGAAAAACACGGGGCGACCAAGCCAAGAAATATAATAAAAACGTTTCAGCGTTTCTCTCTTTTTGGCAGGGGAATAAATTACTTTATCATGACGTCAACGGTTGATCGCAGACATGTTGTTTATGTTAACGTGTAAACGCAAATTACACGGCGAAATAGGGTTGCCATGGAATTCCTTTTTATTGTTTGCTTTATACTATGTCTCCACCGGCAATTAAAAGAGGATTAGCGGGAGACGATTAAAAATAAATCCCAAAGTGGCTCCACCGGAAAAATATAGGATTAATTTGACACGACCACTCTGTTTCTGTCATTTTGGCTCTCATAAGAGAGTGGTGATGTCATTTCCCAAGAGCGAAAAACAATTTCCGCTGTAAAAATCAAAAATCTGTCATAAATATTTGTGACAGATCTGTGATTCAGGGACACTTTCAATTTCCGTTTTTGATTCTCAAACTAGGTTTTGAGGAAAATAGGTTTGTGAATAGGGTAAGAAAAATATTTTTGTTTTATTTGTAAATCGGATTGAGAGCAAGCTTTTACCTACATTCAATGGGCTTTAAAAGTCAAACCATGGTCTCCCCACTTGTCATTCTTATCCCACTTATGCATCAAAATCTAACTGCAATTATTGTTGACATTTTATTAGTAAGTTGCTGTTTAAACGATCACAGAAGATGCCAAACCTTACAATGTTAATTTTGTCCAAGTTTTTTTTTCACTCATGTCATACAGAAGTTTGTTGGCAAACAATTTTAATGGTTGCCAAGTCTACCCAAGAACTTTCCTGTTACATGCAAGATTTTCGTATACCTATGACATACATAACAGGCTAAAACCATTCGTATTATATTCATAGTAAAAAACGTTTGTCATACTAATAAGTACGGTGTGCCTAGTATATTTACGCAATATTTCGTTAGCAAAGATACCATCCTACTATAAAAAAATTTGAAGATAAGAAACCCTGATCAAAATCTTTGGAAAGACCTAATATATACTATCAATTTGCATTGCGCGTACTGGTGGTATACCTACTTGCACAAAGAAAAAAACGTCAAGCTCACAAAAAAACAATATCTAAAAAAAAAATCTTATCAAAACTGTAAGGAAATCGTTTTCGTGGTGATAAGCAAATTTGTAGAGTTCAATATTTGCTTTGGTTGGCCTTGTTAAAAAAGTTGACAGCTGGAATGTGAATGCAAAGTGTGCGTATAAGTCTATACATATACGTTTGGATTATACCTTGCGGTTTATGACTAATATTTCTTAGAAATTAATCAAAAATTTGAAATTTACAACCCAAGATAAGTCCAGAAAAAATGGTTGATTTTTTGACGGAATACTTCAGATGACAGAATGATTTTGGTCCATTCTGATCTTATTTCTCATTGACATGCGATTGTCTCCGCGGGACCATTAGTATATCCGAATCTATTTTCATATTTGACGGTTTTCACCGTGGGACCATTAATTTAAAAAACCTAATTGTGACTTGTCATCAGTTGAAAATTTTGTAAGCTTGTCAACTGTCATTAAAGCTGTCTGGTTGGAATTTTATATTTTTTTTCATTTCACTGGCTTGTAAATGGACCTTTAATTATTCAGTGTGAGTATTCATTAAAGGTCCATTCACAAGCCAGTGACAAAAAAAGTAAAAATTGCAACCAGATAGCTTTGGTTTTTGAAACTACTGTACACATACACAATAAAATGGCACTTTAAGAAGGAGCACTTTAAGAACTAATCTACATTATGGCAACTTTTAAATAAAAATGATTTATGATGTTTTGGGAGGACATTTACATTTCGCAGTATCGGAATCAATCTTTACGCAACTTGTACCTAGAAATAAGTTCTGAGTTCAATAAATGACAAATTTATTAATTATCTCAATTATTAAGATCTGACAATATTGTCAGATATTTAAATGAAAAACTTGACCCAAATATGTGGGGACAAAAGCATTTCATGATATTTTGGACTTCTGTCAGTTAAAAAATTGGCTAAAAAATGTTTCCAGGTATATTTAAAGATATTTGAGACAAATTGACCACTGACAGATCTGACAGATATTGTGTGTACAAGGGTTAAGTCTATCCTTGTTAATTTGACATGAGCACTCTTTTTCTGTCATTTTAGCTCTCAAAAGAGAGTGGCGATGTCATTTTCCAGGACCAAAAAAAGAATTCCATTATAAGAATCCCAATAGGAAACGTTTTTGTTACAGATCTGAAGTAGTACAGGATAGTTTCAGTAGGAATTCTTTGATTTTTAAACTGCTACAAAGGTACATAAATTTGGTTTGGGAATACGGTGAATGGGACTTATGACAGGATTTATTTTTTATCGCTTGCGAAAAGGATTTAAATTTGTTTAGTAATGCGCGCGATTTTTAGAGGATTTATTAAATATTAAAAAATAAATAAAAAAAAAAACTGTCAAAGGACCGTAAGCGTATAATAGACTTGACAAATTACTAAGTAGGCGTACTTTTACTTAGTAGGTGTACCTCGTTCAATAGAACGAATGTAAACTTTTAATGTTACTAGATAAAAACAGCCTTGTTATTGTAAAACAATTTTTGGTGCGAAAAAAGCGCAGCTTAGTGTGATACTTTTGCGCGTTTGATTTATTGGATTTCATTTTGGTTTTTTCTGTCAAGATTACATTCAAAGACATCACTACAACCTTATTCGAATGAATTGTTCTTGTCAAATGCTAAAGCCGCGTTGTAACAAGAAACAGAAACAAAAAAATACATTATCGAACATTGAAAACGTGTTTTACAGTTTGAAAGTCGTCAAAGGACACTGAAACTGTCCACGTATGACGAATCTGTCAGAGTTGCGTGTTCTATTGGCATGTTTACAACGGAAATCTTTTTTCGCTCCTAAAAAATTACATCGACACTCTTGTGTGTGAGCCAAAATGATAGAAAAAGAGTGCGCATGTCAAATTAATCCTGCATTATTGTCTGGTGGAACCACTTTGGGATTTATTATTAATCGTTTCCCACTAATCCTCGTATTTTTGCCGGTGGATACATAGCATAATGTATGGGATTCGGTTTCGGTTATACTTTGCTTGTGAGATATCATTCAAAGTTTGATGTCATCGGGAAACTCGTAGTGGAGATGCGAAATAAAGCGTTTTGTCGCATCAAGGAATGACCGATGTAAAAAGGGCTTCAAAAGGTAAAGTTGTTTAGGCTCATAGGTACCTTTATCCTCTAACACGTCAAGTTGTTAGTACATTATTACCCATTAAAAAAGAATCTCCTAATTGCGTTCCATTAGAACTGATAGTAGAACACCGTAGGCAAACTAATGCTAATTTGTTTGTTTGTTATTGTTGTCATGTTTGTTAATTTTTACGATGATCTGTGATGGCAAAAATTTCCATTACATGCGGCCGTATGGTAACCCTTTCGGGTGACCACCTCGAGAAAACTATTTCTACACATTGTTATGCACTCTTCCCACTCATCGGGGCCGAGTGAAAAGGCAACAGATCTATTCAAGTTTTCTGCCTTTTGCTGTGCTGTTACAGAGGGGCAGGCAAGAGGCAGCAGCAGCAGTAATCTCCATTGACGATCTACCTATCTCCTTCCATAGCATTGCTATTCTCCAATTGCGCACCCTGCTCACCCTCCCAGCCACAGACGACGACTGACGACGATACAGCAGCGAAATTGCGCCCGTTCAACTGTTGTGTCGATGGCGAAGTGATGAGTAATCATCATGAAGTTGAGTAGAAAAAAAACACAGAAATACACCAGCCACAGAAGCAACAACAAAAAAGTATGTTGTTTGCTTTGGTAGTATCTAATCAGGGACTATAGCTCAGCTAGTACTAGTTTTTAGTATGTATAAGTTTACTAATTAAATAAACTCACCGATCATGTTGACGGGCCTAAACCTGAGCACTAGGCACGGTGATTCGCGTTTTATCCTCATTTTCATTTCACTTTTATGAGTCACAGCGATTTTGAGTTCCTTAAATATTTTATATGCTGCGCGTATTTTTTTCTTTTATTATTTCCTTTACACAGTACTACACACAGGCACTTTTACGAGTCGAATAGCATTGGTATTAGTGGTTCAACTCGTCTACAATAATAATTGATATAACAATCAAGAAGTAGGTATAAAAAATTTTCTTGAATCAAAATATTTCAAGAATGACAGAATGCACTCCGAACGGTATTGTTGTAATCCCAGGTGCTGCTGAATATGTGGCGCTGTACTGAGGTGAAATCGTTGCAAGGCACTCTTTTTTCGGGGTCTGGTTGGGATTTGGATTTGTTTTGGTATTAAATTCTTTAAATTGCGCGAGGGGCCACGTAAATTTTGTATGTTTCTCTTTCGGATATTGTTATACAACTTTCGTAAATATCGTTAACAAAAAATCTTGTGGGGGCACAGGCACACAACACAATGGAGAATTCAATTCGATTAAAAAAAAAACTACTTTTTAGTCGGTTACGTGAATAGTGTTGCCAAGTGGAACACACAGAATTTCATACACACACGGAGCGAGAATAGCAGTATTATAGCGACTCCGACAAAACTTGTTCACTCGACGGTCGATACACAAGTGCTGCTGCTGCACCAAAGCACTATTCGACTGGCCTGGTCGTCGCGACTTCGACGAGTTTCGCCGTTTTGCACGTCACGAAATTCAACCTACCGTACCGCGCGCCGCGCCTTCATCATTCTACAACCGTTTGTTGGTTTGCTTCTTTCTGTATATACGTTGCAATGGGAGTGTGTGCGTGCCGAGTGTTGTTGCCGGATGAAGGAAGAAACTGAAATTTTTTTCTCCTATCTTGTGTTGTATTTTTCACAGGTTGAGTCATCGTCGTCACTTGGAGTACGAGTCCGAGTGCCACTCTAGTCTAGATCTTAGTAGAAGTTCTTTCTCGCTCTTCCTCTCGCGTGCACTCCGTCCGTGGTGTTGGTGTTTTATTGATGGAGTGTGTTTTTTTAGAAGAGGTTTTTGTGGATTGTGGTTTGGTGGCGTTGCCAGATAAATGACGGAGTAGTTGAGTTGGTGTAATATGGTGTGGTCCACGGAAGAGAAGGAAAAGAAGACAGACACAAACACACTTTTGAGGTGAACCACTTTTCTAGGGCTGCCATATCGTGGCTTTACAAGAGGTAGTCGATCTCTTTATCTGTAACATCTAGTGTTATTTAGTACTATGTCTTGTTTTAATTTTTTCTCTATTAAAATGAATGTTTATGCAAGAACAAATACCTATGTACGCACTTAAGAAACCGCTCTTATATGCACGCAAATACCTATGCATGAGTAAAAGAAATAATTTAATATAAAATGCATTTAATACTTAGCCCAAAAATATGCAAGTAAAATTCAACGAACAATTTTATATTGAAAAGTTTTATTCTGGGATTGAGCTCTTTTCACTGCAAGAATTTAGTTAAAAGATTTAAAAATTTCTTGAGCGCATTCACAAGGCCCACGATCCGAGATTTTGTTTGACAGCTTAATCAATCAGCTGTACAACTTTTCTCCCTAGAAACAAGTTATCCTTAAATCATTTCAAATAATAAGCAAAAAACACTTTACACTTAAACTATTTCTAGCGGAACGAATGGCAAAGGATAGACACCGACAAACTGTTCGATTGTGGAATATATTAAAGACCCACAAAAATATTGTTCGTTAAAAACTTGTTGTTTTCCTTTCATAATTATCATCATAATACGGATTTTGAGGAGATTTTATTGTATAACAGTTAGTAATTGAAGATTTGAGTGTCAACTTAAGATGAAATTTTCATCCTCGGCAATATGGGTTGATGTAGCCCCGAATGCCGTAGATAAGGTGTTTAAAAGCGAAGCCGAAAATACTTTTCAGCAAGTGGTTAGGTTATCATCTATAAACAACCAAAACTTGTCCACGTTTCAATTTATTTTCAACTACCTCCGAGTGTTACCACTTATAGAATGTGTTCAAAGGTACTGGAGCCATTAAAGTGGTTTGCGACTTTATAGTCGCAATGCTAAAAAAACCGAATACATAATATCATCTAAACTGGGAGACTGTATAAAAAGGATATCTACCATCAGAGGAGGCCCGCAAGTTGGAGAGCTCTCACCTCTCATATGTCTTCTTGTAATGTACTCTGAGCTTCAATCTAATGAAGTTCAGCCACTCACCGGTGATGTCCATCGCTTATGCTGACGATCTTGTACTCATAGCACGTGGCAAATTCTTGCCAACTATTTGACTCAGGCGGTGGACCGGATCATGTGGCCTTAGCGAAAACTCGCCAAAAGCGGAACTTGTGCTCTTGACAAACAGGATGTCCATCCCGGATATAGAGCTACCAACACTCGAAGCCTCGACTCTTCAATTATCTAAAAACGCTATAAATATCTCGGTGTCATCTTAGACAGTAAGCGCAGCTGGAATCTCAACATAGAAGAAAGAGTTTAAAAGGCATATACAGCCCTATATACGTGCAACCGAATTTGCGGAAAAAATGGGGTCCTTCCCCTAGTATTACAAATTGGCTCTACACAGCTATAGTAAGAACCATACTCACGTATGGATGCTGCTTCTGATGACAGACAAGACTGGAGGCTCGATAATGTTGTAATCCACTCCGAAATAGCATTCTACCCAGACGGCTCTAAATCAAGACAGGGTAATGGAGCAGGTGTATTACTCAGGTGAATTATGTAGCACAGGATATTTTCATTTATGTAAACAGCCAAGCAGCCATTAAGGCTCTGGCAAAACCAACAGTAAAATCTCGTTAAGTAGGCCCGTGTCGCTCAGAACTTTGGGCTCTAAGCAGACAAAATGATGCCCGCATTGTTTGGGCACCAGGCCAAATAGACTTCATAGGAATTAAATAGGCTGGCGAGCTAGTGAATCATGGCTCACATCTAAACACGGCTCAGGACAGCGAGATCAAAAGGTATTACCCGCAGCTCTCTTTTGAGACAGGATTAATTTAAGAATCATTTATACCAACTATACTTGCAGGGGCTGTCATGATCCCGTAGGGGAAAGATGTGAAACACCTCCTCCTGCAGCAGGCAACGTTTTAAACTTCTGGGCCACTTCTTCTTTGAGGAGCTTGACGAGGTTGCAAGAATACCGATGACAGTAGGTACCCTCAGTTTTTCATATTCTTTCTCGGTTCCTCGCTCTTGCTCTTCGGGCGTTGAACTGGAACGGCAGCGTGTGGAAAACTCATTAGACTTCGACTTTAACAGCATTGTAAAGCAAAACCGTAACACCCAGCCATTATCCAACCGGATGGCACTTGAATCGTTGAAACCGAACAGCTCTTCATCCTCGATGTGTGTGTCAATAAAAACTTCAGTTGGAATGACCACATATTTGAGACTGCCAAGAACGCTGCGAAATGCCTAAGTTTCCTCAAAAGGTGCAAGAAATTTTTTACACCTTCTTTTCTGGCTAAGGAATGTAAGGCATACATTTGCCCTAAGCTGGAATGTAACTCCCATGTCTGGACAGGTGCCCCAAAAACTGCACTGCACCTGCTGGATATGATTCAAAAGCGGGCGTTAAAACTAATTGGTGGAAGCAATATTGCGAAGTTGACTCACTTGAACACCGACGCAATGTCTCTTGCCTGTCATTGATTTATCGCCTTTTCTACAAGCAGGGTTCCAGCGAAATAGCCAATTGCATTCCACCACTCCAGATTCTCAACCGTAATACTCCTCGAAGATCACCCTCGAGCCTTTTATGGACGGACTGTGAAGTTCAGAGGTTCTTTTATTAGCCGTACAACGCGAATGTGGAATGTCCTACCGCAATCAGTCTTTCCTACCCACTACAAAATGCAGCTATTCAAAACAAAAAGTGCACCGGTATGTCTCTTCCTTTCCCTCTTTTTCTAATCCTGGTAAATCCGCTGGTAATCCCTTTAATATATTTTATCCTCAACACCGACGTCTTGGACAAAACATCACCATCGACAGCTATAACTTTGACGTAGTTGGGGACTTTGTCTACCTGGGTTGCGCTACCAATTTAGACAACGACACCAGAGCTGAAATCAAACGAAGGATAACTCTTGCCAATCGCTGTTTCTTTGGGCTAAGAAGGCAATTGAGTAGCAAAGCCCTCTCTAGAGCAACTAAAGTGTCCATGTATAAGATCTCATCATCTCAGTCCTGCTGTATGGTGCAGAACCAAGGACCCTGTCAAAAGCGGATGAAACACTTTGGACTGCTGCGAGAGGAAATTTCTTCGGACGATTAACGGTCCCGTCTGCATAGACGGAGATTGGAGAAGAAGATATATTATCGAATTGTACGGGCTGTACAGCGACACCGAACTAGCCAGAAGTGACGTACGTCGCTTCCCATAAAAACGTATGTTTTTTACTGAGTTGTCAGTTGTGTACTTCAACGTAACAGATGCAACGGATTCATTGGGCTGACGGCTTAAGCCACCATGTCAGTCCTTATAGAAATGTCGTGATGTTCGTTCTTGTAAATTGTAATATTGTAAAGTGATAAGCGTAATAGTTTAATTTTATTTATTTTTTTCTTCTTTATCTCACATAAACTGTTCTGCAAACAAGTCAAAGATCAACTTTGAAAAACGATTGGTTTTACATAATCAGCAATTTGGCACTCTCACCTGTCAACATACTCGAAAGATAAGATTAATAAGTTCCCATCCATAGACCCAGTATATCATCCACTTCAACTATCGAGTGGGTTACAGCATAAACCGACATTCATATAGCCACCCTGACGTCATCTACGATATCAGCTGGATCGATAAATCATTTAGAATAGTCTGGTGTCCTGAATTTCACAATGAACGCATCGTTAAGTCATATAATGCAATGTCATGCGCGCCTTCACCATGATGCGTAATCATAAGTATCGTGACTAGTGTCTCTTTGGAATCGTGCACTGGTTTACTGCTCGTAGGTACGCGATAATGTTCGCACGTGACATGCCCACTTGAGTCATATACCCGAAACTTCTGTTAATTAGTCGATGATTTCCCAGTGCCTTCTAAATCGAAACTCTTAATAGCAGACCCAAAATTCCGGATAAAGCTATGACACATGCGCTGTTCACTCAACAGCCTAGATATACCTATTCAACTTTGGCCGATTGTCCTGAAGTCTTATTTAGAACATGAGGCATAGACGAACTTCTGATAAAACTCTTAACATGATTCACAAGTGAGTCATGCTCTACCTTTAGTTTTCCTCAGCTCATCCATTCCGTATCCCACACTACTGTTCCACTATACACTGATGTTATGGTACAAAGTCGTAAATTTATTTATCATTACCTAAATCACATAGACACTCAAACACCTAGCAACGTATAATTATCCTTAATGTACAACACAAACATCACAGATCACTAATTTGGATGTACCCAGCCGCCAAATGCAGCTTCCAGCTCGGCAGCTATCAGGAGGCACAATTTGTCCTGATAAGGTGCCGCAACGACCTGGAATCCGATCGGAATTCCATCGGCGTTCAGACCCATTGGCACGTGTGTGGCGGGAAATCCTAGAACATTGAAGATGGACAAAAATCCCACACCGCTCAGATTGAAAACGGATGTGTTGTGTGCCATGGCGGTTCGATGGAAGGTGGGTATGAATAGAACTCCTTGCGTTCCAAGGAGATTCTGAAATGGAAAGAAAAAATTCATTTTTATTTCCCTATTCAAATCATTTAAAGGACCTTCATACATTTAGCTGAGTTTTTATTTGTTCTCCTTCTTTTTGCCAGTAGGTGACTTTGTCTTTGGGTATGAGACCGTTCAAGTCTCGAAGAAGCTCTAAAAACAATCCATTAAAGGAGTATTTCGAGTCGCCCAATAGAGCCTTTCCCAGTTCTGCGTACAGATTGTCACGACGCTAAAATAAACAGAGGATGTATCGCTGAAATATAACGCCATAGAAAGGTTCTTACTTTCGACTTATCAGGTTTGTCCAAAAGGCTTGGTATTTCGAGGTCAAAGATCGATGCCAATGTGACCTCTAGCGAATTACTTAGTTCATTAAGATGAGCCTGAAAAATAACATTTATATAAATAAGACTCAAAAAAAATTACTCATAGTATTGCTAACCTCCTTGGGTGTCATTCCATTACTTTCAAAATGCTTGACAGCTCTTAAAATTGCCACCTTGAAGTCTTTGTCAACTGGCGATCGTGTCAACGTAAGGGGATCCTCGATCATGTAATGAATCTAGCAATGAAAAAAGGTTTGATTTTTAAGTTGACTGAAGTTTTCTTAAATTCCGAGTTTTTTCCTTGGCAGCTGTCACATAAAGTCAGTTGCACCCGGTCACTCACGCTTTGGCTTATAACTCACCTGTATGTCTTTGGTTTTGATTTCCTTTGCGAATCCCAATTTGTCAGCATTGCTGCCACTCATTACCTGCATGAGTAGTGGCAGATCTTTGGCATATCGCGATATTGGTCCCAATTGCAGATATTTTCCAAACAATTTGTCATCAGAATTGGGAAAGTGTCCCGTCACAGATAGTAGCCCACCCGTGGGCTTGTGGCCAAAAACTCCATTGAAAAGTGCTGGCAGCCGGATGGACCCAGCAATATCTGAGCCAACTCCAAAGGGTGTAGCTCCACAGCCGTTTAGCGCAGCCTAGATGAGGGCGATTAGTGCTTATTGCAAAATAAAAGAGTACCCAGAGGAAAAAACAAAAATATTTAAAGACTTCTAATAAATAGAGAGTTTGCCAATTCAATGAAGAATACTGAAGGGTCCTTTTTACAGAATGCGAGTGCGACATTTTTTTTTTTCTATGAGTTGGTTATACTCTGACTGAATCAATTTAAAAATATTTTTGTGTTATACCAGCTAATTTTTTTTTATACTTCTCCGCCTGATGAGCCACCCGGTGTTTTGCGGGTATCGTAGGGATTGTTGCATCGTCCATGTGTTTTTGTGGTGCTCTCCCAGCTCTGACAATACTCGGGATTAGCAGATACTAAAAGGGGGATGCAGCCGGCATTTCTCACTAATTCAACAACTTCACCGTTGTTTTCACTCTTCAGCAAGTAACGATGGATGTTGCCAACAACGTGGGACATACCTGGAAAATAAAAAGAGTTTTTTAAAGGATTTCCAGATTTCATTTCCATTTTAACCTTCTGAATCAAACAAAATACTGTAAGCAGTAAAGATTGGTTTTGTGACCGGTTTGGGTATATGTGAAATCTTGTGATTGAACCTAAGTTAGATTCATACAAACTTACAAACTTTGAGGGTTAAATGGTACCCCAGCCATATTACCCTCACAAATTTTCGTTGCCATCAACAGATGTAAAGTCTTCGCTCGATTTCTTTTGAACACTCCCATATAAGAACAACCGTCAATCCCAAAGAACTTCCAGAGAAAAAGGTAGCACAAATATGAAAAGAAAAATAAATCCCTGAAAAAACCTGAATCTCTAGTTTTGTTACAAGCAAACAATATTTTACGCATGGACTTCCTGGTGTTGACCCTTTGAATCCCAAGCGAGGACCGACGAGTAAATTGCTGGTTGGAGAGGAACGAATGATGTGCGCCATTTCCCCCGCTGCGCCATATCAACCAACTTTACACTTCGTTGCTTAAACACTCTCCTGTTAAATTTTATAAAATTATGTTTTCTTTTTTCCCCTATCTTAACTACACTTTGTTTTAGGTAGCTGGGAAGTTGCGACACAACCCCCGAATTGGAGGGCCAGGTCCATAATTCAACCCTAGGACAACGGGCCTGGAGCACCGGATTCAGTAAACAACTCTGGGGAGCTACCGTTGACCCACTCAGGGACTCATCCGCCACCACCTCTACTCCAGTACTTCAAGGTAAGTTCATACAGGCTCATACAAGGTAAGGTTGTCCTGACTTTTTCGGTTTGGCACAACAAATGGGTTCAAAACTCATCTCAAGAAAGACAAGGTGTAAAGGCGCGCGTCCACTTGAGAGTAAAACAAGTGCGCATAGCTCGCAGGACACTCTCGAGAGTCACAACAGTAACTCACAGAGCGCTACTTTCTAGGAGTCGAGAAGTTGAGGAGAGTAGAAAATCAACTCTCTGCGAGTACTCTCGGGACTCTCGGTATTGGCCTGGCAGCTGTTCGCTGTAGATTTAGTCTTAAGTGGACTCGCGCCTTAAGGCCTACAAAGCCCTTAAGCTGCTGCGTTTTCTACGGGAAACGGCCCATAGAAGCAGTGCGTGACGTACGTCGCTTCCCATAAGAACGTGTGTATTTTACTGAATTGTCAGTTGTATACACTTCGGCGTGATGGACGCAACGGATTCATGGGACTGAATGCTTTATTCTGCCAGTTCTGCTTCATGACGACGATTGCTGGACGATAAGCAAAGAAGGATAAATTATACTTGATTCCTTCGGTAATAAAAAATTCTACGGCGAATTTATGGTCCTGTGTGGGAGGAGGGCGAATAGAGGAGAATCTCGAACTCTATATGTGCTGTACCAAGATGTGAATGTAGTTCGAAAAGCCAAAACAAGAAGACTACTTCCACCTTGGCTCGGTCACGGGTTGGCTCGTCATTGATCCGAGCACCAAGGCTCGAAACGACTAGAAAGATTGAACGGTCTCAAAAGTCAAGTCATTGCGGATGCCAGCCAGCCAGAGCGCTCGCTTGGTCTGAACAATTGGTAGCAGCGTGCCAAGGATCGCAGAGGATGTATACATATTTCCAACAACCATGTTAAGGTCTCGGTTTAGCTGAGCTCATTATTCAATTGAAGCTCCCTTAAAATTAAAGTTCCTTAATGCATACATAAACTTGAGAACTGGGGCCTGGAACACGTTCATGTGAGCATTTTTAAACACGATGGGAAACTGCCTCTATCGCATTACAGACAAAAATGAAAGTGCAGCGAGCATAAGCTTGTTGGGCTGACCTTCAGCGAGCATTCATCATTGGTAGGAACTTGAAACGGCCACTATAAACAGGTCAAAGAAGTATGGTTGTGGTCAGATAAGGTGCCACCAGTGATAACTAAAAAGACAGCATTATTCAAGAAGTGGAATGATGTGCTCCTCGAATAATAGAGACGAAAAGCTCCGCCTGGATTTGGAATATAGACAACGTAGCAGCCACCGCTAGGAAGTTTCTTTTACAGCTGCTTATACATACCTGGTCACAGAGGACCTTCGAAAAAGCACCTTCAAAAATGGGGCAACAATCTTCAAGATTGCCGCTAAGACGAGGAGAAATGCCCAGTATATTCGTTTGCAACAACGCATCAACAAAGCCAGTTTGGCCAGTTGCTTACGGATGATGACGAATTTCCTCACAAGCTGTGGCAGTATATTGTGAGAGACTTTTGAATGAAGAGTTTCCCAACATTTTACAGAAGAAACTACTCCTCACGGGGAAGAAGTATCAGGCATCACAGTCAACGAAGTTGAGAAGGCGGTTAAGTATACTCCAAAAAGCGGTTGGGCCGGATCAGATACCCTCTGAATTCTGGAAAAAGATAGGAGACAGCGGGTCTCATTACCCTCATGCTTCATCCCCAAACTTATAAGAGGTGAGTGGAAGACAAAATATCTCGGACAAGTCAATCCAAAATGTGATGCAATCCAAAATATAAAGATCATGAATAAGCAAATCAATCCCGGGATCCCTGAGGATTTTTGCTCTTAAACGATCCCAGGATTGCCATTCAATAATCCTGGGATTATCTGGCTTGAAAGCTGATTTTATTTGACACTCTCTACCTCTAAAGCATGCACCTAAGGAATCTTTCTCTTTTAAAATCAAGATTATTTATTTTTCAGCCCTGGTCCTTGAAAAACAAACATCTGGAATTAGTTAGATTATTGTAGTGGTTGACAGATCTGGCGAAGTTCGAATCAAGGTATCCGTTCATCTTTCTACCCGACCCAAGGTATATTAATTTTAATTCATAGTTTGTAACACAGTGAAATCCATAGACCCTTAAGACCTTTTAGAGATGTGATCGAGACCGACAGGTGAATCGATTAAGGCATGGCCGTCCGTCTGTTCGTCTGTCCGTATGTGTGAAGTTTCTAGGTCTTCTCAAGTCTAAGGCTCAAACTTGGAGTGTATCTTGGTTCTTATTTTGTACACACAAAGTGTGAAAATTGGTTGAATCCGCCAACCGTCACGCCCACCGCCACTACTGGCTTCAATGTAAGACAACCTCTATTTCCAATTTTCTTTCAAAATGCCTTTTGGTTAAGTTAGACAAAACGTTGGAGCTTCAATTTTGCTAAGGAGCAATATTGGCCCAAAACCTTTTACGAGGCAAAAATTGGACCCTGCACAATATCGACCACGCCTACTTTTAACATGTTACATCTTTAAAAACCCGATTTCTCGGGTAGTTCACTCCAAACAGAAAAAAAATTATATGACAAATATTAAAGATATTACTCTTTGCTAAGCTTGTTCCATGCAAAGTTTTTAGGGGCGACGCGCTCGCATCTCGGTTAGCATGACCTGTCTAGGAAGTCTGTCAGTGGACATGCAAACAACGTGTCCAAACCATCGAAGAATCGATCGTTCCAATCGGAGCAGTAGCTGGCTCAACATTAAGATTCCCACGAATACTGACGTTTTGCACTCTATCCCTAAGAGTAAACCCAGCAACGCACCTCAGAAATCTCATTTCGGCAGCTTGTACCCGCGATCTAATTCTTTAGGTCATTACCCAAATTTCATGACCATAGATGAGGGTCGGAACGAACACTGAATTAAAGAATGAGATCTTTGCTTTCACTCCAAGCTCAACTTTCCTGATAACCGGCCGGCGCAGTTCCTTTACTATAGCTCCAGCTTGGCCAATTCTACAGGACAACTCAGTATCATTTCTCACATCTTTCGTAAAAAAGACCCCGAGATACTTAAACTTCTCCACCTGTTTTAATGCAACTCCATGTATGTGCAGGGTACACTGCACCAGGAGTTCGGGAAACAACCATCACTTCCGATTTGTTCACGTTAACTTTCATTCCAGCATCACCACAGACGGCTGTAAACCTATCCAGTGCTCGTTGAAGTTCCTCTTAGGATGATGCAAGTATGGCCCAACCATCTGCGAAAAGCAGATGGCTCATCCTGATGCCACCCAATTCGAAACATTGCTCGCCAGGAGTGTACTTCACCATTCAGTCTATATATGCTATGAAAAGAAGCGGCGACAGAACACAGCCCTGGCGCAGTCCAACGCGCACATCAAAAGGACGGATTTGACGCCATTAATCCGTACACAGCTTCTGTAGTTTCCATACAAAGACTGGATGGCTCTCAGAAGAGGCCCACTCAGCGCATAGTCCTGCAAAATTCTCCACAGTGTATCCCGAGGGACTCGGCCATACGCCTTTTCCAGATCTACAAAACACGCATAGACCGGTTTGGCATATTCCCAGGCCTTCTCAAGAATAACCTTCAGAGTAAAAAGCTGGTCGGTTGCGCCTCTGCCAGGCCGAAAGCCGCACTGTTCATCCCGTAACAAAGGCACGATTACAGCTCTGGAACGCGTTTCCAACACCTTCGCGAATACTTTTCCCGAAAGACTCAATAGAGATATGCCCCTATAGTTGGCGCTATCGCTCCTGCTCCCTTTTTTGAAAATTGGCACTTTAACTCCTGTTTGCCAATCGCTAGGTGCCTTCCCGCTATCCCAGGCCACCTTAATGACACGTGTTAGACATTTAACCGCTTCACCCATTGTCTTGAGCATTTCTGGCCGGATTTCATCAACTCCAGCAGACTTGCCAACTCTTAGCGATTTAATCGCTTTAGTGACTTCGTCTACTGTGGGACTATTCTCCGTCCTTGTCTCGTAATCAGTGGGAATGCCATCTTCAGTGCCCTGTTGGGGGTTGAGCAACTCCGAAAAGTGCTCTACTGTGGGACTATTCTCCGCCCTTATCTCGTCAGCAGTTGGAATGCCATCTTCAGTGCCCTGTTGGGGGTTGAGCAACTCCGAAAAGTGCTCTCTCCGTCTGCGCAAGACATCGCTCACATTTGAAAGAAGTGTACCGTCCTTATGGAGTAAACCCCTTGAATGATATTCAACTTCCATCCTCTGAGCCGGCGAATGGTCTGCCAAAATATCTTGTTTGCAGATCTGTAATCGTGGCACATTAGATATAAGTGAGAAAATTTACAGCAGCTGAGATAAAGCAGAAGTTACAAAGCGGGATAGAACCAAAAGTAAGGAAACCCGAGGAAGTCTCGATCTTAATCGCGAAAAAAGTGGTAGGTCTAAACATGCATGGATTGTACAAATGCAACGAAAACAGCTTTTAATTGGCCCCAGTGATGATGTGATCCAAAACCGGGTGGCCTGCCGGTATGTTATGATGGCCAAACGCTATATCCCACAAGTGGACCATTATAGATTATAGACAGATCATAACCTCGGACCTAAATAAAAAAAAAAACAAGAAGCTGTGAGCTGTTAAATTCAAATTTCTCTTTATTTTCTCTTCTCTTTAACGTCATCATGCAATGGCGTATGGAGAATATTTTGAAGTGAGTTTCCCGGCGTTCCATGCAATTTAAAGACTTCAAGAAGATGTTCCATACATCTTTAAATGACAACTCAATATCTCTGTATTAATCCTGCAGCATTCGCATCTTGGTGACAGTCGAAACGACAAGTCTGATGCTAATCATCTCACCAGACCTCGCATTCTTCTCAGACTATGGACAGGCAATATTAGCTAATGTAGACAGGACTTACGCTGAACACCCCAGTCAGGGACTTTTGTAGTGGCTGAATGCATTTAGAAGCTTCTTTAAAGCTTTTTAGCACCTTTTCTCGTTTTTTTCACAGCTGATACAATTTTAAGGGTTTTAAAGTGAAACATCAAGTCTCTGAAGTAAATGTACCAAGTGAAAAGTGCATAGAAATCTGCCTGAATGTTAAATACGACAACGTACCACTTCTTCGGTAGAAGCATTTTGTAAAAATATCGTCAAAGTGTTCTTCAATACAAACAAGCCAGCTCAAAAAGGTTATTTCTCGTATTGGTGTCAAAGACATTAAAAAACATTCACAGCCCTGAGACATGTAAATGAATAATCAAATTAGGGCATGCCGCATGACCATACCAAACACTTTTTTTTGAAAATGAATCGAGCAAAGCCTTTAAATAACAAATAAAATTGTTTCTATATACAAAATCTAACTTTAAGAATTTCAATTTCAAAATTTTTTGTTTCCCTCATGCGCCACAGGGTGACAACGGCGCGGCACTACGACTTGTAAATACCAGTCATTAACATATTGCTTTTTATTGTATTAACTTTAAGCTCGATGTTTTATTTCTCCACATTTTTCGAAAAACTTGTGAGTAATTATTCGCAATAAAGTATAGTAATTATTTTTTTATAATTGGGGTGTAGGTTCAAAGTCAATTATTGTATGTTTTATTGCAGGTAGTGTGGCAATCAAGTTCTCTTCCTACTAGCAATTTGTCCCTTACAATGTATGGACTTGTAGTTCTTGTCAAGATGGGATGTGTAAAACTGATTTAAGTGTCGGTTCCACTATATGAAAGCGATGTAATATCCCCGAAAAAACGAGACAATCACAGGCACACCTCGTTTAGCAAACTTTATATGTTTTAGTATTGATGTATGAGACCTACTCAGACCAAGGGTAAGTGTCTGGCTGCATATTTACACTCGTAAAATAAAAGTAAACGAAAACTCAAAAATAACTTCATTGCAATTCCATTCATCCGCGTTAATTGCAAAAATAAAAGTCAACTTGGACTTCCACTTCACTTACCCTTTAGTCCACACGATTCCTTCACCGTGAACGGAACACCCAAAAGTGGATGGCGTCGAAAGAGTGCATCCAACTGTTCGGGTGGTGTCGCAGCAATTAGCTGATCAACCTGCTTGGCGTCCTTGATAGCCTCAGAGCATCGGTCTTCAACGATCGCATTCAATGTGGGATTAACGGCCCTAATACGCTCGACATAGGCTCGCACAAGGGTTTCCGATTTCAGCTAAGGAGAACGTATATTGTCAGGTTTGTTTTAGTCACAGGCGAATGTATTCGAAACTTACCTCACGATCCCTGATCTTGGCGATCAGCTCCACAACAGGCACATTGGTCAGCTCCGGTTTGCTGGGTGGCGGAACCTTAGTCCTCTTTCCACCAGTAAAGTAGGCCAAAATCGGAGTCAAAACAACACCGAGCATATAAAGCAACGAAGCGACAAATCGTAGCAATATTTCCATGATAAGAATTTAATTAAAATGAGATTGTAAAAAAAACAAAAAGCACTGCGCGCACAACCACTTACGCGAACCGCCGACTTGAAACGAATGAGCTAAAGTCTATGTGCCCTTAACTAAATCGCGCGCGCATGTTAAGTGTGCCCCGACCTGTGGCTGATTCTAGTAATCGATTCCAGAATAGGAATTAAAATATCATTTTGAGCTTTTTAGCTGGTGCGCGATACAATTGCGTTGGTCGTATGTGGTGCGTTGATCGATTTGCATTTAATTTCAATTGTATGGTGCGAACGGCTTCGGAAGTAGGTATTAAAATGACAAACGCAAACTTGTGTGTTTTACATTGTTCATCAATTTGTAAAGACTACCCGGGGAGGGTGGATGAACGAGGTTTATTTGACGAGCTCAACAGCGCAAACACGATCGATTTGATTTGGTGTGGTCAGTGCTGGAAGTAAATTGTTTGTTAATTGTAAATTTAAACAATAATAATGGTAAATAATTACAATTTTTTTTATTAAATAACTACTTGTAGTAAAAGCAAAGGTCCTTGTATTTTTACCCATCAGAACGGGGTTCGATCGGTTCGGTGAGGTATTACTCAAGAAGCTTTGAAACTCTATTCAAATATTTTATAAGCTGTTATCAATTTAAAAGAACTTTAAGTAATTTAAGTGAAAATAAACACTTTTCTAGTCGCTGGCTTATGATTTAAGGTAAACCGCAGTGAACTATAGTCACACCCATCTTGGGTGGAGTTTGCAGTCTAGGAGTAACCCTAAATATTTAACCTCTTTGACTGGTACGATAGTCTTATAGGTTTCAATTGAATATTCCTTTTCCTGGTGAATGGTACTATAGTTGTCTTGGCCTGGCTTAGATTAAGCCCAGCTGTGTTGCACCATTCTTGGATTGCCTTGAGTGCTCTTTGAATAGATTTGCAGAGCGTTCCTTCAAACTTTCGCCTGGCAATCTATACTATGTCATTGACATATGCCTGACAGTTGATGCTTGGGTTAGTTAATGTATCAAGTAGTTCGTCAACAACTAGGCTCCACATTAGGCGTGACAGTACTCCCCTTGTGGGCACCCTCTTGTTGTGATGATCCATCTGGAAACTCTGCTATTAACTCCCTTCCTTTCTAGCCTTTCTAGGACTCGCCCAATCTCATTCGTATGACGTGTTGACAAATACCCCTTCGATATCCAGGAAGGCACAGATTACTGTCTCTTTGGTGTCAAGAGTAGTTTGAATATTTTCTGCGCATAGGCGATTGACCTTTTTGTGTAACGATCTGTTTTTATCAAAAGTTTTTGTATTCCAAAGTCAAGTCACTAGCACTTATCAACCCAGGGGATCAAGCTAGAGTGATGCAGAAAAACGTTTAGAAATAGTTTTATGAATGTATTGCCTACGTCATTTCTCGATATCACAACTCACAAGCTTAAACCGTTAAAAAATCTCGCAGGTTTAGTAATGTCCGTCTTTTCCAAAGTTTTGGAAAGACTACTTCTGTACATTGTATAACAATATAACACCCCTGCCAATATAAACCGATAAACCTTGGTGCTGATGGCAATAATATGTGTTGTGTAGCGAATAGATAAATACATTGTTAGTCAGAAGAGCCTCCCTGGAAGCCTCCGGCCATCTTTTCATTTCAGAGGTAGTTAGGAGGTCAAGGAAGATATCGGCTATGGTTTGGGGATGGAATAATTTCTTTGCCGAGGATATTCCCTCTGAAACGAAGGAAGGCCGGGCTATCCTTGAGTATGTGAAGAGTGAATTCATTGGTCTCTAGATGTCGTATGCATGTATAGCTTATACGATGAGGATGTTTCTTCAGGTTGTAATGGCCGCTGAAAATTCCAGGGAGGCTTTTCAATTTAGCCCTGGCCAGGTTGGTCGGGCTTTTAGACCCCCTGTCGGAGAATTCTTAAGAGTAAAACTGTCCAGTCTAGTTGTAAGTCAAATTTCGTTAAACTCGATTAAAGCTAGGTTTTTAGAAAAGTTCTGGAAGAATCTTTTAATGACTCCACAAAATTGTACAGGCCTTATGAGTGTAGTTGTGTAAAGTGTAGTTGCACTGACTTTACCTAGAGAGTCTGATAATTCGTTTGCTATAAAAGATACTATGGGCTGTAGTCCAGTGAGAGATAATCAGATTGTTCTTAGCTAGTTCTTGGACGGCCACGATCGTTTCCAGAACCATCTTCAATTTTTTGACAGGTGAGTCAATTGACTTAAGGGCTGTTCGACTGTTCGAGAACTGTTAGATTTTGCTCCTTCTGTGAAATTTATTCTAACAGAGTAGTGATGGCAAGGACTTCACCCTGGAAAATGGATAAATTTAAGCCAAAGCTGGGATCAACGACGACGGAGCTGGCAGCCATAATCTAAGCTGTTACTGAACTGAATAAACACACACGAAAACAAGTTCATTACCATCTGTTCTCTCACAGCCAAGCGGCCATTAAAGCCATTGGAGTCAGATGTGGTTAAGTCAGGGGCTGTGAAACTTCGCAGGAAAATTTAAGACGAGACGTTACACGGCAATACTGTAACTCCGTGTTGGGTGCCAGGTCACACCGATATACCGGGAAACGAAGAAACGGACATGAATGCACCTCTAGCCCTCAAATCCATAAGAGTTTTGCTGAGGCCAGTAGCACGTAAGCTACGTTGGACAGAACTCGACACGTGTAGACATACAAGGGAGCTATGGCCGGCGGCAAAAAAAAGAGATCACTTTTTCTGATCGGACTAGCCCGCAGGGATATCCGAGTAGGTATTCACGGGAATCCTTACGGGGAGTTGTGCTGTGGTGCTACAAGCAGAGCGGCTATAGGCATACAACATAACGTCCACTGCAGAAGCTGCAGGGATGTTGAAGAAATTTAATCTCTTCGTCACCTGCTATGCGAATGCCCAACCCTAAACAAAATAAGGGGCAGTACCCTCGGCAGTTACTTCTTCGACGAGCTGGAAGATCTGAGTAATGCGGATTCGAAGGACCTCCTAAGATTTGTATACAATTTCAACAGTTTTGAAGTAATTAGGCACTTTGATATAGTGCTTTGGTATATAGATGCTCTGACAATGACATGACAATGAAAAGACAATTTAACAAAGATTTCAACGAGAGATACAGCGACATTGACCTTGTCAAAAATTACGCCTTGTTTGCCAGAAATGCTTCAGTTGAAGGGAATTTGTGTCTTATAGGGAGCGATAGATCAAAAACTGCGCTAAACTAGCGGGTTGAATCAACCGGTAGTTAGCGAAGGACTCGTCTGACTGACGGCAGACACAATCAATTTACCTTAACTCTTCTAATAAATCCAATTATACTGTGCCCTGAAAACTAATATCGTCATCGTAAACCCATACCATCGACTGAAACATTAGAAATGTGTTTGATTTGATCTTCAATGCAAATCCAGGGTAAACCCATGCTAAGGGCCATTTTTTAGGGCAGAGTTAAGCCAGAGTTAAACCAAGATCTGTTAGTGCCAGGACAAAACGCATTTGGAGTCAACTCAGTGTGCTTTTTTCTATGCTACGCCACAAAAGTTGTCGAAATTATTGACTCACCCAACTATCACTATACATAGAAAAAAATAAGTAGAAGAGTTATTCGAGTTGTTCTCAAATGTATTTTTTCACAGAAACACGCAAAGCAACTGTCAATTCACGTAAAACAAAACAGGCAAAAAGTTCGATTTGTTCTTTACATTTTGATGGGGCATTAATCCTCAATTTTTTGCGAGTTAAACCTTGATTAACTCTGGATCAAGAGAAAAAATTTACTATAATACTCCTTTCTTAATCTCAGTTGAACTCCGAAACTCGGGTAATCTCGCATTGAAAAACTACCCCTTAGGGCCGGTTTTTCAGTGCTGAGTTAAGCCCAGCTTAAACCAAGATCTGTTAATCCCGTAACAAAACAAATCTGGAATTAGCTCAGCGAGCAGTTTTTCAGTGCAGAGTTAGCTCCGTAAATAAAGTTATCAAAATCTGCGACTCTCGAAATTATTGACTCTCCCAGCTCTCATTTCAGAAAAAGCATTCAAAGAAGTTCATACTGTTCTCCAGAGATGATCCGAGATTATAGTTAAGCCGAGATTAACCCCAGATCTTAGTTCACTAAAAAACTCATTTCTGGGGTTAATCTCAGTTGAACTCCGAAACTCGGGTAATCTCGCATTGAAAAACTACCCCTTAGGACCAGTTTTTCAGTGCTGAGTTAAGCCCAGCTTAAACCAAGATCTGTTAATCCCGTAACAAAACAAATCTGGAGTTAACTCAGCGAGCAGTTTTTCAGTGCAGAGTTAGCTCCGTCAATAAAGTTGTCAAAATCTTCGACTCTTGAAATCCTTGACTCTCCCAGCTCTCATTTCAGGAAAAACCTAGGAAAACAAGTTCGAGTTATTCTCAAATGTCATTTTTCACAGCAACGCGAAAATCAACGGACATTCCACGCAGAAAAAGCATTCAAAGAAGTTTATACTGTTCTCCAGAGATGATCCGAGATTAACTCACCAAATTTGGTGAGTTAAGCCGAGATTAACCCCAGATCTAAGTTCACTAAAAAAATCATTTCTGGGGTTAATTTCAGTTTAACTCGGAAAGTCGGAAGATATCGCACTGAAAAACCGGCCCTTAATAGAAACTGCCTGCGAGAGTTCTGATGCAATGAAGAGAGTGTTGCATCGTCCTTTTTAATTAAGAGCTCGTTAAAGTTGAAAAAAAAAAAATCAAACGATAATTGCGTGATATTGTTAAATTCTGAAGCATTTTTCCTAACAATATATGGAAAGTGTGACAAAAAGTATCTACCGTTACTAGATGGATGCTACCTATACCTGGTATCAAGTCACGATTAATATTCATAGTTGACTTCGCTCGATCTAGTAATAAAATGAACTGAAATGCTTTTATAATTTCAGTCATGAACAAGCATTTAACTTTGGCCTGTAAGAGTGCGGTTACGCCATATGCACACATTTTTGTATCTCAAACTTATTCTTACAAGGTTAAGGCATAAGACATTGGACAGTAGTGTATGCTGCACTATGGTAACAGTTTTTCAATAGTTGACAACAGTTATTATATTGTGAGTCTTGTCTAATTGTTTTGCAGATGTGTTGCAAGTAGTTTTGATATGAATTTAATATTCATTCCAGTGCACAAGCCAAATTTAATAAAAGCTTCAAACCAATGTCAAACGAAGCAGAGTATGACACGCCTTACTGTTTCAACACATGACTGCTTAAAGTCTTCTTTTACCCGCATTTAATAGGCGCAAACTTAAATGTTGCAGTTGAAAAAAGTGGTTACACGACTTGGGAAAAGAGTACCTACATGCGGGGGTGCGTTTTAATGGTTTATTTTTTATAGTGAATAAAAAGTTTATGAAATAGGACTCCTTTATGAATCGCGTATTTCATGGGCCGTGATGGTACGTCGTGGAATGTCACTTTTCACGAACAACTTTAGTATATGACGGTAAGATTTGGCTAATTAAATGAAGCATTCAAATGGGGAATGGTTAATTTTATACTCCAAAAATAGTTTTCTCTAAAATGGGCGAAAAAGATATCAAGGGTTGGTTTTGTGAGATATTTTCTATATGTATGCCCAACCCAATGATACTTTAAGGCCGCGTTAAAATAGTGTCTGGGTTATCCAAAATTTGTCTGTAGGGTTTTAATTTCTACACTATACCTAAAAGTATTCATATTTTGACAACTTCGAAACAATACAAATTAAGAGGCAGGCATTAAATTAACAAACTCTATAGGGCTTTGCCAAGATGAGTCTAAGATCTCTGATCTTATGACCGATCAGTTCAAAGAGTTACTGAAAATATACCTATTTCCGAGCTTCTTAACTCCTTATTAACTGTTCTCCCATTTTAACTCCTTATTATTAGTCTTATGAACTTTTCCGCGACAATACATGACCAAATTCACCAAATATTGGAGGCCAAATTGATGCTGTTTAACCAAAAAGGTTAAGGATTTGGTATGTTTTTTCGTTGCTAGTCTTACGAGTATTGCTTATTACCTTCCGAACCGGTCATTGAGCCTCTGGATAGAATAATAATAAAATATTATACAGAATGACAGAACATAAGATTGATGATCTAGGAGTAGTGGCATAGGATTGAAAAAGAGGAAGCTATACTCAACTGGGGAATAGGTAGGCAACTGAAACTAGATAGCAAAAATGGCCAACGATTGCTGGACGTCCCAGGAATATGAAATGTTTTATAGAGGGCAGGCATGGCGAACCTTTTAAGAACCCCGTGTTATTTACAAAAAATAAACAGTTTGCAGGGCGTTTGGCGCGCCAACATGCCGTCTTGATGTTTTCTTCTAGGGTGTTTCCTTCTTCTTTTTCTCTTTCTTCTTCTTTTCCATTTAGGCGCGAGGTAATGATGTGACATAAACCTCCCACTCTACTGCATTCCTAATGGTCCGCTTGTGGAGTACGCCGATTTGACCTCAGAATATGCCGGCAGGGTGTTTCCATCGCACATAAAACAGAGATTAACGTAGGAAAATACAAAGTTAATCCCAAAGTGTTTTCACCGGAAAAGAGGAGATGAATTTTGATTAAGTGGAGACATCCTGTGGTGTAAAATGGCAATGTCTAGTAGAAAACTGAATTTTGATTTAAGCCTAAAATGCTTTGTCTCGTTACATGACCCTTGTTTTACAACAGCGTTGAAAATATATCATTCGAAAAGACGATTAAAAACGCGAAAGACAACAATTCCATTGTGTTGAATTATTTCGCTTTCTTAAAACTTTCTTACGTAAAAAAACATAACGACGAATGATAGAACGTTGTCAAATCAACGTTAACGCAACGCAGCTTTGTGAGATAGTCTTTAAGAATTCACGCGTGGAAGAGATTTATTATGTGATTAATTTTTAGTCTCTTCGAGAAGAGATGAAAATTTGTATGGTTAATCTCGTGAATAAGAAGTTATTTAGCGAAGTTTGTCTTAATCGCGGATTGCTGTCCGGTGGAAAGACTTGACGAAGACAGTTTATGCTGTCACTTAAAGGTGCAATCGGGTTCCTCAGTTGATGACGTGCCGACAATATTTCGTCGCGTGCATATAGTTTGCCATCGCTGTAATAGCGCATAAATTGTACGCTCTAACCTCTAATTTACAGATTTGTAAGGAACAGAATATATGCATGGCCGTTGGTCATGAGAGGTCTTTTGAATAAACCACTTGGCCACTTTAGTGCTGCGAAAGTTAAAGCTGTAGATTTTGTCGTTTATGCCAAATGTGACCACCTTTTATCCTAAGGTTCAATTAAGATCGACAGGGTATATTAAATTAATGTCTGCACGATAGTATAATAGTTTTGTGTCTCAGTGCGCCATAGGATAGTTTAGTCACCTCCAACAAAAGAAGGTCACCAGGAGGATAATAGAGGCAGCAAGACTAAGATCCTAAAAGGATACGGGGAAGTATTGAAAGTTTGAAATTTCGACTGAGTTCTGCTGGTCGCATCAATAGAGTGTTGTCTTTCTTGAGGAGAAAGAACTTAGAATTTAAATAAAGAAGTTTGGACACTAAAGTCCGGAACTAGATAAAGACGAACTTTGATTCTTTACTTTTGTTGTACAAGGTTTTGGTTTGGACTTCTCTCGGTGAATATCATCACCTTTAAACTATACCTGGAGATAGGCGCACTGAAAAGCCACAATACTCGTCTTTTTTCGAATTTCGAAGATTCCGAGTACAATGACATATAGATGAAGCGATTCCATATAGAGACTCAGGGAATTACATACCAGATCATGAACTGGTGTTTCCATTGCCTAAAATTGAGGACATCTTGAATATGAGTATCGAATCAACCGCAATGACTTGCTCTTAATATGCGTCGAGATGACCTTCGACAGTGCCAAGAGTGGCTGTCATGTTCGTCGTAGGCAGGAGGGGTATACGTATAGCATTAAAGCTTATAGATATAATAAAACTTCACCTATCCTGTTTTCATAGGAAACTTTTCGGAGGATTTTGAAATTGGAAATTGTGGTAGACAAATTCACCAGCTGGCAGGGGCGAACGCAGGGGGCTTTTGTGGGTTCAAACCACCCCGAAATATGTGGAACGAAAAGAAAGAACTGGAAAAATGAAATTTGAAACTAAAATTCTTGGATAAACATAAACTATCTTTCTTTTACATGTCCCCCAACACCCCTGCAACTACCTGATCAAAACATGGGGACTCCAGAGGGGCAGTACCCAAAAAAAACGTATTTCATTTATATTTTTTTAAATGATTTACGCTGCAAAAATCACAATAGAAAACGTCGGTCAATAGAAACGTCAGATTCATCCTTCAGGGACAGTTTCCGTTTCCTTTTTTAATTCTCAAACTGTTACAAAAGTGCAGAAAAAGGTTTGCGAATAGGCTGAATAGGATTTATAAGAGGATTTATTTTTAATTGCTTGTTGAGAGGATTTACATTTGTATTGTTTATCGCGTGATTTGTAGAGGATTTAATAAAGGTTTATATTAATCGCGGATTAGTGCCCGGTGGAGACATAGTATAAGACAAGACTACGTCACTTTGTTGATAGCCTTCGAGTTAGATAGTTTAGTTGTATGCAAAAATATGTTAAAACAATTTTCCGTTAACAACTACACTTTAAAACACTCACGCACTTAAAACCTCAAAAAATTGATTAAATATTAACGAATCTTACAGCTTTAAAAAAGACACTCAGTAAAGGCTCACTCGGCTATTTTTGTAGCACAAACTTCAAGAAACAAACTAATAAGACTGGTTACAACTATTAATTCAATAACTTTCAGGCACCACTAGGTATATTTATCGACTTTAAACCACATGCTTAAGCTTCAAAGAACCTTCTCTTACACTCTGGACCACGCACCAAAAAGCCATCTCTGCATTTCGCAACTCACCTGCGTCTAATCACCGCACAGACAACCAAGCTAACTTTCAAACGCTACTGGAAGTGGAAACACTATTTCGAAATGATTCTGGCCTAGATAGCCATCAGCAAAGAATTGCGATGCAGTCTTGATCCGGCGTACCATGTAGCCACTGCCACTGCACTTCAATGCTACTGACCTAAGCAAGTTGCAACTTAAAAAGCGCACAACTTGTTATGGCTAAAAAGGAAAACGAACTCAAAGGCCAATAGAAACATGATTGTTAATACATATTTCACAATGTACCGCGCGCGCGAGTATAATTTCCACTGCGTTTTAATTGACAGTTAAAACTAGGAAATTTTTTGAAATAAATAAAAATGTCTAATCACTCACCAACTGAAGAAGTTTCACTTTCTATGCATCAGTTGTTGCACAATCTAATAGGGTAAAACTTAAAACTCACTGAATGGGAAAGACGCACGTTATCGTTACAACACTCGAGACGCGATTGAAAAACAATTCCTTCTAACGTGCAACAAGAGCACAACAATTGCTAACATCAAGAGGATGGCTTCCGAACAGATACTAAGACGCGGCGCTAAACTTCGCTTCGGCGATAATCGTCCGGCGGCGACCAGCCTTATTCAACGGAAGCATCGAAGCATTTAAACACTCGAAAAAATAAAGCTTTTTTTCGTTTATTTATTCCATCATGCGATTAATTCAGTCACAGTCCCTGAGTGTAGGTTTGATGTTTGTGCACGCGGTTAACATCGCGAATTCACAGCAACACGCAAAGTCTGGCAGCACCAAAAACCGTTTAGGTTAGTAGGTACACCTCCCATATAAGAAGTTACACTTAAGGTTATTAAAGTTCCCGAGCAGAGCGGCACTAATTAAGGCAATAGTGTGGAGATTCGGCCGAATAGCATTGTAACTTTAAGAACCTCGTAGCGCTTGAGGTTGGCAGTCGTTATGACACGAAACGGCCTTGCCAACCGGTGCGCGCTGTGGATAGAATTTTTGTTATTTTGGCTCACAAAACTATTAAGTATGGCATTTGAGGTGGACCATAAAATACGGAAACGGGTTGAACTATTATCATAAATGAATTAAACATTTTTGGCTGGAGCACCACATATCTACGCTGATATAGCGCAAGGGCGCGGGCGCGACAAAGTTGACAAATTGCTACGGAACCAATATTGAGATGAGTGTGTGAATCGGATGTGAGTAGATCCGACTGGTGTCGATGACGAGTTCTTTGACTGGGCGAATTTATTCGCGCGAAAAGCTCAAGTCTTTGGGGGGATTGCTATTGCATTATGCACCTGCATTTGACATATGGGGGGATTTTGGTGTAACAACGCGTTTTGACATCGAGCAAGTGCGACGCGAGTTGCCCAATCGAACTTCTAGCATCGACATGGTACTCGATTTGTGTGTAGTTACGATGTCACAATTTTAAATGTTTGTACGAAAAAGCTTTTTTTTGGGCTCTAAAATTAGTTGGGCACACTTGGACGTTTATTTTGTTTGAAAAATAATAATGACAGTAATAACAGCCCAGAGAATGAAGCTTTTTGCTATAAGTTGAGATCGTCTTTTGAGTTGTTTGCTTATGGGGGTAAGAAAAAGTGTCAACAATATTTTTTTTTATAAAATGTTTGCAATGATGTTGTTGATTTAATTGTTTTTACTTGGTGATATAGAGTTTAGTGGAGGGTAATAAAATTCTATTACCTGTACAAAGAGAACTGACGTTTATGCAAATGATGAGCAATTTGCATTTCGTAGGTATCTACTATTGCGATTTCTGTTGTTTCGACATTTGCACGTTTAAAGACGGGATTAATGAGTATAAAATATATTTTTTATTTTGAAATCGTGCGCTTCAGGCTGGGTTCTAGTGTCTTGGTTGACAACCAAACTGTTGAATCACGATTGAAGCAAGCAACGCTCACATGGGAAACTCTTTCAATTCTTTCAAGGTACACACGAACACATACGTAATATTTCGCGCTTCTTTGCTTTCGCCACATTGTCTGCGGAAAAGCACTAATACTGTTCCCTTTAAAAAAAAGGCGCTTTTTACCCGCATGAAAGGAATCTACCAATTTTTGCAGATTTCGAAAGGCTAACTGAGAGGTCTCTCATAACAAATGTTACTCTCAGAAGGTTTGTCAGACCCTCTAAGAATTTCACTCTTGAGTGTTATATATAAGAGGCCTATAAGAGCCTTACAAGAGTTAAATGGACCACTTACAAGAGACCTACTTATAAGAGGCCTACTTCTACTCTGAAAAGTAAACTAAAAATCAAATGGCAGTTCTATTCTGCTTTAAGGTAAAATGTTTTTTAAACCCTTGCAATGACAGACGACAAAATGATGTTGTCTTATAACACTAAAGATTTTATTGTCAGAATCTGTTATTCTGCTTTGTAGTAAAAGGTCTGCTTTGAAGCAAAAGGTTTTTGTAAGCTCCTTAAGGAAGAAAAAGTTGGTATTTTTTTTACAGACAATGGCGGACGACAAAATGAAGTTGTCTTATAACACTAAAGATTTTATTATCAGCGATAATCTCTCCTTACAAGAGGTGCACTCTTATTACAAGATTCAAGGT
Organism: Neoascia interrupta; assembly: GCA_947623515.1. Lineage (NCBI taxonomy): Eukaryota > Metazoa > Arthropoda > Insecta > Diptera > Syrphidae > Neoascia > Neoascia interrupta. The sequence continues at coordinate 3,479,416 of OX392464.1, read as the reverse complement.
CTTGTTCGACTCTTATTACAAGACTTAAACTCTACAAGAGTTGAAGTCTTTTAACAGGAGTCTTATAAGAGCTAAAAATACTCTTGTAATATGAGTTTAGCGCAATAGGAGTGATACTCCTTTAAGAAGAGTGCTAAAAGAGTTCTATAAGCCTCAAGTGCTTATAAAAGGCTTATAAAAACTATTTTGACATTCTTAGAGTGTAGCTCTCTGGACGTCTGGTCGATTCACCCGGCTGACTATACTGACTCATTTAGGGTTCCCAAACCATAGTGCAACTCTACATGGTTAACAGAAGCCTTCCATCATCTGCGATCCTGGGCACACTGCATCCAATTAGACCAAGCGCTCGGGCATTCGCGATGGCTAGGTCCCTTAAATTGAGGTGTTTTTGCTGATCTCGAGCCTGGGAACTTGGATTCTAAGACCGTCTTGGCTAGATCGTTGTTGTCCAACTAACTGCTCGATGTGGCCCGGCTGACCTCAGTTCAATAGAATTAGCGAGCACAGAGAAATGAGCCTTGCTAAGACATGGTTCAGCATGAGCCTCCTAGTCTTAGAGTAGTGAACTCAGCTCCACGTAAAGTGCCTTTATTGTTAGTCTTTTTGAATTCACTTCTGATTTGGTAGTATTGTTTAGTTAGAAGTATTGCCCAGCTATGGCAATGGGCTAGGTTTGTGTGTTTTTTGTCTTAAAATATGCTCCCGTTTGTTGATTTATAAATAAGTTTACATAAGTCTACAAGGAACTGCGCCGGCCGGCCATCAGGAAAGCTGAGCTTGGAGTGAAAGCAAAGATCTCAGTTTTTAATTCAGTGGTCGTTCCGACCCACATCTATGGTCATGAAATTTGGGTAATGACCGAAAGAACTAGATCGCGGGTACAAGCTGCCGAAATGAGATTCCTGAGGTGCGATGCTGGTGTTACTCTAAGGGACAGAGTGAGAAACGTCAGTATTCGTAGGAATCTTAATGTTGAGCAGCTACTTCTCCGAGTGGAGCGATCGATTCTTCGATGGTTTGGACACGTTGTTCGCATGCCCCCTGACAGACTTCCTAGACAGGTCATGCTAGCCGAGATGCGAGCGCGTCGCCCCCTAGGTAGGCCAAGTTACAGGTGGTGGGTTCAGGTAAAGAACCTCTCTGAGTCCCGCCTGGGGATTGCGCCAGAGTCTCTTGAGTTGGTGGCGGAGGTTGGAGAGGGATGGAAGGACCATTTGGCCGCCCTCGCTCTGCGACCCTTTTAAAGGATAAGCGGGATTCGAAAATGATGATGAGTTTACATAGCACGAGTATAGAATGAATGAGAAAAGTTCCTGTTGAACTTTTGTCTTAAACTGCATAATACTGAAATGACAAGGAAAGCCCTTCAACTGGGAGACTGTTCCACATTTGTCATCTTCTGCTTAGGTCTGAAATTCTTTCTACACCGCCTTTATAAAGGCTAGCTTAACTGGTTGGTAAAATCATTTTATTAGACTTTTCCGGCCGATTGTCTTAAAACTCAACGCTTGCGGTCCACTATTAAATAAGTCCATACAGGAGATCTTTGTTCAGAGCCTAAACATATTAAGTCTCTTAAGAAAGCGTTTTTCAGGCAGTTTTAAGTTAAAAACCAATTTAAGCAAGTTTGTCAGCACTGTAGTTACCTAGAATGAAGGAACCTAACACGGGTGGGTGCTAAATTACTACGACATCTCCTTAAAAAAGATGGGCTGTCTACAAAGGCTAAGGATTTTTTAGACACTAAATTCAGACACTTGATTGTCACTTGAATGTCAAAAAAGATTAATATGTCCTTTGCGGATATGAACCTAGTCATTTTGTGTATCACCATAATTTTTGGCTAAAAAACACTACAGATTGTAGGATAGCGTTATTCACATTAAAAAACTTGGTCCTGATCTTTTCACATTGACAGTTTATTACATAAAAAGCGCCTTAACATCTCTCGAGAGCTGTATTTATAGACCTGAACGATACGGGATAAATGTACAACATTACTTAATTGCGGGAGGATTGTATGATCAGAGAAAGCGGGTGGTTTCGGTTTCTATTTACTTAAGCTGTGTCAAATCAGAATCAGAATAGCTTTTCATCCAGTGGCGAAGAAGTATATCGATTTCCATTTATTCCAGTTTATTTTCCAGAGCAAGATCATTACAAGAGGATCTAGGTAGGTAGCGGCTGGAAAGGATATATTTTTTCAAACTAAAATTTAAGTTTGATGTTGCGGTACCATGTATGCTTGTAGGAGGGATCCGCCTGGATTTATGTGTTAAGAATAGCAGAGTGGCCGCTGATGAGAGGTGCGAAGTATACCCGACATAAGCAAGGTATTCTTTGAACCTAGGCCTGTCAAGATAAGTCCGGTTAGGACGTTTTAACTAATGCAATTCGCCACGCAACCGTCCCTAAGGTTAATATCGCTTTTGCTCCCCAAATGTAAAAGTATAGCGTATAGCTATAATGATGGATTCGGGGTTGATGTCCCCCACTTAACGAAGATTCTCGGTTTCGAGCCTGGTTTTGTAGGGGTTGACTCCCAAACCAAAACTTTTCACCTATCTTGCTAGTTTCTTGCTTAGAAGTTCTTTTAAGGTATTTCCCCGAAACCACAAAAGAAACATGATCCGCCTGCTCGGTAAAATTCAGGATCTCTTGCCTTTCCTGCTTACAGCTTTTCTTGCAATAATGTATGGTCTTTAGCCCAAAGAATTGGATACAGGGCTCCGCCTAGTGGGGTCCTCTGCTCTGCTGAAAGATCTGCTGGCAGATGTCAAACCAAGCTCTGTTGATTTTCTTCTCCATTGGCTCTTTTCATTTTAAACTGAACCTGTCTTCTTTCCTAAAATTAGCTAACAATTACTTGTCGTTTTAGCTAGGGCCCATGAAACCTTACAAACTGAACGGATTGCTTTGCAGAATAGCCCAATAAATCGGAAGGGATACTGCTTTGCAGGCCTTTTATGTGCGATAAGAGTTGTGCTTGAACTGCGTTCGCACAGAATAAGTCAACCCGTGCAATGGGTATTCTTTTTCTATTCGTAGTAAGTATTTTGCTTTTTTTTATAATTAGCACGTTTTTCTTTGGTATGATTCCCAGCGTCCTTCTCTAGTTCCCTGCTAGAACAACAGAAACAAACATTTGCCCATGCAGGGGCGGATTAAGGTAAAGTGCCGCCCTGTGCCCGCATGTACCAAAAATACACCTAAAAAACGTGACTAAAATTTTGAGAGAACCATGCAGGAATTAATTCTGTGATTTTCTAAGGTCACGTCCACTGGGGGGCGCATTTTGGTTTTATTTTTCGATGCATGCTATTGACATAGTTTCAACTTTTTGCAACTATTTTCCAACAATTTTTCTGGCAATTCAGTTTACTCCTTTGATTGAAGGAAGCATGTCAGTGGGCGGATTTCTAAAACTTTACACTTGTAGTACTTCAAGACCTTAATGCGGGAACCACAAAGCAGCCTGGGCTTCAGATGTGCTGAACTCTTGCTTCGTGTGAAGCAAATGGTGGTTGATTTCGATTGCACACACAAAGGCAATCAGTCTGTCTTATCGCTATATTTGGATAAGTGTGTTGGTCATGCACGGATATGAAGCAGAATATATGAGTGTGTGGGCCAAACTACATTTTGGGCCAAACTGCGTATTATTTATTTATAAGTTGAACATGCATGTTCCACACAATTATGTACACAGCACTAGCTACCAGGGTTTTTAATTTATCGTGGAATGCATGGAGAATGAAGTGACTGCATAATAAAAGCTCTCTCTCAATGAGCGAAATGCCATTGCAAAGCTGGTTCAAAGCCCACGTATCGTAACGGGCGAAGCCGAAGCCTGAGGCTGCTTTGTGGTCCCCGCTTAAAAATCCAGACACATTTGTTGTTTCAGACTGTCTAAATGTCTACCTCGCAATTTATGGCCTGTCGAAATATGAGGCACAAAAACAGGCGGACGGACGGATATGGCTTTTTGACATACAACTCCGTCTTGATCATATGGCCGGTCTTGGGGTTCTGCCATTAACGCTGTGGTTTTATAAACTTATTATTGGACCCATTAGATGGCATTTATAAGGCCTTTTAAAAGTTAAAGCAAAACAGAGGCCACAGCTATGACCAAAACCGGGCGAAAACTTTCGTCTATTCAATAATCCAGAGAAATCAAAAGGTCTTCTAGGAGTTAAAAAAATATTGTAAAATGGTATTTTTATTATGTTAATTAGCGAATCCTGCCATCGTCACCTGAAAAAAAAAGACCTCCGAGAGTATTATATGTCTTGAAAAACTTCTCAAAGTGCCGTTCGGATTCGGCAAAAATTGTAGGTCCCCTTGTATGTAAAGATATTAACACACCAGCATACATTGTTGAGAAGTTGGCCCTGGTTCACCTCGAGCTGTTGCGCCACTCTATTTATTTATTTATTTTTAATTAGCGAATTAGCTTTTAATCTCTTTCCTCTTAATTTGCTGCCCCTAAAATTTGCTGCCCCCAGCTCTCCTTTTCAGAACTATTTACGACAATATAACTGCATCATTTCATTATGGTTTCTGCCGATAAAAGGGTTAATTGTTTGTCAGCCCTATCTTTCAACCGTGAATCAGCGTATTTCAGATAACTTATTTCTGATTATGAGAATCGATAAGTAGACGTCAACAGCTACTTAGAAATCGTTTTGTTAGTTCAATGGAGGATTCTGAATCAGGAATAATTTTCAACCTTGGTCAGGATTTTTTTCTTGTCAATTATATGCTTTCTTTAACACTTCTCTATGTCGATTGGAATTTATACTACGTCGGGCTTGAAACTAAACGGTGTGTGCTTAAGGACAACATTAGCTTGGATGGGCGAAAAGAGATCGGACTTAGCGAAGAGGTAGATTGATTTAAAGTTGACTGCTCTAAAAATTCTTCCATATGCTCCTTTTTTATTTGCATCCATTTCAATTTCAATGTAACTTGACCGTTGTGGTGGCATACACCATTCTCAACACATTCAATAGTTCGAATTGTTGGTCTTACTTACTTAAGATAAATATTTAATGACACATGCTACTTCAAACGAGGCACGACATGCCTTAATTGACATTAAATCAGTGATTAGGCTTAAGTAATGCCTTCAAAAGAAAACAAGGGAATATATTTAAGGGTAAAAGAGGAATAAATCATTATCAATATCGAATACTTATCTTTATCCTTCTCAGTCTTTGAAGTTGTATGTTTATGTAATTTGATTTGTCACATTAAATACGTAATGAAATTGCATTATCGACTTGAACTTGAGCCTCAAGTTTATTTTTCATTGCCCTTAAAACTCCTTCTTTTATGCTTGAACACCCAACGCACGTTTGTAAATGTTGAAAAGTAATTTGCAACTTTTACGCTCTTGAAGCTTTTAAAACCAATCAGTAATTCACTTTTATGGGCTTAAAAAACAACATTCATCAAGCCCTGACGTTCGTTTTGTGAAGCTTTCAAAGCAATAAGTCAATCAGTAGTGCGCGTAATGCTAAGTAACCGCACTCTCTGAATGTGTCAAGCTGTATTGCCATTTTGCCACTGATGCGCGCGGTCTATGCCTTTGCCTTATGGGCAGATTCGGTTTCAAACTAGTTTTTCCATTGCTTTTAATTATGTTTATGCTAAAAACTTGTCAATAGTCTCTAAACGTGAACACATAAGTTTTTGTGATCACTTGAAGGACTAATTAGAGATTTGTAATGCAAGTCGCTGCTTTATGTAGCAATGGTTTTTAAGACAAAGTGTTTACATGTTGTTTCACGGTCAACTTTTATTGTTATTATTGCAAATGTTTGGTAAATAAATTTGTTGGTAAGATATTATCGTACATCATTGATGTTCCTCGGCTGTTTTTCGGGTGCAGATTATGACAATTTAATTTTATTAAGCGGGTGTATTAAGACGTGATTTTCGCTTGACTTTTAGGATGACATAGCATTTCGGCCTCCACTTATAAAGAGAACAGTTCACGTGATTGTTAGTTCGTTGCCATTTTGCCGATAGTGTCTTAAACCAATAAGTCCCTCTAAGATGAACGTATGGCGTCATTCGCAATTGTTAAAATAGATGTTGGAGTACCTATAAGAACTAATTTTTGGCACCTTTCACATCCATGTAGAAGGTATATCCATTAAACAGTGCTTGAAGCTTCAATCAATGACATGACTTCCAATATTGTAGACAATTGACAGAGCAATTGCTCCAATAAGACTGAGTATACCTCGACCGGACGATGAAAATTTTTTGTTTCTCGTATTCGTTAAGGCCAGTAACTGCTTATACGGATTTTCAGTAGCAAAAGACTGAAGAACATTTCTTTCCGATAAAAACAAAGGAATAGTTTTCAGTGATATCAACAAAAAGTGTTGGATACATGAGACAGCCTTGGGGCACACCACCATTTCACACTTTAGCTGATATCTGTCTGCAGTTCAGTTCCCACCCATAGAACTTACCCTGTGCATAGCCACCAAAGCCCTTTGGTTAAGTGGCTAATATATCTTATAGATTGACTAAAACTGAAGTGGCTAATCTGAAGTGCATTAGCTTGCAAACAAATTAGTTTACTTCGCCTTTTAGAGCTCCACTCTGCTGGGTTAGCCCAACTTATAGAGATTTGGTTGTTTCTTATAGAGATTGCAACAGTCCTGGTTTCTGCTTCTATAATTTAAAAGTTAAGGTACTTAAGTTCGAGATTAATCTATACTAATTGCTCATCGCCCGATTTACGACTCCGATTAGCGATTAACAAGGTTGTGCCATTATGGTTCTTGGCTCACCCCTATAAATAGCTAATCAAAATTATTATCGCGTGGCGTAAATGTGCTGACGATAAATCCTGATTGCAATAATATGGTTGACCAACTCAAGTCGAGTGTGCCAATTATTCAAGAGTTCGTCCAATACAAACTAGAGGTAGTATGAACGAATTATCATCTGTGATTTATACCGTCTATGTGACTAAAATTTCGCAAGTACGACTGCACCAAACAGGTACTTACACTTCATACCTTTATCTCGAAATGCCAAACGGTTTGATTTATGATACCACGAGAATAAAAAAAAAAAAACAAAAATTCAACCAGCAGTAATGACTTCAGAGTTATTTCGCTTGTTTTGGCACACAGCACTAAACAAAGTTCGAAACACCAAGTGGTAACACCAAGACCGCACAAAGCAACAACAACACCAACCAGATTGACCAGAAAGCCGCAGCCAAGGCAGGATTGTACCGCAGGAAGCCAACAAGCCCAAACGACCTAAGAAGGTCATTCAAGAAAGCTCTCATTGCGACGCGAGTATAGTCAACTTCGAATGAATTCCTAGGGTAAGGAGACACGGCTCTGCACCACATCCCCGCAGTGTATAGAATTGTTGACAGTACTCGATACTTGTTCTGTCTCCGTGCTCCATAGACACCGGTAAGCATAATTGCAATTCACGTGAGACAGGTTTGGTTACTTTAACCACACAGACACGAAAATTTCACAGAATGTAAGAAAAAAAGGGTAACAACAACTTTAGCTGCGTTGTAAGTGCAAATGGATACCTGATTTATGGGTGGAATTTGGGTGAAATTCTTTAGAAACCGACTCGTTTTAAATCAAGAACAATAACTGACAAGATTATACTTTTTTTTTAATACAAGTGTAAAAGTTAAAAATTAGTCTGAGATCAAAACTTGTCAGCACTGCTCAAGGCTAGACTAGTTTGTAATAAGGAAACAAAGTTAGTAACTAACATTCTGATTGCTGATTTGATAAAATTGAATTAAATAGGTAAAGTTATTTTGGAAAGGTATTGAGATCGATAGGATTTGGGGAAACGATAGGTTAAATAGCCTTGAAATCGTTGTCTAACCCTGGTCATAATTAGTCATAATTACCCAAAATGTCTGTGAGTCATCAACGACCCAGCAGGTGTTTCAAAAGTTTTGTGCTGATTTAAAAAGATCTTGCTTAGGAAGGTCTAGGTGTACTGCAGAAATGGTTGGAATCCTGTGGGGAGGCTTTCAACTGTTGTTGCCCGTATAAAATTATGTCTATACTTCTTCTGATTATCCTATTTGCACTGTCCGGATGGCAGGAATGATTGAATTGGCTTGTTAAGCACAAAAGAGAGAAAAGAAAAGTTACAACTAAAAAAAACAATAAAATATTGCTTTGTCATAAGTGAGTAGCTAATTTAATATCAATAATTTTACATTTTTGGGGCCTCAGAAGCACAATACAGAAATTGAATTCTCAAGTCAAGATCAAAGTTGTTGCCAACGGTGTCAGTCAAATCGCCTAACACAACTCAACTCGTTTCATTCTTCAACTCTAGTTTCTTTATCACTTTTTTAACGACTTATAGCCTTTTCGGTTGGTGATCCGGAATCAGGGCGTTCTTCTCCCGGATTAGGGTACTACATCAAAGTCAAAGTCAGTCAAACACGCTCTGCTTGATTTTAAAGTTTATCTGGCTTATTTGTGAAGCAAAAGCTATGCTCCATCCAAGGGGCAAATGACATTTCACCAAGCAAATTTCTCTTTTATCCAGAAGAGAAACTGTCAAACAACTGCCAAGAAAACAGTTTCAGGAGAGTCCAGAATGCTCCCGAACACTTCCGGACGACCAACCGAAAATGCCATTATTGTTATCACTACCTCGCCTTTATACATTCTTTATGACAGTTGCTGTCATGTCAGTGCTTTGACAAAGCCTGTTTGCCAGCTTGCTTTTATTATTCTATGGCCATTTTGTTTGGCAATCCGGAAGAACGCTCCGGTTCTGGACTGCAAATTTCTCTGCTTTTTAGTTTCAGGAGAGTAGGTACTTGGCGTCTCCACTCGACAGATTAATGCCTGGCCAATTTCCACGACTGGAAGATTATTGGAAAATGTCTGAAAGTAGTCTTGTAAATTGGTTCATCAATTATGTTTCCAGTCGTTTTCTAATCCATAATCTAATATATGAAATAAGGTAATAAAGGTAATTCTGAGTATCTATGCAGGTGGAATATTTTGATATCATTCAATTGAAGAATTTAATTGTATTGCATAAATTACTTAACGTTGTTTAATTAATCTTTTTCAACATTCGAAAAGGCCATTAGTTCGTTGGGAAAACTCAGTACCTTAATGTATTTATGCCATTTTCCCGTCTTAAAGCCTGCACATTAGCAATTTTTCAATTTTTAAATTTCACAATCCACGAAAGCAGAGCTCACATGAGCAGCTTCTTTAAAGCGGCGTTATAACAAGGAACAGAAAAGAATTTCATACATTAGCAACGCAAAAAGCATTCAGCGGAATAAGGTTTCAGCGCTAATGTATGAGATTCTGTTTCTGTTCCTGTTTTACGTTGCTTGTGACAACGCGGCTTTACTCGCAATGGTACCTTCACACAAACCCTCTTTTAAATGTGGTCGAAGTGAAAGAAATCAAAGAGTTTCATGGCAACATTCGAAAACAAAGCTGCATGTGTTAAAAAAGTCATTTATGACAACGAGCATCTAAAAACTCCGTGACAAAAGAAAGATTTATAAGTTGCTGCAAACTGGTTTCGTGTCAGCTGCGCATGTGTGCGCATGTAAAAGCTCATGGGACACAAAAAGGCAATCAAATCGTTGCGCGACTAAAAGTTTTATTTGTGCGATTAGCCTTAATGTGATCAAATCATGCCGCATAAACTTCTGCCAACGCAACAAACATTCTTCCATCGCTAAAGACAAAACTTAACTATTTGTTGAAACATCTTTGGAGGAGTTCAAGAACTCAATTATCTTGGAGATTTCAAACCCTGCAAAAAAGGAAGCCTAATATCATGTCTCCACCGGACACTAACCCGCGATTTATCTAGATCTTCTCAAAATTCTCCACAAAGCATGCGATTTACCAAACACATTTAAATCCTCTCGGCGAGTAATTAAAAATAAATCTTCTCTAAGTCTCACCTAAACAACCTTCTTTTATGCCACTTTTAACCCTTTTGTTACACCCTTGTAACAGTAGACAACTTGAAAATGGAAACGAAAAGTGTTCCTGTATGACAGACCCATCACGAATGCGTTTTCTATTGGGATTTTTAGAATGGAAACCTTTTTCGTTTTTGGGAAATGTCATTGTCACTTAAAAAAAAAGACTGCTCGATTTAAATTAATCCTATGTTTGTCTGGTGTAGCCACTTTAGGATTATTAATACCACGTTTCCATCGGCAATATTACGAGGATTAGTGGGAGACAATTAATAATAAATCCTAAAGTGGTTTAATGTATAACAAATATAGCATACATTTAGCACTCTTTTTCTGTCATTTTGTCTCTTAAAAGAGAGTGGTGATATCATTTTCAAGGAGCCAAAAAAGATATCCGTTTCAAACATCTCAATAGATATCGTAATTCAGACGGGTCTGTTACATGTGGACAGTTTTGGTACCATTTTCGATTCTCAAACTGTCAAAAAGGTGTTTGAAAAGGGTTGAAAGTGGTTCGTGAAAAGGGTGAATGAGATTTATGGCGGGAATTATTTTTAATCGCTTGCCGAGAGGTTTCAAATTTGTGTCGTAAATCGTGGATTAGTGCCCGGTGAAAACATGGTATAATCGTCTTCAGCTAATCGCAGTTTAATGCCTGGTGGAGGCATAGTATAATGGAGATTTAACGAAGAATTATCCAAAGGAACCGCTTCTATTTCTGTTTGGCACCACAACCGACGGGTTCAAACCTCCTGTCACGAAGGTCAAGATCTAAATCCCTTGTTTTACTAGTTCTTCTTTATTGCCCCATGTGCTGGTTAATCTAATTATTTGTTCTTTTGAGAGAGAGAGCGTACTTCCAATTTTTGTTTCTATAAGTATGAGGAGGGCTCACGAAAGATAAGATATAAGCACGATTTTCAGAGGCGGTAAAAGACAAGCAAGAGTGGCTGAACTCACCCATCGAACATACCCAACTGACAGAAAATGGACATTTGTGTCCAAAATTCAATATTGGCCTTTCTTCTGTAGTGAAAAAGTATAAATAGAAAATCACAAAGAAAAAAGTATCGATTAGTTGTACCTTTTGTACAACAAGAAACAGTATAATTAAATTTTGCTGTCGATGCCGAAGTTTATGTCAATGTTGCAGGTTTAATCTGTTTCTATCTTTACACAATTTTCGATAGTTTTTCGCGTAACTATATCCCTCGCACCTCTCGTTCTAACCTTTGGCGAAATTAGTTCACTTGGTATGAAAACAATGAGATAATTGCAAGCGTAGGACGGTGCGCGAACGAGGTAAAGAAGTTTGTTTTCATACCAAGTGACAAACAGTGACATTTTGGCGAAAACCACTATTGCAGTTGCTGTCAAAATCGCTGCTGATGTCGAGGTTGTAAATATTTTACTCTCTGCTCTGGCTGCGACAGTTGCTTTTAAATCTTTGAATTGTGAAATTCTGAAGCGCAAATAAAAGTAGCTACAATGAAATGAATTGATTAATTCTAAAGGGTGAAGTTAAACATGTTTTTCTCACATTCAGTTGATTTATTTTCAAAACTACATATTTTCCAAATTATCTTTTTTTTATCACATCGATTTATTTCCAAACACATTTTCCACAGTATACACCCTATGATGGTGGAATCCATCCACCGAAGACCCTCTCCAGCTCGAGGGCAACTTCAAAACAGTTCTTATCAGCATATGGAGAGGCAACCACTTGAAATCCAATTGGCAATCCTTCCGTATCCATACCCATGGGTATATGCAAGCTCGGAAAGCCAATCATATTGAAGAGTCCCGGTAACACAATACCGGGTGAATGAATTATCGATGTGTTGTGCAGAAAAGCCGCACGATGGAACGTTGGAAAAAATAGCACACCATCAGGACCCAGAGTCGACTGCAAGATGCATGCAAGTCATATAAATATTCATAGTGTTTCTAAAATATTTACCTTCAACTTGGATATGAGAGACTCTCTCCGTTTCATATAACGATTTTTTCGAAGATCTGGAAATACTACACTGAGATCATGAAGACTTTGGAAGAACAATGCCTGAGAAGTATGCGTAGCTGTTCCTGTGAAGTGTTTTTTGAATTCTGCTAACGTTGTCGTTTTCAGCTGAAAGATTTTTTTTTCTCATTAGTCACCCTGTAGGTTTATATTGACCTGAAAACTTACTTCTGGATTCATGGGATTGTTATGCACTGTTGGTGGATTGAAGCCGAGCACAGTAGTGGCCACAATTTCCATCGTGTCTCTCATTTCCTCTATGGCTATCTGGAGTTTTATTTTTTAAATAATATTTTAACTTGATAATATTTTAAGATTTACCTTTTGAACCGTGTTACCCATCGCTGCAAAGTGTTTACAGGCAATGTCGATAGATCCTTTAATCGATTTGCTGACTGGGATAGTTGTCAATCGTAAACTCAAGTCCATATAGAATATCTGGAAGATATAGAAGAATATAAGTGAAAAAAGGTTCGACTATACTATGATGTGGGGACAAGATGTAAAAAGACATGCACTAGTCGCTGAATGCACCCCATCCATTCACTTTACGAACGCACCTAACTGTCATTCCAGTCAGCTGACAGCAAACTGACGTTCGAAGTTCGAATTTCGATATCGATTCCCCTCCAATGGAAAGTTACCAGTGGAGAATCACCAAAGGGGAAATGGAGAAGGTTCTCGAAAGAGCTCAATTTGTATAAATACACGAATGACAGGCGACGGTTATATTTAAAACGTGGACTAGTGAAAATCGAAAGCAAAGTAAAAAGCGGTTAATTTGAAATAAAGTTTTTAATTCTAAGTAGCAAAGTTGAATTAAGTGGGATTTGAATTTAAATAAGTTTTGTTTGATAAATGACATGTTTTTTTGTGTAATGATGAAAGTGCAACTGAGTTTTATTCAACGAACCTCAGGCAAAAAAATATTGCAATATCTTCTATTGCAAGTAGAGACTTCAAAATTTGCCAATGACGAAAATACGACACTTCCGAAAAGAGTGTCACATGACTGGGAGAAAAATTCAACAAACTTAAGCCTAGAGCCGAATGAATCCGTTGCGTCCGTCACGTCGAAGTAAACAACTGACAACTCAGTGAAATACCAATTCTCAGTTTAATTCAGAAGCTCGCATGTTCTCATACTAAAAAACTGGCCCTTCTACCGTGTTTTCAATGGGCACTAATCCGCGATTAGTATAGTTATTTATTTAATCCTCTAAAATCACGCGATTCACCACACAAATTTAAATCCGTTCGGCAAGTGATTAAAAATAAACCCTCTCATAAATCCCATTCATCCTTTTTACAAACCTATTTTCTGCACCTTTGTTACAGTTTGAGAATCAAAAAAGGAAACTGAAACCTTTAAGAGAGGATTAACGGGAGACGATTAAAAATAAATCTCAAAGTGGCCCCACCGAATAAATATAGGATTACGAACTTTCTGTTTCTGTCATTTGGGCTCTCAATCGATATTGGCGATGTCATTTTCCAAAAGCGAAAAACGATTTTCGCTGTAAAAATCACAATAGAAAAAGTACTTGTGACAGATCTGTCGTACTCAAACTGTTACAAAGGTGCAGAAAATAGGTATGTAATCAGGGTGAATGGGATTTATGAGAGGATTATTTTTTAATCGCTTGCCGAGAGGATTTAAATTTGTATGATAAATCGCGGGGTTCATAGAGGATTTAAAATATAGAGACATGGTGGACCAAGTGGAAACATGGTATAAAACTATGCAATTTGCCAGTTAATTGAAATTGTCAAATGGAAACTAAGAATTATACTTTTTCCACCGGGCACTAATCCGCTATTAGTATAAGTCTTCTTGAAATCATCTTCAAATTATGCGAATAACCGTACAAATTTAAACCTTCTCGGCAAGCGATTAAAAATAAATTCCCTCATAAATCTTATTCACCTTTTTCACGAACCACTTTCAACCCTTTTCAAACACCTTTTTAACAGTTGGAGAATCGAAAAAGGACACTCAAACTGTCTACGTATGACAGATCTGTCAGAATTACAATTTCTATTGGGTTGTGTACAACGGAATCTTTTCTAGCTCCTGGAAAATCGCATAGCCACTCTCTTTTGAGAGCCAAAATGGCAGAAAAAGAGTGCCTATGCCAAATTAATCCTATATTTGTCTTTTGAAACCACTTTGGGATTTATTTTTAATAGTCAACCGCTAATCCTCGAATTATTGCCGGTGGAAACATAGCATTAAATTCATTTAACAAAAAACTCACTTTTATGTCGTTAATACCAACAGGCTTCGACAGTTTTGATGCATTTTTTCCTGCCATTATATCCAAGAGCAGTGGAAGGTCCTCAGCGAAGCGAGTAATTGGTCCCATCTGCAGAAGCTGGTCAAACCCAACTTCGTCGACTTGTGGGAAATGACCATCCAGTTGAACCAGTCCCCCGGTTGGCTTATGACCAAATACTCCATTAAACAAGGCCGGAATTCTTATTGAACCACACAAATCCGAGCCGACACCAAAAACTGTTGCACCGGCACCATTAAGAGCTCCTTCTCCACCCGAAGAGCCACCTGGCGTGAGATGTGTGTTGTAAGGATTGCAACATCGTCCATGAGTAAATGTTGACGTTTCCCAACTTAAGCAAAGTTCTGGATTCGCTGAAGCTAACAGTGGTATGGCTCCAGCTTCTCTTAGCAGAGCCACGACTGCTCCATCTTCATTGGTCTTAAAGCCTCGCCGATAGTGACTTCCAACAACATGTGATAAGCCTTAAGACAAAAAAAAAAAATTTTACTTAAATAAGACACTGTCAAGAAAAAATCTTGTTGTATACCTTCGACAGCACATGATTCTTTCACAGTGAAAGGTACCCCAAAAAGAGGGTAGTTCTTGAAAAGTTCTTCCTTGTCCGCGGTGAGCTTGATAACTTGGTCTACTTTTTTAGCATCCTCGACAGCATCACAGAATCGATCCTCAATCACAGCATTCAAGTATGGATTGACAGCCTTTATCCGATTGATGTATTGTCGTGCCAGTTCTTCCGAAGAAATCTGTATATTAAAGCCGTCAACATCTTTTCATTGGCCATTTTTTTTGTATTCACACACCTCACCCGATTTGAGTTTAGTCACTATCGTCGAAGCGGAAAAGTTAAGAAGCTCATTTTGAATTTTCGGGATCCTCTCACGCTTGGTTCGATTGCACAGCTTAATAATTGCTTGGAAACGGGTACCGATCCAATAAACAAGGAGGGCAAGAAGTCGCAAAAGAAGCTGCATTTCTAAACTAGGACAAGGTTTGCTAAGAGCTTTTGCTACACTAAACAAATAATGCACAATAATGTCAGGTGTATGTGCGCGACGAAGGCCGATTCAAGATTGTGGACTTTCTGACTATAGAAAACATATTCCCACATCCGTCTCGACGGCTGGAGATTAGAGTTCCATAGGTCACTTAATATTGGCTTATCGGTATGAATGTTCATAGTGACGTTATGGTTAGAGCTATATTAGGAAGACTCTCAATGACTAGACCAAAATTGAGCTAAAGCACAGTGAGAGTCGAAAGGTCTCGCGAAAAGGTTTTATGAAATGCCGTCATTTGTTTGCAACTGATCTGGTTACACCCTATAATTCATGATGCAGTAAAACTAAAAAAATTATATGTTTTTTCGATAATTATGTTGGAATAAAAAATATAAGTTTTTTGTAAAAACATTGTATTTTATTTGATATTAATTTGACATTAATATTTGTTAATTGAAAGTTTCGAGAGTTTTTAAACCTTAAAAAAATGTTTGTGCTGTAATATTTTGGGCTTGTTAGTGCCTATTGTTTATTAAGGAGCAATTGCAACTCTCTTATAGCCTAAGCCTACTCAACGTTAGACCTTGTGTTTGGAATTTCGAACAGCCCACAAATAATTCTCTATGGTCCCAAACGCAAACTCAACCTATCAGCCCCGACATCCCCTATTAAGAAGGGCATAAAGCTTGATAAGTCGCATTGATTTGATTGGAGTTCGTCAGCAGTGAGTAATCTCACTCATTTCTTATACATTATCATAAGAAACAGTTTTACATACAAAATTGCTACTAGATGTATGCAGTTTAGAGACAGATCTTCTCCATTGCAAACCTTGAGATTGTATTCTATTTTAGAGGAACCTATGGCGCGACCTTTTCAGTGGTGTGATTTGGTTCATCCTAAAAATTTTAATATTTTCATCACTGACGATGAGGAGCGTCAGGTATTTTTTTTTAGATTATGGAGGTGGGAACGGAACTCACGATTTCAAGAGTTGTGGGCACACAAATTAACCATTAAATACCGGCATTGCACTCTACAAGTCGGGGAGATTTAAGCAAGGGCCCTAATCCGCGATTTATATAATCTTTTTTAAATCTACAAATCACGCGATTTACCATCCAAATTTAAACCCTTTTGGCAAGCGATTAAAAATTAATCCTCTCATAAATCCTATTCACCCTATTCACAAATCTATTTTCTGCACATTTGTAATAGTTTGAGAATCAAAATAGGGAACTGAAACTAGTCACTGTACGACAGATCTGTCCCAAGTACGTTTTCTATTGTGATTTTTACAGCGGAAATTGATTTTCGCTCTTGGGAAACGACATCGAATTTCTGTTTGGAGAGTCAAAAAGGCAGAAAAGAGGGCTCGTGTCAAATTTTCCTCGCTGCACAGGAAAAACTCAAACACAAATTCTATAAAATTTCTGCATTTTTCACAATTTCGATAAATTTCTCCAAGTCCTTTTCCTAAATTGTTTTCTTTCCTTGAAGTGAACTGTTAACCGTGCAGCAACCTTGAAGCGCTGCAAAAGTTCAAAGTTGGCCAACTCTTACTGCCGCTCCAGCTACGCGCTGTCGCTGGCGCCATACATTGTGTGCACAGTACACTGAATACATGTGTTTTAGCTTTTGACAGCTCTTACTTTTGCTGCCACTGCCGCTGCAGATAAACCACTGTGTTCCTGCGGTTATCAGCCCCTATTATAAAGTACTTGTGAACAAAATTATGTTCCGCACAGATTTTTTAAATGAAAGTCTCTCGGAAATGTCATCGTCAATCGCTCACGTCAATTTAATGTTTGTTGAGTAGGTAAGTGGAACTTATTTAATTTCAATGATCTCCATTCGATGACAGATAACAAAATTTGCAAAAGTTTCACAAACCTTTCGTTAATATACTATCTTCAAAAATTACTTATATGGTATAACAGTTTCGTTGCTTTTGATTTTGAGTATGGCTTTCAATTTATCCCATCTGCCTGTTGCGTTATGTATACCTGACAGCTGTTCAGATAACCTTTCAACTGACGAGAAACGTCACATGCTTTCGTCCTCGTTTGCATGTTGAATGTTGTTTCACAAGTAAAAACACAATAACAAAGTAAAAACCTATCTCTTATCAGTACAAATAACAAGTAAATAACTGATAGAAATCTTTCCCATTGCATCAGAACAGAGCATCTTAAGCATTCCACTTTGCGAGAACCTCCCAGAAGTCATCGTAATGGCAAACAACTATGAGGGCTACAAATCGCCGCTGTCCTCGCGCTATGCGAGCCAGGAAATGCAGTTCCAGTTCAGCGAGCAGAATAAATTCTCAACCTGGAGGAAGCTATGGATTTGGTTAGCCGAAGCCGAAAAGGTACAGTATGCTTCCAATACAGCCCAGTAAGTTCTCTATAAATTCCCTTGCAGGAACTTGGCCTAGAAATAACAGATGACCAGATTGACGAGATGAAGCAGAAGGTGCAGTCTATTGATTTTGCAGCAGCGGCAGCCGAGGAGCGGCTTACGCGTCACGATGTAATGGCACATGTGCACGTTTTCGCCAAGCAGTGTCCACTAGCAGCCCCGATTATCCACTTGGGAGCGACTTCCTGCTACGTGGGCGACAACACTGACTTGATTGTTTTGAGGAACGCCCTCGATCTGCTGTTGCCGCGTGTGGCTTCAGTCATCTACTGTCTGAAGAACTTTGCTGAAACCCACAAGTCGCTGCCGACCTTGGGCTTCACTCACCTGCAGCCAGCCCAGCTGACAACGGTCGGAAAGAGGACTTGCCTGTGGATACACGACCTGCTGATGGACGAACGTGCCTTGCGGAGGTGTAGGAATGACTTACGTTTCCGCGGTGTCAAGGGCACAACGGGAACCCAAGCGTCCTTCATGCAGCTTTTCAACGGAGATGGTGACATGGTGAGGAAGCTTGACATGCTGGTCACGCAGTTGGCTGGTTTCGAGAGGCCCTACGGCGTCACTGGACAAACGTACACCCGTAAGGTGGACGTGGAGATACTGGGAGCACTATCCAGCCTCGGTACGAGCATCCATAAAATGTGCTCCGATCTGAGAATTCTTGCCTCGAGGAAGGAAATCGAGGAGCCCTTCGAATCCACTCAAATTGGCTCGTCTGCGATGGCCTACAAGAGGAACCCCATGCGCTCAGAGCGCTGCTGTGCCTTAGCAAGACACATGATTACCGTCTACGCCGATGCGGCTAACACACACGCCACTCAATGGCTGGAGCGCACCCTGGACGACTCCGCAAACCGTCGCCTGAGCTTGTCCGAAGCGTTCCTCTCGGCTGACGCAGCTCTGTTGACTCTGCTCAACATCTCTCAAGGACTCGTCGTCTACCCCAAGGTTATTGAGCGCCACATCGCCCAGGAGCTGCCGTTCATGTCGACTGAAAACATCATCATGGCCATGGTCAAGGCGGGCGGTGACCGCCAGGTCTGCCACGAAAAAATCCGAGTCCTCTCCCAGGAAGCCGGTGCCCAGGTCAAACAGTTGGGCAAGGACAACGATTTAGTGGATCGGGTTCGAAACGACGCATACTTTGCGCCCATCCTAGACCAACTTCCATCGATACTCGATGCTTCCACATTTACTGGCCGGGCCAGTGACCAAGTAACCGAGTTCCTCGCCGAGGAGGTCGATCCAGTCCTGAGCAACTACCAGGACGAGCTGAAAAACATGCAAACCGTTGCGTTGACCATCTAAAGCCACAGAGAAACATCAAAAATGCGTCAAGTCGTTATCACTTTTTTAATTACCGCTCTGGACAATAATAAATCTATTACCGTGTTTGCTAAACGATTTAATTAATTAAAAGTTCGCTAGCAATCCAGTTTGATGGCTGATTGCGTTGTGTGAGCTTGGACGGAGGTTTTTGTCATGATTTTTTTTTTTGGTAAAAATTGAAAGTTGGTGAAATTTTATGACTGCTGGCAGGAGTGGCGTTCGTGAGGATAACCCAGTTCAGCGATTAAGTGATGAGGTCCTTAATTAAATACTTGATGGTAAGTGATAAACAATGAATTTTACTTATCACGTGAGTAGTTCCATTGGAGACGCAGAGATTCGTTGGGCACAGCTTGAAATTCGTGCGCGCGTGGAACTGTTTTGAGCGGAACGCTCACAGAAGTGGAATTCTCTTGGGTTTGGATTGAGATTCTTGCATGAAAATTCGTCAGGTCAGAGATGCTTTCGTGTACTTTTTTGTAGATTTTTCTTTTCACCTGAAAAGTTGAGTTGGCTAAACAAAACGCATTGAGTTTAAATCGAGTGGTGATTGGCTGACACTAGTTGCTTTATTAACACATCACGTAGCTTCATACAGTGCCATTTCATGTGCCCAAGTATCTATTGTTTGTCTTTGCTTTAAAAAAACGGTGTCTGATGCATGGAGCATCTTTCATTTTGCGACGAAACCCAGTAAAGTAGGTTGAGCTCACATTCCCCCTTAGTCTTTCTCGATGCGCTGTGGCCCAGAAACTTTCGATCGACTGTGGGAAGGAGTATTAATTTGCATTCCTCTCGACTAACCCGGCGATTTTGGAGACTTGGTCCAGTCATATCATTCTTGGATCTCGGCCTGTGTATTCGTTAGACCGGCATTTATTATCCGACTAGGAAGTCTGTCGGAAGACCTTTTTAAAAGATAGAGTGATTTGGTATCTTCGCTTTTCTATGGTGCTGGTCAAAAAGCGATCGCTGAAGTTTTAACAGAGTCCCTGTTTTGTTTTGTTTGGGCTCACGATTTGCTGAGACAAAGACCAGAGCCCATACACACGACACAACGAAATAAAATTCTGTCGTCCTTGTTGTCCGACTAGGGATTCAAGCGTTTCTATGAGAGGCGACACACGATGCGACTGTGACACAAAAGCTGGATGTATCGCCAAAACCAAACATTTCGCCAGAAGTCAGTTGAGACTGAAACTGGGCCTCGAAATGTTGTCATTCATGTGCCTTAAGGGTTCTTAGCTGTTGATAACCGTGCTCAATGGGTCTCTCAGTTCTGCTCTTTAATATTGATGGTATTGACTTTCCATGTCGGAAGCCATCGCGAAAATCATACCATTTAAAGGGTGGCCTTTCCTCCTAAAGCAGCATTTTTCGCTCTTGAGATCGTAGCTGAGCTCATCAGAAACCTTTGGCAGCATTGCGGCCTTTTTTGCCATGAATATATTGAGGAAGAGTAACATGTTATGTGCTTCCAAAGGCATGTGACTAGCTTACTGACTTTCTGACTTTTTATAAGAGTCAGGTGTGCCAGATTGAATTGCTCTGCGCTTGGTAAATTTAATGAATCGAGCGCCCTATTGGATGATAGATCCCCGGCTTGGATGAGAGACCCCCAACCCCCTAACTTTAATAAGCATGGATTCTCAATTCAGTTGAGGTAATTCATAATGGCGTGATCGCTTAACACTGCTCTCGGGGGAAAGCAGTTGGGTCTCCTGGTGGAGCTGCACGCTAAAGTGAATATAACCGGTGCAGTGCTTCCAAAAGAATAAGCACTCTAGAAGTTGTTGACTGGCATTTTTCACTGATCTAACAGGCGAAGCCTTTAGAATTCTTGCCATTCAAATTAAAACCGTCAACGGTTTAATTTCATTTCATTTATTAAATTTATTTGCGGTTTTTACAAATAAGACAAAATCTTTTACAGCAAGTTTAATAACGGTGATGTAACGATAAATCATTAACAATAAAATAAAAATTGCGTTCTTAAAGTTTTTCACTTTATATATTTGCTATAACCACACAGGAAGTGAGTTCCAAAGCCAAATGTTGTTTACAAAGAATGGACGTGACGAATTCAGATATTTAAATGGGAAAGTATCAACATTATGCGTTCTGATAGACTGGCAATTATAGCACATGAAAATCGACCAGTAAATTTTGTTTTATTATGGCTGCCGCTGGCCGCCACCCCTTGTCTACCTGTTAGAGGCAGAATAAAAAAAACGCAATTTTTGTTACTGATAAACAAAATATTTTTAACCTAAAGTCAAATAAATTTATGCTTGACAAATTTTCTTGTAATTTTACTCCAGCGGCTTCAAACCTTTATTTAAGTTGTTTCAGTGATTCTATTTCCACTGCGTAGACGTAATTTTTCATGAATCCCCATGCATAAAAGTTTAGAGGAGTTAAATCTTTTGATCTAGGTGGCCATTCAGTGGGTCCTCTTCTTCCGATCCAACGGTCACCAGAATTTTGATCAAGCCAGTTTCTTACAGCCAAAATGTAGTGTGCTGGAGCTCCATCTTGCTGGTAGATTAAATTATTTACTATGGCCAAGGGAACGGTGTCAAGCAAAACCGGCAAAGGTCTCGTAGGAACTGTAGGTAAGGGTCCGATAACTGTTTGTCCAACAATACCAAGCCAAACATTACAGCTAAAGCGGTGTTGAAATTTTGTATTTTTTGGTGTGGATTGGTGCTGCTCCAATAGTGCAAATTATGAACATTTTTTACTGCATCTCTGGTAAACTGGCCTTCATCCAGAATATCCTTGTAAAATAGTTCCGTTCAGTTTAATCTGTAAAGACGCGGTGTCACAGGGAACAGAAACAGAATTTCATACTTCAGCAACGCAAAAAGCATTCAGTGTATTTAGGTTTCAGTTGCTTACGTATGGGATTCTGTTTCTGTTCCTGTTTTGCGTTGCTTTTGACGACGCGGCTTAAGCAATAATGAACGACAAAACTATGCTCTTAATAGCTTGTCGTCTGATTTAAGCTTTTGAACTAGCGTGAAGTGGAACGGTGTAAATTCTCCTCATGAATCACTCTCCATACTCAGCTTTGCGGCACTTGAAGCATAGTAGCTATCCTCCTTGTACTAAGGGAGGGACTTCGTCGGATCAAATCCAAAATTCTTTCCTCTGAGGTTGATGATCTAGGATCAAACGATTTTTCTCTTCTTCGATGCTCTGAGACTCCATGTTCTCGAAGAATTCGGTGGATTCTTGAAAATGTAACACGTCTCTGGGACGCCTTCTGTTGATGTGTTGACTTGTTGACAATCAAATTGGAAATGATTACTTACCTAAAATTGCAAGCCTTTCAAATCAACTGCTATTCTACACAGAAAAAAACATTCAAAGAAGTTCAAACTGTTGATCCGCGATTAACCTTAGGAACACAATGATGTAGCTGCAGCGGAAGTAACAAGCCGGGCACAATGTGTGTCTGTGTCTGCCGCTGTGTCTTGCCACATTTTTCACCTAAAATCAGAGACACAGCGAGATACCCATTGTCGCTATATACGTGTTCCCCTAAGCTGAACTGCGAGACACAGACACAGATACTCATTCTGTCCCAGCTAAAAGAGCTGTCAAAATTTAAAACACATGTATTCAGTGTACTGCGCGCACAATGTGTGGCGGCAGCGGCAGCGCGTAGCTACAGCGGCAGTAAGAGTTGCAGCGCTGCACGGTTGACAGTTCGCTTGCAGAAAAGTAAACAATGGAGGAAACGACGTGGACAAATTTCTTAAAATTGTGAAGAATCAACAAATTTTATGGAATTCGTGTTCCCGCTTTAAAAAATAATAAAAGCTCGGGAGTGAAAATTCTCAGCCATTGCTTACAAACTGGGTATCTGTCTGACATAAGCGCGCTTCACCATTGTGTTCGAGATTTTTCTGTGCCGCGCCGCGAGGGTCCGCGCTTCATACTGCCGCTGTTGCTGCATACTGCGTGCATTGTGGCTCTAACTCACCGAATTTGGCGAGTTAAGCCGATATTAATCCCAAAACCAAGTTCACTGAAAAAGTAATTTCTGGGGTCAATCTAAGTTTAACTCGGATGATCTCGCATTGAAAAACCAGAACTAAAAGATCTAATGGGTCTACGGTGACTATTTCACTGCGTTACAAACTATACATTTAACTTAATATACCCATGGGTAGTGTATAACCAGTGGTAGCGCAACCTTAAGTAAGAAATTAAGGCTATAACCAGTGAGTGCTAAAGTGTGTGCGCAAAAGTTACAGTCCAAGAAACGGACCGTTGAATACCCCACCCTATCCAACATTGTAAATTACTGCTTATTACTTTTTTTGATGATTTGTGGTTATTGCAAACTTTGAAAAGGGGCGTGGTCCAACCGCCCATATTGCAAACTACCAGCATTAGCATAGACATCTCCAAGTTACGCTAAAATGCAGGTATTCAAAAACTCAATTTGTCGGTTCAAATTAAAAATTTTGTAAATTCGACCCCTTAGGGAGGCGGGGATAAAAAACTTTCAAAAAGCAAAATCATAAATGGAGTCTCGTTTACTTTATGTACCTTATAAAATGTTTGGAGTCGCATTCTATGACAGACTTTAACGCTCAATACTCAGAGCACTAAAAGGGTAGAGATTTGCAAACCAGACCGATGGACTCGCAATAGCTTTTCTATAAATTCGATGTGTCCAAAGTATTATGGGATCGATTCCTGCGTTTTCCATCTTATAACAGCAAAAAAAAAAAACAACTTGAACAAAAGGTTGGCTTATAACAATAAATCTCTCCAAAACAGCAGCTAAACTTCAATCAAACAAGAAATCTAAATGTCTCCCATGGCGCTCTCTACCAGGATTCAATACAATTGATTCCGACAACTTGGTATATATCGCACACACGTCAACCTTGTGCCTCTCTGATTGATGCTGTGACTTGAATTGGATTTGTTTCAATCCACCAAGAGCCCAAACTCTGAATGAAAATCAAACTTTTATTGAAGCAACTTTCCACGCCGGATGATACCCACACTCCCTCTTTAATACTAACCCGGCACGGCAATGCTTCGGCTCCCATTAAACTGACAAATTGCTGCCTGAAACAATCATCGCATTCCAAAGTCATGTCATGCAAGTTGTCTGCTTTTCAACTCCCCGAACGATATTCGATGTAAAATCAAAAACCCATAAAAACTTATACACCCGTAGAGCTTTTTCACACCATTTAAGTTCGCCCGTACCGTAGCAGACGGTGTGTGTGGCCCCCCCAAAGGTGACATTCTATGACACGTCCTTATGTCATGAACATTCAGTTCAACCTGTTTCGAGAACGACATGAGTTCGCGAACTATGCAGCCGATTTGTGGCTTCTAAGGATGTTTAACAAAACCCTTGGGGGCAATTAAGCTTAGGGATATAAAGAAAAAAAAAAACAGCAAACCCTTCATAAACAGCTGTTTCTTACGCTCATTTTGAAGTCGCAAAAGCTTCCTCTCTTGCTCTCGGACTCGGGCTCTCTGATGGGGCAGTAATAGTCGGCTCGTACCTGCTGCTTATCTGGGGGTGGAGATATCCTTTTTTTTTTCTTCGAGTCATATTCCCGCGTTGATAGACAACAAAGAGCAAACAAAGCGCCAAACGATGTGTTGTGCTTATGGACTTCTTAAGCGCAGGTCCTTAAAGTTTCCATCTTCTGGCTGGTGGTGTGTAGTGTAGGTACTTGTTGTTTTATTTCCCGTTAATTATGTGCTTTAGTGTTGTTTTTCTCGAATTATTTATGTATTAAATGAAAGCTCGCTCGTCCTGTCACACACACAGGACTCGACTCACAGAAAAGAAAAACAAGTGAAAAAATACTCGGCGCCAGAGAGAGCATAACATAAAAGCGAAAGCAAAGCAGGTAACCTTGCGGCTTTACGAGATGTTGGCTCTGGCTTCGACTTCGAGTCTTTTGTGTGTGCTGCTGCTGGCCCATTGTGCTGTGTCAGAGAGAGCGTGAGATCCTTCGCCCGAACAACCAAACATTCAATTCGCTTCCAGATTCAGGTGCGATTGTGACACTTGTCGGAAAGTCAATGTTTCTACTCGCCAAGGAAGGTTGCTTCCACTTTCTTCTTCTCCTGCGTGGTCGTCGCTGTTCTATTCGTGGTGTGCAATGAATCGTCTGGCCTCTGTGTTCGATAATTAGTTCATTTGTTTAATTTTTATTTTTGTGCATTTTTTAAATATTTTTTTTTTTTACAACTATACTCGCCGGTGGTGGTTCAAGTGTGAATTTTCTATAAGAAAAATCCTGTGGAAACGTTCTGTAAACCTTTCGTGAGAGTGATTTTAGTTTCTTCCGGAAAAAAGTGCGAAATCCTTTAAGGAACGGAAAGAATCATCTTCACACAAAAAGGTATTTATAAAACACGTTTATGGCGTGCGAAAATGTATATATACACCCCCCCAAAGTATAAACGGCCTTCCCTCAGCCTCCTCACGCAGGCAGGATGTAGGAGTTGAGGGCGGCTGCTGTTGCTGCTGCTATCTCTTATCTTGACTTAGAGCAAGCCGAAAACGAAACACAAGAGCGATTGTATTATCCTGTGTGGTGGCAAAAGAGGTAAATAACATATTTGACATTTTGCCGTGTATAGGTGAAAATAATAATAATTTATTACGAAAATCGATATATCGCTCCTTTCGTAGAGGAGGCGACCCGAACGCCGAACACAATGACTAGGACAACGACTATGATGATGATGACGACGAGGACGACGAACAAAATTTGATTTGCCACCAGAGGGAAATTCCAGGACATTTTTATTTTCGGTTCGGATGTTTCACTTGCTGCTGCCGTTATCGGTGTTTGTTTTTCGAGGTGGCAGCGGCATAGGTGGGTGGGTGGACTCTCAGTACTATATAGTTGTCTTATAGAGTTTCAAGGATAATTTATTTCCTTTGCTGCTCCATGAAGTCTGACGGGTTTTCTTTGTGTGTGACGCTCCGGTGGGTGCTTTGTTGTGTTTTCTCTTTATCGAAAAAGAAATTTCCGTTGTCGATGTTGGTGTGTTTCCCAAATGAAATTTTAGCAAAATGTATCGAAAGTAATTTTGCGCCCGCCTCGAGAGAAGGTATACATAAGCCACTGAGGCAGAGGCATAGCCACGATCACGACCACGACCACCTTTAGAAATGCCACAACACTTTGGCATTTTCTCCTTTTTTCAATTTTACAAATTGATACCAAAATAAACACTTTGGAAGCCGTTAAGTGAATGTTTTGTTGATGAAAGCCCGCATTTGATTTGGGAATAGTTATAGGACCTATAGCCCAAAGGAGTAAAGAGGGATGGCCGACTGTCGAAAAAAAAACGAAAATCCTTTTCGACATGCCACCGTGCATATCAATCAGTGCTTGAAAGGTCCCTTTCTTTTGGTTGTGTGTAGGTATCGGTATGGGTACCTTCTCGATGTTTTTATTCCTTTTGTTGTGTGTCGCCCAGGACACCAATGACAAACAACGGAAATAAGGCGGATGGAAGGATTGCTGTTAATACCCCTTTAAATCCTAACTCGAGCATGGAACTGTTTACTTTTCGACTGGTTTAACTAGAAATGCAAATTGTTGCTTTATCCCGAATCTGGGCAACAAGGATAAAGGATAAAAAGCGTTTCTCTCATGATCCCGTGCCCGGGATGAATAAGTTATAAAAAAAACGAGCGCTCGGCAGCAAATCAAAAGGGAGTTACTTCAGTTGGAAGAGAAGTTTAATCTAACTGCCTGTCGGACTGTTTGCGTGACAGTTTGATTAAAAAGTCCAAAAACCTTGGCTCTTATCGTGCGTAATAAATACGGGCTAAACGATTGGTTTGCAAATTCACTTCGATTTGCCAGTGTCGTTTTTTTTGGCTGGCAAGAGACGGGTATATGAAGGACGAAGTAGGTATAGGTTCCTAACTACCCAAAATGTCGCAACATTTACATTGTCCTTCGATTTTACATCGACGACGAGAGGGAAAAGGTATACACGCCAGGATCTAATTTAGACGTTGTTCATAAATCAAAATTTATTGGCCCATTATTTTTTAAAATTGCGATCCTTAAACGTAAATGGAGTGTCCTTGTCATACTCTGGCCTGTATATTGTGCCGACAAAAGTTTTCGTGTTTTTTTTTCTAATTTCCGCTTTTCTCATGAAAGTGTCTTGTTGAAGGTATAAAAATCCGCATGTATCGTGTCGGTGTGGATTATACACTATAAAGGTTTTGCGCAAGGAAAAAGGAAACCATTTTTTTTTTGTTCTTTTCTTTTGATCAAGAAAGAATTTCAATTAGGAGAGGGATTACTTTGAGTCAACTTTAAAATTACTCGCCTACAACTTCTGACTGCGAATTGTAGATTCCTTGCTACTTCGAGACTATCTATCTTTCACATTTCCTGATGCTGTTGGCTGTTGGGAATTTAACTTGGATTACTTCGTTAAAATAAACTCCCGCACCACAAGATGCACTATACTTGCAGATAAGGATTTGCTGTGCCCGTCCACAAGTGTAGTATGGAAGGGATACAATCACACGATTCAGTTAACATAATCCGATAAGAATTTCTGGCGGGAAAGAAAAATGATCATTGTGGATGGAAATTTTTTGGTTGCAGTGCAAATCTCAAGAGAAGGCAGGGAATTGATGTGGTTTTAGCTTGTTTTAACGACGAAATCAAAGAAACTTATAGAACTTATAAAACCCTTTCTAAGGAAAAACTGGGAGGCAGTAAAGGGGTCCTTATTGCATGCCCAGAAAAATTTCTGAGGAAATTTATTCTGGGACTACCTATATTCTATATAGAACCTTACTACTGGGTGGTTTTCGTAATTCGGTTTTCTTAATAGACTTATTTTTTCAGATGCTTCCCATTATCTAAGGGGTATCTAAGCAGAGTAGAGTCAAAAGCTCACAAAATATAAATCCTTATAGTCTCTCATTAGCAAAGTCACTCCACCTAGTTTTTTATCTCGGAAAGGCACTTCCCGGCAATGAAAAAAAATTTCCGGGAGATTTTCGAAAACCTTCTGCTAATGAAGCCCGTTTTCATAATTTTTTACATGAACCAGTTGTTCTGCTAAGAATGTTTTAATTGTTTTTTTTTTCAGAACGAGCCTTTTAGTAAAAGATATTTTTTGTTATTCCTTTCCTTCCTTCAACGTTTCGTCAATTATTTGCCCACTTTCTCAGGGATACGGTTTTATTGATTTCAAGTTTGAACTCTGTTGACAGCAAAAGAATTTACATGAAATTAATAGGGTGTTTCCACCACACATGAGACAGAGATTTACGTAAGAAGGTTAAAAGTTACTCCCAAAGTGATTCCACCATTATCGACACAGAAAAGTGGACCGTTCTGCAAATCCCTTTACACAACAAAACAACCACAAGCTGAGTTGATGATACCCAGCTGTCAAAAAAAGTATTGTTTGTTTTGTTTCATCAGAGAACGAAGAGAACACGTAGAATTCTGTGCTGTTTGATTTAAGGCTATGTAACGAAGCTGCCTTGCCGTTTGCTTTGTCTCGTTGCGTTCAAAATCGCAGAAAAAGACAACAAATCAACAAAGCCACAAACCAGCGCGAAAGTCAACAATTCCATCTTCACGAAAACGTCAAAACGCACGCAAAAACTCATCGTGTTGATTTTTTTTTGCTTTCTCAAAACTTTCTGAAGCCGCGTTAATTTTATGCCGCATTAGCAATGCAAAAAGCAATCAGCGAATTTAGGTTTCACCTGCTAATTTCAGTTTCTGTTTCAGTTTAACGTTGCTTGTAACAACGCGGCTTTACGTAAAAAAACGTAACGACGGATGATAGAAGCAACGTTGTGGCAGCTCCCATTAAATTTAATGCGTTAGAATTTAAGTTGTCAACTCAATGTTTACGCAACGCAGCTTTGTGACGTAGCCTTTAAAAATTCGTGCGTGGAAGAGATTTATTACGCGATTAACTTTTAATCTCTACGTGAAGAGATTAAAATTCGTTGTTTTGAAGGGGATTCAGCGAAGATTTGTCTTAAGCATGGGTTAGTGTCCGGTGGAAACACTTAATAATCTCGACGAAGACAGTTTATGCTGCCACTCAACGGTAAAATCGGGTTTCTCAGTTGATGATGTGCCGAGAATATTTCGTCGCGTACCAATGGTACGCCTTATAGCTGGCCTAAATATTAATTGATCACACAGATGCAACGACAACAGCATTTATTTGGCCTCGCTGGCCAAGAGATCCGAAACCGGGTGGCCTGCCAGTATATTCTGAGGTAAAATCGGCGTACCCTACAAGCGGACCATTAGGTTAGGTTAGGCTAGGTAGGGTTGCTGGCAGCAAAAGCCACCAGCTCGCAAAGGCCTACGAGGGTCCTTAGCGTCACAACATGGAGACCACCTATAAGGAATAAAGGGGACCAATAGGAAAGCAATAGAATGGGAGGATTATGATCCATCACTTCCGACCATAGCCTCGCGACTAAAAGAAAAAGAAAAAGAAGATTGGAATGGCTATAGCCAGATCCCTGCCTCAGGTCTGGGGATGGTGTCTTTGTGACAACTTTAAACCCTACTTCTCCTTCTAGGCAAAAATTACAGGCTTCTGTATTTCCAACGTCAAATTCGCTATCCTAATGGCTATGTATTAAGGCCCTCCTACCTCGTCCTTTTTTTCCAGTACAATGGATGGACCTGTAGTTGTGTCTGAGTGTCCATAGGAAAGTAGCAACCTCCAACAAAAACGACCTCCTCTTTGAACTTAAGGCTTTGCTTAACTTTTATCGAAGGCTAAACACAGGAAATCTTATTTGGGTCCCGGCTCGTACTTAAAGACGCCCTCCGTTTAGATATCTGATCAGCGTTCTATAGGCAAGAAATCTTGCCCATGATCTTTACTCATGACCTTCGGTGGTATTTGGATTTTTATTTATAGATTTTCGCAAAAAGTACGTCTTGCCTTATGTCTCTTAGAAATATCAACTGCAACTAATACCATGTCTCCACCCGACATTAATCCGCGATCAATATAAAGTTTCACTAAATCCCCTGCACATCGCGCGATTTACCATTCAAATCTAAAATCTTCCGCAAGTAATTAAAAATAAATCCCCTCATAAACCTGATTCACTCTTCGCACTCTCAAACCTCTTTTATGTCTCTTTAAATCGTTTCCAATCGTTCCATCCTGCCATCGTCACCTGAAAAAAAAGACTTGTTCTTTTTCACGGTCCCCACCTCCGCGAGGGTCTGACAAGCCCTCCGAGAGTATCATTTGTCTTGAAAAACTTCTCAAAGTGCCGTTCGGATTCGGCAAAAAATTGTAGGTCCCCTTGTATGTAAAGATAATTACACACCAGCATACATTGTTGAGAAGTTGGCCCTGGTTCACCTCGAGCTGTTGCGCCACTCTATTTATTTATTTATTTATTTTAAATGGTTTCCAAACACCTTTATACTATGTCTCCACCGACAATTATACGAAGATTAGCGTGAAACGATTGAAAATAAATCCTGAAGTGGCTCCATCGGACAAATATACGATTAATTTGACACGAAAACTCTGTTACTGTCATTTTGGCTCTCAAAAGAGAATGACGATGTCATTTCCCAGGAGCGAAAATCGATTTCCTCAGTAAAAGTCTTAATAGAAAACGTACTTGTGTCAGATCTGTCGCACAGGGACAGTTTCAGTTTCTTATTTTGATTCTCAAACGGTTACAAAGGTGCAGAAAATAGGTTTGTGAATAGGGTGAATGGGATTTATGAGAGGATTTATTTTTAATCGCTTGCCGAGAGGATTTAAATTTGTATGGTAAATTGCGTGATTTGTAGAGGATTAAATAAAGATTTATATTAATCGAGGATGGATTAGTGCTTGGTGGACACATGGTATTAAATTTTTAAAACGGACGCCTTTATTTTCTTGCGTGGGAAATGACATGGTCACCTTCTTTTGGCAGTCAAAATAATAGAAAAAAATCGCTCGTTATTTGTCCGGTGGAGTCACTTAAGGATTTATTTTAAATCGTCTTCTGCTTATCCCCGTTTTGTGTATTAGTGGGTTTAGAGTCAATCAATACATATTTTGATGCAGCTGAATACTACTTGCCTGGCCTTTTACCGAGGATTTTCGGCCCTGACGTGGTGGGTGAATGCAATTATCCAAGCTCTTCATTACTGAAGCTTCGCTTAATCTTTCTTCGAAACTCGTTAAAACTAAGCACATTAAAGTCTGGTATTGTTAAATATTGCAATGGACCAATAGTTATGTCAGTTATGTCTGAATGCTTCATCCGATAGTAAAAATCTCCGACAAAGTCAAAAATCTTGCGAAAAGGCTATAAAATCTCTTACAAGCTCGAATAGAGATTTCCATACGAAAACTTCCTTAAGACAGACTTTTTCAAAGACTTTAATCCTTAAACAGAAACACCTATTGAATTGTTAGGCGTACTCCTAATATCGACCGTAAACAAAACTATTAAAAACCTCCATTTCGAAATGTCCCAAAGTACCTACTTAAATTGTCGGTGGTTAAACTGGCGACAGATGTTGCTAACTGATTGTAGGTACCTAAGAGAATACTTGGCGCAGCTGCCGCGAAAATAATAGAAGCAATCAACCATTTCATGACGGATCTTAACAGGAAAAAAAATCCAATAAAGATGCCATCAAATATCTATTAATAACAATTTTGCCATTGTGCAAAAATAATTGACTCGATATAATAAAAAAAAATGTTAAACGTAATTTGTGCTGAAATTCCCGTGAAATATATCTAAGCCTCGTTGCTTTCTTCCCAAAAAAAAGCGCCATGCGTGGCGCGGCTCTAATCGCATAAGGCACTTCCATATTATGACAATTTCCACGATTTTCCGCCACATAAATGCTTATCTTGTTTTTATTGCTTTATTAACGCGTTTCGTTGGCCCGTTTCGGGGATGGTTAAACGGTTATATGAGCCTCGAAACGCAAAGGACGCTAAATACACTCCTGAGAAGTGAACCAAATGTCATGACTGGCTCAGCAAAAAATCTCTTTCAAAGGGTATTTTACCTGTAATCTAGAAAAAATGAAAGAAAAAAGTTATGACGCAGAGAAAAAAAGTCCTTGTTGGAAACAAAATTAAATAATGCAGATTTTTAAAAGTTTTCTTCCTGGCTCAAATCAATACTGTTTATGTGTGTGTGTGTGTGTGTATACTTGTGACTGGCTGAAAGCAATTTGCCACCCCAACAACTATAATGTGGTAAGTCCCCCATTGATTTGTTTATGAATTTATATATCCAAATAAGGCCTCTCCCCGATGAGTCCCGGTGGGACTTCTCATCTTGATTATCCTACTCAATTCAAATATTGTAATGGTTGTCATTAGAAACGGGGGCGCGGGGGAGATCAGATGCCTTCCATTGAAGCCCACGTTTCTTTTTATCCCCGTAATTCTATTAAATTTCCATTTGAAGTGGTTTCGTCTTATAATTTAATAATTCTTAAGTAATTACATTGCTTATACCAAGATGACGTTAAATTAAATTATTTTAAGCAAATTAACTGAATTTTCGTCATCACAACTAAATAATTCATTAAAAAGATGCTTTCATAATTTTTCCACTTCACTTTTGTGAGGACACTGCAAAGTTCAAATGGACATAGGATAGGAACGTTACACCACAAGAGAATTTGTCACCGAAATCCTTAAAATAGAAAATTGACAGGATGATATATAGGTCAATAAATTTCGTTTGCTGTATGGACTTTTGGCCATATCCTGGCTTACAAATTCAATTGGTTTTCCAATTTACCAGACAGTTTTCGCAGAGATGATTCCTCGGATGCGGAGTGATTCTGTGGTGACTTTATTCAATTAAGATGAGATAATCAAAATTTCGTAGACACAGTCACTGTGTCTGCGGATTGTGCCACGTTTGAAATTGGATTTTGGGCAAAATTGCATGGAATGTAAACCGATTTCCGAAGTGGTTAGTATAGCAGTGAATGGAACGCCCTAACGCTGCTCTTAAGGAAATTGCATGCAAAATTGTGTTTATATTTCTTTGTGATAAAGCTGTGTAGGTAGGTTCTGATTTCATGCACGTCCTTTACAATAAACAATGTCTGGCAGTAGTAGTTGTTGAGACTAATTCGGTTCGAGTTAGTAAGAGTTCCTTGGGCAATTCGCAAGATTTGACGTAATGATCAAAGGTCTAATGCTGCTGTCAGTTTGTGCCTTAATTAAACTATACGCAACTCATGAACATTCATTAGTCGAATCGACTGGATAGAAAAAGCAACTAACGGAAACGAAATCAGGACCCAAGCGTATTTGCAATTCCAAAATGAAGCGCCATGATAATTAACGTCCACAGGACCATCATATTTTATCGCACTTGTAGGCTAATGATGTTTAGGCTTATGGCGTTTATGCTTGAATAATTTCAGAGGAAGGAACTTGTTTCTTTCTTGGCACTTCAAGGAATATTATTTAAGGATGCGACTCGTTATAAATCAGAAGAATGGCGTCGGAAATCTGTGTGAATATTAGTAGGCACCTACATAATTTAATGAAAGTGCCCGACGATATATTCACAAGAGCAATAGTCTAGTGTAGGGCAAAAATTTGTGAAGTTAACCCTATCTACACTGAGCTGTGATGTACCCTAGTAAAACGTGGTGAAGTTTCTAGATGAAAATGGAACTGAACTGTTAACTCTGTGCTGATTGTCTTTAAATTGAACTTCTGCTAAGGCTGCCCAAACCAAAATACATTCGATCAAAGACTGAATATCTAACAGCAACGTTGAAGGCGACTTTCCGGCTAACGTCCGTTAACCAATCCATTTCTCAATCGAAAACAGCCTTGCTGAAGTTGGAGTGCCTGAAACTTGAAAATTTTACGGCTTAAGATCCACGAGGAACTGACAGACACTCCAAAAG
This sequence comes from Neoascia interrupta, assembly GCA_947623515.1. Classification (NCBI taxonomy): domain Eukaryota; kingdom Metazoa; phylum Arthropoda; class Insecta; order Diptera; family Syrphidae; genus Neoascia; species Neoascia interrupta. Next base: position 3,445,400 of record OX392464.1, on the reverse strand, counting down.
TAAAATAGAAAAGATGTAACATGTTGTGAAAGGGTTCTCCATCCACTGGTCCCAATCTGCCTATTAAATAATAAAGTGTCTAGTTTGAAAGATGCAGTAACAGAATACCATGTTTTCATTCGATTAATATAAATCTTCATTTAATCCACTACAAATTACGCGATTAAGCATACAAATTTAAATCCTCTCGGCAAGTGATTAAAAATAAATCCCCTCATAAAACTCATTCAACCCTTTAACGAAACAAATCCCACCCTATTCAAACGCCTTTTTAACAGTTTGAGAATCGAAAAAGGACACTGAAACTGTCCACGTATGACGGATCAGTCAGATTTGCGGTTTCTTTTGGGATGTTTACAACGGAAATCTTTTTTCGCTGCTGGAAAATGATATCGCCACTCTGTTTTGAGAGCCAAAATGACAGAATATTTTGAGAGCCAAAATGATGTCAAATTAATCCCATATTTGCCTGGTGGTGATTTATATCCCATATAAATACTTGGGACTTATGATTAATATATACTTTGGGATTTATGATAAATCATCTCCCGCTAATCCTCGTATTATTGCTGGTAGAAACAAAGTATCAACCTCTACGTTCAAACGCTGTAGTAAAATAGTGTTGGTGCCTACTAAGCTAGCAACCACATTATTAGGTTCTTTCGTTCGTACAAGACCCAGTGCGCCCTGAAAATGCACTCACACTTTTCAGTTTGACCGGCTGATTGTCAAAAATTCAGCGCCACCCTGAAAAATAAATTTTTCATTGAAGGCAAAATGTCACACCGGGCTGTAAAACTGCCAAATACTACTGCACAGCTGACAAAAAACTTTAAACGTCAAATTTTTCAGTAGATATTGAACTTTCTACCACGAAAAAATCGAGGTACTGCAAAAAAGGCGCCACAGTGCTGTCATGAAATACAGTGCACGGTATACTTGGTTCTTGTCATCGCTTATCTATTCAGAAAAGTTATAATGCGAGAAACAGATTAACCACATTGACCTCGATGGCGACTTTGGCAACTACACTCGAAACTTTTTAGGCGTGTATTTCTTACCTACGAAAACTACGTTGTGATTTGGCAGCACTTGCACTGGGTAAAAATGCCGGGTTCAGTCGATTAGTCGATGTCGATGTGGCTGGAGCAATCTGAATCTGTTTCTCATTTAAAGCTCAAAGCAAATTTGCTGACACCGCCGTTGGTCTGCACGTATCACTCCCATTAACAGACAAGGAAGTGGTGTTTTGGGAGAAAAGTAGAGCATCAGTTTTAGTTGTGTAAATGCGGCCTACTTATGTGTTTAACCAGCCATGTCATGAGACACGGCCCGAGGCTCATACGTTTCTGGGAGCTGGCTCTATTTTTGTTTAAAATTCCTGAGTTAAAGCGACATTTGTACCCCGATTCGTGATACATTCGATACATTTACTCACAAGTCGATACCCGATATCAGGCGACTAATGTCAAAATAAATGCCTTTAAAATAAATGGCCTTTTCGGTTGGTGTCTGGGAGCGTCCGGTAGCATTCTGGAATTTCCTGAAATCGTTTTCTTGAACTCGTTTGATAGTTCCTCTTCTTGATAGAAAATTAATCCAGAATCAAAACCAGAAGCACTCACACAATCATGCAACGCATGTGTCAAGTTGGATAAATGGCATTTGTCCCCTGTAGAATAACTTTTGCTTCACAAATAAAACTCCATCAAACAAACTGCAAAATCAAGAAAAATGTGTTTGGCTGTTCGGATGTACAGCTACCCAAGCTTGTAGAAGGTCGCCCTGATCCGAGATCGCCAACCGAAAAGGCCATTATTCTTAATTGAATTTTTTCAGTCAACTATAAAAAATTTTCAGATTTGACAGTATCAGTGATGCCAAATATCTAACATTTGTCAAAATGTTGGTTTTATGTTGTGGCTGCGATAAATCTAGGCTTTAAATTTAGAAATAGAGACATCGTATGTAGTAGGTACTTAGGTTCGCCTGCTCCATAAGAGCCTGTGTAAATCATTTTTGACGTACGAAAAAGCAAACTTTGAACTTTAGCGTATACACCTTCACACTAAATTTTCTCGCTAAAAAAACCCCCGTGTTACCGAAGCGGTGTGCTTTCATCAGATATATTTTATGGGGTATCGTCATACGTACGGTCGGGGCATGACGGAGGCACCAACATTCATTTATAAAAAACAGGAAACAATAAGCTGCTCTAATGCGGATCTCTGTTCGACCCTGTCGGTTAACTGAGCGTGAGTGAGGCTGCTACTCGCTGCACTTCTGCTGTGCTGATGGCAAGACTCGGAGTACTTTTATGGTTGACCAACGCAACGCGGTGGGCCTTGCGTTGCGCCTGACCAAGAGCACCAGACAGCGCTAGAGGGGCGGTTGGACCACGCCCCTTTTCAAGCTTTGCACTACTCATAAAATGTCAAAAAATAACATCAACATAGCATTTTACAATGTAGGATAGGATGGGCTATTCAACGGTGCGTTTTACGGACTGTAACGTCTGCGTATACACTGTAGCACGTACTCACTGGCCCATTTTACTACCATGCAGACACCTTTAACTCCATAGCTTAGTTTATAAATTCCTAAGTCTATCCTTAGTCTGGCCACATTTCTATCCATCCGTCCGGATCCTTTCATCCGGCCACGTTCGAAGTTTGAAATAGCTTTTTACTGGATGCGGCAATGCTTAATACTGCCATGTATGTAGGTTTGGCCAAGCCAGGCTTATGTCAAAAGGGTTATGCCATCAGGTTTTCAGCAAAACATGAGCTTATGGGTCAAACAAATATTGCTAATTGCCTTATGGAAATGGGTTTATGAACGAATTAAATGCGAAAATTAATTATGCTTGATTTTTTCGCTTGATTTTTCAGCTCTCACAACCACAAGCCTTTTCTCCGAACATTCTATTGCAATAAGTATATAACAACTCAAGCATTCAATTTAATTTCGAAAGTAAGTATGACTTCATCAATCAACTTTTGTACAACCGATTAGGCATAAGAAACTTTATCATAACACATCAAGGCCGTTCACCTCGTACCAACGCCTTAATTCGACACAATTTTCGCTGGCTTCAAGCAACTTTCCCAACATATTAAATTGTAATGAAATTTCCCCAAAGTGACTGGAAACCTTCTCCAGGCACGACATCTATCAGCGATAGATTGTAATCAAAACATAAATCGTTCTAATTGGTGCCACACTGCAATAACATGTTGTCTCTTAATTGCAATAAATTCAAGGCATTCCCATTCCGAATCCGTGGCTCCGAATGCTCAGCGAGTCTATTTTTTGCATTTGGCAAAGGCTTACCGAAGGATTCATGTGCGCCCTTGGAAATTATTTGATCCCCTCGCAAATGGTGATGGATGAAGTTTGCGTGCCGTATTACACTTAACTATTCAAAGTATTTTCCAATGATTTGAGCGAATCTATCTTTCTTTCTTGTTTTTTTTTTTTATTTTATATCTATTGCAATTAAATTGTCGTTATCTTGGAGTAGAGATGGTAGAAAAACGCTTTTTACGACGTCCTTTTGGCACAGAGCGAGAGCGATATGAAGATATATTTGAAAATAAAAATCGAAATGTCTATAAATGTCAAGTGAAGAGCACTTGGATCCGATCCGAGGACGGGAGCCGAGGAAACTTAAATTCAATTCCATAAATCAAAAGCAACTGCAAAGCATTGATTGATGGTACTCGGGCACAATGAATCTTCAAGATGCGTATCTCCAGTCAACTCCTCGAAATGATTTTCTATAGAAAATAATATTTAATCCAATCCATCCATATATGAAGAGGTAAACCTCTATATACACACATGCGAAAACTAGGAGAATATTGGTAAAAAATAAGGAAGAAAATTGAAGGCGTGATGATAGTATTATATCATATCCGGCCCAATACGGGCGGGATACTCAGGAAGGAAGCACAAGAGCTTCCTTTTACTTACAGGGATTCTGATGGCAAAAAATGAACCAAACCAAACCAAAGTCTCCATGGCTGGCAATTCAATTTGAAAGGCATAATATGTATTTATTTCAACAACTTTATCGTAAAGGAAATGACGGAGAACATCCTACCATTAGGCAACACGTATACGCTACCCGTGTGTTTAGACGGAGAGACGACTTCATGAATCTTTAATGACTAGAGGCGAGAGAACTCACGGAATCGAACAAACATCTGGTAATAATGTGAAATTGGGCTTCTGCAATTGAATTCGTAATTTGTAATCACTTGTGCTCGTCTGGCATACTTACACATATTACATTATGTGAAAAAGGATGCGTGTGTGTAAAGGAAGTTTAATTGGAAAACGTATGTTTATCAACTTTGTGCGAATACTTAACTCGTTTGCTTAGCAAAAAAAAGAAAACTTTTTCAACTCATTAGATGAGTATTCTTGGAAGTCTTTCACTTTGAGATATGGAAAAGTTTTATTTTAACGCCCATGGAAAGAGTTTATGAGGGAAATCGATTGGTCAACAGTGAACGAGCCTGCAGGAATGTGACATGACACATGAGTTAGGGCCTCTGCTAAAGTAATTATTATATGTGTGAGTTATTGACATTAAGTCATAATCTTTAGCCATGGGAATTTATTAAGAGGAAGACAAAGATATATTCGTATAGATGCCTTAATGGCAAAGTTTGGTGGCTTTAAGTTAAAGTAGGGAAAACATGATTCATGAAAAAATCGGGCTTTGGTTTTTGGTCAATTTTTAAGAAGAATTTTTGTTTAGTTTGATTGATTCTTTAGGTTATTCAGACAGAAGAAGATTCGGTCTTTCAGAAGGCAATCTTTTTCGATCATCCGCCACCAACTGTAAAACTTCAGGCACGATTCTCAAACCTTACCTTTATATCATCTAACCTAATGCATTCCACGCAAAGACTCTGCTCAAAAGTCGTATTAATAAACATGATGAAAAGGTGAGGACCCCACTTCTGTAGAAGTTTAACTTCCAAAATCAAGTGACCACCCACTTGACGCAACCAGCTTATGCAGCTCTGTTTATAGAGTCTAAGAGGCGCTCTTAAAAGAGCCTCTAAGTTCAAACTTCAAACTGCGTAAAACTTCAGAGCTGAGGAAACTATTTAAAATCTAAAAAACATTTTGCCTTTTTCTAAGGCCTTCAGAGGAACAAGGTTAGGTTAGGATGGAGTGGCAGTCGGATCCAAAGAAACTGACACACTTAGACCTATGAAGGTCACAATGGATCTAGCGATCCCTTCTACTCGTTGAACCATTTTGAGCTATTGATGAAGGGTGAGAGATGTTTTGGGCCGGTAGTACCTAGATCGCTAAGATCATTATAGAGGAAAGCTTCCAGATGAAGATTTCGGTTTTTAGAGAGAGTGGGAGTGGGGCATGTACAGAGAAGGTGAACAGTGGTCTCTTCTTCCTCCTCATTTATCAAAAGTCGTTGGAACAGACCCCAAGCCTTGCTGCATGCCTACCTTTAAGACAGAGTCCTGTAATGACACCGATTGTAGCACTCATGTGCAATCAATTCGAGCGATCAAGCTTTTGGTGCGTTTAGGATCTAGCTTTGTCCATATCTGTTTCGTCACTAGACAGGTGAGCTGCTACTACCCGTCCATCTGAGATTTGTTCTTTCTATTGCATCTAGTTTAACAGAGCATGCATCATTACTTCTGGGTAACAAAATTGTACATAATCTGAGAGCTAAGAAACGTACCATAGTATTGGACATTGACTTAAAAGCTGCTTTTGATTCGATTTGGCACAAGGGACTCAGTTTTAAGCCTTAATCTGCCTTAATTTTTCAACGTCATTAATTCGTGTGATTGTTAGTTTTCTGGAAGACAGAAATGCATGTTTGGTCATCGGTTCAGATTACTTAAATGAACTCCCAGTACTCTCTGGTATTCCCCAAGTATCGATTCTAGGACCGATTATGTTTAACGTGTTTCTACACGACTTTCCCTTAGGCAATCCGACAAATAAGCAGGGAGCAATCATATTCGCAGACGACACTTTGATACTAGCTAGTGACAAACGACCACATACTGCTCTATAAAAATATTGGCCTTAAGTAGGGCAAAGGATGCTGCTTCTGACCCTTGCTCTCATCTAACCATGTAAGCATGAAAACAAAATTATTGATCTATAAGACCCTTGTAAGACCAGTTTTTACTGACAATTTTAGCACTTGGTTTACGATTTCTCCAACAGGGGCAAAGGATCTAAACATTTTTGAGAGATACCTACGTCATAAGGTTCTGCAGTGGACTTTATAAAAGATAAGATCGAAAATGGTATCCAAGTCGGATGTTTTATATTGTAACTAACATTACACCCTTAACGGACTACATGGTAATAAGCTTTCAGAAAAGACTGCAAGGAATTGAGTCTCACGATAGTCAAAGCGCTTTGGGATGCAATACAGCAAATAAATGTCAGAAATCTTAAGTGAAATGTATTTCATGAAGCTGTTACTTAATAATAGTTACACTAGATTGTTACTTTGCAGCTAGCCTGATATAATTTTAAGTCGGCTACTTTTAAATCTTAAGTACTCAAAAAATAATGTATTTTGTCTTTGGCCTCAATATGAATGAATTAAATTAAATTGTTTCACTACAGGGTGAACTCAGTCGATAAAGTTATCAAAATAATCGTCTTTGCGTCTAGGAACTTTCATTTCTCATAAAAACAGAAAAAAAGTGTTTCTCACCGGCTGTCAAATTTCCTCGTCGAACTTGTCACTTGATTGGGACTGGCTTAAACCAACAAAAATTAACGAAAAGGTAATACGAAATGGCGTGTCATTGGATATTTCTGAAAACTGACTTAAGCTCATCTAAGTTTACGTCCTTAGGTCTAAACTCTTATGGCCATTTCGTTTGGCGATCCCGGATCAGGGCGTTCTTCTCCCGGACTGGGGCTTCTCTCCGAACAGCCAAATACGTTTTTCTTGTTTCTGAAGTTTGTTTAGCGTTGTATTTGTGAAGCAAAAGCTATTCTACATGGGACAAATGACTTTTATCCAACTTGACATTGACACATGTATGATTGTTTGCTTACTTTTCCTCTTCTGGATAGAAGGGAAATTTGTTTCTGGTTTTGAATCAAGAATCAAGACCAGAACTGTCAAACGAGTCCAAGAAAACAGTTTCAGGAGAGTCCAAGAGTTTCCCGGACGCTCCCGGACGACCAACCGAAAAGGCCATTAAGACAAGTCACCTTGGAAAGTCATTTTAGTACGACAATATCAGCGCAACTGTCAATCACAAATAAATTCAAACCGATAAATGAAAAAATTTAAGATTAAGACAAGTGCATTTTGTGACATTTGTTCGGCAGAAATAACTGTATATCAGATGTCATCGGTATGGATTGTAAAATAAAGTCCGCTTGTCAACACACTAGTCAATGCTGCCAATGGCAGAGCAGGCATTTGTTTCACTTCAACATAAATGACGATGTGCGTAGGGAGTAGATGTACATTTTTTTCTCAGGGTGAAATAGTTTTATGTTTCGCGATTTGTGTGTTTCACAACAAGCGCGACAGAGCGAGTCTCGGGCGAGTTGTCAAATGAATTTCAATCAATGGTATTGTTTGGGGTGTTTCACATTCTCGAAAAATTGAAAAACCTTCGCCAAAAGAGATGTCACGGTTTCTCACTTTTATTGTGTATTAGAAAACGATTTTTTAGTCTCTCTAGCCGTTCTGAATTTAACGCTGACACGCTTGTTGTAAAACAGCCTTGAAGCTTTTATAATATTTTTGCGTGGGGTTCGTCGAATAAAACTTAATTCACTCTTTAAATTACACAACGAAACAATTTATTTACCAAACACGACTTATATTAGTTCAAATCACATTTAATTCAGTTTGACCGTTAAATTGTCGATTTCAATTGTCGATTTTTTTAATTCAATCGCCTATTTTGCTTGAAATTCGTTTTTCCCAATTTAACGCTAAAAATACAACTATGTCGCACGAGCCTGCGACATCCATATATTCATACAAATTCACTTCGTTCCAGAAGTTTCCCCCTGGTAATTTTCCATGAGTGTTTTTCCAATGGTAGGTACTTTTCCATTGGAGGGGAAATTCGACATCGAAATTTGAACTTCGAATGTCAGTTTGCTGTCAGCTGACTGGAATGACATGTGTTTGTTTGGTGAATCGAGCGGATGCGTTTGTAAAGTGAACCGATGGGTCATTCAACGAATCCTCATGTCTTTTCGCCACATTAATACTTTCAACGTGGCAGCATCATTTTGTGACAGATTTTTGACACTTGCTAGCCTAACCAATTCCAATGGGAAAAGAGTTAATGAATCGGCTTCGAAACCTGGTGACTTTTTTTTAAGAAGGCAAGTGCACGTGGTTTTGGGTAAAAAGATTCACCGTACAGCTAAGGATTACGTGGGCTCAAGTGTATCCTACTGTTAACAAAGTAAACCCACTTAACATAACCTAGGCCAACCTAAAACAGGAATAGAAATGCCAAACGTCAGCTTATTCAATGTAGCACATCCCGCTGTGTCTTTCAATTCTTTAAGTATTCCAGGAGCACACTAAAATTCAGAGAGTTTCTTCTTATGCAAATATCTAACGTAGGCTGTGGCAAACTTTGAACCAAGCCACTCATTCCATTGACTGTGTAGCTTCTGAAAATTCTTTTTTAAGCACTTATAAATTGGGCCAACAAAGAGAAATCACCCCTCCGTTAATTCCTTAAATTCAAATTGTAATTCGATAGTGGTGAGGTGGTCGCTCGGTTCTCAGTATTAGAATTCATTATCGTAACCTTTGTTCACCCACTTATCCCAATGGGTCAATATTTTTGGCTTTAATCATTTGTTATTTGAAGTAACACAGCGCGATGAATACTAAAACCACCCCAGGCCATATTGCCACCTACACAAATGGTCAACATTTAAATTTGATACCGTTATTGATACGGCAAACACAGTTTTTTTTTCTCGATGAATTTGCTTCAAGTTGCAAAAAGGGAAATAAAATGAATAAAAAATGAAAAGCTGCCATCATCGCCCTCATTTCGTTTCAAGGAGATTACAACTCAGACCAGACATTACAGCCAGTGGCAGCCCGACCGTGATATCTGGGAGTGGGCGACATCAGCTCTGATGTGGCACGAAACATGTCGACTCCAGCGTTGATGTTGATGTTGAGTGATAAACTCTGAAGGACTGCTCTCAGTTTAGCACAAATTAACATTATATTGTGAATTAAACAAGACAGGCCTTCACTCGTACACAAAAGCCTCGTGTGTATAGAGCACACCCTTAGAAGGGTTGAATAATTACTGCGACTGAATGCCGCACAAAAGCCCAAGATACAGCATTTTATACTCAAATCTGTCTGATACGTCTCCTTGCCTAACTAATATGCGAGGCATCAAGTCTTTTGCGTATACTTTGTGCCAGATGTTTTGTATGGTTTTGTGTGTTGTTTTGTTCCACGTGGTGGGTTTCAAAATAGCATTTATCCTTGCCGCGTTACAAGGTAAAAATACACATTTGCTCTTTTCAAAATTGTCCCGCCTGCTGCGTATATACGATATACAAACCTGAACAGATATTGATTTTATCCTTGAAGCAGGACAGAAAAAACTTTTCGTGTTTGGCTTGAATCTTAATTAAATTTTAATGTATATGAGAGCATGACGGTTGCGGAAATTAAATTTGAATACGTGCTCGGTTTTTTTCTCTTCTCGTTGCAGCTGAAAACTTTAAGCAATCATGACTTCCAGCGGCCGGCGTTAATGAGCCTAAACGGAATTAATAGAGCCTTCCCTTGCAACAGCTGGTATTGATGAAGTTTTGGACCGACTGACAAAGCCAATACTCTTGGTTTTATTGTTATGACACCGATTACAACCACAACGCTTATAACGACAACCACTGTTATCGCGCCCGGCAGAAATGTGATTCTGGTAGACCCTCCCGATAGCCAACAAGTGAACCTAAATGGCGGTGACGCTGATAGGCTCATCGATTCTACAGTTCCTATAATGTTCGAGACGCATCTGGCTTTACTTATCTTCAAATGTTTCGTCATAGGTTTCATAATTTTAGCTGCGATTTTTGGGAATATGCTCGTGATAGTGTCGGTTATGCGGCACCGAAAATTAAGGTAAGTAAAAGGACCTTTTATCGTAGGTATGTGTATGTGTCATTGTTTTGGATTGGAGTATTTATTTTATAAAAATTCCTTTTTAAAATATTTACTTCTTGTCATTGGTAAACCATAGAGTGTCGACTCAAATTTCGGGTACTTACTCTGAAGGTGATTGAATTACGCTTTCCTAATTGATTGATGTGTAAAACATTATAAAAGGACGAACTTATTTTGTCACACACACTTCCCGAAGGGAAAGCTTTTCATGGTATTAAGTGCTGGCAGCAGTCAATTTGTCAATGTCAGGTGCTTTAAGATTTTTAAGTCGACATGACAATCATTTTTATACTTGGTCCTTAATAAACATAAAAATTGACACAATTACCTTGGATTTCGACAAACGAGCTTATTTCAGGTTTGGAAATTGATTCGAAAAAATATTTGATTTTCATTCAGTCTGAGGATGGTTAAATATTAAAAAAAAAACATTATTTATTGTTCGGGATGATGAGTTTTGATCGATGCTTCATCTGGACGCAGGTCCTTTTATTGCTCACTTTCCTGAGCACACTGCTTTCAGTTGTCTAGAACTAGATCTAATAATTTAACTCAATATATTTGGCTTATCTGATTCTATTTAATTTTTAAGAATTCTACCCTCGAACTCATGTTGCCCCAGGTTGGGCGCCAAATTATATTGCAAAAATTTACGGAAATTAGAAAGAAATGCCTTTGAATAAAAATTGAGATTAGCTTTACAAGGATTATGTTTCACAACCAGAACAGGCTCTCCCGAAGAGTATACCAGATCTGGGCCTTTACTAGGGAGCTTAACTGTCATACCCAAGTAGAAATCTGTGACTATAAACGTAAAATTCTAGTGTCACTATGCCGTCGCTTTTGAATTCTTTCGTTACGATAACTTACTAGCTACGAAGTTCCAAAATGCTACAGTTTAGTAACCATTTTTGACAAAGAAAATTAAATTTGGTCAAATTTATGATTTCCGTAATTTTGACATTTTTTTTGACACCTACCGAAGAAGAAATAGATGACCCATATTACCGCACTATAACCACAATTAAGCCATTGAACCAAAATTGTTAAAGTGTGTTTAAAGTCACAAAACGTAAACAGTTTCGCAAATATTACGAAACAGTTGGCAAGAAGTGGGTAATCTGAAAGGCAAGAACTGTGTTCATTCATATCGTTTTATGTCTTTTATATATTTGTGTGTGTGCGAGTAAGAGTATTTTAACTCCAACAAATCGCATATTTCATACATAATACAAATATAAACACAATTCTGCAATTAAGACTAAGAAAACTCAAACGAAGCCTGTTTCTGTCACAAACTTTAATAAGTTGCTGTGGAGAAAACTCAAGTGTTCAAAAGTTCTTAAACAATATTTTTTTATGTTTCCACCGGGCACTAATCCGCGATTAATATAAATCTTCATTAAATCCTCTGCAAATCCTATGCAAATTTCAATTCTTTCGGCAAGCCAATAAAAAGTTAATCCCCTCATAAATCTCATTCATCGCAAACCACTTTCAAATCCTTTTTGGGCACCTTTTTAACAGTATTTGAATCGAAAATTCCTTTTTGCCCCACTGAAACTGTCCTCGTATGACAGATCTGTGAGAACTATGATTTCTATTGGAACGTTAACAACGGAAGTCTTTTTTCACTCTTGTAAAACGACATCGTCACTTTCTTTTGAGAGCCAAAATGACAGAACAGTGCTCATGTCAAAGAAATCCTATATTTGTCTGGTGTAAGCACTTTGGGATTAATTAATAATCGTCGCCCTTTAATCCTCGTTATATTTGCGGTGGAAACATAGCATACATTTTTTTCTTATTGATCTAAACTAAATGAAATCGATTTTCTTAAGACTTGAACTATGTTTTCCGCTTAATTTTGTTCATCTCTCTTTTGAAAGCCAAAATGACAGAACAGTGCTCATGTCAAAGTAATCCTATATTTGTCTGGTGTAAACACTTTTTTATTGATTAATAATCGTCGCCCCTTTAATCCTCGTTATATTTGCGGTGGAAACATAGTTTAAATTTTTTTGTTATTGATCTAAACTAAATGAAATCGATTTTCTTAAGACTTGAACTATGTTTTCCGCTTAATTTTGTTCATCTCTCTTTTGAAAGCCAAAATGACAGAACAGTGCTCATGTCAAAGTAATCCTATATTTGTCTGGTGTAAACACTTTTTTATTGATTAATAATCGTCGCCCCTTTAATCCTCGTTATATTTGCGGTGGAAACATAGTTTAAATTTTTTTGTTATTGATCTAAACTAAATGAAATCGATTTTCTTAAGACTTGAACTATGTTTTCCGCTTAATTTTGTTCATCTTGTAGGGCATAAGGTTCTAAATTTACACAAATTAGAAAATGTTATTCAAAATTATATCATACTAACGATGGACGCACATTAATTGAAGACCAAAATTGACATTTCAAGTGTGTCAGTAACTACAGAAATTAAGGCGATTCGACCTTTCTGATACTACAAAGAGATAGACACATTATAGTCATAATCAGTACTTTTACTTATCAGAAAATGGTTGTTGTGCAAGGCACCAATCAGAATATACTCTTCACTCAAAAGAAACACAAAAGCTGGAGCTCAATGGTTTTGGTAACTTTAAAGGATCAGGTAACTTAGGATAAGGTAAAATTGAAATCATACAATTTATAGTCTTAAGTGACACTTAATTTAAAGTCACAAAGTAGTTGGTATTCAGTTAAAGTGCTGTTAGTCAGTAAGAATTACTTTATCAACATAAAAAGCAGTAAAAATGTCTGCAGCGTTATCGTAATTTCTAAAAAGCTTTAAATAAAGGCACAGATTTCTACTTGCGTAAATATTTCGGGTTGAGATGTTTATGAAAAATGCCCAATAGAAAATGAAGATTCTAAACCATAATGTAATTCGACTTTTTCTCCTGAAGCGCGTGAATTTTTTGCCTTGCAGCTTGTTTAAATTTCTGATAAAACTTCAGGCCAAGGAAACACGGCGACAGAAAAACGCGCGACTTATTGCAGTCCGACTAGAAGCACAAGCTCTTTTCTTTTTGAATGAAAATAATGCGGTGCCGTCATCTGAAGTTGGATTTTAAACTCTTCTATTTTTATTTTTCCTTGCAAGTCCTGATAGTCATGCTGTCAGTCTCTTTCGTAACCTCTTTCCAAAGCTTAAGTAAAACCCTCTCGCCTTAAACTTTCCTTTGTCATGATACTTTTTTCTTGAACGATAAATGTCACTTTCGGACCGCCTTTCATGTGAATGTCACTCTATTATGACATTGGATATAATTTCTCTCAGTCTCAGCCTTTTCTCAGTGTTCAATTGTCATCTTGCTCTGCTCGAACGTCCTTAATTGGTTCTCCTGCTCCTGATCAATAAATTCTACACTGCGATTATGTTGCTTAAATTGACTTTAGTATTCAAAAGCATTTGTCATTCATAATGAACTTTGACTGACGTATGTACACCCCATATAATGTGCTCATTATACCGAGACTGTTATCTCTGTCAAAGGGTAGAATTATGCTTGGTGGCATTTGTGTAGATATAAGCCATTCAAATGTTTCGCTCAAGGATAATTAAATCTGATACACGTGGGTTACGAAAATAGACGGTGATGGGATCGGGATTTTCGCAAATAGCTTACATAATCGAGTGGTGAGAGTGCAGTTGAAACAAGGGAATATTCGCACTCGAACATAATCGAATGTAATCATGGGAAATTGTTGGGTCCCTTTTGAAAATCGATACATCAAATCCCTGTTTAACCGACCCTATTGAAACCAAACTGAAACAACCACCAAAAAACGTCGATTTTAAACAAAGCCCACTCATTTAACTTTCAGGCACAGAAGCTTACCGTCTATTAATAGACTTTAAAGCGCTGTATTATGATAATATTCACCGTCTATGCCCCTTAAGGAATACCAACTCGATCCCACGTTCGACGTGGTAATTGAGCCAGTTTTAGCCTCATAACACTGGAAAACACTCGGTGTAATTACGATTTGAAAGCAATCCCCTGAATTATTCTAAACAGTCGACGTCGCCCAACCAGAGATAAGCACAAGCTTGGCCGTGATTTCAGCCCCGCATGGTGCTGCCGGGGAGGTTGTAGTATTTTTCCATAGTTTCGAGATTTGCATTTCGGATCCTGTTCATAAAGCCAGGTGAATTTTAAATTGTAAACAAAACCAAGCTGGTATTCATCCAGAATTTTTAATTTATTTTCTTCGTTGTGCAGGCAAAAGCCTTGGCCTGTTTACCTCCTCATCCTCCGTCAGGATGGGATGAATAATTGTACTCAAGCATTCTGGTGACAAGCACATTTGTTTATGTGCCCAGTCAACACTGTCGTTATGAATGCGCGAGAGAGTGTGTGTACTCATGTTCCTGTAGGCAATTGAGGCACAAGGTCGGTAAAAAATTGCAACTCAACCGATGGGGGCACCTTGTCAGCTAGTGTCCTATTGTTATACGCAAAGCTACTTTTTTTTGTGTGCTAGAAGTCCATTAATCTTTGGTTTTTGACTCGGCATTGGTTTTACCTTCAATTTTGAGCTGGAACCTTAAACTGGAGCAAGTAGCTTAAAAAGTTCTTTAGTGGAAAGTTCAAAGTAGATTCAGGCTATGTCCCCCACTGATGGGGATGTTGGGTTGGGTTGACTTAAAACATGCCAAAGGATAACCAACAGCAGGAGTCGGAAATGAGTCCGATACTCTTTTTTGGGTGGTGGTGATAATTTAGAGCTGAGCTCAACCTTAGTTCATCTGGGTACCATTCGAATCTGGAAATCGAGACTGCAAAAAAGTGTTCTAGAAGCTTCGACAGTACTCTATTCTTGCGAAAAAAATCCTAAACCCTAACCGTTTAGATATATAAGATCAGGAGATCTCAGAGCTGTTTTATAGCCACCCATAATGGGTAGAGCTGCATAGCAGGCCATTCCGGAATATTCAGTGACATTATAGGAAATTGCAAGCCTGAAAAATACCCTGATGTTTACCCGTCTACATATGCTAGCTCTTAAAGTTATGCTAGCTTAGAAAGTACAAACTCCGCTCTCGAGTATGCGCAACTTCCTAGATCTACGTGGTGCCACAATAAATCTTCACAGGTCTAACGCCTTCAGCCCAATGAATCCGCTGCATCCGTTACGTCGAAGTACACAACTCAGAACTCAGTGAAGTACACACGTTCTTATGGGAAGCGACGTACGTTACGAAATTCTTCTATGGACCGCTTCCAATGAGAACGTGTATATTGAACGCAGTTGTCAGTTGTGTACTTCAACGTGACGGACGCAACGGATTCATTGGGCTGGAGGCATAAGTGTGTCGATTTCTCATACCCGACAGCCGCAAATACCTCACTTTACCTAATCAGGACTCAAGAGAACGCCATCAAAGGAAATGTAAAGAGCTAGAACTTCTTAATTCAGAAAATGTGAAAACAAATTTGCAAAAAATCGAAATGATCAAAATCGCGGTTGGCTAATTGGAGAAACCCTCTCTGTAAACTGTAAACGAAGACTCACAGTAAGTTATTCTATTAAAAGCACAACCCAAACTAAATGACGATATTCAATCTACCAGTCAACCTGGACTTAAGCAAAATATCAGCTGGTTGTATCGAAAAAACTACCAAATCTGAGACAACATTCCAAAAGTAACTGGCGACAACTGGAATGAAAACTTCGCCCATACTCGTGTAAATGATTCTACACTTGAGTGCATTTTGTACCTACTATGTCTCCACTGGCCCCTTAAACTGCGATTAGTGGGAGACGATTATATATAAATCCCGAAGTGGCTTCACCGAACAAATGTATGGGAGTAATTTTACACGAATACTCTTTTTAAGTTGGCCCCCAAAAGAGAGCGCAGGTGCCATTTTTCACCCAAGGACGAAAAAAGATTTTCGTTGTAAAATTCTCAATGAAAAGTGTTTGTGACAGATCTGTCATATGTGAACAGTTTCAGATTCCTTATCTTGATTCTCAACTATTACAAGGGTAGGCGAAAAGGTTTAAGTGAGGCATAATACCATGTCTCCACCGAGCACTAATCCTCGGATAATAAAAAAATCTTCATTAAATCCTCTACAAATCACGCGATTTACCATACAAATTTTAATCCTCTCGACAAGTGAGTAAAAATAAATCCTCTCTTAAATCCCATTCACCCTATTCACAAACCTATTTTCTGCACCTTTGCAACAGTTTGAGAATCAAAAAAGGAAACTGAAACTTTGCCTGTGCGACAGATCTGACACAAGTACATTTTCTATTGTGACTTTTACTGAGGAAATCGATTTGCGCTCCTGGGAAATGACATCGCCACTCTCTTTTAAGAGCCAAAATGACAGAAACAGAGTTTTCGTGTAAAATTAATTCTATATTTGTCCGATGGAGCCACTTTAGGATTTATTTTTAATCTTCTCACGCTAACCTTCTTATAATTGTCGGTGGGGACATAGTATAAAAAAGGCTTGTGGAATGTGGATACGGTGAATAAGATTTATAAGGGGATTTTTTTTAATCGCTTAATCTCGTAATCTCAAGATTTAAGAGAGATTAGTTGGGAATACATGTTAATCGAGGATTAGTGTCCGGTGGAGACGGGGTATTAATTGCTTCTTAAGATCCACAAGCAAGAAGACTTCTTCAAATCGGTCAGAGTATATGGCATAGTCCAATCTTCTTAACAGATTATTTGAAGTTTTCATAGAAAAGATGAGAAAACACCTCTTCCAAGTCGGGTGTTTCACAACAGACGTGAAAGTTTGAACGTCAGTTGAGCGAATGTATTGTTTTTCTCAAAATCAAAATTTCACAAGTATTGAACCTTCTTGTCATTAAAAGAACGGAACGCTTGGAAAGGTTTAGTGACTTTCAGTAGGCCGACAATGCTCCTATGATCAATTCCTAAATCGAAATCTTGTGTGCATTTCTTGTGATCATGTTTCAGGATGCCGAAGAAACCCGACATATTCGGAACTTTAAATAACTGCAAAATTACAGAAGTCATATCGTTGTTAAATTATAACCCCAAATGACAGCATTCTACGAAGAATTCCCGCCGATTATTAGGATTTTGGGAGGCCTTATCCAGGTTTTGGGAGACTTAATTTTTTCACCAAAAGTCTTGAAAATTATGTAAACATTTGACTTGTGTCACTGTCATCTTATCATTTATCTAACTTACGGAACTCAACAAGATGTCACTGCCTGGTTTGAATGTATACCCAAAAAGAGCTCCGAGTGGCTAAATGATGAACGAGTGCACAAAGAAAAATATGTCATCACTAAAAATAGAAATAGAAAAATAGCAGCTTTAAGCGTGACTCACAAAGAAGCTTTGGTTCCTTCTGGTTCAGCCATACGATTTCAATTATTACTGTTACACTATAGCTTAGACTTCAAAGTTTCGTTTGGCAATCTTAAAGAGAGAACGTAGTGCTGCGTAATATGACTCCAAAGCGAAGATCTAGCTCCTGGAAATTCGCTTCGCCTGACAGTTCAACAGCTGAGAAAATAAAAGAAAAAACAAAATTTGTTATGTATGCGCGCTAAGGATGATAATTGTTCGTAGTGGTACAGATATTATAACAAAATAATCACTCAGAAGTCTAAGAAAAATCGAATTTTCTAAAAAAAAAATCAAAGGTTTTTAGGAAATGTCATCACAAAGATTCAAAGCCGACGTAACATGACGTAAAGAAGACGAAGCCAAAGCCTGCGTGTGAAGCGGCCTTTTAAATTTTGTATATTCGATTACTTGGGCTACTTTGGTTCCGATTTTGTTAATTGCGCCTGGAAGGTCGTGAAACTTGCCAATCGCTGGGACACCTGTAGGTAGGTACTGGAGATCGTGGCTCTAAAAAGATCAACAACTTAACTGTCTCAAACCACTGCCCAGCACAACAGACAGCTTAATGTCTGCATTTTCACCGACTTAAGTGCTTTCGCTCAGGCTACACACTAAACTATTTATGAAAGTACCTGCGAACGAATTTATTTATGATTTCGTACTTTTGAAAGCCAGTCTTTCATAACACCCTTAATATATTACTCTTTTGTTATGGCCTGTAAAATAACATTCAAAAGGTACCAATACCCCAGTTGAGCTTTCTAAAGTTATTTCAGATTTCTTTATCCAGTAAATGAATATGTAGAGTACGGATTACAATGCCATGTAAACCAACTTTTTTTCTACCCCAATTGAAATGCTTTCATTTGCTACCCCCAAAAAATATATAAGTATAAAAAAGTTGTAAGCACAAAGGTCTTAACTTGAAAATTTCCCACAATTTCAGTGGCTCTTCTCATGTTTACCGTTCGTGTTCTTGTAATAACTTTCGGATAATCACCTCAATTTAAACAAAAAAAAACTTTTTAAACTCCTACGCCCTCGACCTATAAAGTCGATTTGAATATGCAAAATAAAACATTAAAGTCTGATAAAAAAGCAAACAAAAAGGACTAGACATCTAGTCTTCCCATAAAGCATAAAACTTTCCCTGCACGTATGTTCAATTACTATAGTTGTTCAAAGGTGCTATCAAACTGCTACCGGAATGGTTTAAGCTACCTTAAATCATGCATTCGTATATCAACTGAAAGATAACCGTCCTAAAAATTCGCCCTTGGGAAGCATGAATTCAATTATTTAACCGAAAAAAAGTAGAAGACAAAAACAACAAAAAAAAGCTAAAAATATTCGCTCGAAACTTTTACGTTTTATCTCCGCGAAGGTATGTAGTCCTTAAAAGCATTTTGAATTCATACAAGGCACGTTGCTGAGCATTCCCCCTGAGGTCGATTAGTTGGCGGTTGTGACTAAGGGTAGAGGGTTTTTTGTCCCTCCCCCAGTGGTAAATAAGTAATGCAAAAAGGAGCGAAAAAAAGGAGGCGAGAAGGAAAAAAGCCAGCAGCATAAAAGCATCCTCGATGTTCTTTTTATAACCGATGCATTGTGATTCATCGTCGGGGTACTACAGCGAAATGATATGAAGGACCTTGCAAAAGGATAATGCTTGCGGTAATGTGGTGTTATTATGCTGTGTTTTAGAGCGAATTTTCCTCATTAGCGCGTCCTATATGGTTGCAAATTTTAGTGACGATGCCATACATGAGATGGATCCTTTAAGGGTACAATGGCATTAAGTTGTCTTCGCTTCATACATTCATTCGGTACACTGTGGCGTATACGTAACATTTGATTTGTGGAAAGTGTACATACCGATGTGGCTACGCTCGCAACTCAAGTGTGCCGCTTTTATGAATTAAACTTTATGATAGTAATGTTTAAAAGCCCGATGCCTGAGTGCACGTCGAAACTGTTTTGAACACGTTTTTGGAAAACTTGCAGAGGCATTTGCACGTAGTTTTCTGCCCGCAACAAAACTTTAATTGTTGTGGTAATGCCTGCTCCAAATGGATGTGTAGTTCCATGAGTGTGCATTTAATTGCCGGAATGTTTTATCAATTACACTCGAGAGCTGTCAAGAGTACAGAGATTTAAAAGGACTCTGTAAGGATTATCCTTTTTGCCACATTCGCACTTAATTGAAACTGCTATTTCTGCTCGGTTTCTATATTCAGACAAGGATTTATTTGTGATAACATCTTTTCTTTTTAATATGGATCAAGAGATCCTTTTTATGGCGTACAGTAGTACAGGGAACCTTTTGAGGGTGCAGTGCTTTTAACGCCAGTGGGCAAAGTCTAAAATTAAATAAAAAATAGTCTGCTTTTGTTTGGCATTGAAGCAATTTTGATGCCGAAGCGTTATTCTGTGTACCTACGTGTGTAGCAGCCTACGTTTTATTTCCCAGGCAAACACGGGGCAAAAAAAAAAACAGGACGTAAAATCTTCGAAGGAAAGGTGCGGAACTCATAACTAGAGAGAGTTTCTTTCAGGGGAGTTATTTAAAGCAAACATCAGCCAGGTCTTAAGGCAGCAGTTTTCCGGGAATAGTAAACGTAATACTGTGTACGTTTTTAAAGAAGCTGATTTATATGGGTAGTATGTGCAGTAAAATGTGTATAGTTGGGACTTTGATTGAGGAAATGTAATATTCGTAACAGCTTTCGAAGGTTTTTGGTGTATGCGAAACTATAATAAAATATTTTTATACCTCATCTTTCATCGCATCTGAATATAAGAGAAAATAAATCCATGAGCTATAATGAGCTTCGCATAAGGTAATACAACTTTTGTGAAGAAATCAAGGCTTGTTCCAATATTTAGTTAAGAAGCGGCATGTGTGTATTATTATCTTAAGAAACATAAAACGAAAATGGCTCTTAAATATCAGGAAATGGAAGCAGAGTTCCCTGTTATCCCTAGAAATCCGGAGAATTATCCCTAGAAGAAAATGACCGCGTTGATCTTTGTAAGAACTTTTGCGTTTTGGTACATAAACGCAGCTTATTTTTTCTTATGTTCCTCTATTTTATTCGTAGCCAAGGTAGCAAAATCTTATCATTTTTAGTGATTTTTCTTAATATTTCTTCTAATAAAGAAGTGATTTGTCAATTGTTGCACCGAAAGACCTGATGATCTTAGAGCACTAAATAAACTGGGCGAATTAAATACTTCGTTTCATCTTTGCGATCCAGGGTTTTAAGCTTCTCAATAAGGAAATAAATAAATCATTCTGAATTATGTCCCCGTGTAAGGCCTAAGACTCTTACTCCATGACGACATTAGCCTGGCGATGCATTTTATACTTCTTTCCACGTCCTGCTTATCTTATAAGCAAGAAATGAAGGGTCGGCTTTCCTCCATGTATGTATTTCTTGGTAACCAACCTTCTGTTATCTTAGCTTACAGAACTCATTGCACAGCATGATCAGCAATAAGGCTCTTACGTTTTCCACACAGCTGATGATGATGGTGACGCATGGTTTGGCCGGAATATTCCCAAATTTTTGCAGTCTTCTCCTGCTGTTATTTTCCAAATAAAATCGTTAGAATTGAATTTTATTTTAATGAAATGAAAGTATTCTTATGCCAAGTTAATTGTGTTGCTTCGTCGTTGCGGACAACTTCTCAAAAGCAGACTCTGCCTTGCTTTTACATCCGAAAACACCGCAAATATGGAAAAAGGACCTCTAATGATATAACTTTCTTGTCCGTCCGCCCGTCCGCCCGTCCGCACTCGTTGTAATTTTGGAACTTTCATAGAAAGATAAAATTTGGTACATAATGTATAAACAGCAAAACAAAATATTAAATAATTTTTTTCTTAAAGAGTTCTAAAACCGTGATTTAGAATTAGCTATTTTCCATAAAATCGCAACAACAGCATGTCTCCCCAAGTAACATTTCTGTTGCGGTAAGGTTATAAACAAGCTATTTCCCCTCCCACAAAATAGTTTGTATAAGGCCTTAGAGAAGCCAATTTGGCGCACTTACAGAAACTGTTAAAGCCCTAACAGCCGTGTTAAAAGTTTCCTGTTAGGCTTTACAGAAACCGGTGTTTGTATAAAGTTCCTGTTAGGTCTTATAGAGGCTGTTACTTCCATTAAGGTTTTCTGTTGCAAGCTTTACCGAGGCTGTTACTTGTTAAAAGTTTTTTAGCAGGCTTGTATAAAGTTTCCTGTTAGGCTTTACCGAAACTGTTACTTGTATAAGGCTTCCTGTTGCAGGCTTTATAGAGACTATTACTTGTATAAGACTTCCTCTTGCAGGTCTTATAGAGGCTGTTACTTGTATAAGGCTTCCCTTTGCAGGCCTTATAGAGGCTATTACTTGTATAAGGTTTCCTGTTGCAGGCCTTATAGAGGCTTTTACTTGTATAAGGCTTCCTTTTGCAGGTCTTATAGAGGCCGTTACTTGTATAAGGCTTCCTGTTGCAGGCCTTATAGAGGCTATTACTTGTATAAGGCTTCCTCTTGCAGGCCTTATAGAGGCGTTTACTTTAGAGGAGGCCTGCAACAGGAAGCCTTATAGAAGTAATAGCCTCTATAAGACCTGTAACAGGAAGCCTTATACCAGTAATAGCCTCTATAAGGCCTGCAACAGGAAGCCGTATAGCAGTAATAGCCTCTATAAGGCCTGCAACAAAAAGCCTTATAGAAGTAATAGCCTCTGTAAGGCCTGCAACAGGAAGCCTTATAGAAGTAAAAGCCTCTATAATACCTGCAACAGGAAGCCTTATACCAGTAATAGCCTCTATAAGGCCTGCAACAGAAAGCCTTATCGAAGTAATAGCCTCTATAAGGCCTGCAACAGGAAGCCTTATAGAAGTAATAGCCTCTATAAGGCCTGCAACAGGAAGCCTTATACAAGTAACGGCCTCTATAAGACCTGCAAAAGGAAGCCTTGTACAAGTAAAAGCCTCTATAAAGCCTGCAAAGGGAAGCCTTATACAAGTAAGAGCCTCTATAAGAGCTGCAACTGGAAGCCTTATACAAGTAATAGCCTCTATAAAACCTGCAACAGCAATCTGCAAGACCTTATACAAGAAATAGCCTCTATAAGGCCTGCAACAAGAAGCCTTATACAAGTAACAGCCTCTATAAAGCTTGCAACAGGAAGCCTTATAGAGGTAATAGCCTCTATAAGGCCTGCAATAGGAAGCCTTATACAAGCAACAGTTTCGGTAGTGACTACAAGAGGAGGCCTTATACAAGTAACAGTTTCTGTTATACTTGAAACAGGAATATTACGACAGAAAACAACATTCAATCTACAGTTTCGGTAAAGCATTCAATAGGAAACTTTATACAAGCAACAGTTTTTGTTATGTCTGCAGCCGGAGGCCTTATATAAGTAACAGTTTCGATAAGGCTTGCAACAGAAAGCTTTTTACAAGTAACAGCTTCTGCGAAGCTTGCAACAGGAAGCATTATACAAGTAACATTTTCTGTTACGTTTGCAACAGAAACATTGCAACAGAACTCTACATTAGAGTAACAGTCTCTATAAGTCATGCAATAAGAAATCTTATACAAGTTACAGTTTCGCTAAGGCTTGCAGCAGGAAAGTCTATGAAAGCAACAGTTTCGGTTGAGCCTGCAATAGGAAACCATATACAAGTAACTTCTTCTGCAAAGCATGTCACACGAAGCCATATACAAGCAACAGTTTCGGTGAGGCTCGCAACAGGAAGCTGGTTTCAACAGTTTCGGTAGGGCTTGCAATGGAAAACTTTATACAAGCAACAGTTTCGGTTAAGCTCTGCAGAAAGAAACCTTATAGAAGTATCTGCTTCGGTTAAGCTTGTAACATAATGCCTGCTACAGGTATAGTGATTCCGAAACTTCTTTACGGCCTTATAGAGGTAGTTCACATTCTGCACTGAAGTACGGAAGCTGCTATAAGGCCTTATAGAAGTAGTAGACTTCTTACAAAGTAACAGAGGAGATTAACAGAATCTTATCCCTCTGTAAGACCTCGTTGTAGCTTCTTTAAGGTCTTATACAAATTGTGTCAGAAATTTCTGGCTTGGAAATAATCGGCAAGTGTTATAGAGGCCTTATAGAAACAATAACTTCCCAAAATCGAAAATTTAAGCCTTACCGAAGTAAAATTGTTACTTGGGTTCCCTTATCTCCGATGGTATTATAGAAAATTATTCGGAAAAAAAATCATACATGTCAGAAATCATCCAAAAAATGTAACGAAAACTATAGCAAAGCTTAAAGATTCAACAATTTCTGAGATTCGAAAACACTCCAAAAATTTTCTAATTTTTGAAAGTTTTTGAAATCTTAACCACAATAACGATCCTGTTCAAATCTTTCTCTTTTATAAAGCGAGTACGAAACCAGAAAACTTCCAAAAAATTTGTTTCTAATCTAATTTTTTCAAGGGCCATTTAAAAAATAAGGAAAAAAATACGTTTTAAGCCGTATTTTTTTCCTTATTTTTTTTTTCAAAAATTGTCTGTGCCAATTTTTTCAAGGGCCATTTAAAAAATAAGGAAAAAATACGTTTTAAGCCGTATTTTTTTCCTTATTTTTTTTTTCAAAAATTGCCTGTGCCAAATATTTTGAGAAAATATTCATTGCAAGCTCAACATACTGCAAAGACAAAAAAAAATTAACAGTTTTGAAAAAAAAAAAAAAACGGTTCAAATAGTAGTCAAATGCATAAATTCTCCGAAATGCTAAAGTCTAGGGAATAGTACATATTTCGAAATTTTAACGAATAAAAAACGGTTTCTGAGATACACTTGAAAACATTTAAGTTGACTGACTTAAATTATGCTGCTTAAAAATTTACTATAACTTTTAAGCCACTTACATGCTAATAACTAAATTCTTATCGAGGGCCTGTATGAAACAATTAAATGTAGTAAAACTTAAGGTTAGATTAGGTTAGGGTTGTTTGCATTGGTGTGGCCACATTGGCCCATTGTGATTACCCTTGTAAGATAGACAAACATGGTTGGACATAGGTTCAGTTCTAATAAGATCTTTTAATAAATCTTTTTAGGTCTAGTAGTGATATTCCTGCCAGGTCGTCC
The DNA here is from genome assembly GCA_947623515.1 of Neoascia interrupta. NCBI lineage: Eukaryota > Metazoa > Arthropoda > Insecta > Diptera > Syrphidae > Neoascia > Neoascia interrupta. The sequence continues at coordinate 3,420,722 of OX392464.1, read as the reverse complement.
AGGCTATCCACGAACCTGACTCCTAAAAAGGTTAGCCGTCGTTCTTAGAAACCTGGACAGTGGCAGAGAAAGTGTTCTATAGACTCTATTTCTTCTTCATCTCTACAGCTTCTACAGAAATCATTCGCAAAGATTCCCATTCGTGTAGCCATGGCAACAATGGTGCAGTGTCCTGTGACTTCACCAACGAGTGGTCTTATGAAGTTTCTACAGAGAGATAGAAGGGTCGTTGTTAATTTTAGGTCTAGCTCTGGCCATAAGCAGTGAGTTATGATACAATCCTTCGACTGTTTGCCAATGTTCACCGGCTAGTGCGACCGTGTATTGATCTATAAGACTTTTGGCTGTGCTAAAAAAGGGAGATATACCCGTCGATCAGCCATCTTTATGTCCATATCAGAACTTTTCCTAGCCAGTTCGTCCGTCATTTCATTTCCGACCACACCCACGTGCCTCAGCAGAGTAGAACTGTGTCAAGGCTTATTTCCTTTAATGCCATGAGGCAGTCCTTGACATACTTGGAGTACACGAGGTTGGAGTCCAGGCCTTTAAGTGCTGCTTGACTGTCTGGAAGATATAAAGATTGAACTGTCTATGCAGCTCTCTTCATCTCAGCTTGAAAAACACTGCAATAGTCATTTAGTCGATAAGACTGATTGATTTGCAGTGTTTCCGAGAAAACTACTGAGCCTGTTCCATGCTCTGCTTTCGATTCATCGGTACAGATAGCGAGGAACAAGTTTACCGTTGGTCCAAGTAGAATTTAGTTGTTATTTTTATTTAGTTGTTATTCTTATATATGTATTTCAGTGTCCTGATTACGAATATGTTATTAAAAACTGTCGGTCTTATTTAGTTTAAAATTGATAGCTATTCAAAGTTTCGATTTTTCCATACAAAGTATCTCATCGTAGATTTTTAATTTCTGCCTTAGAGTATGCTATAGAAATCTGACAAGATTCGCTGTAAAACAAATTTGCTTTGGTGACAACAGTGTTTGGGTGGCCCGCTTCGCGGGCTTAAAGGATTTCAACTCCCTTTTGCGCAGGGCTTAGCCGCTCACGCGACTTCGTCACTCCGCTTAGAGTGGGTGCCAGTTGTCTGGCAGGCGCCTATGGCCATTTCCGGGTAAGTTAAAGTTGCACTCTTTTTGAACTTCTTTGGCTTATAACTTCTAAACTAATCGAGATTAATAGCATATTCGCAATCAGGACACCCAAATCCATATATAAAGATAAAAAAAATCCAATACAATCCACTTGGACCTACGGTAAACTTATGCCGATAGCGATACCTTCAATGCCAACATTTGTCTCTACCCAGTCTTTTCTACTTGGTATAATGACTTCGAATCTATTATCGAAGTCAAATTGAGGTTTCTTATAATCTGTACGGGTTACAGATTCATTTTGATTTAAGATGTTCAGTATGCTCGAGTGTCCTAGACATTGTGACTTCCCGAGGTTGTTTTCTTTTAGTCTGTGAGCTGCCTTTGCTGACAAATTTCTTGTGAAAAGCTCCAGAGGTTGGAGATGCAGCATTGTTTCCAAGCCTGTTCGAGGTGTGGATCTTAATGCACCTGTGATACCTAAGCAAGCTAATATTTGTACCTTCTTCAGATTGTTAAGGTAAGATTTCGTTTTACATGCCTTCCGTTATACTAATGATCCGTAGGTAGGAATAAGTCTAACAAACGCTGTATACAGCCAGTATACTATTTTGGGTTGAAGTTTGGAGTCAAACATCCATTTTAGTTTGGAGTCAAACAAAACGCCAAGATATCCAGGAGAGTTTAAGATTGGTTCCATTTAATTTAGGAGTTATCCACCCCTGCAATTTGCGCTTCCTAGTAAATAGGACCATCTCTGTCTTGTACGGGTTGACTTTAGGTCCACAGTTCTCTGCCCATCTTGATAATTCTGTTAGCACAGATTTCATTAGTTCACTAATTGTTAAGAAATTTGCCTGTAATCAGCAAACTATGTCATCTGCAAATTGACAAAAAACTGTTTTTTTCTGAAATAATTTTTGCTTTTACCGTATTTTCTCATGATGCTAACGCAATGACAATTAATAGATTTTAATTTTAAGCCCATGCCCACTTTTGGCGGCGTGGCCTATACAAATTATATATGAATTCGGGCCAAGAAACTTTCAGATTTGGTGTGACATGGTATATAGGGTCGGGCATATAAAACCCGAACTTCCACTTACTTGTTTTTATTTGATCTTAAAAATAACTCGACCTGAATACATATATATCATTCGAACCGTTTGAACGATTCGGAGAGTTCTATCAGTTTTCAAAGCTTCCAGTATTTCCTAAGCCAGTATATAAACAAATTTTAGATTTTAGACACATATAAAATGAAATTTTTCCAACGGATTTAAAAAATTGTGCCCACAATAGGCCGTTTCCAAACATAAGCAATAAGCAATTTTTATGTACCAAATCGTTCAATTTGTGCTACAACAAAAGCATCGCCTAGAAACATCATTTCGAACACACTATACCGGGAAGCATTTTTACGAGCAAATAATTTCTAACATTTCTGGTAGCTCAAGGTAAAGGTGATGGCCCCTGCAATCGCAAATAGCAATATGGTGCGGCCTTGTATAAGGCAATCCCTTAGACTATTTGTCATAGGTCATAGATTTTTAGAAGAAATGTTCACATAAGGAAAAGCTTAACAGCTCATTTGAAGCTCGTTACTGAGCCTTGCATGTCTCTACCAATATCTTCGAATTTTCTAGATTGGCTTTGATTAGATTTTCTTATGAAAGTTTTATGAGTTTCGCGTATGGATACTTTGTACACTTTATTCACAGATCCTTAGCTTCTCCACTCATTTTTCGTGCACGACTTCCATAACCTATCAATATCTGTTCCAATTTTCTACACGAAAGGTTCATAAACTGTTCCACGCTTCCTTTCACCTGAATATCGAAATGGCAGACAGTATATTCTCACATGCTTCGACTTTTATGTTAACAAAAGAAGAATTATGCATACAATCTGGTAACAAAAAAAAAACTTAGCTCTTTATAATCCCCCTTATGCTGAAAGTGCTTACTCGCATGCTAAATCGAAGCAACTTACCCTAAACATGCAACAAAAAAAAAAAACAACGAGAAACTTTCAAAGAATTCAAAACTTGCTAAAACTTCAGCACAATCCTGTTCAACAAGATTTCCATAAAACCCCTTCACAAAGTACATGTGGCTTTCTGAACACTTCTACCAATGACACCTTCTATTCATTGATCCCGTTTATCCTTGACGAGATTGCGTACAAAATTTAAATGTTTTAAAACCTGATACACACACCTTCTACAACATTCTCTATTCAAGGCTTTTATTTAATTTTGCAACCAACTTTCACAAACTATGCAGTTCGCCAACAAAACTTGCTCACACCTTCCTGTGCGAAAGTTACGAAAACTCTTTATTGCAATTGCTGCACAATCACACTCTCCATACAGCATAGATAGTCCTGCCAGGTTGGCGCATTTTGAACTTGAAAAGTCGTGACCCAATGGGGAATCTGAAAACTATTTACCCGCTGCATTCCTGGTAATTTCCATCCACCGGAAGCAATAAACCAGAAGTGCATTCCACAACTTGCACACCTTCACTTTGTGACAAAAAAAGAAACTCACAACAACTACCCCTTGTGTCGGTATAAAAATAGTTACGATACCCCTAATATACTTCAGACTATATTAAACTTTAAACACATTTGCTTAGCTATCCGTAGGATGGTCTTTTTTCGCTCGACTCACAGAGAGCCATTCACAATAGAGTCGCACAGCAAAGTCACGTCTGACTCGAAACGAAATAAAACGCAAAACGAAAACCTTGCACAATGCCAGGGCAAAAGTAAAGCAAAAGGACCCTCCTGCAGCATCGTGCAATGCACAAGGAGAGACTACTCATAAAACTGAGTACCATTCGTCCTTGCGCCAAAACGTCGCCTCAACCGTGACCTTCTTAAAAATCTCCAACTGTGAGTGCTCTTGTTTACATTATCACAGTCAGTGGTGAGCTAAATCAAATTGAAATGAAAATCAAAATGACATCTCCTAATACTCCCACTGCTCCCGTGACTCCTCCCCCCTTCACAACCAACACAATGCTTGAGCACACGAAGCAAACAAAAGAGAAAAAAAACGAACAACAGAATTTTAACTCCTCGCTCTCCGCTTTCAATCTATTTTACAGGATTATTACCAACTACTTTGTGGTGTCGTTGGCTGTGGCCGATATGCTGGTGGCCCTTTGCGCCATGACATTCAATGCATCCGTGGAAGTGTCTGGTAAATGGATATTCGGATCAATCATGTGTGACGTGTGGAATAGCTTTGATGTGTACTTCTCCACGGCGAGCATATTGCACCTCTGCTGTATATCTGTCGACAGGTGAGTTATTGAGTTATTTTTGCAATCAATTCATCTCCGTCGTCGTCGTCGTTGTCGCTGTTGTCGTCTCCCTTGGATGTGGAGTCCGCCCATCCGCCTCGTCCGGTTTTAATTAGACGAGGACGAGAACGGGGCGACGAGCAGAGACACGAAGTAATAATAATAATTAATAGAGGAACAATTCCGGTTTTCCTAATTACTCTTTTCAACCGTTATCAACCCCCTCTTTTCCCCTCTTCAACAGGTACTACGCCATCGTTCAGCCACTGGACTACCCGCTCATAATGACCCACACAAAAGTCATCCTCATGCTGATAGTGGTGTGGCTGTCGCCGGCCCTGCTGTCATTCGTCCCGATATTCCTGGGATGGTATACCACAGAGGCGAACTGGGAACACCTGAAAACGAACCCCCACGTAAGTACTGCTCTTGTCCCTGATGATGATGATGATGATGATGATGACGAGGGTGTGTATCTATGTGTGATGGAAACTTTGTGCAAACTTTGGGATAACACCTTAAGATATCTAGTGTTGTTCCTTAGTGAAACAATTCCACCACAACCGAGGGCTGTTGTGTACCAAAGTACCTAAGTAAACAGAGCAACGCTCCCCGATGTTGCCCCTAGTAATTCGATGATACGTTGAGATGTTTTCCAAGGCGGCTTGTGGTGTCTTCTATTTACTCTTTGTTGGTTAAAGGAAGTATCTAATTTATTTTTAAATTAATTTCCATCGAGTGGTGTTTGGATAGGTTAGGTGTATACATCCAGACGTAGTTTCCTCCCTCACTACTATAATAAAATAAAAAAAGCACTTGAGGCACTCTCAATCAGGACAACCTTCGCGTGTGTCTGCATAATGCAGCGATGCCATTAAGGGTCGAACTAATTGTATTGATGGTCTTTGAACAGCCTTAATAGAGTTCGTTATATGCATCTGCAGCAAACAAGGACAAGACCCATTTAAAATGCAACGAAAAGTACAAAAGTTTTAACAAGAAAACGGAGGCAGCGGCGGCAAGGAAGGCTCTTTTGTTTTTTAGTGTCCAAAACCAATTAAAGTTGTGTTTGTCTTGAGGGGGACATGTCCTATTTCTCAACGAAAACGCGCCGCTCGCTTTAAATTGACAAGAGTGTTTAGGTAGGCTCATCCTTATCTAGTTCGTAATGATTGCTCTTTCTTGAGCGCCATCAATCGACTTTTCATTGTCCTTCAACAGGAATTTAGGCGCGTATATATATAGCTGACAAATTTCAACTGAAGCGAGGTAATAAATTGTGAAAAGCATCCTCAATTATGAAGGATTTATAGCACACAATAAAGCATTCAACAAGTTTTCTTTGATAGCCGTCGAAGTATCATTTTGCCTGGTTAGTGGTGCTTATCTGACTCTCGAATTTCCTCTTATAATCTAAGGATTATACGAGCGGGCGGATGGTGAGTGGTATTTTGGCTGGGCCTTTGTTTTCGGGTGAACTAAAAAACGAAACTTTTGAACTAAAACGATGAAGTGCTGGACTGATTGCAAATAAACTTTGTGAAATGCGTGCGAGTCTGTGTTTATGTTCCCACTTTCTGCCGGGGTTGAAATCCAGCGTTGTTGGAATAGCTGACTTTTGCATAACTTATGACCATCAGAATTCCTCCTTACTGCAAGGATCGTTGATGGTGGTCATGGTATTTCGCTTTAAGCTCCATGCCCTTAAGGGTTTAAAAAAATGCACTCGTGCTGAAGAGGGAATGGAATGCATTCAATATCACTGAGGGTAGGATAAGAGATAAAGTGCTTAAAAGCGCTTAAAATTTTAATCTTTAAGCATTAAATTCAAGTGTTATTCAATTTGAAACTAACAGGAATCAGGGTTGCGTTGTAGCAGGGACGAGGTGCAGAGTACGAACTACTCAATTAACTTTTCAACATCTTTTTAAACTGAGAATATTTTACTTTATTATTAGGGTATGCGAAAATCCCTTACAGGCTTTGGAATACTCGAATGCTGCAGATCTGTTTGGATACTTTTTTTCAGGAATCTGGAAAAATTCCAGGAATACTCGGTAGAATACGTTCTTCGATTGAAGTTAGATGGGTAAGTAAAGTAAACATTTTGAAGAAAGTCAACAAAATGTGTTTACAATGAAAATCAGGCACAAGGGTCCTTCTTAAATGGTAAAGTCAGTGTTTGATGATTGGTGGGTAACTGATTTCATAACATGTTGGGCGATGACCCGAATCGTTCTTGTTTGAAGGGAATACTATAATTCATGCACACATGTTAAAAGCCAGACAAGGGTTCTTGCCCACGCTTAGACTTTTATGACTGCGACCCTTCGGCAATCGAAATCTTACTCTCTTCGAAGGAATTTTCTGTCTTGCTTTTCATTCTTCTCTGTTTCTAAAATTATACTGGGCTCCAGTCGCGAAAGGCAAGAACGATTGACGGCTGTTTCACAACAAGCGCGTCAGCGTCAAACCAGAGCGGCAGCGTCAACGAAATAGGAAAAATCGTTTCCTAATTTAAAGCGAGAAACGTTAGCGACTGTTTTGACAACAAAGTGACAAAACAGAACAAATTTGTAAAATTTATAGACTTTATTACACACGTATGGTTTCCTTTTTAAAACAATTTCCTTCATTACAACAAATTACTGTATGTAGAGTCGACGACCTCGGTGATGGTTTTTCAATTCTTCGAAAAGTCCGGCGTGCGAGACAACGATAACGTCGATGTTGTGAACCACCCCATTCATTCCCATTCATTGGAATTAATTTGATTCGCCCAAGAGTCTCGCTCGCTCTCTCGATCTTGTTGTAAAACAGCCATGAACGACGTGTTCTCGACGATGCTGTGTACAACATGTTGTACATGCATGTTGTACAACATTGCTTGCTGAAAAGTTTACAGTTAAGGGAGCCTTACGTTCACAATCATCAAGCATGTTGTACAACTTCAGTTTTTTCTTAGTGTTTTTTCCCTCAAAAAAATTCGCCCGAAACCCTTTATTTTATATCGTCGCCATCTTCACCACACGAAATTTTTTTCTAACCACAAACACAAAGGAAGTTTAACCTACATCTGTTCACAGTGTTGGTCAAATGTAAAAGTTGTGTCTTGTATGGCTTGACAAGCGACTAGAAAAAACAAAAAATTTTGAAAACCATCAAGCACGCTTGTCAAGTGGTTGTTTCTTTCGTTCGCACGACTCAACATCGGATGTTGTCCTACATGTTGTACCGTGTGAACCCCCTTATTCTCTCAGGCGATTGAACAAGAAGTGGCGTTTTTGCTAGGACATACAGCGACAGAAAAACGTGAGACAAAAAAAAAAAACGCACAATTTTCTGCAGCAAGCACACTCAATACTCCAACAATAATTTTCTGTTCGGTTCCTGTCAGTTTTGATGAAAAATTTATGCGGGGACCACAGAGCAGCTTTGGCTTCGGCTTCGCCCCGTTACGATACGTGGGCTTTAAACAGGCTTTGCAATCACATTGCGCTAATGGTGAGAGAGCTTTAATTGGTGCAATCACTACGTTCTCTAAGTATGCCACGATGAATTAAAAAATATGCACACACAGCCGAAAGCCCTGGTGTTGGTGCTGTGGAAAAAATTATGCCTGCTTCACAAAGCAGCCTTGACTTTGGCTTCGCCCCGTTACGATACATCGGCTTTGAACCGGTTTTGCAATGACATTGCGCTCATTGGGAAAAAGTACTTTTATTTCTGTAGTCACAACTTTCGCAAAGTAGCCACGATGAATTAAAAAAGACACACACACAGCTGAAAGCCCTGGTAGCTAGTGCTGTGTACATAATTATGTGGAACATTCAATGTCCAATAATTAGACAACTCAATTGTCCACTTATTAGACAATTGTAAAAATTATAAAAAATAATAATTATTAAAAATTATATTTTAATATAAAATTATATTAAAAATTGAAATGTGGACTCACTCAGAAATTCTGCGTCATGTTCGTGCGTTACTAGCATGTTGGTAACGCACGAATATGATGCCCAAAGCAGAATGATTGACTTCGTGACTCGTGTGTGCGCCTGAAATCAATCCCCATTTGCTTCAGAAGAAAAAAGGTCAGCTTATTCGAACTCTGGCCTCGCCTCGGAGCCTCTTTACGTAGCTATACGGATGTTCTCTTTACGCACTTTTTCTATTTGCAAACGAAATTTTCATTGTGTTAGGAAATACTGAAATCATATTGACATAACCTGTACCAGGCCGAGGCCAAGCCCAGGCTGCTTTGTGGTCCCTGCTTTATGTCGACCATTCGTGTCCAACAAATAAATAGTCATAACAAAAATACGCAATTTTCCTCTGAAATGTAGGCTCACTCAGAAAGCTCACTCTGCGTCATATCCGTGCGTTACCAACATACTATAGAGCACAAGCACAAGGCAGAATGATTGACTTCGTGTGTGCGCTCGAAATCTTCACCCATTTGCTTAACACAAAGCATATGAACTCGGGCTGGGCTTCGGACTCTCATTACGTAGCTTACGGAACTTTAATGCCGAGGTTCATCGTGCAAGGAAACACTGAAATCGTATGGCTCAACTTGTAAATGCCAGGCCGAGGCGAAGCGAAGGCTGCTTTGTGGCTCCCGCTTTAATTTTCATGGCTAAAAAAAGAGTCTGCAAGATTTTTTAAGGTATGTAAACTCAGCACACAAACATTGATTTTTCATGCGATTCCTGCGAATTGTGATGAAAACCGTCATTTTTCTCGTTAAATTAATTTTTTTTTTTTGGGCGGGTTGAAAGAGTCGCAATCCGAAAATTCGTCGCAAATTGAGACTCGCGACTTATATTATCGTAGCCGCTATCGTGTCGTGTGTTGTCTAATATTTAAACGATTCTTCTTCTAGCCGGACGGCAATAAGTCGCGCGTTTTTCTGTCGCCGCGCCATATGTCCCTGGTCTGATATATATCTTTTTCGCAATCGTTTTTAAATTTTTTGTTATTTTTTCGAGGTTTATAAAAATTATTCAACTAACGCAATGGCACCCAACGTGGGGTCCAGTTCTCTGTTTCAAGTTTTCTTCCTTATTGGTTTTTCAAGTTGGCTAAAATTTTCTCAAACGCCATGATAGAGCCGACCATGAGAAAAAAAAATCAAGTTTTTAAATAACGCAATGGCGCCCAGCGTGGAGTCCAGTCCACTATTCCAAGTTTTCTTCCTTATTGGTTTCTCAAGCTACCTAAAATTTTCTCAAACGCCATGATTAAGCCGACTATGAAAAAAAATCAAGTTTTTAACTAAGGCAATGGCACCCAACGTGGGGTCCAGTACACTATTACAAGTTTTCTTCCTTATTGGTTTCTCATTGGACTCTGATAAGGCTTAGTTTAAGAAGTCAAGATGGCAGGCACTTCACATTGTATATGCAAATCTATGACACTTGGTGCCATATGAAATTTTTCTTGTATCTTCATTCAGCATCAAGCGTCAAAGCACTTCAATCAGTTTTAATTTTAAGGAGTTTCCATGGCCATTTAATGTTCGTTTATTTCAACTTTTTTTAATTTTATCGATATTAATTCCGACTTGGGGGGCCCACAAAATTGTGTTGGCGTCATTAGCTGCCCTAAGGTTTGACTTCATGAACTTTAGCTGGAAAGAGTTGTAGCATGAGCCGTCTCGTCTAAATTATGACTTTTCTGCTATCTATTCAGCTGTCAAAATGTGAAATATTGATATACCCCACTGACTGGATCCTTAGTTTGCAAACACATCTTCAGAAATCAAAACTTTTCCCAAAGATAGTTGCTGATTTCGCGTTTCATAACATATTCAGCCCAATATAGAGTGTTCGCATGTTCACCCACAAACGCTTCAGAAAAAGAACAATGGTCAAGAAATAATCTGTGGTCCATTAAGAAATAAGTATCCACAAACACATATCGATGGCCAGAAAAGATGTCCTGTCCTTGATGATGTATATTTTTCTCCCGACTCTTGTGGTAAATTAATTGATGCCATATCCTTCTGCCATTAATAAAGTTTTAAGTGGAGAACCATGTTGAAGAATTCTAAAAATACTTAGAGCATGCACTTTGCAATAAAAAAGTGGTTTCACTAAATGGTATAAACCTGAACCCTTTTCGGGAACCCAGAACCCAGTTTTGTGTAGTGGCACGTGCCAGCGGCTTTTCGGATGTGTGCGCGTGCTAATCCAATAAATACCACAGAAACTCATTTATTTACCACCTCATCTGTTCCGAACATCTTCCGATACCTCTACGGCTCCAGTTTACTTCCCCTAATGTTTCCAATAAAAAGTTTATTACAATAATGAAACGAAACCGCCCCGAGACTCCCGAGGCAATTTGCATGGAAATACATAAATTCGCACCATTTGTTACCAGGTGCTTTGAGTGCCCACTTTAAAATCCAATTACGGCATACGCAACGCACCCACCCGCATACGACACGGAGGCAGTTGGAGGAAATGTCTTAATAGCTGGAAATTGATAGCCTTCTGATCTGAAGTGTTGCGGATGAAGTTTCCGCCCCACTATAAGGGTATAAGCCGCCTCAAGTTGTGGAAGTTAATACTGCCAAATATCAATCAGCATAAAAGTTGTTTGCGCGCCTTCCCCAACGTACCTACACCGTCCCGTATAAATATATGGAGATTATCCCTTTAATCAAGCATCGCACACCTCACCATGATGTATCTGATTCCATTTCCCGTGCGCCCGATGCGTAGCAGGACTCCATTCTGGTGGATTATGTTCCGCAAATCATCTATTTGATATGTACTTATAGGAACTGTAATCTCTCTTGAGGGTTTGTTTTTGTTGTTTTCGGGAAATAACCTTTTGAGGTTTAGTTGAGTTTCATTATTTCTTATTAAATTTGCTTACTTGGCCGTAAATACTTATTAAATTAAATCGTTGTGTTTATTTGGCGAATATGTATGTATATACTATACCTTCGTAAGCTGTTGTTTATATTACTTTATTTCGTCCTTGTTTCTCTCTCCTTGTATAATAGGATTACAAAATTGCTCCTCGTTCGACACGGTGTTTCTTTTTTGTGTCCTATGGTTTCTCATTATTATTAAAATTTCGGTTTTATTGAAAAGTTTCGACTTTTTTCCGGTATAGTAGATTGCCTTGTCGACTTTTGTACAGACCCAATGTTAAATGTCAGTCTACCATGGAATTTGGAAAGTTGGTAAATTATTTGGGAATCAGAAATTACGTCGTGAACGGTGATGAAATGTCTTGCTCGTACATAATTTAGAAACCAATTCATATTCAAGCAGCAGCAGTAGGTATAGGCACCTACTTAAGGGGTGGCTTAAGCATAAAACAGTCAAAGGTGTGTGTACACCAGAGAGATACCTGCTTATATTCTTGCAAAGACGCAGAAGCTCTTTGCTATTTTTAGATGCTGCATTACATGGCAGTGTCTTATTTGCCTCGGGCTTCATGGGTAGGTACATACGTTCTTTTATCGATGTGAGAAAATTTCAAATTAATTGACACTGGATGCAGGATTCCATAGAACGAAGGACCCTCGGAAGTGACAACAATTCGCAAATTGAAAACGAAACGAACGACGAACGACAGACGGTGCCGTTGTGTTGACTATGACTAAAGGTAAAAGGAAGTGGGTGACGCACATTTCGACGTTTGAGATCGAATACTGCTTGGAATGCAGCATTTGCCAAAGGCACCTATCTATATCTATGCCGAAACCCACTCGTCCTTATTAACAAGCAAACAAAAAGGTGAGATGGGTCCTCACTCGCATAGGTATTTGTATCGAGTAATATGTAAATTTTTCTGGCGAATCCTTGAAATTTATGTTGAACTTTGGACGTCAGCTTGTCGACGTTTATTGATTCCTATTGATTCTTTGCATAAAAAGGACTTTAAAGTCGTGTAGGTGTCCACATTTATGCAGCGAAATTCGAAGAAATCAGAACAGTAAACCTATATCCTCTTGGAAATTCCGTCAAGTAATCCTTCAAAGCTTTGAGTTGGATGTGTACCCATACTTATCAACATTTGCCAGGCATAGGCGAAACGCTCAAGCATGATATAGATTTAGATTTTTAGAAATCGGGGCACGCTTACATTTTATGCATATAAAGTGCATCCATGTATGAGATGGTGGGGTGTGGGTGTGGTACCTATCACCCAGGAAACGTATGCTTGAAAATATATTTCTTCCTGAAGTGTATTCCGTTACTGTTGTATGAATAACTACAGTATTCTGGTGAAACCTCAGAGCAAGTTTGTAACAATTTGCTGGGATATCATGTCGCATTTTTGCATTGACTGGGATTTGCCCTTTCATAGGTGCTGGACTGCATTTCAAGTAGGTTTCATATGGTTTCCTGTTTTTTAGTTCCTGACGGGACTCGATTTCTTTCATTTGAAAATGTCGTATCAACTGATTTGGTCATGACATGATGCATTGCTGTCCTGGTGGCAACTTTTAACCGATAAGTTCCGACTAAGCTCCCATTGAAAAGACTTAAATTATTAGTTTTCCCAACTAATTTTATTTTATTGGCGGAACAGAAGATAGAGCTTGAGATACGTTAAACTCTAATCCACTGGCACTTAGACCTGGTTTAACCCAGAGTGCATGCCTGGGATCTTGGCCATGGTGCTCATCTTTTTCCCATACTCTGCAAAAGATTTTTGTGGTGTGTCCCGGCCTCAATAAATTACGTCCTAATCTTGCTGGAAGCCTCTTGTTTTCTCGCCAAGTTGTTTTAGGTTTGCTTTCATTCGCGGTGATAGAATATCGCTCAGACATCGCGAGGGATTTAAACTTTTCTCTTTTCTGACGACGCTGTACAGCGCGAAAATTGCGTTACAAACGTTTTCCGCAGGAGCAAAACTTTATACCATGTTTCCACAGGGCACTAATCTGCGATATATGGCCGATCTGCCATAAATACAGTTAATAGTTTGAGTTTCTTTTTTCAATTGTCAAACTGCTACAAAGGTGGTGCGAAAAAGGTTTAAAATGACTTAAATAAGATTTGTGAATAGGGTGAAAGAGATTTATGAGAATTGAGGGGATTTAGTTTTAATCGCATGCCGAGATCGAAATTGTATGGTAAATCTCAACTTTAAAGGAGATTAGTTCCAGATTTATGTTAATCGCGGATTAAAGTCCGGTGGAGACATGGTATTATTTCACACAAAAATTTCACATTTAGGCCGATTTCGATTATGTCAATATTTCATCTGAGTGATTTGACGGATTTTTTAGAGATTGTGGAGTTCTGCACACTTACCGAGCCAATGGTATCGGTGCAAGGTCCTTACCGATTTTAATGGAACTGTGTTGCCGTGATAGTTTTCCATCTTTAACCTGCACTCATTAGGCAGGGATGACCAAACTAGATAGTATACTCTGTATTTTCGTCTCTATCGAAAGATGCTGTCACATTCGATATTATGATCGATTAAAAGGTGGTGATTATCGATTTTAAGTTCCTGCATTTTTTTCAAGATTTGCCCCAGTATGAACTTAAGCGATGGTGTATAAGTTCTTGGCCTGAAGTGACGCTGATAGTAGAGTATCAGCTCCTTGATAGATGGCTTTAGGTGTTCACACAGTACAACTGAAAGAGTTAGTAGGAGACTGGTGCATATTGTTGGCGTTGGCTTGCCGCTATTCACAAAACCTCATTTCTTAAGAAGAGAGTAAACAGGAAACAATGCTGAGGTTCCATTTTTAAAGCAATCCTTCGGCCTAACCCCGCAGATAAGTATAGGTGCATACTCCCAACCAAATTATCGCCAGCCGCATGAAAGAGCTCTTTGGCAGCTAGGCCATGAGCTTCATTCAGGTTTCATTTAAACTTCATTCAGATTTGCTACGAGAAAAGTTGATGAGCTTCACCACTGACAGGTTAATTCCGCCTTACTCCTCCTCATCGTCAACATCGACTTCCATTCTGTTACGATCTTCCCTTAATTATGTTCCCTTTGCAGTCTGCGCCTCGAACTTTGTGAACTTTGCAGATTCTTTTATTTACCTTTTGGTTGAATTTCAAACTTCATTCAAAACAATTTTTCGGAAATAATATGAAAGTGGAGTTCTTTCTCAAAAATTTTTAAGGACCGAACTCTGAATTTTGTTTTTTTTACTCTGAATTTCAACTCTGAATTGTGAAATAATTTAAATTGTTATTATCTTTAATTTTTTTTATTTGATCCGTGAGTCAACACCAGAGGCGCAATATTTTTAGACACAATCTCGACATTCCACCACCGAGATGAAAGGGTTAGTGAAACACTGAATGTTTTGAGTGAGAATGGACGTTTCACACTTGTAAAGAATATGTGTACCTATGTATTCCCAATTACTTGTTTTATAGTAAACAAAATAAGTGGAGTCAGGGTATGGCCTCTAAAGTCAAAACAAGGACAGTTTTTGCGGGCTATATTTATTCCTTGGAGTTTTGAGACATAAAGTCTCCCATTTTCATAATTTCTTTTCCGTAATAATTTTTAAAGCCGCGATCTCAACGAACTTTTTATTTTCAAAATCCGGTGGAAATTTTTACGTTAACGCTCAGGCTCGAGTGCGGGTCAATTTATAAAAAAGAGAGAGTTATTTTATCGGAAAACCCTCAACCTTTCAGAACAATTTTCCTGTTACAATAAGCTTGCGACACTGAACTTCTCTGTTATCTTTTGCAATTTCTTTAAAAAATTTGACAATTAAACGCCCTTTAAAATCATGGAAGAGTTTTTTTTTTTTGTTTCCTTTCTTTCGGTCAAGTCTGTTTGCACCCAGGCAAAATTTCATACAAGGATACTCACACATGTCCTTGATTGTGAAGATTTAAAATCCGTCCATTTACATACCATAATGGTTCCGTCTCTGTGCAAGGAATGTCCCCCAGGAAATACTGGAAGAAGCTTAGTCTCGAAGCTAAATGTCACCAAGTCTTGTAATCAGTAAACCATCTTGAAATTTCCTTTACTGTACCAAAGGGCACCGGTCAAATTACTGGGAACCAAAAGAATAAAACACGAACCAGACCCCATCCGACCTTTCTCATCCTCATTATGTTAACCATAATACGCATTTATTAATCTTTCTTTTAAGTCCTGTGAAGGCGGCGCATAAGCCAAAGGAGAAGAAGGCCAGGCAATCAATATTCCAAAATGCGCAGATGTTCTGTGTTATATCCACTTGCCTGGGTTTGCTGGGGTGTCCCTATGCGGTGCGTATTCATCAGACGAGCCCCGGGGTCCCTTATCACCCCATCCCACGTGTAGGAGGGCTTGTCATTAAAGCCACAGGTATTTTAAGCATCCAATAAATACTTTATGTACATACAACATTTTAGTATCTTGGAAGACATGCTTGACATAAACATGCTACCTAATTGATGATGCAATCCCCATAAAAACAAAGGAGAGTAGCATGTCAGGCTGCCTCCTTATACCGTCTTTAGATGATTTACAATCCCTCCGTATCGAATGGCATCTCCCTGAGCGCTGGCAAAGAGGATCCTTAAAAAACAATAACAATTCTAGAGTGGGTATTAAATATCCAAGCAATACCCACATCAATGCCCCATCAGTCCTAAATATTTATCATTTGAATATGTACTTGGCGTGTGGTGCTTAAGTTATTTATAAACTTTAACTTCCATTCCATCGCTGGAAGTTCGAGGCACACATAGTTTCAGCCCTCGACAAGGGGTTAAAGGGGCAGCCTACTCTGCCCAACTACTGTGCCTATACAGAGGCAGGTCTCGAATAGTCGGGAAATTAAAGCGCGCAGCACTTTTTAAGGGTTGATCGAACAACACCACATGCCACCATTTATTTCGATTATATTGACAGAACCACCTGAGGAGCATACACCGCCCACCCTTGACCCATTTTTCGACGAAGGCAAAAGTGTGTCAAAGCGTAAGTACTCGCACACACTCATATTGAAAACTTAAGGGATGAAAAGCACACTGCCAACAAAGGACCGTAGATGTGTACACAAACTCTTAGCCGCAATTGCAGACCAGGAATACTTTTCGCAAAAAGATACGAGTGCAAAATGTATTTTTATATTTTTCTCTCTTTTCAGATATGCGAGTTTAAGGTGAACAAGTCGTATGCAATCATAAGTTCGTCCGTCAGCTTCTGGATACCGGGTATTGTGATGCTATTTACATATTACAAAATCTATAGGGAGGCGGATCGGCAGGAACGACTACTTTACAGGTAAATACGAAGGATATTATAATAATTGTATCGATTAGATGTTGCCAATTGTGTGGAGTGGTTTTTGGGAAGCCACAATTGAGGCGGGCGGGGGGCTTTTGTAACGACCTCATTGTAGGCTTATCGAGGCGAGTTGATTTTGAATTTGAAATGATTTGTGTATTGAAGTTTCATAAATATTAAATGCGACATCCGACCTTGGTTGTGTCGGCAACATTGATTGTCGTTGAGCTAAATTTAAATAAAATATGGCGTGTACCGCGCTGTCTGAATGCGGGATGCTCTGAGCTGGGCTGACTGAACCCTTCTCTGACTCTAATGAAATTAAGAGGAAAAAGAAACAACAACAAACGATTTATTTACTTTAATGAGAGGAGCACAAAAAATGGCGGAAAATGTTAATTTTATCTGCCTTTAGACCCTTGTCCTTAGATCCTTACTTACTTTTGACTATACCTCCAGAAAAAAAACCACTGCAAATGAAGCATAATTTTTCTTTGAGTGAACCTAATGGACTTCGATTGAATGCCATCCGTGCCGTTTCTCCGTCGTCCTTTATTTTGTATACATTATGCATGCATGTGTGTTTATCCATTGATCGAATTTCATGCTTCGAATGTCCTTTTGAGGGTTTTATTTGAATGTAAATTCTCGTGTGTTTCCAAACATTGAGTATTTCGATTCGATCTTTACCGGATGTGGTGTAGGTTGAGAGGCTGGGATAATTCGACGAAAGGTTTGTGGTTTTGTTCAGGCGTGGATCGAATTAGGCCCAATTGAGGCAGGAACATTCTAAGGGGCGAAGCATTTAAGAAGGTTATAAGTTCATGAATTAGAACAAGTTTTTGCAACAACATTACCAAACTACGAACAAGCTATCTGAAGAAGTCAAAGACCCCTGAAGGGCTTGCTGAGCGCGCCTTAGACAATGGATAATGCCATAGCCCAAGGGTATTCTATTGTGACCACAGCCACAGGACAGTCAGCTGAGGTCTGCCATAAGCCCTAAAAATGTTAGTTTTTTTTAATACTATTCCCAGAAAAGAGCGAACCTATAACACTTAAAAAGTGCCCCCAGATATTAATAGGTATTTATGAATTCTAATTTTAGATAATAGAAGTTTGAAAGTGTCTGTATAAAAGCTGTTGGGAAGTGAGTTCCAAAAAATACTTGTTCTGTAAAAGAAAGAATTTTGAAATAGTGTAGTTCGTGGTATGTCAAGGCTTACATGGTGATTGTTGCCTGTTGACTGACTGTTGCAAGCTTGACTGATGGGTGATTGTTGCCTGTCTTGTCTTGTCTTGTCTAAGTTGGCCAAAGTGTTGCTAATTAGGTAGGAGCTACCTTTTCAAGTCTTATAAATATATACACTTTAGTTGTTTCAAAGGTGTGAAACTTAGAATCAATGCTCCCGACCAAACCATCGCCAACAACTTTGAAATATTCGTCAGCTAGGTTGTCAGCTACGGCAGGCTTTGTTACACTTAAGCTTAGACATAGCTACTTTCGCTCCATCTAGGCTGAGTTGGCGGCATCATTATATAAAAGCGGAATCATTGCTAGTCTTAATCTTTTCCTTCTTCGCACAGATCACATTGTTAATTCTGCCTGCCAACGGATTTCGGTTCGTCTTTTTGTCTGGAGAAATCAGTCTTTCCATGGTCGTTTTTACAGGATTCGGCTTCAACTGTAACTTTTTAAAGGCTTCGGCTACACATATGTGTTGAACCTTGAAAGGTTCTTTTAACCCCGTAGGAATAGATTCAACCTAACTCTTGTTTTCAATCAATTTCCTTAATCGAACGCTTCTCGTGTTCTATCATTTTTTTTTCTAAGAAGCCGTTGTTACTCTTTCCTTTTTGCTCTTGAGCTCGAGAAATGCTGCTGTGGCCTTTAGTCCTTTTATGCAAAACCGCTTAACATTACCTACTAAGCTGCATGTGCTTGCGGAATTCTCTGCTAAACCAGGAGTTTCGTTCAGGCGGGTCTGCAGAACCCATCACCCATCACCCATCACAGGACTTCGTAGGAGGTTTTGATAGACTAAAGAGACTTGAAGAAGCCAATGTATCTTCTTCTTAAGAGTTACACCAGCAACGAACCTCAGAACTCTTATTTCGCTAGCTTGCACCCGAGATCTTTGCTTTCAATTTCTTTACTATTGCTCCAGCTTGGCCAATCCTACAGGATAACTCAGTATCACTCCTTCCATATTTCGTGAAAAAGACCCGAGATAGTTAAACTTCTCTACCTCTATCAATGGGACTCCACTTATGTATGTGCAGGGTACACTGCATAGGAGTTCGGGAAACAACCATCACTTCGGATTTGCTCACCACAGATGGCCGCAAACCCATCCAGGATTCGCTAAATTTCCTCCTCGCACAATGCGAGGATAGCTAAATCATCTGCGAAAAGCTGATACCTTATCTTGACGCCAGCCATTCCTCACCAAGACTGCATTTCACCTTCCAGCCCATACATGCTATGAAAAGCAGAGGCGATAAAACACAGCCCTTGCGAAGTCCAACACAAGCATCAAAAGGTTGGGATTTGACGCCATTTGTGCGAACACAGCTTCTGCAGTTCCCATACATAGACTGAATGGCTCTCATAAGAGGCCCATACAGTGCATAGTTCAGCAAACACTCCAGAGATTATTCCGAGGAACCCGGTCATTTCCAAATCGACAAAACACGCGTAGACCGGCTTGGCATATTCCCAGGCCTTCTCAATAATAACCTTTAGAGTAAGACTGGGCAATAGAGCAATCTCTCTTGTCCCCTTTTTTGAAAATGGGCGCACTATAACTCCTTTTTGCCAATCGCTAGATGCTTTCCGCTTTCCCAGGCCACCTTAATGACACGTGTTAGCCATTTAACACCTTCTTCATTGCCTTGAGCAATTCTGGGCGGATTTCATCAACTCCAGCAGACTTTCCCACTTTAAGCGATTTAATAGCTTCAGTGACTTCGTCTACTATGGGTCTATTTTCCGCCTTAATCTCGTTAGCAGTGGGAATGCCATCTTCAGTGCCCTGTTGGAGGTTGAGCAGCTCCGAAAAACGTTCTCCCCACCTGCGCAAGACATCGCTCTGATTTGAAAGAAGTGTACCGTCCTTGAATTTAACCCCTTGAATGATATTCAACTTCCTTCCCCTGAGCCGGTGAATAGTCTGCCAAAATATCTTGTTTGCAAATCTGATCTCTCCAACCTCTCGCCGAACTTTTTCCATGCCTGTTCCTTGTCTGTTTTGACTGCCAAGTTGGAATTTCTTCGCGCCCCATTGTACCGGGCCCGAGAAGTTGAGTTTCTACTTTGGAATTAGATTCAATGTAGGCTCTCTTCTTCTCTCTGGTGGCTTCTTGAATCATGAAAAATGAAGAAATAAATTTCAGTTGGCAACTCTACTCAACTCCAATCTTCTCGCAGCATATGCTGCCATCTTCACGTGAGGTAAAATTTTTGATCTGTCCTGTGTCTTTAGGGTCCTTTTTCGAACTGACATTAAACTAATATTTTTAGCTTGGCGAAAGAGAGACGATTTTTCTCCTTTTTCCAACTAGAATGTGAGTAACACCTCTTGGTTTTTTACGCTGACTCTATAGTAAAAAAGTTTATTGGACTCTAACCTCAGGAATAATAATGTCACAACAAAAAGTGGGCGCAAACAGTTTTTTTTAACCATTTTTATAACTTTTCTTTTCACAGATCCAAAGTGGCAGCTCTACTGCTCGACAAGCATTTACAAATCAATCACATACCCGTCCCCCGACCCAGCATTCAAGTCGAACAAACTTCCATAACGACGATGCGAAGAGAGAAAAAGGCCGCAAGGACATTAGGAATAATAATGAGTGCATTCCTGCTGTGTTGGCTGCCATTCTTCCTATGGTAATTCGCATCACCAAAACTCAATATTCACAAAAAAAAAATACACTCATGCCGTTGATCCTCTTTTAGGTACATAACTTCGTCCCTCTGCGATAGCTGTACTACACCCAGAATCGTAGTATGTATCCTTTTTTGGATAGGTTACTTCAATTCGGCGCTCAATCCAATCATCTATGCGTACTTCAATCGAGAATTCAGGGCCGCGTTCAAGAAAACGCTTCAGGTAACCTTTCAGCTTCTCTTTCTATCGGCTTCTGACTCTTAACTATAGTCCATACTATACATTGTATACAGTTAACGTTATGCCTAGCTGTAGTTTAAACGTAAACCAAAAAAATTTGTATTTTTCAATATCCCTCCCACCCCCGTATACTTGCGAATATAACAAATATATATGCAGTCCTGCTGCCCGCACGCGATACTCCAATGCCGTGTCAGCGACGGAGCCGATCTTCCACCATACATGCACTCGACGGCATCCTCGGAGATCCACATGAACATCATACGGTCACGAAACTACAACAACTCTTCACAACAATTTCAATCATTGTACTAGACTTAATTAAAAATGTAAAAAAAAAAAACAAACAAAAAAAATTATAAGGAAAACTTAAATTTAATCTTAGATCTTGTAGAACTGTATGGAGCACAATTTTTTCTTAATCCTGCTAGACAATCGTCTACTCATACATTATATATTTACATTATACGTACATAAACATATTTTACATAGACTTGTTGTAATTTTTTTATTTTATTTTTTATATTTTTTTTTCTGTTTATTTTTAGGTTTATTGTAAATCTTTAATACCCGATGAAACATCAACAACACTTTCTAGTTAACTTTTTAAGCTAAGGCGTATATTTAATGTATAGAGAGAGGCCCCCTTAAAAAAAATAATAATAATAATAAAATTGATAAAACGATAAACACAAATCAAGAAAAAACATCAACCCTAGAACAACAGTAAGCTAATAACAATGCCAATACTATTAATGACTGATTACAAAATGTATAGCGATTAAGTTTATAAATTATAATTGAGTATATTGATATAAACAAAAAAAGATGAAAAAAAAACATTGCAAAAAACAAAAAAATAATACAAGTTACCTATAGTTGCTGCAACATTTGTTGTCGAATGTTGACAGTTGAATGTTATCGTTAAGTGGAACAGAGATGTGTATTTTAAATAAATGTTATAAATAAATAAAAAAAAAATCAAGTGTACATTAAATGTTTTACTATTATTGGTAACCAATGATTTTGAACTGGTTAGAAGGCATATTTGGCAGTCCACAAAAAAACCTGTTCTATAAAAGATCTTTCCGAGTTTTCCAAGATGCACGTCCACAGATTTAGTTATAGTGACCCTTATACCATATCTCCACCGAGCACTAAACCGTGATTAATACAAATCTTCATTAAATCCTCTACAAATCACTAGATTTACCATACAAACTTAAATCCTCTCGGGAAACTATTAAAAATAAATCCTCTCATAAATCTTATTCACCCTATTCAAAAACCTATTTTGTGTACCTTTGAGAATCAAAAAAGAAAACTGAAACTCTCCCTGTAAGACAATTATGTCACAAATACGTTTTCTACTAACGTGTTTACATGCCATTTTGAGAGTCAAAATGGTAGAAAAAGAGCGTTCGTGTCAAATTAGTCCTATATTTGGCCGGTGGAACCACTTTAGGATTTATTTTAAATCGTCTCCTGTTGCTCCTCTTTTTATTGTCCGTGGAGACGTAGTATTATGCAGCGATGAAAGACGCTTCTAATTTTTGAATATAAATAAAGCAAAGTGTGCTGAGATATTACCGAAATTTTTTATTCGTTAGAAAGACTTATCGATGCCATTGTGTCCAGAGTTTTTATCCGGGATGCGTTTTTAAGCTTTTGCACCTGGCATTGATTGATATAGTTTCCTCCGAATTCGACAAATTTTTTTGTTAACGAAATGAACTTCTTAAGCCGCGCTATAACAAGGAACAGAAACAGAATTTTATGCATAGAAAGACTTATCGATGCCATTGTGTCCAGAGTTTTTATCCGGGATGCATTTTAAGCTTTTGCACCTGGCATTGATTGATATAGTTTCCTCCGAATTCGACAAATTTTTTTGTTAACGAAATGAACTTCTTAAGCCGCGCTATAACAAGGAACAGAAACAGAATTTTATGCATTAGCAACTAAATTTAGGTTTCAGTTGCTAATGTATGGGATTCTGTTTCCGTTCCTGTTTAAGGTTGCTTGTGACAACGCGGCTTTAGGCAAAATCAAAGAAAAATGATTTTTCCTTTGATTTTGGGCAAACGAACAATTTTTTTCCGTGCAACTTCTTATAATTTTAAGGAAAAGTGTCATTTTTATCGTTGAACAAACCGAAACCGGTGTTTCCGATGTTCCGAACCCAAAACTGTGTTTTCGTAAAAAAAAAAGAAAACTTATTCAAAAACCTGAGATTTCTCTTACGTTTTTTTTAATTTTCTGTTTTTGAAACCCCAGTGTTTTAGTCACCATCTGTTTAAAATCACTGTGAAAGTCACGAATATCAAATTGACTTGAGAATTTTAAATTAAATTTGCAAAGAATGTCACTTTTGTCCCAACTTTGGATGGTAAAACCTCCAAAACCAAACGTCTTGTCTAAAATCAGGTTGTATTTTTGAGGTCAGCGTAAAATTCTTGATATGTTCCCATCTTTTATGGATCTTTTAAAGCAAGTTTAAAAATAAATGTAGACTAAAATTTGACAACTACTGATAAGAAAATGAAAAAAACAAATTCTAGTCGGCGTTTAGGAAGTGTGAATGGCTAAACGAGTTTTCGAAAACTTATTGCCCAAAACTCATAAAAAGCAAATTAAATTTGGATGTAAGATCTTCATAAAGAGCCTTATGGTACATTCTCTGATGAAAGAAAGCCCAGTACCTTATTCGTCGAGGAAGAGGAAAATCATATCCTCATCCCAAACTAGACCTAGTTACATAAAAAATTCAAGCTGGAAACCTAGTAAGAGCTCCTCATGAATCACCGTTAACATCAGGAAGGCTCTAGATACTGCCACGAATAACGAATGCACAATCCAGGGCTGTAGTGTAGATCATCCTTAGCATCCAAGATTCCTGTAGAAGAACAGAACAGTAAGCCCTAGCTACGGCCCTGCAAATGTTGCATAGCTTGGTGACAGTAAGGTACTCAATTGACGCTGGCCTTAGGGTGTAAGGTATAAGCATAATAAAAGTGTTCTATTTGAGTTGAAGTACAGTCTACTAGCGAGTGAGCATAGTCGAGCGGGTGCGTAGTCTAGTCATAGTCTGTTTGCCGAGGCACAACTGTAGCCTTTAGGTGTGTGGTAGCTTCTGAATAAAGTTGTTTTTGTGTCTTGTCTTTTTTTTAAGATTTGGTTTGTCGATTATACCTATAAGAGTTCGGGCCCTAAGAAGGTGATATCCAGAATACCTCTACGTCTATGGTATTGTAAAGTTGAACCACAGGAATAGGCACACTTTTGCTTTTGCTAAGCTCGGTAAAAAGTGCCAGTTCAGATTGTATTTGAAAATTTTGTAATTTCTGATTTCGTTAGGTTTTCTAGGATAAACATAAAGAAGACTCATTCTGCCCGAAGACATTATTTGAGCAAAACACACAATCATAAAAGATAACGTTGATTCACGATGATATAAAGTACTTTCAAAATGCTTATCGGAACAGAAGGACTGTAATTGCTTGCATTTTCTTGAATAATGGCTGATTCACATTCAGAGCAAGAACGTCAAACCAGAACGACAGCGAATAAAGCGAG
The DNA here is from genome assembly GCA_947623515.1 of Neoascia interrupta. NCBI lineage: Eukaryota > Metazoa > Arthropoda > Insecta > Diptera > Syrphidae > Neoascia > Neoascia interrupta. Next base: position 3,396,357 of record OX392464.1, on the reverse strand, counting down.
AAAACGCGACGACTGTTTTGACTGCACAGTGACAAAACTTAACATAATTTTAAAATTTGTCGACTTGATTGCACATGAATAGTTTATTTTTCATGTATATCTATTAGCTTCGATAGCTTCTATTAGCTTTGAGAAAAAAAACGTCTGTTCAACAGCGTGTCATATCTCATAACAGTGATTGACAGAATAATCGTCGACCTCGGGGAGGGTTTTTCAATTTTTCAAAAAGGTCGGCGTACGACACAGCGATAAGGCTGGTATTGTGAACCACTCCATACATTGCCATTGATTGAAACTTATTTGACAGTTCGCCTAAGACTCGCTCGCTCTCGCGCTCTTGATGTGAAACAATTGATGGCAGTGCTGCGTTAAGGAATCCGTCCGTTGCTAGAGTTATGGCAAAGGTCCAGACTTCGACGCAAGACTTTAGCCATATTGTAGCCTTCAGTCCAATGAATACGGTGCGCTGTCATGGTGAAGTAACGAACTGACAAACAGTTAAATACTCATGCTCTTATAGGAAGTAATGTAAGTCACGCATTTTTTCTATAAGCCGCTTCACGTCTGAATTAAATTGAGTTGGCTGTTGTGTGCTTCGATGTGACATGTGAGGACACAAGTTATTCATTGGGCTGGATGGTTTATGCTGGCTGGCGAAGCTTGTTTGCTGAGGCCCGGGGCCACCCCGGACTGTAGCGCCACAGTAAGTAAGTAAGTAAGCTTAAGTCTTCATAGTTTTATTGGTTTCATTATTATTAAGGCCTCAAGTGTAACCCGAATTGGACGGCATTCCAGGGTAAAGTTAAATAATATTAACTTTTTCAAGATATGTATCCTTTTAATTTTCTGTATGAAAATCAATTTCGACAACCCTTTTCCTGTCATTTATCACATGAACCAGGAGAACTTTTCCTCTTTATTGACTGCCACCTCATGGCCTCTAATTTGCAAGTGCGGCCTTCCGTTTCCTCCAGAAGGTGACTGGGATTGGAAGATTAACTAACTTGAAGCGCTGTTGTAATTTTTCCTCAGATGTCCTATGAATGCCAAGAAATTTTATTATTATATAACAAGTATTGTAATTTAGGTACCTACAAAAACAAAACCAGTGTTAAAGTAATGCAATTTTCGTGTAATTTTCTCGGGCCACCAAAAATCGTGTTTCACACCCACCAGCTCGCGTACACATTGTTTGCCCGCCAAAAAGGACTAGCTAGATCCCTCAAGGAGATTATAAAAAAAACATGTATAACTACCACATTGCTTAATGAAGCGATAACTGTTAATTACAGCATTACAATTCAGATAATAGGCAGCAAAATGTGGGCAGTCGTCGATATTAGAGCCACAGTCAAAGCCAATAATAATTGTTTGGGTATCCTGCTTCCCGAAGCGAAACACTTCATTGGCACATTTATCTTGAGCGAGGTGGTTAATAGAAAACAATGAACCACCACCGGCTGTGAATTATTGTGGCTGGACAACACGCCAACCGAGTGGGTGAGAAATTTCCGAGTCGTTACTCCTAGGGAATCTGCTTTGTGTGAAGGATTTACGCCCTCTTGACGACACAGGTACATGTTGCTGGTTGGTGTATGTATGTCTTTTCCTTTTATATGTTCGTCTATAAAATTAAGCTTTTGTCTTAACAACACGCTGCCGTCGTCGTCTCCTTTTCCTCTAGCCGTTTATTATCTCTTTAAGTAATTATTTTTACATTTTTCGTCGTTTGTCTTATTCTTTTGCTTTCATTCATTGCAGAGCTTTGTAGACGTTCCACGACTTAATCAATGTTTCATTCCAACTTTGGCTGTGATGTGTGGTGAAATTTGTAAGGATTCCAGCTAATTAGAGAGGATTACACACGTATATCGTTAAGGATACATTTTTGTGCAAAAAAAAAAATGTGTGGGGTCAAATATACCATTCATGACTTGCTTTCCTTGCTCCTTTCGACTGTGTCACAAATGATTTGCAAATGAATGAAACTCAATCATGGGAGCATAAAGACACAGTGAGAGTCAGACGCTTTCATACGCGACTGCTCCTAGTTCGACTGCGCCATATTACATAAACATAAAATACTAAAAACGAACATTGCTTCCAACAAAAACGACTTCTTTGTAAAAGTTGTATATTTAGTTCAGTTTCGCGAAAACAAAATGATTTTAAATATTTTACACTTAAAATTACAAGAAAAATTTAAATAGCATTTGAATAATAAAAAAAAAATAGTAGCATTTTGTGGAAACCTAAAACGGAAAGTCTTTGAAGTTAAAGGCTGTCGCGATTGTCTCATAATTCTAAGAGTTGTACGTGTCCTTGAACCTTCTCTGTATCAGCTGGTAGGCGTTAAAAACTCTATTGAAAAAGAAATAATAAATTAATAAAGGTCCTTCATTTTTTTTTTAATCCTCTTAACTTACTTCTCTTTGGCGGCTTTAAAAGATTTCTTTCTTGTCTTTTTGGTTGTGGAATTTTCTGCAACATCATTCTGTGGCAAGTCGTTTGGTGATATCATCGTTAGATTATCTGAGAAAAAAAAACACAGTAAAAAAATAATAAGGATATTTTAATAAGACCCTTACCAGGATGGCAGAAAAATGCAATGGAATGTCGCCCTCTAGCTCTCAGATGCTCTTGTTCCGGTATCACAACGCGGTGTTGCTACGAGAAGAAAAAAAAAATATTTTCATCCTTGAATAAAAAAAAAAAGAACTCTTCAATGTTTACCAAAGCTGGATAACGCTCCTGCGTCCATATCGAAAGAATCTCACCGCAGTTAATGAGAATCGCTCCAGGCAAATGCCCGACGCGATGCCACTTTTCACTGCCGGGTAATTTCACTTCCAAGCCACCTTCGGAGTCTTGTGCAAGCAGGGTAAATGTTCCATAGTCGGTGTGTGCACCACACCTGATCACATTACCATTAAGGAATTCCTTGCTGGTACTGGCCACATCGGTAGCATCCCCGTTGCCTCCTTCTGCCGCCCTTGCCTCCTCGTCCTCTCTTTGTTTCGCCCGGGGATCGTCTTCTGGTTTAAAGTCGGGCGTGTCAGACAGACATCTCTGGTAGGTGTATTTGCACCTGCCCTTGATGATTTCATTTTTGTCATCCTCCTCGATAATTGGGGGATAGTAGAGGAGGCGTAGGGTCGTCTCGTTGTCATTGTCCCCCGACAGCATGTGGGAGTGTTTCTCAAGGAAGAACGTTTGTGGAATTTCTGGTTTTTGTGTGACACGAAGTTAGGAATATTTTTGCAGTAGGGAATGGGTCAAATTTGCATTACCTAAGGACACGGCCAGGGCCTGCAGTAGGAATTTCGCCAAGGCCTTGAACTCTGACGCCAATGTGGATATATGATCCGAGAAGCCAGGCAATGGCTCTTCGGGTAGGTTTTTAGTATTTAACGTACATATGTTGAATGCATGCCTCAGCTCGGGGGTATGGCCATCGAAGCGTTCAATTCCTGGCTGAATATAGCCGTGGTTTGTCTCCCCAGAGCGTATGTAGTGCTCCTTTACGTCCGTGGGCAGGTCGCAAAAATCATCCAAGTGGTCCCAAGCTGTTTTCAACTAAAATGAGAATAAAAAATTGATGCTATTTATGGTACTTAATCGAACATTGATGCTTGCCTTTTCGTCGGATATACCATGGTTAACCAGCAGAGCCATTCCTTTTTCGGAGAGCGCCTTCTGCAGTTGCTGGGCAACTCGATTCACCACAGACTTGACGGGGCATTCTTCTGTGCCTGGAAGTGAAAAAATATTATGTAAGCTAATGAGGAAACTAAAATCAAGGCCTTGAATATTCGCATGTATAAAAAATTTGGCATCGGCGTGAGCTTAGGCCTGTGTCAAGTTTGTTAACCAATAAATTTTAACAGACGAATGCAGAAAGAAAACTGCACTATTTACAAAGTACCCAAGGCAAACACTTTGGAAATTTCGGAAACTTCTCGAAGAGTTGAGATTTATTATCAGCAGAATAAGTCTGTATGACTTTTTTATAGGATGACTCCATAAATTGGTAACACCCTCGTCCCAGAAGGACCCTTGGCAGTACCATCGTCGATGAGCTAAAGGATCTCCTTAGAATCGTATGAAAATCTGGATAATTCCACTAGAGCGGCACTTTGAGCTTTGAGCTAACAGAGATTTACTTAAGCTTCCTTTATACCAAGTCTCCACCGGACATAAATCCGCGGTTAACATAAATCCTCAACTTATCTCCCTTAAACCTCGAGATCTAAACCCTCCAAATTTAAATCATCTCGGTAAGCGATTAGTACCCCGCCTCGTGACATACACTCAGAAGTCGATACCCGATTTCAGGGGACTAATGTCAAAATAAATGCTTCACTCACACGCACTGTATATGTGAAAAAGACCTATTCCTTGTTTCTTTTTTCAATGATTCACCTTATTTCAAACTTATTTTATGCCAAGTTCAACCCTTTTCTTACACCTTTGTAACAGTGGAAAGGAAACTGAAACTGTTCACGTATGACAGATGTGTCAAAAATACGTTTTCTATTGGGATTTTTTCAACAGAAATCCTTTTTCGCTCTTAGGAAATGTCATCTGTACTCTCTTCTGTGAGCCAAAATTAAAAAACCATGCTTGGGTCAAATTACCCGTCGAAGATATTGTTATGTGGCGACAAGAAATAAAACAACTCGCAGGAGTCCCTGAATGCACCCATCGATTCGCTCTACAGACGCACCCGCTCGATTCACTAAACGAACATACCCAACTGTCATTCCAGTCATCTGACAGCAGCTGTCATATTCGAAGTTCGAATTTCGATTTCCCCTCCTTGGAATTCAGCGGAGGAGTACCAGTGGAAAATTACCAAAGGGGGTATGGAACGTACTAGAAGGTGCTTAATTTTGTATAAATACACGGGTGGCAGGCTCGTACGAGACAGTTATATTTTAAACGTTGACTTGTGAAAATCGGTTATAAAGTGAAAAGTGATTGAATTGAATTAAAGTGTTGAATTCTAAGTAGTAAAGTTGAATAACAGTGTGATTTGAATTTAAATAAGTTTTGTTTGATAAATAAAGTGTTTCATTGTGAAATCATAAAAGTGAAGTTGAGTTTTATTCGACGAACCCCAGGCCGAAAATATTACATTGGTGTCAGAAATTGGGGATAAAACTCATAATTGTGCGGGTAAATTCTACAGTGGAATTTTCCGGAACAGTGTTAGTGTGTCAAACAGTATTAAGTGGAGACTTCTAGAGATATCGTGTGTGTAAACAGTGTCGGTGATTCATACAAATTTGAGGTGGAATATTCTGGATATATTGAAACTGATTGTGCGAAGTTATAAAAACGGTGTCAGTGATTTGTTTATTTCCGAGTGAATTTTCTGGAACAGATATAAAACATAAACTGATTGTGTTGTGAAAATTGTATGAAGACAATTGAAAATGGGTCGAAAAATTGAACAATTGACAACAGCTGAATTAAAAACAGAATTAGATAAAAGAAACCTCCAGACTTCGGGGCTTAAAAGGGAATTGTTGCTCCGACTCCAGGACGCTATTACCGAGGAAGGTGGACACCCAGACACGATGCTGTTCGAAGCTCAAGAAGAACAGCAACAAAGCACAGTAAGTACTGCCGATGAAATGCCCGCTTTCATGAAGTTGCTTCTGGACAAATTTGAGAAGCTGGAGAGCGGCCAAAAAGAACAAAAGAATGCTCTCGAAGAAAAGTTCGACAAGCTAGATACTAAGTTCGATGAGCAGAAAAAAATTCTAGAAAGCAAACTCGATTCCCAGAATTCACTTTTTGAGGAAAAGTTCCAAACGATGGATCGAAAAATTGAAAGTGTGGAGGAACAGTTCACTGAAGTCAAATCGGAAGTAGAACAGCTGGCTAAGGAACTGGAGTTGGTTAAGAAACAGAAACTGCGAGAATGTTTGCCCGACAGTACACGGCGTAAAGAAATGCAGCCTCCTGTTTTTGATGGTCAAACGTCATGGCCGATTTATAAGAGGCAATTTGAAGCTGCCGCAATGACGAACAACTGGGACAACGAAGAGAAGTCGATTGCTCTCACGCTTGCTCTCAGAGGAACAGCTGCCGAATTGCTGCAAACTATTCCTGAAGAAAAACAGAAGGATTATGATGCCATGGTGAAGGCCATCGAGATGAGGTTTGGTGACGACCACATGCAGCAAGTTTACCGGGTCCAGTTGCGCCGAAGAGTTCAGAGAAGGGGTGAGACGCTTCAGCAGTTGCAAGCCGACATCGAGCGATTAGCGAATTTGTCCTATCCCAACACCAGCAGGGAGATAATAAACGAGTTGGCAACCGATGCGTTTACTAATGCCATTGCGGATGGAAAGCTACAAATGGCTGTAAGAATGGCAGGTAAGAAGACTCTCGCTGAAGCACTAGCATTTGCCCTGACAATGGAAGCTGCAGACCAAGCTTCGCAAGGTAGCTATCGCATAAGGGAAATGGCTACGCTAGAATGCTCATGTCAGCGCGTGGAAATGGAGAGTCAAAACACGAACAACAGTCGAGGACAAATAAGGTGCTGGAATTGCAACAAGTTGGGACACCTACAGCGACAGTGCAGAGCTCCACCTAGACAAGCAAACTTCGCGGGGCAGAAGTTGGTTGATGGAATCGACGCCCCCAGGACCATCATCCAAGTCTCGCAAACAAAACGCTGCAACAAGAGTCTTACCGTGAAGGCAATTATTGGCAACAGAAAATGTGTGGCCACTATCGACACAGGTGCCACGGCCTCCATCATCCGAAGAGATCTTGTTCAGACGTCCTGGCTACATAACACCAGCTGCTACAGTCTGAAGACAGCTACAGGAGAAGCGGCCAAAGTATACGGGGAGGTGCAGCTACAGATACAACTAGAGGGATTGACCTTCTCACATGCATTCTTGGTAGCCGACATATGCGACGAATGCATCATTGGAGTGGACTTTATGAAGGCACACGAGGTAATTCTTGACCTTCGAATGCAGGTGCTAAGGTATCGAACCGTCGAGATCCCTATGGTATACGGAAACGACAACGCAGTGAATCTCCGAGCAATACTGGGAAGCGATGAAGTTCTGCGGCCCTCTTCAGAGACAGTTCTTTGGACACGTTTGGAGGGTGATCCTGGGAATCACCGATTCTATCTCATCGAGCCAGATAACAAAAGTGAATTCAAAAGTTACGTCGTGGGAAAAATTCTTGCAGAGCCCAAGAACAACATGGTGCCGGTAAGACTGATGAACCCAAATAAGCGCACCGTAAAGCTCAGAAAAGGAGAAGTGATCGGAAGATGTGTGCCCGTTGCAGCCATTTCGACAATAGCTGAGAGTGAGCCTGCAAGTCCTGTCTCTCCATCAAAATTGGCCGAGGTATGTAAGACTATATTCGGAGACTGTGAGCTAAATCAGGAGCAGCAAACCATAGCGGAAAATCTCATTGGCGAGTTTGCTGATATATTTGCCTCACAGGATGGAGACTATGGTCGAACACACTTAGTACAACACCGCATAGACACCGGAGATGCTAGACCAATTCGCCAACCTGCCAGACGACTTCCGTTGGCTAAACAGGATGAGGCCGCCGAGATGATATCGACCATGGAAAAAGAAGGTTTGATCGAAAGCTCAAAAAGTCCGTGGGCGTCGCCTGTTGTACTGGTGAAAAAGAAGGACGGCAGCACTCGATTCTGCGTGGATTACCGGAGGCTTAATGATGTCACAAAGAAGGACAGCTACCCTTTGCCTCGAATAGATGACACATTGGACACACTCTCTGGAGCAAAATGGTTTTCCACTCTCGACCTGAAAAGTGGCTACTGGCAGGTACAGATCCATCCAGAAGACAAAGAGAAGACCGCTTTCACAACTGGCAATGGGCTTTGGCAGTTTACAGTAATGCCATTTGGTCTGTGTAACGCTCCGGCCACCTTTGAGCGTCTTATGGAACGTGTCTTACATGGTCTGACGTGGAAAACCTGCCTGGTATATTTGGATGACGTCATCGTTTTGGGAAAGACGTTTGCAGAACATCGCGACAACTTGAGGGAGGTCTTCTCACGACTTCGAGCAGCACACTTAAAGCTCAATCCAAAGAAGTGTGCGCTCTTCAGAGCAGAAGTAAAGTATCTGGGGCATGTGATATCGACGGATGGCGTGAAGACGGATCCAGAGAAAATCGAAGCTGTGAGAAGTTGGCCAGTTCCCAAAGACAAACACCAGCTAAGGAGCTTTCTCGGTCTTGCTACGTACTACAGAAGGTTCGTCAAGGATTTCGCCGGCATCGCAAAGTGTCTGCACCAGCTCACTGAGAAAGGAAGACAATTCAAATGGTCAGGTGAGTGCGAAAGAAGCTTTCAACACCTGAAGCAGCGACTTTGCGAAGCACCGATACTAGCTTACCCCATTCCTGGCAAGACATTTATTGTGGACGCAGACGCTAGCAATGTGGGTGTTGGCGCAGTATTGTCGCAGTTACACGATGGGCAGGAGAAAGTCGTAGCATACTTCAGCAAAGTGCTTACCCGACCAGAGAGAAATTATTGTGTTACCAGGCGAGAACTCCTTGCTTTAATACTGGCGACGAAACATTTCCAGAAGTACCTGAGCGGCCAGAAGTTCATCTTGCGTACCGACCACGCCGCGCTCAAATGGTTACTGCAGTTTAAAAATCCTGAGGGCCAAGTCGCAAGATGGATCGAGCGATTGCAGGCTTTTGACTTCGAGATACAACATCGCAAAGGAAGACTGCACTGCAACGCGGACGCGTTATCCCGGAGACCATGTGAGCCCAATTGTAAGCATTGTGTGCGACAAGAGGAAAAGGACGAAGGTGTTTCTATCCAGAGAATAAGAGCCGAACCTGCAGAAGGCTGGAGTACTGAGGAACTTCGCAACGCACAACAAGAAGATCCTGACATTGAGCCAATCCTTGCATGGAAGGAATCTATGGAAAAACCGAGCGCAAGGGATATATCCGACAGAGGTCCCACGTTAAAGGCATATTGGGCGCAGTGGGACTCTTTCCATGTACAAGATGGCGTTCTGCGAAGAAAATGGGAAATGCCGGATGGAAAATCCTTTAAAATGCAGCTTGTGGTTCCACGGTCCAAAGTGCAGGAAATTTTGCGGGAAATGCACGATGGAGTATCTGGTGGGCACTTGGGCATCAACAAAACCCTGGAAAAGGTACGGGAACGTTTTTATTGGCTGAGTGCAAGAAGCGACGTTGAGAGCTGGTGTCGAAAGTGTATTACTTGTGCTGCTAGTAAGGGACCCAAAGTCAAAACCAGGGGTAAAATGCACCAGTACAATGTGGGTGCTCCCTTTGAAAGGATCGCCGTCGACATCGCAGGACCGTTTCCGGAAACTGAAAGCGGTAATCGTTATATCCTGGTTATTGCCGATTACTTCAGCAAGTGGCCCGAGGCATTTGCGGTCCCAAATCAAGAAGCGAAAACCGTTGTCGACCAGATAGTGGACCACTGGGTGTGCAGGTTCGGAGTGCCAATGGAATTACATTCCGACCAAGGAAGAAACTTCGAGTCGAAGATATTCCAGGAAGTATGCGCGGCAATCGGACTACAGAAGACACGGACCACACCCCTTCACCCACAATCAGATGGAATGGTGGAACGCTTCAACAAGACACTAAAAGAACATTTGTCCAAAGTAGTGGACGAGAATCAATGGGATTGGGATCGGCGAATACCTTTATTCCTCATGGCCTACCGAAACGCTATTCACAGTACAACTGGGTACACTCCATCTGAAGTTTTATTTGGACGAACTGCCAGGCTACCCAGTGAGCTTAAATTCGGATTTCCCACTGAAGACCCAACATGCGAGGAGGACTACGTGGTTGACCTTAGAGAAAGGATTAATGACATTCACCAGAGAACCAGAAGCAATATAAAAGTTGCAAGCGACCGCATGAAGACGAGATACGATGCGCGAGCAACGGCACCCGAGTTCAACGAGGGAGATCTGGTATGGCTCTACAACCCACATCGTAAAAAGGGAAGATCGCCAAAGCTTCAGAAGGATTGGGAAGGTCCCTACCAAGTTGTAACGCGAATTAATGATGTCGTATTCCGAATCCAAAGAGGACCAAGAGCGAAGATGAAAGTTGTCCATGTTGATCGCCTACATCGCTACCACGGAAGCAATGATGACGTACTTGTTCGGGACGAACAAAACTAAGAGGGGGGCAATGTTATGTGGCGACAAGAAATAAAACAACTCGCAGGAGTCCCTGAATGCACCCATCGATTCGCTCTACAGACGCACCCGCTCGATTCACTAAACGAACATACCCAACTGTCATTCCAGTCATCTGACAGCAGCTGTCATATTCGAAGTTCGAATTTCGATTTCCCCTCCTTGGAATTCAGCGGAGGAGTACCAGTGGAAAATTACCAAAGGGGGTATGGAACGTACTAGAAGGTGCTTAATTTTGTATAAATACACGGGTGGCAGGCTCGTACGAGACAGTTATATTTTAAACGTTGACTTGTGAAAATCGGTTATAAAGTGAAAAGTGATTGAATTGAATTAAAGTGTTGAATTCTAAGTAGTAAAGTTGAATAACAGTGTGATTTGAATTTAAATAAGTTTTGTTTGATAAATAAAGTGTTTCATTGTGAAATCATAAAAGTGAAGTTGAGTTTTATTCGACGAACCCCAGGCCGAAAATATTACAATATGTTAACTCCGGACCAAAACGAATCTAGAGTTAATCCAGCGAGCAGTTTTTCAGTGCAGATTTAATTCCATCAGTAAAGTTGTCAAAATCTTTGACTCTCGCAATTATTGACTCTCCCAGTCGTGAGAAATAGAATTGAACATCGTCTGCAAAAATATGGAAACGGACGCTTCTGCATTAAGCAGCCAGTTCATTAATAAACAAGCAAAAAGGAGGGGACTCAAAATTGACCCTTGGGGTACTCCGAAATTTTGATGCTTTTTCAGCAACTATAACCGTTTGTGATCGGTTTTTTCGAATAGTTTTCAATAAATCAAGCTATCCTTGCACTGAACCCAAAGTACTGGACAAGATTTTCTACAAAGAATGGAATGGACAGAGAACCGTTAAAAAAATCTTTATCATATTCCTGGCGTATATATCATCAAGTACTTTAACCATGGCTGTAGAGCAGCTGTGATTTGCTCGAAAACCAGATTGATATTGCGAGAGTAGTGTTGGTTTTCACTAAGATGAGTTGCAATTTGAAACGGAAGGATTTTCTCTAGTATTTTCGACGTGCAATGCAAGGCAAAATGCTTAGAAGCCGGAAATCACTAAAAACAGTAAACTGATTTTTTTTGCCACAGGCGTTACGCGGCCTTCTTTCAATCATACTTAATCATACTTAAGCAGGTCCACGTTAAAGTCACCACACACAAAATTGTGTTCGCAAACTGACAGAACTCTCCAACCCAGCAAAGATTGTTAGCCTGAAATAAGACTAAGTGCAACGCATTTATATATTATTCAAACACAGGCCATGTCCTAGGAGATCAGGTTTCAAGCCTTATTTATTGCATAGCTTAATACTATGTCTCCACCAACAATAATACGAGGATTCGCGGGATACGATTAATAACAAATCCCAAAGTGGTTCCACCAGACAAATACAGGATTAATTTGACATGAACACTCAAATAGATTGGCGATGTAATTTCACAGGAGCGAAAAAAGATTTCCATTATAAACATCCTAAAAGAAATCGTTATTCTGACAAATCTGTCATACATGGACAGTTTCAGTGTCCTTTTGCGATTCTTAAACTCTTAAAACGGTGTTCGAAAAAGGTTAAAAATGGTTCGTGAAAACGGTGAATGAGACTTATGATGGGATTTATTAATGATTGCGTGTCGAGAGGATTTAAATTTGTATAGTAAATCGTGTAATTTATGGATGATTAAAGAAGATTTATATTAATCGCGGATTAGTGGCCAGTGGAAACATGGTATAAGCATAACTAAAAGCCATTTTAAGGCTTATAATAAGGTTTTGGTCTCGATCATGTAATTTTTCGCATCTGAATGAGTCACTTCCCTTATAATAAAGCTTACCTTAAGGGTTTTGGTTTTAGTATTCAATAAGACTTGCCATTTTTTTATAACTTATTTAAACCTTATAATTATACCTAATATACTTCAAAAAACTTTCTTCTGGGAAGGGCTGCTAAAAAGGATCTTAGAATAGGATGATAGGGCCTAAGCATAGCTATCATTGGCTTGCTGACAATGAAATTTTTATTATCATGTTCTTAGACGATTGAGCAAACAACGTTGGCCTCTGTTGGTATCAAAATAAAGCTTATTATTAACAGATTTTTTTGCTTTAAGAAAATATCAAAAATATTTTAAGGTTTTTCTTCAAATTGACCTTTAATATTTCACAATGAAATATTAAAAGTTAATTTAAAGAAAAGCCAAATATATATTTTTTATATTCTTTAGGCAAAATAATCTGTAAATAGCAAGCTTTATTTAAAAAAAAAAAATAAATAGAGTGGCGCAACAGCTCAATGTGAACCAGGACCAACTTCTCAACAATGTATGCTGTGTGTGTTATTTTCTTTACATACAAGGGGACCTACAATTTTTTGCCGAATCCGAACGGCACTTTGAGAAGTTTTTCAAGACAAATGATACTCTCGGAGGGCTTGTCAGACCCTCGCGGAGGTGGGGACCGTGAAAAAGAACAAGTCTTTTTTTTCAGGTGACGATGGCAGGATTCGAACCCAGACCTCCGGCGTAGTAAGCTTACACACTTACCACTACGCCACGGCACCCCACAAGCTTTATTTTGATGCCAATAAAAGCCAATAGATACGGTTCGCTCAATCGTCTAAAATCATAAAAATAAAATTTCACTGACAGCAAACCAATGATAGCTATGTTTAGGCCCTTAGCTGTCAGAACGTGTTTGTGTCAAAGTGCTTGCGAGTAGCGTGACGTGTTTGGAGGTTGTTGAAAGTAATCAAAGTAGAGGAATAAAGAACACACTGCTCATTAGCAATGCTGGCCTTTTTCCATAGCTATAAGCCCTGCCAAACAGCATTCCAGCTATTACTCACCACCCTAGGCTCTGCGATTAGACACAAAAACATGTTATCTAATTCGAAAATATACCTATACTCGAACAAAATAAGTAAATAAATTCCGAAAATTGTCATAAAAACAAGACTGATTGCTTATTCGAATCTTATTCCATAGGTTAAGATAGCAACTAAACAAAAATGTTTTTCCAAAAACAGGGTTGTACAAAACCAAAGCAAAAAAAAACAGCAACGCAAAATCGTTACATGCCACTTGGACACAATAAACCGCCCAGGTAGAATGGCTGTAGACGACTTTAGTCTTATCTGGCTATGTACCTTTGTAAAGCATATAAAGTCTGTGTACTGCTGAAACCATTTATCAAGGAATGAAAACAATATAAAGTCGTGTGACATTAATTTACGAGTTTCGCCAGTAAAATTCGCACAACACCACCACACTTGCAAAAGTCACCCGTTTATAGCAGAGCAACCCACTGTCAACAATATCGTCTCGTCGTATATATATTTGCGAAACGAATTTGGTTCGCTTTTAAAGCTCCAGCTCCGCGACTGTTGCTTTGCTTTTTACGCCAACATGCGACAAGTCTCTGGTCAACATTCTGTGCGGAAATAGATGAAAATTTTATGTATTTTTTCCGGTAGCGTCACAACAAATTATTTATGAACTTTTAAAGTCTTCGCTCTCAGGCTCAAGCCAGTGGGTGATCGATGACAGCTTTAGCTTAATTTCTGACTACTAAACGATTGTCAATAAAAGGTATCTACTTAATGTCAATTTGATTGCACGATCCATTATGGAACCGGTAGAATGAGTTCTGTATCTGTATTTCGTCGATGCGTAAACAAACGAGTATCTGATGGAAAAAGTCTTAATAGGTAGAATGTCAGATAGGGAAATTCTCATTTCTAAGGTTCTGTTGTGGTGACAACATAAACGATTTTGACGTAAGAGATTCCATTTGTTTATGCCTAGGTAAGAGGATACTTTCACAAATTGTCTGGTGACACCAAAAACGATCACAATGCGTGTCCCCATCCTCAATGGCTATCATGATTGTTTGTTGTCCGAAGGATGTGGCTGTCAACACGTTTCCGATGATGCACCTTACGTCTACGAAATAACCAAAGAAAAAGTTAAGCAATTAGAACCTAATTAACGACGACTTATTCGCACATTCACGGTGTTGAAGACAACTTTTTGAAAGCACCTATTTGTTTTAGGTATTTTATCAACAGGTATACAAGTTTGAGTCACCACAATTTTTTGTCTAATTGTCGACACAAGCGCACTCTTCTACAGAGCGTAGATATAAGCGACCCTTATGGTGGATAAGACAGATTGAAGTTTAAACGCAATTAGGTCTGAAAGCGAATTGACAAAGTTTGCTGATTCTCCCTAATGACGTTTCATTAAGCAAATTCAATTTTAGTTTACTCTCTCGCAAGGAACACGTGTAAAATAGGTTAGTGCCGACCGAGCCAAAGTTGCGTGCTACATGATTTGCCACTTAGAGGTGTGTAACTATCGAAAATGGTATCTTAAATGGTTATACATATGGTAATCATCCTTTATAGGCGAAACGGCCTGATTCAGGCAATTAAGCCGTGGCGAGTTAAATTAACGCGCTAAATAAGTTTATGTTTACATTGAATTAATGGAATTTGAAAGCTATAGTCAGGGTAATTTGTGTGAGTATGAAAAAGGACATGTTTTGCTGTAGGTAAAAAATACACCTACATGAGTAGTAGTGGATTTCCAGTTAATCCGACAGTTTAAGGCAATATTTTGCTACATTTAATGGCTGTGTGTGCGGGTTGAAAGGTTTGGTCACATTTAAGTAACATATACTAGACGTCAAACGACATTAAGTGAGTAAATAAAACAGTTGAGTTTTGTAACCATGACCGACTTAATTGATTTGTGACAGTTTCACACGAACTTTTGACATTGGATCACCCTACATAATCGCATTAACTTGCCGCAGCGATAAAATTGAATTTATTTCAGGTTGACATTATGAAAATGAGTTAGGCCCTTTTATTTTCTTCCACCCGTTTTACATGAAAACTCAATTTTCATAACAATTTGCAGAATCAATTCTGTTCTTTTTTATTTCAAATTTGTTGTCAATTTAGCAAGCGGCTTAACAAAGTTCTATCAAAATACCAAAGTTCGACACATTGCTGCACTCTATTTGTGCTATTTTTATTCGCAGTCTATTTTAAAATTTGTTGCACTCTTCGCTTATAAAAATAGGACTTTTTACATCAGGTCAATGACTGCAATGTTCGAAATGACCTGAAAAGTGTTTGTCAATGTATAAATTACTGATAGGAAGATGTAAAAATTAAGCAAATTTTTTAACGTCGGGTGAGTAAATAAGCCCGATGATAAAAATATTGAGTGAAATAATATTTGCGCTGCTGGTGGGCTGGGGGCTGCATTGCAAATAATTCACTGTGAAGTAACTTCATTTGGCGAACGTTATTTTAAGGGACGTTTATTGTGATTAAATGCCGGAACCGGAACGGTTTGACTTGAGTGCAAAATGTATCACCCTATCAGGCATTTGACCTGTTGCCAGTGGCAGCATCTGTTTGTTTATTGCAGACCGTTCAGAAAAAGGACCTGTTATAGTATCGCTCCTTCATCCATCCGTGCCTTTTGAAATGTCCGGCATAGGTTAGGTTACGTTAGGTTGTGTGGCTGCCCCCGCTAGGCAGCGTCCATTGTGATATCTCTGGTAGGACCGGAGTTACCAGCCCGAGGACCTAAATGACAACTATCCGTTTGGGTGGGAGGAGTCTAGGCAACCAGTGACGGTGTAAACCTGTACCGAAGGTCACCAATCAATTGTTGATTGGTTGAAAAATTACCCGAGGTAAATGGGGGCTGGGGGTAACCGATGTGAACCACTGTCAGCAGGGTTAAGGGTGGTCAGTGAGAGGCTTCCTGAAGAAAGGGTGGTCTCGTAACTGTTGGACTCCAGATGGGAATTTGCCTCAGGGATAGAAGGGGCGCAGTTGATGTGGTCAATGAGGAATGGTTTCTATGTTAGAAAAGCCCGGTTTTTCACTGTCCGGCGTAAAATACTGAAATTTGGTGCATAAACTGCGTAAAAAAATAAAAGCGCTTTTGAGAGCAACTTTGGCAGGGCAGGTACGCACACAACGGTTTGATTACAATTTTAATTTTGTTGTTTAAAGGCCCAAAAGTATTGTGGCACTAATCTTGAAAAGTAATACAGCCAGAAAGTATACAAGAATGAAACATGTGCATCAAATTGAAATTAAATTTTCATTATAAAATAAATTTTTTCGAAAATACTGAACAATTTTTTAAAAAAGTTTTGTGCATGTTTTAGGGTCATGACTTTTGGGCACACGTAAAAAACAACATAAAAAAAGACCGTCAAGTATGAAGTCATACACGGAGCGGTCCGTCGGCTTTTTTTTTGAAGGCTTAGCGTACCTACAATTATTGCTTAATTTGCATAGAAAGTTGAGCTTGACTCTATGCAGATTAGTTCAGTTTCCGTAAAAATTATCGGTTTAGATTAAAGCATTGCATCTTACTATTCCCCTTTATTGAGTCGAATTTTATTATTGGGTGCGACTTTAACGCAAAACATACTTTTTGGGGTTCAAGATGAAATTCTGGAATGGAAGTGGAAGAACACTTTTCTCCAAGAGACAGAAGTAAGCACAAACGGGCATGTACGCACAACATATCCACTCGAAATCGAAGAATTGGTTCATGAAAAGAGAAGATTACGAAGAAGATGGCAAAGGCACAAAGTGCACCTCCAGACGAAACCCTCTTGAACAAACATTTTAATAAGGTCTAAGATATGCTGCAAGATTTAAAAATCGTCAGAACACTGAATCTTACTCCCGCTCATCATTATACAAACGAACGACTTGTTCACACTTCGAAACTTCGAAGCAACATTTCCATCATCTCATAGAGCAACCATATAAGCCAACGACTACCACTTACGTAAGTATGAGCCAGACAAATAATAAGACATGAACAATGAGATAACGTAATGCATAGAAAAATGTAAATGTCAAACGTTTCAAAAATTACAAAAAAACCATATACACCAGCGCCTGTACAGATTTGTCATCTAAATGATGAATGAATGTTTTCCTCGTTATCGCTATTGAAAATATTAAAATAATTTGTTGCCATAGCATATTTACCTCATTTTGACAAGCTATCGAGTAAATCTATTTAAATGTCACACTGAGTTCGATGATGCCAAAGAGCGTATACCCAGTGGATGAAAACACTTGTTTCCGATAATCACTTTGCTGTTGACATGTGCGCTGCACATTATCTGCCAGAGGTTTGGAAAAATAAAAACCACATGACTGAACATAAATGTTTTAAAATGCGGCGCACGTTGTCGAGTGGCCTTTAAAAACCGTCCATAAATATGGGTAGTAGGGATTGGTTTCAATTTCCAGTCGCTTTTGAAGCAAGTTACGTTTACAGTGGGTCAACCAAAGTTACATGAGCTTTCCCAGATTCTTTTCGATCCATTTCAATTTTTAGTGTAGTACGAACAGCACTTTGACAAACGTTTTATAAACTCAATGTACGAATTACATAATTTACTCTTTCTCATATGTATTTCAAACTCATATTTTAAATTCAAAATTTAAACTTAAAGCTAAAAAATTAAATAAAACAGTTTGTGCTGTAAGGAATACCAAGATTATCGCCAAATCATGTCGTTGATGTCATTGACATGTTGTTAAATGTGCGATGGCACATATTGCTACCTTTTTACAGGTGTCTCTATGTGGCAGATATGACGAACTGTACAATATCCACGTCAAAAGAAATATTGCTGTGGCTAATGGCCTCGACTAAAACAAAAAAAGTCCAGCCCAAACAATGAAATTTTCTTTTTTTAATGTTCATTACCCATATGCGAAAATTTCGAATTTATGGACTTGCACGTAACGTTACACATGAAACACCAGTTTTGTTGTCTCATTAGTTACAAAATATACCAGCCTACACAAATATTTAGACGTCAGGTTGATGAAAAAAAAGCTTAGGTATTGACGGATTGAAAAGTCAGGATGCGATATCAGGCATGGATAAAAAAACAGAATGTGAAGAGACCTACTACACTCTTAAAACTGAAAAGTTTGACAGCTTGTCAAGCATTGAAATAGTTCAATAAAAAACTCTTGTTTTTCCCGCCTTTAAGCCTTTTCGGTTTGTCAACCAGAAGCGTCCGGGAGCATTCTGAACTCTGCTGAAACAGTTTTTTTGGCACTCTTGTCGTTTGAAAGTTCCTCTTCTGAAAACAAAAACCGTCGAAACACACACAGAATCATACAGCATTTGTCAAGTTGGTTGTCATTTGTGTTTTGTAGATAGCATAACTTTTGTTTCACAAATACAAATATGTACAATGCCAGATAAATTTCAAAATCAAGAAAAACGAGTTTGGCTGTAATCCCAAATCGCAGCGTTCTTGGTCGTTATCCTGGATTGCGAAATGCCATGAATACATAGTCTCCACCGGGTACTTATCCGCGATTTATATAAATCTTTATTAAATCCTCTACAAATCAACCGATTTACCATACAAATTTTAATCCTCTCGGCAAGCGATTAATAATTTCATTTCATTTCTGCTTTATTAATTAATAATAATATATTTATTACAATAATAAATTCGCTCATAAATCCCATTCAGCCTATTCACAAACCTATTTTCAGCACCTTTGTAACAGTTTGAGATTAAAAAAAAAGGAAACTGAAACTGCCCCCGTACGACAGATTTGCCACAAATACGTTTTCTATTGCAATTTTTACTGCGGAAATCGTTTTTCGCTTCTGAAAAATTATATCGTCGCTCTCTTTTGAGAGCCAAAGTGACAGAAACAGAGAGTTAGTGTCAAATTAATCCTATATTTTTGCGGTGGACCCACTTTGGGATTTATTTTTAATCGTCTCCCGCTACTTCATAAACATAGTTTAGTTTTATTTGTAAGTTTTTTTTTTTAGTTTTCACCCACGAGACAAATTTATTAAAACCGGATGAAAAATTTGGAGTTTCACACTTTGAAAACTCACGTCGCTTATATTGTTCTATTATCCACCAGGGGTTAGCAAAATTTTGAATAATGCAGACCTGCGTGTTTTGAAAACTTGTCATGTTTATCATTGGTACTTTTCACCTTAATAAAAAAATCTACAGACTGATTCAATAACACATAAAACAATGTGAGCGAAAAACACATTGTCTTGTATAAAATTTTTGTCACTTGACAGTAGGTATGAATGTTTACTGAACTACAGCTGTTGTAGTTTTCTTGACTATTGAAAGTTTTCATTGATAAAAAAAAACAGAAATGACTGCTTCAATCTTCTGTCGCACTATAATAACGAAGTTCATTAACTTTGAGAGGTGTCACATTATCTGACAGATGGCTGACTTTTTCCATATGCATTTAAGTCAAATGCGGATTTTTCATGTGTTCTCTTAATCTAAGACTGCTTGTTGTGCGATGAAAGAAAATATTTCCTCTAATAAAAAGATAAGATCCAATGGTTGACCCAATCTTTGAATGCTCAAACCATCGATCGTTAAATAAAGTCTGTTGCACAAGTGGTAGAGTGCGAACGCCTCAATGCTTTTAATAACTCTTAGCAATGGTTTTTTTTTATCTTCATGGCAATTGCGTGCAATTTATGTTAGATAAGATAAAATAAAAATAAAGAAAGAAATTGTTTTATTATGGAAAATAACCCTGGTCGAGTTAAAAAGTACGCGTAATACCAAAAGAAACTCTGATAAAAAATAAGTTTGAGGTAAATTTAACAAGTTTTATCTCTGTTAGTGTAATGCAATGTTTATAGAAGTTACCACATTTTATAAAGCACAAGGATGTCAGTTTTTTTTTTGTCATATATTCTTAGCCCTAGGGAATCTTGATTACTCCCTATGGGAATCATAGATAGGGATTTTGAAGTAAACACGAATTTTCTTTGAAGGCTGCATTCCCACTTAGTTAATTTGACTAATTTATACCATGTTACCACCGGACACTAATCAGCGATTAAAATGAATCTTTATTAAATCCTCTACGAATCACGCGATTTATCATACAAATTTAAGTCCTCCCTGCAAGCGATTAAAAACAAATCCTTTCATAAATAGCAATCACCACCTATCACCACCATTCACAAACCTATTATCTGCACCTTTGTAACAGTTTGAGAATAAAAAAAGGGAACTGAAATCTGTCACACACAAGTAAGTACGTTTTCTATTGTGATTCTTACAGCGAAAATCGTTTTTCACTCCTGGGAAATGACATGCCACTCTCTTTTGAGAGCCAAAGTGACAGAAACAGAGTGATCGTGTCAAATTTATCGTATATTCGTAAATTGCCGGTGGAGACATCGTATTAGCTAAAAGCAGATTTCTATTCTTTACAATAGAGGAACTGTTGAAAGAATGATAAAGAAAATAACTGTTTATGGAGAGTCTAGACTGCTCCTGGACGCTTCTGAACGCCACCAACAGAAGAGGCCATACGAAAACCGCCTCAGTCAGTTTAAATACAGCTAGCGCTGTCAATTTGCTAATGTAAGTTAATAACCAGTGATGTATATTTTTCTTTGTGGGTTCTTTTTTAGGGGTGGAAACATGTTTTTCAATTAAGAAATCTGGCAGCATGCCTTTGCCTGTTGAAGACAAAGCGACGTTTGGTTTTTAAGTTCGCTCTATTTTAGTTGTCGTGCAAGTCACTCTGCCGATTTTTGACAAACGCTCTTGTCAATTCAGGGAGACAGTACATATACCTATTTGCACTTGTCATTCTTTGAAACGACTTAAAAATACGTCAAATCGACAAGTGAAGCTAAGAACTCGGCAGTGAACGCACCCACGACGCCCACAACTGCACCACTTCATATACATTATCAACACCCGCAACCAGCCTAGCGTTGGCTTTTCCTTAGCTCATAATGTCAGTGCTGCCAAAGCTTAATGTCTGTATTGTTATTTCCTTTTATATTTATCCTTGAGTAACGGAAAAGCGAAGTTTTTATATTATGATTATAATGTTAACGACTAAAGGACATGTTCAAAAGTCTGCACAAATTTTAAAAATTCTGTAAACGTGTTCTTACGTTTGGCTACTATATAAGGTTTTTGACCTTCAGTAAGGTGTAGAGCGAAATATGTCACTTTTTGTTTTTTATCACTCAGCAAGTGGGGTTGAATTTCCCGTTTGTTGATAACTTCCTCATAAGAGTTATACACTCCAGGCAACAATTAGCACACTTGAAACGGCACCTTTATAATTTTAAACCTAATGAACTAAGGGTCCGTACAAAAGGTGATGAATAGCGAGCTTCGTGACTTTCTGTTTGTACCTTCTCCAAACTGATCACGCAGCCCACCCTTTTGACTGTAGCGTGCGCAACACATCACAAAGGGGGGAACATAAGAAAAATGTAACAAAAAAAATTGCAAAAAACTCACCACAGTGTGCGAGGTCAATGATTGGCACCAGACTCTTGCCAAGAAGAGTATCGCCCTTGTCTGAGGCGGTTTTGGCCTTAAGCATCTTGTATCAGGGATTCGTCTCTTTGTTGCGTCGCTTATCCTTTGGAATCTTTCTCCCAAACAAATCCAAAGGCACAGAGGTTCAAACAGATGCTTTGTCACGTACAATGCGATGCGTCTCTCGATGCAAAAAAGCGATAAATGTGCGGCTTATATAACGCGCTTTCTTAGTGAGCACCGGTAACAAACAAACACCTGGCAAAACGTCATAAAATTTTATTTTAAACCACTGAAATGCACTTAAGAAAAAACATGGGATTTTATTTAAAACAAAACAAATTTTCCCAAAACGACTATCTTCAAGCTGCGAATTCACACTCAAACTCAAACCTAAACCTTTTCACCACCGACCGATCGCGTGTAAATATATGCACTCGGCTGTGTGTTTGAGTTTTTATCGCACAATAATCCATGTGTGTGTAAATTTACCTGAATGACAAAGATTTATTAGTTCAGAGAGAGAGTTACACTCAGGTGCTAAAACGATCTCAATTACGTGGTAACACAGTGTCGAATCAGGGGTTTTTAGCATGAATTTCACATTAAAATCGGAAGAAAAAAAAAACAAACGCAAACAATATGACTTAGCTACACGCGCGCAATGATCTTATCGAAAATTTTGAATTTTACTTACAGGAAAAGATAAGAAAACATTTTTAATTCTTTTTTGTCTCACAACTGGGTGCCTACGATCGTTGATAAGCGTCACTAAATACGAATGAATAATGCGAAGGGATTGTGAGCTCATAAAACACTCTCACTTCCGACTGACTTGATGCGTCAGCAAATTTTTATCTCCTCGAGACTGTGCACTTAATGCAATCTCAATGCGAATACTTTTGCTAAGTGACCTGACTGCAGGAGTTTCTTTATGCTGATCGCGTGCGCAACACGGCAGTATCTAGCGGATACCTGCGGATTAAAACACTACCTCAACACGACTGACTGGTGATTACGGAACGGCCAACCGAACCGCTTAACCCACAGATATTCGAATGCGAATAGAGTGAAAAACCACCGTGGCAACTAAGGCAACACACCAACACTTATGAGTAGATTTTCTATTGAACAAAGAAATCGGCAACGGCTGCACCAGTGTTGGTGGACAGGTAAAAGTGTATCTCGATCTCGAATAAGAGATTTGTTTGAATCAAACTCACCGATCAGCAGCCAGACTCAGTTTGTTTTGTTATTGCAAAAGGGGCCGGGGTTCTTTTTTTTTATTTTTGCTGAATTCGCTCTCCCAGCAAGGCATACACTTGTATGAGACAAATACAACAATAACAAACGATCGGTGTCACTGCGGTATTTCCGCTGACAAGTTTTGAACCGTACTGTACTGCGGCAGGGTGACTACTAGCCTAGCAGGCTCGTCCAATTTAATTACTGTTTGCAAATTCGAATTTTTAATTAAACCGTACAGTTGTGCAGTGATTTGTCTTTTCCCTGCAGACGATGTTTTTTTTTTGTTTGCACATATTTTAAACAGCTAATTGGAATTTGGCCAGTGATCACTGATTGATTTTGTATGTTTACAATTTGCTCCCGCCTCTGGGATAAAAATAAGTATACCTATGGTTGACGATGGACCGTATGACATCTAATTTCCTTGACAATTTACTTATTTTTTCTATCAGCCTTGATTCTGTGGTCATTCTTCCACATGAAGGAGGTAAAACAACTAAAATGAGGAAGTGACAAGTGAGCAATGAAATATGATTCAAGGACCTTCTCACAAAGGGACCCCTAACATGTAGGATACCTAACAGGGCACCACCACCTGTTAAGATATCACCTTTTTTAAATCGAAACAGTCGACTCTCCAGAATCTCGACTTTGTCCTGAAGAAGATCAAAGATTTCCTCTTCTAGAAGCTTTATAAAATCCGTCAGCGAAATCCATCTAATAGTAGTTGCTTTTTTTTATAATATGCTCGTGGTCAAGGGGTTATGACTACCATTAAAATGCGTAGCACATCGCCAGCGAAAAGAATTTGGGGATAGAAAAGAAAGAAGAAGAAAGTAGTCCTCGATCCAACACAAACGCTGATGAACCAAACATGAAACCTCTGCACAGAAACACCAAAGCTTACCCCCGCCAGTGTTATGCCTTTACGGAGAAAACCAAAAGTATAACCAGCAGAATATTTTATAGAAACATCGGGCATGCATCTAATTATTGTCCATTCACACATATTGGAGGAGAAAAAGGTGCTTTGTGTTCGGCGGACCCTAAGCTGGCTAACAGATACCGACCAGGAAGCCGATCATTTTGAGACAGGCGCTTCTGGATTTTTCTTTGTTGCTGGGGGCCGATTATGATGTACGAAGCGAATCGCAAATGTCATCGCATCTCAATTTTGGTATTACGATGTGCGAACGCGCTCAATTATGCAAAGCGAAGTCGAATGTCTTTGCGATGTTTGCGCTTTCCCGTCTTGATGCGCTTAATTATGCATTGCGAAGGCGACAGGTATTTTGGTGGCGGATTGAAAGTGAACACGATCGCAAGTAAATGAAAAATATTTAATGAAATTTTACATATAGTTTTGTTGATTTTTTCCCTTTAAGAGGTCAAAAAAATGCAAACGCCGGCACAAATGTAATGTTTAGGTAGATCCCAAAAAGAAATTGCAACCGGAGGGCTGAGCGGGTTGGAGTAATAACTTTTTTTCATTGTTCGCACATTCGTTATCACATTTTATAACAAGTGTAAACAAAATATAACGGACTCATTGCAATTAAGTAGATCAAATAAAGTTAAAAGAGTTCAGAAAGTCGAAAATCGAAATGATTTGTTTGATTTTTGTTTGTACTTGGAAGGCTCAGCCACTTTCACAACTGGAAACTTGAAAGTAACGAGATGCGATTCTCTTCGTTTTGCATAATAACCGAATTCGAAGCGGATCGCACCTGAAAAGGCGGATTGAGGGCGATGAGCCTCGCACATCGTAATCGGCCCCCTGGTTTTGGTCCAGTTTCCGGATATTATCCATACCGGTACCCACCATATCTGGTGAGCCATCCCCTACCCGCCATCTATGGAGGCGCCCAATTCAAGACTAGCAACCCCAGAAGGGTACTTATACCGTGTTTCCACCGGGCACTAATACGCGATTAATATAAATCTTCCTTAAATCCTCTACATATTACGCGATTAACCATATAAATTTGAATCCTCTCGGCAAGCGGATTAAAAATAAATCCTCTCATTAATCTCATTCACCCTATTCACGAACCACTTTCAAGCCTTACCGAACACCTTTTTAACAGTCTGCGAATCGAAAAAGGACAGTGAAAATGTCCATCCCTCTAAGCACGTGGTGTTTAAATTGACTCAGAAATGAAGTCTCCACTCCATACATCATTTAAGTGTCAATTTTGAGTCAATTTTAAGATAAGTGCAGTTCCTAGATCGAAAAATTGTTAGCAGCGCTTTTTTGGTGTCTATTTGGTTTCAAAAAGCTGACCCCATTTTGAAACCATTTTCCTGTGTTAGTTTTGTTTCATTAATTTGAATCAATTTTGACACCGTTTTTTGGTGTTAGTTTAGTTTAAAAATTCTAACTCAGTTTTGACTTTGTTTTGTGAAATACTCGCTTTTTTTGTAGGTTGTTCTCAAATCTGCAATGACACTGCACATAAGAAAATATTGCACAAAAACCATTACCAATTCGGTGGCACATGCGATTTAAAGTAAAACACTACACTTTATTTAAAATCGCAAGAGCCACAGAACTCCAACAATCACTTAATTAAACTCTGGGTTGATTAAACAACGATTGAGAAAGACTGCGAAACGACCGAACGTAAAATTCGATGTAAAAATTAATGCGTATATGTACGACGACCGATGCCGATGAGTATTCGTGACAGGATATGTGTGTGAGTGTGAGCATAATGAACATAAAAAAAAAACATTTTTTTAGAGGCTAGAGTTAGAAACGAGTCAAAAAATCGGTTTCAGATAAATGCACACAAAATTTTGTTAAGAGAGAACGTGTGTAGGTGTACGATGAGTATTCGTAGCTGCGTATATGTGTGAGCATGTGGAACATGACAAAAAAAGCTCGTTTGTGGAGAGTTCTTTAAGTTAGAAACAAGTCAAATCGGTTTCAGAAAAATTGACTCGGAAATTTGCTTAAGGGGATGTATGTAGAGGTGAGAATCACGATTTCTATTGGGATGCTTACAACGAAAATCTTTTTTCGCTCATGGAAAATGATATCGCTACTCTCTTTTGAAAGCCAAAATGACAGAAAAAGAGTGCTCATGTCAAATTAATCCTGTATTTGTCTGATGGAACCCCTTTGGGATTTATTTTAAATCGCCTTCCGCTAATCCTTGTATTATCGCCGGTGGAAACATAGCATTGACTACCGCTCAAAGCGACGGTATCCGCTATATTTAAGCAGTTGCTTAATATGACGCTAGACAGAGAGATCGGCGACTTATGGAATCTTATTGAGATTTTGTTAAGTGGCTGAATAATGGATATATATTTAATGGATGTCTAACGGATGTGACAAGATGTTAAATGACTGTGTAAAGGTTTGGAAACAGAGCATTGTGAAAAAAATGTGATATTTTCGTTATGTCACAAGTTGTGTTGCTTAATGTAGAACTTCGTTAAGTAATTGTAAAGATAGAATTGACGTTTTATTTGACGAACCCCAGGCAAAAAACATTAGTTTTGTTCCCGTACCTGTCCTAAACTACACAAAACGATCCAAACCTACGAAAAATAGCCAAATCCTGTTTCCGTACACCGTTTTTATGTAGCTTTGGACAGAAGAGAGAGCAAAAATGAGAGTTTGAAATTTTCCCACACTACGAAATTTAGCCCAAGAAATTTCTTTGGGCAGAGATATGAAAAGTGTCAGCGGTGGGATTGGAGTTGGACAACAGAAGATGACACTTAGGTGGACACTTAGATGTTAGCTATAGCGACTCGTTTAATTTGTTCTTTTGAACAACTATTACTGTTTCTATAATTTGAGTCCTTTTTATGTGAAGTTTCTTATCAATTTTAAGTATAAAAAAAATAAAATCGAGTGAATATTATGCTGCAGACAATAATCCAAATATTTCAAATACTTCTTAACGAATGCATGTTTTATCAATCGCTATAACTTTTCCTTAACATCGGCTTTGACGTTTAAAATATGGGCAGTTTTTGGTGCACAAAGCGTTCCCTTCCTTTTGGTCAGTTTTTCCTCTCACCGAGAGATTTTTACCCCCACTCCTTCAAAAAAAGAAATCTGACCAAAATGGTACAAAAAGTAACCGTAGAACCACAGTGATGTAGCTGTGGCGGTAGTAGTAGCGGTAGTAAGAGCTGTCAAAAGTTAAAACACATGTATTCAGTGTATTGCGCACGCAATGTGTGTCTGTGGCGGTAGCGCGTAGCTGTGGCGGTAGTAAGAGTTGGCCAACTTTTAACTTTCGTAGCGCTACACGGTTGACAGCGCTACACGGTGGACAGTTCAATACAATCTAAAGAAATTTTATGGAATTTGTGTCATCCGTTGTACAAAAATATTAAATCTAGTTCAAATTAACTCAGAGTATCGGCCATTGTTTATAAACGAGGTTTTTGTTGGACATAGCCGCGCTACACCATTGTGTTCAATTTTTTTCCGTACTACGCCACATGGCTCCGCGGCTGAACTACGTACTACTGCTACATACCACCGCTACGGGAATTGTGGTCCCACGGTAAGGGAACACACCTATTGCAACAAATCACCCGTTCAACTATAATGTAATTTCGAATCGCTGAATTTGTTAACGGATGCCATTTGACATTTCCGCCTCAAAATCAGATTCCGGTTGAGATCCTTGGTACCTAAATGGGTCCGACATCTATCGGAAAATATAAGATTTATTTGTTTTTAGGAAAATTGAATACATTCATCATATCTGGGGTGAGTTTTGCGATTAAGATGCGGTGGAAGTTTTTTTTTTGAATTTTTTTGGAGGCTCAATCACCAACGAACCCGGTCCGGTCAGTACTTATTGGACGATTATCTCTTAAGAAATTAACATATTAAAAGAAGTCTACCACATCACGTCTTTTCACATTCTCTGCAGGGCTTATCCTGATTGCGGTTATCTTACGTCTTTCCTAATTGCAGTAAAGATGTACGCATGTTTACATTCAGCAAACTTCTTATACTTGGCGTCTATTGTTTTCGATTACTTTTTGCCTTCTTGGCATTTAAGGCTATAAGGAAGAACTTGAACAAATCACGATCAATCCAAAGCCTTGGCAAGGCCCCACAGTCCGCCAGAGCAGCATGCAGAACTCAATTTGCTACTTTGCCCAAGCAAAACACTTCGATTTCGAAAAAAAGTTTATTTTTTAGCAAAACATAAGTTACAACAGTGAAATCCTTGTGTTCAAATAACAGTTCGACTGAACTCTAATGACAGCTTCCCCTTGTGCACCATCCGTTGGAGTTTCTAAAAAAAAAACAAGAGATTTCTAGGGAGTGTGTCATACGACATGCTTCCAATCATGCAAACCTTGTTGAAAATGTTAGTGATGACCCTGGTTGTCTTTTTCCTGCGTTCCAGCTTGTCGCGCTCCTGCTTCGCAACGACTTCTGGTAGTTTGCGGTAGTGCCTCTTAGTCAGGCTCTTCATCTCTCTGGTTGGACAGATCCTTACTTGCCCTGAAAAACAAAACCAAAAACCATCAGACACTCCAGATACTCCGCTACCTACTAATCGGCGGTTGAGGCAATTGGTCCAGCTTTCTAGAAATCGAAGACACGCTCGAGCTGTCGGCGATTTCCCTGATGTGTTGCTCTCGTTCCTGCCGCAGCTGATGAAGTTTCCTCAAAATCTCCCGCCGCTCGTTGGCCTTTGAAAAGAAGTCTGGATTCTGCGTTTCCAATCGCTGCTGAAGAGTCAAGTGTTCCTCGGTGATCTTGTTGCCCTCGCTGTCGCGTGTTTCACTGAATCGAATGATGTAGGCCAGTGCCTTGGGCTTGACTTGGACAGTCTGATGGTATGCCTTCCCAGACACACGCATCGTGGGCCTGGGACAGGAGCACTTACACTGCTTGCCACAAGTACAGATGCATTTGCATCGCGGACCAAATATCGGGTTGGTCTTGATGACCGAGTACGTCGTTTGAACTGCCACGCCCTCGACGCTGTCACAGCCCTGGCTGTCGTATTGGTGGGTTGTGGTCGTCGTGGATGAGCTCTCCACGATCGGGATGGACATCTCCGACGACATACAAAACGGTGAAGAAGCCACCGAGGTGTACGAAGGGTTTCTGGTCATCGCTGGTTTGCCACAATCCCTTGGCTCCGAGTAATGCTCGGACGTGCAGCGCTCCTTTTTCGTGTAGTTTTCCATGAACTGCTTCTGCAGCAGGCTGGCGAATTCACCCACGCTCTCACACTCCGGGCTGGGACTGCTCTTGGGAGTTTCTAGCTTGGAGCGGTTGTTCTTAAGCGACCCCGAAGAGGAAGAGTGTTGCTCTTCGTTGATCACGACTCTGGTTGTCTTGTATTCAACCTTTTCCGGCTGTTTGCCGTCGTCCGCGGTCGGCTCGTCGTAGATTACCACATTTTGTGTGGTTGTTTGGGTACTCCGCTTGTACTGATCTACTGGGTTGACCACATCCTCTGTAGTCTCTTCGTAGATGACCTCTGCCCGGGCGCTGGATTGTATGGTCGAGTTCGATCGGCTCTTCGGTGGACACTCTTGGATGAGAAGATTTTTCAGGCCTTCCAGGCGATTGATTTCCATTTCAATCCACGACAGCTGCTTCTGGCGCTCAGATAACTGCGGGGAGAGTGACTTGGCAGCCCTATTTTTAAGTTTCTTATCATAATCCTTTTCGGATCGCGTAAGTGGATGGAGCCACTCACGCATCGTGATGGGTTCTTCCAGAGATGGCGACGTTGATGCTGGATGCTCTTCTGCTTGTTTTGGCTCCTGCTCGGTTTGGGTTTGCTCCGACATGGTAGCGACGTTTTTCGAAGGCACAGCCTCACTGCGGTGTGTATTGTCTTCATACGGCGAAGAGCTTTCAATTAGCGACTGAACGCTAAAAACACTTGACCTTGATGCATCTGATGTGCCCGTCGATGCACTTGTCTGTTGTTTCACGATCTTTTCGAATATCTTCTTCGCAAGGCTTTTTTTCCGCGCTGCAGTGAGGTTCTTAGCGTCGATTAGCGAGCACAGAAGCTTGATCCCCAAGTCGACTTCAGTTTTGGGTTTGCCTGCCTTCTTGATCAGTTGGTTCTCCTTGTCTGAGTCAGAGGATTGTCGAGATTTGCTTGAGTTCGAGTGGTTTTCACTGAGAATGCTTCTCCGGGTGGAGGATTTGGACGAATCGGGGTCGCCTGAGTGATATTCGAAGCTCGACTGCGTTGCAAAGCTTCCAGTCCGACTGGACAGGTTTGCCTGTACTTCCTGGGTTTTGGTCTTCGCCAGGCTTGTTTGCGCAGATTTCTCGCCAGACTTAGCGCGTCTTGAGGTTCTGTTGTCAAAGCTAGTCTGACACGAGTGGTCCGTGTTCGATGAACTTGGCTTCTGCTTGTCGAAAGTAGTTTGGCATGATTTCTCCGTAGCAGGGATGGGCTTGGGAGTGCTTTGGGGCTGTTCTATGAACTCCTGAGTATCGAGATTGGTTGACACCGACGCATACTTCCTACCGAGATTTTCCAGCGTTTGCCGCCACCGTTCACGACGGGCTTGTGGGTTGAGATTTGAGCTCGAGGCTGAGTTGGCGTTATTTGATTGCTGCAGCAAAATGTTTGGCTCCGA
Source organism: Neoascia interrupta (assembly GCA_947623515.1). NCBI lineage: Eukaryota > Metazoa > Arthropoda > Insecta > Diptera > Syrphidae > Neoascia > Neoascia interrupta. The sequence goes on along the minus strand of OX392464.1, from coordinate 3,365,871 downwards.
AGGGCTCTCACTGAAAAGCTCCTTGAGAACAGACCTTTCAAGGGAGCTCAAATTACCAGTGGAGCTGGATCTCTTGTAGCCCACATCACCCAGGGCGTCCCATTCGAGTTTCTTGCAAACTTTAGTTATGGAATCGGGAGCCTGCTGCACGCATCCAATTGGAGCATTCTTCTCGGGAGTGATCTCCGTCGTGACTTTCACTGCCAATTCCGTTGGGGCACAGTTAGACTGACCCGCGTTATTTTTCTTTTTCACCCGCTCAAAGGCGATTATATACTCACTCTCGTCGCTGGAACCCGATTTCGAAGGATTGCTGTGGCTAAACCTCATAAACTTTTCAATATCCCGGTCCTTGGCGTATTTCAGATAGTACTCGATAATTTTGTCGTTTACACTTTTAGACGAAACCAAACGGGAGGTCGTGGGCTTTTCGGTAGAACTCATTTCTGCCGGGTTTCAAAACTATCCGCAGATTTTTGAAAAAGGATTTGAAAAACGTAAATAGATTTGCGACAGCATCGCGCAAAGCGAAGGAATTTTTTTTTGACGTTTCATGGGCAGCGGTCAGTGCTAAAGATATTTCGTAAAATATGATTATCCAAGCAGTTGTTTCATAAGTAACCGCTGTACAGATTTTAAATTCAAAATTTTAATTAAAAACCTATAAAGGGCAGAAATTAATTTTTCAATGAATATTGACCCGGGATTAAGCTCGGCTTAACTTGCCTTATTTGGTGAGCTAATCCTGGATGAACTCTGGTGAACTTCTAAGTATGAACGTCTTTGAATGTTTTTTCTGTGTGAAAAGGCAGGGCTTTGCGTGTTTTTGTGAAAAATGACGCCTGAAAATGTCTTGAACTTCTTTTCCTGCGTTTTTTTTTGAACTGTGAAGTAAATTGAGATCTGAAAGGGTCAATAATTTCGTGAGTCGAAGATATTGACAACTTAACTGACGGATTTAATTCTGCACTGAAAAACCGCTCGCTGGCTTAACTCTAGATTCGTTTTGTTCTGGGATTCGCAGATCTTGGTTTAAGCTGGGCTTAACTCAGCACTGAAAAACCGGCCCTAAAAGGTAATTATGTAACACGTTTTCGTAAGAGCCGAAATCATAAATAATTGAATAACTACATATTCAACTTCGAACATGTAAAAGCTTTGCCCATAATGTATGAGATTCTGTTTCTGTTCCAGTTTTACGTTGCTTGTGACAACGCGGCTTTAGCTGAAATTGAAACTTGAATTTACCCATATTTATTTATGAAAATGTGAGTAAATTCGTCAATTTGTCAGTTTCATGCAATTCCTTTCAGGAGCTTTTTCATCAGCTGATTGCGAAAAGCCGCGGTGTCACAAGGAACAGAAACAGTAACAGAAACAGAATTTCATACATTAGCAACGCAAAAAGCATTCAACGAATTTTGGTTTCAGTTGCTAATGTATGAGATTCTGTTTCTGTTCCTGTTTTACGTTGCTTGTGACAACGCGGCTTGAAAGACTTGAAATATAAGACTCGGAAGCGTCCTCGGTACGACCATGTTCCTGCTCCACATAAGAAACATACCTCTAGATGACGAGACAGTCATGGCCACGTTTGCGCAAGACACGGCCATCTTGGCAACAGGTGAATCAGTTGAGTGATCAACGAGAAAGCTCCAACGAGCATTGGGCAGAATTTGTGTTTGGGCTAAGATTTGGCGAATCGCTCTTAACGAGAACAAGTCAACGCATATGAATTTTACTTACAGAATGGTTAACGATTTACCTCTGTTTATAAACTCTAGGGAGATTATGAACAGAGCTTTATAAAAGCTTTAAATTTAAAAAAAAACGTTAATAAATGGGGGTTGGAGAAAAGAGGGCCGCAAGTTGAATATTTATTTTCAAATATGATGTTAAGAAAGTCATATAACATCATAGTGGATTAATGCCCGGTGGAGACATGGTACAAATAAGTTTCAAGTACACCTGCTATTTTTTGCCTATTTTAATCCTATAAAAATGTTTGAGGAAAAAATACTGATACTGAAATATATGCGCGAAAAAGAAAAAAGTGTAGTAAACAACGTTGTCACAAACGTGAGTGCGTTCTTTTTAATTTGCTATTGACGAATAGAAAAGTCCAAATGCGATACCTGGTGGAAGGAATAGGTGCAACAACGTCAAACAGAAAATTTTGACTGTTTGTTGACTGACAAAAACTTCAATGCTGTTTTCCCGCATTAAGCCGCGTTATCACAAGGAACAGAAACAGTAACAGAAACAGAATTTCATACATTAGCAACGCAAAAAGCATCCAACGAACTTAGGTTTCAGTTGCTAATCTATGAGATTCTGCTTCTTTTCCTGTTTTACGTTGCTTGTGACAGTGCGGCTTTAGTTTATTTTTTCGCCAGTTGACAAGTAAATCAAAGCCGGATGATAAATTTGAGAATTTTTCAAAAACTGACGTTTTTGCAGGTCTCTACATATTCCTCTATTATCCACCGGGGGTCTGCCTTCAATCACCCGTGATCTAATCACTTCAATCATAAGTGATCTAATTTCTCCATCTTTTACATAAACTTATACCATGTCTCCACCGAGCACTATTCGTCGATTAATATAAATCTTTAATAAATCCTCTACAAATCACGCAATTTACCATATAAATTTAAATCCTCTCGGCAAGCGATTAAAAATAAATCCTCTTATAAATCCCATCACAAACCTATTTTCTGCACCTTTGTAACAGTTTGAGAATCAAAAAAGGAAACGGAAACTGTTGTGACGACAGATCTGTCACAAGCACGTTTGCTATTGTGATTTTTACAGCGAAAATCGGTTTTCGCTCATTGAAAATGACATCGCCACTCTCTTTTGAGAGTCAAAATGACAGAAACAGAGTTTTCGTGTCAAATTAATCCTTCTATATGTCCGATGGAGCCACTTTGGGATTTATTTTAATCGTCTCCTAATGTTCTTTTAATTATCGGTGGAGACATAGTATTACACATTACTTTAATTTTTTTGGGATTTTCCACGTAGTAATAATAATCTCCTTCCTAATTTTTACGCTGTAAATCCCAAAACAAATTAACATTATGTCTAACCACCGCCAAAGTTTCGAAAGTCATATAGAAATTTACCCAACCAAAAGAGCCTTCAAAATAATTGAGAGCCCAAAATCTTTGCATTTGAAACAAAAACTCAACCCGCCCAGACATCCGCTGTACTCAGTGTGGAATGTAATGCCCAACGAAACATCAAAATTCTTGTGGATTTCATTGATCACATGACAGCACGTGAGATGTCATTGAATTTTTTCAGTCAGTGTGAATTCTTCTTCGTTCTTCGTTGTCTTGTCGTACTCAGCTGACTGGCGAAAAAATAATTCCTGGTAAAAAAAAATTATTAAAAATAATTTAAAAATTGCTGCTGCCCAGCATAGAAGTTGATTGTTTCAAAAGTGTAATTCCATTCCCATTTCTATTGCAGTTTGTGATTTGTACGAGAGTGGACTTTTACAGTTAAAAATCCCAATAAGAAAAGAAAGAAATCACACAAAAAATGTCCCGTCTTAACGCTTCGCAGGCCAACAAGGAGCACGTCCTGGCCGTTTCCAGGGATTTCATCTCCCAGCCACGATTAAGTAAGTAACAATTAATCGCGATTTGGGGACGTTTTTTTTTAAAGATTCTTAGCATTAGCAGTTGGAGAAGAAAAAAAAAAAATACAAGGAGCGGCAGCCATGACAGTTCATTTTATCGATCGATTTTTTCATATATTTTCTAAAAATTTCCTTAAAACCCTTCAATTTCTTGGGATTGTTGGAGTTAACTTGAGGATTATGGTTGGCAATGCCACTAGCCTGGCTAAAAGAGTGAATTGTCCAGTTTTAAGTCGATTTGCGACCCGTGAAACTTTCATTTTTCGTTTTTGTGGTCATGTGACACTTGTTTCGCACCCACCACCTGACCCCCTTTTCAGATTTTTTTTTCATATCTACTCGTTTACTGTTTTTTTTTTTCTTCAATGTTCCCGTCAATTCAAATCATCTTGCAGTTCGCATTCGCAGTCAATTTTAGGAACTCATTAGGCCAAACTATCGCTGTTTCGATGCTCTGAACATTTATTGTTATTTTTATGCGAGTGCTGCCCCGTTTTGTATTGTGCTGCGCACAAGTATTTTTTAATTTCAATTTTGTTTTGTTCAAGAAAGATTATTGAGAAAAGCCAAGCACCTGTCGGATGAGCTAACAGCGAAGCGCTGTGCATTTGTTATTAGTCGATCGAGCCGCGGCATGTGATTCCCGTGGCGCGGTGAGCTTATCCAAAAAGAACTGATAACATGATAAGTTGTGTTACATAAAACCTGAAACGACTAGCTACTCTCGTTCGGCTGACGTCTTGGCTTTTTTGGAAATTATTGAAATGATTAAGCGCTGCTTGTTGTTCGTTTTATTTGATTTGGATTTGTTTGAGATGAATGCGAACTTGGAGCAAGGTTCTAAAAGAAATTGCGTACACGCCTCGGACTAGTGACGACAGAGAACTGGTTGGTTTTGTGTTTTCCTCACTACTGTAAACAAATTTTGAAAATTGGACAGACTTGCTCTGATCGCAAACCAGTTTCCTGAGGGCCAACGATTTTCATCTAGTTTTGGACTTATTTTGATGAGGTCGGCTTCAAATAAAATTTAATTCTTCTGGTATTTTCAGAAACCGTGATGTGCCTGTCATAGAAATCTCTGTTGCAAGTGACCTCGACAATCTGAGGAACAACGGACTGGTTAAAGTATAACCATCGAGATATTTGTTGCGGTCAAATCCAGCAGGCAACTCGCGGTCAAATCCAGTTAATAGATTTTATTTCCAACCTATTTTCACGGCTAAAACAAGAGCTAAAAGAACACAATTAGGAAAATATATCAAAAAGTAGACCCAGATCGTTTTCATTAGGTCGGGCTAGAATGTAGATTGCAAAGCGCGACAAGTATTTACTTCAATCTTAACGTAGATGTCAATACAAGACTTCAATACTAAAATACGTCACTTGTTTAAACTAGGGACTAAGCCATTGAAAGTGTCTGTTGACTCTATTAAAACTTGTTAAGTGTGGAGGAAGAAAAAAAGATATTTGTAAAACACTTTTTTGAAGCACTCCTTGTTAAAATTGTTCAGCTAATTGAAACACATCCAGTCTTAACCCGAATAACTATTTGATATAGCAACCACATTCGACCTGGGCCTATTCGCCAAAGAAGCAAAACAATCGCACATCCTAATAAACCAAAATCGAGATGCGATGACATTTGCGATTCGCTTCGCACATCGTAATCAGGCCCCTAAATCAAATTATGCCTAGGATTAGTCATGAAGCCTGCCCAATCAGTCTTAAGAACAAGACTTACTCTTGTTAATATCGAGCCCTTTTTAAAGTGCCACCAACACTTACATGACTGCTCTGAAAATCGGCCGTTTCAGAAACCTAAAGTTGGTCGGACGTCCATTGAAGTTGGCGTCCCAGCAAAGTTTTTAGTGCAGCATGCAGTGCTTTCACATAAATTACTATTAAAAATAAGACTGACAACTGACTTATGGCGTATTCTTTTCAACACCGAATCGTGAAACTGGCGTGGAATGCAGAAAAAAATTGTTCTTTTGCCTTACACCTGAATGTTCTTTTGAACTCCTAATTCGTTCGGTGTCGACACCAAACTTGAAATTTCGCCACCGATGAATTTGACGGTGGAGGCTGGGTGTAACTTTGATTGTGTATGTGAAGTGACGTTTTGCCTCAATATTCATTCGTGATTTTTTACAACGCGACTGAGATTGTATGAAATCGATAAAAGCTTACTGAATATCCCAAACTCAAACCTTTTAAAATTCATTTTAAGTACAAAAAAAAAACGATGCCAACAAAATCACGCTACGAAATGAAAAGAAGTAAACAAAATGAAGTCAAAGCAATTTGACACTTAACGTGATGACTACACCGGTGCAGTATTTGTCGTTCTGTACACAATGAAACCGAGTCTACGCCACACTGGAATTTTTGCGAACACCGAGTATTATTTGACAGCTCGGTGTAGCAGTTCGGTGTTCAAAACAATACGCCTAGATTCTGTTGTAGTGTCTTAAAAACATCGACATCGAGGAGTTTTGTACACCAATCGAGCTTTCCCTAAGACCGAACTCTCTCTTGCCTCAATGAAAATTCTTGACTCATTTTTTGTCATCTTTTCCGTTGAGGTCATGATGCTATCTTGAAGGATTTGCTATTTTCAGGTTGAAATCGTGTTGAAACTTCATGCCTATGGGGGCTTGCTGCCTGTGGACACTGAGAAATCGCGGCTGTCATCTTTGCTAATATGTAATGTCATCTTTGGTAAGATTCCCTTATCATCTTGACGATGCTACTTTTTACCGATGTCTGTGCCGCCCGAAATGCTGAACGCAATGAGTGTCAGACCAGAGACACACGACGACAGAAAAACGCGCGACTAATTGCAGTCCGGCTAGAAGCTTGAGTGTTTATATTGTAGACAACACACGACTGCGGCTGCGGCAGTAGGTTCGATTTGCATTAATTTTCCGATTTGCGACACTTTCAAACCGCACGACAAATAATTCAATTTTTGTTTTTTTCGACGATGAAAATAACAATTTTCACCACAATTCACAAGAACCTCACAGGAAATTATTGCTTGTGTACTTTGTTTACCACAAAAAGCTTTCAAACTCTTTTTTTTCAACTATGAAAATTAAATTTTCATCAAAACTGACAGGAGCCGCACGGAAAATTATTATTCGTGTGTTGAGAATGCTTGCTGCAGAAAATCGCGCTGTTTTTTGTCGCGGGTTTTTTTGTCGCTGTGTGTCCCTAGCCTCAATCGTAATTAATTTTCTACTCTGACGATAATTTTTCAAAATATGCATGCAAAATTGTTTTGCTGCAAAAAAAATACAGTTCTCAAATACACAATTTTTTAAATTGTCGCCAAGTTAAAAAAGTTAAGTTTTTCTGAAACTAACCAAATTTCTATTCAATTTTCTTAATTTTTTTTCCATAAGAACCTTCTACAAGATGAACCGATTTCATAAGATGAATGAAATCGGGAAAACGATTCTAACGTTATGGGGGCCAAGGGAAATATGAATTAATTTTTATTATAGGCACAGATGTATAGATTTAGATATAGAAAAAACAATGCAGCTGTGTTTAAGCTATGTCAGATTTCTTGTTTCTATGGATACCCAGAAAATTTTCGAAAGAAAATAAAACAATCGACAACTTTTGAATTGCATGTACATATGTGCACGCACATCAACAAAATGGTATTTTTTTTTAGTCTAGTTGCGTCAAAATCGAGAAGGCAAACATTCCGACAAAACAATTTTGTCAATGTGAAAATCGTATGTATGCGGGTAGCCTAAATTATAAATAAAACAAAAGCGAAAGGTGAAAAATTACAACAATTTACTACAACATGATAATAATTTCTAGTCCTGTGATCGTTTCAATCCCTTCGCCTACCCAACCAATGCAGCGTCTTCCAAGCAGAAATAATGGCAATTAGTGAAGCCCTGTACTGGTTAAAGTCGAACGCGATATCCGCCCGCGATATCTGTATCTTTACGGATAGCCAGGCTGCCATCAAATCTCAGACATAAATCTCTATAAACTCTAAATTAGTTATTAACTGTCGCACATCTCTTGATGAGATGTCCGAACTGTTCCACATACGCCCCTGCTGGGTGCCAGGTCATAGAGACATTATGGGAAACTGTGAGGCTGATAAAGTCTCAATCTCACAGTAATATAGGTGTGAGACTCAATATCGCCTGTAATAAGGGTACTCCCCTGGCTACCTTCAAATTACAGCTCAAAAATCACAGCATACAATAAACTAACGCCAGATGGAGGACAGGCACCACTTGTTTAACCTCCAAGCAAACAAGGCCTCACCACGATCCAAAAAGATCAGATAGCTTAATCTCCTTAAAGAGTTCCAAAATTAACATTGCAGTTGGAATTATCACCGGTCACTGTCTATTAGGTCTTCACGCAAAAAGACTAAGTCTATTCTCAAACGACTTCTGTAGAAGCTGCCTAGATGAGGTAGAGGAAAAAAGCGTACAACACTTTCTCTGTTGCTGCCCGACACTCGCGTCGTACAGGAAATCCATACTAGGCTCCTACTTCTACGACTGCCGAAGCGATCTTAGTGAAACACCGGTCAAAGCGCTACTAAAATTCATTGAAAAGACCGGCTGGCTGTCATGGAATTCACGCCAACCTACTCCCTTGGTCATATACCCACGTGGCGTTACAATGGGCCTACTCTTTTGGCCTAAGTGCATTTAATAAGCCACTATTCTTCCTACCTATGATCGTTTCAAACGCTGCCAGGCGATCATCGTCAGGAACCTTTATATTATAATGATGCTGACATTAAGTGACAACTCTTCCCATATTTTTCTCTACGACACGTATTGATGAACAACTGTTTCGATAAAAAACTGAAATCTTTAGGTTTTCGCTGAAGCTAACCCCAGTGCGCCCAGAAAACGTATTCGCACTTTTTAGTGCGTTTAATTGATTTTCAAAAATTAAGGATAACCCTAAAAAGTGAACTGTTCATCGAACGCAAAAGTGCACACCGGATTCAGTCATTTGCAAAATTAACTGAGACTCCATTCGCGAAATCCAACATGGCAATTTTTGCCGTTGTAAAAATTCACCTAAAGTTAAAGAATTTTAAATAAATCAAAATTAAAGCAAATAAAATTCGTATTTACCGTTACAAAAATTGTTTAATTCCACTTACAAGCTGACAAACAACTGAAATGTCAAATTTTCAAAGCACTGAACTTTCTGCCCCGACAAGATTTCATGTTAAGCTAATAGTACATTTACACCGAGCTTAATTTCATACTTTAATCTAAATTCAACATTTAACCCTAAATGTTCAGCGTTTCGCCATATATTTTTCATGATTTATAAATGTTGAATTTCAGTTAAATGCTGAAATTCGCCCGGGCATTTAAAAGTTTGTCGAATTGAACAAACCTCTCAAACTTCCGCATCTCTTATTTTTAAGAGAATTCAAGGCAGTTGACAGAAAATCCTCAAACAAAACATTTGTAATTTGACATAAATCGATAAAAATGCTCTGGGACGTATTTCAAAACAAAAAATAAGGAAGTAATAACGACAATTTGGGCTTGTTGGAGTACTTAATGATTCAGATTTTGACCTCGATTGTCATTTGAAACTCCAGCATAAACGGCAAAATTGGATTTCGAAATTTTTTCACTAAATCGGGTCGGTGTAAATGTAGTATAAAGCAAACTTCGAATATTCAAAAACTTTGAAGATTTGACTTCCAAAACGCATTTTTACAGATTGCTAGTCTGTTAACGGTAATGACGATCTTATTAAAATTTGGCTATGAAGCATTATAAACGCAAGCTCACTGCATTTAAAAAGTTTCAATATTGCCGTTTCCAACCTTATGTTTAAAATCCTTTCTTTTAAAACGAAAAAGAAAACAACATGTTTTACCATTTTCTCAGATACCCAACTCCGCAGAATTTAAGAAAAGTGGCCAATGGAACGCAGCAGGTTGTAAAATTGAAAAAAACCAAATTGTTGTTTTATGGATTTTAAATTTTGAAAATGGTAAAAAATTCGAAGAAAATATATGTCCTTCCTTCTGTCTATTTTCAAAACAGTAAGAGGCAAAAATTTGAAGTAAATACCGAACGTAGTCTTCGGTACTAACCTCAACGTCCATATTTTGAAATAAAAAACAAGTGAGTAATTGCAAGAACTTCTAAATACCCGACCCTCTTGTGTTAACACAAAATTTAAATTTTTTTGGTCTGCTTCACTGAATGTCAATTGTTTGTATTTGCCACGCCCCCAAAAAAGGACGTAGACTGAAAATTAGAGTCAATTAATTCTAGTTTCGTTGGAATCATGAGAAAATGCGTTAAAAGTGAATATTAATACTTAAAAAAACGGTTTTTTTTTCCAAAAACGCCCCCTAAAAGAGGGCGGAGCTCAATGCTTTGTATGAAACAAACTTAGCAAATGGTAATATCTGTAATATTTGTCATATAATTTTTTTTCGATTTAGAATGAGTTTCCCGAGAAATCAGGTTTTCAAAGATTTAAGATTATAAAAGTGGGCATGGTCAATAGAGTGGGTGGCCCAATTTTTGTCTAATTAAAGGCTTCTGGCCGATATTACTCTCCACCAAAATTTGAGTTCATATGTTTTGTCTATCTTGACCAAATGGCATTTTGAAGTAAAATGTACATTTGAGGTTGTCTGACAAGAGGTCTGACAATATACCCTCGGTCGGGTTTAAAAACTGGAGTAGTTTTGAAATAGTTTATGATTTTCTAGATGTGCTTGAAAACATTGTAGTTGACTGACTAAAATGAGGGATCATGACGTTATCTCGAACGATAAAAATCTCGAATGCGAAAATCTCGAGTGGTACAAAATCTGGAATAAACAAAAATCTCGAAAGACGAGTTCTCGAAAGATCTCGAATGCAAAAAAGTTTTTTTTCGAGATTTTTTTTTTTAGGTTAAAGTTAGTGGAATCGTACTTACTTACTTAAGGTGGCGTTACAGTCCGGAGTGGACCTGGGCCTCAGCCAACAAGCTTCGCCAGCCAGCTCTGTCTCGAGCTAGCCGTCTCCAGTTTCGCACGCGAAGTTGGCTGAGGTCCCCTTCCACTTGCGTGCGCCATCTGAGTCTCGGTGCTCCTCTACCGCGCCGTCCCTGCGGTGTGGATTCGAAGATTTTCCGGGCCGGGGCGTTGGTTTCCATCCGCTCTAGATGACCCAGCCATCTTAGACGTTGTGTTTTGACTCTTTTGGCTGGGTCGGTATCGCTGTACAGCCCGTACAGTTCGATGTTATATCTCCTCCTCCACTCTCCGTCTATGCAGGCGGGACCGTAAATCGTCCGAAGAATTTTTCTCTCGAAGCAGCCTAAAGTGTTTTCATCCGCCTTTGACAGGGTCCATGCTTCTGCACCGTAAAGCAGGACTGGGATGATGAGGGTCTTATACATGGACACTTTAGTTGCTCGAGAAGGATGGGAAGAGTTATCCTTCGTTTGATTTCAGCGCTGGTGCTATTGTCTGAATTTTAGTTAGTGGTATCTAAGGGGAGGTAAAAAAAGGCAGGCTTGATTTGTGAGAGCTATTTGTGTGCCACAGTCCGTTTTACAAGTTGAAATAAAGTCTCAAAAGAACTGTCATAGTAAGCCAACATTGCACTTGTATGCAAACCTAATTTTAAAACTGAAGCAAAGTGTACAAAGCCACCTCAACTGCCACCTCAGAAAAATTTTAAACAATTATCTGAGCTGTTAACTGAACTTAAAGGCTTAAAAAAACCTAGAGAACTTACCAAAACTTATTGGGTGTGTACTTATTCGATTGATGGATCGTTTATGGGCCGACTTATAATTTGAATCATCAAATGGTCTGTGCAACAAACATTACATTGTATTATTCGTTAATACAGCTATAAGCACGAGGGTATTTTTCAGTGTTACATAAATTTGCGTTTTTTTTAGCAATCCGACTCCACTAATCACCATGTTTTCACTATTTTTCAGCATACAAAACTGTGTCCGGTGTGAATGGACCATTGGTCATCTTGGATGAGGTCAAGTTCCCCAAGTTTGCCGAAATCGTGCAACTTCGTTTGAGCGATGGCACCATCCGTTCGGGACAAGTGCTCGAGGTGAGCGGCTCCAAGGCTGTCGTCCAAGTGTTCGAAGGCACATCGGGTATTGATGCCAAGAACACCCTCTGCGAGTTCACCGGTGACATCTTACGTACACCCGTATCGGAGGATATGTTGGGTCGTGTCTTCAACGGCTCTGGCAAGCCCATCGACAAGGGACCCCCAATCTTGGCCGAAGATTTCCTTGACATCCAGGGTCAACCCATCAACCCATGGTCACGTATTTACCCCGAGGAAATGATCCAGACCGGTATCTCAGCCATTGATGTGATGAACTCGATTGCTCGTGGCCAGAAGATTCCAATCTTCTCAGCCGCTGGTCTGCCGCACAACGAAATTGCCGCTCAGATCTGTCGTCAAGCCGGTCTTGTCAAGGTACCCGGCAAATCAGTGCTCGACGATCACGAGGACAACTTTGCCATTGTGTTCGCTGCTATGGGCGTGAACATGGAAACTGCTCGTTTCTTCAAGCAGGACTTCGAGGAGAACGGTTCCATGGAGAACGTGTGCCTGTTCTTGAACTTGGCCAACGATCCGACCATCGAACGTATCATCACACCACGTTTGGCGCTGACTGCAGCCGAATTCTTGGCCTACCAGTGCGAGAAGCACGTGTTGGTCATCCTCACCGACATGTCGTCGTATGCTGAAGCTTTGCGTGAGGTGTCGGCTGCCCGTGAAGAGGTGCCCGGTCGTCGTGGTTTCCCCGGTTACATGTACACAGATTTGGCTACCATTTACGAACGTGCCGGACGTGTTGAAGGCCGCAACGGATCGATCACTCAAATCCCAATTCTTACTATGCCCAACGACGATATTACCCATCCAATTCCCGATTTGACTGGATACATTACCGAGGGACAGATCTACGTCGATCGTCAGTTGCACAACAGACAAATCTACCCACCAGTCAACGTGTTGCCATCGCTGTCACGTTTGATGAAGTCTGCCATTGGTGAGGGCATGACCAGGAAGGATCACTCTGATGTTTCGAATCAGTTGTACGCTTGTTACGCCATCGGCAAGGACGTGCAGGCCATGAAGGCTGTCGTCGGTGAGGAGGCCCTTACCCCCGATGATTTGCTGTACTTGGAGTTCTTGAGCAAGTTCGAGAAGAACTTTATCTCACAGGTGAGTTGATTTTCAGACGAAGTGATGCCACACCTGTTTTCGTTGGCCTCATTTGAGTGGCGATTTTTTTTTGTTTGCAATGCTCTGGCAGATAACTCAACATGAAAAGTCGATAAAGACACAACTTACCATCTTCCATACCCGAGTCTCGCCAAGTTCGAAATTATGCGGCAAATACCTTAGAGCTTAACTTTTAGGGCTAAGCGTGTTCTTGATAAGGGTTTGTTGTAAGTTGTTGCCTGATCAGACAACAGCGCATGTGTCTTAACTATCACTTAAATCTAGACGTATCGTGCTACCAGCCTTCTGGGTGTTATTAAGTTTGCTAGAATTTCCGTGCCGAAAGTGTATTATTTGGTACTTTTCTGTAATCTCACGCTGTTTTTTTTATCTTATCGGGTTTCGTGTGCTGTTTTTTTTTACTCTAGATACTTTTATTCGAATATTTCAGTAGCACTCGGGATGCCATTGGCTGAGCATTTCAGCTCTGAAACGCTTTAAAGTTACAAATAAAACCGCGTTCAAAATGACACAAACGGAGCTGATGCTCATATTCTTCGGTTTGCTTATCCTTATTGTCATCGCAGTGGTTTTGTGTTGCATTTATTGTCGGACTAGGCGGCATCGGGCACCGATCCACGAGTACTATTAGTGAAGCTAAAATGGTGAGCTAACCATTTGGCACAGCATAATCGGGCTTACTATCTCCTTAAATTTTTTAACAAATTCGTTTTAAACAACAAGTGTATAAGTTGATAAGCCATCTGTTTTCGAGGGGAAGAAACCATTTTTAAATCAATCGGCTCGAATATACTAAACATTTTTTGCTATCTTCGTACGAAGCGGGAGAAAAATGAAAACCCAGACATGGTGTAATAAATTGAAATCAAGAAGGTTGTGCCTTGTGAATCGGTGAGTAAGTTCGCGAATATTGATTGCTTAAAGTATTCAGAAAGATAATTTTATAGTCACTGCCATTCTTACGCATGTTTCTGTGTCTAAAAAAAGAAAAGTTGTGAGCGCTGATATCTTTGGTGCTGTCGTTGCGATCATTTTCTTGCGATCGGCGGAGTCCATGCCGATGGGATATTCGCATCGAACAAAGTCCTTACTTGAAAGTGAAAACTTTCAGGTTTCACATAAAATCTAATACGCTCTTCACACTGAATCAAAAACTCACTTTTGGGTAAAAAAGTTTTCGAAAACTCGTTTTGCCATTCACACTTTCTAAACACGCGCCGACTAGAATTTGTTTTCGTTTTTTTTTTGGTCATTAGTTGCCAAATTTTAGCCCATATGTGTTTAGTTTTAAAGATGCTTTAAAAGATCCATAAAAGATGGGAACATATCTAGAATTTTACGCTGATCTCAAAACTATAAGCAGACTTTAGCAGTGATTTTGAACGAAAACTACTAAAAAACTCGGGTTTCGAAAACAGAAAATTAACAAAAATGTATGGGAAAACTCGTGTTTTTAAAGAAGTTTTCGCGTGTTTTCACGAAAACATAGTGTTGGGCCCGGTGTGTGGAGGACATAATTCATTCTTTGAAATTCAGTTTTAAGTATCACAGTCCTTTGAGTTGAAATAAACAATGATTGGCAGATATGGTAATTTAAAGTGATGGCCTGAGCCCACACGAATCCCGATCATTGACGATCATACTGCCAACACACTGAACTTGTTTTTGACCTCCCACCCCGACAAATACACCGTCGAAACTTTATCTCCTCTAGGGTCGTAATAGCGGCGAATGTTGGCGAATTTTTTCGTTGGCCAGCAACCTACCAAAATTCCTACTCCCAAAAGAACTGTTTGGCGATATGAGGAAGCAAATTGGGACGGCCTTAACAACTTTGTTAAGAGTTTTAACTGGTCGTTATGCTTTCTCGACTTATATTCTCCTAGGAATGAGATCTTTTACCCCTAACAGGGTTAAGAGTATCAAGCCAAAAGAGAATTCATTGTTTGAGTTGAGCTGCAATGAGGCGATAAATTTAAAAGTCTTACTTTCGGTATTACAAGACCAACCCCACCATAGCAAGCCGAAATAAGTTCAAGCAAGCCAGACACGATTGCAATGCCCCTATCCGTCGTGTTAAATTTTTGTATGACCAAAAGTCGAAGCAGAAAATTCTACATTGCCTCAAAGGAAGTAAGAATTTTTGGTCTTTTGTCAAAAATGTAAATAATATTGCCTTAACCTCCATCCCAACACTCGTCTGCAATGAAATTCCAGGTGTCAGTGCCGTAGACAAAGCCAATCTTTTCGCCGGATTGCGTGATATCTCCGCCTGTACTGGAGCGCGTGGAAAGCACTATCAGACAGATTCATTTTTCCACTCGTACAGTTAAAAAAAATTCTTAAGGATCTCAACATTCACAAACCCGTTGGTCCATATGGAATATCCAAATCTGTTGGTCCCTATTGATCTGAAGAGGTGTTCTTCCACGCTGGCAAAACCATTGTGTAAGCCTTTTTATCGGTCCTACTCCTCAGGCGTCTTTCCCTGTAGATGGAAAACAGCATTTGTCCAGCCCGTCTCTAAAAAAAACGATTTTTCTTCTCCCTCTAGCTCACGGAAACGCTGATTAATTTGCAGCTTATAAAATATTTTGAATCACGAAAACTTCTTAATGACCGGTAATACGGTTTTCGTAGCAAAAGGTCCACTGGTGATTTGATGGCATTTCTCACCAAAAAGTGGAACCATTCCATGCATCTTCTTGGTGAAAGCAAGATTGTTATTATTTCTAAAGCGTTAGACAAAGGCTAGCGGCAAGCTCTCTTGTCAAAAATGCGCTCATTTGGAATCGACGAAACTCTTATTCAATGGATTAGTAATTACCGTTCGAACCGCTCAATTCAAGCTGTTTTGGATGACTTCAAGTCTGCAGTTCATAAAATTTACGCTGGAGTTCCCCAGGGTTCGGCTTTATCTCCGACACTCTTCCTCGTTTTCATTAACGATTTTTTTTCTGCTACTACTAATCCAATACACTCTTTTGCCGATGCCAGTACCCTTAGTTTTTCATGTTTGTTTTTGGTTCCTCGCCTCCTGTTCTTCGGACGTAGGACTGGAACGGCAGCTTATGTCTAACTCATTAAACTCCGACCTTAACAGCATTGTAACAGAGCATTTAACAGCATTTGTGACAGCATTTAACAGAGTGTAGTTTAATGCGTCAAAAACTCAATGCTGTCTTCTGCCGTTGAAGCAAAACCGTATCACCAAGCCATTATCCATGAATAGCACTTGCATCGCTGAAACTGAAAGGCTTTCCATTGTCGGTATATGGGTCAAAAAAGTCCTAAGTTGGAATGACCTTATATTTGAGACTGCAAAGAACGCCGCGAAATGCCTTGGTTTCCTTAAGCGATGCATGAAATATTTTAAACAAAATATTCTGATTTGACTGTTTTATACTTATAAAGCATACATTCGCCCTAAGTTGGAATATAACTCCCATGCCTGGACAGGCGCCCCAAAAACTGCACTTCACCTGTTGGACGGCGGTCAGTAGTAGTTTATTACCTTCACCTGTTAAAATGCGGCGGTTAGTAATAGCTGTACTTTTTTCGGCCTTTCTCTATTCTCTGTCTTATGTTGGGTTCAAGGGCATTGGTTACAAAGTTTTGTGACATTCCTAGGGCATGTGCGATAAATTTTTAGGTTTCACCATTGCCAACAAGTTGGTTTTCTTAACGGAGCAGTGGACTTTTCAACCCATCTTAAAATATGATTCACCAAAAATTTGAAACGAAAACTGTGATCAATTGATTAGAAAGCAAATTTACCTTCAACGTAAATTACTTTTTAAAAACGCTTTTGCAACAAATCGTTAATTTTAAACAATTCAACAAAGCACACCTGTTTTTATGACCAATTTTTAAAACGTTCAAAATAGTATTGCAACGAATTTAAATAAAATACTTAACGGTTTACATAGGAAATGCCAAAAGTTTGGCTTGATTCTAATCTAAATCAGCATTTCTTAATAAAAAAATTATTTTGCTGCAAGATTTGCTGGCAAAATAACTGTAATTTAGTAGCAAAGCTCCTCACTCCTATTTTTTTGACCAGCTGTGTATGCTATGAAAAGGAGAGACGATAGAACACAACCCTGGCGAATTCCAACGCACACACCAAAAGGAAGAGATTTGACGCCATTCATCCGAACATAGCTTCTGCAGTTCTAATGGCTGTCCGAAGAGGCCCACTCAGTGCATAGTCCTGAAAAACGCTGGAGTTATTTTAAGAGTTAACTCATGAAGCTAATTTCGTTTCGTCCCCTTGTGATATAAAGAGGGGAAGGGATTGTTTAAAATAATTCGTTAGCGTAAACCCAAAATGAATGAAAAGATTAAATCTCTTGCCTTAATACCAGTCGTTTCGGTCGCACAAAGTGTTTTTTTTTTAAATTTTTCATGCCTGTCAACATTGTTTGTGGATATTGTCTTCATTAAGGTGCTTCTCCCTTCATCTAGGGGGTGATGTGGTGAGCCCATTTACGCAGATTATTATCTCCCAATTTTCATTTCAAGTATTTATTAATTATTATTTATTAAAATATCGTAACAACAAAGTGATGTAATGGATAATAGATTTGAGCTGACAAGTATTGTGCCAAAATGTTCAACGTGATTTGCATATTTTTAGATAGTTTTATGTTTATACTTTTTTCTGACCCTAAAAGGAAATCAAATTTTTTACTTACAACTCAATTTCGGCTAATCAAATTTAGGTTAATGCAAGTTGACTGTTATTTTTATCTAATCTTTTGCAAACAAAGGTTTCTCAGATGAGTTCTTTTTTATCAGCTTTGTTATGTTGCTTCATAATTTCGGTATAATATGTTATGCTACGAATGGTTTATGTTGTCTAATGGGCTGCTTTCAGAATTGTGTTGATTCAGCGATTTGATAAATGTCTTTAAGCAAACATGCGGATGATATAGAAAAACATGGTTTTTTACATCCCCCCACATAACGCAGTCTAGTCAAAGATTCAGATCCGGTAGAATTTTATTCAAATTAAGATTTCAGCCTCACTTCCGAAAATGTAGAGACAAACATAAAAATTAAGTACAGCTTTGAATTTACGATTTATTAAAATGTTTTTTTTTTTTTTTTAATTTTTTCAACACTAACCATATTTTTGCTTATCTTCCTTTTCAGGGTAACTATGAAAACCGCACAGTATTCGAGTCGCTCGACATTGGCTGGCAATTGCTGCGTATCTTCCCCAAGGAAATGCTTAAGCGAATTCCTGCCTCCATTCTGGCGGAATTCTACCCAAGAGACTCTCGCCACTAAGCGCAGGTCGTAGAACCCTCCACCAACCAACAAACATCCTCTTCTTGTTAAAGTTGCTGTAAAATAAATAATTATTCTTAAACAAACAATACCTTTACCCTAATTAAAAGAAAAACAAAACAAAAAGTTGTGTAATTTTAGCAAAACGGAATAAATTTAATTACAGTGTAATAATGCCAAGTTATATGCGATTTTTTGAAAAACAAAAAATAAATAATAATTTTAAAAATTTTATTTGCTAACGGCGTACGGCGGATACCTCCATTTGTCCTTCTCCCAATGTATCTCTCTCTTTCTGTCTCTGTATTTCTGTTGTGTCACGCCTCCAAAGACAATACTATTTGTAATTTTAAAACTGAGTGTATCGCTAAGAGAGACTCGAAATCGCAACAACAAAACACCAATCCCAACAACACCAGTGACGAGCAAGGTGCGTTCCGCCAGTAAAGCTGTTGTTTTTTTTTTTGTTTTTTAAATCTAGGATGTAAGGTTAAAACAAATGTTTTTTTCTCTATATTTTCCTTTTTGTCGGTGTGAAATTATTAACGACTATAAATTTATTGTTATCCAATTTTTCTCTTGTTATCATAATATTAAAATAAAAAGAAACCACACAAAGCATTCCAAGTAGTCTGCAATATAAAAAAATAAATGCGAAAGTATTGTAACCCTTGAGTAGAAATTGTTAAAATTTATACCTTTCACAACGTTCTTAAGTATTTTTTTTCTCTCTTTTGTTTTTCTTTGTTATTTTCTGTTCTATTTTGTATGTATTCATTTTTGCTTTCCTCTGTGGATATTGCGTGCAATATTGCGGCTGGGAGCGGTTAAAGTATTCTTTTCAACTAGCTTAAAATCATTAGACTCGCTCGTTGAGAACAACTCAGTAAAGAAACATTTATGGCGACATTATACTATCTTTTAAAGATTTGTAATTGTTACTCAATATCATGAATATTTAGAAATGTATATTGTATATGTGTAAAAAAAGAAACAAAAAAACAAAAATAAAACAATTTTATGAGTTTTGATTTTAAATAATAAAGTATACATACATTATTACAACTTGTTGAAATTTAGAGTTTGTCAATAATTTACTTATCTATAATAATTGGTGCGGACGTTCACGGTAATTTTAACTATGGGTGTTTTTGAGTTAAGCTCAATCCAAGTAATCACCCCAATTACGCAAGTCGTGTACAAAAAGTCACCTCGGCTCGTACTCATATCGAATCGTATTTACTTCGCGATTATGCATGTCGTATGCGTTGAATACGACTGCTTCACAGATGCAGTCGGGCAGCAACGCGTGCCATCGCCCTTCAAATGCACAAGTACTCTCAAAATTTCTTATGAAAAAATCATAGCAAGCTTGAAAAGTTCTGTGATTTTTGTATGAAATAAAAAAACGAAAAAGTAGAATCAAATCAATCGATATATTTTTTGATGACCGCATTGATGTGGAGGAACCAGTACAACGGTTCGCAAATATTCGCGGAGCCATAAGAGATGTTCCTATCCAATGATTTTACCGAATGCATGGTGAGTTTTGAAAGTAAAAATTTGAAACCGACTTCGAATTCAAGAAATTAATTGCAGTTTTAATAATTTTTTCGACTTCCCAAAGAAGCATGGACACAACTTTTGGTAGAAGTAATCACATTGTGTCAAGGAGTGCACACAACGTTAGTAGTACCAATTTTGAAGTTGCTGGTTGTGCTCCGTTTCTTCGGTAAAGGAGCATACTAAACAAACGCTGAAAACTTACCTACTTACGTTAGCAATACCACAGCCAAGTAAGTTTAGTAACATATCAATATAAAAACTTAAAAAAACCGCTTAAAATTCTTTGTTTTCGATGTTTCTGATAAGGTTCACTTGAAGTCACTTTTAAAATGTCATGGGAAGAAAATACGACTGAATCCGTTGAAAAAACGACTAAATACGACTTCCATAATTACCGAAATGAACCGGAAACCGCACGCGATGGCATGCGTTTTTCTCTACGAGTATGTTCGTAGTGACTTTCAGTTTCATAATAACGAAATACGAGCACGCTCGTATGTGACTCTCGAATACGACTTGCATAAGTGGGGTGCATGTCCTGACTGCCCTACACAACGAAATAGATGATTGGAAAGATAAAACAAAACAAGTAAGTGCGAGAGCTCGTCTGTAACAAGCTTCTATATACCCGACCCTATATACCGTCACCGCGTAACACCAAATCTCAACGTTTGGCCCGAATTCATCCAATTTGTATTGGCCACGCCCCTAAATATGGGAGGGGGCTTAAAATTAAAATCAATTAATTGTAATTTCGTGAGAATCATGAAAAAATGCGTTAAAAGCGAAAAATATTTGGAAAACAAACAAGTTTTTTTTCTAAAAACGCTCTCTTAAAGTGGACTTTGTATTTACAAACTACAAGCAAAGAGATCTTTAATATTCGGTCGATATTGTAGGCGGCCCAATTTTGGTGTTGCTAAAAGTTTCGGGCCATTATTGCTCAGTACCAAAATTTGAGCTCCTTCGCCTTGTCTAACTTGACCAAAAGGCATTTTTAAAGAAAATGTCAAATAGAGGTTGTGTCACATTGAAGCCAGTAGTGGGCGTGGCCGTTGACGGATTTAACCAACTTTGTCTGTAGAAAATAAGAACCAAGATACACTCCAAGTTTGAGCGTCCTAGCTCAATCTTAAAGACCTAATAACTTCACACATACGGATAGACGGACGGACGTAAATGGCTCAATCGATTCACCTGTCGATCTCAATCGTATCTCTAAAAAACCCCTAAGGTCTAAGGTGCTTATTACACAGTGTAACAAAATATGCATTAAAATTAATATACCCTGGGACAGGTAAAATAATAGTCGTCCCGAACTTCAGAATGAGTTAAGCCTGCAGCCAATGAATCTATTGCGCCCATCAAGTTGTAGTACACAGCTGACAACCTAGTTAAAAAACACGTTCTTATGGAAAGCGGCCCATAGAAGAACTTCCTGACGCAGGTCCTATAAGAACGTGTGTATTTCACTGAGTTGTCAGTTGTGTACTTCGACGGTACGGATGCAACGGATTCATTGGGCTGAATGCTTTAGGAGAAATTGGTGTGATCGAAGAAGTCTGCGGCTGCGGCAGCCAGTCGCAATGTTAAAAGACCGAATAATAATGGCCTTTTCGGTTGGCGATCCCGGATCAGGGCGTTCTTCTCTCGGATTGGGGCTTCTCTCCGAACAGCCAAACACGTTTTTATTGATTTTGAAGTTTGTCCGGCGTAGTATATCTGAAGCAAAAGCTATTCTACAGGAGACAAATGACATTCATCCAACTTGACATTGACACATATATGATTAAGTGCGTGCTTCTGGTTTTAATTCTGGATTCAAAACCAGAAGCAAATTTCTCTTCTCTCCAGAAGAAGTTCTGTCAACCGAGAAAACAGTTTCAGGAGAGTTCAGAAGTCTCCCAGACAATCCCGGACGACCAACCGAAAAGGTCATAAATGGTCTTTCAATAGAGTTTTCCAAACGTTGACAGTCGCATGAAGCTATATTTGTCAAATTAGGTGTCATTTATTTAGTTTGTCTTACAAAATCACCATTATCATCATGAACTAATATGGCGTGCCCAACAACATGTCTAAATGATTTTCCAAAAAAAAAATTGAGTAGCCTCTATCCCAAGGTGTTTCCCATAAGACGTGACAGAACGATCATCAGTTGGCATCTGTCACGTCTTGCCCAAAATACAAAAATTCAGCCAACTCCACTCGAGATTTAATGCAAAATCGAAAGGAACTGTATGCGATTTATACTTTTCAGCGAGACTTCGGTTAAAAGCGTCATGTTGATGGCTCAAATTGAACCGGAAGATGGTAAAAATGCCGTGGCTAGGAGAGCATTTAGTTTCCAAAAGAATTACATTGTTACCAGCCAACTAACTTAATTGTTAGTGGCATGGCACTAAATGTTTGTTTGTAGGTTCGTTGGTGTTCCTAACCTGTTCGCACCGAAAAATGGTATGCTTCACATGTATAAGGGATTCTTCCAGCTCCTGCCCACTTCCTTCAGAATTCTTTGGGTTAATTGGAGTTCCTATCCTGGTAGTACCGAAAAATTACATGCTCCCGCTTTATAAAGGATTTCACCACTTTCTCCAGAATTCCTTAACTTTATTTAAAATTACTTAAGTAAAAGTAAAAAGTAAAGAGTTAAAACTAAAAATTATAAGGGAAAAAGTAAAAAGTGAAATATTAAAAGTGAAAATTAAAAAGTTAAAAGCCCCCTACAATAAAATGCTATGTGCATAGATATTCACAGCGCTATTTTAATAGGTCCAAATTATGTGACTAGGTAGCTCACCGCGAGAGTGGTCCGCTGGTTGGGTTGCGGGCACAAAATACGTCGGGCCCAGGGCAAATTTTTATTTTAATGGATGTGTGCCGCGTTGTTCCCGTCATACGATAGGCTTCTTTACTAGTAATATAAGGAGGAAGAAGAACATCAGTGGTTTCCATAGGGTAAGGCTTAGTCAACTTAAGAAGATTGTGTTATAAAGAGGTGCCACTTTCAAAGTATACCTATGCAAATGGCCTTTTTAAACACCTTTCTACCAAAAAAGACGTATTTTCCAAGGCAAAGGGTGCTCTTAGGAAATCCCTTTTGCTTGCTTCTAAAAGTGACCAGCCGATCCACTTGTTCGATCTACCTGTTTATGAAAGCCTGTGTATTAAAACACGGAGATGTCAGCATGATAAGCATTCATACTCCAATATTGAAGAATCTGTTGATAATAGTGGATTTATGTTGATACTCAGCTGAATCAGTTGATGCTTACAGTAGTAGGCTTACAGTAGTTAAAAAAATTGCGTGAGCCGACTTCAAATTCACTGAACTCTATAGCAGGGTTTACCTTGGAATTAAAAATATGGTTTCCTAGATCAACTATACCAGGAGCCGAAACAACACTGCGGTACATGGCTTAGTGTGTTGCAAAACGTCAGGGCAGAATTTTTAAAGCGAATGGGTCCCATTCCACCTCCGCAAGGATCTTACAAACATTAAATTTCAGAATTAAGTCTGATGTCTCGAAAAGCTTCCCCATTGTAAGTATGTACTTGAGTTCTACCCCCTTTTAAAAATATTTTTTTATCCCTTATCCCCTTGCGCTTAAAAACAGACTTCTTTCGGAGGTTTTACAATACTCTATTTGGTTTTGCCATATTTAGAACACAAATGTCACATTTGGCCGTTGCTCCTAACAAGCCCATTTCATTACAATTCGCGTTGTCCTTTTTTCCTCAAATTCAAACCTCAGCAGGAGTTTCCCTTCAACAGTTGCAGTCAGCAGCATTAAAAAAAAAACCCAAACCTTTCCCTACATTTTTGTGCAAGTGAAACCGCAACTTAAGCTGCCATATATAAAGTTCCAAAACTATGCATGCAAGCTTTTTATCATGCTCAAATCCACCTACACGAAAGTTACAAGCGAACTGGAAAACAAAAATCCATTGCTCTGCCATTCAAAAACATGCACTTAAAAATGCACTTTCCGCCCCACCCCAAAAACAACAGTTTATTCAAAAAACGAGGAAAAAAAGCAAAAACAACATTGAGAAGTCCGCTCCGCCCACACAAACACCAGATGCACTTAAGTGAATGCCTCCCAGCCTGCTGCTAAAACAAAACCCCAATTCATTTAGCTGATGGTGGGTTAGCGCAAGCCACAGGACAACAAACCGTTAGTGCTCCCTCATAGACCTTCTATCACGACACGACAACGATCTGAATTTTAAATTTTTTTCTGCCCAAATCCTAAGTCATCCAGGGGAAAACCGAAAAGCTCACAAAACTATTCAGTTCGAAATGCTATTATCGGGGTGGTGTGTGCGGTGGTGACTATACACTGAGCTGGCGTAAAGCTCATGCCATAAACCAATCATGCTTAGCAATTCATAGCAAACACTCGAGTTCGTCCTTTTTTTCGTTCGTAGTTGGCAACCTTTGTCATGGACCCCGGATGCAAAAGGAAGCATATTGAACCACTGTTGAGCAATCAACGGAATTCAATTGATGCCCCCATGAACGAACACCTCCACACGTCGCCCCGATATATCCACGTCCTATTGAAAATGAATCCCTCGAGCTTCGTAATCCCTCTTCTAACGACCGGCAGTTAGTCAGGGGAAGTAGGTTGAACCGCAAGCTCTTCCCCAAGCCGAAACGGTTCGCACAGAAAGGGGCAGATGGCAAGCAAACTTTCTCTAGCCGTCGAAATGGGTCATTACAATAGGCTTGTAGTAGGTCATCGGCGCAAAGCTTGCAAACCACCCCAACAACGTTGTATACACGGCACAAGTTCATCCGATATCGTAACACATTTCGCAGGCAGCATTCGAATTGGGGTTGGCACTCTGATCAGACACATACGACCAGGAGGCTCTTGTCAAACTTTAGCTACTCATTTCGGGCAAAGTGTTGGCAGCCAAGGGTACATAAGATGTTTACCCACTCCCATAACCCGAGCATCAGAGTGCGGTTGAATGGAAGGTCAGAGTCAGAGCGGTGCTGGAGGACCTGCCAAATTGACCAAGATGATGGCCTGGTTTGATTGATGCGGCCCAGAAATGCTTGAGCAAGACCATTTAAATAGTTTTAACGGTCCAAGTTTTGCGATTAAAAGTTTTGCAAAGACCCGTGCATGTTTATGAAATTCTGGCCCCGAATTAGGGTTCTCATTGCGTGTCGAGTATGCTGATGGTGATTTTCGGAGGCGTGTTGAGCGCTGGTGTTGTTGAAGGGTATTTGGTATTTGCTCTTCGGACGTGACTTGAGTGGATGTGATTGATGCCCCCTTTGTAATGCGGGACAGGCGTCATAATGTATTCCCAACACGATGCACAAAGGTATCAATACCATAAGACGAGATTACCGTTTTCAACTTTAAGGGCGGACGTGGCCAAGATTTTGCGATAGAGGCATGCGTGATGTTCGGGTACGAACACGGACATACATCCTATGGCCTAATGCACTTTGCTTGTCAGTCAAACTCATTAAGTCAATGGGGTGGTGGGGGGGGGGGGGGGTGTAAGTGGGGCTTTGGATGCTCTTGGTCGGTCTTGAAATGGTTGCCTTCACCTGAGCTTTAGTTTTGTCATTATGGGCGCTGTCATGCATCTCATTAGGTTGAAATTGCCCATCCAAGCGTTTTGTGTTTGGAGTTTATTCTAATTTTGTGGGCACATTGTTGACGGGTGGGTCTATAGGCGAAAGGTCAAACGTTAGGGGTGGTAATGTGAAGGGTTAATTGCGTAACTTTATACGCACATTGCTAATTACGTCACGTAATCATTAAAGCAGAATGAATCTCATGTACTTACGGACAAGTTATCAATGAAATTCATTTATGTAGTTGAGAAGATTTGGTACTAGTTGTATGGAGTGGCGAACTTGAAAGTTTAATGGCGGTATGCCATAAAGCTTGGGTGGGCATACCGCCCACCTTAAAGAACTGCTTTTATCATCCTTAGATGTGTAAAAGTTCCCGTGTTATATATTTTATCTACTCAAGTGAAATTATGTCGTAGGGATAGTATCAAGACACGCACAGTCAAAAGTCAAATGCTCCTCTCCCTGAACCTTAAATGTTCTATAAACAAAAGAGCTCAATCATCGTGCTGTGAAGCTTTATGGCATAAAAAAAAAAAAATAAATAGAGTGGCGCAACAGCTCGAGGTGAACCAGGGCCAACTTCTCAACCATGTATGCTGTGTGTGCTATACTTTTTTGCACATACAAGGGGACCTACTATTTTTTGCCGAATCCGAACGGCACTTTGAGAAGTTTTTCAATCCCTCGCGTTTGTCAGACCCTCGCGGAGGTGGGAGCCGTGAAAAAGAACAAGTCTTTTTTTCAGGTGGCAGAGGCAGGATTCGAACCCAGACCTCCGGCGTCAGAGGCACACACACTAACCACTGCGCCACGGCACCCCACCATTACTCTTTTCCTTGTCTTTTGCGTTTCAGCCTATAATTTCCGACCATTGGTTCTAGGGTCTACACTTGCGATCATTACGCGAAATTGCCAAACTCTTCGAAAACAGCTTTAGTGCTTGTACTGATCGGTGTTACCCCGACAACGCCGAACGTTGCAACTGGGATTAGTTCTCATCAAAAGTTTATTTTACGTCTAAATGATATCCACAGCCTACTGGCATCGTCCGCTTCCAGGACTTGCAGAACTTCTAAGCGCGAGTGTTAAGCTGGGAGAAAATTGCAATACTGTGAAAATTGATCCTACAATATTGAGAGCTTTGCATGGAGCTAATAACCCTGCCAGTTAAAAAATATAGTTCCCTGACGAAACCAACTCGAAGCCTGGGATATGATGGAATTTTCTGGAATGTGAAGAGCGCTTCTTTCCCTTGGTAAGGTGGGACCTCATAATACTAGGCTCCTTCAACTCGACATAATGGGATTGTGCGAAGTAAAGTAATTTGATGCAGGCGAGCACCTTTCTCCAACGCAGTATAACTGCTCTGCTCAGGCTCACTCTACAATACCTCGTGGAAGTAATGTAACTACGCGAAAAATGGCCTGTTGATAACACCAACAAAAAAAGGTGCCTTGATACCCTGGGCTTACCACGGTAATAGAATATTGGCGGCCAGGTTAACCTAGAACACAAGGGAGGATAAAAAGGAGGTTGTTTATTTATTACAGTCGCTTGAGATAGTCATTGGAAAACACGGGCTAGACAACCGGACCATTTCAAGAGGTTTGTAGATTACTGCAATGTTAATCGTTTTGTCATAGGTGTCATCATGTCTTATCAACACTCGCCGAGCTAACTCCATTCATACTGCCCATTTCGCCTAAGTACACCATTCGAACGATCCATAAGAACAAATGCATCGCCGAGCGCAATATTGAAAGGCTCAAAAGTCGCTCAGTATGCCAACAACTGATTTCATCTATTGCAAGACATTATTATGGCGTATTCATTTGAACACCGAACTGCCACACCGAGCTGTCAAAAAGTACTCGGTGCTCGCGACAATTCCAGCGTGGTGAAAACACGGTTTCGTTGTGTACAGAACGGCAAAGTGACAAATTGCTTTGAGTTTCATTTCGTAGCGTGATTTTGTTGTCGTCAGTTTTTTGCACTTTTTACTTAAAATTAATTTTGAAAGCTCTTAATTTGAGTGTTTAACGATTTCATACAATTTCAGTCGTGTTGTAAATAATCACGAATGAAAATTGAGTCGAAACGTCACTTCACATACACAATCAGAGCTACACCCAGCCTATTCACCGTCAAATACGACGGTGGCGTAATTTCGAGTTCGGTGTCGACACCGAACTAGTTCGGAGTTCAAAAGAACATTTACATGAGCACGAGTCCATTCAGGTGTATGAGAAAAAACAATTTTTTTCTGTATTCCACACCAGTTCCACGATTCAATGTTGAAAGGAATACGCCATTAGTCTCGGGGAATCTGCCAACACGATGAAAGACCACTGGGACTCCCGTAACAGCTACTGCCACACGCGTGCTTATCCAATCGCCGGTCGACCAGTAGATAAGACGTAGTGCGTTGCTGACAGAAGATACCTGGAAGCGAATAAAAAACTCGAGGAAAAGTCAAAGCTCGCATAGATGCTTAAGATATGAGCTCGAGTCCCTGTGTCTTGTCTTGAATGAGCCCATGTATCGCCTAAATAAGAACTGCATGAAGGGGCAGAAAAATCATCGGTTTTGAGCCGATAGTTTTTCAAAGTAGTGATTAACACAATCCAAAAAGAGTTGTCCAAAATTTCCCGAACACGGATCGCAGCACCAAGAAAGGAAGAGATAATATCTGCAATTAAATTGCTGAAGAAGTATAAGGCTGCAGGAAAAATCACAATAACTGCCAACCAAGGTAGTCAAATCTGAATGGACACAGGGTGTCCGAAGCTCTCTGGGCTTAGGTCATGTTTTGACGCAAAAAGATCTAAGGAACTAATAATACTGAGCAGGGACAAGGTAAGGGCTTTAGTTGGAACCCTGACAGGACACTATCTTCTGCGAAAACACGCAAAGGGGCTATCCGACATAGATATTTGTCGTTTCTGCAGTGATCTGCAGGCTGTTCAGGATAAAGAACATTTTTAGGGTTTAGTTTAACAGAAATAGACGGCACTAATTTTAAAGGTCTTCTTGTCTATTGCAGGAGAATTGGTTGTTTCACCAGAGGGCATGTTTAGGTTTTTTTTTCTGTCTTTTAGATGTTAATTCAACTGGTTCCCCAGGGATCGCGATGGGTCGTTTCTCATGCGGAAACACACAAGGCTCAGGCTATCCGACATAGATATTTGTCGCTTCTGCAGTGATCTGACAAGCTGTTCAGGACTGAACATTTTTAGGTGAATACTTTTTTGAATGTTTAGCAGAAATAGACGACGCCAGCTTTAAGGTTCTTCTTGGCTATTACAGGGGAATCGACTGTTTCACCAGGGCGCATGATTAGTTTTTTTTTTTGTAATTTTGAATGTTAATTCAACTGATGGTTTCCCAGGTATCGCTATGTGCCCGTTTTTGGAACATAGTCGTTCTGTGGCCTTTTTAAAAATACCCTTATTTAAACCTAACCTACCCTATAAGACTGCAGGACTACACGCAATTCTGAAGCAGTTCCAATATCGCTGGTAGAGCTTTTTCACTCCGTCAGCCTTTTCTGACGGGTGACTTTTCTCTGAAGGGTGAAAAAACAGGATGATCGTCAACCTCGGTCGATATGATGTACTCTGCCCTTCGGTTTGAAGTTCGGGTCTGTACTAGGATATGACGTCTCCTTGTACAGACCGCTTCTATCACAAAGAAGAGGCTCTATGAGTTTCTTGTGGTCGTTTCACAAACGCCAAAACTTATTTGAGAACAGATCAATTATTCAACGGCTAAAATCGAAGTGAATTGGCCACACTCGTAGGAATAATGACAGATTTGTTGGCCAGACGAGATAAGGGCAGAATAGTCTGTCGACCCAAAAACATATGGCTTAGGCAATTAGGGATAACTTGGAGTATTATCGTTAAAGTGCATCGCTGGAAACTGGACATAATGGAATGAGAAATAAAAAAATATTATTTTAGTAGGCCCCTTCGTGTGTGCAAAATATATGCAAAAAATAATAAGACAAAAAAATAATAAGATAAAAAAATAATAAGAGAAAATAAAATTATTAAACGATGCCCAATGGGGTTGGCATCGATTTGAAAATAGTTTTACCAAATCAGTACTTTTGTTTGATATCAAAAGCATAAAGCTTAATTTTGGATTACGTTACAATATTTTTCTAAGACACATTTTAGGACCAACTTCACATTTCGGGTGCAAATTTAATCAAAAGCCTTTATCTTGAGCTCACGTATTATTCTTACTTATGCACGCACACATCCTTTAAAGGCACTTGGGTCCTGAACCGTCCTTTGATGAAAAACTGCAGCCTTCCATTTCCATTCCATCTCGTTGCTTCCTGTTTCTTCAGAGCATTAAAAAAAACTTCAATGGGATGGGTACGCGTTAACTTTGAAATTATCCTTCCAATAGGATAAAAACACTCTTGATTCACTCTATCCTTGTATCCTCTATTAATAAATTACATGGAAAAGAATAGCTTGTTCGCAGTGACAGCCAAGCCGCTCTAAATGCGTTGCGAACTCAAGTTTTCGTTGAACTTAGTCGGAAGGCTGAATGCAGTGACTCTTGTTTGGGTTCCAAGTCACACTGGTATCCAGGGAAATGACATCTGATGAGCTTGCCAGACTAGGCTCAGAAGAGTTTTTCTCAGGACCCGAACCTGCTTTAGGCCTGCCTGTATCTGTTGTCACGTCTGCCTTTGATACTTAGGTTTCTCGTGAGCACAGGGCTCGTTGGCGTGACTGCGATGGGTGCAGACAGACTAAACGACTACTCCCGGATATATGCGAGGGGTCAGCGTCTTTTCTTCTATCTCTCAGGAGAATCGATTGCAGACTTCTTGTAGGCGTCCTTACGGGCCACCAAGCTTTCGCCAAGCATTTGAATGTGCTAGGCTCGAGCGAAACCAACACCTGTCCTGCCAGTGGAGAGGACGACGATACAGCGGAACATTTCCTATGTTGTTGTCCTGATGCCTTTGGTCGCATCAGGTGGCGACGTGGTGATCCTTGGGGCTGACGTGGTGAGTGCCGAACACCTTAGCTCTTCATCACTGAGGCTCCTCCTGGTTTTTCTTCGGAAGACGGGTAAACTAAAAACATTTAAGTAAGGTGTCCGCGTGGTAGTACAATTAACCAGTAGTTGTATCTGAGTGCTCCATCGGATAGTAGCAACCTCCGACAAATGAAAAAAAAAATGAAAAATAGTTTCAAAGCCTCTTTGAATGAATTTTAAATAAATAAAACCACGTTTTACTGAAGAACTGTGTTAAATTTTAAGTGCACGCAGTTGCAAAATTCGTATGCACCTTCGGGCTATAAGTACTTCGAGTGTACAAAGATATATTTACAAAGCTTTACGCAAAAAAAAACTTTTTCCGGCTATAATCGTTAAATAAAAATAAGAGCCATAACCGCTCAGGGCAAAACGAGAGTTTCCGAAAAACAATATAAAAACAACAATGATGTGCGTGTTCTTTCCCAGGTCCTTTGATGCGACAATTCGTGCATCGTTTAAAGAATATATGCATGCGTCGACATGATGTTCCTGCACGAAAACCCTGCTTCCGATTAAAATTCCATAAATAATAGCAATCAAGACCAATTAATGCAGATTATATACTAACAATACAAGGAATTTCGTTGGAGGCTTAAAGAAATTAATTATAAAAATTCTTCGGGAATCGCATTGGCATGACAGAGTTGTTAATCGGTTTTTCGAATATCCTTGTTGGTGCGTAAATGACATTTAAAAATTCACGATAATATGCAAGCATGTACGGGATGGTTTGGTTAATGTCAATTGAAGGTTTTTGTACGTGAAAATTTAATCCTCTTAATTTGTATTGACCATGAGTACACAACATGAATGCGTTCCTTGACCGTAAGGCATCGGTTACAATGAGCTAAAAATAAAGATGTGCAAACGGAAAGAAATTTCGTTAACAGGTTTTACTAATTTTACGAAAAAATCAGAACAAAAGCTTGATATCGAATGCATTAAAAATGCATCATAGGAAAACACTAATGAACTTATTTATATGGCCTTGAGTTGACAGCTGTCATATCCATTGTCAATATCAACTATTGACATCGACTGTTCTTCGAAAAGAATATTAAGAACATCGTGTTATGTCTGAGCTCGTCTTGATTGTTCCTTCAATAATTTCGACAAGGCAATTGAAGCTGTTAAGTCGTCTTATATCTTGCGGTAAATGAATTTAATAACGAATGACATACACGTCTTTGGCTTAAGCTATTGTGTATAGCGTATTACGTATCATGTGTCATTGACTTTACTGGGAAAAAGCTAAACATAGTTGAGAGTGTGTGCATACAGAAGTGATACTTCAACCACTCGAAATACCTAAAACGCTTATGATATTAACTGAATTTGCAATTACAATCCGGATGCTATAAGTAAGGACTATCCAAACACTCCATTCGCTCAACTGGTGCGGCTGGGCTCCGCAAATAATGTCATGATAGCAGGATTTTCACATAATCCCAGGGATTTATTGGATTTTAAGGAATGAAAGCAATTTAGACTGTCCGAAATTGGAAGGATTTTATTGGTCAAGGGTGCATTTTAGATCATGTCATCCATTGCACCATGTCATTTAGGCAATCTGTTTGTAATGTATACTCGGGCAAGTAGGGATGAACGAAAAATCTTGACAGAGAATTTGAAGCACTTAGGAGTAGAAAAGGTAGAAAGGCTTTTTTCGGAAATTAAAAAGAAACATTATGGTGGGGATCCTACTGATTTCGGACGATAGATCGCAATTCCTAGAATGAAAGATGGTACACTTTACCTTTCTAGATTGCCCCTAGAATTCGGGCCAAGAACTCTATGCATAGAAGATCGTCAAATGACTGCAACGCAACGCATGCGTCGCTCACATTAAGATATTTATGAAAATTATGACTAAGAAGTTTCAATGTAAGAAGTTTCCTTTCATTGATCTTAGTGGCTAAAAAATAATGACATACACCTACCCATGTTCTAGAACCTGTTTAGGCTCGGATCTGCCCTTAAATGTCGTGGAGGTAAGGGGATGTTTACGCGGAGAGCAGTTAAAACGACGCCTTGGAAAAAGCAGGTAACTTGATTTAAGTAGGAACATCTCTATTTGACTCGACCTAATCTCCGACAAAGGCGTTGAACAGCCCAGCAGCCTTAGATAATGTGGTCAAAGCACTTAGGTCTTGACAAGAGGGTGTTTATTTGTACGAAAGACGCTATATTACCCGCATCATGACCTTGTGTAATGGCTATAGACTCTTATTTTCGAAAAAGAGTTTTGGTAAATTTTTTTAGAAATCGTGCGAGGCTTTTATGAGGACCTTATGACAGTTGACTCTAATTGCAAGTGTCAGGACCATCAGGACATCTTTCTAGAGCTACTTGTAATTTTAGGCACTTCACAAAAACATGTAAGACATTTTTAGGTCTTTTATAATGAGGAGTACAAATACGAAAGGAGGAGTACGGGAAAACGGAGCTGTTGAAAGTAGTACAATACTCCTATGGGAGTTCCTTCGGCAACACTGCTCGGTGGTAGCATAGACTGCCGGACTCTCTGAGTTTTCTGCGGAATGCCGAGTTAATAAAAGAAGCCGGCCGTGGCCCCAGTACTGATTAAGCTCGGAATTTTTGGTCATCAATAATGATGGGGATGAAACCGCGTGTCTTATGTCCATCTTCCCCACAGAGCGAACAGGTCGTCGGCGTTTATGCTTGCGGTGTCCCTTGTGCTTGCTAGTTCCAGCAGTGGGTTTCTCTTTTGTACGTTTCGATGCCTGGAGTTGGTCTTACTGCGGCTGGGTTATTGTATGTGGGCGGAATATTTCGGCTTTGGTCTTCCTGCTCGATATACTCGAAATCTTCTGCTAGCTTCATCAATTCCTCTACGGTTTGGAAATCACGTCGGCGGATATACAGTCTGTACTGTGGCAGAAGTCGGTCGTAAATACGTTCCAGACATTGTTCGACGGTCTCACCGAGTATCACAATAGGCCCACTTGTGGCCGGAAGCAGTGATCTGGGATTTATTATACCACCTCTTCCCTACAAGGTACAATCTTGTTCGACGATCATGACTATGGGGATGTTGGTAAATAAGATATTGTATGGCCATCATAAAATTTTGTGCCTTCTCTCTTCGGCCTTTCTTCCTTGTCCATATCTCATTCTTCAGTTTGGACAGGTAGAATACAGGTAGAAAATGTCCGAAGAACTCTGCCCGGAACTGTTCTCATGTCCGCAGGTTGTCTCGTTCAATTCGGAGCCACTCTAACGCTCCACGTCTCAGCATTTCTGGG
The DNA here is from genome assembly GCA_947623515.1 of Neoascia interrupta. Lineage (NCBI taxonomy): Eukaryota > Metazoa > Arthropoda > Insecta > Diptera > Syrphidae > Neoascia > Neoascia interrupta. The sequence goes on along the minus strand of OX392464.1, from coordinate 3,332,154 downwards.
ATGATCCTAACCAGGGCAACGAATGGGACATCATAACATCGGGTTAGGGCTCCGATTCTTTCTACAAACTCGAGGGTATTTCTATTTGGGTTCAAAGCGTAAATCCCACTTACGGAGGGTTTTCATGGCCTCGGCTTAATAACTTAAACCTTTTCGGGTTGGTTCAGTCTGTGGTAGCTTTGGTTTGTCGGTGCGGTATTTGGAGATACGGTGAGAGACGACTGCTTGTGGTCTGTTCGGTAATCGGTTTTGCCAGCCGGTTGCACCTGTGGAACTGGGACGAAGACATTCCTATAAGGTGAAGTAGCTTTGGATATCAGTTTGGCATGCTCCACGGCGGGTCTGAATACCCGGTCGTTATTACCCGCTCCTCCCATTCCTTTCTCAAATCTAGCGTGGATCGGCTGGCCTGTACCTGCTTCAAGAATTCGCTAAGCCGCTTTCTCAACTCACCTACTGTTCCAGTAGCCTCCAAGTCTCGGTTCTCCATTACATCAGCCAGCTCCTTCTTACATGATAAATAAATCCACCCGAGACCCGACGCTTAGAAAATTCGGATTCAGATCGGTTGGTACGGTTAGACTGTCGTTTGGGGGTTTTTCTTTGGAATCGGGCATCTTGGAGACTGACGGCGCGCGGTTTGCCTTTGGATTTGGCTAAGGTAGTGGGTTTTTGGTGACAAGTTTGCCTAGGCAATTGGACTGGCTAAGATGACAGGAGTACGCTGGCTTTTATCGGTCAGTCGGAAACGGACTATGGTTGACCTCGACTCTTTTTGACGTCCGAAGTCTTTTTATTCAAGAACCACACCCAAGAACTGTTTGACCTACAACCAACTTAAATTTGGCCGATTTAAAAAAACTCCGAGATTTCGTGTTACGGGATTTTCATTTCTGGGATTTCGATTTCCGGGATTTTGAGGTCGGGATTTTGTAATCGGGATTTTGAATTTCGGGATTTCGGTGCCAACCCGAACTTGGTCACACGGCCGGAAGTAGGATTCGGTTTCATGAACCAAAAATGGGCTCAAAAAAGGACTCGGCTCGGATGCCACAAAATATTAATGAACTCAGTCCAAAGACCAAAAAGGTGGACTCACTTCCAAGAAGCAGAAAAGGACTCGGCACAGATGCCAGAAAATATCAAAAGACTCAGTCCGAAGACCAGAAAGGTGAACTCGGTTGCATACAAGAATCAGAAAAGGCCTCTGCACGGATGCCGGAAAACAACAATGGACTCGGTCCGAAGACCAGAAGGTTGGACTCGGTTCCAAGAAGGTGAAAAGGACTCGGAACGGATGCCAAAATATATCAATGGACTCGGACCGAAGACCAGGAGGGTGACTCGGTTCGAGAACCAGAAAAGAACTCGACACGAGAGCCAGAAAATATCTATGGACTCGGTCCGAAGACTAGAACGGCGAACTCGGTTCGAGAACCAGAAAAGAACTCAGCACGAGAGCCAGAAAATATCAATGGACTCGGTCCGAAGACCAAAAAGGTGAACTCGGTTTCATCCAAGAAGCAGAAAAGGCCTCTGCACGGATGACGGAAAATATCAATGGACTGGGTCTGAAAACCAGTAAGGTGGACTCGGTTCCAAGAAGCAAAAAGGGACTCGGCACGGATGCCAGAAAATATCAATGGACTCGGTCCGAAGACCAAAAAGGTGAACTCGGTTCCATCCAAGAAGCAGAAAAGGCCTCTGCACGGATGCCGGAAAATATCAATGGACTGGGTCTGAAAACCAGTAAGGTGGACTCGGTTCCAAGAAGCAAAAAGGGACTCGGCACGGATGCTAGAAAATATCAATGGACTCGGTCCGAAGACTAGAAAGGCGAACTCGGTTCGAGAACCAGAAAAGAACTCGGCACAGATGCCAGAAAATATCAATGGACTCAGTCCGATGACCAGAAAGGTGAACTCGGTTGCATCCAAGAATCAGAAAAGGCCTCTGCACGGATGCCGGAAAATATCAATGGATTGGGTCTGAAGACCAGTAAGGTGGACTCGGTTTCAAGAAGCAAAAAGGGACTCGGCACGGATGCCAAAAAATATCAATGGACTCGGACCGAAGGCCAGAAAGGTGGACTCGGTTCGAAAACCAGAAAAGAACCCGGCACGGGTGCCAGAAAATATCAATGGACTCGGTCCGAAGACCAGAAACGTGGACTCGGTTCCATCCAAGAAGCAGAAAAGGCCTCTGCACGGATGCCGGAAAATATCAACGGACTGGGTCCGAAGACCAGTAAGGTGGACTCGGTTCCAAGAAGCAAAAAGGGACTCGGCACAGATGCCAGAAAATATCAATGGACTCGGTCCGAAGACCAGAAACGTGGACTCGGTTCCATCCAAGAAGCAGAAAAGGACTCTGCGCACGATTGCCCGAAAACCGGTATACTACTTCTATAGCCACAGAAAAAAGAGGTTTATATTTGCCTTGGTCAGGCAAACACCAAAAATTGGTTGCCACCGCAAGTGTGGCAGAGTGCTCTTTGGAAATATCCAAAGGGCTTGAATCCTCAAACTCCTTAATTTGTTTGTTTTTAGATTAGTGTAAAAGGCAGATGAAGAGAAGGTATAATCTGGATTCTACGTCCAAAATCAGCGACAGTCCACTCCCAATCTGACTTAAACTACAATTAATTTCCTCGCCCGGAAAAGCCTATCCTGAATCGCAAGTGACCGCATGCTCGCATGCTTAAATCAAGCTTAAACAAGCTCGTAAATGAGCTAAACCCAATCTCATCGACAGCGAGATGCAGCTTGGTGTATTAAAGGTGAGCCAATATAGTTGGAAGCCTTCTTATAAGTTTGGTTCTAAAGAATTTTTCTCTTGGTTTCTATTTTATGACAAGAAACGTTGAGACCTGAGTATGTTTTGCCACTCTCTCCAGTATCTCTAGGCTGAAAAGTTCTCAACTGCTCAAAGGTTTTTTTTTTAGATACGCCAGTTTGTTTGTTTTCATCCAGAGTGCATGTCATCCCAAGATGGTTTTGTGCATCAAGTTCACACCATTGGTTCACTTAGGACCTAGTAGTCTAGCAACATCCTAGTTAACACCAGACTCGCAACTCTGTCAAGATTACGCTTCACTCAAAGTTTCGCCGAAAACTTTTTGCTTTAAAATTCGTCAAATATTTAAACTTATCCAACAATTCCGTTTACATCATCTCCTCCGCCATTGAATGCATATTCGCAGGAACGATTTACCCTAGAAGACAACGCCGTTTATCCTTGCCAGGACTCGACGCGCCGCTCAAAGGTAAAGTGAAAACAATTTATGAGCTAAAATCCCCAACTTCAGGCAACAAATAATCGCTTTTGTTAGACTGGGAATATTCCAGCAGCAAATAATCGGGAAGATCACAACCCCAATTAGGATTACAATCCTCCCCTGCCCTCTGTGCTTTCGTGAATGCTGTTTAAACATCTCTCACGCCGTAAATTGTCGCAATAACTCACTCTTAGTCAGTCTTAAACACGTAGTAATTATTATTTTAATAAAACTTTTCCACGAGTTTGAAGCCCCGCTCCCCCTGCCACCCCTACCCGATTCAAGGACCCGCACAAGCGACTCAACTGCACTTTCATTCTACCGACAATTAGGGGACTAAGGAGCATCATTTAAATGCCAACGGCAGCGAAGATGAGAGTGGAAAAAAAGTGCCCGAGTCAAACGGGAGGCAAAAAAAGTTTAACGACTTTGGAAGCAGAGGACCGTAAATATTAGCCATAGTCAGTGTGTTTGACTATACACACACACACATACATACAGTATACTACCCGCCAACAACCTTCTTTTTGTTTTAATTAAAAATTCTTAATATTAGTGAACTTTACGGAAAATGTTGTGCCTAGCGTCTTCTTCACCTTCCAACTTTTAATTAACCAGCGGACACCTATTTTTTTTGCAGCGAAAGAAAAACACATTCCGGTCCTTGCGTTGTTGGCTACCGGCCCGGCCGGCGGTGCGCGGTGTCCTGTCCATTTTCATTTAGCTTTGTATGCTCGGTTTAGGGCGAATCATTAAGCAAATGAACCCCACCAAGGATCTGTTGCTTTGTTTTGGAAAAATCTCCGGGAGGACACAACAAGGCGAGTGATTCAATTTGGGACTTCTTACTAAGAAATCTCTGGGCGAGCATAAAGCCGGCGCGCGGTCCCCAAGGGGTTGTCCTTACCTTGGTATCGCCGCCAGCGGAAAACAATATGAATTGTACAAACACAGCCCTGAAAAACAACGCTGAATTTTATAATTAAGTACGAAACTAATAAATGCCAGGATAACGATGAGTGAATGAGATGGCCATGTGGCCATCGGCAACATTAAGTTACTCCACGAAAATTGACATCGGTCCACGATTGTGGCTGAAACTGAGGCTGACAGTTGCATTCAGCGCGTGCAGCTCTGCGTTATCCTTTGACGTTAATTCGCTGTGTCCTCGCGCATTATTCAATTGGAGAAGACAATTTTTTAACTGGTGCCAGCAGGAGATAATGGAAATACCCCAAATAGATTGTAGCTAATTATCCTGAATGTCATCGTGACGAAAGCCATAAAGGTTCTGAAGACGGCCAGTGCTTATCACACAAAACACATCATTAACCAGGAGGAGCTGGTTAGTCTTCTCGGTTGTCAAAGACTAATCCATCCCAGCAACCAGAACCATTTGTATTATTTCCGAGAGTCTGAGGGTGGCTTCGCAGTATGGGTGGGCCGTATATTAGGGGTGGAACTTTGTTCCGCCGAATGCCCAAGGAAAGGTCGCTACCTTTATTATCCCATGAAAGAACAGGAAATTGGTCCTTATTGACCTTTGGCGCCTGGGCTGTTTTGTGTCTTGTGGAACTATGTCTATACACACACACACGGAAATGCGATACAGAATAGTGTTTTCGTTTGGTTGGCACTGACATAAGTAGGCAAAGGTAGTTAATCTTTATTTTGATGTTTTTTTATGAGTCCTTTTCTTGGAAGTGAAAGGAAGCCTCCTCCCTGTCACGGCTGACTGATGATATCGGTTACGTTTTTATAAATGTTGCATGCGATGGAAGTGGGCAAAAGGAATGGCAAATCATTCCTATGTTAATTAAATATTTCCATCACAGGTGAGTGACGGTATATTTCATGCAATTAGGGCGGGAGTAATGTGAGTGTCAAGTTACTTACGTTGGGCGATGGACCAGTGAGGGCGGTTTAATTGAACAAGACGAAATGATGTCGTCTGTAAAGGACAAACAAGGCTGCGTTGTGTGTAGCTTCTTCGGAGAGGGCTTTGACTTGTTGTCGGATAAATAACTTTATTTTTTTTTGGGCCAACTAGTGAAGTGCTATATAAGAATCACAACCCGAGCGAAAGAATATTGTTTTGGGGGCCGAGCAAATAACTCAACAGACTTCTAAACTTCAAATTCACATCCAACACGTCGATTATGAAAACAGATCATTACATTATTGGCGCCCGAGCAAAGACTTCCGTGGATAATTTTTACAAACAAGCGAGACTCTGATATTGGACTTTAACTCAACAACCAGACAAGTGTGGTTTCAAAAAATCTCCACTGCAAGACCGAACCAAGAGTTGTTTCGATTGCATCCTGTTATTGAGATGCTGCATGCTTATAAGCGCGGAAATTCCTGTGAAACAGCGCTTCTTAAACCTTGATGGTAGGATGGAATTGCTCTTGACCAGAAAAAATACGCTCTGGGCGTTTTCGTCGATATTGAGGATGATTTTGATAACGCGAGGCGTATAACTCCAAGGATAGAAAGCTGGATAACCCCCTCGTTAAAGGCCTGAGCTCCCAATACGACGTAGTAGCCCATATAAGGTGTTCACTAAGTAGTTCGGCCTGACTGGAACTGTGGATGCCACCGTTGACTCCATCTGGGTAATGCCTCCACTGCGGTCCGGATGCAAGGAGAAATGCCTTAGTGGGAACAATATTTGGGAGTAATACTTGACAGAAAACTGCTTTCGTCCAAGCATATCCAATACCGAAGAACCACTGCCCACTTTCTGGCAGTGTAGAGGCACTGTTGCCAAGACATTGGGCCTATCTCCGAAAAATGTCCTTTGGATTTATACGGATCCGAATTTGCATCGGTGATTTGGTGGAACACATTCCTGCCTCTTTTGCCAAAATCCAAGGAACGGTTTGACTTTGTTGCACAGGAGTTTCCCTACAGCACACCGGGCTCTGCTCTAGATGTTCTGAGGTCTTGATATATTTATGATGTCTGTACGCTTAAAAACATTTTAGTTGAAAGAAAAGTGGCTTTAGACTGCACGAGCATTGGAATTTTGAAGAACTTTTCCGAGAATTGTTCTTCGACTCCTGTTTTATGACACCACAAATTCTTTTGCGACAGAACTACCAAGTCGACTTTCCACTATCCTTTAGCAAATATACGTCTGTTTTCCAAGCAGAGATTTTCGCTATCTAATGGCAATGCGAAAATGGAGGGCAAGAACAATATGCATTTGCAGTGACAGCCACTTTAAAAGCATTGCTCAACCCTTTTACCTAGTTCAACATAGTGCGTGAACTCAGGCACTCGTTGAACTTAGTTGGAAGGACAACCCCCTATTTCGGTGTTAATTATTTAGCTTAACATTATTTATTTTGCTTAACACTCGCGTTCGTAAGATTTGTAATAGGTCTTAGTCCTGGAAACGCCTGAGGTCATTATCAGGTGGTCCTGTTGAACCTGTTTTTTTACTGCGATCTGTTGGTCTATTGTGCCCCCTGCTAAGCCTTGGAGAGGTTTATTCCCTCAAAAGAACTTCCCTCGCACTATAATTCATTAATAACATATACCGAGGGCCATAGCACAGGCCTTAGCTGAAAGAACTCATCTTTGGAGCACCTTCTGAAAATGAGAAGTGGGTCCAAGGTGGGAATCTCTCTGCCTGATTCAGAGCCCCACAGGATTGCAAATCTATTCAGGAGTTTCACTAGCCTCATTGCAAAATCTACAGCTGAGTTCCACCGTTCTACACCAATTTTCCTAAGGTGTTACCTGAGTTTACGATGCGCCGGCCGCTAGGAAACCTGTAAGAATGCGCAGGTTATTTTTACTAAGGCCGATGCATGCTTTGAATCTTCTCTGGTTGTAGTTCCCTAGAAGATTCTTTGGTTGCATCAGACCTTAAAGGCTTTTCCACATCTTAGCTCGGTTTACCTTCGCTGTTTTCCTGAATTCTTCCCTCAGCGTGTGGTTCTGATGCTGCTCCTCGTCTAGTCAAAGAGCCCGCTGTTTCATTCCCCTGTATTCCAACTTTTCCAGGTACCCAATAAAGGGTTTATTGCTCACCTTGCCCAGATCTTTTAGCTTGTGTAGGCAGTCCCGTACAAGTTTGGACCATGATTATTTGGGCATTTAGAGCCTTAGTAACACCGGGCTGTCTGAAATTATTGCTATGTGGGAATTCCTGTAATTTCTATCAAGACTGAATTGAATCTGTCTAGCGCATATTTCCGCCTGGAAGATGCTGGTATTTTTGTCCATGGATTTTGCTCTTGGTCCAAATACTCCTGCACCAGTTCCATAATCAGTTTTTGACCCATCTGTATACCATTTTATGGTGCTGTTGCTCAGTCTATATGTTGTGGATTTTTTACTCCAGCTCTATTGCGGCGTCAGCTCCAACTCTTACTGCAGCTTTTTAGTGCAGAGCTTCACGATGAAGTTCTTTTCGAAGCTAAATTTCCTCAAACTATCATCCTTGGAGATAGCCAGAAGAGGAGTTTATTAGGAAATGCGTCAAATTCCTTCAACCCAATGCACCTTTCCCTCCCAATCTCCTATTGAGCCATTCTAAGCATCGTTTTCCTAGCCGCTTCTTCAACTACGATGTGAAGTGGTGTTAGTTGCAAAAGCATATTCAATAGCTGCAGTCGGATTCGTTCGCATAGCCCCGGTTATGCAGACTTAAGTGTTTCTCTCGTTGTGCGCTGACTTGTTCGTTTTGTTCATGCTACTGCTCCGTAAGTGATCATTGGTCTCACTATCACTATGGCAGTGAACATCCATCTTATAATGGCTACATCCCCAAGACTCACTCGCAGGTTCCTGTACATCATAATAGCGCGAGTAGCCTTTCTGGAGATCTCTTCTGGGTGTGTTTTCTAGATGAGTTTACTGCCTAAGATTAATCTTAAATACTTAACCTCTTTAACTGGTATCAGTGACGTATTCGATAGTCTTATAGATTTCGTTTGAGTAGCCGGGTTAGGATTGAGCCTGGCTGTGTTGGACCATTCTTGAACCGTCTTAAGTGCTCCTTGAATAATTTCACAGAGCGTTCCTTCAAAGTTTCCCTGGCAATTATTACTACGTCATCAGCATATGCCTGACAGTTGATGCCTAAGGTTGGCTTGTATCAAGGAGTTCATCCACAACTAGGCTCCACATTAGTGGTGACAATACTTCTCCTTGTGCGTACCCTCTTTTCGTGCTGACCTTGATAATTTCCTGCGATGCATATCTCCACTGATCTTGTGTTCAGCGGCTCATGCATCAATCTGGCAACTGTGCTATTTACTCCCATCCCATCTAGGGTGCGCCTGATTGGTTTTGTGTGGCACAGATGACTGTCTCTTTGGTGTCAAGATCATTTTGAATAATTTCCGTCAGCTGATATAGGGCGGTCTTGGTAAATCTGCGCGCTCTGCACGCATGCTGGTGGTGAAGAGGGAAGTTGCTTACCACCTCTTCCCTTAGGTAATTGCATACAGCTTTTTCTATTGCTTTTAGAAGGATGGATGTTAAGCTGATCGGTCTTTAGGACTTCGGTTGCGTTGGGTGAATCCACCACTGGTTCGGTATGTATCCCAGGGAAAGACTAATTTTTGCTATAACCAAGTGTGGGAGAAACATTTCTTGCTCGTTTTGTAATAGGGCTGGTGCAATAAAATGAATCAGGTGGTTGCCACGTAGAATAAGTACTTAATGCATAGTTTTAGTAATATAACATGACGTTCACCCTGTGGATGAAGTGGATGCTCCGCTTAAATGACCTACGCTTGAATAACCCGCCTATACATCAAGGCGGAGGAACTTCACAAAAGTTGTCTTTTCTGCAAACCTTCAAAAATTATTGGCTGATGGCACCACCAGCAAAAGTAGATCACAAACTAAAGTTTGCAATTATCAAGCACTGACAGTCTAGAACCTTTTAGCCACAGGGTCGCGGGACTGAGAGCCGTGACAATAGTTCGCCTCACTTACCTACTGAAAAACTTTGGAATTAGTCCATCCGTTCATACGAAAATGAATTCCTGCATTCCTGAAAATTCATCCAATTGAGCATAAACTTTTGTGAGCCATTGCCTACACACATGCGATGGTTCTTGGATCAAAAAATAATGGGTGCAGTGAGCTGGTAGAGCGGCAATGGAGTGGTATAAAAAAGATTTAAAAATTGAAACTGAACCATTGAATTTTTTTTAAACAGAGAAGTTAGGGGAAGAAAAGCTGAGAGCTGCTCCAATTAGGGATGTTAAATCCCGTTTCTGTAATAAGCCCATAAGGATTCACTTGAGTCTTAATAGTGGCTTTTCGCCCCAGATCCTATACCAGAATTCTAAAAAGTCGAGATATTAGCCAAAACTAAAACTAAAGTGTGAGAACCTGTAGAACACCTGAACCAAGACGCACCGAAAATGTGGACGCATACACAAATCCAATAAATTCCTGAATACTGTTCCCTGTTTCAGATTCAAAATATTCAATTCTTCTAATATTTTAAACTCAAAATATTGAATTTTCTGATTCGACTTAATCTCCTCTTGCAAAGCCATTCATTTTGTGCTAAGGTGACCAAAGACTTGTGCCAACCTGGTCTATCCATTGAACTATGCAAACGAGCTTAGATATTATTTATCATTTGCTTCCACGAAATGCCACCATCGCATAGGCCCATACTACATCCTTGAGTCAGCATTCCTTGGGCGGACCGAATGGCTTGTTGATGATTCTAACCCCTTCTGTAAACCATTTAGCAAATTGTGTTTGCGAACCACTTCCATTGACGATAATTAATCAACTTTTCATTAATTCATTAGGCTTTTGGCACTCGAAATTAATTCACGGCTCCAAAGCAAACTCACCGAGCACACAATCCATTATTCATCCTGCTCCGTGCGATGACGGTATCCTGCAGCCTGGGTCCCTGCATAAATGCTAATGCCAAACACTATTTTACATTATATACCTACAATCAAATCAAATTGCTGCAAAACAATATTTTTGCATTTTAAGGATAATTAAAGTGCGACAACTGGCATTTTCGAATCAGCCAGCATTTTGGTGCCATTTGAAATCCTCATTCCGGGAATAGCTGTTGATCTAATTGAATATCTCCGAATGCCGGAACTCTGATTTCATTTGTGGCTTAGGGGCAAATTCCATTTGGTCCATATAATTCCATTTCACCAAAGCCACAATCACCCATCCTTTGTGCCATCAACTAAACCCGTTGTCGTTGTTGTCGTCCTCGTTGCTGCCAAAACGCCCCAGACCGCCGCTCCGCCCGGCCCTATCGAAACCGAAACAGAGTGGTTATAATACATATATCTCCTGGTTGGAACGCAATTCGATCAGAATTTGACTGCTCCTCGTGCCCGGTTGCAGCGTTCGAACCGAGAATTTAAGATATGGAAATTTAAGGGCGTAATCTAGCCGGTATTCCCGTTTTGGTAATTTGTTGTGAGAGTTCGAATAATAATTCGGTCATAAGAGCATATTACGAATGCACGATACACACAGATCTAGATACTTTTCGAATTACTTTCCTCCGATGGATGCTGATGTCTGCCCGTATTGAGATCAACTGGGCCGGCTTGACTTGCCAGCCCTTCGGTGGAAAATTTAAGGATTTGCATAGGCACTGCATGCATTTCAATTGGGGCAATGGTGTACCTACTCGTATACACCGGGTACCCATGGTCACAACAGCTCACAAAAGCAAATCCAACTTGTCCTAATACCAGACCGAATTTGAAATTCAAACTCGGTGCGGTCCTTAATAAGATTTCGCCTGGCAGCGCCCGAATCACTCGGGTGTAGTCCTTGTCGTCGTCGTCTGGCGGGTGAGATAGACTAATGGCCTCATCCGATTACCATAAAATGCGATGTCAATGGAAGGTCCTTCAGTGGAAGAGGCATGCACAAACTTTCAAGATTGACTCGGCATTACCAATCAATTCTACTTATCGAGGACTATAATGGTATCCTACCCGGAAGGGTCTGTGCGAAGAAGACTCGCCCCGTATAGTGCAAAGACATACTTGTACAACCTCAGTAATCGCTTATACCTTTCGAACTGGGGCTCGGATAATTGGAAACAAGTATGTGTACAATGGGAGCGCTCCATTCCACCGTACAAGGTGAAGAACATATTTTAGGATAAATAGGACACTTAATGTGCGGTACAGATACCGAGGATGAATGTGCGGGCACAGGGGCGAGTACATTTCGGCACGTACTTATGTAGGTTGTGTGTGTGTGTGTTTGTGAAAGGGTAATTTATGTTCCTGCGAAAAGGGTTCCGCACTGCAATCGCTGCTCCTTCGAAGCATGCGGATCGTCGGGGTTTATGGGGCGCAGAAATGTGGAGAGCTACTTAGGTATAGACGTAGGTATATGTATGGCCGCCCTAGGGATCAAGTGGAGCTAAGTGAAATGTTTCATTTCTTCGTATTTGCGGTAAATTTTCTTTCATTTTATTCTTTCTCAATGGGGTATGCGGGTATGGCTATACCTATGTTCGCAAGAGACTTTGTAAGCTTCCCTTTTGGATTACTCATGTGTTTTTGTGTCGTCGTCGTCGTTCCAGGACTGTAGAATGGGGATGCTGAAGTTTACCGCAATTCAATGATATCCAGTTCCTATGCACGTATATTTCTCTTCAAATTGAATTTGGCAAGGTTACACCTAAATTGGTAAGTTTCTCGAGAGGAAGGAAACACAACAAATTGTGGCCAATAAATGAAGCCAAACAAATAAATTCGTATTCGGCGAAAGCTCCTTATTCACACATTTCTTTTTTGCTCTCTCTTCTTCGGGGGATGGTTAAAGTTCACAATAGTTAAGTAGGTTACACTTTGCATCACTTACCATGGGGAGGGATAAGGGGGGCTTTTATTTATAGGAAACTCGTAGACTCAATTAGGACTTTACGCGAATTTGATTAGCAAGTAGAGTCGCCCTATTTCGCTGTTCTTTAAGTATTTTTCAATAGCTCAAGGTGGACTTACTAACCTACTACACTTCACTTATTACTTCAGCCCGGAATATTGCAGGTCACCCACTCTACCCATTTAAGGGAGCTTAGAGCAAATTAAAACTGTATTACAGTGCCTGACACACTGGCACGTTGCAATTACAGGTTCTTAATATGGAAGACTTCAAGTGGTTCCGTCAATAAAGATAAAATCTCTGGGCAACGAATAAATATTCCTGCGAATTTATTCCGATTGTCCTGCCTTCCGCACAAGCCGAGGGCAGAATGATCGCTTTAACTCGCTATTGTCTGTGCCCATGGTGTGTGTTGAAATGACACAAATCAGAAGAGAGGTTTTTATCCTTTGTGTAAAAAACTTATTGACGTTTTCGAGAAGATCTATTGGTGTTAGTATTTTTGTTTTAATTTGAACAATGAAAAATCAGTCCTTTGCTCTGTGTCATGGGAAGACCTATTCAGTATCGTTCTCCCATGGAATTCGAAACTTGGTTTAGGTTTTTCTGCAGTTTTTTTCTGAAGTATTTGATGATATTTAAACCCAATTGAAATTGTCCATTTGAAAACCTGGCTTCATTCAAAATCACCTCATAAAACAGAGATCCTTTTACTTCGGTTCAATTTTCAATCAAATTTAATGCGAGCATCAACTGAGTACTTTCAAAAGCAGCCTGTGGTGTGACCAAATTATCCAAAAAACGCCAAAATGACCCCACAAATATTGACGCACTCCATGCTTCGAGAACAATTAACGTCAGATTGTTCCTGTAAAGGTTAACAGTTTTCGCGCTTGGATGGTGAGAGCCCCCTCAGTGCTCAAGCAGCAGTCACCGACACATTTTCATCACTCTGGTGGTTTTCCGATACTGAGCAACACCTGTGACCTGTCTCTGGGAAAAGTAATTAAATGTTGTTTCCAACGAAATTACCATTGGACGCGCGTTGCAGTGAAAATGTTTTTCATGCGGTGAGAGAACAATTTGCAACACAAATTTGTGTCAATGAACACTGTACAACATCAATCAGGGCTCTAAGTATACAGGACGTTCTCCTTAAAAAAAATCAAATTACATTTTAATATGAGCGAAAGGTTGTTGGACTTTAGGTGGCACATTAATGCATATTGTGTAAAGGGTGATTCACAAGGACGTGGTTTGTTACATTCTCAATAATGCGGACATAAGAAATTTAAACAAGAAAGAAAACCAACTGCCACTTGCTGCTAGGAAGAGGCATCGCCTGATCTCTCATAACGATATACTTCCTGAGCGTTACAGGGGTTCTTGCACTCATGGAAGAGGCCTACATTTTTTTGTGTATTCCAAAAAGGCGAATCGAAAAAAACTCTATTGGTGTAAATAAGCACAATAAGGACTGCATCGAGGCACTCACAAGGCAATGCCTGACATTTACTCCTTAAATAAAATCTTATCTAATATTTACTATGTTTCCACCGGCAATATTACCAGGTTAGTGGAAGACGACGACAATGACAACAGCGCTGAAATCAAACGAAGCATAACTCTTGCCAATCGCTGTTTCTTTGGGCTAAGAAGGCAATTGAGTAGCAAAGCCCTCTCTCGAGCAACTAAAGTGTCCATGTATAAGACCCTCATCATCCCAGTCCTTCTTTACGGTGCAGAAGAATGGACCCTGTCAAAGGCGGATGAAAACACCTTAGGCTGCTTCGAGAGGGAAATTCTTCGGACAATCTACGATCCCGTCTGCATAGACGGAGAGTGGAGGAGGAGATATAACATCGAACTGTGCGGGTTGTACAGCGATACCGACCTAGCCAAAAGAGTCAAAACACAACGTCTACGATGGCTGGGTCATCTAGAGCGGATGGACACCAACGCCCCAGCCCGGAAAATCTTCGAATCCACACCGCAGGGACGGCGCGGTAGAGGAGCACCGAGACTCAGGTGGAAGGGGACCTCAGCCAACTTCGCGTGCGAAACTGGAGACGGCTAGCTAGAGACAGAGCTGGCTGGCGAAGCTTGTTGGCTGAGGCCCAGGTCCACCCCGGACTGTAGCGCCACCTTAAGTAAGTAAGTAAGTGGAAGACGATTAATAATAAATCCCAAAGTAGTTCCACCAGACAAATATAGGATACATTTGTCATCAGTTTTCTTTTTTGTCATTTTGGCTCTCAAAAGAGAGATAAGATGTCATCTTCCAGGAGCTAAAAAAATTTTCGTTGTAAACTTCCCAATATAAATCGTTATTCTGACAGATCTGTCATACGTAGACAGTTTCAGTGTCCTTTTTCGATTTTCAAACTGTTAATAAGGTGTTCGAAAATGGTTCGTTAAATGTGTGATTGAGATTTATAGGAGAATTTATTTTAAACCGCTTGCCGAGGGGATGTAAATTTGTATGGTTAATCGCGTACTTTGTAGAGGATCTAATGAAGATTTCTATATTAATCGCGGATTAGTGCTCGGTGGAAACATGGTATAAATGCTCGCGAAAATGCCGTGCATGGTCTATTCTGAAGAGCCAAGTTGGCTCATTCTGCTTTTACAATATTTTGAAAGGTATAAGCCCATACCGATGGCTTCTAAGATTATTTGTCAAACAATGCTGGGGTGGAATCGGCTAAGGTGATCTGTGATGAGTGATGTCATAAATTACACATGTGTAAACTGTGGTTATCACAATTTTCTTGTGACAGCTCTTGATCACTCATCATCCAAATCAGCTGGTCTCCAGTTTTCAAACTTACTGGTAAGTTGTTTTTTTTGCCTACACTTGGCTGACGCATGAATAAAAAAAAAAGTTCTTAACAAGCCTAACTTATTTTGTTTGATCCCATTGACTGTCACAAAATGTAAAAATCTCAGATCACCTTAGCCGATTCCACCCCTCATTAATGAGTAATCTGTAAAACTGTCAGTTAGGTGTAGTCCGTCCATAAAAACCGCATGTCTCTTTAGAAAACTAGTTTTTAGATTTGATATTTGACTTAATCACTTGATCCCTTGTTAACATTGCTGAGTTATAGAAAAGAAAACGTAGGAAGCTGTATGCGTTTTTTCGTAATGCGCTCTTTTATGAACTTCACCTTATTGATCTGTTCAGCAAAGTTATAAACGCCTTAAGAGCTATGCCTTAAACGTAGCCTTTGTTTGGGATGGCGAGTGCATGTCAGCAGAATTCGACACAACGATGGGGGTAAAACAGGGATGTTTTCTCAGTGCGTTGCTTTTTATTATATTTATAAATGATATGGAGTTCAAGTTGAAGAAATCGAAAAATTTCTATGCTTTTTTATGAAAAGAATTTTTCACCTACCGAGTAATCCAAGTTATATGCTGCATCTAGAGACTGCGATACCTCCTCCTTTTCTGGACACGTTAAAATCACTAAAGATTTTGTCAATGGATAGAGAAAGGATACCTCGTCGCGTCTTAGATCAGGTTCGATCAGCTAAAGTAAGACTGCGAAAGACTATCGTCAAGATACGGCTTAAATTTGAGTATGAGACCAGATGATGATTCCTTCCTAAGGAAAAATTTAACACTCAGATTAAGGAAACTGCGAAGATGTCCTACCAGAAGTACACTAAAGACGCACAGCAGTCAATCTATGGCGGTCTAAATTATAATCTGCAGGATGCAACTTATTTTTTAAATTCGATCCCAACCGAGCTGATTAGGGCCATGTTTAAATTAAGCGGAGAATTGATCAACCTAAACTATATGCCTCACCGCCCTAAAGTGAGAGAAGACATGTACTAAGAGAATTTCGTTTAAGATATTGTTTTATTCCATACTTCCCCTTTGGTAGTTTTCCTTTGGTGCTCTTCCGCTGAATTCCATGGAGGGGAAATTTTCGATATCGAGATTCGAACTTGGAATATCAGTTTGCTGACTGGAATGACAGTTGGGTGTGTTAGTAAAGTGAATCGATTCAGCGATTCCTGCATGTCGTTTTATTTCTTGTCGACACATTACAATACCCAACGCACTGTTGTACTTACTCACTTGTTTCTGTTCTGTTTGTTCAATTCTGTGCATTTTATTTTATTCTGCTCTGTCTGATCTTTTCGTTTCTTCATTCAATCCCTGGAAGGAATGGAAAATGAGGCCTACAAGGTTGGAATATTCTGATCGTTATAATTCGTAGCCGATAGTACGGAATACATTCCGAATATTTTTAACGCATTAAGAAATGTGAAACGGAATGATCGGAATATATAAAAATAAATAAATAGAGTGGCGTAAGAGCTCGAGGTGAACCAGGGCCAACTTCTCAACAATGTATGCTGGTGTGTTAATTTCTTTACATACAAGGGGACCTACAGTTTTTTGCCGAATCCGAATGGCACTTTGAGAAGTTTTTCAAGACAAATGATACTCTCGGAGGGCTTGTCAGATCCTCGCGGAGGTGGGGGCCGTGAAAAAGAACAAGTCTCTTTTTCAGGTGACGATGGCAGGATTCGAACCCAGACCTCCGGCGTAGTAAGCACACACACTAACCACTACGCCACGGCACCCCGATCGGAATATATAGAATGAATAAAAAACCGCTGGCTTTTCGGCTGGAAGAGTTTGGAACGAATAAAAAGACGCACGCCGGCCGTCTTCTGTCTCTTCTGTATAGGTACTTGCGTTATGCTTAAATTGCTTTATTGCCGACAGGTAAACAGGCGGTTTTGGTCATTGCCGTCAAGGTGTAATATAAATATTTATCGTACCTATACCAGTTCACCTTGAATATGTCGTAAATTCCCTGTTAACCATATAAGCGCCAGCTCCATTGCCCTGAAGACATCATTAGCAAACAGAATCTACAGGAAGTACACCAACTATACTGCTGCAGCCGTTGAAGGTCAGGCTTTTCAACAATGGTCCACACAAACCCCCAACTGGACTAATGATGCATGTTCACAACACAGGCCATTCACAACAGGATCCAAATCCAAAGTTTAAGCAAGTCAAATACATCTTGCAGCTATTCATAAGTAGATAAGGCGAAGTAAAAGTTGGGCGTGCTGCAAAATGTTGAATCTCCGAAAAGTTTGTTACATCCCCTGGGGGCTAAATGAAAAAAAAACAGCCTCTCTGATGCACAACTTTTAAGCGAACTGTGCATAATGCATGCACTTTCCAGTATTTATTTGACTAAGGACCAAAGGTAATGCATTCGTGTCACAGCATGGAATAAATTTAAATTAATTTCCAGGAAAAAGCTAATTGCATGTGTGTTTCACCTTCATTTGGAAAAAAGTGTGTGTTTGTGTGTGGGGAAATCAAATATCTGCCAGCAACTCATTTTGCATGCGGTTGTCACAGTTTTGTGTGGTCACTAAAAATTTAAAATTCACGCATTTAGCAGATTAAGTGTGTGATGCAAATCACTTATATATACATATATTTCCTGGAACACACACGCTCAATTGATTTTCACAGGATACGCGTGCACGAGACTTGCTTTGCGCTGAAAATTTTAAAATATGTAAATGTAGACGCTTATGAACACTTATGGCTGTATGCATATTTACCAACTGCAGTGGTCCAAAAGCGGGCGCTTATAACTTATTTAAGGATGGCACCGCACAGCGTGCAACACGCACTCACACGCATAGTTTATTAAATTTGACGTTAATTCGACCATAAACGACGTATTTGCGAGAGGGCACACGGCGATGTTAGTAGAACTCCTTCCTCCGAAGTGTTTAATTGAGTGGAGAACTTATCAAAGGCCTATTGAGCTTTGTGGTTATCCCTTTGATGGTTTTGGTCTCGAAAGTAGGTAAGGATTAAGCTGAACCCGCACCCGATCAAAAGCACCTGGCAAAATAAAACGTTTTTTATTCTCATCAACTTTTAATAATTCGCAATAAGATTTGAAAACCAATAATCCATCCGACAGATCGATTTTAGGCCCACGAGTCAGGACATTCTATACAGGGGTCTAACAAGCGTCTACAGAATTGGAGCCCAACATTACAGGATTTGGTAATACCTAGTACCTAAAGCCCCAGTTTTAATGCAAAAATAATAGAGAAATTCGTTTAACAGATGGAAAACGTCTACAAACTTGTCAGTCAAAATAAAGCCCTTAAAGAGGACACACCTCCAAGCAACCCAGTGCCGTTTAGTTGAGTTTCCGGTTTAGACATTAGCGAAACCCTCGTCATAGTGGACTTCGAATTTACCATGCCAGCCCTGAAACTAAAATGTTAGCGCTTGTTCGAAAGCTAGAAATATTACACGAAAATTGACCCACGCCCCCGCCGGATGTCCTGGATCTGCGAATCCTGGTACCGATATCAGAGACCGATATCTCGAGCGAAAGGACGAAAGATGTTTCTTATTACTTAACAAGTATGTAGGAGCCAGTTCTCTGCTTTGCCATGTGAAGGAAGCTGGTCCTTGATATAACTTTTGCTAGAACTTGACGGATTGTCGAGTCTTAAGGCCCGACCATAACCAACTTTAGTAGGACTATAATCTGATATCAAACAAAATAACATTAGATAATATAAGGGTGGTCCCATAATAGACTTAAGTAAACGGTGTTTCTCACCAGCTGTCAAATTTCCCCTCACTGAATTGGGACTATAGCTTAAGCCAACAGAAGCTAACGGAAACTTAACGAAATCGAGCAAAAGGCTATAATTGCTCGTGGCTATAATAGGCTATAGGTCGTGGACCATACGAATTGCGTGTAATGGGATATTTTGGAAAGCCGACTTAAGCTCATCTAAAGGCCCAACTATAATAGGCTTAAGCGGGATTAATCTACTGTCGAAATACAACGAAAATCCCACTCAAGTTCTGTCAAAAGATTGTGTTGCCCATAATAGACTTAAGCAAACGATTTGAAAATCATGAAATTTCACTGTGAAAGTCTCTAGTATCACGTTGCCTTGAAAATTCGAAATCAAATTTGAAAATTATGCCACTTTTTCTTCAACTTTGGATGTTAATATTTCCGAAGCCGATTGTCCTAAAATCTAAAATGTGTTCAAACTTTGAGGTCTGCGTGCAGTTCTTGGTGTATTCCCTTCTTTCGCAGATCTTTTTAAAGCACGTTAAAAAATAAATATTGGCTTAAAGGCCCAACCATAATAGACTTTGATGAGCTTAAGTCGGCTTTCCGAATTGTCCCATGTTCCTAGACTTATCGTGGGCTTCGTAAGGTTTTCGTTAACTTGTGTGGGCTTAGAGTTTTGTTTTTGCTTGTCATTAGTTCCCGCATTGTCATAATTTATTTTTCAACGTACTTCGAAAAATCCGTGAAAATTAGGGAATATACCAAGCTTTATACGCTGACCTCAAAAGTTTAACCGTATTTTAGATTTGACATTATCGGTTTCGGAGATATTAACATCCAAAGTTGAAGAAAAAGTGACATAATTTTCAAATTTGATTTTAAATTTTCAAGGCAATGTGATACTCGAGACGTTCACAGTGAAATCTCATAAGATTTTCAAATCGTTGGCTTAAGTCTATTATGGGCAACACAATTTTTTGGCAGAACTTGAGTGGGATTTGCGTTGTATTTCGACATAAGATTAAGCCCGCTCCAGTGTATTATGTTTGGGCCTTAAGTATGACAATAAGTGAACTAATGAACAAGCAAAAACAAAACTTTAAGGCAACACAAGTTAACGAAAACTTTACGAAATCGAGAAAAAGGACATTATGGTCATGACATAGTCGCGTGCAATTGGACATTTCGGAAGGCCGACTTAAGCAAACTTAAAGCAAACTAAAGCTTATGTCATAACCAGACAAAAAGTTGGCTTCAGTTTCGTCAAACAAGCAACCCGCAATTGCTTTT
Organism: Neoascia interrupta; assembly: GCA_947623515.1. Lineage (NCBI taxonomy): Eukaryota > Metazoa > Arthropoda > Insecta > Diptera > Syrphidae > Neoascia > Neoascia interrupta. Next base: position 3,312,106 of record OX392464.1, on the reverse strand, counting down.
TGTAAAAGTATAGGTAAATCTGTCCTTTTTCATTTTTTTTTGTGAATCCTTATTTCGTTTATGTGCATCTGTTTTTAAAGATAAAAAAAACAATTCAAATCAATTTTGCTACCTCTTAGTTCAAGTTCAATAAATTAAGCAACATTACAAACAATTTAAAAATGTACGTGCGGTCGGGTGCGCTCAATACGTACGAAAGAAAAGTCAAAGAAAACTTGACGAAACTGACTCGACCGATATTATGGGTGCGTTGTACGAATTGAATGTTTTCGCTCAGTTTCTTAAGGCTCCGTACGTAGCATTCCGTCTATTATAGTTGGCCCTTTAAGCTCATTGGGCCTTAAGTCTATTATGCTTAATTCTATTAAGCCTTAATTTTCCGCTTATCGATGTCGAGCACTTTTCTAGGCCACAGGGTACCTACCGTTGTGTACCTCTTTTCATTTAAACCTCTAAGAGCTTAAAATGAAAATAAAAAAACTCCCCAAGATTTTCTATTTTATATGAAATAAAACCCCAAAATTGTCCCTTGATTCATGGTTTTTGGAGGCTTATATTATGCTTAAAATGGAGGGTTTTTTCATTTTGAAAAAGGTCCAAAATTATGCTAGGAAACAAAACCACAAAATTTTTCTTTTCAGGATTTAAGCGACACAGTGAGATATTTATGAAGGGGTGTGCAACCCCCCTGGAACCCCTTGCATGTTTCTTTTTTTAACCATTGTTTTCTTATACGTATCTAGGGACTTATGTTATACCTTTTTGGGGACTTTTTTCATATTCGATTTCACAGTGAAATTATCCCTTAATTTTGGGGGCTTATGTCATTTTCCATTTGGGGACTTATTCCGTTGGGAGATTATTTCCCGAATCTCTATTTCCCCGCTCGATCTATGCAGTGGTTATATATTAGTTGGTTGCTCTTGGCATTGGGTCACAAATAGGACGTGGTCGGCTGTCTGAGGAGCTCGCACTAAATCATGTCCACGGTGATTCTTGGACGTTGTTCTGACAGTAATAGCTACTAATTTTTCTCACTCTTTACCAAAGCCGAGAAAACTCAAATTTACCTAAAGCAACTTGACATCACTGTCGTTTCCCAGTTGTCTCCTGATGTCTATTTCATCACGCAAACACCTTATTGTATTGCCTGAGAAAGTCTTATATCCCAGTCTTATAACCAGTCACGTCCTTTGGATGTATTTAAACGGAAATAGGTCCTGCCACGAAGACTTCATATAAAAAAAAACCTTTAAGAACTAAGTCCAGCTGTCTATCCTGGGAAAAAGTTGCTGCTAGCATTAGGGTTCCTTCTCTGAGTGTTTCTTGTTCTCATCGGAGTTTTGTTTTTGAAGTCAAGTCTAGTCTAGTTGAACATGAATCGATACCTACCTAATCGCAAGGTAAGTTTTTTTTACTGTTTCTTCATAGGATCAATATGTTCGGGTTGTTAAAACTAGTTGAATATCTCCTTCGTATCCACGCATTGTTGTTAGAGATCAAGTGTCGGTGAAAGAATATCTGCAAAAATTAAGGTGTTTTGACTCTCCAAAACCGAAAGAAAATTTGCAAGAATAACTCTAAAATATTTTTGGTAAGTTGGGACAAGGTTCGGAATATACCTATGTGGCTTCTTTTGTATTGAAGTGCACTCTTATGATTCTTTTAAATACACTTCTACAACAAACAGTTGATTGAGAGCTCTAATTGCCTTTCACTGCCCAAAAAACACCTTTTCCAGGAATAACCACGTCGAAAAGTCCAGTAAAGCATGTACACCACACCACACCAAGTTTCCGAATCACAAGCCAAACACTGGCATCATCACGATAAACGTCTTTGCTGTCATGCTAGCTGTCACTGCGATCATTATGCCTGTCGACTTTACAATCAGAGATTATCGACAATGTCAGTGTTCGCTTCGGTTCGGACGAGCTGCCTTACATAAAGCAACGTCCTTTTCATCCCCTTGCAGTTAATTGAATCATTTATCGACAACGGCCACCACCATCGCCACCATCATCGCCTCCGCTCTGTCTCTGTGATGTGGAGTTATGTGTATCCTTTTCTGTGTAAATAAAAAGGGAACACTGCTTGGCCACCCCGTTCGTTCTAAGTCAATGCAAATATTTGCCAGAGCCGGGGGGCTGGAAATGTGTGTTTTATAATTGATTCCAATAGAGGATTGCAAACACGACTTCGATAAGCTGGGTAAACACTTGCCGCAAACAAATCCCCGCACACAGAAATTTATTTACTCATATACCAGGCAGAGTAGTTAACCCAGGACAAATATACAAGTACACGCAGAGTGCCATGCGAATGATCCATGAAAAATGGAAGATACACACATTATGCGAGAGGAACTCCGACTCCGACGACGACTGCCACTGGCGCACACAAAGGCTTTTAAGAGCCCTGCCTGCCGGCAATCCTTATCCTCTTCCTATTTTTAATGAGAATAGTTCCTCCTTCAATCTTTTTTTTCTTGCGTTTCCTTTTATTTCTTCCCTCGATTACATCAAAGCAATTGCAATAAAAATAAAGAAAGGGATCTAGCAACAGCAAGACACACAAAAAATAGAAAAGAAGAAGAAACAACGGCCAGGATGATACATAAAATAAAGACGAGATTCGCAAGGACATTTGCGCGAAACGCCTACTGCCGTAGTAATGGGCTCCTAAATTGTTCAATATTTCGGGTGTTGACGATTGGCTCAGTTCGACTAACTGTCTGGCGCGTCTTCGGAATGGTCTGGGTTCCAAAAACTAACTCAGGAAGCGGCAATGTCTGCAGGACAGAAGTTAATGACACGAAACGAACATCATCATCACCATCAAAGGCGAGCGAGTAACGAACGAAATTGATTTAGCCTTCACCCTCTGCCACCCAGCCCCAAAACACACACACACACACACAGGCACACACGATTCGAACAGGACTAAATGAAAGTAAAGTGACGAAAAGATAAAGCAATTCTTACCCTAATAATGCGAATTACAGTCCTGCTTTGATTCCAATTGCCGCAGGACCCATCAATGATTATTGCATTTGCCCTCGAAAAGGTTTGCTCTTTTCGGCCGGCGCGTTGCAAAATTAATGGCCTCCTTGGAGCCATAACGTTATCCTTGGCATTATTCGAAGGGTAAATGGATGGTGTTATGTGATATTATAATTGCTGGTGTGCCTTTCACGTGCACGGACGGTGACGTGATGGCGTGCGGGGCGGCGAAAGTGCCAACCGCCCCCTGACCCATTATTACCACCGCAGCCTTTAAAGTTACACTCATATCCTTGTTGCCTGATGATTGTATGATGTTGTCTATGCTATGCGATACCACATCTAATATGAGATGTTGTGTGTGCGAGTAATCCGTGATCGCCCGGAGTGACATGATGTTGTAGGAAAATTAGTTTGTCATAAATAATCATGTTTGTGTGCGGGGGCGCCTTTGCCAGAGCCCCCGCAATGGGGAATCAATCTGCCGAGGATTGCCTTCAAGGAACAAGCCGCCTGCCGCTTGGGGGATGTTATCTGTTTTCTCTTTCTTAACACGTATAGTTTGGTATTAATGAGTATAAGACACTGGAAAGGTCACAGGTTCTGACAAACATCGTACAACTACGATTTGGGGTTGAACCCTGACGAGTTAATTGGCACTTAATATTAAGTACGTTTACTGCGATAATTGTGTCTCGAGTGAAATCAATATTTACATGTGTATAGACGAGGATAACTTGGCCTTATGGGCACATGCAAAGGATTGTCTTACGATTCTCATTCAAATTCGCTCATTGTTGTGATGCGTATATGGTGAAAGCAATTGCCTAAGGGGTTCACACACATTGGGTTTTCAATCTCTGACTATGCAGCTTAATTAAGTTTTTAAGAGGCCTTGTCGCCCGAGGCACATAAGCGATTAATATTGAAGAACTTTTCCCAGAAAATTTCGATGGGAGAAAGTATGGGTGTTTCTTAGCAGAGAACTCAAGTCTCGGCGAACTACGAAAATCAACATATGATTCCCCAACATTTCGAAAGGTCGTCCAAGACATTCACCAAAACGAAGGAGGAGAATTGAAAGACTAGTTTTCCAACAATTTATTTTTGAAGATTCAAAGAAAAAGTACTGTCTAGGACCTGGTTTTCAAATAAACGCTGGTATGCCCCACCCAAGAGTACGTTTTTGTCTGCATGAATTATTCTAACTTAGCTACTAAGCCTTAAAGGCCCTCGTTATGCTACGAGGAAGCTACTGGATTTGAGCGGAGGAAAGCATGCCCAATGAAAACTCACCATATTTTGCCCGAGCAAGAAAGGCGGCACTTCAAACTATTTACATGAGTCTCAGCAAGGTTGGCTGTAAGATCCTTTTTGATACACCACGTCAACCACTTAAGACATTCTAATATGTTTGCACAAGTGTCGTCTTAGGCCAGGAAAGATAACCATCAACAATTTAGACAGATGCAGCGTTTAATAAAAAAAAGCGTTCGTGTCGAAGGCCGCCGGATTACAGGATCTTTTCAGAAGAGTCATTTTTAAAGCATTTTATGGTTTTGGTACCAACTGATTATATGAACGTGAAAAACGCAATCTGTTTTATCAAGGTTTTATTAAGTTTTGATACGTCTTTTACTTCCGAAAAAAGGATCTCTTATGGCATCGCTACATAAACCCTTTGTAACTTCTTAACGGTTCGTCGTAGAAAGACAAAATTGTCTGTGCTTTTAAACTGCGGAAATTGAAAGAGAACGCATGTTCCTACATAACAATAACAGTTTAAAGTTTCATGTGAAAATGGTTGCAATGATTTTTGGTACTTATTTCAAAACTTTGACGGATAAAAACACCAAATATGAAACTTAAGTCAAGACAAAGTTGAACTTTTGTAAGAGGATAAATTTTTTTAAAATATTGAAAGTATTTTTTTTTCGAGATATGAAAAGTTAAAAAAAGTGCTGTTTTTCAAGTGTTTTAAAATTTGAATAATTTGATCCACAAAGCTGATATTGAACACACTTATAAAGTAACTCAAGTTACTTCTTACTAACTAACTTCTTCTTAAAAAAATGACTTCAGCCCTTGTTTAAAAGTGCCAAAGTCATTTTTTTAGAGGAGAAAATGTTACATAGAGAAATAATAGCGAAAGGCCCCCAAAACCTTAAGAAATCGGGTCCGAATTCTAAGTCGAATGCGCGATGTCCGTCCGTCCGTCCATCTGCCCGTATGCCAGCAATCTTTAGGGCTTTCTTTACTTTACTTTACTTGGTTTTTTTTCAAATTCACCCATAGACACACTGGGTCTAAATATTCAACTACCTCCAGTGCTTTCAAAGCTGTAAGACGTCGTGAAAAGCTTAAATTTAACATCTGCTGATGATTTACCATGTCTCCACCGAGCACTAATCTCCGATTAATATAAATCTTTATTGAATCCTCTACAAATCACGCAATTTAGTGTACAAATTTAAATCCTCTCGGCAAGCGATTAAAAATAAATCCTCTCATAAATCCCATTCATCCTATTCACAAACCTATTTTCTGCACCTTTGTAACAGTTTGGTTTAAAAAAAGGAAAGTGAAACTGTCCCTGTACGAAAAATCTGTCACAAGTACGTTTTCTATTGTGACTTTTACTGAGAAAATCGTTTTCTCTGCTTGGAAATGTAATCGCCACTCTCTTTTGAGAGCCAAAATGACAGAAACAGAGTTTTTGGATTTATTTTAATCGTCGCCCACTAATCTTCTTTTAATTATCGGTGGAGACATAGTATTATACATAAAAAATAAAAGTAAAGTCAGCAGACCGCTTATTTACATATTGTAAAGGGTGTCCCGGAACTGAACATCAAAACGATACCGGGTGATAGGCGAAGTTTTACTCATACTGGAAAAAATAATAAAAACAATCTTTTAGTTTTGTTTTTTTGTTTTTTTTTTTTGATATGAAGTTGGATAGGGTATGGATTTTTATAATTTTTTTTAAATATTCCTATTAATTTTTTCTATTACTTTTCCCAGCACGGGTTTAACCTCCGCTGCAACCGAAATTAACGTTGAGTTACGGGACAACCTGTATAGAAAATACTGGCTTCTACAAGTTAATACAAAGTTTTGGGACACGCCCACATTTAGAGGCGGAATTTAAAAAAAAAAACCTATAACTTTCCAGAAAACATAAATTTCGACTGCATTTAAGCATCAAAGGAAAGGAAAAGGAAGGCATCTGGAAAGGATGAGAAGTACATTTTAGCACATAAGGTACATCAAACACTATTCTAGATCATTTATACAAAGTTAAAGGCCACGCCCATTTTTAAGGGTTGGTTTTACATAACTAATTAAATTGAACCAAAAAATTAAATTTTTGCGTACATTTTGGGCTCAAACTTAGATATGTCTATGCTTGTATTGATTTTTGGTTGTAGGAGCTGGACATGCCATGCCCCTCCTCAAAAATAAATTAAACTAGTGGGCTTGCTACGATACGCTTAGGCGAATCGTTGGATACCCCATCCCAATTGACCCCTGTCAAGCTCCGAATTGAATTTTTCAGTCGTAAATCTTATTCTGTAAAAAACAGGGCGTGGCATCAACCCTTTTTCGATAAAATTGTACTCTTTGTTCAGATATATTATCCAAAACTGTGATTTGTTTTTGTTAAGTACATTTTTATGTCAAAATTTAGGTTTTTATTGAACCACACCCTCAAAAGTGGCCGTAGTGAAAATTTTTAAAAATTATAGTACACAGAAATATGTAAACATATAATGCAAGATTTGATTGCATTACACTGATTTTTCTCAACAAGGCATGTGCTGTGCATGTGAGTCTGTCTATGAGTCTATCTGTAATCACCGTAGACCCCTAAGAACTTTTAGAGATAAATGATCGAGACCGGCATCCGATGTCCGTGTGTATGTCTGTATGAGTGAAGTTTTTAGGCCTTTCAAATTGAGCTAATACGTTCAAACTTAATGTGCAACTTGGTTCTAATTTTGTATAGACAAAGTGCAAAAATTGACTGAATCCGTCAACGGCCACGCCCAATATTGACTTCAATCTGAGACAACCTCTTTTCCACATTTTCTTCAAAATTCCTACGGGTCAAGTAAGCCAAGGCGTAGCAACTCAAATTTTGGTCCTGAAAAAAATTGGCCGTAAAACTTTAACAAGGCGAAAATTGAACCGCCCACAATATCGACCATGCCCACTTTTAACACGTTAGATTTTTAGAAACGAATCGAAAAAAGTTATGCCAAATATTAGAGATATTACTATTTGCTAAGCTTGATCTTTACAAAGTTTTGAGCTTTGCCCACTTTTAGGGGGCGTTTTTACGAAGAAACAGTTGTTTCCGAAATAATTTTCGCTTTTAACACTTTTCATGAATGATTTTTAGCCCAAGCCCATATTTGGGGGCGTGGGCAAATAATACATGAATTCGGGCCAAAAAGCTTTTAGATTTCGTGTTACACGGTATACAGGGTCGGGCACGCAGATGTGTGTTGCAGAAGAGCTCTTGCACTTATGTACTCACTTGTTCTTTTTAATTTCAGAGTTGAGCATTGAAGCGCATAGAGCTCGAACATTTGATTCTGATTTGATTCGAACCTTGGTTCTGATTTTTGAACGCTTTTGAGCACATTATTTGGTTAGCTGTCAGAAGTCAGGATGCAAAATAAAATAGGAAAAAAAATCTAAACAAATTGACAAAATTTTTGTCACGACCTGAAAAAAACAGTTCACCAAATTGTTTTTCATTCGGCCAGCAAACCTAATCTGTCATGTTTCTTTGTTATAGTTTTTTTTCCAACACTCATCTGTCATTTCGCTGCGCTCAGCAATTAAATAGCTCAGGTCAAAGCTTGGTCAAATTACTCATTATGCTCTGAGTGAAGAAAGGAACATAGATCTCGGGCTTTGATTACTCTGAGCACAAAAAGTGAACAGTTTCTGTCTGACAGTTCAAGCTCTGCTCTGTACGAAAAAAGAAAAGCGCCCAACAATGCACTGTTCGGGCTACACAGCACTCACTTTGGAAATAAGTTTTCAATTTGTTGTTCCAGCGTTGGGAAATAATGGTTAAGGTGACTTATTTCGTGCCGCAGGGGTATAATAATGATACCGATTTTCTGTCAAGATTTTCAGCAAAAACAGCTGTCAGTGTGAAAATAACCCAAATAACCCATAATTTAAAAATAAGCCACTAGATGGCCTACCCAGTACAGTTAAATTAAGAGTATGTGGAGGTAATTGATTTATTTAGCTGGGGTTTCGCTCGCCGGCCGGGGAAAAGGTGGTCGCCTAAGGAGACTATATACCTTGGGGGCTATCAATTTCTAAACACCCGTGTTGTTCAAAATTGAACGTGCCATTGTTCATATTCTAAACTATTTGCGTAGAAATTCCCAGACTCTAGCGCCACCTTAAATAAGTAACAAATAAGTAACGGGATAATCTTAGTTCATGCCTGGTGACTGGAAAGTTTGTCCTGGCCATTGCATCTGAAAAAGATCTCTCTTGTGACAAAGGAAAAGTGAAAACGAAAGATCTCAATCTGGTCTCAATTTTTTGAGAAAATTTGATCCGATATCTTGCAACCAGGAAAGATTCCTCTTTGGCGACATGAAAAATGATAACCGACCGTCTCAATTTGGCTCATGGAAAGGTGTGTCAGTCTTTTGCAACCGGGAAAGGTATTTCTCTGTTGACGACAAATAAAGCGATGAAAAGAAATGTTTCAATCCAGGGATTGGGAAGTAATCTCGGTCTTTCACAACCGGCTACGGGTTTATCTTGTGACAGGCAAAGTAATAAGTGAAAGGTCTCAGTCCTGGTGCTGGTGATTGGGAAAGTTGTCTCGGTCTTTCGCGCAAGTGGGAAAGTTCTCTATCTTGTGAGAGCAAAAATGGTTCGTCAATTTGCCCTCGTTTGGACTGCAACCACAACAGTAACTTGAGAAGTAAATTTGTAAGTCGCTAAGTTGGGGGACACGTCCGAGAAAATCTATTAGTCTGTAGTGGAGTCAGGAGACTTCCCAAAAAAAGGGTAAAAGATCGCCTTGGTCAGGCAAACCACCAAAATATACATATATTCTGAAGAGTGCTCTTTACATCAAGGCGGTTTTCCTAGTGTATGAGCTTTCTGCAGGAATATTCAAAGCTCTCCGCCAAAAATGAAAAATCGAAGCCGAAAAATGAGTGAATTAGAGTGTAAAAACTATTTTTAAAAATGTGCTAACATGTGGCATTAGCTTCATGTCATCGCTCAAAGTGCGAAATTAAATAAGGGGATGTCCTGTAAAAATAAGTCTATTCTATATTATTAACGCAATCTATTTAAATCCTTCCCGATCTTGAGGTCTTACAAGTTTTAAGGGTAGCCTTATCCCTGTAATTGTCGCTTTGTGATACGCCGGAAAATCAGTGCGAGTTTTTTTTTATCACTCCTGCGAAAATAGACCCGCATGCCATACAGCAAAAAATTGTTGTGAAATTTCGTTTTGAAAACAAGGAATTGCATGGTCCTAAACTTAGAATTCGAAACAACATGCAAAGGTAGACACCTGTTTGGTTTTTAAAGGTATCTCATACCATTTTGTAATTGCCTCCATTCAAGTGATAGAAAGTGACAGCAATCTTCACGCAGCCATGACAGATTTCCACCCAACCGACATGCCTACACTGATGCGTTTAATCTTAAAGCGCGCCACATTTGACACGTTCCAACGACTCCGCTTACTTCAATGGCGCACATCTACATTTCGACTAAAAAAATTTTCGGCACGCAAGCCGAAAATTAGATTCGAATGAAACAAATATCATGCTTGGATATGCATTCGAACAGGTTTAAAATATCCTTTCTCACCTGTTACCATCAGTCAGGCAAACAACTTTCTTTCGACACATCAAAGCAAACAAAAGTAACATCCACCCCCATATCTATATCCAACACTTTACCCGTACACCTTTTGATCCTAGCCAAGTTTTATGCCAGGCACGTCCACATCTATCTGTATCCCGCACATCTGTACGCATCTAGAAGAAAATCTTCAGCTTAAAGGACATCACTTCGAGTTAAAAATGCTTTTCATCTCTTGTAAAAGTTCGTTTTTTTTTCGAGCGGAAAAATAATGGGGGCTCAACCATTTCCCGTTGTTGTGTGCGTCCTCCCAACCTGTTTCACCGAATGAAAAGGGTTTCTTCCTGTGTATTTCCCTTCGTGGCCCCACAATAAATAAATATATTTCACTCACATATTATCCGTGCATTATCCATTTTCGGCCACTTACAGGCTATAAATTTCAATTTCCCCAGAGCGTTTTCCGGCCACCAGGATCTCCATCAGCCAATACAACGAGAACGGACAGGTGTTGGAGAGCGTTGACAAGGGTGAGACCGACGACGACGCACGGGGGGAATCCCAAATGCAGCCATCAACAACCGAGTCTTCTTATTATGCGCCTTTATTTCAACTCAACGCGAATGTATTCAATAGCCCTTAGCAGCGTGGATGTGCATACAGTGTGAAAAGTAGCCCTGTATGGGTATACGAGGACAACATGTAGAACAGCTTTACAATTTCGATTAATAGTAGTCTGGCCGTGACATTATTGCCGGGTCGTGCACGTTTCCATGCAGCCCACCCCCACTCACATATGCTGTGTGCAAAAAGGACGAAGTGGAACACAACACGGACACACACACACGAAAAGAAAAGCAACGAGTATGAAAGGAGCCTCCAGGACGAGTGGATTTGCCATGAGACTACACCACACAGTCAGGGTGTGTGGGCGGAAGGACATGCACAGCATTGAGCAAGTTTGAAGGCTGGCGAGCGCCCTTGCTCAAATATGCAATTAAACGAAGAAAAAAAACCTCATTCGAACCCCCCTCCCCCATAAAGCGGACGCCATCCGAAGGTCTGGCAACCGCGGCCACATTGTTGTATTTAATTACCTCGAGAGCATATACAATCCATCCCCGATGGGCGACTCGTGCCCTCTGCAATCCCGTGTTATTACGAGGACTCAACTGATTTCCTTGAACATCTCAATTATCCCGAGTCAATTGAGGTAGAGAGAGGTATTAAGTGCGGGTTCGGTTTCGGTTTCACACCGCACTACGCGAGCGGACTACTTTATTATCCTTGTTGGGGCAAATTGATTTTTTATTAAATTTAATAAACAACCACTCCCACAGGAGGTGCGAATTCCCGGGAATAAAAATTCGTACATAAACGATCAAGTAATTCGGAGATTTATTGCCTTTTGCAGCGGGCGCGAGCTATTAAACCTCAACTGCTGCGGTTGTGTTTGTGTGTTCGTCCTTTTCTTCTGCAACACAATGGAAATTCGCTTTGTGCGGGGGAACAAAGCGCCTAGCTTACGGTTTGACGCGCTTAGCCCGAAATTCGGGCCATGTTCTTTTTACGACCCATCCTTGCTTCGCCTGGCTCAGGTGCGGGCGCAAAGGGTGGCGAAAGCTGTCGCACGGGAACAATTAAAACTCTTCATTATGGGACTTTTGATAAATTTATCGCTTTTCGAGGACGAGCACGTACACGCTAATTCTTTTTGTTTGCAGACATTCTGCTGCCTCGTCTTTCGTTAAGGGTTGCGGGCGGGTTCGAATGCGGGGGTGGTTTAAGTGCCGTTTACACCGAACGCGCCGGATAAGCAAACATGGGTCACCCCTTGTATGCGGACTGGATTTTGTGTTTGTGGAACACTTTGTGGATTCGCCGTGTCCACAATATGCGAAACAAATAAATCGGTGTGTTGTGTTTGTGTTATGTTATCACAGCGCATTTAGGGGGGGGGGGGCTCTCTGCTTGCGTGTGTGTGTGTGTGTGTGTGTGTCCATGTTTGCCTTGTAACAAGTTGTTGACGCACAAAGTCAAGAGATTTTAGATTAACTTGTAGCACACGAGCTACCAAGCGACACAAAGCAGATTTGTATGAAGTATTTTCGACTCATGATTAATTTCGGAGGATGACACTTTTGACAGATGTTTATGGATTATCAATCAAATTCAAACGTCAAAGTGGGAGAGCAAGATTCGTTTTCGATTCTCAAGTGAGGAGCCAGAGGGTATAGGGCGCCCGGGACGGGGTGCGGGGAATGCCTGGAATCCGCCTGAGGATAGACAGGCCAATGTGTCTGTTTAGCACGTCGACGGTGATGTATCATTTTAAATTTAATCCCCAAAATGCTGACATTAAGATACGTGACAGTCATAAAAACATAATACGAAAAGGTTTTGAGCAGTTTATTGAACAAGTTTGCGACAGGGTGGTCCTTGAGATTTATAACAATGTGAGTAGCCTTAAAGAGCAGACAAAAGTGATTGACTTTATCGTCTGGGAGAGCTATACAATGGGCGGAAAACTACAAATCGTTTACCATATGCTGAAAATGGCATAAAATTCGCTCGGTAAAATATTTCGAAGACGTTCGAAAGTTCACATTTATGCATCAGGAAATATTAAAAAACTTCTCTTAGGTGAATCACTAAAGATGACCATCTAAGTCGAGTCTCCGTTCTTTGATAGGGGACACTGCAATGCTTGTCAAACTTAAACTTAGACTAAAAGGTCTGTTTCAGTTAATAAAGAAGTTTCGAAGGTTTTCTTAAGGGTTTCTTAACTGTTTTTTTTTTTATTTTACGTGTTTGTTAAGTCTTGTTTAGAAAAGGTTCCGTCTTGAACAACTGACATGTGTCTTGGACAACTTACATGTGTCTCGTACTACTTACATGTGAAAGAAATCACTTGGTCAGAAAGTTTTTTTTGGAACCCATTTGACGGATCATACACTCATACACTGTATTTGGTTTTTGGAAGACGATCCAAGGCTTAGTAGTAGCCAAGCCCCAATACAAGTGGTAGCATAAGCCTATAATTAAACCGCCGCAAAGGATGTGGGTAAGATGACATTTTCCACCGAGTCGACTCAAACAAGTTTCGACTCAAACCCCGTTTCCATGCTTTTGCAGCTAGTTTGAAGCCATATTTGACTGCAAATGTGATAAATGAAAGCAAAAAAGCGAGACGGACGAGTGTTTTGACAGGAAAAGGTTATAATATTCGCATTTTTTTCGGCTTTGTTACGCATGCACAGTTTATCCTTTGCTATCAGCTTAAGCAAATGTCTATTTAACAGCATGTCACAATTCACAGCGAATGTCAAAATAATCGTCAATCTCTGCGAGGGTACTTAAATGGCCGGTGCGTACGAGACAGCGTTAACGTTAACATTGGTGAATCACCCCATACTTTGCCATCAATTGAAATTCATTTGACAACTTACCCGAGTCTCGCTCGCTCTCTCACGCTGGTCATGAGTGGATGATACAGCTATCATGGATTACGGTAGGCATTAGACCGGTGCAAAATTTTTGATCTGCAGCATCGAGAACACAGCTGACTGCAGTTTACATACTTGAGTATGTGATATTCCAGTTCGGGACAAAGCCATATTTCTACGGTCGTTGGCACCTCTTCAGCACCTCCTCCTCATAGCGGGGACCCTTCCCAACTAACAAATTAGCTGTAATAAATCTCAACAATAATAAATCTCTAATAAGCTCAAATAAAGACTCTTATAACACTCTACAAGAGCCTTAAAAGAGTTATGTGCAAGAGAAAAGCTCTTAGAATTTCCCTCTTGTAGAGTGTTATAAGTCTTCTTAGAGCCTTACAAGCGTTAAATGACTTAATTATCAGAATCCTTAAGCTCTGATAAGGAAACTAAAACTCTTGTTATACGTGCTATACGAGCTGTATTCTCGTTGCTACCAAAAAGAGAGGAGAATATAGTAGATACTGAAAGATAAATTTTTGTACAGTTTCATTAAAACATAAATATAAAAAGAGAACAAAATACTTTGAACAAATGAAAATCAATTTTTAGGAAAATTTTGACTTTTTTTGCAGGCAATGTCCCAAGAAATTAAGTTGTCTTATAGTACTAAGGATTTTATTATCAGAGCCAATCTCTCCTTACAATCTTAATACTTAAACTCTACAAGGCGATGTCTTACAACAAGAGCCTAATAAGAGCCAAGTATACTCTTGTAATATGAGTTGAGCGCTATAGGAGTAATAATCCCCTAACAAGAGTGCTACAAGATCATTTTTGGATCTTATGACACGATTTTATGCCCAAGGAATATCAAAAGAGCATTATAAGAGTCTAATAAGAGCTCTTTTGACGTTTTTATAACACGGTGAATACTGGCACTGAAATTATCTTAAGCATGATTTTTCATGCAGGAAAAATCATGATATTAAGAGTTTTTTTCTCTTCTCAACTTGGCATTCAGAACCATCAAGAAACTGTGAGCCACCCATGCATGTAAGAGCGAGAACTTTAACGCACGCAGCATGCATGGTTGCGACAGGTCAGGCGATGGGTCTTCTGAGTTAAGAAACTATAGAAAGAAAGAAAAAATTGAGGAGCGCCTGATTAAAAGTGAGTGGCTGCTTGTTCGGCACTTCTTATCCAGGCTACGACCTAGGATGGGCATTTGGATAAGGGCAGAACTTCCATAAATCTCTTTCACTATATTAAGAACTAATCTGGAAAAAATGGAATCCTTAAGGGCCGAACTTCCATAAATCTCTTTCACTCTATTAAGAACTAATCTGAAAAAAAATGGAATCCTTAACCGGCTCGATACTGAATACCGCACATTATTATAATACTGCATTTTGACAAACCCCTTATCAAGCTTTTAACTTTAAAAAAAGGTGGAAGCAAATGTAGGGATTAGAATCTGGGACCGATTGCAAAGAAGCATGACACACTGATAACAGCACGACCTCTGCATTTACAATAGAAAAATCGAAAAAACTGTTAGCATGAGTTAAGCTTAATAAAGTTTTAGTTATTTTTTCAGATTTCCAATGTCTGATTAGTTCTTTACTCTCCCTAGATCCCATAAGAGAGAAATTTTTTAAAAATACTAAGGTCGTCATTTTTTATAATTTTTATTCAATAAAGGCATTTAAGAGTACCTACCAACCCGGAAAGCTTGCAGAAAAAAGGAAATTTTTAATAGGGGCTAAAAAATCCGGCAACCTGACATAATGTTATCTTCTAAATGTTTGCGTGATGATCCTTCTTGTTACTTAGTTTTTCCTTTCATAGAATCCAGTCATGAGCTCACAGCATTCTCCCTATTTGTCGGCGTAATTCTAGCTTTGTCGCTCAAAATTAAAAACCTCTTGTGGGAAAAGTAAGTTTCAGATGGGATCGGATTGAAAGGACCTTTCAATGTTAGTCAAGGTGCCTCAGTTTTTTAATAATTTTTTTTAAATAAACATTAATTTCTGTATCTGATATGACTTTTCAAATCTTAAGAAATTAAAAAAATTCTGGAAAATTTAAACCTTTGCCAGAATTTATAAAAAATACTGACACGCCAAAAATTAAAAAGAAATTAGATTTTTTATTTTTCACAGTCGATTGCTTTTTGTTTGACCTACACAACATCAGTTGACATTTTTAAACTCTTTCGATCTGATATTTCACTTTCACTGTTACCGACATTCATCACCACGCATCAGTCCGTCTCGGTGTATGAGCACTTTTCGCTTCAATCTGTCTACACAGTGGATTGATAGCCATGAATGATGAGGGTCAACTTCCATGCTTCACTTTCTGCAAGCAAATTTCCCTTTATTTATACCACTCGGTTATCGAAAGGATTCGACAGACGACCGACTGTATGGTCTCTCTTGACTGCACCATTTCAGTTTTGAATGAATAAATCAAGGAGTATAACCTTAGCCCCTCGTTTCGAATGATACGCTTCTTAATTTTAACAATTTATGTGTGTGGCATTTCGAAAATAAATGACGTTTCTGCGTCGTAGTCCTCCTTTTTTGGGCAATTTCATACAAACAGTTTACACTCCACTTTTGGCAAGAACAAAAGATCACGATAAAAGTGCCAACGCCCACTTAATCGAGGACCGTTCATCAAAAATCGCTTTGTATTGGAATTCCTTGGCATTATGTGCGTTTGTGCGTGTACAGCGCGAAGCAGAACCTATCTTAGCCATATCGAAGGAGTTCCTTTGCCATTTCGTTTTTATTGCCTTTGATTGTTTCAGCCCCCTTCTCCCGTGTGGAAATATCAGTTTTCGTCCCTTGGCATGGCCCAAAGGCAAAAATGTAAATTGCCTCCCCGTCAATAAATTCGATATGTCGGCGATAAGCTGGCTCAATAAATGGGTAGACATGTCGAGATGTTTTGTACTCGGCTTGGGCTGCCAGTGCCAGTTGCCATATCCTTTCTTGTATCAATTTTCTTTGTTGACATCAGAAAAATGAAGTCCAAATGCACAGGGGAAGAGGACAAATCCCTATAAGTACACACCGAGATTCATATCAAATGATTTTTTAATGAAGACTGAATGTTTTAGAATACAAATCCTTTTTGCAAAATTGCCGCGCAGTGATATGGCGCGCGGCGAATCGGCTTAGTGGATTAGGGAGGGTGAAATACATTTTAAGACAGATGATGATATCATCTGGTGCAGGTTTTTTATGAATTGAGATTTTGCGATGGAATTGGTTATTGTGTCAAATTTGACATGAAGTCGTTGGAATTATTCTCCAACGTTTTTAAGGAGCTTGAATATGGAACACATTTGATTCCAAGCAAAAGATTTTTTTGGGTTAAGCCATAAATTACAATTTGAGATATGTTTAGAGGCATTTACAGCTTCCAGGAAGTGTTTAGGACTTAAAGTAGGACGACATGAGGTTGCTTCACAACAAGAGCGAGGGAGTTAGCTAGAGTATCGGGCGAGATGTCAAATGATTTTCAGTTAATGGCAATGTATGGCATATTTCTTGAGGTTAATTAATAGTGTCTAAGTTATAGCGTTATCCTCAAACGGCTAAAGGAATCAATTGCTTTAATTGCTTGCTGCGTTTTCATATTAACAGGAGTTTTTCATCTGAACTTTGACAAATGGTGGCGGCCATACTGCTTAAGTATAACGACTGTCAAATTGTTAGTCATCTACTGAATCTGTCTTGTCAAATTAACATGGAATGTAAAAGCCTTAAACAACATGTGCAAATGTTGAAACTTCACCGATTTTACGATTTTTTTTACGATTTTACCGATTTTACCATAAAAGTCCTATCCAGAGGACTATTAGCTGTATTCACGAAGTGAAATTGCTAGTCGAAAATTTCGAGTCAACCGACACCAAAAAATCATTCAAATGAGAGATCTGCCGAAAATGTCAAAACTGTCAGTGACATTTCAAAGGGAATCTAAGACAGACAATAAATTCATCTTTCTTGTACAAGAACTCCACCTTTTAGATCAGACCACATTTTTTGGGCGGGGAATCATATTTAGCGACACGAACTTCGAAGGCTTATCAAACTCGACAATTTTGCTCTTCAACAGTGCGAATAAGCAAGTTTGGGACGAGCGGTAAGGGCACTGAAACAGCGCTGTACAAAGTAGTCAGCGTGATTGAAAAGTCACTTCAAGACAATGAATATAGGTACCCTTGCAGCCTAAAGGTGCTTTCAATAATGCCAAGACCTGCGCAAATAAATGAAATTTAGAAAATCTTAACGTTGACCAAGCTCTCATTAATTTGATTATAAATCTGCTTAGCAACAGAATGATCAATGCATCCATAGGCGGTAGCATTTTTAAGGCAACTGCCTCTAGAGACACCCAATAAGAAGGAGTCATCTAGCCACTTCTATGGGTATTGTAGTAGTGAACGAGATACTTTTACGACTGGAAGTGGGAGGGATTTACGTAGTGGCTTACGCCGACGACGTTGTTATAATGACAATAGAAAATTCCTACCCACTATGAGCGAACTCTTAGAGAAAGCTCTAGCGGCACTTAGTTCGTGGGTAAAGCAATGCGGTTTAGGTGTTAACCCGCTTAAAACCGTCCTCGTGCTGTACACAAGCAAAAGCTAAAAAATACGGCAATTCTCTCGGCCGGCAATTGAGGGAGCACCTCTTCAACGTTCCGATAGAGCATGCTACTTAGAGGTGATCCTTAACAGGAAACTAAGCTGGTAATTCAACGTTGAGAAAAGAGTAAGAAAGCCTCAATCGTATCCTAAACTTGCAGTCGCATTTTAGGCCAAAACTGGGGTCCTAGACCCAAAATTATCCTTTGAATGTATACTGCAACCAATACTTACGTATGGGAGTATGGTCTGGTGGTAAACAGCTGGAAAAAACACAAACCTACGCTACATGACAATAGTACAGAGAGCTGCATGTATTGGTACGACGTCTGCAACAGTGCGTACGGAGAAGTTACTGTCCGTAAAGCGGACCGTTGAATACCCCATTCTATCCCACATTGTAAAATGCTGACGTTATTGTTTTTTAATTTTAATAGTAAAGAAACTTCGGAATTTCGGCGTGGTCCAACCGCCCCTTATTACAAGCTATCAATATTAACACAGAGTTCCAAGTTACATTTCAGTGTACACAAAAATGCATTTTTTGGTTCAAATTCAATATTTTTGAAAAATCGACCTCTTAAAGGGGCGTGGCTAATAATTTTAAATTTTTCTTCAATTCTGCCTCCAAATGTGGGCGTGGCCCAAAGTCTTGTATGAACAAAATGAAAAAAAACTAAGTGTTTTCTATATAAAATATTAAGCTTAATTTTTTCAATTTGGAAGCAAAATATTGAGTAATATGCATTTGAAAAATTACCACTGGAGGAGGCTAACTAATTAAGTTTTTCTTTTTTGTGTCTTACAATCATTAAGAGATGATAAATGTCAATGTCAATAAATGTCAAATTTCAGCCTTTTAAAACGTCTCACAGTTTTGAGAGCTTTGGAGGTAGTTGCACATTTAGACCGATTGTGGGCGTGTCTGTGGGCGTATTCCAAAAATTTTTATACTTGCACTGTTTCGCATGACGTGGAGCTAACGTACGAAACTTCAGCAGCCTAGCTCAAAATTTTAGGCCTAAGAACATGTGACATACAGACGGACGGACGGACATGGCTTATTCGATTCAGAGTTCATCTCGATCATATGCCCTCAAGGTCTTGGAGGTCTACCATTATTATTTCACCGTTTTACAAACTATGTATCAAGTTTAATAATTTTAATCTCAATTTGCTACCCCTCGACTTTTGTATGCAAGAATCTGCTGCCGAAAGGGCTTTGAGGCTTGGTCAGTCACCTGAATGAATCGCAAGCTCATTTGGTCGTGCGCACATTCTACACGGCCTTATAGGAACTGACGCCTCCTCCAACTACCTAACCCCTTATATTGATTTCGAAACGCCTTTAAACTGCATGTTTCCTAGCTAGGATGAGTGGGAATCGGCCGAACCGCTAAGAAATATATCGAAAGCCATAGGCACAGATGGGTCAAAAAAAGAGTATCGGCACAGGTGCGGGTCTTTACTTTGAGCAATAAGATAAGATAAAAAGCAATAAGATTGCCCGATTCTTGCCGCGTCTCCCAAGCGGAGGTTCTTGCAGTCAAGGAGGCAGCCAGCCTACTGTCAAGGGCAACACTACAAGTTGATATAAGCATATCCATAAACAGCCAGGCAGCCATACAGGCAATAGCCTTAGAAATCAATTAGGAACTTGTTGAGTGTTGTCGCAAAGAGCTTAAGGTTTTCAGCTCCCAGCACAATGTAAGACTCTGTTTGGTTCAGCATTAGACATGGATCAGCATTAGACTTACAACAAGTCCTTCAATGAATCGACCCCCAAACTGTGACCTCAGAAGGCGGGTGGAAAACAAGATCCAGATGAAAGCAAACACAAGATGGTCATCGTTGTCCATCTGTGAAATTTCAAGACAATTTGTGGCCTAAATATGATAAGTGTCGAACTTATACGCGCTCATCAAGAGTGACAGGAAGACTCTGTTCTTACTAGTAGGTATTTTGGCTAGGAAATAAGTCCACAATGAAATAAGGCGCAAGCTAAAAAAAATAAAATAATGCCTTTAAAAGAAGCACGAAATGCAACAATAACTTGGAATTTTTATATTGGGGCCTTATTTAATTTTTTGGGGCTTTATTTCATTTCTGTATTGTCTCTTCATCTCATATAAAAAGAACTCTTCATTGTACTGTTCACTTTGAAAGGAGGACCGGCTTTTTCTTTTAACTTCCTTATACTAGACAATATGGGGTCTTGTTTCATTTTGATTTTGGGGTCATATTTCGTTATGAAATTAAGCCCCGCTTTTGGGGCCTTATTTCATTTTTAAATTTGGGCTTTATTTCATTGGGGCCTTATACCTACCCTGACGGTATATTTGTTCGTCACAATTTTCTGAGACATCACGCCATGACATTGACGACACCTGCAGGTATTGTGGCGATACGGATTGCTGTGAGGACATAACTCACTTTCTGTGCCACTGTCCCATAGTCTAAGTTAGTTGAGGAAAAGAACTGTAGAAAGCTACTTCTTCCAAATTCAGAAACTTCAAACGCATCAATAATGTCTCTTTTCAGGTATTTTTAATTAACAAGGTGGCTTAAGAAACTCTAAAAGGGAAACAAAAACATCTAAACAACACCAAGGATCTAAGTGCGATGAGGCGCAGGCTGCCCCGCCTCATCAACCCAACAACCTATCCTAAGCTAAGTTTGGGACGATCATATTCGACAACAAATTCGCCAATTGCAATGTAGCCAGAGACAGGCCCTCTTTTGTATCCATTTTGGGCTGTTAGAATCATCGATCCGCACTTTTTTGGGAATGGTTCTTAGGTCAGGCTTTAAACGATCAGGGCATTACCTTACCACGATAATACTCACAGCATGGTTTTCTGGCGGCCCGACCGGATGGGATCATAGGGAATCTGCATGTGGTTTAAACAGGACGCCCTGACACAACTTGTAACACCGCCCGTTTTGGAATGAACAAATTGCACAATGGAAACGGCCTACCGAAATCGTCCGATTTGACCACACTAAACTCTATTTTTCGGACTTTTTTAACTCATAGACATATGCATATAAACTGCAAACCAGTGACACGAATCGGCCACGGATACCGTGCAATGTCACCCTGTTAAACCTCTTTTAGTGAGGTTTTCCATAGCCACAGGTTTTAACCAAAAATTAGTCGACCTTTGAAAAAGTTCAAAGAAATATCAAAATTTATAAAGATAGGAAATGTTTAGTGAAAACTCTTTGCTTATTTCTTTTTATGTAAAGACCGGCAGTGGAAGGTTACGAAGTTGACATAAGTGCAGTTGGACCTGGGGAGAAGTTTATTCCTTGGCGTAGCTTGAGTCTGGCCAGACCAGATCAAGTGACCTGTCAGTCTCAAATAACTATCTTACTTAGTGGGCTGAATTGATAGTTCGCCTATGTCCCAATTTATTTGGTAAAACTTGTTTGAATGATCGATGAAGGGTTACTCTGGCGTATACGTAACTTTGTTTTATAGAGAAAAGATTTTGGTAATGTTTACCCTTCTACCATGTGCGAGGCAAATACTTAAAGACCCAATCGATGAATTTAATGTTAACTTTTCGAATCTTACGTCTATCTTAGTAGCTGAGATGCGAACTTACCCTAAACCTGGACCTGACTAGAGCTTGTTGTCTATTTGCTGTTTTGGATTTGATACCATCTTGGTTCTTCAGTTTTACCTTAATTTAACCCTCATTTACCCTCGTTGTATGCATGGCTTTATATTTTCAGGCAGAACCTTCTTATTAAAGGACAATGAATCCTGGTTTTTCGAGACAAAACAAACCTGCCACACAAACGTTGCTATTAGTGTAGCAACATAGATAGTAACACAGCTGTGTCAAAAATATATATTCAGACATTCTCGATAGATTTCTGTAAGGCAAAACTGTGACTGGCAATGCATTGACTTGAAACATACAAATCTATCAAAACACCCTAAAAACTAACCCCAACTATTGGTTACCTTGATGCCACTCAGCAGAGTGTTACAAGATGGCAAAAAAAAACTTGAACAACCCAACAAATCTAAAGAAATACCGAACCTATTGAACACACTCCTGCCTCAATGAACAAAATCAAATTCCAATTTGTTCGAGTAACGTAACGAAATGTAAAGCTTAGAATCACCTACTCAGCAAAACCAATCGAAAGGATTGCGATTCTATACGGCATAGGAGTGCCTCACAGCCCAACGCACATCTGTCAAATATGGGAAATCTATAAAAATAAGGCAGCGCACTCCTCTCGATAGTGTAATTCACCTTCAGTTGAGGCGTGCATCCTGGTTCTTTACCTTCCTTCAATCGACGAACAATAACGAAAAGCTAAGGAAATAACAATAAAATCAAATCAGGACCTCCTTTGCCTGTACCTACTCTATTACAAGTCTGTGTACGGTGTACCGTGTACCTTTATGCTTATATGTGAAATGTCAAAATGCCAGTCATCGGCGATTACTCACATAAAATAGGACAACCGTGAAATATGTAGATCCGATGCGGATACAAAAAAGAATGCTACAAAAGGCGGAAGCCATGACTCCTAATATTCCAACATCCTTCCAGCCGGAGCCGCCTAGTGAGCCCGTTTCTTTGCTTTTTGTATACCAACAGCAGCAGCAACAGCAGTGCCGCCGCGCACAGGAACAAGCAAATCAGTATAGCTCGTGTTTCAATTCGTTATAAGGACTCCTCGGTTGGTTATTCTGTTTCTCTTATATATTTTTTTTGCTACTTTGAAATTGCATTTCAGGAAGAAAAGGAACAATAGCCGAGCAACAACAATGTGAAACTGGTGATGGAGAAAAAAAAAACATCTATACAAGAGCAGGAAAATCCGGGAGCTTATTTCCCGTCAATAAGTCAAGCATGCAAAATTAAGCAGAACTCGTCGTCGCTTTCGATTCCATCGTGCAACCGGCGGCGGGCGCGGCAGTCAGTCATTCAGTCAGTCAGGCATCCAATTTTCCACTTCGCTTGCGTTAACGTTGGAACGCTGCCGCGCCGCGCGCTGAGAAACACAGAAAGCGACAAGGAGGCCGTCCTCTCGTCGGTGGGGGTAGAAAAAATTACTAAAATCAACCCTACCAGGCATCAGTCACTGCCAGTCATGGGACGAAGCCTTTTTTTCTGAATCCTCGGCTGTTTCCTTGATCCTGAGCACGGTGACATAAGGACAACAGGAGCGCGCTGTGGCATTTTGGCCCTATTTGCTTGGTTCGTGTCATCAGGATCAGATGCGAGGTGACTGTGTGACTGCTGGCTGATTTGATAAATAGTGTTGATTACGGAGCGCGCCACCGAAATCCGTTCACACAAATAAATTCCCATAAACGAAGGACATGTGTCGAAATGCTTGTGATTTAAGTTCAATGGCGCCGAAGTCCTTCCGGATTGCATGCTGATGATGGTGTTTGGATTTTCCTGTTGCGTTTTGAGTTGGGTTTTTTTCGGCTTCGGTGTCGAGTTCCGTAGTCGATCTCGACTGGTGTGTGGGATTAGTGGTCGCGAAGTTCGGGTATACGAAATTTACTGACGGCAGGATGCTTTTTTTCTTTGTGCGTTCATTTTTTTATCCTTCAGGCTGGGAGATGGGATAGATTTTTTATGGTTTCGGCTTTGCTTTTAATGAAATTAAATATTAAGCCTGTGGATATAAGTTTTTCTTTTTTAAAGACGGAGGCATAATCGGAATGATTAATTGATTTGCTCTGTTTGCTATATAAGACGTTTTACGATGATTGAGAGTGTTTTAACTCTACGGGGTGTCCTGGAAGGAGGGACTGCTCCATGAGAGGATGTTTTTTTATTTATATAGCTGGATGGCAAATGAAATTGCTTCTTATTGGCATCTGCATGAATTTGAACAATTGAGTGTTTTTTACTACTTGGAGGGAGAACTTTATGTTCTGTGATAAGTCTGGCGGCTTAAAGTGCTCGGCAGATTGTGGGTTAACACCATACTGGGCAATAAACTTACACTGAGTGTTAAATAATTTTCCCAGATTTGCCAGTTTCCAGAGTATTCAGAGACTGAGCGGGTAAACGAATCGAAAAATTTTACGAGTTTGGAAAAATTGCCCTCTTCTTTTTTTCGATCCTCAAAAGCTTGCAATCGGCAAGCAATTTTCAAATGCAGAAAAGAATCCAGTTACTTGTTCATCGAAATAGGCGCAAACTTACTGGAAGCAGAGAATAAAATGGATTTCTTTTGAAGTTCTAAGCATTTCTGGAATATTTGGGGGAATTTGACAGAGTTAGGCAGAAGTTAAGCTCTTTCAAAAAAAATTTAATTATGCCGATTTTAGATTTAAAAGGGACCACAGGACTTTAATAAAACCAGTGAATAAGTGCTACAGTGTGTGCAGAGTTTAACAAAGTTACAATCCCTTAAACGGGCTGTTGAATACCCCATTATATTCCTCGTTGTAAATTTGTGGTAAAATTTTACTAAGTTTTTTATATAGAAAGCACTTAATTCTACATTTTATTTATAGAAAATGTTGAGCAACGCCCACATTTGGCCACGCCCAGATGTGAAGAAGAACTTGAATTTTCCTTAAAAACGCAATTTTGACAGGCCTTAAGTCTAATTAATTCCAGAATAAGAAATGAGAGGAAACATTTTCGGTTAACAAGAATCCAATCTGGATTAAACTCTTGCAAATTTTTTTGCCACGCCTCCTTTAAGGGGTGGAGTTCACAACAATATTGAATTTGAAACAAAAAGATAAATTTTTGTGTACTTGGAGATATCTATGCTAATTTTAAAAAAGGCCGATTGGACCACGCCCCTTTTTAAAATTTGAACTTCTTATAAAATGTCAAAAATTAACAATAGCATCAGCGTTTTACAATGTGGGATAGGATAGGCCCATCTTACGGACTGTTGAATAGAGCTTGCTTTCTTTTTGAACGCTTTGCACATTAACCAAATCTGAACAAGGTAGCTGTAACTGTTAAGTTACAAGGTTAAGTTACAAGACCGTTAAACTACAAAATATTAAAAACTTATTTTTGAAACGCTTCCATGTTTTTGAGTTAAATCTCAGAAGATTTTGAAATTTTTAAGTTCGCTATAGCTTTCCTTAAAACTTCACGAAAAAACGTGCCCCCCCCCCCCCCCTTATATTCAGTGCTACTTGGAAAAGTGATAGAAAAAAATCACACGGTTCAAAAATTATCCAAAATTTTAAGGAAAATTATAGAATTTTGAAGTTTTAAAAACTTTTGAGGTTTCACTTGAAAACATAAAAGCAATTTCAAAACAAATTTTTTGAAATATTCTAGCATCTTAATGGTATTAGCGATCTTGTTCAGATTTAGTAAGAGGGCAAATTTAGAATTGACGTTTTCAACCTAAGTTTTTCTAAGTCTATTTAAAAAACAAATAGTAAAATAAAGAGATTGTTTTACCGTTCACGAAATAATCGGTGGCCATAGATTTTAAGGAAAACAGGTAATGCTAGCTTTAGATTAGGTAAGTGTACTATTGGAAAATGGTCTAACGGCAATTGGAAAAAATCAAAATAGTTGGTTTATGACATGCAAAAGACTTTTCGGATAAACCGCGTAAATAACTATTTTAATGAGTTCAATACTAGA
Organism: Neoascia interrupta; assembly: GCA_947623515.1. Taxonomy (NCBI): domain Eukaryota; kingdom Metazoa; phylum Arthropoda; class Insecta; order Diptera; family Syrphidae; genus Neoascia; species Neoascia interrupta. The sequence goes on along the minus strand of OX392464.1, from coordinate 3,286,515 downwards.
CTTGTAGACTGTCTGTTTTTTGAATTTGATATTGAAAAAATGCTCAAAAAGTTCGAAAGAACGTATGTCCCCCCTCTATATCGCAACCGGTATAAAGTATTATTTTGAAATAAATAACCTAATGTTCTAAAATTTTATACAAAACTATAACAAACTTTGAAAATTCAAAAACTTCAAACATTTGACTCAAAGACCCAAAAGCCTTTTCGAAAACGTTTTTTTTTTTGAAGTTTCTAATATCTAAACGGCAGTAATTAAAACGGCAGTAAGTAAAACAGTATGTTATGTTTACAAGGCAAGCAAACTTCATTAAAAACGTTTCAAAATTGCCGTTTCCAACTTAAATCTTCAAAGATCATTTAAACAAACGAAATAAAAAACGTCTAAAGGTAGTCAAAAATTTTTCGAAATCACTGGTGAAAATGGCCAAGAAAACGTTTCTGATCGCCTCTATCTCCGAAACGATAATAGGTAAAAAATTGACATAAATAACGGGAGTATTTTATAGTTTAAGATTCGAAATAAAAGCTTTATCAGTTTTGAAATAGTAAAAAGTTTTCGAGATGTGCTTGAAAACACTATAGTTAACTGAATAAAACTATGCAGCATCAAACAAATTAAATTTGACGCATGCACCACCATATTAACGTTAGGTTAACACATAAGTCTTAAACAAAACCAATAAACTTACAACAGTTTTTTGAAGAAATAATTAGAACAAAAAATGTAAAAAAATATTGTTTGCCACCTTTTTTTTTTAGACAGTAACGAAACTTAAAAATCATCAAATTTAAGAAATTGCGTGAGTTTCAAATTGCGAAAAAGTATACAATAGAATGTGAAATATATCAGGCAATAATTCTTATAGAATTATAAAATTGTACACGAAACAGGAAAATAAAGATGAGCTTAACCTTAAACAAAAGCCGACAGACCGCTCTGTGTATGTCTTCATACTTGACCGGGTTTTTTTTATTTTGGAAAAAAAAAGTTAATTTGTTTTGCGTTTTCGTTTATATTACTAGTTTCTAAATTTTTTTAGTTTATATTTTTTTCAAAATAAAAAGTTTATAACAAGTCCTAAAACGTCATCCGGTGTACGGAGCCTTTTTGGGATATGATGCGCACACATTAATCCTTCAGCAGTTGCCAAAAGTCCATACATTTTGGAAGTACCTCGGCAAGTATTTCAGAAATGAAGGGACAGCCCAACCGAGGAGACTCCAATGTGGTTTTCATTTACAGAAATGGTCAACTGTAAGCGCTGCGCATACTTTAACTAATCGAATAAAAGATATTCTATCTCTCTAGTATATACTTAAGTGTCCGCTCCGAGATTAATTCGATTTAAATACCGCAGATTAATTATTACTTTTCCACTTCAATTGAGAGCGAGTATGCGGCAGCACAATATCAGTCAAATAGTGAATAGAGTTGTGTCTCATTACACCATAACAGTAAACCACCTCATTAAGTGGATTTATCGTGATTTCTGTGTAATAATCAATTAAGTGTGCAATCAACTCGTTGTACTGACGCTGGTGTAGTGCATGAAGAGTGCAACTTAAAGGCAACTGAAGTATGCCGCAGTATGACCAACATAAAAAAATACCAGTATCGCAATGGGTTTGTTGAATCATCTCGTATTTGCGAGTAAAAGCTATAAGAGCTGTCAAAAATATCCTTAAAAGTTATGTAAGGATAGCATTAAATATTGGACGCATTTTATTTTACATAATTCTTTTTTTTATGCCATACATATCACTGGCCTAGGATGTCACATGTACTCAATGATGATATAGTTTCTTTAGTTTTGCCATTTATTCCTTCATTCGTTTGACAAAAAGCAGACTACACTGCACCTTGCTTCTTAATGCCACGCATTTGTATCGTATTTGTACACGTGTCTTTAGGTAAAGCCAAAGCCTTGTATCTACCTATTCCTTTTGATTCAAAACGAACATAGTTAATCCACACACTTACGTAAGTGCCTTTGGTGATGACTTCTTCCAAAAGAACAGATGTCCTCGTTTGTATGCTGACGAACAACATTGAATCCTTTTCATGCACGAACAAAATATACCTGAATTGCATATGAAGATATGCAAATAATCGCACATACAAAACTTTTTCAAGGTGATGCCAAGTAATGCATTTCATCCTTGAGCTGCTGGTTGGATTTATTGACAGTAGAGACGTTATTGCGCGAGTTTCGTAGGTACTTTTTGTGATAAACTATTCAAGGAGAAGTTTGCAATGAAAATAGAATTCTGAATTGGAATTTTCCGAAACGTGCGAAAATTCTCGTAAGGAATGCGATTTGGTCTTAACTGTAACGATTGTTAAATATATTTTAAAGGCCTACGGTTTGCACCTAAAAATTCAATTTAAGTTCAAAAGACGAGTCATTGCTATGTATTAGATTATTATATACAACCTGTGCTAGAGTCGAACGATAGCATCACGCCATGTATTACCTATACATTAACTTCTTAATCATACTGTAATACAGTGTACATACCGACTGACGGTATAGCTTGGCTTAGCATCTTTGGTCACTCACATTTAAGTCGTCCTACCGAAAACAACTATCCATCTAAGCCTAAGTCATTAACGTGTATCACATTTTTATTAGTTAAGAATAAACTGAATTGTATATTGAAAGTGTGGTGTTTCTCTTGGTCAAAATACAGAACATTATTTGGCGACGAGGATTAAAAAAAAAAATCATAAAATTTAATTGATTAATACACAGTCGAAGTGAGGTCATAAAACACGTGTGTAACAAAATGTCAAAGTTAATTGGATATGTCGAGGCTTATGAAAGCGGAGACAATTTTAAGGATTACGAAAATCGCTTAGTCAATTTCTTTAAATTAAACTCAATAAGTGATGCGGATAAAAACACCTATTTTATCGGTATTATGGGAAAGTCGATGTATGAACTGTTGTCGAAAATTACATATCCCGCAAACCCAAGTGAAAAAACGTTCGCACAGAACATAGCCGTGTTGCGTAGTCAGTTCTCACCTAAGCCGAATAAAAGAGCGGAACGGTTTAAATTCCATAACATTGTCCAGCATCATGGCGAGTCCATCGGCGAATATATTGTAAGACTTAAAGCTGCTTCACAAGAGTGCTGTTTTGGTGATTTCATGGACAATTGGGTAGCTCAAACATCCACATCTACGTCAGCTACCGATGGCGGAAACACCCAAGGAGCTACAGGTGTAGATGAAAAATTGGGAATGTACAAGCTGAAAATGCTAGACGAACAGCTGTCGGATCGTTTTATTGTGGGTCTCAAGCACGAGAAAATTCAGCAGTCGCTTCTGGAGAACGACAATCTAAGTTTTGATCAGTATTGTGGTAAGGCATTGGCCATCGAATCGTCGGAGAAGGCATCGTCATCAGTCCAAGCACCAGTCTCAACGAACGCTGTCTACCAGTCGGACAGACCAAAATTTAGTAAGAAAAATCAGTCGAAGGGAGCACAGAAAAACAACTCTACATCTACATCGCAAAGTCAGTCACACGTGGTCCCCTCAAGAAATTTCAATCGGCAGAGCTCAAGCAAGAATGGTAACCAATGTCAACGGTGTGGGAGAGCTGCACATCAAAACTGTCCAGCTATCAACTGGGAATGTTTCGTCTGCAACAAAAAAGGTCATATATCCACCATGTGTCGGGCAAGAGGGAGCACGAGCATAAAAGTAGTGAGCAGTGTCAATGCAGTCAGTCATCCTCAGCAGTTTATGGTCTCAATCAATGGAACAGATGTTATTATGGAGATAGACACCGGAGCGGCAACATCCATAATGAGTGAAGAGTTGTATAATTTAAGTTTTTCTAATCATAATCTTGTTCAAAGTTTTGCTAATCTGTTTTCTGTTACAGGTAGTAAAATAGAAGAATTGGGTGTCATGGAGTCCGAAGTTGTGCTTGCCGGGAAAAGGTTCTGTCTGTCGATCGTCGTGGTGAAGGGTGAAAAGCCAAAATTAAGTTTGATGGGTCGCGACTGGTTAGATGTCATTTTCCCAGACTGGAGAAACAATTTTGGTAATTTTTCCGCAGTGAGTCAAGTAAAAAGCGAAGTAAATATAGTGGCTGAAATTAAGTCTAGGTTCCCCACAGTAGTTAATTCAAATTTAAAGTCGCCCATAACAGGGTTCGAGGCAGATATTGTCTTAAAAGAAGACGCTGTGCCAATTTTTCACGCTGCCTACAATGTTCCTTTTAAGCTTAGAGACAAAGTGGAAGCAGAAATAAACCGATTGCTTAGTGAAGGAATTTTAGTCAAGGTCTCGGTCAGTCGTTGGGCAAGTCCCATTGTTGTTGTCCCAAAAAAAGACGGCGCGATTAGAATTTGTGTTGACTGTAAGGTTACGTTAAACAAGTGCATTTATACGTTGCATCATCCATTCCCGAAAATTCAAGAAATTTTTGCCGAACTTTCAGGATGTTCTTGCTTTTGTGTCATTGACTTGTCAGGTGCATACCTGCAAGTGAAAGTTAGCGAGTCTAGTAGAGAATTGCTAGTTATTAACACAATTTTGGGTTTATTTGCTTACACACGTCTCATTCTCGGTCTTAGTAGTGCGCCAGGAATTTTTCAATCCATCATGGACAGAATTTTGCAAGGGTTAAAAAGAGTAAAATGTTATGTTGATGATATTTTGATAGGAGCGTCATCGGTTGAAGAATGCAAGCTTATGTTGTTTGAAGTCCTTCGTCCGCTCTCTCTGCACAATGTTCGAATTAATTTGCAGAAGTGCAAGTTTTTAGAGTCAACCGTTGATTTTTTGGGTCACACCATTTCTGGAGAAGGGTTGAGACCCAATCAGGACAAAGTAAAGGCCATTCTGGAAGCTCCTGCTCCAACCAACCTTCAGCAACTGGAATCCTTTTTGGGGTTGTTGAACTTCTATCATCAATTTCTTCCAAATTTTGCCACAAATAGTTATCCGTTGAACTGTTTAAAGCGCAAAGGTCAAAAATTCCAGTGGTCGGCCGAATGTGAGAGCGCATTTAAAAATTGTAAGCAGTCTTTGGTCAATAATAGTCTTTTGGAGCTCTATGATCCCGATAAAGAAATCGTTGTGTCGACGGATGCAAGCCCTGTTGGGGTTGGGGCAATCTTAGCGCATATCGTCAATGGGATCGAAAAACCAGTGTTTTTCGCGTCGTGTACCTTGAGTCCGTCTGAGCGTAACTATTCTCAGTTGCATCGGGAAGGTTTAGCAGTCATCTTCGCTATTAAAAAGTTTCACACTTATGTGTATGGTCATACTTTTGTCCTGTGCACGGATAATTTAGCGATAAAGGAAATTTTTAGTCCAGGGAAACATAATTCACCAGTTGCTGCGGCGAGACTACAACGGTGGTCAATAATTCTGTCGCAGTACCAGTATAAAATAGTTTACAAAAGAGGATCCAGTATGTGTCACGTAGATTTTCTGTCTAGGCATCCATTGAATTTGCAATCAGAAGTTGAGCATGTTCCCATATACTACTTCAGCTCTGAAAATTTGCTTGATTTCGAACGCGTACAACACGAAACCGTAAGAGATGACGTTTTGCGGGTTGTTTCGAATTCTCTTCGTTGGGGCTGGCCAAAAACAATTAAAGACACGTTTCGTCCATTTTTCCTAAAGTCCAATCAACTCTGTTTAGAGGACCAGTGTGTGTTCTACAATCATCGGCTAGTTATCCCCGAAGCTTTGCGTCACTCTGTACTTAAGGTCTTACATGACGGGCATGTTGGTATTGCGCGCATGAAAATGCTTTGTAGGTCATACGTCTGGTGGCCTAATGTCGACAAGGACATTGAAGCTTTTGTCGGATCCTGCCTTGTGTGTAAGATGACGGAAAGTGTTCCTAAGGAAAAATGTCTCACTTCATGGCCAAAAGTTAGTCAGCCATTTGATAGAATTCATCTGGATTTTTTTCATTTTTTTTGGGAAGACATGTCTCATAGTTGTTGATGCTTTTAGCAAATTTTTCATTGTGAAGATCATGAACACAACTACTTTGGCAGCAACCGTAAACAAACTCAAGGATATTTTCGTTATTTTTGGATATCCAAGATGCATGGTTACGGACAATGGTCCGCCTTTTAGCGCGTCTCTTTTTAGGCAGTATTGTCAATCTAACAAGGTTAAGTATATGCCGACTCCACCTTACCACAGTCAGAGCAACGGTTTGGCGGAACGCGGTGTCAAAACAACCAAGTCGTCTTTGAAAAAATTTGTATTAGAAAATAAGAGTTTCTCAAGTTTGGATAAGAATATTTTCGATTTTTTAATGGTTTATAATAACACACCCTGCACTGTCACTGGCAAGTCACCTTCGGAGCTCATGTTTACCTTTAGGCCTCTTAAGCCACTAGATTTAATAAATCCTAAAATTAATGTAAATGTAGAAAACAAAAATAACAATGTAAAGCAAAATCGCACTCAGAGTGCTTGTAGAAAACAAAAAGTCAAAGCTCAAAAAGTCAAAGCATAGTTATTCTTTTTCCGTAGGGGAGAAGGTACTATACCGAAGCGAACTGAAAACCATCATCAAATGGATACCAGCAGTGGTAAAGAAAATTGTCAGTAACTTAACATATCTTGTAGAGTTGAACTCAAAAATTCGCTATGCTCATCAGAATCAATTGAAAAAACTTTCGACTCCAAGTTTTAGTTTCCAAGCTAGAGTACCTGATAAGCAAAATGATTTAGAACCATCTGCTAATTTTAATGATGATTTTCCAGTTCCGGTAAAGCAAGAAGCATGTGAAGGTAATGATATTAATAAGGAGCTTTCGAGTGGAAGTAATATTAATGAGGATGAGAATGTAATAGTTACACCAATAGCTGTAAGAAAGGCTAAGAGAAATGTTCCTAAAGTTAAGTACTCTAAGTGAGCAACTAGAAATCTTTTGTAAGGGGTAACTTAAATTTGAGTGGTGGAGAGTGCTATGTATTAGATTATTATATACAACCTGTGCTAGAGTCGAACGATAGCATCACGCCATGTATTACCTATACATTAACTTCTTAAACATACTGTAATACAGTGTACATACCGACTGACGGTATAGCTTGGCTTAGCATCTTTGGTCACTCGCATTTAAGTCTTCCTACCGAAAACAACTATCCATCTAAGCCTAAGTCATTAACGTGTATCACATTTTTATTAGTTAAGAATAAACTGAATTGTATATTGAAAGTGTGGTGTTTCTCTTAAGGTGTTTCTCCCTAAGATTGAGAAATAGGGGGCATCTCTTTGACTATGTAGAGAGGTTCTGAAGGAAGGAACTATCCCGATTGGTTGAACTTTTTTGATCTGGCCATCCACATTCTATGACAACCCAAACAGAAGTGTCGGGTAACGTAGTGGAGTTTATTCAATTAGAATAGAGGGTAGCGATCTTAAACATTAACGATTGCCTTAAATAATCAACTTTTTCCCCAGTGGAAGTAGACCTACACCGTTAGTTTAGAGCCTAGGCTTTTTCAATGTGAGGTTTAGTCCCCTCTTCATAGAGTGGCGGATATGCATTATCCTTTTTCCTTAGCTCCTTAAATCCTTTCTCATGACCTGCATTGCTCATGTCGAAGGTACTTCGGATGCACGGTGATCTGCAGGGTAACAAGAATGAAGAAACCTTTTTGAACCTTTTAAACTTCTGTTTCTTTGGAACTCCATTTATGTGCAGGGTATACTGCACTGGGGGTGCCGTGGCGTAGTGGTTAGTGTGTGTGCTTACTACGCCGGAGGTCTGGGTTCGAATCCTGCCATCGTCACTTGAAAATAAAAGACTTGTTCTTTTTCAAAGCCCCACCTCCGCGAGGGTCTGACAAGCCCTCCGAGAGTATCATTTGTCTTGAAAAACTTCTCAAAGTGCCGTTCGGATTCGGCAAAAAATTGTAGGTCCCCTTGTATGTAAAGAAATTAACACACCAGCATACATTGTTGAGAAGTTGGCCCTGGTTCACCTCGAGCTGTTGCGCCACTCTATTTATTTTTATTTTTATACTGCACTGGAGTTCGGGAAACAACCATCACTTTCGACTTGCTCACGTACACCTTCATCACAGACGGCTGCAAACCCATCCAGTGCTCGCTGTAGTTCCTCCTCGGTCAATGCAAAGAAATCTAAATCATTTATTGACAGCAGATGGGTTTGCCGGATGCCAGTCATTTGGAAGCATTCTTTGCCTAGAGGGCGCTTCTCCATCCGGTCTACATATGCTAGAAAAAGAGAGGCGATAGAAAACAGCATCTTTACCGCTATCGCGATATACCCCTAAGGTTAGAGAGGTCTCTTGTCCATCTTTTTGAAAGTGGGCACTACAATAACATCTGTTTGCAAATTGCTAGGCCCTTTCCCGGTATCCCAGGCCACCTAAATGATATGTTTTAGACATCTTAAACATCTTCCTCGCCCACTGCCTTGACCATTTCTGGCTGGTTTTCATCAGCTCCACCAGACTTGTCAACTTTAAGCGTTTCAATGATAACCGTGACTTCATCTAATGTAGGACTATTCTCCGCCCTGATCTCGTTACCCATGAGGTTGACATCTTTAGTGCCTTGTAGGGAATTGAGCAGCTCCGCAAAGCGCTCGCTCCATCTGTGTAAGACGTGCGTTCTCATTTGAAAGAAGTGTACCGTTTTGGATTTAACTCCTTGGGAATTATATCGTGATATTTAACTTCTTTTCTTTGAGATGACGAAAAGTCTGTCAAAACATATCTTGTTTGCAGAAATGTAATCGTGCTTTAACTTTTCGCCGAACTTTTTCCAAGTCTGTTCCTTGGCTGTTCTGACTGCCATATTGCAAGTTCTTCACACCTCAATGTACCGGGCTCGATAAATAGAGTTTCTATCTGGATTCCACACAATATAGGCTTTAGTTTTTCCTCTCTGATAGCTTCTTGAACTCCAGGGGTCTTAAAGCGCAAAGTTGTTTTCTAACCACCAGCCGCCACACCAAGCCGCTTCACTCCACAAAAATTTCTTGTAGAGGCGAGATTGCCGATTAAAACAGCTGCCGTTCTTCCTCTACATTTAAGGGGTTGGTTGAAATTTGTTCAAACTTCTCCGAAACGTGCCGTGAAAATCGCTCTCTAAAGTCAGATCAGCATCCTGCAACCTTTCTCACCATATGCGGGTTATCCGTCTTGGTTTCCGCCTTGATGGCGGAGGAATACTGTCGCTAAAGTCAAATTTGTCCACTAGGTGGGTGATCAGTTGACGGCTTAGCTCCTCTTCAAACGCGAACCAATAATTTTGTGAACACAGGATGTCCAAGAAGTTCCCTCTGTTCCTGTTTTGATCCGGGTCACCGTGCCTCCCAACCACACTTCTCCAAGTACTGTTGCTCGTACCCACATTAGCATTGAAGTCACCCATTAGGAGAATGAAGTCCGTTTCTGACACTCTATCCAGCGCAGCATCAACTTCGTTCAAGAGTGCCGCATACTCTGACGCTCGATTAGGTGCACACACCTGCACTAGCGGCCAAAGTCGATAGCTTAAGCTTAAGTTTAAGCTTTCAGATAAAAAAAATAAATTAAAGAGGCATAAACCCTGCCTCTTAATGGAATAAACTCAAATACGTTTACGACAGTCCAGGACTTATGAGTATCCCCACACCCGCCTGTGAAGTTACATGGGACGCCAGAGCAGAAAAGTTTCCACCCCTCAGCGAAGTCTCTAGTTCCGGAACCTTTCCACTTAGTTGAAGATGCGCTAGTAGCATCGAGCTTATATACTATCTCCTCAATACTGCCTCTTCAACCAGTTCAAGTTCCTTCTACGTTAGTGATTAGACATTCCATGTACTAATTTTAAGTTGGTGGCATTGTCGATTTGTAGACTGACCATCTAAGCCCTCATTTTGGCATGGCGCTACCGCCCTCCGCCTCCCGTAATGGGCCGAGGGCGGATAGCGTCACCACTGCCAGACTACCGTATCTTCTTCGGGTTGAACCCGGTCGGATGCCGAGCGGGATATTCTGGCCTATATTTTGGCTTATATTCTGGCTTATATCCAAGGCTTCTTCTATCTGCTCTTCATGGGGGAGCCTGCCAGGTTTCTATTCGGCCGATCCTAACATGGATAACAGACACCGACCAAGAAGTCGCGCATCCTGAGACAACCACTCTTGCATATTTTCTGTTTAGAGTTCAGCCGCCCCTCTGGGATTAGACGGTTCTTTGTTCTAATAGTCAATGTGCTAGCTTACATCGAGTTGTTATTTGCAGGTCTTGTCAAGTAGTGTGATATACATAACGAGACCTTATGCAACCCTTAGAGCTGTAACTTGGACTGTAATGAGAATGTAAAAGATTTTTGCATCATTAATTCATAACTCTTTTAGCTCACTGTGTGGCTTACGTGTTTTATAAGTCTTTTCATAAAGTTCTTGTTGCAGAATCATAAACAAAAGTTTTCAAATCACCTGCAACTCTAATCTACTTATCGAGCTCGCCTACCTCCAACCCAATTTCAAACAGCGTTCGTACTCCAAACCATTCATTCATCGAAGCATTTTATGGTGAAAATTAATCAGCGATCCATATCCTCATCTGCAATCAGCATTAGTCCTGTGAATGCCCTGGCAGAGTAATTGCCCGCAATCGCTCGTGTCTGCTTCATGTATATTCATTGTTCCTGGATAATGAGTCGTTGGATTAGAGCAACCAGAGCCGAGCCGTATTCGAATCCACACGCTATTTACCAAACACCGGGAAGCAAAACTATAACCAACCTCTCGTTGCATGCTCCACAGAAATGAATTCCAGACATCCAAACAGAACGCTCCACTGCAGCGAGAACCGACCGCAAAGAGATCAAACCAACTTCCAGAAATGAGCAACCATTTACAGTCGCCACCATATAGCTGGCGCTGGGAGTTCTGGTCTGGATTGACTCTATAAACCGACCCCGACCGCCATGAAATGTAAATCCTAAACCGAATTCCTTTCTAGATAATTAACAAACAAACCCGCTCTCACATGTGTTTGTACCATTAAAGTGGAATACGCCATCAGGAGGAGGACGACATCCGTTCTACACCTTGTTAATGGAAGGGTAAAAAGTTTCAACAAGTTCTGCTTCCGCCAGGCGACTCCTATGGCGGGTGGTATGGTAGCTAGCACCGTCCCTGTGGAACATTTAAAATTTATCCAGCACAAGTTGCATTCTGTATTTGTTTAAACGCTTTAATTCCATACATAAACCTCATCGTTCGTCCACCAAGGCTGCAGCAGGACAAAGTTTCCACAATCGAGAGTGTTTGCCCCGCACCACCACAGCACAAACACCTGAGCTGAGTTTGGGATGCACAACGGGTTGGCCTATTTTCCCGTCGCAGCCACAACACCTGCGGAGGAACGCCGAGTTTTTTGTTTTTGATTTGTTCTGAAACAATATCGAGAACGAGATACCCGGCCCGAGGCCCGTCCTTTGTGCTGTGGCCTTGGAGTATCCTCTGTTCGCACCTCGCGAAATTGTTCTTTGAAATTCGCGCTGAATTCGTTACGTTACCCTTTTGGAAAGCTATCATCCCGGCCGGCGGCGGTGGTGGCGGAGGGATTCTTTCTCCGGGTGAGGTAATTTATGTTCTGGCTTTTTTCAAAATAAATTAAGAAATGTTTGCGGGTGTCAGGATGACGGTTTTTGTTTTTGTTTCGCGACTTGTTTTCGTGTTTTTTTTTTTTTTTAGTCGAAAACACACTTTCGATTGGCATTCAAGTTTGTGATGGAAAATTGTGCGAGTTTTCCCGCAAATGAAACGTGCGACGACACGACAAAAACCTTGGCGTCTCCTCGAGAAAGCGGTTCAAAAAATTCAGCTCGAATGTTTATTTTTTGCCGCGAATTTTATGCGTCCAATAATTTAATTCGGGGCGCTTCTCTGAGGCAGATTGCGTGGGGGTGCACCACACACTGGCTGTGGCCGGCCCGATGGTCACCACTCCCCATCGATTTGGACGCGGGTCTTCCGGGACAGGCTGCAATTTGGCAATAAATTTCGCTCGGATACAAATGTGAAAATTTCATTAATTGGTTTTCGAGTTGGCTATCATCTGACGAGGGGGAATTATTAACCATAAAATTCTCTTTTTAAGAGGGACTTTACAGCGTTTTGTAATGATGCTGATGTATGTGTTCGGATGCTTGCGAATTTGTGGATTAAGGGAACGATTTTTGCATGTGGTCGAACATTAAAAGCGAGTTCGTGGTGGTATTTCGCAAATGAAGACGGTGCGATAATAAATTTGAAGACCATTTTAGTTAAGTGGCGTTTTATTAGGCTTTTTATGTGCTAATTTGCAGGGGGAGTTACTTGGACGGAGTCTTATCCCAGACAGAATATTGTAAATACGGTACAGGGGATGGTGGAGTGGGTGGTGGCTATCTTGTGATAAGTATCTTCGCAAAATATTGGTTTCTTAATTAGTCGCCCTATTTGGATTTTAATTGGGACAGTTTAAGGATCTTTTACAGTCGTAAAAACACTGAAATTAACTTTGATTTGGAAGCTTAGATTGGAAGCAGGACATAGTTTATATTTAAACACGTCAAACCAGTCGAGTTGTAAAAATAGAACTCAAGAAAGTGAGCTCGTGGTCCTCAACTTCATTTTTGCTTCAAAATAAATGCAGAACGTAAGACTTAAGTTTTACTGAAGCAAAACAACAAAAGCGAGACCTTAAAAAATTAGCTTCGCTCGAGCCTATGCAGATGGGAACAAAATTATCCTGAAAAATATTCCTCTCAAAGCATCATCTCGGTGGAACTAGAACGGTGGAGAGACCCTTTAGCCACCCTCGCTCCGCGACCCTAGAAGAGAAGCTAATTGATTTCTAAGCCCAAAGAACCATCGTCTAATTATTCTTTGTTCACCTATACCTTATCTGCGGCTAGATTTGGCTAAACGCCTTACTGGTGAGGACACATTCTGTCCCTCTCACCACCCGGGAATAGATAGTAGAACAGTAAATGCCATATTCCCCATCATTTCCCCCCTCCACCATATCCCAAGGTGTTCCCTTATAGAATTGGACCGACAAAGGCTTATACCGCTTAGCCTCCCCTTGGTATGGGTTCATACCGTTTCGGTTACCCCTAACTTCCCGTTCTCTCAGGGTCAATTCTAACGTGAGTCGTTCTGAAGAATGGGTTTACACCGAAGACGGTTAGCCTGCATCAGCTTCTTGACTACAAATTTTCACCCCAAAGCAAGGGTTCATACCGAATTCGGTTACCCCTACACGTTCCCTGAGGATAGGTCTTACCAGAGGAGCAATGGGCACGGACCTATACCGAAACCGGTTGCCCTTGCCGTGTCTTCTCATACAGAAACCACTCCTCATTGACCTTCTACCTAACTTCCCGTTCTCTCAGGGTCAATTCTAAAGTGAGTCGTTCTGAAGTACGGACTTACACCGAAGACGGTTAACCTGCATCAGCTTTTTGCCTAACAATTTGTACTCTCCAAAATGTTAAAACATTTTACAAGTAAACTAGCAAATTATTAATTTAACATGTAAAATGCTTGTGGGGTATATTTAAATAGTTACAAATAAAATGCGGGGGTATTCTCCCACCCAATTTGTGTTTCACAACAGGCGTGACAGTTTGATCGTCAGTTGGGCGCCTGTCACGCCCTACCCAAAACACAAACTTCACTTAATTTCAACGCATGACTTAAAGAAAAGTCAGCAAAAAAATATTGCTCTCAGCCAGGGGGTATACCCAATTCGGTTACCCCTACACGTTCCTTGAGGATAGTTCTTATCAGAGAAGCAATGGGCACGGACCTATACCTAAACCGGTTGCCCTTGCCGTGTATTCTCATAAAAGAAGCCACTCCTCACCGACCTTCCACTGCCTTGTATCCCTTGACCTCTAAGTTACTTCCCCCAATTCGCATAAACCATGCCCCTCCCATCCTCGAGGCGAATTCCCATCTGGAGTTCAACAGTGTCATGAGACCCGCTTTCTTTAGAAAGTCTCTCACTGGCCCTTCAACCTTGCTGACAGTGGCTCACACCGAAACGGGTACCCCCAGCCTTTATTACCTTTCTCGGGTAAGTCTCTAACCAACCAACCATTGATTGGTGACCTTGGGCACAGGCTTATATCGTTACGGGTTGACTCGACGCCTCTCGCCCAAAACGGGTAGTTATTATTTAGGTTCTCGGGCTGTTACTCCGGTCTTACAAAGTGGTATGACAATGGACCTCTTTTGGTCTATGTGTGTCACTGTCTAGCGGGGACAGCCACCTAACCTTACCTTAGACCTAACCTCTATCCATATGGCGAAGCTATTTATAAAATAAAAATAGCTTTTACAAGAATTTATAAATAACTTCGCTTTCAGGGGTTGCTGGTCCCCTATGGAGCGGTAGGGGTGCTCACCAGATATGCTGCGTACCGGAACGAAAATTACTCGGGGCAGACCAAAACCAATAAGAAAATAAAATAAAAAAAGCAATAAGACAATCCAGGCGCGTCTGTCTCAGATAAAGCGGCGTCATGGTCAATCCAGGTTAGGATCGGCCGCAAACAACCGAAGCTATTTAACAAAGGGGTATGACCATAAGATTACACCATTGTTTTCCCTAGTAAAGGCATAACACTTACGGGTGGAAATTTTGGTGTATTCTTTCCTTTGGTTTCTCCTTTCTCTATACCTTATTCTCCCCTCTTTCTTCTGATTGTTTCTGTTCGCGTTATGTTGGCACATTTCAAGGTATTTAAGGGTAACAATCCTTTGATCCCGTCCCAATTATGAAAAAAAAAAATTTAACAAAAGTGAATGCTTAAGACATATTCGCCGCTTCCGTCAAGGCTCACGAGAGCTTAGCTGATAAAATTACTCCGTATTCTTTTGGTCATGTCGTCTGCGATCTTTCATACCTTGCCTTTTGCAAGATCATGCCTCTGCTCTTGGACTGGGAGCTATGCACAATTATTTGAAGTATGACGTTGCCTTGAAAAGTCAGCTCGTTGCCTTGTCTAAATTCTTATTTGATCCCTTTGATATCAAGGGGATATCAAAGGGATCAAATAAGACTCTGTGGTGTCTTTACCGATCTTGATGGCTCGAAACTCACAAGTTTAGCAGGGGTGTTAAAACCAGACATTGTCCTCTACAATTTTGTCATAGTCCGCGCTAATTAGTTATCTAGCCTTAAGTCCTTCCATAAGACTGTTGTCAAACGGCCTCATGCATTCACTGCAGAAGAACCGATCTTGCATGTGATGTTAAGCAGACTGATACCAGTGTACTTTGGCGAAATTCAGAGGATCTCCTTTCTTAAAGATCAGGTTAATAGGTTCCATTCATCGGGAATGCTTTCTTTTGAAAACATTTTTGCTGACGATCACCATTGGATTGGATAAGCTAGGCAGCTAAGCCACCTGCTCCAGCAGCTCTGTTACACTTAAGCTTAGACACAGATACTTTCACTTTATCCCAGCCGGGTGGGTGTGTTGTTCGTATCCTTTATCGATGCAAGCACAGTTTCCAAGAGTGTTTCAAATTGAACGAGCAATAGTGGGCGTTTGAACTTCTTAACACCTACACCCGTAATATATAAGCTCTAGAAGCATCGTAGCTAGGCACAACTGTGGAAAGTCTTCCAGACTCCTGGGACACTGTCCCACAAAATACGACGGAAAGAGACCATCGTTTCTGGTATAGGTTATGCCTCTAGAAACAGGACCACATAACCAACTGAGGTTAGAAGTTAATATCTGCTGGACTTGAAAAAGATTCGGGTCCTTTCCACAAATATGAGAAGAAAAAGACTTAAATATTCTGCACCAAACATGCCAGTAAAGGACCTATTTCTCACGCGAGCCGCCTCTAGTATTCCCTCTAGACCAGTTGTCGCTCGAAGGCGAAACAGTTCGGTCGGGAATGGGATGGCATCAATATCCTTCTTTTGGATGGAACCACATCGCTAGAGGTAGTCGGTTTACTGAGCGGGCTTATAAGATCCTAAAACCAAATACTGGCGCCAATCAGCTCTTTGATGATTCAATAGACTTTTCCTTACGCATTGCTAAGAAAAAAGCGACAAAACTTGTGATAAGACTACGGTCTAACCAAAAGTCCTTTACCTTGCAACAAGAAAAAGCAACAACCAGAGATTTAGCGCACCATTTTTGCGATAGAAAACCTTACCTCGTTTTGATTAGCCGCTTCCAAAAGATTAGTTTCTAAAAAAAAGCTCGGAGCGAACGCTTTACTTTAAAAATAAGGTTTGAGTACAAAACTAATACAAGGTGCATATACAATCAAACTTTTCAATAGTATCGTCCTAGCGTGCTCCATCCAAGGGTTCGTCCTTGATTCCTATCGCAAAATGAACACGAAAACAAAAGATAATACCCAAATAAAATTCACGACACAACAACACATTGATTAGGTCATGAGCACCATGAAACGTATAAAACCATAACGCCTTTGCCGCCAAAAAGGGGGGCTAAGATGTCGTCTCCGAAATTTGTACACACCGAAATCAGGTCAAGGATAACGACAAAGTTATCACTGGGCAATCGAAGTATACATAACGACTATGGGAGAATTTCCCGACCAACCTGGAAACTTTGCACGTCGACGACGCGCAATAATAGCAAAAGGAAAGTTTAACAAAGCTCGGGAAAGTACACTAAACACTCGTTTTTTGTTGCACCCTGTAAAGGGGGTTGTGCAAGCGTTTAATTAGTGAAATTGTGTGCCAACAAAAACGAAGTATTTACATACTATGAAAGTTTGGGTGAAACTTTTGCGAAATACTTAGATTGGGATAGTTTTAGCGTTGTTGGGAGACTGGGTCTGTGGGTCTTGGCAAACCGTAAAACCTCTAATGACATAGAACAAGTGAGTGCGATAAATTTAGAGAGTCAATGGACAAAGTTGGAACTCGATTAAGACAATCTAATAAATCGATGTAAGAAGAGGTGGAAACGAGGACTTGAGTGGATAATCATAGCCGAAACATGCTAAAGAAGGGATGTTTTGATCTTGGATAGTTAGGATAAGACCCCAGTAGTACCTCTAGACGAAATTAGGGTGGTTTGTGATAATTACCTCGTTGCATAGCAGAGCAATTTGTATTGGACGAGGTTGGACCATCAAAGCAGGGGGTTTTTCGTAATCAGTTTAGGTGCACATGTACACTGAGGTCCTTGGAGGGAGTTTTTCTGCGAGCTAAGTGTCCGTCAATTATCTGAGATAATCGGAAAAGTACACAGACGATAATGAAGGATAATAATTGGCCTCCTAGGGCGCATCTCCCTCCTAATTTCATGCACCAATACACGAACCTTCTTTTTTTTCCATGATCATCAAGTTAACATCAACCCACTTTCGGGATCCATCAAAATTCAAGAAGTGCTTCCCGATAGCCAAACAAAAGGATTTTTAATTAAGGATACTCCTACAACATATAGATAAAACACCAACGTTACATCGTATTGCGAACGCCAAAACAAAATTTAATTTCCCCTGAACATTGGCTGCCGTGCCGACCGACGACGCACCGACACAACATCGTCAACCAACAGCAGGAAGCTCGAAAACACTTCCGACCCGGAAAGACTCGGCTTTATTGAAATTAAAGGAAAACTTTTCTTTTCATTGCGATACACACATTTTAAGGCAAGGATCTAATAAAATATCATCAAGTTTGTAACGATGCTGCTGTTGGCAGCAACGTTCGCTCTTTCATTATAAGATAGTTCCCAAGCAGAACTTTGCAAACTTTAAACTTTGGCGAGCGCGCCCTTTTGGTGACTGCGTGCACAGATAACGTGCCGGAGGTCCTGGCTGGGGGATAGGTTTGATACGGACACTATGATAATACAGTAAAATACACAAGATAATTTTTTTTTTTTAACAACTTTTTCTTTATTACTGTAATAAGAAAATCCTTAAAGGAATATGGCAAATGAAAAATAAATTATTTTATTTTAAGGAGAATCAGAGTAGTAAATGAACTCAAGACAAGCAAAAGAGGAGACACGACGTCTTTCGGCGGTGTTGCTGGAAAAAGAAAGAAAAAACAAATATTTGATTTTAATTAAAAGTAAGAAATTAAGTTTTACACATCTTTAAAAGACAAATGTGCGAGAATGAACAGTTCTTTCCTGCCATGAATGTTAAAAAAATTATTTTCTTAATATCATAATGCAGACGAGGATTCGAGGGAGGGACATAACTTCTATAAAAAATCTCTTCAAAATAGGACCACATTTTCAGGCGGTGGGAAAAATAACTTTTGTTTTTATATCGAAAACAGCTTAGTTCCTTGTTTAAGTCCAAGTTTTCTGGGTCATCTGACGTATGGCAACCTTCAAACTACCTTCAAACTTCCTATCAACAATTATCAAAGATGACCGAACCCAGGCGCTGTGGATCGCTGGGGCCCTAACAATACCCTTATAAGAGCGACTTGACGCCTTAGACAATTTGATTTTGGGTGCAAAAACGGTTCTACTTCGAGCTCTTATAAAACTTATTTGACAGTCAATACATTTTAAAAAGAATCTGTAAGTACACAAACTTTCTTGGTGTGGTTTTTCTTTCACTTGTTAATAGAAACATTCTTCTCTTATTCTTTGTTAACGTTGATGTTTTTTCACTCATCATCTTGTTTTAGATTTTAAATAAGGTGATGAAATTATTGAGTAAAAATAGTTAGCCATATTCATAGATGTTTTGTAAGCTCTTACTACGCTGTTGCTAAGCTAAACTGGAGTTTAAGCTATTCATAGACGTTTTAAACTCATTTTTAAGTGAAAAACTCGAGTCTTACGTTAGTCACGGCAAAGAGTCATGTTTAAGCTGCGTTTTGCGCTGCCGAATACCAAAAATATAATAATTATTCGCAAATATTCAGCATTCTCGGTACAGGAGTGTTTCGGAAACGTTTGTAACATGAGTACAAGAAACCATCAAGAAATTGCAACATGGACACACCAAAACTATTTAATTTTGGTTTTACACTTTTTTAAGAGTATATATACGTTCAGAGCTTGCAAAATTGTACTTAGACTTGGGTCTAAATAAACACAGTAAGAAAATTGTCTATGAATATTAGCTGTGTCTAAGCTGTATGATAACTTTAGACCTAAGTTTATTAAGACTCGGGTTTAAAGAACGACTATGAACATGGGCCAGTGCATTTACTAAGCAGAAAAGAAGTTGTGCCTCAAATTTCTTCGAATGATTTATTAAAATAGGACGAAAAGAAACAATGCTTCTTGAAATATTAGATATAACATAAAATAAAGAATACAAGGTTTTATGTAGAGCCCACATAGCACCATTATAGCACCATTCTAGGTTTCTTTTCTTAAGTAGATGATTTGACTATTTGTAGCTACTGACGCGGCCAGGCGTTAATTTAAACGCATTTTTATACTGGATGTTTTATTCTTATCCATTGATGCAGTATATACGTTAAGAGTTTTAAACTCTAAAGAGGACTCCTTTTAAACTTCTTCCTAAAAAGTGGGCATGTAAGTGAGCGGAAAAAATACTTGAACTGCTGGACAAAGAAAGCCCAAACATAACTTATTTGACCCACTAGAATTCCCAAATATCACAGAAGCTTGTTATGGCCACCGTTACGTTTTCAGCACCACTTAATAAGACATAAGATTCTTGAAGTTGGTTTTATACAAGTAACAAGATTTGGCACTTTATAGAACTTAATTTTGGGTGCTAAAAGAGCTCTATTTCGGGCTCCTATAGAACTTATTTGACAGTCAATACATTTTTAAAAGATTATGTAGGTAGAAACACTTTTGTGGTGTTTACCTTTTACTGTCATGGTGTGGTTTTTGTTTTAGTTGGGTACTATAACATAAAATATAGAGTGCAAGGTTTTATGTAGAGCCCCCATAGCACCATTTGAACACTTTAGGTGTTCTGCGTTGCCTTTTAGAAACTTTGGGTTCTATGTAGCACTATGTAGCTTCTTGTAGAAGTATTATAAGGTTTTGTGTTTGCTGTCAAACATGACGCTAATTTATTAGGGGTTACCACCACTCTCTTTTCTTTTATGGTAAACGTTGGTTCCTGTTTCCTATATCAGGTGATTTGACTACTAGCAATTATTGACATGGCAGACGTTAATTGAAATATATTTTTTATTATATTTCAATTAACGATACAACAATTACGAACAATAGTATTATTCTTATCCATTACTGTTTATACCTGAAGAGTTTTAATTCCAGTTTATACCTTAAGAGTTTTAAACTCCAAGAAAGATACCGTTTAAGCTTCTACCTTAAAAGTGGGCATATCATTGAGCTGATAAAGCACTTGAACTGCTGGGCCAAGAATGCCTAAACCTAACTCATTTGACCAGCTAGAACAAAGAAAAAATAGAAAAATGAACAATTACAACAATTTACAATTCTATAAGCATTATAATCATTGCTGGCCCCAGTATAAGAAACGATACGTTCGGTTAGCTTCATAATTAATGTTCATAGAAAAAATAGTAAAAAAGCATGATTTTTCCAGCCCAAAAATGTATTTTAGTTAAAATTCATATCATTCTATTAAAAATGTAAAAATCTTATAACTAAATGTTTGATTGAAATGTTCTCACAATAATTTCTGTCAATTGAATTGTTTTCTATTGTATGACATCTGGCAACCCCCATGTGCTATATAAGAGTTTAAAGTAGTACGGATGTGTCAAATCTATATATAAGGACACCTAACATAAACCTATATTAGAACACAGGTGCTAGAAAGGTCTACAGAACCTGCGCTATAGAACTTAACCCCTCAGCACTTATAACCTTATAACTTCAGTGCTAGGAACGTTTAAAGCACCACGTTTACGGATTTTTTGGTGCTAGCACTTTTTGTTTTATAATTATGGTGCTGCATACGTTTCTATAACTAATTTTATAATTAAATAAGCTGCGCGCTAATGGTACTGTAACGAAACCTTGCAAAACTATTAGTGCTACTGAGGAGCATTTTGAGTGTCTTATAAGTCCAGTATTCAAAACCAATTCTCATGGTTCCAGAGTGTGCTACTTGGGTCATATTAACTCGCCGAATTTGGTGAATTAATCCTGGATGAACTTTGGAGAACAGTATGAACTTTTTTGAATGTCAATTCTGTGTGGAATGGTATAGTTGCTGAGTGTGTTGCTGTAAAAATGACATCTGAGAACAAGCCGAACTTCTTTTTCTACTTTTTCTATGTGACGTGAGAGTTGAGAGAGCCAATGATTTTGAGCGCAATTCGGAAAATTTACTGACAGAGTTAACTTTGCACTGAAAAATTGCTCGCTGCGTTAACTCCAGATACGTTTTGTTCCGGGATTAACAGATCTTGGCTTAAGCTGGGCTTATATCACTACTGAAAAAACGGCCCTAAAAGCTCCTAGGGGCCACGGTGTGTTTTTTTCTGTGCGTTAAAAAACTGCATTAAACTTGGGTACAATGGAAAAGTTGTCACTGTGTAGCTAAACCCAGCATTAGTAATTTTTAAATGCAAATTAAAAGACGCAAAAGTTCAGTTAAAGCTTCGCCTTTTGAGGTTTATGTACTGATCTTGTGGTATGGGATTTGCTGGGCAAACCAAAACTACCAAGAAGAAAATTTCAATTATTATTAAAGCCGGTGTGCCTGTATTACAACTCGTTTGTTATCCAGATAACGTTTACATTTTTTGAAAACAACTGAGGCGTTATAGGTACGCATAAACTGTCGGAGCATCCTTTGCAGTTAGACCTAAAATCTACGACTTGAAATAGCTTGTAAGAACAACATAACCTCAACATTAAAAGAAAAGCTCAAGAGAGCCAGACTTGGGAATGACGGCATTGCTTTTTATACCCCACCGAAGGTATATTAATTTTAATGCATAGCTTGTAACACAGAGAAATAATCATCGTAGACCCTTAAGACCTTTTAGAAATATGATCGAGACTGACAGGTGAATCGATGAAGCCATGTCCGTCCGTCCGTCTGTGTGTGTGAAGGTTTCAGATCTTCAAAATCAAGCTAGAGAGCTGAAACTTGGTACACGGCCTGGATCCTTTACTGCACAGACTAAATGTGAAATTTGGCTTAATCCGTCAACAGCCACGCCCACTACTGGCTTCAATGTGAGACAACCTCTATTTCACATTTTCTTGCAAAATGCCTTTTGGTCAAGTTAGGCAAGTCTTAGGAACTTAAATTTTGGTATTAAGCAATATTGGCCTAAGACCTTAAACAAGGCAAAAACTGGACCGCCCACAATATCGACCATACCCACTTTTAACATGTTAGATCTTTAAAAACTCGATTTCTCGGAAAGTTAATTCTAAATCGAAAAAAAAATAGGAAAAATATTCTAAGTTAGCCCCATAGAAAGTTTTGAGCTCCGCCCACTTTGAAGGGGCGTGTTTTCGCTTTTACCGTATTTTCTCATAATTCTAACGAAATTACAATTAATCGATTTTAATTTTTAGCCCATACCAACTTTTGGGGGCGTGGCCGCTACAAATAATATAAGAATTCAGGCCAAGAAGTTTTAAGATTTTGTGTTACACGGTATATAGGGTCGGGTATATAGAGGTTTGTCACAGACGAACTCTTGCACTTACTCACTTGTTCAACTTAGGTTGTATTTTTGGCATTTCTAAAGCTTTTATGACGCTGGTCTGTCTTTATCAAAAACAATAGCGCCATTTCTTGAAGAACTGTGAGTTTGTAACTTCTGAGAACTTTGAATACACTGAAGGTACCCGGTAGTCGTTTAGAGCTCGACAAGTCAAGTGTACTCAAAAGACCTCACTCGAACTCCCAGGCATTTCTGAAAGGCAACCTGGTCTTGTTTTCGAGACTTAAGTTTAGGTGGGGTACAATCAAGAACCTCTAGCGTGACTACTTCAGATGCCTGCATGGCCCAGTCGTTGGTCAGGTACCTGTATTCTCTTTTTTCTTATTGCTGCTTTTCCTGCCATCAGCTTTCCGAAGACTTTGCAAAACGGAAGTAAACCAATATTTATGCTGCAGCTAGCTGAAGGAGGTGTTTTTTAGGGGCCCCTGTGATGCAAAGATTGAGACATTTCGCTGTAGCTGATTCGGCGAGAGTGTTTTTTTGGTCCCAAGAACCATCCCCAGCTTTCTAATGAAAAAAAGTTTTGCGCTGAGAAAACGAACAATCTTTGAACATTCCCGATATCTTACAACAGGCTACTGAGAGATATAATCCCGCAAAATGGTGCGAGGGGGTCCAAAAATTGTCACCCATTACAAAAACGCAGCGATTTGAAGGGTTTAAGTTAAAAAATTCGCTGAAGTGCATTAAACATGGTTAAAAATGTCCATGGAAATAGGTATAAAAAGAGCTGAAAGACGCACTTTTCCTTTTTGACGTACTTAGTCCTTGATTACGGAATAACCTATTGACAAACAAAGGAAAGGAATACCTGTAGCGCTCTAAGTCCCTATCCCCTTGGGTCTTGTGTTTGCTTATAAAGAAAGACTCACTTGAGCGTCCCAACCACGTTATTTGACCCAACCGCGCAGTAACACAAGGCCGAAAGACGTTTCAGAAGCACCCATTGAAATAGCAAAGAAGCCTTTCGTACGACTAGAAGAATGTCAGCCACCTCGGTGAAAAAAACTTTGCCTCTGATTGGATTTGAGCTCGACACAATTATGTTTAATTATGTGACAAGTCCTTCAGATTTACTTTCAGGGCCCGCTTTCATAGCCTTCTATTTCAAAGAGAAGACATGGACAATGTTCAAAGCTTAATATGGATGAAGTTATAAAGCTTCATACAAAAATCTATGCCAAGCAGCCAAGGACTCTTTTTAAAAGGCTTTTATCATCAGTTGTGCTCTATATCCTCGAAGCATGCATAATTGAAATGAGTCAAAACTGAAGATTTCTGGTCCCAGTGGCATTGGCAGATTTTACAAATGCATGTACCAGCGTATTTAGCTATATTTACGGTTAGGTTGAACCACTTAACCTTAAAATTTGAACGCGTTTCGGGCCAGTGAGCAAGAAGTCCCAGGTTTCTAAACGCGGCAGTACAATTTTTAACGTCTTCTTCTCCGTGAGGGTCAAACATACGCTCCGAGGCTAGTTTTTTTTTACATGAAAGGCTTCTTCAATCCGCCATTTAAAATAGGCAAAAAGTTGTTTGACAAGTATAGCCACCTATAACGCCCACAACATGCATGTTTGTCAGAGGTCAGGTTTGATTTTTTTTAGTTTTTACACGTCAATCAAATAAGACAAGGTCTTTTAGCTGTGCTTAAATTTTTTACACTAAATGTTTTCTCCAGTTAAAAAATCGCAATTTAAATCAAAACGCAAACGTACCATTCCTGATGCAAACTTCATTAACATTCTTGAAACCAGGTCGACAGTCACACTCGATGAAATAACATTCCATTGACTGGTGGTTAGACTGCAAATGGAACTGGTAGCAGTCACTGTGATCCACGCAATAATCTCCACGAACTAAGCAAAGTGAAGAGAACTTGTTGAAAAAAAAAACAACATCCGCAGATATCTCGAAAACTGCTCACCTATTCTTCGTTCGCATATGAAACGTTTTTCACCATTTGGCTCCTCGATTTCGTTCGGGAAATGCTTGACGTCGCACGAGCAAAATCCCATGTAGCACTCCGAGCCCACTCCCAGTTTGTGTTTGCACTGGTTGTCCTCCTTACAGGGTTGCCTGTAATCTGCGAACGGGAGGCACTTAACGCTGTCCTCGGACGCCGTAAATCCATTAATACAGGTGCAAGTGTTCCTCAGGCACATCGAATTCGCCGTATTATTAAGGCACTGTTGGTTGTCCAAACATCTGTCGGTTAAGCCTGATGTAGGGAAGGAAAAAGTTTGTCAAAGGACCAAAGTCAAAGTTCATAGTTGTCCGACTTGTTCAAACAGAGTTTGTGTATGCACTTAACAGCCATTAACTTCATCATCTGGCAGGATGGCTCATTTCATTTAAAATTTTTTTACTTACCAACAACGGAAATACAGATCCCACTGTGTTCGATGAAGTTCTTTTGGCACAAACACTGCCTCTTCTCCAAGTGGCACTCGGCAAATCGATCCAGCCCCAGGCACTGGGAATTATCCTCACAGTCTTCTCCCAGGACGAGGCTTTCTGGAAAAAAGAAGACCCCAAATGAA
This sequence comes from Neoascia interrupta, assembly GCA_947623515.1. Lineage (NCBI taxonomy): Eukaryota > Metazoa > Arthropoda > Insecta > Diptera > Syrphidae > Neoascia > Neoascia interrupta. Next base: position 3,261,310 of record OX392464.1, on the reverse strand, counting down.
CGATATTAAAAGCCCCAAAGCAATCGTCCTGGCAATTGGCTTAATTTACTCTTAATACACCTCCTGCGATCGAAGCTGGGTACGTAATCCTTTTCACAGTAGCATATTGACTGCTGTCGATTGCATACGGAATGCGGTTGCAGACACGGACAGGTTCCCCCAATGAAATTGTTCAATTTCCTGTCCTAGAGGTGAGCAAACAGAGTTTATACGAGTGTGCAGAAAGAGAAGTCAGTCAAAGTAAAGTGGTCGACAGGACACACAGGACACTTACCGATGGCTTGCATGGAACCTTGTCTCCGTGCAAGTTATTGCACAGACACTGACCGTCGACGCAGGTGGTGTTGTAGTCGGGTCCTTTCACGTGATAGCAGTCAGAGTTCACAAAGCAGTTCAGTTCAAGGAGATCTGTGCGGTCCGGATGGGTTCAATTTCGTAATTGCAATGGAACGGGTGGCGGCCGGCGCGTTGTATGCGGAATAGAAAATGCAAACTCAAGTGTTAGTTCAGTGTCCTTTTTTACCTTTCTCTCTCTTATTTGAATAAAGTAATTGCAAAATATTTTAATTAATATGGTCGAGTTGGAATGCAGCAAAAACCCGCGCGACAGGTATAGTCTATACCTTTTCGCATTAATATTCCACCAACTTAATCTGTGAAGCAATTATGACTTGTTTTTTTTTTTTTTGCTCGAAAAAGGGCTTAAAATTGTTATCCCTGTTTACAAAGTAAAACGAATAAATTTAATTGAAAATACTAGCGTAAAAAGCGGATCACAGGGATATGCATAACTATGGTTTTTTTTTAATACCTTCACAGTTTTTTTTTTCTGCTGTTTTTAATTGGAAAGTGAAGACTGACGAGGAGTTCGCAGCAAGGAGCAAAAAAGCAGACGTAAAATAAACGCTCAGCAGTGTCTCGTTAAGGATTGTGTCTGCATTCCATAACTTACACTTGCCCTGCATTTGAAGAAAATCGATTTCGTATTGAAGTGGAACTCAAACAAGCTCACTGGAGCATCATATTGAAGCTGTGTTTGAGTTCTCTACGGTCGTGGATTGTTTAAGCAGGATATAATCAAATTCTTCAGATGTGCTTGCACATTGATTTTCATATCGGGAGGTTTTGTGTGTGTCTTGCTGGTAAAAAATGATGATAGCTCACTGCATCACGAAATTTGTGTGGTGTGGGTGGAGGAAGTCACTCATGCAAATTGACTGCGTTAAAATTGAACTTTTGAGGATATGCAATAGATACTTATTGAAATGATTTTTTTCGAAGTTTCAACTCTCGGCCAAGAAAAGACCTTTTGGAGTATATCGTTTTGCCAGAACTCACTATTACTGGCAACTCAATATTATGGCAGTAAACATTTTTATCTTTGTGGTTCTGGTTCATTTTATTGTTGTTCAATGTCGAGCACGAATAAAAGTTTCGTAAAATAATGTCAATGTCCAATCGCTCTAGGACTTTTCACTTAGCTAAGGAATTCATCGACAAAAAATAAGCCGGGAACAGGCTGGTAGAAAGAGTCACTTTCAAACCTCGATTGTTAAAAAAAACTTGCTCACTAAAAGTTTAACCAAAAAAGTTGCAAAAATATCATTGGAAATCAGTGAAATTGCAAAGTCTGGCAACTCTTTGTTTTGGCCTCTGCAAGTATTTTAAACGTCGCCAAGTAGTCGAATGGTACTTTAGTTATCACTTCAAAGTAAACTTAAAATAACGCATTGTTCTGATAGCAAATAAAAAGGTTTCAAACCCTAGTTCAGCCTTAAGCATTGGAAAAGCCAAGGAAAAGGTAATGAAAAAGTCGGCTTTTCCATAACATCCGAAGCCGGCTCTCTCCAAAGCGGTGCTGTTTTATTTACAGATCGCCACATATTTTTCGGACTTAGAGCCTGCTGGAATAACTTGATACCTAAAATCATCCGAAGTTGTATTAACTCCTATAAATCAGTTCCAAAAGCCTTTTTTTACATTCGATGTACCTTGTTTCCGTGGATCAGGTCTGAACTGATGTCTTGCCTTTGTTAAATTCATTGAAAACTTCATAGAGTGTGAAATGGTACCCCAGCCATTTTACCCTCACCAAAATGCCGTGTTTCCTCCTTTCAATAATAGCACGACGAAAAAATCTATAGAAAAACTAGCCCTTTTTGTCTCTTTTTAGTGGTGCGCCCAAAAATTTAAAATGGATCACTTAGGTGCCACTTCGTTGTCCGTCTGTCCGTCCACAGTCGTTGTTACTTTTGAACGGTCAGTCGTACAAAGATGAAATTTGAAACGCACATAAAATTCGAAGAAAAAATAAGAACACATATAAGGGCAATTTTGGATGGACATACATAACGGTCAAGTGACACTTTAAAATTTAATGTAAAAATGTTTGAAATGCTTTTGGTAAGTTACTTGAAAAGTTTTGCTGCTAGGCCTATCAGAAATGAAACTGTGCTAAGTAAATATTGAGATTTTGAACAAGGAAATAAGTTTTTTGAAAATTTTTATGCATTTTTACATTGTATTTGGGACCATAACTTTCCTTATTACTCTGTATGTAAAAAGCCGATAGTTGCCCCCCTGAGAAAGCAAATGGACATTAAAATAAAGTACTAAATCATTGTTTTCTAAAAGTCAGAATTATTCAAAAATTTCTTTCGAAATTTATTTCGAAAAATATAGCAAAGTTTGAAGATTCAACGTTTTTTAAAATTCGCCCCGAAAACTCCCAAACTTGCCCAAGCGGCCTGTTAAAATTTGGCTTATTCCTAAAGGGCATACGAGACAAGTTAACTGTTTCAAAAGTTTTCAAAAATGTTGTTTTTAACTTAATTTTTTTAAAGATCGTTTAAAAAATTAAGTAAAAACAAGGGGGTAAGTGCAAGAGATCGTCTGTAACGAAGTTCTATATACCCGACCCTAAATACCGTATAACACCGGACCGAACTCATATATTATTCGTATTGGCCACGCCCCCAAATATGAGGGTGGGCTAAAAACTAAAATAAATTAATTGTAAATTCATGAGAATTATAAAAAAATGCGTTAAAAGCAAATATTAATACTTAAAAAAACAGTTTTTTCCTAAAAACGCCCTCTAAAACTGGGCGGAGCTTAATGTTTTGCACGAAACAAACTTTAGAAAATATATTTAATATTCATCATATATTTTTTTTCGATTCAGAATAAATTTACCAAGAAATCAGGCTTTTAAAGATTTAACTTAAGGTGGGCATAATCAATGGTCTCGGCGGTCCAATGCGGCGGCGGTCTAATTAAAGGCTTTTGACCGCTTTTACTGATCAGAAAAATATGAGTTCATATGCCTTGTCTAACTTGACTAAAAGACATTTTGAAATAAATATAAAATTGAGGTGGTCATGAAATTCAATTCAATTGTGGGCGTGGCTGTTGGTAGATCTTCTCAATTCCTTCTCTGTACAAAATAAGAACCAAGAAACACTGCAAGTTCCTGTCAAAACTACATACATACGGACAGACGGACGGACACGTTTTATCAATTCTCCTGCCGGTCTCGATCATATCTCTAGGGGTCTATTTCACTGAGTTACAAACTATGCATTAAAATCAATTTACCCTGGGTCGCGTATAAAGTTGATTTCTGATGTTCGCGTTTTGAGAGGTTCTGAGCTGTCAACTGATGTTGTACAAAAGCGACATTATTCCTTTAGCGACATTATTCCTTTGCACCCAGGAGAAAACCAAGATTGTTGACCCGTATACGGTGGGAAAGGTTACAGGATGCTGAATCTGATTACAGGGAGCGATTTTCACGGCATGTTTCGGTGAAGTTTAAACAAATTCCAACTAGCCTTTTAAGTGTAGAGGACGAATGACAGCTGTTTTCACCGGCAGTCATAGCCTCTGCATGAAATTTTTGTGGATTGAAGCGGCTCAGTGTGGCGGCTGGAGGTGAAAAAATGGAGTTCAAGAAGCTATCAGAGAGAAAAAGAGAGTCTATATTGTGTGGAATCAAAGTAGGAACTCTATTTCTCGATCCCGGCACATTGAGGCGCGAAGAACTTCCAATATGGCGGTCAGAACAGCCAAGGAATAGGCTTGGAAAAAGTTCGGCGAGAGGTAAGAGCACGATTACAGATCTGCAGACTAGATATTTTGGCAGAAGATTCGCTGGCTCAGAGGAAGGTAGTTGAATATCGTTCAAGGGGTTAAGTCCAAGAACGGTACGATTCTTTTAAATGAGAAACGACGTCTTACGCAGATAGAGCGAACACTTTTCGGAGCTGCTCAATCCCCAACAGGGCACTGAAGATGGCAATCCCATTGCTTATGGGATTAGGGTGGAGTTCCTACAGTAGATGAAGTCACTGCCGCGATTGAATCGCTTAAAGTGAGTTAGTTTGCTGGAGTTGATGAAACCCGGCCAGAAATGCTCAAGAGAATGGGTGAAGAAGGTGTTAAATGGCCTGGGAAAGCGGGAAAGTACCTAGCGATTGGCAAGCAGGAGTTATTATGCCCGTTTTAAAAAAAGGTAGACAAGAAAGATTGCTCAGTCTTCCGGAAAAAGTATTCACAAAGGTGTTGCTAACGCGTTTCAGAGCTGTAATAGAGCCTTTGTTGCGGGAACAGCAATACGGCTTTCGGCCTGGTAAAGGTACAACCGACCAGATTTTTACTCCTAAGGTTATTCCTGAGAAGGCAGGGGAATATGCCACACGCGTGTTTTGCAGATTTGGAAAAAACCGGGTTCCTCGGGATAAACTCTGGAGAGTTTCGAACGACTATGCCCTGAGTTGGGCTCTTCTGAGAGCCTATCAGGCTTTGTATGAGAACTGCAGAAGCTGTATTCGAATAAATGGCGTCAGATCCCACGGTTTTGATGTCTGCTTTGGATTTCGAGGCTGTGTTCTAACGCCTCTATTTTTAAAAGCATTTATGCACTGGATGGTGAAGTGCAGTCTTGATGAGAAATCTTTCGAAATAGCTGGTCAGGATGCTTATCCTGATGCTTTTCGCAGATGATTTAGCTATCCTGGCATCGTCCGAGGAAGAACATGGGTTTGCGGCCATCTGTGGTGAGGCTGGGATAAAGGTAACCGTGAGCAAATCCGAAGACATGGTTGTTTCCAGAACTCCTGTGCATTGTACCCTGCACATAAATGGAGTCCCTTGAAACAGGTAGAAATGTTCAAGTATCTCGGGGTGTTTTTGACGAAAGATGGGAGGAGTGATACTGAGTTATCCTCTTGGATCGGCCGAGCTGGAGCAATAGTAAAGGAACTGTGCCAGCCAGTCATCCAGGAAAGCTGAGCTTGGAGTGAAAGCAAAGATCACCAGTTTTCAATTCAGTGTTCGTTGCAAGCCTCATCTACGGTCATAAAATTTGGGCAAAGATCGAAAGAATTAGATCGCGGACACAAGCTGCCAAAATCAGATTTTTAAGGTGATGTGTTGCTGGTGTTACTCTTAGACTAATCGCACAGTTGCAATTTTATTAAGCATCAATAGTTTACTCACGATCCACGCTTTTTTGGCTGTACCCGCAAATACACATGAAACATTTTGCCCTATGCTGTCTTGTCCCTATGCTGTCGATGTCAAAAAGGCAATCGAACTGTTGCGCGACTAAGAGTGTCATGTGTGCGATTAGCCTTCGGGATAAAGTGAGAAACGTCAGTATTCGATCAATCGAACGACCAATTCTTCGATGGTTTGGACACATTGTTGGCGTGACCCCCGACAGACCTCCTAGACAGGTCATGTTTGCTGATATGCGAGCACTTCGCCCTCCTGGTAGGCCAAGAAGCAGGTGGTGGGTTCAAGTAAAGATTTCTAGCTCAAAATTTAAGGTCTAAAAATTGGTGACATTGGGACGACGGATGGACGAACAGACATGGCTGGTCATAATGCCCTTAAGGTCTTGGGGGCCTGTGGTTATTATTTCTCTATGTTGCACTTTCTTAACCTCATCTACTCCATTCCTGTAGAATAGGGTATAAAATCAATAAAAAGTTGATCCAAATAGAATTAACCGCTTAATTAAAGCTGCTTTGAAAATATTGCATGCAGACTTGATTTCAAACAGATTTGAAGTAGGCAATTTGCAATTGAAGCATACAGGGTTGTTTTCCAGCTTTTATATCGTTTTGTTAAAGTTAAATATTCACTTCCCTGAAGCATTTCATCATCATTAAAAAGGCAATTAACAATTTAATTAAATTAAAAAAATGTTGTAATAGAGTTTAAGGAAAAAACGAACTGAAATTACATGCAAAATCTTTGATAATGCAATTTCCAATTTAATTGGGTTCATAACCCCCTGTAAATTTTTTCGCCCAGCCGAAACTATTGCAAAATTCTATTGCACAAAAAATGCCCCTATTGATTTTGTTTTAATCACAAAATCATCCGGCATATAAACACTGCGCTTAATTTAAAAACAAATTTGTACAAAATATTTGCGTTTTCCTAATTTGCCTAATGGATTGTGTGCACAACCACACTTTAGGTACATATTTGACTTTCAAAATAATTAACAAATTCTGTGAGGCATTATACGATTTTTGTTTTCAAATCACACAAAAACGAATGCAGCATGCCGGCCGCCCGCCCACCTTTCAATCCCTCTCGTAAAGGGGATATAAAGCTATTTTCGAAAGGGTAGGTACATCCCATTTAAGCCCCCACAGAGAGCAATAATTTTCAATTTACACACACGCGCGCGCTCCGCATAAGGATGTGAGAATTTTCTTTTCGATTTCACTCCAGTCCAATTTATGGATGTTTCCTTGGGATAATAAGGGTTGCGGCGATAAACCGCAGCTCCACTTGACCAACGACCATCCCTTTTGAGCATTTTATTATCTCTAATCATATATGTGGGGCAGGAGCCAGGGCTGCGGTGTCAAGTATAAAAGGATATAAAGATTCCCAATAAAGAAACATCCAGCAGGTGGGGGAAAGATGCCCTCCGCAGGAATTCGGGGTCGGAATTACGTCTATCCTTACTACCGGCACTGGGTTTTCTCAAACAAAGCCATCTGCCATGCCAATCAAAAATGTAGCATAGTCGAGAAGATGTGTCGCTACGTAATTGGATTTGTTGGCTTTTTTGTTGGCTCTTAATTTAAACATCAAAGCGCTCGCAACGCCGCTGTGTGTATACGACGAACAGAAAGCTGATTTTAAATATCAATATTTCATCAACGCCACATAACAGGGAAATTAAGATTCCCTGCCGCAAGTTGTTTCCTACTTAACACGGCGCGTCGCGACTACCTACGAGAGACGATTTATCTCCTCAAGACGAATTTATTTTGAAAATTGAAAAAAAAAATGTCGTGTCGTCCAGGAAAATGGTCCAACTTTGTTTTCCAGCAAGTGGGAATTAGTTTTTGAACTTTTTTTTATATTATATTTTGTTTTTAATTTAATCGCGAAAACACACAAACGAAATTATTGATGTTTATTTTAAAATTTGAGTTTTTTTTTTGCGCTGCCAACATTTCTTTTTCGAAATTGTCCGCCATGCGTCTTTGGACTCGGGGTATGCTGTCGCTGTCCGATGAAGATGTCTCGTTTTTTATTCGCTTTAATTATGATTTTTTTTTCGTTTTTATTTCCCTGTGAAGAGAGATAACGATAATGAAAACCGAAGAGGAACATTTAATGTGGCGGTGGGTGATTAATTTTACCATGTGCCCAATGGCCAGCACAGTGGACATCAGTGTCATTGGCAGAGGGAAATTTTTATCGTTGCCATTGAAAAATGTGAACTTTTACAAGTTTAGCTTGAGATTGCTCTTAATTAGATTAATTACCGTTGGATGGGGATAAAAATGAAAGAAGTCGGAAAAATGCCGAAGAATAGGAAAAAAAAAACAAAATTGTGTTCGTTACCTTCGGAGATTCCCTTGCTGAGACTTGCGAGAAGATAAAACAGAATTAATTGAAAGGAGCTCTTCATTTTATTAAATTTATGGAATTTATTAATTTTCGGGCACACAACACGCACTTTGACGGGGGACAAAACACTGACAATTGACTGTGAGCTGTTGAAGGTAATTACGCGGCAACGTGCTCTGCTAAAATAGGGCTAACACTTTGGCAGAATAGATCAGCGCTGTGGGATGCTCTTGTCAAAGTTCGTCTCATTCATAAAATGAAAGAGAAGGGAGATGAAATTTTATGCAATGAGCTAGGTCAAAACTTCCTGAAATATTTGTAAAAGTTAAGTGAGCGCAAATAAGTGCAGCTACACCGAAAGGGGGCAGTCCATCAAACTGTTTGTAAGGGTCTGTTAGCTTTTTCTGTACAAGTTTAAGAAAGCTTAATAAAATAGCGGAGAGCTAAGAACTCTGTAAAGAGGCCAATCTTTTATTCTTAAAGCCAAAGAGTTCAAAATCTTTCAAATGAAAACAACAATTCGTTCGAGTTTAATTGTGAATCCAGTAATCCGAGCTTGCATAGCTTGAAAAATACATCAAAGCCTAATCTTAAATAGCTTGAAAAAGTTGCAAATCATAAGGAACGAAATGAAGATGGCAGACAAATGAATTTTTGTAGGTTTTGTAATTCTTTATGGATTTTTGAAAATATCAAATAAATATCAAAAAACAACTGGCTCCGTCAACAACACCTCCGTCAAATTTTCAGCATTTAAAGCAAAATGTACCAAATTAATAAGTTTTCAAAAAAGTGTGATAAAAGTGAATAACAAGTTTTTTAGTGGAAGTGGGAAGTGAACACACTTTGAGTTATTTTAGGTAAAGGTATTTTTTTTTATAAAATTAACGATCCATATAACCTTTTTAGCATCGGTAATTAAGTGTTTTATTTTTACTTAATACTTACTTTTCAATAATATGTTTTTTTATAATATGTTTTTTATTAAACAATATTTTTTAACAGCTTGAATCTTTGAAAAAGTAAAGTGTCTCGAGGGCTAACGTTTTTCTGTCGATTCAGTTCAAAAAAAAAATTTCAGATTTAGATTTCGTTAAAAAAAAGTTTCAATTGCCAGAAACGTTTAAAAAAGGAAAAATACACACTTACACACTTGTCTCTACTCTTATAATATATTTATTTATTAATCAAATTAACAATTTTTCTTAAATTTTCTGTCAGTTTATTCGTTTCTACTTTGTAAATGCAGAGTTTTATTTTACAAATGTTTCTCTAGAATCCTTTAGATTCCGCGATATACGAAGTAACAATCAAAGCTTACTTAATATTAACAAAACAGAGCAATTATTACCTCGACTTGAATCCAATACTATGTCCCTGCCAGCCATAAAACTGCGAATAGTGGAAGGCGATTAAAAATAAGTCCCGAAGTGTCTCCACCAGACAAACATAGGATTAATTTGACACGGAAGCTTTTGATTCATTTTGGTCCACGCAGAGGAATAAAATTGACATTCAAATTGACATAAGTCCTAATAGAAAACAAAATTTGTGACAGATCTGTCATACGTATACATTTTAAGTTTCCTTTTTATACCCCATCCCATAGGATAAGAGGTTTATTAAGTTTGTCACATAGTTTGTAACACGGTGAAATAATAATGGTAGACCCCCAAGACCTTAAGGGCATATGATCGAGACCGAATTGTGAATCGAATGAGCCATGTCCGTCCGTCCGTCCGTCCGTCTGTATGTCACATGTTTTTAGGCCTTAAATTTGGTGCTGAAACTTAGTACGTAAGGTGCATGTCATGCGAATAAGCACAAGTGTGAAAATTTTTGAAATCCGCCCAAAGACACGCCCACAATCGGCCTAAATGTGCAACTACCTCCAGAGTTTTCAAAACTATAAGACGTTCTAACAGGCTGAAATTTGACATTAAGCATCTCCTGATGAATGCAAAACACAAAAAAGACAAATTTAATTGGTAAACCTCCTCTAGTGGGCGTGGCATCTATTTTAAGGGTAAATTTTCAAATGCAGCTTACTCAATATTTTTGCTCGAAATTGAAAAAAATTTGCTTAATATTTTATGTAGAAAACGCTTAGTTCCACATTTTGCTTATACAAAACTTTGGGCCACGCTCACATTTGGAGGCAGAATTAAAGAAAAACCTAAAATTTTCCAGAAAAACTTAATTTCGACTGGCCTTGAGCCTAGTTAAGGAAAGCATGAAGCAAAAAAGTAGTAGGTTAGGTAAACGAAACTTCAGTCTAGATTTCGTTTATAACGGGTGATTTTTTAAGAGGTTGAGAACTTTTAAAAAAAAAAAACACAAAAAATTCGAAAAAATTAATGAAATATTTATTTGAGTCGATAGTTTGAACCTTGCAATTTAATGTTTAAAGATAATTTCATGCAAATGTTGACCGCGGCTGCGTCTCAGGTAGCCCATCCGCTGAGTCCAATTTTGGCATACTCTTTCACACATATCGGCCGGTATCTCACGAATGAATGCATGGATGTTGGCTTCCAGTGCGTCAATCGAAGCGGGCTTGTCCCTATAGACATTAGCCCTGACATACCCCCACAAAAAATAATCTAATGGTGTCAAATCGCACGATCTAGGCGGCCAATTGACCGGCCCGAAACAATCTTCCGAATAGACTGCTCAGAAGGTCGAGAATGCCGACCATAAAATGGAAGCAGCGCGCGATGAACATTTCGAATCGAGCACGAATTTTGATAGTAAAATTCAATAATTTGCAAGCGTTGTTCATTTGTAAGACGATCCATGGTTAAATTGCAAACCAAACTGAAGCTGTTTGACAGTGACACAAGGTACTAAACACACGTCAGCTGTCAAAACCAGTGTTGCCAAAACCAAACCAACTAAAAAATCACCCTTTATGAAGTTTTTAGCCACGCCCCCTTTTCGATTTTTCAAAAATATTGAATTTGAACAAAAAAAAAAATTGAATTTTTTACGTACATTTAAGTGTAACTTGGAAATATCTGTGGAAGTATCTTATAATTAATAGTTTGTTATTAGGAGTGGTTAGACCACGCCCCTTTTCGAAGTTTGCATTACTTATAAAATGTCAAAAAATAACTATGCCATCAGCATTTTACAATGTGGGATGGGATGGGGTATTCAAAGGTCCGTTTTACGGACTGTAACTTCTGCGGACACACTGTAGCACTTACTCACTGGTTCAACTATCAAACTGTTACAAAGTCAGGCGAAAAGGGTTAAAAAGGCATAGAAGATGTTTGTGAAAAGATTTACCAGGAGATTTATTTTTACGTGAAAATCTCGAGATGTGTAGGACATAGTTAAAAATTAATATTAATCCCGCATTACCGGTTTCAGTGAAGCCCAATACCATGTCTGCACCGGGCACTAATCCGCGATCAATTTAAATCTTTATTAAATCCTCTACAAATAACGTTATTTAACATACAAATTTAAATCATCTCGGCAACCGATTAAAAGTAAATAATCTCAAAATTCCCATTCATCCAATTCACAAACCTATTTTTTTCACCTTTATAACAGTTTTTAGAATCAAATTAGGAAACTGAAACTGTCCCTCTACAACAGATCTGTCACAAGGACATTTTCTATTGTGATTTTTACAACGAAAATCGTTTTTTGCTTCTGGAAAATGACATCGCCGCTCTCTTTTGAGAGCCAAAATGACAGAAACAGAGTGTTCGTGTCAAATTAATCCTATATTTGTCCGGTGGAGCCACTTTGGGATCTATTTCAATCGTCTCCTGCTAGTGCTCTTTCAATTGCCGCTGGAGAAATGGTATAAACAACAAAATATTGGCGGCTAGTGAGAGGAATGTTCTTGAAAAACCAAGAAAGGCAACTAGTTTTGGTGTAAACCCATCCTTAGTAAGACTCAAGTTAGGATCTACCTTCAGGATGGGAGCAACCACATTCGGTCTGTCAGTCCTCTATGGGAAATCCCGGGTGGTGGCGGGAAGAGGACCTGGCTTTGGGAAATTTTACGAATGTTGTTTCAACTCAGTGAAAACCCATGACGACGAGATCCGCTTTACCCTGATAAAAAACTCATTGTTTTCTTTGAGTTGAGTAGACTTTGGTTTGCCAATGCCTACAGGGCGGGATAGTTAGAGTTGAGATGGACTATCTTTATGGTTTCTTTCTATAAATAGTAGAAGAGATATCGTTGAAAGGAGCAGCCATGCCTTCCAATCAGACATTAGGCCATTGACGGCCCCGACAATCTTTCTTAGATTAAACCTGCTAACAGAGACGAGTGTTTTTGTTTCTTCATAATCAGCCCAAATTTGTTTGAAAGAGAAAGCAGACGGTGATAAGTATTGTTTGCCATTTTGTTTTCGTTTCGTTAAGTTGCCAGTTTCGTTGGCAGTTTCGTTTCGTTCAGTTTTCTGTTACTAAGGGTGGGTAAGTTCAGTGCTTCTTGTCATTTCCTGTATAAGATATTTGTGAAGCGAAGTGACTTGGTATCACGGCTGTTGATGAGAGAAAAAAAAAACAGCGCAGTTAAGAGCCTTTGAAGTTACAAGTAGCCATGGCGGAAAAAGTTCGCAGTAAGAGATTAAAGAACTAGTAAAGATCTGGAAGAGAGATGATTTGATTGACTACTCAACGCTTTCGGGAAATTAAAGCATGCGGTATGCTTATTGCAAACGAGAATGATGTGTTACATTTTAGACGAAGCATCCATATTTTGGTGTTACCGTACCATACTTTCACCTTTAACCAAACGCAATATTAAGTCCTCACATAATGGAGATTGATTAAAGGAAGATTTAATTTTTATATCGGGAAGAAATGTGCTTGCAACAATATCCGACAAGTTCACACGATATGCGCTGCCCACCTTCACACAATTGAAGAGAGACTACGATTTTATACTCGTTAGTTTTTCATGAAAGATTTTATTCTGCCACGCGGTAGTAGACCCATAAAAACTTTATTCCAGCTGTGATTTGAGCCCATGACTTTCTGCATACTGTGCCGCATATCTCACTATGCATAATGGAGCCCAGGAAGTATGAAGACACAATGTGGAAATATAGGTTAAACTAAGAAGTTTCTTTTTGTGTCTATGAAAGAATTCAAAATACCTGAATTAATTTTTAAAGTCCCTCAGACAAATGAAATCTTCACTGGTTTTTAATAAAAGAGCGAAAAGAAAATTGTCGAAAGGACAAAATGAAAACTAATATAGAAAGTAGAAAAGGAAAGGAAAAAGGTTATTGATAAGAATCTATGAAAGGAAATTTAATTAAACTAATTAAGTTTTCATTTGATTTCAAAGTTTGCAGGACCAAAGAAAGGTTACAAAACTGTTTGTTTGAATCAGATGGTGAAGTTCATCGAAAGTGTAAGTATTTCGGAAAAGAAAGAAATAAAAGATCAAGTGTCGTGTTTGAATTTTTATCATAACAGCAAGTGTTTGGAAAATAGAGAGCCACCTGATAACTTGAAAAGATTTACGAAACTGCTTTTACAAGGGCATTGCTTGCTCTCAAAAGTAGGGCTTACAATAGGATGTGATTCTCCTTCTGCGTAACTACAATCGATGTTTTTTTTTAACGCTGTAGCTCGTGTAATAAATAAAAGTCCTGGATATTTACCTTAAAAAAAGTGTATTGCCGACATAGTTTAATAGCCGAAATCTATACACAAACCCTTAATGGAGATGCCGGAACTAGAGCACGATTATAAATAGATGCAAGCCCACGGAACTTAATTTCTGCTTAAATAACTCAGGAGGAAGTCTTTATCTGGCGTTGTTTGCAAAACATCATAAATCCTTAATCAAAACTGCTTTTCCATCAAAGCAAACTTGCTGCAGAGGCAACACATCCTGCAGTTAAAACTGTGTTTCAAAAGCCAATATATACTCGCTCAAGGCAAAATCAATACATGAACCCGCACCTGATGGTTCAAATAGACAGCCACCGCTCTCCCATGAGGATTGCTTTCCAAATCGAAGCAACTGTTTTGCCTTAGCAGTATTCCTCAAATATAAAGTAAATACAAGCAGGCGAGTTCTAAGAAATAACTCAACGTTACTTAACGAAATTCTCCTCAAGGATACTTGTGAACATCAAGTTGCAACCAAAATTTTGCCAAGAACAAGCTATCCGATCCGACTGGCGGTCGTAGGTAGAATCCCAGAACTTTGTGTTGTGCTTTGTACCTCTTCTGCAAGGTTAGTTGTGATAACCAGAAACAAAAGCGGATAAAGAAAACCTTTAAGTTCCTGGAACTTTGTGCACTTGCACAAGCAGAATTAAAAGATTACAGCATCATCGCAGGTATAGACAAATTCAACACAGGAAGTCACACACAGGAGACCAAAGGAGACCAGCCACCCGTATAGAAGCTCTCTTTGAAGTTAAATCAAATTACTCTAGACATGATACGAATGAAGATTACCGCGAAATTATATCGTCTACGAAGCACATAAGTAGGTTTATACTCGTCACAATCACGTTACGACAAAAAACTCGCAGTCTTTGTCGTCGCAAAGTCCCAAATGCGATACATGTAAGGATAAAAGAGTCCTAGATAGAAGTGAACACTGTACTCTGATGGAATAGCACGACGATGAAAGAGATTCGTTGTGTGGTACTCCCTTTCCACATGGGAAGACAAAAAAAAATCGCAACACTTGCGACTAGGACACTGTGCATAAGATATAAAGGACAAAAGCGACACTGATACGGAATGCAAAGTTGAATTCAATCATAATCCTTGTTTAATCTACATCTCTCCCGATGGATATTTCTTAAACTTTTCATAGAAAAAAATGGAAAATACAATCGTGAAATCCTTTTTTTTATATTAAAGGATTATTTAAACTGAGTTTTTTTCGACGACATAAGCAAGGAACAATACACAAAGCCGCAAGGGATTAAATATGAATAACTCTTCCGATGACATTTACAGAGGGAAACTTCCACAAAGGTAATGGGCTCCGTCTGTAGTGGACTTTTTTTTTATTACCCTGCTCTAGCTTTCATTTTTAAAATGAAATTTGAAATCGTTCATCTGACTTTGTAGCACAGAGAGGGATTCAAAGCCCATGAAAGGAAATTCGATCTTGACTCTCGTTTTCAGGGAACTTATAAACTTCAAAAATAAGAAATAACCCAAAAGGACCTCTAAAACTTTGCGTAAATTTAAGGAGTTTAAGGAGGATGATTAAATAGAAAATAAGAAAAGATAAAAATATTTTCTCAGAAGTTGCTACAGTTTTTGCAAAAGTCGCCAAAACGGAGAGACTTTTTGAAGTTATATTGATAAGCTGATAAACATGAGACTATCAGATCAGGTTAAACTCTGGGTCAACACTGTTGAGAAACGCAAAGGTAGTAATAAGACTCTATCGACTAATGAGTTTTAGTACCATTTTGGATGTAAACCGTTTTCGTAGTGTGGAATGATGAACGATACCTGTTTGAAACTGAGTTTAAGAGGGGGACAATGTAGCTTTCCTCCATACGGGGCCGCCAAGAAAAAATCCGGGCCCGGGGTAGCCATGTCGCCCCCCTGTTTTTTTCCAATAGTTTCGAAAATATCCACGAGTTTGGAAGTGGGCCTAACAAAACATCAATACGAGCGATTAAATCCCATTCTTAGAAGTTTTTTACAGGTCTTGGGTCAAGACCATCACCCAAAAAAAAAATTCACTTTGATTACAATCCTAAACCAATCATCAGTGTTAATTGTGGGTTTGATTGCTTGAATCTATATTAAAAGTATCTTTTCATTATAATTTACGTGACTCTTGGAAGAAGTACGGGCCCTTGGGAAACTCCGGACCCGGGGGTAATCCACCAGTTACCCAGCCTTCTCGTCGGCCCTGCCTCCATAATTAGTTTCTAAAAAAACTTAACTAATATAGAAACACGTTTACATGAAATACATATCTCTTCTCTTCATACTCAACAATGAAATTTCTATTGACATCTTCCTAGCTAGAAATTTGCTGTTTTGAAAAAAATTTTAAGAATGTGTCTCTCTAAGGGATTAAAAAAAACATTTGTTTTAACAAATCACTTCTTGGAAAAATATAAACCGGAAATATTTGTTTTCAAGTATCTGCAAAGCAAAGAAAATATTTTTAAGCATGTCAGACGTATTTCTTTTACTTGTAGATTATGTATTTTAATTTAGACGTGTTTAGTACAAGTATCTAACAATTGCTGTTCGGTTTTAGTTTCTGGGAAAAAAATATAAAATTGGGGAAGCAACATTTTAAAACTGGGTGAGTAATTGAAACGTCAATTGCCACACACATAGAATGTTGAACGCAAAAATATAAAATCAGTGAGAAAGTGCAAAAGTGGGCATGTAATAGCTTCGGTCCGTCTTTAACGGACCCCGGCACACAATATTTCTATTCTTCTTTCCATTCCTATTCTCTTTCCCACTCCAAAATATTTTGGTTTTTCGGCCCCTTTCCGTCAGCAGTCATGAATTATTCATTTACTAAAAAAATATTTTATTCCTTTTAAGGTTTTCGAATTTCTTTTTTAAAAGGGGCGTGGCATAGTCCAAGTCCTCTAGCCAAAAATTGACATTATCATAGAAATATCCAAGTTTGTGGCTAAAATGTACGTAAAAACTAGTTTTTTCGGTTAAAATTCACTCATTATGTAAAATTGACCCTTAAAGATGGGCGTGGCCAAGAACTTTGTATGAATGAAATCTAGAATAGTGTCCGATATTCCCTTATGTGCTAACCCTAATTGCTTATTCTTCTCTTAGTAAGTCTAAAAGAGCAGTGGAAATCCATGCTTTTCCGGAAAATCAAAGTTTTTCTTTAATTCTGCCTCTAAATGTGGGCGTAGCCCAAAACTTTGTATGAACCAAATGCAACCCAAGTATTTTCTACATATTGTATTATATAAAACTTAGTTCCGAATTGGAACAAAAATATTGAATTAATTGCATTTGAAGTTTTGCTCTTTCAATCGATGCCATGCCCACAAGGGGCGGTCTGCCGCCTTTATTTTATATAAAGTCTTATGAGTCTTATAATCATTAGGAGAGGTAGTTTAGGCCGAGGGTAGGTTTGGCACATTTAGGCCGATTGTGGGCGTGTCTGTGGACAGATTTCGAAAATTTTAACACTTATTTCGCTTCTGGTGACAGAAAGCCTACGTACATAATGCCAGGCCTAAGAATTGGTGACATACGGACGGACAGACGGACGGATGGACATGGCTTATTCAACTGTCCTTAAGCACCTCTTAAACTTAGTGCCTAGAAAACAAAGTGAGCGATCAATGGCAAAATCATCTTGTCTATCACTTGTCTTTCCCTCCCTGGTCGACTTCGACACACCATATGAAGTCATTTATCCAGCAGGCAGAGTTATCGTCATTTACATCGATAGCCAGGCTACGCTCAAGGCAATGGAATCGATCAACATCAAATCTGATATAGTCAGGGGCTGTCGCACAATGCTCAAAGCATTGTGCAATCAGAACCGGGTGAGACTGTGCTGGCTGCCAGAACACTGCGGTATAGAGGAAAACGAGCAGGCTGATGAGCTTGCAAGAAGAGGAGGGATCCTCGGAAATAGTGAGGTTTCCAACATCAAACCACCCCCCTGCGTAGTAAGAGGCACTATTGAGGAGAAAACCAGTGAGTAAGTGCTACAGTGTGTACGCAGAAGTCCGTAAAACGGACCGTTGAATACCCCATCCTATCCCTCATCGTAAAATGCTGATTTCCTAGTTATTTTTTGACATTTTATAAGTAATGCAAATTTCGAAAAGGGGCGTGGTCCAACCGCTAAAAACTTTATATGGCTAAAAACTTTATATGAACGAAATCTGGACAGAAGTATTGTTTACCTAACCTGCTACTTTTTTGGCTCAAGGCCAGTCGAAATTAAGTTTTTCTGGAAAATTTTAGGTTTTTCTTCAATTCTGCCTCCAAATGTGGGAGTGGCCCAAAGTCTTGTATGAACATGTATGAACAAAATGTGAAACTAAGCGTTTTCTAAATAAAATATTAAGCAAATTTTTTTCAATTTCGAGCAAAAATATTGAGTAAACTCCATTTAAAAATTTACCCTCAATATAGATACCAGTACTGCTTCGCATGACGTGGACCTCACGTACAAAGTTTCAGCACCCCAGCTCAAACTATAAGGCCTAAAAACATGTGACATACAGACGGACGGACATGGCTCATTCGATTCAGAATTCGGTCTCGATCATATGCCCTTAAGGTCTTGGGGGTCTACCATTATTATTTCAACGTGCTATTGTGCCAGAATGTGCTATTTGGCGATAAGCTTTGGTCTATCTTTTCAGCCCCGATTTGTATACACAATAGCTTTCCGGTTTCGATCTTCGAAAAAGGGTTTTCAATACATTGGCCGTGTTAAACCCAGTGGCACCTCGTTGCTAGGCAATTTTGGCAGTGTTGCCAGGTTTGCATAACTTGATTCTGGCGGTAGAGGACTTCTTAAGATGTTATTGAAGATTCGATTGGAAAACGTCTTAGTAATCTCTTGCTCTTGAAGCCGTCTTCAGCTGAACTTCCTTACAATATCCCTTCTGACCTGTTGAACAGAATCATTTTGATGGGAATCAGGAACAATTTTGATGTTTTAAGAAGTTCGTTATTTTAATCGTGAGATCTACGGCTATTGAATATTGAAGAAACAGTATGTAGCAACAGCGTACAAGATATGAAAAAGCCCAAAAATGTTGGATTTTTTTTTTTTTTGATTACTAGGGTGGACGGAGGCTAAAACTCCAAAGTATTTCAAAGAAACTGCCAGAACGCACTTCATAGTAGTAAATTTTCGCTCTCTCATAATACTTTTTGACTACAACTAAGTTAACGTTACAAGTAGTTTACGCTTCCGTAGTGTTTATCGCATTGGGTAGGTTGCTATCCAGTGAATGCACCTACTAAAGCCGTTCATTCATGCGGCTTCACCCTACGTCGCTAGATCGAAGAGTCTTGTTCTTTGTAGTCGTCGCTCGTTGTTTACATCGTTAAGAGTCTCGTTGAGAGTACGGATCATTTCATTGTTGCAATGAACATGAAGGTGAGCATTTAGCTTTCGAGCAAAGTTTGTTACTTCTTCGCTTTCCTAAATCTCTGTGAATATCACTATTCCTAATATACCATGGAGCATTCACAAGTGCTCTTAGTGTCTTGTTTTGGAAAGTCTGCAACATGGACATGTTGCTCGGCTTGGTACAACCCCAAAGTTGTATACCGACGGCTTTAACACTTGCCTGTACAAGAGCAGTTTGTTATATATGCCTAGTTTCGAAAATCTTCCGATAAGCCAATACATTTCCCAGAGCCTAATCTCGAGCTCGTCACGCTTCTTCTTTACGTGTGGTTTCCACCTTAGTTTAGTGTCATCCCTAGATACTTCGCTTCATTTGCATAAGGTATTTGTGCAGAATTTATGAACAGAGGTAAATTTTTAACCCTTCTGTAAGTGAAATTCGCATGCGTAGACTTGTTCTCGTTAAGAGCGATTCGCCAAGTCTTCGTCCAGACACAAATTCTGTCCAATGCTCGTTGCAGGTTTCTCGTTGATGACTCGACTGATTCACCTGTTGCCAGGATGGTCGTATCATCCGCAAACGTGGCCACGACTGTCTCGTCATCTAGAGGAATGTCTCTTGTGTAGAGCAGGAACAGGGTCGGACCGAGGACGCTTCCCTGGGGTACGCCAGCACGAATTAGTTTGAGACTCGAGTATTCACTACTACACCTAACACGAAACAGTCTTCCTTCAAGACAGTTTTTCAATATTTTAAACATGTCTTCCGGCAAGTTTTACCGTAGCTTTTATTTTAAGCCTTCGTGCCATACCTTGTCGAAGGTTCGCGATACGTCGAGGAAAGCACCTGAACAACTAAAATGTTGGATAGTGACTTTATTTGACGTGAAGTATGAAGTGAAGTGGTACGCAAACCACGAGAAGCTTGTAGCTCCTACAGACTGAGCTCTTGAATTCTTTCTATCCTGTTCAAGGTATAACATTAGTTTTAATGCATAGTGAAAAACCTATACTCAAGTCTTAATTAAGGAGCTGTCATTATTTGTTTTTTTTTTTTTGTTAAAAGGATCACATGCCACAATCAACTTCGGGTTGCTTCTCTGATTCCTAGGAGCAGAAACTTTTACATATTTCTTACAAAATTGTCTTCACACTGTTACGAAACGTAGCAAATAACCAACCTACCCCAGACATGGTATAAAAGGGATTCTTTTCGCTTGATTTACAACTCAAAGACGAGGGTGGTTCGCATGCATTAAACAGATCACAAGCTCGATATTTATTGCACTCCTTTTGCAAAACAAGAGTTGGACTCTCCTCCCAACCCCCCTCTGTGCATAACCTTCCATCGACAAATTGAAAATCAAAATTATTTCCCTGCGAATGGCATTGCCTCACCATCCAATCCGAAGTTTTCCTCATTCGGGTTATAAGTCAGACACACTCGCACCTGCGATGCACCTTCCGTGAAGGGGCTGCAGTGTATGTGCTGTGCTACCCTTCTTCACAAGAAGGCCGAGTTGCCCATGGCGTGCTCTGGCTACATAATTCTCTTCGCTTGGAAAAAATCGTAAAAATAAATAAATTTTAAATTTTAATGCCGACCATTTCGAGCGGGGAAATAAATTAAAAACAAAATACGATTCGGTTGGTTTCTTTTTTTTTTTTTGGAAAATTTTATTTTTATTAAAAAAACGACACGAGCTTATGCCGAAATATTTTTATGTTCTTATGTTGCCTGATGCGGGGGCAAGGGGATAATGGTTTGAAAAAAAAAAAAAAATGAACAACGAAAAAATCCACCGCCTCCCACAGTCCTCAACACTGCGTCTATCTATCGAAGAGGAGAAGAAATTATTAAGTGTCACGGGACGACCTTCAAAATTTCTCGTATCAAAGCTTCATCTCATAATTACCACCAGCAGGCGGCGGCCTGCTGTTTCCCCCTTGGAACTGAAACTGCCTCTGCTGACACAAGCGTGGGAGAGCGCCCGCCAACTGAGTGAGAATTCACAAATCGCAGTGAATTTGTTATCGGTTGCGGTTCTCGTGCAAAAGCTCAGTTCATTCTACGAGTCGGATGAATTCTTAGCCCCCCTTCGGATTTAGGGGTCGTTTCTCTGTTCTCACTCAGTCGGGCGGGCGGCGCTCTCTCTCGCCATGTGTAGTCGGTTGGTCTTGGTACACTGCGAAAAGCTCCAATGTTTGGGGCTACCAAACCAACCAGCAAGACACTCTGAAGCTTAGTATCTTCGGATGATTTTCCTAGTTTTTCTCGGGATATCACTGCATTCGCATATTCGCAGTTAGAAAGCTTGTAGCGCGGAAAACGCACTCTTCGCATTCATACATTTTTGAAATACAAAAAAAAAATTCAAATAAAAAAAATAAAAATAATAACGGGGAGCAATACTGTTTTGTTTTCGTTTGTTTTTTTGATTTTTGTTCGTTTGGATTTTTTATTTTGCTGCCCGCTTGTAGCCGAGTGTGTCGTCCCGCGAGGCATTGTTGTTGGCCAGCGCATCGTGAGTGGAGCAATTTAATTGAAGAGCGAACCACAATTGAATCATAAACGAAGTCTTAATCTTGTCCATTTCGCTGGTGGTGGCTCCGCTGTTGGTTCGGGGTTTGTTTCGTTCGCGCGGTCAATTCGTTTTTATCAGCGCATCCGGGGATGCATCGGTTCGTGGTGGCCCCCACGTCTCCAATACGTCGACGACGTCTTCGCAGAAGGTAACCGTTGGAAAAAAGTATATAAAAGTGCGCTAAAGTGTTCCATGGTTTTTTGAATGGTTTTCATAATTTCCTTTTTTTCGGCTCTTTTTTTTGTATCCTTTTTGATACCAGTGCGCGCACACTATTATGAATTGCAATAAATTCGTGTGAGCATAAAAGAATCCAGTGCAAGGTTATATCCCGCAGAGAAGAGCATTAAAAAAAAGAAAAAGTATCTAGATATATAGAGGAGGTCTTGGCATAGTACAATTTTGCATTGTATTTGGATTACTGAGCGCGGCCCGAGAGAGCAAACATAATACACTACCTACGCTGAAGGAGGATAAGACACTACCTACTACCAAACTAGACCTGCAGGGATAGCAATGTGGGATTTTACAACATAATGAGAGTAAGTGTGTGTTTGGGGAGGGCTGGTTGCATTCAAGTGGCGTGGATAATAAATTGCATAATTTCATACCATCCCGCATCCATGCCACCCATCATCATCATCATCATCATCAGCATCCTCGTTGTCAGCATCATCATGTCGCTCTAGCGTCATTATGATTGTAATCTCTATTTGTCTGTCCTTAGGCGAGATTACACTCTGGGGTTATACCTACCTACTTTTTTTTTTGCCTCAATTGGAATTGGAATTGAGTTGTGCTGTGCGTTGACTTCAATTGAAATTTGTAATTAGTCAGTCAGGCAGGCAGCAGTGTGTATAGTGCTCATCAGCTAATTGAACTATTTTTTTGCATCTCACTCCCGGAAGCAACTACTTGGGCGCACAGGCATTTAACTAAAAGTTCCGCAGATAATTTTTTTTTTTTTTATCATCTCAAATTGAGTTGTTGGCTGCAGTAAGTTACTTGTATTTTTAGAAAATTGTTTCCATCGCTGATGATGTTAATTAAGCCCACAACAATGGAAGGTCTCGATAATTTGAACCTGATTGAGTGTATTTCACACACCAATAAAATGGAAAAAGTTTTGGCATGAGGCCAGCTTTATTATGATTAGTTTATCGCATTAAAAAAAATAAAAATAAATAAAAAATAAAGAATCGAGAGCAGTCAACAAAAGTGTTAAATTAAATTAAATTTTATCACGAACGTATTTCTCGTTCTCGCATTAATCTCGCCACAAATGAACCCATTCAATGTTGTGAGGTCTGGGCGGTTAGATATACTCGTGTGTAAGATAGATCGACTTGGGAAAAATACTCGTTTACACACAAAACGTCAGATTTGTTTTGGGCTTCATGGTGCAATTTTTTCTGGGTGTCTGATGGTGTCAAGGTCGTCGTTCTAGATAGACTAGGAAATGCCCTGAAATTGAACCCAATGCAGGGACTAAACATTGATAGTATGAAGAGCTTCGAGTGGATGATAAGAATCAAGATCAGTTTTCGTGTTCGACCTCTTGAAGATAATTGAGTAGGACATTGTGGTCTTTTCAAGTGACCAGGCGCCTTAAGAAGAAGTCAAAATAGTGTACACATTTCATGGAAAGACTATTGAGTTTTAAGAGTCTTCCAGTCATTGAAAAATTTTAACAGAATCGAATGAAATGTGCAATTTTTTTTTTAATTTTATCTGTTTGGAGTAAGCTTAATTCGGAACATTGTTGACGCGACGACAATGACACGTGATTAGTAGTTTTAAAGGTGACGAACTATTATAGTGACTATATAGAGTTGGGACTTCACAAATCAGCATAGGAAACAGAAATAGAAAATATGAATCTACACGGAACGCAAAGTCTTTAATCTTAAGCGAAGTAATATTAAATTGTTAAAGTGAAGTATAAAAATAAACCATGACTGCGCCAAGCCATAGTGCAGGGCTTAGGCTTTAGGGCCCTAGGCTCGAACACAAACGGGCAATAAAAAGTTTTAAAACCCTACTACTTTTCAGATTTAACGATCATGAGACTACTGTGAATTCGTCGTTCGGAATCGGAAAAAAACTTTAGGTTCTTCACATGTGGGTAAGAACGCACCTCTAACGCGCATAGTATGCATGGTTACAAAAGGTCATAGATGAAGACTTAAGTGACTAGTCTATTTTGAATCACAGGATCTGGTTAGCCAGTTATAGTCAAAATCGTGTGGGATATCTATGTTCTCAAAGCACTCATGAACACATTTCATGTGGCCCAGAAGGCCACTAAAAAAAATTTCTCGGTAAAAATTGGAGTAGCTTTACTTAAAAATTGCCTAAAATAAGGAAAGCAAACATAACAAAAATTATAGAAAGGAATTTTAGGAATTTTAAACACGAAAATCGAGTCTGCAATGGCAGCACTTAAAAACTCATGTACACAGATCTTGTTCATGAAATCTTCTTAAATTGCACTCGAATAAATATAAATTTTCGTATATGAGCGAAACAAATTCGTTATCGAGATGTGTTTGAAAAAAATGCCATAAAGTTCGAAATTTCGTCATTAAAAGAAAAGAAAAACATGAAGCCGCAAATAAACTGAACAGCATTTAAGTATTATGCAAATTAAGCAATAATTACACGTTAAGCCTTCAAAAAAAAGCCGATAGATTGCTCCATGACTTCAGTATGACTTCATACTGAAGGGGCTTTTTTTAAAATAGGTCTAGCAAAACTTAGGCTGGAAACGTCTATTTTTTAATTAACTAGCTAAGCTAGCTTTCTTTTTGTACGCTTTATTCTTAAACCAAATTTCATGGTCTTTTGCGATTTTTTTTTCGAAAATTCGCCAAAATGGCAGTTTTAAAACTCTTTCAGACAAATAAGACTTAAGCCCTTGGTTCATTTTGAGTTGGTCTATAGTTATGTGCGATTAATATCGGCTTTGTTCACTGACTGCTTTCAAAGTTATGGTGTCAGTTACTGTTAAAACGGCCTCTAGTTTAGCTTTAAATTTCTCAAAAACTATTAGTAATAGCTTCAAAATTCGCAGAAATTTTCAATTTTTTTTTCGCTCTAATTTATTTCGACGGTTATTTTCTTCTTTACTTTTGAGTAACCGGAAAGAAAAGGAGAAAATAATAGTTCGCAATTCGCTCGAATTTTTGGTCTATTAGTTTCTCCTTTCTGTTCAGTTGCAGGAAAGGAAAGCCAAAACTAACAGTTGTAAAATTCGGGCGAATTTCAGAACTACATATTGTGTTCTTTTTTACTTTTGAGGGAAAGGAAAGTAGAAAATAATAGTTTCATAATTCACGCGAATTTTTGATCATTATTTTCTCCCTTCTTTGCAGGAACGGGAAAGGAAAGGGAAAAATAATAGTTTCAAAATTTGAGCGAATTTCGGAATTTTTATTTCTCCGCTTCTTTTCTTTCGCCCGAATTTTGCGACCATTATTTTCTTCTTTACTTCTGAGAACCAGGAAAGGAATAGAAGGGAGAAAAAAATAATAGCTCCATAATTCGTGCTAAATTCGAATTAATGGCGCAAATTTTTGAGTTAAAGAAAAGGAAAGGAGAAAATAATAGTTCTATGATTCGCGCGAATTTTTAAACAACTATTTTCTCCTTTCTTTTCAGTAACGAGAGAGGAAAGTTTAAAATAATGGTTTCAAAATTTGCGCGAATTTCGGAACTATTATTTTCTCCGTTCCTTTTCTTTCGCCCGAATTTTGCGACCATTATTTTCTTCTTTACTTCTGAGAAACAGGAAAGGAACAGAAAGGAGAAAAAAATAATAGTTCCATAATTTGCGCGAATTTCGAAACTATTATTTTGTTCTTTACTTTTAAGTAACAGGAAAGTAAAGGAGAAAAGAATAATAGTTTCATAACTCGCGCGAGTTTGGAAATAATGGCGCAAATTTTTGAGTTAAAGAAAAGGAAAGGAGAAAATAATAGTTCTATGATTCGCACGAATTTTTCAACTTATATTTTCTCCCTTTTTTTCAGTAACGGGAAAGGAAAGGGAAAAATAATAGTTTCAAAATTAGCGCAAAAGTCGAAAGATACAAAAAGAGAAAATAATAGTTAAAAAATGCCTGGTGATTTCGCTCAAGTCAGAATATTCAAGTGCCTAAAAATAGCTGGTGGTCAGTAAGGACGCCGACAAGAAGTCTGCAATCAATTCTCCTCAGAGATAGAAGGAAAGACGTTGACCCCTTGCAGGTGTTCGGGCAGTCGATATAGACAGTCCTTTAGTCTGTCTGCACCCATCGAAGTCACGCCAACGAGCCCTGTGCTCACGAGAAGTTAATCCCAAGTATCAATGACAGGCGTGAAAACAGATACAGGCAGGCCTAACGCAGGTTCGGATCCTATAAAAACCTCTTCTGAGCCTAGTCTAGCGAGCTCATCAGAGATCTAATTTCCCTGGATACCAGTGTGGTCTGGGACCCAAACAAAATTCACTGCATTTAGCCTTCCGACTAAGTTCAACCAATGCTTGAGTTCGAGCACTATCTTGGACGAGTTAAGAGGGTTGACTAACGCATTGAGGGCGGCTTAGTTGTCATTGCAAACGCATATGCTTATTGTTATGTTAGTCGCAATACAGCGCATAGCCATTAGGATAGCGAAAATCTCGGCTTGGAAGACAGACGCATACTTACCTCAGGGGTAGTGGAGTTTAATGCTCTTACTTCCACAAAGACTCCAGCTCCAGATCTCTGTCCGGTTTTAGAACCATCTGTGAAAATACGATGGCATTCTTTTCCTGCCTCAGAGTCTGGACGAAGCCATTTAATTACCTGAGAAAAAACGACTTGGTAGTTTTGTCGCAATCGCAAAATGATTTCTGGGGTCATTGTGTCCGACGGCATGTCCATAAGACAAGTTCTTCAATATTCCAATGCGCGTGTTACCAAAAACCACCTCTCTGTAAGCGAAAGAAGGCTTTTGGCGTACACCCTATGATAAATATAACAGGGGGGGAGGATAGGTTGATGAGAGCATCTAGAGGGGATTTGGAGCCCCTCTGTAGCCAAGACAAGCCGTTCTTTGGCGTTTGGCAAAAGAGGCAGTATCACGTTTCCGCGAAGAGCCTGTTCCAGAAACGTGATACTTCCTGTAACAATGGCCGTATAGATCCAGACGACCATTTTCAGAGCTAAGCCACACGTCTTGCCAAAAACGCCTCTGCACTGCCAGAATGTGGACAATCGGTTTTGGATTCAACATGCTTGGACCATAGAAGTTTTCTATCAAAAATATCGGGATAGTAACAACGTTAGGCACAAGTTCAGTCAGACCAGTGACCTTCCTTTTTCTCGTAAGGACAACAACCACAATTTTTAGAGGATTCACTGAAAGAGAATTCCTAGTGCACCAATCATGGATCAAGTTAAGGAAATCTGCACCTGAGAGCACACAGTCCCTATAGGTTTGAGCCGACAGAAAGAGCGGGCGGCGTAACCCTCCTTAGGGTTTCCTATAAATGTTCACTAAACACCCTTTCCTGAACTCGCTACAGGATACAGGTAGGTGCAAGGTTGGGTGTATGAAAAGTGTATATGAACATTTCGGAGCAATCGGCCGCAAAAGTATTTTTGGCGAATTTTCAGGCGATACCTTTCACGGATCAGGAGGTCAGTTTCAAGAAACTGCGACAAACCCATCAAAAACCCGTTCTTTTTCATTGATTTAACTAAGTGAAAAAAAGGCGAACGTTTCGAATTTGACTACTTGCGTAAGCTCATAAAATTTTACTGCTGCATTCTAGGTTCTCTGACTCCCAAAAAAGAACGAAGCTAGAGCATTTATTGTCGCAAATACCCATGAGATCTGAAACAGTCTTAAATATGTTCCTTATCATCCGCAGAAGAACTTGTGCCCGGATAATGCCTTAGTGTTCTCCTCTCCACAGTGCAATCTCTATCTGTCTCATTATGACACTTGATTACAAATCAAAGAAAGCAATCACTCTCTAGGCCAAATATACCAAATGGAATGCTGCCGCAGAGGGCATTTCTGTCGTCGTCATGTTCTGTGGAGCACACTCGTATCTAGGTAATAAAGTTACCATTTCGATTTATCCCCAATAGATCCCAGTTAAAGGTATACAGTCTGCCCTCGATTGAAATTATGGCACTTTGATCCTGGCTACTCCCTGTCTGCCTGCACACCAAAATGTTATTGAGTCTAGTTGTCGTTTGGCCTTCGCTTCGAATGAAACGCGCATCCCTTTGGCAACGTATTCGCTTCGTTTTAATTTCCTTAATCGATTTGTGTCCCCAGCTTGTCAGGAAATGAAGGCTCCTCTGTCGATTGGCATTGCGGATGCGGTTGCCCCATATGCAAGTTGTACGTTTATCAAAAGCCAATATAATTTGATTATTGCTTTCTGCCCTGTGTGTAGAGAAATTCAGAAATTTCCTAATTTCTAATAAGTTTCAAAATACAAAAACGCCCAGTGGGAACGTGAAACTTCTTAGATTACCATATACCTACTTTGTCCTCAGTTGCGGCGGGATAACTTTGTAGAAATTCTCGCAAACTTTATTAAGGTCCAGGGGAGATGGGTATTTATGGGATTTAAGATAATATTGGTTCTGGGGCCTTCTGCCTTGCCTGAGAATCATTAGACACCATCAAAAGTTTCCAGTTTAGCTTATAAATTTGATCTTTCTTTGAAAATTCGAAAACTTTTCAAAAAGATTTCCATTCTTCATTATCGGCTTTGGCTGCGTGCGGTGTTGTAAGCGAATTCAATTTAATCAGATTAACCGAGAAATTATTTTCCTTTCAACGAACAGGATCTTGTATAATAAAATATTTTTAATACGCTTATAACAATGCGAGACCATACGAAAACTCATAGATGAAAGCTGCTCTGTGAGCAGATGAAACCTTTTTACGTCGTTTGAAAGTACACAATTTCGGCAGAGCCCTTGACTTAATCCTATTTTGAGTAAAACGAAAATTAATAAATTACCACAGCATCCTTTGGTCCGTTGATAAACGATGCATGGGAACTAAATTTCCGCATGCAAGACAGGGCAGGAAGAATAATCATAATATATTTTGAATAAGAGTTGAACTCCCAGCAACAGATGAACTCCACCACAAAAAGGTCCTTGTTCACAGAAATCGAGTATTGTTGGCCCCATAGCTAAACGACAGCAATTATTTTTAAGTGGTCTTCTGCCAGTGATACGATCTTTATAGGTTTATATGCATTCGTACCCTTGTATAGCTCCGGTAATACGTCTGTTATTTACATGATAGTACAGTTTGCAGGAAGAGCCACAATTAGCTTTAATTGGGTTGCTCGGTGCATGCAAAAAAAAAAAAAATAGAACTTCTATCAAAGTGTACCGCAGTGTACTAGTCTCTGTATAATGCAGCCAATTAAGAAAACAAATTCGTCGTTGCACCATGACGGTGGGGGGTTGGAAAAAGTTTAGGAAGCACAGAGGAAACCAAGTACCTACGTTTGAATTTGCATTTATTCCTGTTGGAGAATGCAGGGTTTTGCAAATAATATTTTCGGGACTTTAATGGAGCGAATTGAACATCCTTTTGGGGAGGTTTTATTTGCATTCAATTTTGCAGTTTTAAAATAATTGACTGTGGTATTTGAACAGCCGTGCATCGATATGCATTGATTTTAGAATAAATGCTTATAGGGACACCATTTATAAGCAACATAATGGACTGAAGCTTTAGCTTTGAGAAATGCTTTAAAGAATAATTTTTATCGAGTTTGGGATTTTTCAGGATTCTTTTGAAAATATTTTTTGAAAATTTTAGTCGATCTTTTACCATAGATAAATAAGGTGAATCCTACTCAGGCAGGGATATCTATCCAGTCTTACTATTTTTTGAGAGCAAGAATGATAATTTTTGAAGTCCAACAAGTTAATAGTCCTTGGCACTGTTTTTTGTCACCTAAGGCCTTCATTCACACACAACTAAAAAGCTGTTCAAGACCTGATCTTACCTGATCTGCTGTCCTACCGATTATGATGCCAATCTTCTTGAAGATTGACTTAAGAATGCATTATTCGATTTCTGAAACCATGTAACAGCAAGGTGGCCAGAGCTACTATGACGTTGAATAAATAAGAAGTACGCTGATCAAGTTTCGAGTCTAAATGATCGAATTCCGGTGGTGATCGTGCGGGTCAGCCATTTGACTAGATCAGATCCCTGTAGTGAAGTAAAATTCTTTTACCAAACTGGATGTCTTGCATTGAAATAAGCCTTTTCGTCGCCTCATTTTTTCTAAGTATTATTATTCCACGTTAAATCTGGTCCTTCGTTTCTGCAAATCGCTTATTTTGGCACCGGTCAGCCTTAAAATTGTTGCGGCTGAAACTTGGTCTTGCTTTCTATTTTTGTGGAAAAAAAGCATTTAAGCCGAGGGTTTAACAGAATTTTGCCCGTAGAATACACAAACTTCAATGAAAAGGGAAGTAAGAGGTCTTTCCAAACGGACCTCTGAACTTTGACAGTTGATAGCGGCCATATTCTTGAACCTACATTTGCTCAATCCCCTGCCGTTTATGCAGTCTGTTTTGCCAAATCAACATGGAGAGTAATAGCGTTAAACGACATGTGTAAGCAATTGAATTGTTAAAATAATGACAAGTGAGTAATTACTCGCAAGAGTTCGTCTGTAACGAGCTTCTAAATATTCCCAACCCTAATTAGCCAGCGTGTGCGCCATGGTGCAGTGGTTAGTGTACAGGGCTAATGCTCACGAGGTCGCTGATTCGAGTCTCAACCGGTGCAGTAAGTTTTTCACGGTGTCCCAAATCTGCGAGGGTCTGACAAACCCACCGAGACCTCTCAATTCGCAGCCTTTGGGAATGGGCAAAAAATTGTAGGTCCCCTTCATGTGTGTAAAAACACATGTAATGCACACAGCATGCTTAACATGGGTTTCAATATAACAACCATCTGCGCTCACGTTGGCTTCTTTTCTTAAATTCTGCGAACATGGATTTCTGAGAAAACGGCAAAACATTATGTTTTTTATTTCGATTGCTTAAATGCGCTTAAAAAATTTGGGTCAGAAACGGCAATTTTGAAACGCTTTTAATAGAGTTAGCTTGCTTTGTAAACGCAACATACTTTAACCGAATTTAAATAATATCGTCATAGCTGTTGAGATAATAGAAACTTTTAAAAAATCGCTTTCGAAAATGCTTTTATACTATGTCTCCACCGATAATTAAAAGAAGATTAGCGGGAGAAGATTAAAATAAATCCCAAAGTGGCTCCATCGGACAAATATAGGATTAATTTGACACGAAAACTCTGTTTCTGTCATTTTGGCTCTCAAAAGAGAGTGGCGATGCCATTTCCAAGGAGCGAAGACGAATTCCTTAGTAAAAAGACACAATAGAAAAAGTACTTGTGACAGATTTTTCTTACAGGGACAATATCAGTTTCCTTTCCTTTTTTTTAATCGCTTGCCGAGAGGATTTAAATTTGTATAGTAAATCGCGTGTTTTGTAGAGGATTTAATAAAGATTTATACTAATCGACGATTAGTGCTCGGTGGAGACATAGTATTAGGTTTTCGAGTCAAATCTCTAAAGTTTTTGAATATTCAAAGCTTGCTATAGTTTTGTATAAAATTTCAGAAGATAGACTTTGGCTGTTATTCATTTCAAAATTATACTTTATACCGTTTGCGAAATAGAGGGGCGGTCATACGTTCTTTTGACCTTTTTTAGCATTTTTTAAATTTCAAATTAGTAAAAAAAACTATCTTGGATTTTTTTCCTTCTTTATACCTTGTTTTTCATTTGGGCTGTTTGGTCGTCTTTTTCTTATGATGAATGGTCAGATGGCAAATGAATAGTCAGATCATTCCATATTTCCACCCAACGTTTCGCAAATTTTTTGTTTGCTTCTTCAGGGGTTTTTCTTTATTTCATTTAATGGCAATGAAAATTTTTTCAAAATAACTTTGGATTTTGTTTTTTAGACTTTTTTCCATTGGCACCGAGATTCCTAAGCGGCAAAACAAAATCCTAATTTTAATGTGTTTTTTAAGTAGGTAAAAAAAAGGTTATAAAGTAAGGCTAAGAAAAACTAAGGTTGGAAACGGCAATTTAATTTTTTTATTTTTTGCCCAGCTTGCTTAATTTTTGTACGCTTTGCTTTCGTACCAAATCTCGACAAGATCGCTAATGCCATATTTCTGAAAATGCTTTTATGTTTTCGAGTTAAATCTCAAAAGTTTTTAAAAATTCAAAGTTCGCTATATTTTTCCTTAAAATTTTGGATAATTTCTAATACGTGTAATTTTTTTATATGATTTCTCCAAATATCCCCTCCAGGGATAAGGGGTGTAGGGTCGTTTTTTCGTGAATTTTCACAATCTTTTTGCGAAATCGCGTCAAAACGGCAGTATCAAAACTTTTTCGGAAAAATATGATTTATGTACTTGATTGATTTTGAGAAGCTTTATACGCGTGTAGAAAGGTGCACTGACTGAGCCGTTCGGAAGTTATGGCCTCAAACACTTTGCGAAATCCATTTTCAACTCTTCATTCCTTCCATCATTCAAAAATGATTTTTTTTATTAAAGTTTAATATTTACTTAACTTAAGTTTCTATCTTCTAGTTCTTGGCTGCTTAACTTCTCAAAATGAGTATTTAAAAACTTTAACTCCATTTTCGTATGAAATTTCAATGATTTAACCGGTATTAAAGCTTAGAAAAAATTGCAATCGTTGGATTCTCTAAATATTCCCGGAGTTTATAAGCACATCAAATTTCGTCTTTCTTTACGACTTATCGTTCAGAAGTTATAAAGCTATTGGACGGACAGACGGACAACGCAACGAAGCAATACCATAAGGGATCCTTTTTCAATTTTGGATGGACCGCTAAAAATATATGCAGTTTTTCTTTTATCGTGAGTCCTGACTTAGGCTATCGACTAATTTTGCCTGAATATTAGAGCTGGAAGTAGAAAATTAATAAAAACAGCACAATTGCACAGAACATTGCGTCAGGAGCCTAAATTAATCCTGCTAATTCATTTTTTAAACCACGAAAATTAAGTCTTATGACACTCCAAAAGTTTTCACTAAAAATAGATCCGGATAAAGATTGTCCCATTAAAGCCAACCTCCAACTTAAGCTCGTTACAAGTTGTAAATGAAAATTTGTCAGAAAAAAATTCTTTCCTCAAGGTAGTCCCCTAAATTTTCACATTTTCCCCCTCCTAACTCTTCCGAATAACAATTGTATTGTTGACTAACAAAAACAGCCTTCCCCCTGGTTCAAGGAACATAAATACTCGAATGAACATCCAACTCCAACAAAAGCCTAACCTCCTCCGGCCCAACAGAACAGTACCTATACAACATGCATCACAATTGAAAGGACTCACATCGAAAACATGTCAAAGGTGCGAAGGAAGAACCCCATAAAAAAAAAAAAAAACGGATCGACCCATATGTCTCATTTTGTCACCTTAAGCTGCCACTCACAATGTGACCTGGCTGCATGCAAGCCGAGTGCCCTAAAGAAATCATACAAAAATTATGGAATCCCAAAATCTAATTTAATGTTAAAAATACCCAAAAATTGTGGGCGTCGCCGGCAGAAGGGGAGGTTTTCATTTCTCAAAGAGATATTATACGAGTGTGTAGGATGAAAAAAAAGTATCTACACAAAATTAGATAAATACACAAAATATACGCTCGAAGAAATTAAATTGCTGACAGCGGAATTCGAATGGCCTCCTAGGCTAAATTTATTTACATTTATACAGACACACACACACACATAATATATGTGTGGTGCGTGTACAGGAACATAAAAATTTTATATTAAATCAAAGATACGAGATGTTATCAGTAAAGGAATCCACCACAGGCCGATGAGGATGAGAAGTTTAAAAATAGGCCCGCGCAAAAACTTTTTTTTTGTCTTATGAGAAGTTTTTTTTTTTTGCTTTCCTGTCATAAAGTTGAGTTTTCGAAATGATATGGTGTTTTTGAAATGTGACAATTGCTAGTCTCAAACTTATGGTGGTGCGCCTGTAACATGTCTGTCTTTCTTTTTCAATTCTTTATTTACATATTATTTTTCTTATTCAAATTCGAGTGAGAAAATATTGGCAATGGTTTGTAACACCTCCGATATGAGTCTTCTCAAAATCAATGTAAACCTTGACATTTGTGGTTACTTACTTTGAACGACTGTGGTTTGACATTCACTGATCTACGTTTTTTGCCAAAAACAAGTTGCAGAGTGCACAATATGTTTTCAAACCAACAAATCATAGCTGCATGGTTTTTAAGTGAATAAAATAAAATGTTTGCCATTCTAGTTCAGTCACGAACCTCTTGAACTATAAGCTTCGACCTTTTCCAGATAATTTTAGAACCTCTTCGAGTCGCTTTAAAATGATTATCATTGACTGGGATAGTATTAATTTTTTTTAAGCTCTCTCAAAGTTATTATAAGTGATATGGAGTAGGTTTCGCTTGATTGGGCTTAATGGTAAAATAAAACTAAAATTGTTTACATTTTATAGAAAAATAAAAACTAATTATTCAAGTGGAACGTGGTCGATATGGTAATAATAAGACGTAGTTGATAGAATGATCAGTCACCGATAAATTGACTCGTTTTGCTTCAAAACAACTTTTGGTCAGATCAAAGATATACTCGTCTCGTTGTATATGATTTTTATATAATTTATTTTATACTTATACACCTACAATATGCCGTCGTAAACTTTTTTGGTAGGAGCGAAATACGAGAGTCTTAAATATTTTAAAAACTCCGCAACGTTTCTGGTCATTCTTGGATTTATTTTACAAATTCTCACGCAAAAATTGAGTTTTAGGGACTATAACACTCGAATACCCAAAACATTCTTCGTTTTTTAATACATTATTTTTCATTACAAGAATGTAAGCCCCTGAAGGGCTTATCTATGTTTTACACTAACACATAAGTATTGGAAGTCCCACCTCCTGGCATTGAAGAAGTTAGCTTAGTTAAAAAAAACTCTTAAGGACAACAAGGCCGCCGACTCTGATGGTTCACAAGCGGAATACGGAATAGGTACCTCTTTAAATGCAGTGCACGCACCAATTCGTTTACCAAGCGTAGGTAAAAGAAAGCTGATGACTAGACAATCAGTTTCATATGCCCTACCTTCAAGAAAGGCGATCCTATGTGTTGCAAGAACTATCGAGGCATATAAGACACACGTATTGGCACATAGCAGCTGTAGCGGCTTCTTCTCTCTTTTAAACGCGAGGTTATGATCTAAAGTGATGGATCATAGCCCGCCCACTCTACTGCATTCCTAATGGTTCGCTTGTGGGGTACGCCAATTTGACCTCAGAATTTTGGATCTCTTCGACACTGAGGCCAAATAAATGCTGTTCTCGTTGCATTTGTGTGATCCATAAATGTTCAGGCCTTCCCCTCCTTTGCGATTGCGCTGGAATAGTGATTGACATTGCCTTTATGACAGAGTTCGTAGGATCTCTCCTTTGAACATGGCAACACCAACAGAGCCGATCGATCTCCATTTTTCTGGAGATAGACATGGGGGCTTTCTCAGATCTTCGTACTTCTTATTCAATGTCCTTCATCCCAGCTGCCGTTAATTTGCTCTCATATTTCTTATACGCTGTCAAACATAGTGAACCATAATGTAAGCGCGGGACAGTCCTTCCTTTCAGCTTAGGGGGCATTTTTACGCGATGAATAATGCCGTCATCACAATTTGCTTTGTTATTGATCATAGATCCCAGGCATTTAAACTTTTCACACTTGGGATGCACATTTCCCTTCAATTCGATGTCTGGAATTGGCTCTGGTGGGTCAGGTACTCTGTCTTCTTTCGGCTAATACGATACCCATTCCCCTCCAAAACATCCACCCATATATCAAGTTCCGCTGCAGGGATGTATGATCCTCACTTATGATGGCTCCATCGTCAAAGAAGAATAACTGATGTATTTTCGGGTTTCAATGAAAAGCAAAGGACTTAGGACGCTTCCCTGGTGTACACCGACTTAAATTGGGAACCCAACAGTCACTCCGGAAGGACATCTTACTCTTTTCTTTGCTCAATCATACATGTCCATGATCATCCGCACGTATAGGCTTTCGGAACTCCTCGTTTTCTAAGCGCAACCCATATCAGATCTCGTGGTAGTCTATCGAAAACTTTTCAAGATCAACCAGCACCATAGGCAGATCTTTAAGGGCATCACGATGTTCTTCCATTATGATTCTTATGCTTTGGATTGTGTCAGTGGTTGATTTTTGGTCCCATTTTCCGCAGTCGACTATTTAGCTCGACGATCTTCATTGTGTGGGACATCAGCTTGATGGAACGGTAATTTTGTCACAGTTTCGTGTATCACCTTTTCCTTTGCATAAAGGAAGAACATATCTTTCCCTCCATTGATAAGACATTGGAGATGAGGGTCGTGAGCCATCTGGACCCGCTGTTTTCTATTTTTTTTTTTCAGAACTCGGAGGGTATCTGATATAGCCCAACCGCTTTTCGCGTAGTTAGGAGTACTTAACCGCCGTCCCAGCCTTTTTGACTGTGATGTCTGGTACATCTTCCCGGTTAGGAGTATTTTCTTCTGGAAGGTGTTGCCTGGGAAACTACTGCCGCCACCTGTAAAGAATTTTGTAGTCATCCACAAGAAGCTGTCCCTGAGCATTGTTGATGAACTTTGGCGAACGAATCTCCTCGGCATTTCTCCTCCTCTGAGCGCCAATTGTAAAGATTTTAGCTCCCTTTTTCTTAGATTCTGTATGGCCTGATGTGTATCAGCAGTGGAAGAAGAAACTTCCTCCAATTCCTGATACAGGCCCTGCATTCTCTTTGCTCGAACCTGGGCGCACTTCTTCTCAGCGAGACTGCTGAGGTGTCTACATTCCAATTCCAGGCGAAGCATTACCGATTGGCACTTCTTCCATGCTTTGAATGCCGCTTTCTTTTCTCTCATCACTAGTTTCACCTCATCTGACCACTACCATGTTTCTTTGACCTGTTTGCAGTGGTCTTTTGAAGTCCCTAGGAGTGATTTCGCCTTTTCTATGCACGTTCGCTATAGATCATCTTGTGCTCTGCACTCTACATATTCGTTTTCAACAATGATGTAGTTTTGCATTGTGCTTAAAAATTCTTTGCCTTTTCCCTTATCTAAATTGTACCAGTTGATTCTCCCAGATACCTTTGCTTGCTCAACTTTCTTTTTTGGCGGTTCCATAAAAATGACGGCCAGCAGCAGGCGGTGATGTGTTGTGATCAGCTCACCTAAAATCACTTTAGAATTTTTGACCCGCGGTTTTTGGGGAACCAAATGATAGTCGCCTACAAACAAAAGCTCTTCCTTTGGTCTTTTTTCGACATCGGTGGTCCTCCAGTCATGTCAACTCACGGACTTACATAAAGGAAACTTATGGGAAAGTTTAAGATAGTGAAAGTGTCGCTAGGCACACTTAGGTGTTACAGTGGCTAATACCCCTTAGTCGCCGTTTACGTCAAGCGCTATCGTTTCGGGTCCGGGAGCGCCGCAACGATATCCCACCATTACCTGCAGCTGTGAGCAGCTATTTTCCTTATTAACTTTTCTACCAAGTGTCGTAGGTTGAAGAGGGAAAAAAAGACAAAAGGTGGCAACGCTATAATAAATCTGGTACGGTGGCCACGCTGGATGGAGAATAGAGAGAGGAGGAGACTGCCGGTAGGTAGGCAGGAGTAGGATCAGTACGTATTCAGTATTCGAAGTAGACGGTTGTAAATAAATTTTGAAAAGAATAAAAGTTGAAAGTGTTTTATTTGCGCTAAGATTTGTAACCTGCTAAACAAGTGGCATCGAATAAAACTCGATTCTCTTTTTCGGCATAAGGAATTTCAAGATGTTTAAAAGCCCTGGGAAAGGTTTCGGATTACTGGCCACTTTTAAATTACAGATTTCCGACGTTACACTCCAGTAATTCTTGAAGTTTCGCAACCCTTTTTTCGTTACACGTGATGCAAGCTTTCAAAATCGAGCGCGTTTCTTCCATTTTCAGATGTTTTTTTCTTAAGACAGAAAGTACGGCGCGTTCAGGATAGCGTATATTGCAAAAATTTAAACGCGGTGACTGATAAGAACGCCAAGACTCGGAGCTTTTAACAACAGTCTTCCTTCTATGTTCTACCAACTTTTTGACCTTCAAAAATTTATGGCTCTTTTTCCAATCAATTCTTTGTTTTGGTTAAAAATAGTGGACAATCCAATTTTGAAACGTTTATCTTTTCTCGAGTCAAAAACACACAAAACTTTGTTGTTCTAAAGTAAAAATAAACTCTCTATAATCAGAATCTGTGCCTCCTCCAGCTTTAAAGACTTTTTTTAAGGGCGGAGGAGTAGTTCTCTTAAGCATTTGATTTTCCATTTATTCATAACTTTGTCCTATGTCGAAATATTGATCGGAGTCAATTGCTTAATGTATTTCGTCCTATGGCCACTTGAGACACCTTTTGCTGGGAGCAATAGACAAGGGTTTTTATTTTAATCTATTAACACAATGACCTCCTCCCTTCTCGTACAGTATATAGTTTATGCATACAAAGCAATAATGGGCCTGGAAATGGATACCGATGCAGAAAAAGGTCTTAAGGCAGGAATTCCTGTGAATAAATACATTTATTTTCCGAAGCCATTGAGGCAGGACTCTTTTTGCATGGCATAAGTGGTAGGACAAACGAGAATAGATAAACGAATCAAGTGCGAGAAGGACCATTTGCTTCTGTGTTTGTGCACTTAAAGTTGAAACAAAAGTTGCTGGAATATTTCAACTGAAAGTGAACTTCTTTTCCGCCCAGATTGGTTGGCAAACATTTGCTCTGGAAATTCTCGGTGTCCCTCTTGGACTCTTGAAGAAAGTCAAAAGGTGCTCTGGCTCTCTGTATGTCGCTATATTTCGAAACTCAATATAGTATTTTCGTGGCTGACGGTGGCTGAACCGACTCCAACTGGCAGTCGGTTTGGAAATAAAAATCTTCAGCAGACTGAATGCCACACTGGCACGAAAAAGATGCAGTAAAAATTTAGTGCTGTCATAATACATGATTTAGGGCTTTCGCCGTTTATACGTTCTGTCTCCGGTGTTCTGTCTTTAAAACATTTTTTTTTTATTTCGAAATACGGGTATAAATAAACCTTTAAATAGAATGTAAAATGGACATTTTTATTTCACTGTAATGGTGAAGGTTAACGTTCCGGAAATGTTTTACGACTTCGGCTTTGGTTATACATTTCTAAGAGAATGCGTGCTTCACAGCTGAACAAAACAGGTGTAGTCTTTAAGGAAACAGACTATCTAAGTCTCTAAAGTTAAGGGAATAACATTTTATGGGAATTAAATTGGGTTCACATGTGTAGGCTGTTGATTAAATTTGTGTACAATTCATTCCGATGCAGATATCTCGTTAACGACACTCCTTTCACGTTCAAGTCGTGAAGCTTTATCCTTTCCGTCATATCCCAAAAACATTCCCCTACTTTCCGGAACTCGTTTATTTGAATGAATTGTTGTGCAGCGTGGAAGGTGAGATATGAACCAATTTAAATGCATGTCACACGGTTCATCACGCAACAACTATGACATTCACCTGCACACCATCGCATAATCTTCCCGAAAAAGATTTTTCATCAACGTGTGTGGGATAAGATGTTAATGTCGGTGTCAATCAGCCATCGGTGCCGCGCGAGGGTGTCGAAGTCAATTTATTTAATTTTTAATATAGAGATCGTTCTGAGAACTCAGAATATGCTTCAAATGATGTCGTGGTGTTTTCGTCGGATGGAATCAAATGGAAGAGTTTCCCAGGAAAAAGTTATTGAGTTTTTCTCGTGCTTATTAAAGTTCTTTTGCTTATATTTTTCGCACTTGGAGTGAAATATTTTTTTTTTATAAAAAGCGAAGACATACTTTTCAATTCTTTTCAAAATTATTAAGTTATTCGAGACATACTTTATCTACTTTACACTTTTGCTGAAAGCATTTCTTCTCCGTAGTCATTTGCAATTTAATTTGATGGTGACTCACTCTTCTGAGATCCTGATGGAACTCTCTCAAAATACTTGAATGTTCAACTGCCATATCCGTTGTTGGAAGATAAAGCCTCAGCACAATAAATCCGTTGCGTCCGTCACGTTGGAGTATACAACTGACAAGTGAGTTAAATATGCACTTGCTTATGGGAAGCGGCCTATAGAAGAACTTCGTGACGTCCCATAAGAACCTGTGTATTTCAATGAGTTGTTAGTTGTCTAGGGGAAAGCGGGGCTAGTTGGGTGCAGGGGTAAGTCGACTGGCTGGCGTTTATT
Organism: Neoascia interrupta; assembly: GCA_947623515.1. Taxonomy (NCBI): domain Eukaryota; kingdom Metazoa; phylum Arthropoda; class Insecta; order Diptera; family Syrphidae; genus Neoascia; species Neoascia interrupta. The sequence goes on along the minus strand of OX392464.1, from coordinate 3,221,361 downwards.
TCAAAAGTATGACAGGAAATGTCATCCATTCCTACGTTAACACTCTTAACGACTACCTGCTTAGCCTTCCTCAGTTTCTTGTCTGTAGTGCACGTGCTGGCAGAAATATTTGAAGAAAACAATTTTTTTGCAATAATGAATGAGTTATTGTCTCCTTATTTTATCTTTTCTATTTTTTTCCATCGTCTGACTTAATTTTTTTATTTTTTGTTTGGAATGATTTTTTTGGTTTTCCTTGATAAAAATCTTGTTAATGGGCGATTGGTCAGGCGGGGCTAGTTGACTAACTCCTTTTGGGGTAATTTGACTCTATACTTTTTTAAAGGCTTCAAAATGCATACTCCTAGAAAATGAAATCAAAGAACTCATAGTGCTGAACTATTCAGAAACGATGCACAAACTTCCAAACCAACTCTGAATCGGTTAGTTATTGGCTAAGTTAGGTTAGGTTGGCTAAGCCTAGTTATTGGCTAAGTAATGAAGAAATTCGGATCAGAAGTTAAAGGATCTTTCGTACCACTAGCTGCTGCCGTTTCAGTGGTCGGAAATGTGATTTTTCACTTTAATGTCAAAGAAAATAAACAAGCCTTGATTATTTAGTCCAGATTTTTATAGTTTTCGAAAGAGTTTAGTGTTACAAGGCTTGAGTCCACATGCCCAAAAGTGTGAGTCGACTTACCCCAGCAAAGGAGTTAATTGACCAACTAAAGATGCTTTTGTAAAAGTAAAAAAAAAACTGTCTTAAGAAACTTTTTTGTTAATCGAACGATCACTTTTACGAAGGTCAAAAGACAATTTTTCGATGTAATCTTTAACTTTTGCCGTATCTGTCATGGTTAACAAAAAAAAACATAGAAATACATTTTTTCAGTCTCGACGTAATGTATGCAACGGATTCATTGGGCTGAAGGCTTAAATGATTTGACCCATTTCCAGAGAATGCAGGACAATAGAGGTACAACTTCATCAGTTAACAATTTGAATACTTCGAAAACATTTTTGAATGAGATCACTTTGCAGGTGCTGCTTTAGTCTTTTTTTTTCAATTTATAACCAGCTGCGTTCCATTGGACACTTTTCTTAACTTCTGCGGGCATGGATTTCTGAGAAAAAGGTACAGCATGTTGTCTTGTATTTTGTTTAATTTAAGGGGCTTAAGAACTTGATGTTGAAGACTTTTTAAATGCAGGAAACTTGCATTGTAAACGCTTCATTTTTCAGCCAAATGTAAATAAGATCGTCATTACCAGACTAGCGACCTTTTCAAAATCGTTTTCGAAAATATTTTTACGTTTTTGAGTCAAATTTTCAAAGTTTTTGATTATTAAAAGTTCTCTATAGCTTTGCATAAAATCTCAGATGATTGACTATTCCCGTTATATATTTCGGGATACCTTTATACCTTTCGGGAGCTAAAGGGGAAGGAGTCAGACCTTGTCTTTACCTTTTTTTATACCCGACCGAGGGTATATTAATTTTAATGAATAGTTTGTAACACAGTGAAATAATCGAGTGAGTCGATTAAGCCAAGTCCATCCATCCGTCCGTCTTCCGTATGTGTGAAGTTTTTAGGTCTTCAAAATTGAGCTAGGCCGCTCAAACTGGGAGTATATCTTGGTTCTTTTTTTGTACAAGCAAAGTGTAAACATTAGTTAAATCCGCCGACGGCCACGCCCACTATTGGCCTCAATGTAAGAAAACCACTATTTCAAGTTTTTCAAAATACCTTTTGGTCAAGTTAGACAAGGCGTAGGAACTCAAATTTTGACAGCAATAATGACCCAAAACCTCTAAGAAGGCAAAATAATAAGGCCCACAATATCGACCATGCCCACTTTTACAATGTTAGATCTTTAAAAACCCGATTTCTCGGAAAGTTTATTCTAAATTGAAAAAAAATTATATGACAAATATTGAAGATATTACTATTTGCTAGGTTTGCTTCATACAAAGTTTTGAGCTCCGCCCACTTTTAAGGGGCGTGTTTAGGAAAAAACGGGTTTTTTCTACAATAATTTTAGGTTTTAACGCATTTTGTCATGATTCTAACGAATTTACAATTAATTGATTCTAATTTTCAGCCCAGACCTACATTTGAGGGCGTGGCCTATACAAATAATATATGAATTCGGGACAAAAAAAAAATTAAGATTTGGTGTTACACCGTATATGGGGTCACAGACGGTCACAGACGAACTCTTGCACTTACTCACTTGTTTAAAAATATTTTAAGTTTCAAATCCATAAAACAACTATTTTTAACTTTTTTTCACTCCCCGATAGACTTATTGTTCCCCAATGGCGCAGTTACTTGCGCAAGCATTGGATGCTTTCCTTAAACTCTATGGCCACCGGTTTTTCGGTAACGGAAAAACGAACTACTTTCTTATACCATACTTTAAAAAGGCTTCGGAAAACTTCGGTTGAAAACGGCAATTTGAGAATTTTTAAACGCAGCTCGTTTTCTTTTTGTTCGGTTTGTACTTTAACCAAATCTGGAGAAGATTGCTTTAACCGTTAAGATACAAGAAGATTTCAAGAAATAGTCATATTTCAATTAAATCATTTTTCACTTTATCTGCCGACATTCACAATTAAACGATTCAAAAACAACTGGCAAAGGATCCACGTATTTGTACGAATTCTCTACCAACTTCTCGAAATTTCCATTTGTATTTTGTCCACCATATTAATGGAGGGAAATACTGATACCGCATTATCGAATATCAATTAAATGTCAGTTGAGTGAGATGACAGTTAGGTGTGTTCGTTAAGTTACTCGAGTAAGCGTGATCCTCAAGTAAATTGATGGGTGAAATTTTGCGAAACCAGATCTTTTCGCACATCCCAATATTGAAATAATATTTGTGTTGAGTCCTTAAATTTTATACCGAGTTTAAAGATATGTCGTGGGACAACCAGCTGTCAAATATGTCAATTCATATTTAATTGTAATTTTGTTGTTTTTGGAATACCAGGCTCGCAACAATTTTACTTCGTTAACGTCAAGATATACGAGATGTAATGTAATAGAAACATCTAAGAAGTAGATGTGATTCCATTGTAATATGCCAAAATTTCAGGTAAAAAGGACTAAAGTCAATGGTGCGTGTATGAGTAAAAGCTATCTCGCGCCAGGCATTTCGGAACCAAACATCGCGATAGTAAACTATGTCAATCTAAGTTCCCCCACAAATGTGCTCGTAACATTTTAAAATTTGCCAACTATGCAATTATTTCAAAAAAAAAAATAGCATTTAACCTTTTTGCAATAAAGATATTTCCACAGAGTCAATCGCATTCACGATTAGTCCTTGCCAAAATTCCTCCACTCTATACTGCTGGGACCAAAAAAAGCAAATTCTACGCCACTTAAGAGTACATTCAATTACTTTAAATGCAGGGAAAGGGTTGTATTTTTTATTGCTTTCATTATTGCCCTTCTTGTAAAGAAAAATGTAAATGAGGCCTTGGGATCGTGTTATAGTCGAGCTTTATAATAATAATAATAAAGCACGCTTTTTATTAGGACTTTTTATGACTCTTGGCAATGTGGCACATTTCGAATGACCATTTTCTTTAATTACATCCCATAAAAATCACAATGGACCCTCGACAAGGTGGCTGTTGTATTATAGGTTAAGAGCGAAAGCAACTACAATAACATTGGCAAGTGAATTTGGCAGCGTTTGCAAATATCAGCCAAATGGATATGAGGAAATTTGTATTACGTTACGAAGGGTTCAATCTGATAGGAAAGAAAATTAGTCCCATTTATGGACCTAGAAGTTTTTAAAAGTAGTTTGCACGTGCTTCAAGCTTTTTCGCCCTTTTCCTTTTTTAATTGTGAGATCTTTGAGGCGTAAGAACCCTAAAAATACGTACGGATATCACGAGGAAAAAACTCCTAAACGAAAGACTAAAAAAAGCACCCGATGTTACACCCTGCATAGAAAGACTAAAAAAGGCATCCGATCTTACACCCTGCGTAGAAAGACCAAAGCTTCTTCCCGCAAGTGTCATGCCCTTGCCAGTGTGTTGCGTAGTGTTGAATCAAATACTTCAAAGACAGAAGGGTGCATACACAGAATGTCTTCCAGGTGACTTATTTAATCTTCCCTAATTTACTAAAGGACGGAGGAGCTGCTCACAATGTTGCGTCAAGAATGCTTATGAGCCACTAAAGGGTTGAAGGACTTAATATCGCTAGTTTCAGGATTTGCGCCGTTGTATGAGAATCATTTTCTTCGAGCTCTCGGGTTACTGAAGCATCCTTGGAGACTCAAATAGGTTTTGTTGAGTCTGGCATCTCTTTTGTATGTTTTTTTCCAACAACTTACCGAACTCACTATAATTTTATACAACTAAGTATGGCAACCCTTAGTAAGCTTTTTCCTTTGAACCCAAGAACAATGTGCTGTCTCGATCACTTCTCAAGCCAATTTCAGTATATGTGTAATACCTAACCAGTAAGTTGATCGAAAAATACCGGTCACCCATAGCTTAATTGGTACAAACAAGACCCGTGACAGGTGCAGTAAGCAGGATCGTACCCTGTTTTTCTTCCGACATTTCATCCGCAAGTAATTTAGTTCTACTCTACACAATTTCAGCATGCTTCACTTCAAAATGCTACCAATTATCCAGCAGTACCTATAGTTCAATTTGCATCATCAGCACATTCGCAGTCGCTGCATTCAAACTTAGACAACTTGATTTGGGACCAGCACTTTGACGTAAGCCCATATGCCCATATCACCGATAATGGGATTCCGCTTTCAATTCCGAAGCATTTTTCTCGTCGAAGTGTACAAATTTTCATACTCGAACACACGTTGCGGAGGACATTATTCGATTTACCTAATGCGATTCTACAAATCACTCACTTTTGCAGGTTTTTTTTTCCTTTTTTCGACACAAAGTGCGAAAACAAACTTCCTGTGCGATACTGAATTCAATTTTGATCTCTGATTTGGATTGTGCGGCAGTACAGTGGAGTGGGGGCGTGGTGGGGGTGTGTTTCGGGATATAGGGATGTCTGATAAAAAGCAATTGCAATTGATTTTCCATATTAAACAGCGAAAAAGCAAAAGGAGCGAAAAAATCCCATCGTCATCGTCCTCGTCGTCCCATTTGCATGCAAACAACACCGAGAATGGGACGGCAGCGTGCAGATACTACTTCCGAATTCCCACAGTCCCCCATCGAGGGACTTAGTTGCTACATTAGAGAGGTGTGGGGGTGGTGGTATTATAGTCGGGGTATTAGTACTCTGGAGACCATCGGAATTGCTTTCCTTTCGAACTTTAAAACACATCTTGTCAAGTGCGCTCGTCGTTGTCTGCTGTGTTTCGACTTTGGGAGACTAGCTTCCATCCACACAGCCGCGCGCCGTGTCGTTGTCGTTTGGCTTCGGCTGAGAAGATGCTTCTGCTCCTCGGTATCGACGTGTTGTTCTTGGAGATTAAAATCGAAATCATCAGCAGGCGAAAGACAATAGCCGGAAGGCGCTGCTGGAAGCAATCGATAGTTTGATTCTTATTTACTTGTCAGATGCGGAAAATGCAAATGGCCAGGGTTGCCGGGTGTGTGGGGCTTACAACAATACGCTGGCGATGACGATGATGGTGCGGTGTGTGCGATAGAAGTTTACGACTCTATGCTGATGAAAGTTTTGGGAAAACATGTTGGCACGGGGCTTTTGTTCGGCTCCATGGCTCCCACCAACTTACACACTCGGATACACAATTTGGCCGGTCATAGCACCAGAGGCTTTATTGCTCGAGTACGTGCTGGAATTTGAGATAAAATTTTGCACAAAGTTCTTAAATGTATTTTTTTTTTCTGTTGCTTTTGTGCTGCTATTTACTTATTTAATGGAATGCATGCATTCGTCATAACATTATGCCGAGACATTACGCTTTCATGTGCACTTTGGTGCGAGCGGTTTGTATATGCCCCATAGATACACAAATCGTACCTATGTATGTGAGGTCGAAGAGTGCTCCATTATGGCAACAAACGACGACATTCGACAATAATGAATTAAATTAACCATTTAATATTTACGTTTACAGTTGCTTTTAATATGGTTTAATGGTGCGGACATGTTTGATGGCTCGTACTAATTTCCATTATTAATTAGACATTGTTGCAAGCTGCGGGACAGAACCTTTGCTAAAAGCTATTTGTTGCTGAACTCAGTGTTTTTTTTTGTGTTGGATGCAAATAGAAAAATGGATGTATAAATACGAATGCCGCATTTTATCGCCGACGATAAAATAGCTTTATGCAGACGACATCATTTATGATTTTTATTTGCTCAGTCTGTATGCTTCATGGTTTATTTTTTATAGACTTTGTCGACTGGGGGCAGATGAAATGGTTTTTTGAAAATTAAAAAGATATCTGTTGCGGGGGCGCGTTTTTTCTATTTGAAGATGCTCTTGAATAACGAATGGAATCACCCTTTTTCACATAAGTAGCTATTTTTATGCATTTGAATAATATTTATTTAAAAATTAATAAGAAAATAGGTAAATGAATCTGTCTTACAACTGTGATTCGGACGGTCCAAGAGACCTCCTTAACCTTTGTGCCAGTTGCGGCTATAATATTACGAGAACGGAAGTTGATTGGTTTCTGTGCACGGGCAATAGTTAAGGCAACAAGAACGGATCATAATTCTGCTTTCCCAAATTCTGCTCTTCCATATTCTGGCTTAGACCATATGATCATCCATTAGGCCAATAGTTAAAGCAACGAGAACGAGTCATAATTCTGCTTTCCCAAAATCTGCTTTGAAATTTCTGCTCATCCAAATTCTGGGCTTTCAAAATTCAGCTTTTTCCAAATTCTGACAATAAAATTCTGCTTCTTTAAGAAAACTTTTGACTTTTTTTAAGTAGTTAATGCATAGACAAAAAAGGGAGTGATATTTCACTGTGTCACTTTGTAAAAGCTGAATTCCCAGAATTTTGAGGCCAGAATTTCGAGAAGAAGAATTTTGAAGTAGAATTTTGTAAAAATAGTTTTGCCTCCGTCAGAATTTCGAACCTAATTCTGAGGCAACAATAACATCAAAAAGTTCATATGCGCCAGATCACCTGAGGGCGCGCCATATCACCCTCCCGTTACTAAGACACCAGAAATCTTTCAGTGGTAAAACTGCCAAGCTGACTCTAGCTATTATTTTTGATCATCCATTAAGACCATCCATATCCCAAAATACCAGAGAATGGGCTGGTGAGGCAATCTTTGTGAAAAGCGAGTGCATTAAGCGCCCTCACCAACAGTTAGGTTACAATGGCGATGGGTTATATTGTGAGCAAAGGGTTGATCACGTTTTATAAAACTGTTTTTAAAATGTTGCGGTTTTATTATCCCCTTCTTCTGGATTTCGTTTTCTTCTCAATTTTGATACTAATAAACCCGTTTATTTTATTCCTGCTTGTTATTCTTGCCTTTTAAAAAGTTCCATTTAATTTTAACTTTCTATAAAATAAGATAATTCCATGTCTCCACCGTACACAAATCTGCGATTAACATAAACCCTAAACTAATTGCCCCTAAATCTGGGGATTTACTATACAAATTTAAATCCACTCAGCAAGCGATTAATAATAAATAAATCCCTTCATAAATCTCATTCAGCATATTTGTAACAGTTGGAGAATCCAAAAAGGAAACTGAAACTGCTTACGTATGACAGATCTGCCACAATTACGTTTTCCCTTGGGATTTCAGCGACACAAACTCTTTTTTCGGTCTTGGAAAATGTTATCGTCACTGTCTTTTGAGAGCATATATGACAAAAAATAAGTTCTCGTGTCGAACTTATCTATATTTGTTCGGTTGAGCCACGTCGGGATCTATTTCTAATCTTCTCCCGTTAATCGCAGTTTTATGGCCGGTGGAAACATCATATAAGACTTAAATTTAAAACAGAGCTTGAACAAAAGTAGAGAATTCTGGGCAAACCGGTCAAGCGGGACTTAATAGGATTTTGGAAAGCATGATTATAAAGGATAGGGACTTTGAATAAGCGGGAATTTTTAACAAATTGTAAGAAACTAGAATATTAGAAGAGTGTGTTTGAAAACTTCTTTTGCGGGGATTCTTAAAAAACCGGGATTTTATAAAGTGACATTCCGATACACTTCGTGAAGAATAGGCGGAAGACAAAAAGATACTCTAAAAGTAGATACTCAAGCTATCGCTGAACTTGGTCGGAAGGCTGAAGACAGTAAATCATGTGTGAGTTTCAGGTCTCAGGTCACCTTTTCATCCAGCGAAAAGAGATTTTTGCTGACGGAAAATTGAGAAGAAATTTATTTTTAGCCCGTACCCTTATTATTATAATTATAGCCCCGAAAGTCTACTTCTATTGATATGTCTCTCAGGGATATAACAACAGAAGTGCTAGAGAAGACACAAGCACTGTGTGCGTCTGTGTGCGTCTAGGGTCAGCCTAGAACGAAAGATGAAAATGTGGAATACCTACATCGCCTATCGTCTGTAGTTTTCCATGACTTAACTCTCACCTAATCCCTGGAGATCCATTCTTATAATGTTCCGAAAGAAGAAAAAAGTAACTCTACCTATTGAAGTAAAGTCTTAAAATTTGAAAGGTCTGACATTAACTTTCTTCATAAATTTTTTTCTAAGTGTAGCTTGCACCTATTCCATATATCGCTCATTATAAAGGCAAAGTTTCGCATCACTTACGTCGACCTGTTTTTTTTTTTGTTCAAATTATGCCTTCGGCGAAGGCTCTGTTTGACTTCTCATAATTGCAACCCTTCTGGGGTAGTTGGTCCCCAATCGGGCACCTCCTCAGGTGGCGGATAGGGGAACGCTCACCTATGATATTTTGGGCATAAAAATAGTCCGTGGCGGAGCAAAATCAGCAAAATAAGAAAACCCAGGAGCATTTGTCTGGTCGACGTTCTGTTATCCAGGTTAGAGTCGGCCGATCCATTTAACTGTAGCTTCCCTCTCTCACTTCGCTTTCTTTCCGGGTAACATTCAAATAGTCGTCAGGCTGTTACTAGATACTCTACTGGTCTAGGATAGCTTTTGAACGTAAGGGCATAACACTTGCGGGAGGAAGTTTTGCTGTCTGTGTCTGTGCTTCATCGGGTATAATATGCTCTTCCTCTTCCATTTTATTTGCTTTAGGCTATTTCCCTTCGCTCGCGATATGCTGCATATTAAGGGCTGTCTCTGTCATAACCCCTTAATCGCGAGCTTTGTATAAAAAAACAAAGCCTAGAAACCGATGCACGCTTGTGTTTTTTTACGCGTCGTGGCGCATCGTCACCGCTTTTCGGTCATACATAATTTGGAGCTTGATAACGTTATGTACACACACGTGCTGTAACGTTGCTGCACCGAACATCTTTCACGCGGTTAAAAAATCACTCAAACTCTCACGAGGCCACCGCGTCACCACGTATTGCAGATTGTATCGAGCGTCGAGCGCTCCACAAGTGTTTTCACAATTTTCCACTGGTACTTTTCCATTGGATGGCAAATTCGATATCAAAAATCGAGCTTCGAATATCAGTTTGCTGTCAGCTGACTGGTATGACAGTTAGGTGCAGTGTTTGTTAAGTGAATTGAGTGAGTGTATTCGTAAAGTAAATCGATGGGAGCATTCAGCTTCCCATGCATGTCTTTTTATGTATCTACCACACTACCTTGTCATTTTAGGCTTAATTGGAATAAATCTTATGTCATAATACACAGAAAATCCCAGTCAAGCTCTGCCAAACTCTTGCGGTGCCCATATAAATTGGTCTGCTTCTCACCAGCTGTCAAATTGCCGCCTCGAATCTCTAACTGGGGTGGAACTGGCTTAAGTCAACAAAAGCTAACGAAAACTTAACGAAATTGAGCAGATGACCGCGACATATGATTTCTGTGTAACAGGATATTTCTGAAAGTCGACTTTAGAGTTTTTAATGTCTATTATGCTTGGGCGTTAAGCAACTAGGAGACCTTCTCTTGCTTTGTACAAACTAGGCTTAAAACTTAACGAAAACTGGACGAAATCGTGCAAATTGTTATTATAATTCTCTGTTCAATAATTTTTAGAAAATTTATGTTCAATAATTCTCTGGTTACAACTGAAATCCTGTATGAATTGAGGGTAGTAGAATCTCTCCATCTGAATCGTCCTTTTGTGTGGCCCTGATAATTAGGTAGATGTCATTAGTATTCATAACGTATTAACAATATCTCGATAAACAGAGCTCCCCAGATTAGACATTCAAGGCAATTCACCATTGAAAACCGTTTCGAAAATACCTACGTACGTATGTGTTATCAGCACGAGCATCAGCATCGCCAGCGTTTGTTCCAAAAGCCATAATCACGAACTGGCGCAAATCATCATTAATCATAAAACGCTTTCGAGAGGATACTCAATGCCAGATGTTATCTATCAACGTCATCGCACTAGTTCATTATCAATCTCTTTTGACATTTCATTTTGGAACACACACTCATCACACGATTATTGAGGGGCGTGGTGATAATAAAAACAAATTGACGCCACGTTCTCACGCGATAAACGCGTTTCAGCACACACTATCTAGCGGCGGCGATTGTAACGCGAGTCCAATAACTTGAAAAATGCTCTGAAAAAGGTCCTCCTTTCAACTTGTGTCATCTTTTACTATTTTAATCTGCCAAAAATAGGTACCCGCCAGAGGTTATATATTTAGATTCGAACTCTTATAAAAATAATAGTCCGTTTCGATCTGTCAAAGGCTAGAAATTTTCCGCGGCGCGCATTCGTGTATCAATATTTTTCGCTGTCACATTCAGATGTTGTATATAATATACACTGCGGGACGAAAAATAAGCACACACCCGTGTTGTTGTTATCATCGTCCATAAATAAAACGATTTTCATGTATTCTTTGTTCCCCGAAATTAATATTTCGTGCCTTATAACAACGGGTAACACAGTAATATGTGTCATAATATTTATCATCACTACGGTGACAGAAAATAAATTATTTTGAGGAAAATTGCTGGCGTAGAACTAAAAAAAAAAAGATCTAACACGAGCAGCCTGGCTAATTTTTGCATAAGTAATGTGCGGTGGCTTTTTTTTAATTTGAATTCCTTTCGGCGCTGTCACCCAGTATATGGGGGGGCGAATGCAGCGGAAACATTATTCAAGCGCGTCCGCTTTCCATGTAGGAAGCACCCTGTGCGATATGAAAATTTCCCTTTTTCGAAAAAGCAGAAACACGGTGCGGCGATTTACATTTGTGAATTACCCCAGAGGTTCAACACCAATATTGTCCCAGGCAAGGACCTTATTCCATTGTGATGGTATCATTGTGGCCGTTTGCCAAAACCATTTCCAGCCTGCAATGTTTAAATCAACGCCACCGTGTCGGCCGGCAGGTAGGTAGAGAAGAGACTCAGACTTTACCTCTATTTAGCTATTTTGAAAGCAGGCCAGTTTAATTGACAGAGATAACATTTGGGCTGTCACAGGACAAGTTGGCTTTAAACGAGTTAAAGTTATGCAACACTTTGGCGAGGAGGACTGCTTATCGGTGAGGCGCCTACACACAAAGGAAACTTTCAAGTGGATATAAGCTACACAACAATGCCACTTTGCCAAAAGCTGTTTGTATTCGGTTTTTGGCTGAGGGATTAATGTAAATTTTTAGCACCCTGTGCTTATCTTTCCCAACGCAAGATAACATATATATGCTTATGTGGGTTTGCATACATATCCCCTGGCGTACATACAGCTCGAGAGTGACAATCCTTGAATTTATTTAAAAAGGAACTCAACCTTATTTGTATAAATCTGCCCCATTTCGGTGCGGCATTGTTCTAGATTCTCGCCGTCAACCAGCATTATATTGCCTCGACATTTTTAAGTAATGATGAAAAGTGGGTCCCTTTGAACAGGATTCAGGCTGCAAAATGCCATAAAAAAAGCTGCCTTGCGTTTATTTATGCTGTAGACACAATGGTTGAGCACAAACCATTTGACTGAACACAAAGGCTGAGTTCATTTCCATTGTCTAGCCGCATTCATGAGTCGTTGCCGGTTTTAATTTGTTTAAAAGAAGACGAGCTTAATGAAACTTCACTCAGCCCATTATGATGTGTATATTAAATTGCTCATCAATCAGCATCCTTCTCGCGTTGTGCAAATGCAATTTCGCAAAGTAGATATTTGCATTGAGTGAATGAAATTTAATTATCTGTCAGTGCGATGTTGTATTCTAGTCACCTTGACGCGGCCGTCTCTCCGCTGTGTTGTTCTGGGCTATTTGCATGTCAAAAGAGCAAGAGTGACTGCCAGTAGCTAACTGCCACTTTGAAATATTTTTTAAACTTTTGGTCCAAATTTTAATTGATGTTTTTGTTTTTTCGTAATTAAAACAAATGTGACCGTAAATGAGCTTCGATCAAAAAGTGATGATAATGGCTAACAAAACATTTAAGATATTAAATAATTTAGGAGCTACGTTTTTGGTCACGCAGGGTCAAAGTTCAAAATAAGTTTATCAAAAACAGGCTAAGCTATATCAGTTCTTGTTATTTTGACGCCTCCCCATTTAACAATGTATAACCAGGATAAAAGTTTCCCGTGAAGCTGTCCTACAATTGTGATGCTCTATTTTAGACCAGGGCAACAGTAAAACGCGCGACTAATTGCCGTCCGGCTAGAAAAACAAGTGTTTAAATAGTAGACAACACACGAGTGGCTGCTACGATAATTAGTCCTGAGACTCGAATAGCGACAAATTTCCGAATTGCTACTTTTTCAAACCTCACGACAAAAAATTGTTTTTTTGCTGTTATTTAACGTCAAAAATTACGGTTTTCACCACAATTCGCTAGGGGAATGTGTGCTAAGTTTGTGCTAAGTTTGCAAAAAAAAAAGCTTGAGAACTCCTTTTTTTAACGATGCAAATTCAATTTTCACAAAAACCAACAAGAACAAGGAATTGTTGTGTGTTAAGTCCCTACCGACGCACGCTTGCTGCAAAAAATCGCGCGGTTTTTTGTCGCACGGTTTTCTGTTGCCGCGCATCTCATGTTTGTATGTCATGTTGCATACTTCCGAGAGGTAAATAAAATAAAAATAAATAAATAGAGTGGCGCAACAGCTCGAGGTGAACCAGGGCCAACTTCTCAACAATGTATGCTGGTGTGTTAATTTCTTTACATACAAGGGGACCTACAATTTTTTGCCGGATCCGAACGGCACTTTGAGAAGTTTTTCAAGACATTTAATACTCTAGGAGGGCTTGTCAAACCCTCGCGGAGGTGGGGACCGTGAAAAAGAACAAGTCTTTTTTTTTTTCAGGTGACGATGGCAGGATAGAGAGCTTCTGCTTACCTCTCGACTTCCGAGAGGTAAGCAGAAGCGAAATTATGGTGAACCAAAGAATATGACTCACTTAAATGGCTGCAGCCTGCAGGAAACTTTTCAATCAAGCCGAGACTACTTGACGCCGGCGTTTTTATCAAAATCACCGATCTGGCGAATGCCACAGCAATTGTCGACTCTGATAGTCCAAGACTCACTTATTGGCTTGATTTAAACAAACAGTATTTTTAGCTCAAAGCAAGAAAGCCCTGAAAAATATCTGGAATCTTCTTTTTTCTAAAAGGCGGATGAGCAATGAGCTGTGGTGTTCATGCTGCAGTTTGTATTGCATAGGAAAAAACTATCTTGGGAGTAAACAAGTGTTGCCATGAAATATTTTTTCAGATCTGGCGATTAGCACATCAGAAATCGGTGTTGTTCAACCAGTTTTTTTTACTACAGCTCATATTAAAATAGGTAAATATTGTTCGAACATCGCGCATATGCAAACTCAAAACCAAATAAATGATTTTGAATGTGCTCTTCAAAGCATTTAATTTCATATCATATACCTGCGTCCTGCTATTTATTTTTTCGCACAAGCCATCAGTCAACCTAAAAATATGACAGTAATGTCATGTCTCCACCGGACAGTAATCCGCGATTAACATAATTTCTAAACTGATCTCCCTTAAATCTCGAGTTATACGATGCAAATTACAAGTGACTAAAAACGAGTCCCGTCATAAATATCATTCACCTTATTCACAAATCTTTTTTTTATGCCACATTTAAGCCGTTTTATTACAGTTTGACAATCCAGAAATGAAAGTGAAACCTTTCACGTATGACAGATCTGCCACACAACCGTTTTTTATTGGGATTTTTACAACGAAAATCTTTTTTTGCTCTTGGGAAATCTCATCTACACTCTCTTTTGAAAGTCAAATGACACGAAAAACAGTGTTTTGAAAAAAAGAATGAATCCTATCATGTCCGGTGGAGCCGCTTCGATATTTATTTTTAATCGTCTGCCGCTTATCGCAGTTTTATGACCGGTGGAGGCATAGCATTATATAAGCTTTAAGTGATCTTAAGCAAATAAATTTCCCTTAGAAATGCCGGATGCAGAAAAGTATAAAGGTTGGTGCAAATAAGGTTTGCAATTAAGGTGTTTGGTTTGTTCAGGGGTGGAATCAGCTATGGTGATCTGTGATTTTCACATTTTGTGACTGTCAATGTGATCAAACAAAATAATCCGCCTGCGTAAGGTGATCACAAAAATATTGCTCCGAATCGTTGCTTTATTTAGGCTTGTGACATTAGAACACTGATTTTTATTCGTACATGCAGAAAGTCAGCCTGAAGCCCCAACCATAATAGACTTAAGTGGGATTAACCTAATGTCAAAATACATCAAAAATTCCACTCCAGTTCTGTCAAATGCTTACGGTGCCCATAATAGACTTCAGCAAACGTTTCGGAAATCGTATGAAATTTGTGTGTATCTAACCAGCTGTCAGATTTCCGTGCTGAACCTCTCACTTGAGTGGGACTAAACTTAGAGAGCAAAAGTTAACGAAGAAGAAGGTTGTGGCATACGAATTGCTTGTAATGGGACATTTCCGAAAGCCGACTTAAGCCCATCTAAGTCTATTGTGGTTAGGCCTTAAGAGGAGGAAAAAACACCAACTTATCAGAAAGTTTGAAAACTGGTGACCAGCTGATTTTGACGGTGATTGATCGCGAGCTGTCACAAGCAAATTGTGATGATCACAGTTTACGCAGACGAATTTCTGTGATTTGTGACATTATCTTAGCCGGTTCCACCCCAGGTTCGGGCTTACATGTTATGTTATAAATGACAAATAGGAAATTTTCAGCAAGTCACTATCCGGCTTTTAAAAAAAATTACTGAAATCTGGAAAATATCTCAATGTCCTTTGTAAGCTGGAAAATCGGAAGAAAAGGCAAGAATTTCATCCGAAATCGGGGCATCGGGAATAACTCTAAAAATCGGGAGAAATACGATAAATCGGTGTATCTGGCAACACTGGAGTACATTCTACATTCGCGTTTTATGAAAGAACTTCTTAGCTTAGTAGCTTAGAAAGAGCTTCTTAGCGCACGTCCAAAGTGGTTTCGGTTAAATACTGATGTGCGTGCATTTGTTCTTTGGCGAGTAGGTATTACGGTTGAACGTTTTTTGAAACGGAATGGGAAAAAAACTGTTTGTTAAAAAAGCAAAAGAAAGTTTTGTATTATTTTTATTTTGCATTTATTTGCTTTGCTTCGAGAGCTGACAGCTGGAATAGAATTATTGTAAACAGGTGCGGGGCGATGAAATATTTTTACATTTTTTACAAAAAAAACCAAAGGTTTTTACTACCCATGCGACAATGTAAAACTTTTTGCTAGTTGTACTAGAATATACGGCGAATATGAGCATTACAGCCACATATGGCTGCCTTGAACTTTTTTTTAAGTTTAACTGAGATGGGTTGGCCTTGTAAAACAGCCTTTTAAAGCTTGAAAGTACCTTGACTTACTCAGTTTTCAAATAGTCGAAGACCTAAAATCTTACGTGCAGACGGATGTGTGGACGGACGGATATGGCTTAATCGATTCACCTGTTGGCTGCGATCATACCTCTAAAAGGTCTAACATTGTTGGAGACAGTTATCTATCTACCTTTAGAACGCGATCTCCTATGGATGCATTGATTTCTCTATATTGTTAAGTAGATCTACAACAAAACTAATTACGTTTGGCCAATGGCTAATGTTAAGACTTTCGTTTTGTGTAACAATTCTGCAGGCCTAGACATTGCTGAAAGCACCTTCAATGTCAAGGTAGACTGCTATAATTCCTTGATTTGAAGTAACTTTTCAATCACACTGAATCCTTTTTGCAGCTGTATTTCAACGGCCTTACCTTAAGTATTTCGTGTAGGCGTGTTATAGCATGTCTCCACCGGTCACTAATCCACGTTTTATATAAATCTCTATTAAATTCCTTGTAAATTACGCGATTTACCATACAAATTTAAATCCGCTCGGCAAGCGATTAATAATAAATCCTCTCATAAATCCAATTCACCCTGTTCACAAACCTATTTTCTGCACCTTTGAGAATCAAAACAGGAAACTGAAACTGTCCCTGTACGACAGATCTGTCACAAGTACCATATCTGTCACAAGTACCATTTCTATTGTGATTTCTTACAGCGAAAATGGTTTTCTCCTGGAAAATGACATCGCCACTCACTTTTGAGAGCCGAAATGACAGCAACAAAGTGTTTGTTTCAAAAAAAATATCCAAAATTTGTCCGGTGGAGCCACTTTGGGATTTATTTCTAATCGTCTCCAACTAATCCTCTTTTAATTGCTGGTGGAGACATAGTATTAAGCTGTTGATATCAATTTAGGGTCTCTGCGATTGAGATGCATTTTCATTAATTTTTCTTAAGCTTTTAGCATAAAGATCGCTAAAAGTCGTGTGGTTTGAATTCCCTGCCTATTAAGGGCTGTAACCAAGTTGTTAACAGTGGCTTAATATGTGGTTTCTTAAGCACAGGTATTATTATTATTGACTTCGAAACCTACGCCGGAGGGGTGGGTTCGAATCCTACCATCGACACCTAAAAAAAAACACTCGTTCTTTTTCACTGTCCCCACCTCCGCGAGGGTCTGACAAGCCCTACGAGAGTATCAATTGTCTTAAAAAACTCATAAACCCTTCTAACTTCATGTTTTGCACAAAACTGTGTTTTCAGCCCAATTGAAAATTAGAGAGTAGAGAAAGGCGGAGAACATATGACCTTAGAAAAAACTACTTTGGGATCTTATAACTGAATTGAAGTTTAGCTAAATCTTCTGCCCAGGAAGTCAAAACTTTAAGGGATTTATATAGTTTTTAAGTGTCAAATAACACATGTTTTTTTATGGCTTTTAATGCTTCGTTATTTATGGCAGAGTGTTGGCTGCCTCAATAGGGCCCATTGACATCATATAATATGGACTGCTAGTACCCAACTTCATTATGGTCCCATGATGATCTCATTTAAGCACGTAGAAACTCGCGCTTTTTGGTACGGTGGTCAAATTCGGGAACACTTTTAATGGAAAATTCAATGGGGACTGCTTCTGCAACACACCAACAGTAGGTACCAAACAGCAGCACAAGTTTTGACATCACTGAGAAGCGCATTTTGTTGTAAGCTTTAATCTTTACTTTATATAAGGTTTCCTGCCACAGGCTTTACCAAAGTTGTTAAGGTTTCTAGTTACTTGTCTCTAGTTTTGTGTATCACGTTTCTTTTAACAGTCCTTGCTGAATCTGTATTAGGTTTCCTGTTGCATCTGTGTGGCCAGGATTATTGATCGGAATATTTGCAGGCAAACCTATATTGGCTACGGATTTAGCAGATTCCTACAGTAGTTATTAATAATATTTTCACTTCTTTGAGGTTGGAAGATTAAGATCTTGAAGACATGAAAAGCTGTAAAACCCGAACTGTGTGATGATCCTATGTAAGCTTTTTTTGCTTCTTCAATAGCCATGGCTAAGAATCAATCAGGATTTTGTAATCTTCTGGCTTTTGTATGTAGCTAAAGGTTCTGGAGTACCTACTCAGACAATTATTTCTGGTCATTATAGCAAACCACCTTCATACTGAGATAATTTGTCATAAATCACTCATAGCAATGCCTCAAAGAAACTGTCAATAGTTAATCCAAAAATCTCTTACAAATCATGATTTATCAAGACCGAAGCAAATCTAAAGCAACAAAAAGACTCATACCGCAATATCGAATGAATGAATTGAAATAAGACCAGTTGAATGAATTCCAATCCAGATTACATAACACACGTTTAGGCATTCAACACTCAACACTGCATTCTATTTTCTACAAAAACGAACTGAGACTCTATACACGACTCAATTGATTTAGAACCACTTGTTAGCCGCCTTGTTGTTCGCCAAGCAAAACCCTTGCATCGTAAATGAGTCAACCACAAAATGTTATTAGAAACAACCTACATCACTTAAAGTTTAATCTCACTTGAGTATATCTTAAAATATTCACAATACAATTTGCATTGAATGAGATGTGTAATCGGATCACGTTTCAAATATTCATTCCCACTATATACGAGTGTGTAATATAAATGCCTGTGTAAGTAGCACGTAGTCCTGGTGGCTGGTGGTGGCCCTATTTGCACAAAGCTATGTGCGAGGGGAGGGAAAAAGTGTGTGTTTTTATCCCCCCTCCCTGGGGTGTTTAAGAAACTAAAACCTTCCTTAAATCTGAGAGTCTTCAAAGTTGATGCTTTGGCTCGTACACAAAAACACTTTGTCAGCATAAAAATTATCGCGCGCGTCTCTCTCTCTCTTGCCCAGACACAAATTACATCATGTTCGGGCTTTTATTGTTGTGCAGGGCGGTCCTGTGGCCCGCCGGCCCGACATCATTTCTCTGGCATTTCATAATTTTATAGACCGTTTTATGGACGAATCCCTCCCTGTCGTCTAAGCATCAATATGGGGTGTCGAAGTTTATCCTTCGGGGGGAGGTAGGTGACTGGCTCTACCGGGAAATAAATTTGATAAGAAAATATTTAACTTTTCTGCGTTTACGGAACTTTTTTCTTTGCTGTCGTCCCTTTGTTGCTTGCCTCGTTTGGGGGGCGCTGTGTCTGTACTGTGTACGCCACCCGCTCTAATTAAAGTCAACAGACAGGCTCAAGTGAATAAATGCACGGAATTAGAATAAATTGAAGACTACGACACAGATATTGAGGTAGAGAGATACTTAGGGTCGTTGTGGATGCGGTATACGAGTCGGGGAATTAACGAGAGATAGACATAGGTATTTGGGAAATTACCACGCTACTGTATAAAATAAAACTGAGTCTTGCATTAATTATGCATACGAGCCGGAGGAGAGCTGTAAGATGAAAGCCATCTGCGCCGAGGGTGGGAAGTTAACGCACATGGGAACGTTTTTTTCGAAATTAATGTAAGTGTTTTTCGCTTTCGTATAATTTACAGAACTAGATCTGGCGTTGTGACTTTTAAATGATGCTGATGGTGGGGTCACTCGTTTTTCACCCCAAAAAAATAAAAACTAAATTATTTACATTCTGCCCAAACATCCCTTTTCCAGTCCAACAGGTGAATGCTTTTCGGTATATAAGGTTTCAGGGTATTTCGTACAAGTTAGCCCCCCTGACTACCCTTTTTCCACACGAGTGCCATTCGGGTGCATTTGGTGTAATTATGTGGGCCAGTATAAAAAAAAACCGAGTAAATTTTCGGTCGAGAAGAAAAAGGTTTTCAACCCTGTTTCGTTTGCGAATCTCTGATGTTCAGCCATCCCTGGTTTTGTACTTTAAACTAAGTACGATCAGTTACTTTTGTGCCTCCTTAACCCATATCCCCGAATTATTTTCTTCTGTCTGTTTTTTAATTCTTCCGGGCGGTTTATTTGGGAGAGTAATTCTGTTTGTTCTCGCCCCCTCTCCCTGGTTGCTGTATTAATATATCTTTCCTTGGTATGCATACGTATAAATTTTGCTGTCAATAAAAAGTTAAGAAATTTTCTTTCATTTTTGCTAATTGCATTAAAATACGAAGGCTTATCTCTCAAAGAAAAAAATACAGAATGCCTCAGTGTCTTAAAATACACCCTTGGCGAAATTCCTCTCTATACATACCTGGCAAAAAAAGTTTACCACGCAGGGAGGGAAAAAAACTTGAGGCATAGAAAATGTGTCACAGGAATAACACACACATAAATGGAGGTAACATCCAGGTTGTATACAAAGCATACAGAGCCTAAAAAGGGGAAGAGGACCATTATTCCTTTTGAAATAGATCTCAAAAGGACGATGCCTCTGGTGGTTTTTCTTTTTCAAATACGCAATTATTGAGGAAATACGATTGTTTCCCTTTTTGAAGAATTTGTCACTTGCTTATAGAGGGAGCACAATATACAGAATGAATCGACCTAAATCGACCTTCCAAAATTGAGGAGCAATATATAAAGAGAAATGCTTTTTTGAGTTTATGATTTGGAGGTTAGGAGGAAATGTAATTTAACAGTGATTTGGACACCGTACCATTCGGAGTAATTGAATGTCAATAGGGCCAGTGGAATCTAATCACTCATGGCGTTTATATCACTTTGAAAAACTTAAAAATTAACCTCTGTAAGAGGGACTTATCAATGGTACAAAACTTCATTCAAATCTCTAAAATTTATGAGTCGAAAACAGAATGGGGCCAAAGCATGGACTTTTGTGGTTCGTCACTGAAAGTCGATTAAAGATTTGATTTGACAGAAGCACTCTTTTTCTGTCATTTTGGCTCTCAAAAAAGAGGGATGACACTTCCAAAGAAGTGTCAAAAGCAGATGACACTTCCAAAGAAAGAAAAAAAATTTTGTTTCGTAAAATTCCAATAGATAAGGTATTCGTGACAAATCTGTCACGTGATACGTGACAAATCTGTCACGTGAGCAGTTTCAGTATCCTTTTTCGATTCTCAAAAAAAGGTGTTGCAAAGGTGTGCGAGAAGGGTTTAAAGATAAGCCTGCTCTGTAAAAATGAACTCATACGCTCACGTTTTTATCAGGAAATGGTACAAAATTTCATTTAATTCTCTAAAATTCATAAACCGAAAACAGAGCGGGCCAAAGCATAGACCCTTGTGGTTCGTCATTGGTAATGTGAAAGTTTATGTCTAATACTGTGTTTCAGCAAACGATATATCGATCAGCAGTCGATATATCGACAGTCGATTAAAATTATTTTAACACAAACACTTTTTTTCTGTCATAAAATGCTCTAAAAAAAAGTGTTTAAATTACATGTCCAAAGAAATAAAAAAGATTTCGTAAAAAATTCCAACAGAAAACGTTTTTGCGACAGATCTGTCATACGTGAGCTGTTTCAGTTTCCTCTTTTTGATTCTCAATGAAAGGTGTTACAAACGTGTGCGAAATCAACCCTTTCTGGCATAAAAAGGTTTATAAAAAGGTTTATAAAGGTTTATAAAAGGAGATTTATAAGGGGATTTATTTTTATAACTTACTTACTGAATTAAGGGGCGCTACAGTCCATGGTGGACCTGTGCCTCAGCCAACATGCTTCGCCAGCCAGCTCTGTTTTCAGCTAGCTGTTTCCAGTTTGGCACGCGAAGTTGGTTGAGGTACCCTTCCACTTGCCTGCGCCACCTGAGTATCGGTGCTTCTCTGCTGCGCCGTCCTTGAGGGTGGATTCGAAGATTTTCCGAACCGGGGCGTTGTTGTCCTTCCTCTCTAGATGACCCAAACCAAAATTCTGGCTAGTTTGGTGTCGCTGTACGATGTTAAGTCTCCTCCTTCACTCTCCATCTCCGACGGAGCGATAAATCGTCCGAAGAAATTTCGGCTTAAGCAGTCTAAAATACTTTCATCCGCCTTGGACAGGGTCCATTCTTCTGCACCGTAAAGCAGGACTGCGATGGTGAGGGTCTTGTAAATGGTCACCTTAGTTGCTCGAGAGAGGGCTTTGCTACTGTATTGCCTTCTTTCTTAGCCCAAAAAAACAGCGATTGGCAAGAGTTATCCTTTGTTTGATTTCAGCGTTGGTGTCATTGTCTGAATTGATAGTGGAACGCAGGTAGTCAAAGTCCCTAACTTCCTTAAAGTTAAAGCTGTCGATGGTAATGTTCTGTTCAAGACGTCGGTGTTGGGTGTTCGAGCTGAAGCCTTGCAGGCTTCTCTATACCATTGGCAGGACGTTTTGATCCTCTAGTAAAACTTTCAAACCTCATTCCTGCTGGAAGATCTCTCTATCTCTTCAACAGCGCGCTTCTTGTGCTCTCTTCTTTTCCTTAGGAAAAGCCGGTGTTCTTTTTTGAACCTCTGTTCGTAGAGTTCGCGAGCAGATCAAGTCCTTCTGTGCAGAGCCGCTTTGTATGCTTTCTGTTTAGCTGCATGTGCTTGACGGCACTCAACATCAGACGAGGGGCTTCGTTGTGGTGGCCGTGTGAAACCCAGCACTTCAGCGGCGGGATTTTTGATGGTATTTTGGCAATGTTGCCACTTGGCTATCAATTTTTGACGCTGGCTGCATAGTACTTCGAAAAAGGTTTTAAGAGACCCTGTTGTAGAATGGCCTGGCAATCCCTTGCGATTCTAACCGACCGACGTCAAACTTCCTCACAGTATTTCCATTTTTTGGCGTTGGTCGGGATAACCGCAGCTGCACCTTGGCTACAACAAGGTAGCAACAACATTATTTGGCGTCGACATTTTTCTCCTCTGTGGTTCTCCTCTTTGATCCGGATCTTCGTGAGGTGCTCGCTCACATGGTTGAAGTTCAAGACTTTTTGCCTAAGTTTGCCCTCAACGTCAAAACCGCATCCAAATTGCAGTCGCCGTAGTAGAAGTCGCAGTTTTTCATCCTACCCTTTTGCCCGGCCCGTCCGAAAAATCAACCCCTAAAAGGGGGCGTGGCTAAAAACTTTATATGAACGAAATCTGGACTGAAGTCTTGTTTACCTAACCTGCTAATTTTTTTGTTTCATGCTTTCCTAAATTAGGCTCAAGGCCAGTCGAAACTAAGTTTTTCTGGGAAATTTTAGGGCATTTCTTGGTTGGCAGTAATGTCCACCTTGCGGTCGTTTAGGGCTTCCGCCCATCTCGAGATGACGAATCTCCAGATTTAAAGAAGGTCAACAACTATAGTTGAAAATTAATGTTAATCGCGGATTAGTGTCTCCACCGGACATCGTTTAAAACACATTTTAAAACTTTCTTATTTGTAAGACCGAGGAGATAATCTCAGCTTGTGCTTCGCTTGTGGAGTTTACTGATTGGACTTAAGTAAAGACAAGTAGATCCTCCTCCTAAAAAATCCCATAAGTTAAGCAAATACGATACATCCCAGACCTACGAAGGCTGTCTAAAAATCTTGCCTGCACCATGGCTTCAATTATAAAAATAGTAGCTCCCTGGTCAGAATCTTATGAAAGTTTAATGTTTTTCTATTTGCCAAGCATTTGGCGCAGTCTACATTGCAGAATTAGATCTCTTACTGGTCTTTGATAAATTTTATTAACTTTGCAACAACTTCTGTTAGAAGAATGATGCCGACACTTTTTAAAAAGGCGAATTTGGGTAGTCAAACATTTGGCGCAGTCGTCTTTATGCCATTGATGTTCTCTTAAGACTAATAAATCTTTTCATATAACTTCTTTTCATCTTTTCAAATCAGGTTAATAAAGTCTATTCAAACCAACTTAACTAAACTACTCTTAAGACTAAATCTTGTATTTCATCAATATTAAAAGATTTTGTCCTGTGGTCATATACTTCAATGCCTGTCGGTGCTGAAATCGAGTTTCACTTAATTTTGTGCCAATTTGACTCTCTACCATGTGCCTTGGTGTTTTGCCTTGCATGGAGGTCCGTCCTTCTCTAAAGGCGATGCAAAGCTTTCAATAAATTTCAACTTAAACATCCATAACGAATGCGTAATTCCAAGAAATGCTCGCATTGTCCCTTCATCTGCCCACAGGCGGTTTGTGACAAATTTAATAAATTTCCGAAAATACCTTAATTTGTTCCATTACAGCTCGTTTGGCACATGCAACATGTAATGCATCATTAAATTCTGTTAACTCGGACATTTTGATATGCGTCCAAGCAGTCTTCGTCCTGCTGCGTGCATGGTTAGTCCCCAAACTAGATGAATTCGTCAATTTAGTTGACGTTTCTGTCGGTTATATTGAAAATACACATGCATCCCGGGTAGCTTGAACATCATCATCATCGTGGTAGTTGTCGTCTCTGTACAAGCTCATCGGACCGAAACCCTGGCAAATTTGTGTACCTCTCGGAATCGACATTTTCCCCAGAAATTAGATTCTGCACTCACTCATTGTGTCACCAAAGATTTGTCTTTCGATCGACTGAACACAGGATTTTTGTGTTCTTCATCTGCACATACTCCTGCCCTCATTAGGCCCGTCATCGTACTCGTATGCTTTTGCATTAGTTGCTGTTAGTTACTCTTGAATTCAATTAAATTTCAATTAATCCCTCGACACGGCATGAGGCATCACACAGGGAGGCATCACACTCCCACCCATCTTCTATAGGTATAGACGAAGCAAGAGCTCGTGTTTCAGCTCTTCGGCTGATTATAATGTTGGTCCCAGTTGGAAATAAATGGGAATTTAAGGACTCTCATCCACCTCAAGCGTTCAAGTGCTTCCTGTTTAGTCAGTGTGTATATAGACGCCATAGGAACGGCGACATACTTCCTTAGTCGATTTTGTATGCTCTTCTCATTACTGTCGCACGCTGATGGCAACACACAAGGACTAAGGAGTCGCGCATTATGTATATGAAGCCGAAGGGTATATAGAAACACTATAGGATGCTCTCGACAAGAGACTGATTGTAATCCCGTGGCTGAGATGGTGTCGTCTCCATTGAGATGATCCAATAAATTCAAGTAAATTACTTAGCGTTAAAGACTCTTTGCATTTACATTACGTCTTATGTGATTTATCGGCGAACATAATACCGGAGCTTACATTCAAAATGAGCCCATTCGCACATGTAACAAGAATATTAATTAAAATTAAACTATATTACACGCAGATGAAAATAATTGGCTTTGGCTTATAGTGTGTAAATTAATTACACAACTGAATAGTTGATTCATTGAACAATGCGGTGTCACGCTTGAATTGATTCCTTTCCAGGTCGTACATATAGATCAGCACGTTTATATCTGAAGCTCTTTTAATGAGGTATTGGAAAAATCATTGATGCGCTCCGGTACTTAATTTAATTGCTGTCTCTGGTTGCAAGATTTTTTTTCCCCCAGTTGCTTGCGACTCGTAGAGCTAATCGGTGCAACTAATTAATTGCATAGTCATAAATTGATCTGCATAAAAAGGTCAATAAAAATATTGAATGCACTTGAATGAGGCGGGATACTTGTTCCAAGTTGTTTTCCAATTTTTATTAGCTCTGATAAATGTCAACTTGATTTGCTTTTTCATTGCTATGGGCGGATTTAACGAGAATGACTTTTATGACCCGGGAAACTCTGATTAGAGTCAATCAATCAGCTGGAGGAATTCAGTCAATTTTTACTTGTGAACTTGCGATTGCTGGGCTTGTAATTAACCAGGAAGATTGTTCTTTACCCGCTTTCTACAATTAAAAGTTTTAAGTTCGAAACATTTAAAATATGTAGTTTTAAATATTTTTAATAGGTGAGTTATAAAATTGCCAATGTGAACTAGAATATACTTAAATGGGTCTTAGTGACCTGACCCCTAATTTTCATTTTCTCCAAATAAAAATCCATCGCAATCGATGTTTTCGTTTATTAAGCAACACCTTTTGTTGTGTTATTGTGAACTTCTAAATAAATTTACAGTGGAACTTTTTGAAGTCAAAATTACGTGCTTCCCTAAAGGGTTTTTTTGTAATTTAGTGAGTAATACATCAGAGTCCACGACTAATTTTTTACACCGACAACAGTTTTTCAATGAAGCACAACTGTCGTGCTTAAGGATTTTATTAAAAGTCAGAAAAATTATTCACAATAGCAATAAAAACTTAAGTCTTGGACTCTTTTGCAAGGGTTAAATACAGTTTAAGCTGGGGAACTCGGATTATCTAGAAGCTGGAAATAAACTAAGCTGTGATTAAACTGCCTTAGGGCTTCGGCATTCGGCTGCAAGCTGGGGTTTATAAGAGCTCTTAATCGTTGCTCATAGAGGTTAAGAGCAGGATAATAAGAAAATCCGAAAAATCTGTTTTCAACCTTTGTTGAAATAATGACACACCAGCATTTAGGAAGCTTTGTAAGCTGTAGAGAGCAAGCAGATAGTAAATGATATCAAGCAGATGGCAGAGGGTAGATTTGTTGTGCGAGTGGATTCATCCGAGTTCCGGAGTTAAACTGAGGTTAACTGCACAAATAAGTACGTTACTCGGATTCGATCCGGGGTTAATCTCGATTTAACTCGCCAAATTTAGTGGGTATATAAAAAAAATATAAATAAATAAATAGAGTGGCGCAACAGCTCGAGGTAAACCAGGGCCAACTTCTCAACAATTTTTGCTGTGTGTGTTGATTTCTTCACACATATATAAGGGGGCCTGAATTTTTTTTGGAGAATCCAAAAACTCTTTGAAAAGGTTTTCAAGACAAATGCTACTCTCGAAGGGTTTATCAGACCTTCGCGGAGGTGGGACCGTGAAAAAGAACGAGTTTTTTTTCAATGACGACGATAGGATTAAAACCTAGACCTCCGGCATAGAAAGCCCAAATACTAAGCCCTACGCCACAAATTTAATGGGCTACCCTCCAAACTTTGATGATCAGTTCAAATTGCTTGTTTTTTCTATATGTGTTTCGGAGTAAAACTGAGTTAACCCCAAAAATAAACTCTTTAGCCGATTTTGATCCGGGGTTAAACTCGGTTCAAATCGCCAATTTAAGTGGTCTAACCCCGCGTAAAACTCTGGCGAACAGTCTTTGCATATATTTTCAATGTGTAATATTTCTATGTTTTATATTTTTATGTCTGAATTAACTGAGGTTAACCCCAGAACTAAGTTCTTTACTTAATTTCAATCCCCGGTTAATCTCGGTTTAACTCTCCTAATTTGGAGCCCCTCTTTCAGTGCTGAGATAAGCCCAGTTTAAACCGAGATGTACTGATCCCGGAACAAAGTGAATCTGGAGCTAAGCCAGCGAGCAGTGTTTCAGTGCAGAGTTGACTTTGTCAGTTAACTTTGCAAAACCTTAGACTCTCGAAATTATTGACGCTCCCAGCTCTAACTTCACATAGAAAAACACATGAAAAGAAGTTCCAGTAGTTCTCAGATGACAGTGTTTACAGAAATACGCAAAGCAACTGCCATTTCACACGAGTAAACAAGAGAAAAGTTCATACTTTTCTCCAGAATTGATCCGGGATTAAGGCTGTCGCCGTGTGTCCTTGGCCTAACTCACCGAATTTGGTGAGTTAAGCCGAGATTAACCCCAGATCTAAATGCACTGAAAAAGTAATTTCTCGGGTTAATCTCAGTTTAGCCCTGGAACGCGGATGATCTCGTACAGAAAAACCGGCCCTTAGTGGATAAGCCCCACAACAAGAAGGAGAACAGTTCGAACTTATTTGCTTCTTTATTCGTCTTCGTCTTTATTATTGCTATGGGAAATGACATTTGGGAGGGTCGAAAATCCCGAGAGTCGAAGATTCCGATAAATTTATTAAAGCAGATAGTGCAGATTGATTTTGTTCCGGGACTCTTTTGAGGCCTAAGCTTAGTTCGATCATAACTCTGCTCTAGAAGACTTGCTGTAAGAAAATTGGAAGAAGAGATACGATTTATTTGATTAAACTAAGCTTTATTTCCGAGCTAGCTAGCAGTTAGCATCTTCTGATTTTTGTAGTTTTTTCAAGCTATAGAAATGAGAAGACGGATGCAACTCTTCGTTTGGAACATTCTAGAAGGATTTTTCATGCTCCATCCTATAGGATAGGAGGTATATTAAATTTGGTTCGTAGCTTGTAGGATAGAGAAATAATCATCGTTGATCGATGATCGTATGATCGAGACGGATTTTTGGGTTGAATGAGACATGTCCGTCTGTCTGTCTGTCTGTAGTTTGAAGGCCTCAAATTTTGAGCTAGTAACCTTAAATCTCTTATCTGAGCTTTTTAAAACCCGAAGCACTACAAATGTAAAATTTTTTGAATCCGCCCATTGACACGCCACGTCAAAAAAATCAAAATTGTCGTAGGACGCTAAAATTTGGTATGCAGTCTCCTTGCGTAAGTATTGTTTGATTGGTTTTAAAAAAAGTGAAATTTTGGGCATGGTCGCACTTATTTTGCCGTTTTTCAAACCGTATTTGTATGCATTTTGTTTGCTTGTAATCCAGAAATTCTTGCTTTACGTGCTAACATACACCTGCCTAGAAATTTGCTGAAAATATTATTGAATAAAAACCACGCCCACTTTTTCGTGGGCGTACTTGAATAAAAATCTAATTTTTAGTATAAAAATGCACTTAATACTTGCAAACCTCATCTGCACAATATATTTGAACAAAAACTACAATATTATTGGAAAAGGGTTGATTCCCCGCCCCTTTTTTAGCTGAATGAGATTGTCATTTTTGACATTTGGCGATTCGGAGCTTGACAGGGGTCAATTGGGATAGGATCAAGGATTCGCGTAAGTCGATTGTAATTGTAACCCACCCACTAGGGTGGATTACAATCTTTTCTTTGCAAAGATTGTAACTCACCCTACTTTCTTACAATCTTTTTTTTTAATTTTAGGAAAGTACTACACAAAGTTTTTTTAAATGTTTAAAAAAATGGTAAAAAACTATTTTCGAAAGGTGCATTTCGGCGAGGTTCAAGGTACCTCTAACAATGCTTTTAAAAATTTTTTGTTTTCCGATTTCCCAGCTTTTCCTCAAGTCCAAAAGATGAATTATTTTTTTAAGGCTAGCATTGGAATTTGAATCGCTATATTAATATGGCAAAGAAGAAGAATGAGGAGCCAAAAAAGAAGGCACCATAAAGTCCTTAAGAGAACTCATTTACTAAAACGTACGACAGAGTTCGTTTGCAAAAGTATTTACTTCTTATTGTGAATGCTTTTGACACAAATCCAACTTCTCGACATTAGGCTCTTGTTTCGTTTCAGACACACACTTTTACTTAATGATGTAAAAGTTGTAAACACAATTATTTAAGATACAACTTGCTCAGATGTTTGAAAATTACTTTCCGAAAGAATATTGAGTTCCTTTTTTTAATACAAGCTCATATTAATGCCTTTGGCATTTATCGATTTACCAAATAAGTTTATGCAAAAGCAAAAAACTTTAGCGAATGCATAGACAACTTCATCATTATAACTTTAGCCAACTATTGGCAGGAGACTTGATTTGTTTTATGGTTCTCATTGGGAAAGTGTATTTTGTATGAAGATAATTATTAAACTGAGATAAAAAGATAAATAAGAGATAAGAGGTAAGAGATTTCTTGTCCCTTAATTTGATTTTTCACCTTCAGAACATCACACCACTTTCCTGCCGTTGTTATTGCAATCAATATAAAAGGATATTTTTGTAGCTTGTAGTCAGGGTTTTCTGCTTTCAATAGTTGAAACATTTAATTTTACTTTGTTGCCTGTGAAATCTGAAACTTTGGTTGATTCAAATGTTATGAATCTATTCTTCGCCAAAAAGGTGTTAGAAAGACATCAATGTGCGAATAAGTTAAAGGGCGGAGGAGTTACCTACAACTCTAACGAGATGCATAAAAATATTGTGTATGCCTTTAATTCACTACTGGCAACGAATGTAGCATATCAGAATAAGTTTCAAAATAAGATTTTCGTGTTTTGCTTCCCAAGTGTATTAGGGGTCTTCCAACACGAGTGTAATAAACTCCCTTTCCGCGGTAAATTAAATTTCGAAGCAATGTACCAAATAATCTGGAAATTTATGGGAATTTTCGAATTCCCAACACAAGGCGGCACCGAACTTTCAGGAGCTTGCATTTGATGATTTCATTAGCCTCAGCACATTAAGCGATTATTACAGCTGATTTCATTACCTTCATCTCGTAAAAACAATAAAGAAATGCGCCAAACCGCACATCAGGAATGTGTGACGGCAAATTAATTCCGAATTACAACTCACTAGTCACACCATCTCGGGCGTTGAAGTGTCAAAATCTCATTAATATGAATGCAAAGTACTTGGAGCGCATTAACGCGACACTATATGGCCCGAATATTTATGTACACGTCGCGTCGCGTCGGTCGTTCGTCGTGCTTCAATTGTAGATAATTTTTTTTGTAGTTGTTGTTGTTGGCAAATAAGTACAAATTGCCTCGCCCAAATACCCACCGTAGACCATTTCGGTGGCAACCTGATTCGTTTACCAAAACGCCCGGCCATCTCCGCGCGTCGACCGACACGACGACAAACGGCAAAGTAAAGTGTTTGCTAAGTAATGCGGAAAATGACGGTAACAGGAGAATGATAAAGGATCCCTCCGCATACTCGTGTAACGTCCTTCATTATGCTCATTTTCATTGGAGCTGCTGACTTGGAGCCTGGATCATGGATGGAGTAATGCAATAAGACTCTTCTTCCTTTTTTTTGTTTCGGGAGGCATTCCTTCTTTATTTTTTTTCGGCTTTTTATATGCCATGTACTCGTGCGTCGTCGCGTCGCATTTCTGTCTTCAAGTTTTGATTTAATTTCAAAGTCATTGCCATTCCCGAAGTGAATTAAGACAAACACGAACGCAAAACAAACGAATCAACTTAATTACGATTCAAGGAGCTCAATTTGCAACTAATATCCGAGCTTATTAATTAACTGCCAATTTTATTGCGGACGCCATTAGGAACATTACCAATAAATGTGTACAATAATCGCGTGTGTTTTTTTGTTTTGGAACTAATACACCAGGGGTTTGTTCCAAAGACCAAGAGTGTATCCGTGAATATTAATAAATAAATATGAATAAATTAGCAAGATGTGTTTACGAAACACACAAATGGCTTAATGGGCCGAAAATGTGGGCTGAATTTGTTTGTTGGTGCTTCGAGACGCTTCAATGGATTCTAATTGGAATTGTTAAGTTGTGACACCATATAGCCAAGCCAGATGCCTGGCGGCTTTAATGGGGCGCAAGGGTGACTCTCTGAATATGTGTTTACAAATGAAGAGACGACTTCTTTACGGCCTTGCATACGAATACGAAGGCCTTTTGTTTGGTTCGAAAGATGAATTTTTGTTTTTTTTTGTTAAGAAAATTTTTCACGTAATCTTGTGATCGTTGTGGTTGTGTATTGGGTTTGGGTCACAATCACACAATGCGACTTTGTGTTCTTGACATGTAATTCAAGGGGCAAGGACGATGTCTTTGGGTGCGCTTCGCACAATTTTGGGATAAGATGCGTGCTCTTGAGAACAGTCGTCCTGGCACCATGTGGCTAAACCCTAAACGATGTCACACATAAAGATTTTAATATAGGTATCTCTGCTTTATTTTGATTTGTAGACATTACTGTCAAATGTCACAATTGTGTTTAGGGGATGGAAAACATTAAAGTACTGCAAGCACTTCAGCGCCTTGGTGCAGGGAGTTTGTGCTTGTCAAGCATAAAGCTTGGTTTTTATTGACACATTCAGGGGTATTTATGGGAGACGATTTGTGAAGACATATGACCGCACATTTTGAAACTCTGTTAAGGCGAGATTTAGTTTTAAATTGGAAAAAATATTGCGCTGGCAATATTGGTTGTCAGATAGCAGTGCATAACATTTTGTAGATAGAGCACGAAGAGTTAATAGCGACTTAGGGAAAAGGAGGCTGTCAGAGATTCAAACTGAAGTGGATTTCTATACGAGAACTCTTAGGGTTGTGAAACTTACTTTTATGTGGGGTCATTGGTCGTGACTTTTAATCAAGTTTAGCTTTAGTGATGGAGTAAATGCACCGGTTTAAGTCGAGGCAGTATGATGTCTTAAACAAGTTGTTAACAAATGTCTGCCTTAAACAATCTGTCTTAAACAAGACCGTTCTCAAGCTACTAAGGCTTGACTAAAATTCTATAGGCTTATTTATAGTCTAACTTAATTGAGACTTGCACTTTTACTCCCTGGTGCGGTATGTGCCTTCAACTTTGGAACCTGGAACATCTGGGATACCTACACATAATCAACTCACGGAATATTTTTTAGCTGTAACTTTCTTTGTGTTTTGCTTTCTACAATTCCAAGGACTTTTTGCTCGAAAAGATGATGCTTATTATTTACTGAGGATATGTCCTGACGATTTTGCTTTTAATTGGGTTTTTCTGGAATATCTAAAAAGGCCAAATAAAAACTCATATTTACTTACTTGACAGACTTTCGAGTTTGCAGGCCTGGTTGAAGATTCCTTCCACCTTCTGCGACCTTGGTCTGGCTTATTTCAGTTGTCTAGACCAAGCACCTACCTACATCCGCTATGGTTTCAATTTGTCATCTCGATACTAGGCTTGGGTCAAGGCTCTTGGTTGTAGCGTTGTTCAACTGCCATCTATCCGCAGATTTTCTTAATCCGCAAAATTCACATTGTCGAATCTATTGCAACTTTTACCTTAAGTTCTAAAATCTTTTAGAAATTTAATAGTGTCCCAGTCCTACGTGGAAAATAAATGTTCGTACTAATTTTTTTTTATTCCTGACTCGGCTATTAGGAGCTTTGGCATCGCGACTTTAAGAGATCTTATGGCGTGAGCGTCAGGATAGTTTAGGCAAGGAGGTTGTCGACTTTCCTTACGAATTTAATAGCGCTGCTACCAGAGTAAATCTTAATGTCTTCCGTACTCTATTTTTCACTGAAGAATAAGTTCCATGTAATACCTGGACGAACATTCATACAGCAGGATATGTTCAGCACTTTCGTCTTCTTCAAGACATTCTGGAGAGCCGACTAATTTGATATAAAAAAGGTAATAACTTAACCGGTAGTGTTCTGTAATGTATCCTTCAAGGTTTTTGAAATCATTCCTGTTAAGATCTGAGCAATCGCGTTTTCGGGGGAGGGCTGTATGTCCCGTTTGGCCTGTCTTATCCCTGGGGTGTCCATCAAATATGAGATGCATCTAGCATGCTCCCAGTTTTTTATAACTTCGTTTATCGCCATTTAGGGGGTGTGGCTATTTGGCGGGCGGTGGATGTAAAAGAGGTTTCCAAGCTTTTTCTGGCTAGTTTGCCAGCTTTCTCATTGGCCTTAATACCTACGTGACAAGGAACCCACCACAGTTTGCTTTTATTCCTTGAGCTAAGCTACTGTAGGGTATTAAAGCAGTGCATGACTGATTCGGAGTCAATGTGCGAGCTAAGGTCTTTTAGATCTGCTTGCCTGACCGTGTATACGTTTGATACCAGGGATTTTGATTTGCTTGGGGCATTCTCAAATGGCGTGGAGTTCTGCCTGAAAAACACTGGAGCTTTTTTGCATCGCGATTGTGTTTTCAGTTTCGGCCCGTAACGTCCCGGCTCCAAGACCCGAGCCCATTTTAGAATGGTTTGAGAATAGTAACTAACTTTTTAAAGTCTTTTTGGTTGGGAATATCCATTCGACCCAACTTAATCATCTCGTATGAAAGCTAAAAATGTCGATCAAACAAGGCTTCAAGTGTTTTAGGCAGTTGGTGTAGGCTGTACTTTGCAGTAGGATGAAAAAAGAAAAAAAGACAGCAGGAATTAGCACAGGGAAGTCCCAAGTCGCGAATATTTTACTTTCAGTGTGTTATCTGCTATATGGGTGCAAAACCTGGAAACGGACAACTGACAAATACAGAAGTGATGACAGAAAGTTTGTGTATAGATGCCTTTGAATTGCTTTATAATGGCAAGCTGGCATATCCTAGGAACAGGGCTAAAGCTGCAAGTATCCGCACATCAATCCTCAAATCCTCAATCCTCAAATCTCAACAATTTGCGCCAAGTCGATCCCGGCTCCGATTACATTGTTGCCGCCACATCGATTTTGGCAAGCAAATAAGAGAAACCTAGCCCGCCTCTTAAACCTTGATTTGCTAATCCAACTTTCGCAATTGGAATATCTTGAAAGCTGGAAGCAGCACTCCTAGGCTTGAAGACTATAATCTCAAAGAACCACCTCGTGTTGGAACCTTCTACGTCTTAAAGCCGAAAGGATTTTTTTACCAGATGTAACACAAGTCGCGACACTTAGGTCCACACAGTATTTTTGTATCATTTCAAACTTCAACTACTGATGGCCGTTTCAAAAAAAAAATGTCGACTTTATTGCACAGGAATAGTTTCTATATTTCACAACAAGCTTTAGTTTGGAGAAGAAAAAATTCTTTTCAACAGCGCGTGTCATAGCTCACAACAGTGATTGACAGAATAATCGTCGACCTCGGCAGGGGTTTTACAATTTTTCGAAAAGGTCGCTCTGTGACACAGTCATAACACCGATATTGTGAACCATCCCATACATTGCCATTGATTGAAGTTTATTTGACAGCTCGCCCGAGACTCTCGCTTGCTATTTCGCTCTTGATGTGAAACGGGCATGAGTGTTGGGTATTATGGACTTGGCTGGAATACTTGTAATACTAGACTTGGCAGAATCTGGTCACTGGCGCTTTTAAGATTTACTTTTAATCGTCTCCTGGTTATTGCAGTTTTATGGCCGGTGGAGACATGATATTCGATGCCTATTCGACTATTCGATCAAAGTAAATCTTGATGTGGCTCCACCGGACAAACATAGGATTAATTTCACACGGGCACTCTTTATACCCGACCCAGGGTTTATTAAGTTTGATGTATAGTTTGTAACGCCATGAAATAATCACCGTAGACCCCTAAGACCTTTTAGAGATATGAATGGGACCGACAGCAGAATCGATTAAGCAAACAACTTTTAGGCCTTAAATTTTAAGGAACAGAGCTGAAATTTCGTGGGTTGGCTGGAAGTCTATTGGACCACTTCAAATTTGAAAATTAGCCGAATCTGCCCACAGACACGCCCACTACAGGCCTGTATGTGCGACCATCTCTAATTTAAAAAAATACTTTTTCTAAATTTTAGCTATGTTAGAATAGTGCTAGCGCATTCATTTTTGGTATGTAATATTGCCTTGTAATTGTCTTTAAAGTGGCCAAAAAATTTAAGCCTTTTCATTCACCACGCCCAAAAATTATATAAAATATATAAAAATTATATGACAAAAGTTGTAGATATTAGCATTTTCTAACTTTCATGTATGAATACTATGTGCCTCCGCCCATTTTTGTGGGCGTGGCGTTAAAAAAGTGATATTTTTAAGTTAAAAAGGCGGAGTTTTAGACCGAAATGTATGGAACCAACTAGTATAAAGCATTCAACAGTTATATTTTTGTATCCCGCCCACTTTTTGGAGGCGTGACAGTTTTTTTGGATACGGTCGGGTATTTTGCAATCCGTCGTAGATGGACTGAAACTTTTGCATACGCACTTTTTTTTTGGCTCTCAAAAGAGAGTGACGATCACCTACATTTTTCAAGAGCGAAAAAAGATTGCCGTTGCAAGAATTGCAATTAAAAACATATTTGTGACAGATCTGTCATTGAGGGTCAGTTTGCATTTAGTCGTTTAAGTTGCGATCTGTTATCTGGGTGTGAGAAAAAGGTTAAATGTGGCATGAAAAATGTTTGTGCAAAGGGTAATTGAGATTTCTGAATAGATTTTGTCTCATAACGTCCCGAGCGGACTTAGATTTGTATGGTAAATTGGGTGATTTAAAAAGGATTTATTAAAGACCTGTATTAATCACAGGTAAGTGTCCGCTGAATGAGACTCTGTTTATTAGGGCTTAGAAGGCAATAGAGTAGCAAAGCCATCGCTCGAGCAACTAAAGTGTCAATTTATAAGACACTCCTCATCCCATTCCTGCTTTACGGAGCAGAACCATCGACCCTGTCAAAGGCAGATGAAAACCACTTTGCGCTGCTTCGAGAGGAAAATTCTTCGAATATCAGTTTGCTGGACTCCTGACTGGAATGACAGTTGGGTGTGTTCGTTTAGTGAATCGAGCGGGTGTGTTTGAGAAATGAATCGATGCCATTCCTGCATGTCTTTTATTTCTTGTCACCGCATTACAATACGTTTGGCAAATCATACTTTTGGGGATTCGGTCAGACCTTCGCGAAGGTGGGTCATGAAAAACTCGTATTGCCCCGGATGGAACTCGAACCCAGCAACTAGTGCACAGTAGTCTGACAAACCAGTGCACCACGGCACCCAAATAAGGCGCGCCAAATTGTATCTGCTTAGAGTTAGTTCTAAGTCTTAAGTGCCAACTGTCTGAGACCTATACTATACGATATTTTACTTTTGGTGTTGCCAGACCCATATTTCGCTTTCTATTTAAATATAAATATCCTCTTGTGACAGTTCCAATACATTCTTGATATTTCGGCGGCTCCTAGAATTGCTTAACCGAAGTTCTTAGAGTCTTCAAGTCTTCGAGTCTTCCAAGTCTTCTGCTTGAAATGTAAGTGCAATGTAGTGTCTCGATTGACGTCGTAGTAAGTAGTAAAATGCAGTTTGTTACTCTGTCCTGTCACAGCGTATGTGATTGAACTGGAGTCTAAAATCGTGTGTTCCAGTTCCAGTTCCAGTTCCAGTTCCAGTTCCAGCTCCAGCTCCATCCCAATCTCCAGTTTCTTAAAAACGTACTGTTTTTTTGAGGCGCTTATTTTATTGAAAAGATCTCTTCTCCTCGTCTTGATTCAAGCTGAGTTTGGTATCGATGATGATGTCCTTTCGGTAGTTATTTGATATCGGAAGAGCATCATCTGGGAACCACTATTGTGTAAGACTTAAGCCATTTTCGAAATTCATCCACATTGTGACACCTTGGTTCAACTATATGAGCCAGGCAAAAGCTGTTAATATTTTGCTAGATTTGCTAGTTGCGTGATTAATAATCTAAACAAGACTGTTGCGATTTTGGTGTTCTTATCAAGAACCAGGACGAGCATTTCATAAAGGAGCAGGAGGTTTTTGAATAAAGTCAAACTCGCGTACTCTATTTTTTTCTACTCTTTAAAACTCTTGTCCAAAAGCTATTTAAGCAATGGTTTTAGAGCACAAACTCCTCTAACAGTAAATATACCCACGCAAAAAACTACTACTATAAAAAACTACCTTTTTCCCAAAAAAAATAACTAAATTATAATAAACAAGAAAAGTCAACCGTCAGCGTCAAAAGCTCATAGTTTTTAGCTGCTATATACCTACCTTTTGTTGTGGCATAAAAAGGAAACCTTCAAAGAATCCCGGGAAACTGCGAAACATTCACAAAAACGATTGAGAAAAACTTGTGTTCTTTCGTTCGCCTTACAGCAATTGTTCGTTTCGCAATATCCTTCATACCGTAGGACGTTTTTTTTTTGAGCTAACTAGGTGCATGAATTTCATTCATTTTGGAGTTGATACGCTCTGAGGGACATTTTCATGTAGCAATTCGAATGTGAATTCTAAGAATGAAGTAGTGTATAGAAAAACCGACCATGTTTCCAGTTTCGAGAACGAATAATAGAGAATGAAGTGAATGTAGAGCTTGGAAATCTTTTCGAAACCTTAACTTTTAAGTCCTTCAAAAGAAAGATTCTTCGTCGGATGTGTTTGCAGATGATTTGCATGGGAAAGATTTTATTCTTCTGCGGTTATTAAAAGTTTATACTCCTTAAGGTATAATTTAGAAATTTGCAGAGTTCCCTTCTGATGGATCATCCATGAACAATGAATTCTTTTTATGATCCGGTAATTTAATTACCCATTAAACTACAGCCAGATTCAAAAGAGTTGCATCTGCGGCTTACAACAAAGGACTTTATTAATGGCATTTCTTTTTTGGTTGCTCCCATAATTTTCCATTAAAATTTAGTAGATAAACAAAAAACCAGATGTGTGCTGTTTCTTTAGAAGCATCCAACGAAATGCATTAATTTTCTTTCTGCGAATTCCATGTTTTTTTTTCCTGAGCAAATAATGTGTTTGATTTGTTTTTTTGCTTCCTGTCAACCAGGAGGTATCTTCCTGTGATGGTACCACTCAGACCATCTATCTATTTGAATTGTACACACTCATCGAGCTCCGGTTTATTTTTACGTGGAAAAAGCTCCATTTTCCCCGTGCGAATAGTTTTTTACGCTATAATTTCCGGTTGGTGGTATCACCACCGGGTGTTCCTTATAATACCTGCTGTGAAACGGATATTAACATTGCACTCTTATTTCTTATAAGAGCGGTCAATGGATCTTGTATGTGCTTAAATACTTTTGAGGAATACTTTTGAACACAAAAATTAAGCGAAAATTTGATGCCTTCTAAAGAAATCTGTGCATGCATAATCCCTACAAATGACATGGTTTCACAAGAAAAGCGATTTCCCAAATCCTTTTTCAAATTCGTTTGGCATTGCGTCTGACATTGCTTTGATTTCCATGGAAGCATCTCCAATTGAAGGTTAAAGTTAGAGGAAAGGATTTTGGGTAGATTTACCTCTGAATCTATTACCTCTTTGCACACAGCCTGCGTTTTGATTTGCCCTGAAACCCTCTCACGTTTAAGTCAAATTTTAGCAGAAAATGCTATGAACGTAGGTTTCTCGATCCTAATCTCAGCTGAAGACTAGAAAAGCTCTTAAACGATTCTTCGAAAATATTGGCATGTATTGGCAATGTTTTCTTTGAAATGCTGTCAAGGGCAAAAGACATTAAGGGTAAGACATTTTCTTAGTATAGGAGCTTAAAGTTTGGTACTTTGCTGATTGGAATAGATTTTGAAAGTCCTTGTTATTAGAAGAATAAAGTACAATGGATGTGTCGGCACAGATAGACTAAACCTTTTATGGTGTGTTGTATTTTATTATATAACTGACTTGTAACATATGATACCGTGGGGTGCGGTGGCGTAGTGGTTAGTGTGTGTGCTTACCACGCCGGAGGTCTGGGTTCGAATCCTGCCATCGTCACCTAAAGAAAAAGAAGACTTGTTCTTTTTCACGCTCCCCACCTCCGCGAGGGTCTGACAAGCCCTCCGAGAGTATCATTTGTCTTGAAAAAACTCCTCAAAGTGCCGTTCGGATTCGGTAAAGAAATTAACGCACCAGCATACATTTTTGAGAAGTTGGCCCTGGTTCATCTCGAGCTGTTGCGCCACTCTATTTATTTATTTTTTAACATATGATACCAATCATAAATTTAGTTATAATTCATATTCCTTTTTCTCTTTTCAGGTAAGTGTTTAAAAGACTCGTAAGTAAGTGACTTTATAATAAATTAAATTCGAAAAAAGTGACTTATTAAAGAAAGAAAGTTGATTTGATTTGACGCCCCGTTGGGGCTCTTTATTGGCTTAATACAAGCTTTGCTTAGATAAAATCCTTAAAAGTCGCGACTTATCTTTATTTTTTTTTTTTTTTAAGTCCTGACTCGCCTATTGCGAACTAAGGCACTTCGACCTGAATAGATCTTTTGTGCCGTGAAACATCAGGATAGTTAGGCTAGTAGGTCATTCACCTTCCGTGCGAAATGGATAACACTACTAGCAGAGGAGGTCTTTATGTCTTCCGAACTCAGTTGTTCTCTGAAGAAAAAGGTCCGTCTAATACCATTTAGGGCTGGACATTCACATAGGATATGTTCAGCGCTTTCGTCTTCCTCAAGACAAAGTCGGCATTCAGAGGAGTCAACTATTTTGATTTTAAAGAGGTGATACCTAAACCTGTGGTGCCCAGTTAGGTAACCTACTAGGTTTTTAAAATCATGCCTGTTTAGATTGGGCAACTCTTGGCATTGTTTGTGAAGGACTGAATGGCCGGTTTGGCCTGTCTTAGGCCTGCGGTGTCCACCCAATATGAGATACATCTAGTACGCTTCCAGTTTTTTATAACTTCGTTACTTGCCGATTTGGGGGTGGGGCAGAAAGGTTCAGGTCCCATAAAGGGGATTTCCGAGCCTTTTCTGGCTAATTCGTCGGCTTTCTCGTTACCATCAATACCTTCGTGACCAGGAACCCACCACAGTTTGGTTTTGTTTCTTGAACTAAATTTCTGTAGGGTATTGAAGCAGTGCATGATTGATTTGGAGTCAATGATGTGCGAGCTACGGGCTTTTATAGCTGCTTGACTGTCCGTGTATATATGGATGTTTGCACCTATGATACCAGAGATGTATACGTGGCTGGCGCATTCTTGAATGGCGTGGAGTTCTACCTGGAATACACTGGGACATTTTCCTATCGCAATAGTGTATTTCAGGTTCGGCCCGTAAACGCCGGCTCTCACTCCCGACCCCATTTTAGAACCATCTGTATACCACTTAAGGCCGTTTTGGCTATTTGGTGAGTTATTGCTAACCCATACTTCTCTAGTAGGGATCTCCGTGGAGAACCTTCTGTTGAAGCATAAAGTTTTTTGTATGCGGTCTGTAACCGTGCAGTGCATTTCAAGTTCCGGGAGTTCAGAGAAAAGTGAAAGCAGGTCCAGATGGTCGCTAAGACTTAACTCATCAACTTGTAGTTGACTTGCCATGCTGCGTATTGCCATTTTTTGTACAAAAATGTGCTGGGGTGTAAGTCCAATTATAGCTTCTATAGCAGCTGTGGGGCACGTCCGCATAGCTCCTGATATACCCAGGCACGCAAGACGCTGTACCTTTTTGAGTTTTAGGATGGCGGTCTGCTGGATGGTCTTAGTCCACCATACTATGGAAGCAGAAGTTATGATGGGCCTGGCCATCATAGTGTAGATCCAATGAGCAATCTTTGGAGAGATTCCCCATGTGGTGCCATACATACGTCGACAAGCCCATAAAGCGTTGGAAGCTTTAGTGATTCTGTTGTTTAGATGTGAGTTCCAGGTGAGCCTAGAATAATTCCCTGATACTTGACTTCATTGGAGTACTCAACGATTTTGTCGTTAATTGAAATTGAACCTAAGTTGATATTTCTTCTTTTTGTGAAGGGAACTATGACAGCCTTACTAAAGTTTATTGAAAGCTTTTCTCTAGAGCACCAGTCACGGACTGTCTTAAGTACGTTTTGCATACGTGATGTTACTTCGTTTGCTTCTTCACCCCTAATGATGATGACTATGTCATCCATCGGCGTATCCAATTATGTTTAAGCCTAAATTACTTAATTTGTGAAGAGACCAGAATTAATCGTCGATGACCAGAGATCACAGGAGGGGTGACAGTACGCCTCCCAGTGGGCAGCCTCCTGCGGCTAAAACTGATACCGATGTCAGTCCTGATATTGAAGTGATCAACCGACTTTCGAGCATCGCTTTGATCCAGTTAATTGTTGCTTGGTCAACGTTCCTGTGGATCAAGGCATTTGATATCGAATTATATCCAGTGTTGTCAAAAGCACCCTCTATGTCCAGAAATGCGCAGAGTGCAATCTCCTTCTTACTAAAAGCGTTTTTGATCTCTGCCGTTAACTTGAGCAGAGCGCCTTCAGTGGATTTGCCTTTCTGATAAGCGAACTCATCTTTATATCTAATGGTAGGAGGTAGGGAATAGGATGGGCGGTTGTAGAGGACGTTTTTTTTTTGAGGTGCATAGCTGTGATGGTCACTTTTTCATGTCCTGCACCCATTCAAAATTTGTTAAAGACCTGAATTCTCAAAAATAAAACAAGCACATTACTTGAAAAAAATTGACCAGGCTTGTTAGAGACTTTATATATTGGTTGCATTGAAGCTGCAATCCTTAACAGTAAGGAATTTTGTCAAACTATATTCGTGGGCATAAATTATATCATCATAAAATTTATCCTTAAGATCGCTCACATGATCGGACTTAAAATAGTATTAGGGACTCAAAACCTGATTTAAATCCACCAAGTTTTAAAAGCAAGGTTGCAATGAGAAGAAATGCACTCCTAGTATGGTACGACCATTAGCCTCGGCCCCAGATCGCGAAAACATTTCGAGTAATCTAGCAACGGTGACGATAACCAAACCAGGGGAAAACACCGAGGCTAAATAGCGAAAAGTGTGCTTACCTATATAAAATTCTGATAATTAATGAAGGCATAAGACTAATTTTGGTACGGAACGTCTGATCGCTTACGAGGAAGGAACTGGAAATGGTTGACGAGGTATGAGCTTGATTCAATCGCCATCTCGACTGATTGAAAACGTTCTGAATCAACGTTCAAAATTTGACGATCAGAAGGCGACTTAATAGAGCGAAAAAATTCAAGGTCATCAGCAAGTAACAAGAAGAGTGAATGTTTCAAAATTGCTGGTAAATCATTTATAAAATAGTAGAAATAGCAGCGGTCCTAGGCCACTGCCCTGAGGCACACCCGATGTTGCAGTAATGTGACCTGAAAAACAGTCCCCGATCTGAAAGTATTGAATGCTTTCTGAGAGATACGACTTCATCCACTTTAGAATATTTGAGTGGATTCCTAGAAAACTGAGGTTATGCACCAAAGCCATATGATTCTCACTATCGAAACCTTAGCAAAATCAGTAAAAATTGTATCGTTCTGCAATCTTCTTTAAAGTTTAAGACTTCATAGTTAACCAAAGGTGTTAGTTAAGTTGCTGAAGATTTACCTGAGATACGACATTGTTCATTATTTGAAATGTGCTCCTTTACTTAAAAGTAGAACTTTTTACATACACAGACCTATTATCTTCTCGAACTATTTTGGTATGGCTGAAATCTTGCCCAAATAGGTCTTTAGTTTGTTATATCTTGCGAACCTGATTTTTGATTAAGTGATGCACATGAAATTTTTTAGTCATCTAAGAATATGATAGTCAAGGGTTTGACAATATACAGGGCACATTGGGCCTTATGGGGCATCTTTTGCGAATAATGTTGGAACTTATCTGCTCTTTCTAACTGCCAGGCGGCAAGTTCTTCTCACTTCGGTATAATTGAGTACTGATGAGAATATACATAATAATGATGTGTTCTCTTTTTCTTTCTGATGACTTCTTTCACTCTATGTGTACGGCAGAAGGTTCTTTTCACACTACCAACCCTTACACCAAGCCCCTTCACTACATCAACATCTTATGCAAAAGCAATGACTGCCGCTGGAAAAGGTGTTATCCATTCTTTACGTCTAAGAGAATTATTTGAAATTTTTCGCATAAATCATTATCTGTAGGCGAGGTAAAAGTAACCCGGGTTCTTTTCTAGCCACTGCGGGTCACCACACCAGTCTTGGTTTTTGCTTCGGTAGTTGAGGAATACTGCTAAATCGTACATTCCACACCCACATGAGCATTTTGAAGTCATCTATGAAGAAAAAGGAGTCCATATTTGTCAGTCTATCCAGAGCAGGATCAATTTCTTACACGAAGGCTGCATGCTGATGCTATTATTTTAGATTTAGAAATTTGGATAAAGTAAATTTAAGCTTCAACACTGCAACCGCCTTCCTATTGACGTCCACGCCAATAAATTTGTGCAATAAAAAATCTTGAAAGAAATCTTGAGCGAGCCCAATTTCTGTGTTGATAAATTGGAAAATTGGATGGCCTGAAGCTCGTGCCCCATTCAAACCATGCTTAATGCCGCAATTGGGGCTAAATCCAAGGACGATGCATATCTTCTGAACGAGAATGAAGCCTTTAAATGAAGCAGTAAGTTCTTTTCAGAGTCATCAAAATCTCAAAATGGCATTAAAAATGGCAGCCCGGCCATCGAAGAAAATAAAGTCACCGTTGTTTAAATAACTGGGAAAATTTATTTTAATAAAAGTTGGCAAGTCTCTCGCAGTCAGAAATCCACAAGGCGATGGGCGAAGTAAGGATCAAGCGTGTTTTATCTTCTTGTTATTTAAGTGGCTAGCACAATTGTATTTGTGGTTTTTCTTTAACGAAGTAGCAGAAGAGAAATACTTTTTATTTAAATATGAACAACATACTGAAATAGAAAAGAACAACCTTTATTTTAATTTGGGGTTTAAAAAAAGCTATTGCCGAAAACCATATGCCCAAATGGCGGGTAAAATGGTACACAATTTTTTTTTTTTTATAAAAAGCTGACGAAGAGTTTATGAGTACCGTGAGTGTAAAGAATTAGAAGACAGATGAGGTAATACAGTTTTCGATCTAACTCAAATGCTGTTGAGCCGTTACGGTAAAAAACTTGAAAAAATTTATGGAACCTTTACGGAGAAACGCAATAAATAACCAGCAAATATTGGGGTATAAACATTATTATAAATGTGAAAGTTTTTTTTCTTTTATCATGTCAGAAAAATAGAATGTTTAACCTGGATCACAGACACCAAACATGATTTCCACGTTTTGAGGCAGACGCTTATAGACTTTTTTTGTTGCTGATGATTTTTACGCCCAGGATATTTTCAATGCCGGCTGGTATCCAATATTTAGGGCGAGTGTTCCCCTATCCACCACCTGGGGAGGTACCCTATCGGGAGCCAATCTGTCGGGTAATTTGGCGCATCCATTTTGGTGTTTGTTTTTGTTGCTTTACTTATATTGCACTAGGTTGCAACATATCAATTTTCTTTCCCGTAATTTGAAAGCTCTCACCAAAGTCTTTTCGACCATCCAATCCGTGAAGAAATT
This sequence comes from Neoascia interrupta, assembly GCA_947623515.1. Taxonomy (NCBI): domain Eukaryota; kingdom Metazoa; phylum Arthropoda; class Insecta; order Diptera; family Syrphidae; genus Neoascia; species Neoascia interrupta. The sequence goes on along the minus strand of OX392464.1, from coordinate 3,176,796 downwards.
ACACGTTTAGACCTTTTTTTCTGAGGAAACGTTGAAAGTTTTTTAAGATTTCATATGTTGAGGCTTAGCGTCTGCCTTTTCGTGTTATTGGCTTGGTGTGAGCTTGGAAGATCTCCGCTTTTAATAGTTCAAAATTTGTTCTTCCGTGCTATGTTGTGACTCGAGTTTGTTCTGCCTTCTTCCTTATTTTTATGATTGTTCAAACTATAATTGGTTCGAACTATTATAAAATGTTGTTTAGCATTTTACGGGGAGTAAAGTCGTTGACTGCTTGTTATGTCCTACTTCCGGGAAAAAAGTCCACCCATTGGGCGCGCGCTGCAACCAACAATAAATCGGGAACGACATTTTACTCAGACTTACTACCTGGTGCATCCAAGCACATATTGGTAAAAAATTAATTCGACCTCCGCCACTTTCCGCCTATGCCATTTTACCCGGCTTTACTTTACTAACAATTGCATCAATGTTTCCACTATACTTGAGTATATGACGCGTGTGGCCATCTTCGGTATAAACAGCTTCAATCCCTGCTAGCATACTCTTGAAAGTAACACTCTTAAAACGGCAAAATAGCTCTTATAAGACTTTTTTAACGCCCTTGATACTCTTCGGTCAAAACCTCTGCCTTGTTAAAAGATCCAAAACTAATCTTGCAGATCCAAAGATCCAAAGCTTATCACTTTTTTTTAAGGAGTATCACCCTTATAGCGCTAAACTCGTACAACAAGAGCATATTTAGCTTTTATAAGACCCTTTGTTATAAGACTTTAACTCTTGTAGGGTTTAAGTTTTGTGATAAGATTCTTATAAGAGCTTAAATCTTGTAACAGTTTTATAAAGTTTCCTTATCAGAGTTAAAAAATCTTATAAGTAGGCCATTTAAGGCTTGTAAGGCTCTTATAAAACTCTTATAACACTCTATAAGAGTGAAATGCTAAGATCTCAACTCTTGGATATAAATCTTGTTAGGCTCTTGTAGAGCCTTATAAGAGTTAAATTGTTATTTGTGTAAACTAAACTACGATTTTTTTACTCTGAAGCCCACAAAACGACTTTAAGTATTCTTTGTCGCTTAAGAAATGAGTTAAAAATTAAATTTTAAATAAAAAAATCTCTATATAGAATTTCGTAGAACAATTTCCTTACAAGCGTTGCAAATATACACGGTCATTACCGAAATAAACGAATTGTTATTTTCGTAGAGTCTCCCACCCCAACGATACAAAAGATCAAACTTATTTATAGGCCCACAACCTCAAGCAACAACTAGTAGCTATTTTCGTTTACAAAACGATAAGGAAAGAAAAAAAAATCTTCAAATGAAAACTACTAGAAATTCCTTGTTCTACTTTCACCCTCACAAGCACACAACTCTCGAACAGCCAAAAAGCCGCCTTGATGTACAACCACCACCCCCAGCCTGTCAATTATAAAGCCAAATAAAACGTTTCTGGTTACCCGAAATTGCCATCAATTATACTACCCTTCAACTACAAGTCTCCAACTTTAGTTGGGAAGAAACAGGGCGACCCCCACACCCCTATACACATTTTCTGTGTAGAAAATGTCTACAATCATGCGAATACTTTTGCAACTATTCGTGTTATTAATTAATCACATTTCTGTTCACAACCTCCTTTCATCCGAGGGAAAGTCACAGGCAAACTGCGTAAGGGTGTATAATTCGAACGTAAAAAGAGCGAACATAAATAAAAAAAAGTTTCTTCTGCTATCGTAAACTACCCCACGGCGTACACGAGGCTCCTGTTCCTGTTGTATCAGCCAGGAGCCCATACCACCCCCCATTCACACATACACGTGAAATGGAAAAGAAACAAAATAACACGTATCCCATTTCTAATGTCCTGGGGGCATATTAATTCCTGTGTCTCATCGTGTTTGTTTCATATCCTTTCGCCTCGAACTCTCTCTCTGAGGATTTAATCCTTTTATGAACGGTGGCCAAAAAAATCACGACTCCTCGCAACGTTATTCGCCATCGCCAGTGCGAAAAATAAATCTTAATTATCTCATTTGACATTGCCAGCTCGGTGCTGTTCCTTTTTTCCCACGTCACCGTTGTCGTCGTGGTAGTCCTCGGCGGGATTACTTTTTCGTGACCAATTATGAATACATCAGCCGGGTCACACCGGGTGCACAAAAAGGCGCAGAAAAGCCTCCGATTATTGCTAAAAATAAATTAAAAAAACATTTTTTTTTCTTTTGCGCTTGAGCCCTGCCAGGTCAGTGTAATAATTTTTGTCGAACGTGTTTCGAATGGAAATTGTCATTAACCCTCATCAGTCATCGCCCGCCACCCCCTTGAACGAGGGCGCTTGCTAAGTAGATAAATTTTACCTAATTACACTCAATAGTGACATCCATTTCCGCGGCGGGCAATGACGTTTCGCCGTGCCTGGTGGATCGCCTAATTGGCATCCGGTGATGGCTGGTCCGACAACAAAAGACCACATGTCGAGCGAGCGTCGGGCAACCGCAGTGGACCAAACACAATTTTAGAAATAATAAAAAAAAAACTACCCCCTCTAGGTTTGGCAAAAAGCGCGCTCTCTCTGCGGGAAAACCGTTTTTTTTTTTAGCGATATCCGTCCCAAACACTCCGGCACACATAGATTATGCCACACTCTGTTTCAATTCAGAGGAAAAAAACTAATTTTCCGAATACTCCATCGGATGGAGGCAATTATCGGGCGAGTGCTACTGGTGCTCCACCGCATGATGGGCCCAATTAAACATTCTATCATCGCCCGGCATACATAAATATTCGATGGGTGTTCGCGCGAACAGTTTTGAACATTGCTGTTTTCGACGAGAGGAAACAAAAATACTTTTATGAACTCCATTTGTCTTGACCATTTTTGTTTATCGAAATGAAAAGCTAACGACGAAAACGACACACACAAAAAAGAAATCAAATTAATATTCCCCCCTGATGTGGTCAGGTCTGTGGATTGCATAAAGTTCTTGTTTGGACAATGATTAGGTTCGAAGCTGAAATGGATTCGCACAAATTAATGCCGCGACGGAAATATTTAATTTTACGACTTTTTAATTACTTTGGAATTATTGGTATCGTTCGCCATTGATGAATCTTTTGACGAGCTATCAATGGGTGCTTGCGGGTCTGTCAGGCTTGTGCATACGATAGCTCCCAGTGGTGTATGGCTTTTGACCATAATTTTGCTGGGTGGAGCGGCTCCATTGAACGGGGGATGCCGGCACACGTAAGCGTTTCAAGGCGAATCTGGTGGTCGTGACTGATCGTTATAGATTATGATTTCGATATGATCTGCATGAGGCAGTGAAAGATATTTGTTATTTCTTTTTTAGGGGCCATAAATGTTGGGTTTATTAAAACACACCATATGGCTTGGAGCCACCATTCCGGTTTTAATTTTAATTAGGCTAATGAAGATGATGGCATATCAGCTTTTTAAGGGGGGGTACTGAACATTTCTGAATTGGGTTTTGGGAAAAAAATGCGATTGGAAATCATGAACAGAATATGATGAACTGAAATCGCGCTATGTTGGGAGGAGGATTTGCGTCAAGGTTTTTAATATATCAGCGGCCTTTTGAGGTATATCTGCGATCAAAACCAAATCTACTTCCTTGCAAAAAAAATAGTTGTTGTGAAATAAACATCCAAGCAATGAGGTTCAACTGGCAACTATTGTGATACCATATGAATCTAGAGATTCCTCCAACTGGCTAAACCATTTTGGTCACCTCTTCCTCCTCATCCATGCAGCTTCTTCAGATGTCGTTGGAATAGACACTTGTTGTATGCCCACCTATCAGACAGTGTCCTGTAATGATACCAATTGCAGCACTCTTGTGCAATCTATTAAGAACGATCAAGCTTTTGGACCGCTTTAAATCTTGTTTTAGCCATATCTGTTTCGTCACTAGACAGGTGCTACCACCCGGATTTCTATTGCATCCAGTTTAAGCAAAAGATTTGCATTTGAAAATTGGAATGTCGTAGATTTCTGTACTGTTTGATTTAAGGCTATGTCACGAAGTTGCGTTGCCGTTTGCTTTTTCCCGATATAACACGTTTCCACCGCATGTAATTAATTAACTTAGAGAGATTAAAAGTTAATCCCAAGGTGTTTCCACCGGAATAGAGGAGATCAACTTGTCCTTGTAAATGTTTTATCTCTCGGGCAACTTAGATTCAAAAATATCTAAATTCATTTTTGATTTCCACCGATTTTTTGAAAGTACGAAACGAAATAACCGAAAAATAGAAAAACAAAACGTCAAAAATGTATTGTTGTGATTTCGGTCTATAAAGGCGATAGTAGACCAACTTAATCAACATCAACCAGCAGTGTCAACAGCAGCATCCATCATTATTTTGCAGTGTGTACACCTTATTGCACTTAACTTTTTTGACAGCAACAACCACGTTCACATCAACAGCAACATCAGTCGTTCTGCGCATCTCTTTACACCACACAAGAAACACTGCTGAGGTCATGATACTCAGCTTTCGATACAAGGTGTGTTTGTTTTGTTTGGTCTAGAAAACGCACAGAACACGTAGAATTCTGTACATTTTGATTTCGGAATTCTTGTCAATCAATCTCTTCCAATTGATTTCGCGATCAATTTTTAATCTCCTCGTGAAGAGATTAATATTCGTTTTAATATTCGGATTTAAGAATGATTTGTCTTAATCGCGGATAAGTGTCCTGTGAAAACACCCTATTACGTGGGCTTGAGTCTAGAACTGCGTTGAAAATTGCCACTTGAAAAGACGATTGAAAACCGCAGAAAGTGACAACTATTCAACAAAAACACAAACCACCAGAAAAGTCAACAACACAGCTTCACACAAAAGTCAAAACGCACGCAAAAATTCAGCGTGTTGAATTTTTTTTGGTTTCTCAAAACTTTCTTACGTAAAAAAGGACGGATAAAAGAAGCAACCTTGCGGTAGCTCGCATTGAATTTATTGTGTTTTAATTTCAGTTGTCAGCTCAATGGTGACGCAATGCAGCTTTGTGACATAGCCTTTAAGAATTCATGCGTGGTCGAGATTTATTACGCGATTAAATTTAAAACTCTTCGTGAAGAGATAAGACTTCGTATGGAGATTTAGCGAAGATTTGTCTTAATCATGGATTATTGTCCGATGGAAACACTTTATAATCTCGACGAAGACAGTTTAAGCTGCCACCCAACGGCGCAGTCAAGTTTCTCAGTTGATGATGTGCCGATAATATTTCGTCGCTACCGTGCCAATGGGTCGCCATCGCTGGTCTAGGCCTACTTGATGGTTTATGGAGACTTCCAGAATTTTAGAAAACAGAATTTTGAAAAACAAAATTTTAAAAAACAGAATTTTGGAAAAACAGAATTTTGAAAAACAGAATTTGGAAATACAGATGTTTGCATACAGACTTTTGGTTCATTTTGAATTTTGACCCCAACCCGTACTCTTAGCCACCTGACTGTCCTAAAAAAAAGCTTCCTATAACATTGAAATATAACGATATTCTTAAACCAGGACAAGACTTCTTTTTATCGCCATAACTCAAGCTTGAAAACACTATTAAGATCCCGAAGTCTGAAGGAGAGACTAAGATCTTTCTGAGAACACAGCCATACCCACCCCATCGTTTGCCTTTGATCCGTCGGTGTAGAAGTGGATCGATTCCAGAGGAGAGCCCTTACATTCTAGAGGAGCACCCTTATCCCGAGAGGATCTAGGCGGGATGGCTGCCTGGGAGTTTTTGTCAAACTTATTTATAGAAGGGAACCTGAAAGCGTTTAGAAATCCAGAGTGTCCTATTTCGATATCAGCCGTGATTGCAGCTGTTTGTCTGCTGAAGATGTTAAGAGGAATTAGATGGAACAGGGCATCAAGTGCTGCTGAGGCAGTTCTGCGAAGTGCTCCGCTTATACATAAGCAGGTTGATATTTGGACTTTACTCAGCTTGTCACGATTTACCGCTCTATCCAAGGTGGTCTACCAGACAACTGTTCCATAAATCAGTATCGGTCTAACCACCGAGGTACTGATCTCCCAACCTCTTTCAATGCTAATGTAAAGACCAATGAAAGGAAACGAATACTTCTTAATTTATTCTTTATTCTAGTTAAAAACGTTTTATTTGTTGATTAAGATTTTATTACACTCACTGCTGCTGAGGACTGAAGAAAGAATGAAGATGCCGGATGTAGCGAGATGGAAAATGGATGTAAGGTTGACGACTGTAATTTCCAGTGCAGTGTGTTTGTTATGTCATTTTCATCGAGATCTGTTCGACTGATAGTTGGTGTTGTAGCTTCCAGAAATCCAGATGTGAGTGTTCGAGTGGTGATTAATGGTCGGTACACTAGAACGAAGTTGGTTATCGAACTTTTATTCTAAAGTTTTTAAGAGAAAACATGATAGACTGATGGGTCTGCGATCTTTCGGAGTAACGTAGGGGGTGGAAATATATCCCAGCTTTCAGTATGAAAATCACTTTAACTTCTCTGCATTACCGCGGAATGTCGACCAGCTCTACGCAACTTTTCAGAATTATTTCCAAGCAAATAAGGGATGCTGATAATACGATTGTTGAAATGGCGTTGATCATCAACTTTTTCGGTGCCGCTTTTCCATGAATAGAATGTCACGGGGCTAATGAGAATATATTTCTAGATCATCTGCCACCAACTCGAGCTTCTCAGTCTCCGTCCTTTGATGAGTCCATTCTTTGTCATTCTTTACCCACGGATTATAAGAACAATCCGTACCTAAGCAGAGAGCTGCAATTCGTGGCAATGAAGCACGGAAGATTAAAAGAGTGAAAAAGTCCTTTTGAATCCTCCCTTGGTCAAATTCTTTAGCGGCACAGAAGATGGTGATGACGATGACGTATACGAGTCTACACTGTAAAATGGTAAGCTAGTGAAAAAGATTGTGGTAAAGATTGAAAACGTGCCCTGAAAGGCTTTCTTTGGGTGAGGAGTAAAATTACAGGAGTGGTTTTCAATCCACGTTGAAAACCTATTTAAAGCTTGAAATATTTTAAGAGGTTCTTTCGTGGCGTATTTTCCAAAATTGGTAAACTGAAAAACACTCCTTTGCGAAAGTAATGGACTTGAATACCTTTAATTGTAAGAAATTCTAAGAAGCGTGGACCGTGGAGTGTAGCTCGTTATTTCACCAGATCACTTTTTATAAAGGACACGATAAAACCATGAAGGACCGAAAATATATCCCTTCCATGGTCGGAATAGGCGAATAACTTCGCCGTGTCTGAGGCACCCCTTAGTTTCAACACTCGTTTCGGAGTCCTTTAAGTAACTATGTGGGCAAGATATAAATTAAAAGTTTTTTTTAAATGAAACGCACCACGGCTTACATTAAAATGTATAAGCATGAAGATGTAGAACTACATGAGCTGAATAGCCAGACACGAATTAATATATTTTCTCAAGAGCTCATAAAAACAGAAACCATTGGACCCAATTAAGGTCCCTAATTGACAAAATTTCGCACTTCAAACTCGGAAAGGCTACAAAAAGCTTGATTAATCGTATTCAAAAAGGGATGAAAAGGTTTGAAATTTTTACCTGATTCATCTAATCTACCAGATTCACCTAGTCCAGACACAATTAGTCAAAAAAATTCAATTGAAATTAATTTTGAAAAGATGTCTGTATAACAAAACCACCAATCAACTGTCTGCCATTTAATTTTCAAAAAAAGACGCTTAATATAAATTATTTCACAATCAAGTATGAGAGCCAACAAGAGAAAAGGTTATACCAGTAAATTACTGTTGACCTTTGCCTGTTTTAAATGACAGACATTTTTCTCAATAAAAATCAGAATGAAATTTTTTTTTTAGTTTTTTAAAAGGTCGCCAAGAATTTTATCTTTCATCTTTGAGGGCTCATATATCATAATGGTTACAAATGGTTCCAATTTTTTTTGTTGTTTGTTCCAAGAAAGGCGGAAGCTATAAGTGATTGACCCCCTTATACGAAATTTACTTAGAAAAATAAGAGTTGGTAACATACTTAGAAAACGCCCAATACGAATTGGTTAAAAACGGCCTTTGTTTTGCTTTTAAATAAATTCTTTAGTTCCAGACAGGGACTATACACCCTCAGAACAAAAATTTTAATATGATTTAGAAAAACACACAACTTTAAAGTTATATTATCGGGTCAGTTGATTCTGTCGTCAGATTTGGCCACCAAAACTCTCTTATTCATTTTTATGCTTAAAAAATATGATGGAGCATATCCCTACAGCGTAGTGTATTAATTGCTTAACTCCTACCTCGAAACGCAGGGCCCAAGATCAACTGAAACTTACTCACGGACAAATGAACGAAAGAATTACTCGTTCGGACTAAATTTGGAATCTGAGAAAGTTTATAAATCATGGAAAACGATTTCGCCGTTGAATACTCTATTATTGCACATAGGCGTCGAGAATCTCAAGGACTCCAAAGAGTAGAGGACGTATCTTAACAGAAATAAAACTCCATCGTGAATTTCTTAATTGCCTTCTGTTACAAGGCATTTCGGCTTTCTTGAGCCACCGCCAAAAACTCTAGCACTTTAGATGCGATCTAGATATTTTCGCCTTGATTCAGCCCTGTTCTTCTACCAGCCACAGGCATAGTAGAATAAGTAGGCTGAGGTGCTAACTGGCACCCAAATGCTTAGGGCACCTGCATGAAAACACGACATTAATGTCCTAAGATATGCGTTGAATTTGAATGTGCTCAAATCATTAAAGAAATTTTTTTTTTGTTCTTTTTTTAAGTTATTATAACCCTCCCACACAAAATCTTCTTCGAAGTTCCATGCAGGAGCCAAAATGCCATCAGAGATGCCGCCTCTGAAGTGCTGGGTTTCACATAGCCACCACAACGAAACCCTTGGCTTGACGATGAGTGCCAGCAAGCACATGCAGCTAAACAGGAAGCACGCAAAGCGGCTCTGCACAAAAGGACTAGATCTGCCCGCGGACTCTACGAGCAGAGGAGGAGAGAAATACTGGTTTCTCCGAAGGAAAAAGAGAGAGCACGAAAAGCGCGCGGTTAAAGAGATGGAGAGATGTTACAACAGGAATGAGGCTCGAAAGTTTCACCAGAAAATCAAAAGGTCTTGCCAAGGCTATAAAGTTCGAACTGAAGCCTGCAAGAACAATAAAGGGAAATATCGTAGTGAAATTGCAACAGGAAGCTTTATACAAGTAGCAGCAGCCATTCTATAAGGCCTGCAGCAGGAAGCCTCTTAGAAGTAATAGCTTTTGTAAGGCCTGCAACAAGAAGTCTTATACAAGTAACAACCTCTATAAGGCTTGCAACAGGAAGGCTTATGCAAGTAACAGCCTCTATAAGGCCTGCAACAAGAAGCCTTATATAAGCAATAGCCTCTTTAGGGCCTGCAACAGGAAGTCTTACACAAGTTATAGCCTACAACATTCAATCTACAGTTTGGGCAAAGCATTCAACAGGAAACTTTATAGAAGCAACAGTTTTGGTTATGACTGCAACCGGAGGCCTTATACAAGTAACAGTTTCGATAAGGCTTGCCACAGAAAGCTTTTTACAAGTAACTGCCTCTGTGAAGCTTGCAACAGGAAGCATTATACAAGCAACATTTTCTGTCACGTTTGCAACAGAAACATTGCAACAAAACTCAGTTTCGATAAGTCTTGCAATAAGAAATCTTTTACAAGTAGCACTTTCTCTAAGGCTTGCAGCAGAAAAGTCGATGCAAGCAACAAGTAACTTCTTCTGCAAAGCTTGTCACAGAAAGCCGTATACAAGCAACAGTTTCGGTAAGGCTTGCAACCTGAAGCGGGTTGCTACAGTTTCGGTAGGGCTTGCAATGGGAAACTTTAAACAAGCAACAGTTTCGGTTAAGCTTTGCAGAAAGAAACCTTATCCAAGTATCAGCTTCGGAAAGGCCTGCTTCAGGTATAGTGATACCGAAACTTCTATGCGGCCTTGTAAAAGTAGTAGTTTTCCTACAAAGTAACAGTGAAGATTAACAGAATCTTATCCCTCTATAAAACATCGTTGTAGCTTCGTTAAGGTCTTATACAAATTCTGTATGAGGAGCGTACACCGGCTCATCTGCAAGATATGGTCAGAGAAAAGCATGCCCGACGAATGGAACCCTCGGAATGGAGATTAGACCCTCTGAACTGTGCCAACTACCAGAGGAATCAGTCTACTTAACATCGCATACAAGATCTTTGCTGCTGTTCTGTGTGATCGCCTGAAGTCATTTGTCAACAATCTGATAGCCACATATTAGTCTGGCTGTAGGCAGAAAGTCCGATCAAATATCCGCACTGCGGCAGAACTTGGATAAAACCCAGGATTTCCAAATCGATAGTCACCACTTTTTCATCGATTTCAAGGCCGCGTATGACAGTATGTATAGAAATGAGGTATATAGCGCAAAGTCTTGTTTTGGCATCTCTGCCAAACTTGTCAGTCTGTGCATGATGACGATGGAAAACTCACGCTGTTTCGTCAAGGTCGGTAAAGACCGACCCGACCCCTTTGTCACCGACCGACCGACCCGCGCTGTCAAGTTACTTCTTTAACATCATACTTGAGATTCAGTCTGGCGCATGACGACGATGGAAAACTCACACTGTTCCGTCAAGGTCGGTAATAAGACCTCCCCGGCCCATTTGATGTCAAAAAAGGATTAAGACAAGGTGACGCGCTGTCATGTGACTTCTTTAACATCTTACTTGAGAGAATTGTGCAGAACTCCCGCGCCAACACCAGAGGCACAATCTTTCAAAAGTCCTTAACTGCTCACATACGCAGACGACATTGACATAATCGGAAGAACAAAGCGTGATGTCAGTGAAGCCTTCATGAGTATTGCGACGGAAGCGGCGAATTCGGGCTAAACAGTCAACGAGGGAAAAATCAAGTATATGCTGTCATCCAGAAGAGACACCAATCACCGACGTCTTGGACAGAAATCACCATAGCATTGACAGCTATAACTTTGAGGTACTTACGGACTTCTTCTACCTGGGTTCCGCTATTATCTCAGACAATGACACCAGCGCTGAAATCAAACGAAAGATGACTCTTGCCAACCGTTGTTTCTTTGGGCTAAGAAAGCAATTGAGTAGCAAAGCCCTCTCTCAAGCAACTAAAGTAACCATTTATAAGACTCATCGCCAGTCTTGCAGAAGCATGTACTCTTTCAAAAGTGTATAAAAACCGTTTAGGCTGCTTTGAGAGAAATATTCTTCGGACGATTTACGGTCCCGTCTGCATAGACGGAGAACTAGCCAGAAGAGTCAAAATACATCGGCTACGATGGCTGGGTCATCTAGAGCTGTTGGACACCAACGCCTCGGCCCGGAAGATCTGCGAGTCCACCAAGCAGGGACGGCGCAGTAGAGGAGAACCGAGACACAGGTGGGGCACGCAAATGGAAGCGGACATCAGCCAACTTCGCGTGTGAACTGGGGACGGCTAGCTGGAGACAGAGCTGGCTGACAGAGGCCCAAGTCCACCCCAGACTGTAGCGCCACCTTAAGTAAGTAAGTAAGTCTACAAAAATTGTCGCTTTTAATGGGGAAGGGTTTTCCGTAAAAGATGCGCTAAATCCGTTTTCAATTCTGCCTCATTTTCAATTTTCAAATCTTGGTATGGTTCAAGAAAATGTAGAGATGGCTGGCACAGACGGAATCTAGACACTCTTGGAAGAAAAATCACGTTTTAGAAATTAAATGTCGATATCTATGTATTTCCCCAGGCTATCTTTTCTCATCGTGATAGCATCCAATACAATATATAATTGTCAAAGGTCCTTCAGCGAAATGTCAAGTTATTCAAAAAGCATTCTCAATTACAAGTAAATTGTTTCAAGAATGGAAAAATTCCATTGCTCCATGCGGCCGACCCCCACTGAGTGATGTCAATCGACGTTGAATGCAAAAAACAGTCAAATCAATAGATTCCACTTCTAATCCAGGTGGATGAAAAGGTCGATGTAATAATTTGTTGACATTTATTTTTGCTCGGTCTCAAGGTTCAATTAATTCCGCTCCATTCACAAAAATATCTTCGCCTTTGTTCTGCGGAGAAGATACCTAAATTAAAACCTCACCGCAAAGCGCCGCCCGTGCATAATATTTAGTAGCCATATGGCACTAACCTAAAACCAGAATTAAATTATCGTCGTTTTTGGTCTACCGCCGTGCGTCAATCTAGATTGTTGTCACGCCCCTCTTTGCGGTATCAACTTTACTCATGGAAACAGTATGCGGGACGTCAAAGCTAAGCCCTTGATGAAAACCAAATCCGATTCAATTTCGCATCAGCATCGCACTTTAATAGTTGATAGTGCCCGCTTTTGATAAATAAGAACTGAATTGGGCCACCCGGTTTGAGTTTAGGTCTACCACCTACCACCTACCGGTTTACAACGTGTCGAATTCACATAAACTACGTAACACCCGCTCGAGTGTCTGTCGGAAACGCGCTGTCAATCCAGCCGATAAAAACCATCAATTGCCAGGGTATGGTGTTCAAAAATGCAAATCAAACCAGGTCTATCAGGCTGGCGATCATCTTGCATTTTATAAATAAATAATTTTTTTTTTTGATTCAAAAACACCTTCAGAGCCACTTGATTCCCGTTGAAAAGCTATACTCGATCAGTGTCCGAAAAGCTCTTGAAACTACTCAAAGCATCGGACGAGCCAAAACCAAAAAAAAATGCTCTTCGCGCGTCGCGTCGTTTTCGTCGTCAACAGCTGATTCATAAGATGGGGCCTCGAGGTCAATGAAAATATTCGTCAATCGTAAAAAGGTAGCAGCACATAAGCGTTCCGCGGCGGGGGGTTTCAAAGCAATTCAAAGCGATTATGCAAATGTTTCGAGAATTATTTTTTTTTTTTTTCTTTCTTTTGTTTTGTGTTTTGTTTTGTATATTTCCCTCGAAAGTCATTGTGCAGCGAAAGTGAAAAATCCGAAAATAATCAGTCAAAGTGTTCTTAAAAACTTCTGTCAAGTGTGTTTACAATGTTACCATGAGTGTTGAGATCGAGGCTTGTGATGTCATGTAACTCGTGTGTGTTTAAATGTTTTCGAAAAGGTCGTTTTAGGTCATAAATGAGCGCCCTGATGGTATTTGATTATGGAGCAGTATGCAGCACGTGAAGGTATGAGAAAAACAACACAACAAGCTCAACTCTTTTATATAGGTACACGTGTGTTTTGCATAGGTATAGTATTTCTGAGGGTTGTGAAATTGAGAGATTTGGAAAAAATTAAAAAAATGTAAACAAATTAGCTTTTCGAGTGGTTTCTGTTTCAGTTTCAGTTCCAGCTCGCTCTGACAGCTTCACTGAGAATTTTAATTCGAAATTCGCTAAATGAATTCTCGCTCTGAGCAAAAGTTTAATTTCGCGTTCCGCTTTCAAGGAGGGGGTTTGCGCCGTTTGCCCAAGCAAATGGTGTAGTTTACCTCCCCCGTTGGCCCGTTTCCGACTCTTGTGATTTTTCGGTTCGCCGATTTACTCGCAGATTTTGGTTCGTATGCCGTTGCCTTTTGTGCGGCGGATATTCATTTCCAAATGGGTGTATGCACACGCTTGGGGTTATTTTGCCATGAAATAAAGGACCGGAAAATGGTTGAAATAATTTTTTCGGTGCGCAATTGCTATAGGAACACTGTGTCTGTGGAGTTTCCATTTGCAAGGAAGTTGTGAATAGGAAAGGAACTTTGATATATACGTTTGGGTTTTTCTACGGAAAAATAAGGCGCAGTGTAAACTTTGAGGGTACTTAATATACACTTAAAGTGTCTGAGGTTGGGGTTTGTTGAGTACCGACATTATTCACTAGAAAAAGGGCCTTTTTGGCCCTTCTAGTCCTATGCCTTCAATATAATTTGAGATTTCTATTTTCCACTGCATAATGAGATTACGAGTTATGAAAAATCTTAACTACTTTTGTAAACATGCTGTATTCAACTCTGTTATGCCAGGATTACCAGGGCTTTAGTTTGCAGCGTAGCGTAGTTAAGGGAGAGAGCCTAGAGAAGAAGGTACCCACAATGCAAGTTTTAATAAGCCCCTTCACATGGGTTTGTACCAATTTATTCAAGGCATTACAATGAATTGAAAAATATTTAAGGAAAATTTTAGGTATTGAAAATTCTTCGTATACTTAACCAGAGAAGGTCCGTAGCTGAAATCCGGCAAAGGTCTAGACTCAAATCCCATTAAAATCCTTTGTAACCCGAAAGGCAGCAAAATATCCTCAAAAGAGTCTTCGAAAAGCCCAAGATCAATTAAAAAATCTCGGTCCCGCAGAACCAATGGCTCGACCTCTACGGACGCCAGCCATAGAGGTCTCATTTGTAGTCCAAATAGAGGTCTCATTTGTAGTCTCATTGTCTCATAAGTAGTCCGTACCAACCGAGTAGACGTGGTGTCTTTTATGTCTTTTCTGAGCAAGAACTAATGTCTGTGGCTGGTGCGTTCAAAAGACCAGATATGTGTAGTGGACATATGACTGCACCCGCTGATATTGCAATGTTGGAACTCGGGTAGTATAATCAAAACCAGGCATGACTAGAAAATATTTTGGGAGTGAAAATGACAGGCTTAATTTCGAACAGACGGTCATCCTCACTAGGCCGCTTTGTCGCTGCCTTACAGCTCACACAGGGCTTATTGTGGCATTTGGGATGGATGCAAGGTTGGGTGTATGCAAAGTACGTTGGGCCAATAGAGGCTCTATTTCATCTTGATTTTTGGAACCCGCTTTAATTTTTTTATTGGGTCGTAATATTCCTAGGATCCCTACTTTACTGGTCTTAGCTCACTTACTTTCAGGAGAAGCATATGCGAGATACATGTATATACAAGAGGTTTGGAGTCGCAAAATGCAATACGGCGGCATCGCATATCTACTTGACTTAACTGCCGTCTGACCTGTGAAGAATTTACTGACCCCCGAACGCATTTGGAGACTCGTTCTGAATACTGACCTGTCTGAACTGAACACCTGTCGTTCCGAGCTTCCTGCCCAACTTAAATACACTTAATATTTACACTTTAAAAACGTCAAAATAGCTCGTATTAGACTTTTAGCCTTCTTAATACTTTCCGAGCATAAAATCATGTTATAAGATTCAAAAATGTACGTGTAGCACTCTTGTTAAGAGACTATGGTTCCCAAAGCGTTTAACTCTTTTAACAAGAGTATATTTAGCTCGTCTACGACTCTTGTTGTAAGACATCAACGCTTACAGAGCTTAAGTTTTGTAAAAAGAGTCTTATAAGAGCTTAAATCTTGTTATAAGTGTGCAACTCTTGTAAGGGGAGAATGGCCCTGAACATTTGTCTCAAATAGCTTCGTTTGGTTTAGCAAACAATTATGAGTCCCGGTGTATGTGAAGAGTGAGTGCTTTTTAAAATGGTTGAGACGTTGGCCCTGGTTCACGTCGGACTGTTGCGCCATTTATTTATTTTTTGAATGCCTGATGGAGCTCCCTAATTTGTAATCAACTCTTTGGTTGTCTAGAACCCTTTAAGGGTTGGCGTTGAAATTCTGCCGGGGTCAAAATTATTTTTTCAAAAACTCTGTTTAACAAAATTCTGGAAATCCAACTTTGACAAAGCTACACAGTAAAATATGCATGGGGAGGGGGCCTTGCCCTCCTATCTGTTTCTTGTTTTAACCTTTGCTTTGCTTAAAAAAAGTCAAAAGTTTCTGAAAAAAGCAAAATACGCAGAATTTTATTGCTTAAGTCACAACTCTGAGAAGAAGAATTTTGAAAAGCAGAATTATGACTCGCTCCCCCCTAAATCTGATCTTGAACTTCCTGGTCATCTCCTACTTGAAATCTTTGGTTGTATTAAGCTCCCTATTCGCTCAGAACTCCCTGTTTGTATTGAAAGCCCCAGTCGTTTTGAACTTCCACGTCGTCTAGAACTTTCCGGTCGTGTGATGGTTCTCTCTGGCCATACAAAGCTCCTTATTTGCGTTGGATTCTAGGCTCGTATCTAAAACTCCATAATTACTTTGAAAGCCCTGGACGTATAAGGTTCCCTAGTGGTCTGAAAGTCAGTGGTCGTCATCTGCTTTCTGGTTGTCTTCTATACTCCCTCGTTTTAGGGTCTGGAACAGTCAAGGCATTCTTAACTTCAAGGCCGTTTGAAACTCTTTAGTCGTCCTAAACTTCTTTTTCCTGGTCGTCTCTTTCGTCTTTTTGAAATTTTCGTTCGTCTTGGAACTTCTTGGTCGTCTTGGAACTTCTAGGTCGTCTTGGAACTTCCATTCGGCTTGGTACTTCTTGGTCGTCTTGGAACTTCTTGGTCGTATTCAACTACCTGGTTTTATGGAACCCCTGGTTTACCTAAAATTCCCTGGTCAACTAGAAATTATCAAGAGTAGAAATTTCGTTTAATCGCTTAACATAACCAGCGATTAACAATTGTCTAGACACAGTTAAGCGAGTTGGTTTCTATATTCTTCCGATTGACCCTCACTCAGAGACTACCAAGATCCGCATCAATAATTTTTCCTCAAAGGAACGAAACACTCCTTACGCCTCTGTTTAAAATGCTACGTTTTTTCTCGATAAAGGAGAGTAGGCAAGAAAATATTCCGTCTAATTTGAGGTCCTTCCAAAGCTGCTGGTTCCCAATTGAGCTCCTATCCCTGACAGGGGCACCTTCACCAGGTATGCGGTCGCTACCGGCATGAAAATTTTCCGGAACGGACCGAAGCCTGCAACAAAAACAAAAATCCAGGATTGTCCGGATCGTATAAAAGATACTGGCTAGAATCTGAAAGCCTTCTTATGTGGGAATTGATTTTCTCAAAGTACATATCTGCTTCCTCACCTCATGATGCCCAACATGCGATCAGTTCCCGTGCGGTTTTGAACTCACCCTATCTCCAAAACTTGTCTTAATTGCTGCATTTTGTTCATTGACGCACAAAGTGCCGCATCTATACTTGAGCCCACGACTAGCTTGTCATGTTATAATAAGTCCCATATAATTCGGGCAGTATGTGATAATCGGTTAGTTGCATGGAAATGTGACATGCAAAACACATGCGGTTTTTCGTCGTTCTAACGTCGGTCGCATGGATTTAACCCTTCACAATGATGAGAAGATGTACTAAATCGCGATTGGTATAAGCTTAAAGGTGTTGACACAATTGATGGATTTAATTTTAAAATTGTCAACTTCTCACAATGGCCCTTTCGAAAGCCTGATTCGCTCTGAAGCTGCTTGCATTTTTCTCAATTGCTTTAAAGTGCAACCCAAGAAAATCATCTAATTCAATTATAATGCCAAAATACCCAAAAGAAGCTACAAAGTCGATGATTGATCTTTTTGTCATCCTCTGAATTAAGGCCACGTATACTCTGTTAATCAATTAGAGTCCTGACACATATAATGTTCCCTGTCAACCATTATTTTGCATTACGATGTTTTGTTTATTCCCTCGTCGTTTTTGGCCTGTCAAACTGACCAACACTGAAAACTTTCTTTCCGCTGGCAATTCAAAATTTATCTGGATCCAACTGAAACTTCGACCCACAAAACCATAAATCATCTGGTGCGCTGGTAAAAACTTTTTGAATATTATTTTAATCTCCCGAAACAATAACATCAGCATCGCGCCGCCCGCCGCCGCCGTCACCCTTTGAACGGGAACCAATATTCGAAAATAACATTCCTTATAAATTTCAAATCCTTTTTTCTTTTCGCTCCCCGAAAAAAAAAACTTTAATCTACGACCTCTCTGCTGGGAACTTTTAGCCATAGTCGAAGTTGTGGCCATATAGCCTTAGCACTTACCCGCACTTCTTATACGGAGAACTTTTGCAGCAAAAAGAAACTTTTAAAAACTTAAGTAAAACTTTGCGTAGAAATGGAAAAAAAATACTTAAAAAAGAAAAACCCCAGTATGTCTGAGACCACCCCTATCTACCAGCTTTAACTAAGACCATGCGGACTTTAACATAAGCGACCGGATGAGATAAATTATTAAAAGCCTTGACTGTGGTGTGGTGGTGGTATGGTACGGGCGGGCGGCTAGATCCACGTCCTGCTCTCGAGTTGAAAGAGTCAATGAAAATGAAATTGAGCTCTCTCCGCATCGCTCAGCAAAGTGAGTTATGCTACAATCTATATCGCTTGTGTGGAATGACGGAGTACCGAGAAACAGAGTCCGGAAGTTCGAAACAAACACACTCGATGCACAGTGTTTTATCCTTTTTGTTATCCTCTTTCATCTGGCTAATGCATTAGGGAGATTTTTAGAGGGAAATTGTTTACGACCGACGACGACACACCCTCGACCAGGATACACTGCAGTTGACATGCCAAGTACAGGACACTATACTTGATAAAAGTATATCAGTCAGTCAGCCTCCTTCATGGTTATACTCACTACTCGGGAGGTCATCATTCTGTCCACTTTTGAAAGACGGATCATTTATTTGATGTAGGGACATTCAATTTATGGTCCATTCATTTGAAATTCAATTTATCGCAAGGCTGCTGCTCCAAGTCGCCGCCACCACCGCCGCCATGCCACCATCCCGCACCATTAGCATGGATATGTGTGGAAATGTATTCTCTTTTGACGCGCGCTTTGATTTTATCGACGCGCTTTAATAGTCCATGAAGGATTGATTCGCCATGGAAATGTAATATGCGTAATGGCTTGTGCAGTGTCCCTTGTATCGCAGGGATATAAATAATAAATCTGCTGCTAGTGCTGCGGAAGGTATAGTAGGGTGGGTTTGATAATCTTATGCGCATACGAAACAGTCACCAGACACCAAAAAGAAATATTTATCATGACAAATGGCCTTCTGCCAAAGTGAGATGTGGGTCCGCTCTGGATGCTGATGGAATTGTGAGTCTCATATCGGAGACGTTTTGCAATTTCAGCAAATAGAAGGCTCGATGACAAAGTATTGTGCTTTGTACAAATGATGCTTAGGAGACGTGTTTATTTTTGTCTCCGCTGACATTGACTTTCAATGAAGTTGATTTTTTTTAAATCTTAAATCCCAAGTTTGTAAACTTATGCGAAACCAATAAAAAATGTATTTTTCTCAACATTCCTTGCCTAAAAAAAACCTTTTTTTCTTTATTTTTCAGGTAAGTGTCCGAAGTTTGGATAGAATCGTAAGTCTTAGCAATGTAAATTTCTGTTTGGCTCGGAAGAAAAAAGACTCAAGGCCATATGCTTACGAAAACGACAAGGAATGGTTTTTGCAAACCTAAAGAAATGGCTCAGGAGGGAGGAGTTACAATTAAAAAAAAAAACAACAACAAGAAAATTTCTTAGAGAAATAGTTTTTTTTTGTACCCTATTCCACAGGAATGGAGTACATTAAGTTTGATACAGGCGAAAATGTAACATAGAGAAATAATAACGATAGACCAAGACCTTAAGGGCATATGATCGTGACCGAATTCTAAGTCGAATGAGCCTTGTTCGTCCGTCCATCCATCCGTCCGTCCGTCCGTATGTCACCAATTTTTAGGCCTTTAATTTTGAGCTAGGAAGCTGAAATTTTGTAAGTGAGTACAAATTTTGTACTCTCAGTCATGCGGAGCAATACAAGTGTTAAAATTTTTCAAATCCGACCGCAGACACCAAATCGGTGTCTAAATGTGCTACAACCTCCTGTGCTTTCAAAACTGTAAGACGTCGTGAAAAGCTGAAAATTTAGCATATCCTAACGATTTTAAGAATTAAAAATAAAGTCGGCAGACCGAATTAAAGAGTAATTATTTAAATGCAATTAATTCAAAATTTTTGTTCCAAATCAAAAAATTTTTGCTTAATATATTATGTAGAAAAGATTATTTGTTAAATTTCATTTATACAAAGTTTGGGACCACCCCCACATTTGGAGGCAGAGTTTAACAAAAACCCTAAATTTTCCAGAAAAACATTTATTTCGACTACTTTTTGGCCTAACTTGGGTAAGAATTAGAAAAAAAATTAAGCACGTTAGGTTCACTGGGTTCTATACCTACTAGATTTCGGTTCTACAAAGTTTTTGGCCACGCCCATGTTTAGAGGTCGATTTCACAAAATTATTGAATTTCAACCAAAAAATTACAGTTTTGCGTACATTTTAGCCTCAAATTTGGATGTTTCTATGATATTATTGATTTTCGGTTAAATGGGTTGGACATGCCACGCCCCTTTTTTGAAAAAAAAGTAAACAAAAACTTATAAAGAATGGAGAGGAAAATAGGAATGGAAAGGAGAGTAGGAATGGAAAAGATAAAAGGAATGGAAAGGAGAAAAGGAATGGAAAAGAAAATAGGAATGGAGAGGAGAATAGGAATGGAGAGGAGAATAGAAATGGAGAGGACAAAAGGAATGGAAAGGATAATAGGAATGGAAAGGAGAATAAGAATAGGGTATACCGCGGTCCGTTACAGCCGGACCGCGGCTATTACATACGCACTGTTGCACTTACTCACTGCTTTTATTTAAAGAGTCCTTGTACACAAATGCTGTTGGGAAACTCTATCTTAAATATTTTGCTCGTTGACATTTTGCTAATAACTTAAAGTGCTTTCACAGCTTTTTAGTTTGTTTGATTTTTAAGACTATAAATAACAAACAATTACTTTGCTATAAAAAACTCCCCAAGAGAGCTTTACGTGGGTCGTTTTTGACAACTCTCGATTAGTTTTCTTACAGGGTCCCTACTCGTGACGCTACAGTCCACAGGCAGGGGTTACTCTTTTGCATACTCAGCGATTCTGAGCAAAATAATTCTTTTTGTCAGGACTGTATGGCCAAACCCAGGCTTTCACAGCATATTGACCTTAAAAATCCTGCAGCATGTTCTTATTTTTACTTTTATCATTCCTGTGCCTCAGCAACTTTATTCTCAGCAATTTTATTCTAAGCCTCTTGTTATCAGCTTGAAGGTAAAAGCCTGGCATACAATAAGTTCAAAAGTAGGTCCATTCTCATCATCATTATTTTTTCTGTAACCGCTTTTTCAATTCAATGCATCGAGATTTAAGGCGCACTAATCCTTCTGAATCACCCGCTTCAGAAGGATACCGCTCATTAGGTATAAGGCTAGGTTAGGTTAATGATTCCCATGTGACAATAGTCACGGCTCACTAAGACCAGCAGTTGTCTAAGTGATGTCCGTCCATTGTGTTCATTTGGGAACCTTCTTAACACCTGAAACGAAAACAAAAATAAACCGCTGTTAGAAGCTCAGAGTGCCGCCCTCTTGCGTCCATCCGGATTTGTATACAATTCCTAGGAGGTCCTTAAGATCTACATTATTAGATCTCCGAGCTCGTTGAAGAAGTAATTGCCGAGGGTACTAGGCCTGATGTAGTTTAGGGCTGGGTATTCGAATATAGCAAGGGACGAACGGACTCAATTTCTTCAACGTCCCTGCAGCTTCTGCAGCAATCGTTATGCGGTATGCCAAGTCGCTCGACATGCAGACCCACAGCGCAGTGGCCCGTGAGGATTTCTGTGGGTACTCGGATATCCTTTCGGGCTAATCGAATCGTAAATGATGATCTCTTTTTGTTTACCGGTGGCCATGGCTCCCTTGTGTGTCTGCACGTATCAAGCTTTGTCCAATTTAGGTTAGTAAGGCTTCAATTTCTATCCTGAGTGCTATCAAACTCAGCGGAGTTCTTATAGATTTGAAGGCTAGAGATGCATTTGTCGCTGACAATCAAGCTTGTCCGCTTCTTCATTTCCCGGGATCTCAGTGCGACCTGGCACCCAACACAGAGTTACAGAGTTGTCAAGTGACAAATCATCCAGAATTTCCCTGCATAATTTCACAGCCCTTGACTTTACTACATCTGATTCCATGGGTTCAATTGTCGCTTGGCTGTCAGAGTACATGGTGATGGTCTTGTTAAAGGGCCTGTGTTTCTTAAGGTCTGTGGCAGCTTATGGCTGCCAGCTTCGTCTGAAAAATACTGCAGTCGTCATTGATTCGGAAGGACTTGCTTAGTCCCGAGGCTTCACAGAAGATGCCTGCGCCGGTTCCGTCTTCCATTTTAGAGCCTTCAATATATGCGGCGATCTCGTCATCTCCTGTGATTCCCATTCACATCTTTCAGGCATTCTAGCAGCGAATCTCCTGTTGAAAGCGAATGTCGTAGGAAGGTAATTTGTGACTGGGGTAGTTATGGTGGCAACCCATTGAGTTTCCACAGAGACGTTTCCTTTAGATCTTGAGGACCAGATCTAGTCCGGACTCCCTCAGGCGAACAGCTGCCTTGCTGCTGCAGGAAATGTCCAAGGGAGTGAGGTTGAGTACTTCCTCCAGTGCTGCGGTGGGTCTGGTCCTTAGGGACCCTGTTATACCCATGCAGGCTGCCCTCTGAACCTTGCTGAGACAAGAGAGATGACCCTTTCTCAGGTGTTCTTACAAATATGGGTTGGACCTACATTTTTGCCGATTCCGAAAGGCGAATTGAGAGAACTTTCATGACAAATGTTACTCTCGGAAGGTTCACCAGATCCTCGCGGGGATGAGACCGTGAAAAACCTTTATTGGCCTTGTCAGGATTCGCACCCAGGACCTCGTGCACTAACCGCTGCACTACTTCTACACGGCGTCCAATTCAAACCTAAAAAATTTCTTTTCTAGGTTAGATAAGAGTCTCTATCTGGGAATAGCACAGCCTTGGGGTTGGCAATGAACTATTGAAGTTCGCGCTCAATGTATCTAACTATTTCTTATTAATCCGGCTCCGAGGACCAAAATATGTTCGCGTCTGATACATAATGAGGATACATTTTTCGGTCAAGAACCCGTTTTGTGAACAAGGAAAGCGGGTCCCAGTCAGGCGTTGACTGCTTCGAAATATTTTCTTAAACTTTTCAATAGTTGTAATCCTATTGGGATGAATTTATATCAGGTCATATTTTCCTAAATCCAAAGGACATAATACTCGCTTGTATGTCTCCATATATCCAGATTGGTAAAGCAAAATCTGTTATGTGTCTGAAAAAGTAACTAGTGGCTCTAGAGTGACCACCACTTGTCACCGAAGAGCTGGTTTCGAATATGTGCGCGTGTCTAACAACGGCTCAAAAGTCCAAAAGTATGCAGCGAAATTACAGTCTGTAATCTTGTTGCATGTGATCGTCCACAAATTGTATCTTGGCGGCCTTAACCCTTGGGGAATCCTTAGTTTTCGGCAATTCAGCAGCTATTTCCCAGAACAGTGTGAGCCCATATGTAGGACTTCAGTTTTTTTTCGGAAACATTGTTCGATTGTATCAGAAAATCAGCCTTCACGGTTCTTTACATTCGCACACATTCGTCATGCTGCGATTCTTGCTTCTCAGGATTAAAACCCACCAAATTTTTCTTCTCTGAGTTCGATTTTTCTAAGAAAGTCATATATCCTACTGGGCATCAAGTTTGCTTCTACTTTTGACAAGTTCTAGTGAACTCTTTTACCTTTGAACAAATGTTTTTGATGTTTTATGTTCAAAGTCCTTGTACCTTCGGTTTCTTTTTTTTTGCTTTTAGGTTATGCAGTTTAACTTGGATCATAAGCATGACGTCAATTACACTGAAGTGAAGTAAATGTTGCAACTTTTCAAACGTGTTTTAATTGCTTTGCATGACCTTAAATCAATACTAAAATGCTTTGAGTCTCAAAATTTTCGATCAAAGCAAACCAGCACTCACTTTCCTTTGCAAACCGATAGGAATTTCGCTTCCAAACTGCGTAGGTAACTGCTCTTCTGTTGCCTTAAACGAAAAACAATTTAATTCTAGTTTCCATACCAACAAGGATATCCCCCGCACGCTCTGTCGAAAGACCACCAAGTTTTCACCACCCCAAAGATAATATATTTCTTTGTTACCGATACAGACGCGCCTTTGAAGTACCGATACTTTGCGCTAAAGTATCAACTTTAAGGAGAACCGATTCTTAAATACTCCCCAGAGGAATTTGGCAAAATCAATCTTTTGTCTCGTCACCCGTCAGAAATGGGGAGCCGGGGTGTGCCGTCAGTTTGAGCTTCTCCAAACGATTCGAGTTAATTACATGCCGTTGACAGTATCTATTAGTCAACTATAAACAGATAATTAAATCTAAGAACAAGCAGTCTCGCGCGGCGTGCTCTCATTACAAGTGTAAACAAAGCCAGATGGTGTGTAATTAAAAGCAAAGTCGTTTGGGGAAGCTGTATTGGGTCTGTCAACCCCTTTGTCGGCACTAATCCGACGAAGGAGCCATGGCACACCACGCATGCATAGCTCGTAATCGGACAAGTTCACATCTCTCTAATTGACTGGCAACAATTAAAGAAGCAAAAAAAACTGTCTTCCACCACGAGTAGATACACTCTGTCACCTCATGCAGCAGCGGAGCAAAAGTAGCGACAGCGACACTAATACCCAGACCTGCAAGTGCAGCCGCAGATTCGGATGACACTATAATGAGCATTGCGACTGCGAGTGCTGCAACAGCAGTGGTTTAGCCACAGTCGTTGCAAGTCACAAGTCCCCCCCCCCCCCCTCCACCAACTTGGGTTGGAGATGATGTCGCTGTCGTCAACCACCGCAAAAACCGCACAACTAGAGTTCGTGCCATAATACTATCTGTATTCAGTATTGCCATTGCCAAGGACCCCGGCGCATCCGCAAATTTGTCTAAGCTAAACAGCCAACGAGGGCCCTGACGGCGGCGTCGACACGACAACAACTACGACGACGGGGACTGTGTTGGACACTTAGTTGAGCTATTTTTAGCCTGTCCTTCCATTCCGAGCATTCTCGCTACTGATGCTGGGTTCTGTTTCTAATGTCGGGCACCACCCAGCGCCCGAGCACTCCCTGATGCTGCAGTGCAATCTAGCTGATGCCGGCAAAGTGCCATTAATTATTGATGAGGAATTGTCCCAGTGAAGTGCCGCATGTATCCCCCTCCTGGGTATGCCACTCTCTATAGACTTTCTTAATTTCTGATTTAACCATCTGGAGTGGGGGGCGGCTTTTTGCTGGTTCCGCATGTAACAGGGCGCTCATCACAATGACGCTGACGCAGATTGCATATTGCAGATTGCAGTGCATGTCGGCGCGCTCAGGGTAAACATTTTAAGTTTCAATTGTCGATGCACCCAGTGCCGACAGCCAAGTGCAATTGTTTGACTTTGCTCCTCTCTATGTATGCGCCCGCACATAAATCCTCTATGCCATATCCCTGCCGCTGATGCAGCTGTCGGATGCTGTATGGGCAACAACATCCCAACGCGCGGACGAATATTAATCTTTCGCCCCACGATGTACCCACCCACTCGACCGATTGTCAATTAGCAGCGGCCGCACTGGGTGATCCAAAAATACACAAAAGTTCGCACCGCTCCGCATCGGCTCGCGCGAGTCAAAGAGCAGAACAAAACAATTTGCATATCGCAGTTGGCGATATTAATTTTTGGCGAGAGGCTCGCAGGTATTATAAGGGCTTGAACCGAAGCACACTGGTGCTTCTGGGAATCGCATATTTATGGAATTTATAATATTTTTTCCCCATCGTTTCGAGTTTTTTTTTTTTGTAGTTTTTTCGGCTCTTATTCTGCCTATGAGGACATAAATGTTGTTTCGTTTGCGGATTCTTTTTTCGGTCATCGCGCGTTTTTGTTTCAGATTAATGTGCAGAGTGCAGCTTTTTTTTCGAGGCTTAATGGAAAAACTCTCAAATGCGGGTGTAGGTATACCTACTGCGTATGGATGATGTCTGCTTACCTGCATTGTAGTTTTCAGTTGCATTATATCTGGTTACGAGCTTTTTCATATGCCAGATGCAATAGTGTCACAATGCCGCACGAGGTGCCGCGGTTAGCCCAAGGCTGTGTATGGTTTTAATTGGAAATTGTAAAGCCTTTTGTGAGTTTATTTTTTTTGTGTATTATGCGATAACTCTCACTTAGTCAGTGCGTACTGACACTTTGATTACAATGGCATAATAGGTGTCAACTGACAGTTGACACAAGAGTTTATACCCCCTCCGTTGCAACGAACGTCAACGTGTGATGAGACTAGAGACTAATGTTGTTGCAGGCGTCTACCTTTTGACAATGGAGTTTAGTTACAAGCGAGGTTTGTACCTACTCTTTAAAAAAAAAATGTACACTTGAAAAAAATAATTGCTGGGAATACGTATATAATCGAAAGACAACGGGACTATATTTTTCTGAAACAGATAAATGTTTTAAGGGGGTGTTAAAATTGTAACTCCTATGCGTAAGGTATTGATAGGTGGCGGGCAAACATGAAATTTATTAGCCTTTGTGTTACCACGACTCGTGTGACTCATGTCACCTCTTAAGGATGCGAGGAATTTGGTAATTTTCCTGTGGAGCAAAGGAAACGGTTATGGTCTCGCATCCCTTTGCCTAAGATCTCGGCCTCACGGACAGCATTGCAATACGCTGACGAAATCCGGCAGGCGGTATGCCATTGACATTTTATTTTATTCCGAGTAGACCCTAGATCCACCCGCATATCTAAGGGTGTATTTGGTCATGCCAAAAATTATTCACTTTCCCTTTTCCACTTTGAACTCCCCCTAACTGCAAATCTTCATGAATTTCAATATAAGGCAGAATGAAGTCGGTTGGAAACGTTACCCTGTCGTTTGATAGAGGTTTCCGGACTTTGCTGCGACCGTGCGGCCTCACAAACAAGCAGACAAGTTTTCTCCACATTGCAAAGAACGTTGTTTTCCGTGATAGGTCAAGAGGCAAAAAATCCTTAGGAGCAATACCCGGTTTACCATGGTGACTGTTCTTTGAGTCGTTTGAGTTTCTTCAGTTTATGGCTTCACCATTGATCAGACTATAATGAGAGAGCCAACCGCAAAAACACCTACACGGAACGAAACGGAATGTAGTGAAATCTGCCATCGGATTTGCTTTTGACTTCCTGCCTGTGTGAAACACTCGCCAGCTGAGAGTGTAGGTGTGTGCCAGGCAAAGCACAGAACAGATATGCAGTCCCCAGTCAGTGGAAGCTTGGGGCAAAAAAAAAGAATTCATGGTCCAAGTTGGCTATCTCTTTTATAGTCTGATCAGTGCCAGCGGTCCATAGGTGAGAATCAGACGCAGTACAGCTATATACATAAAAAAAAATCATCCTTAGTTTGAGTTTTCACTTTATTATAAAGATTCTCCTTTAAAGAGCCTTCCTTACTCTGTGCTCGATGTTATATTTCCAGTTAAACTTTGAATCGAGCATAATACCCAAATGCCCGATACATAGCAGAGGAGGAGATTTTAAGTGTTTGACCATTTCAACGAGGAAGGAAAAAATCGGGTATTATGGTTTTATTACAGTGAACGGCTTCAGTTCGCATTTGCTCGGGTCATCAATGCCTTGCAGCCAAAGGTGCTTGCCTTATCTTGGCCAACGCATATGACTTCCAAATTACAGAGGGAGATTTTGTTGTTGAATAATCCCTAATGGCGGGTAATATGGTACCCGTGGTTTTTTTTCTCTAGAGTTGTTTTAGGTTCTTGTTACCTTACATTTCACACTTGTTTGTAGGCAGTCTGTATGCCATAAGACTAATTTAGGCGGAGAACATCCTGTAAATAATCACTAGGGTGCGTCGTATTGCAAGTAAAAAAAAAACAATTTTGATAGTCACTACCCGTAATTGTGTTCCTTCCCATGAGAAACTTTTTTTCAAATATTTTATGCAGTTTGGATAATATTTAGAGGTCCCGGTTGCCAAACATAAATTACTGGGTGCCCCAGAGATGGATTAATGAACAAAAGGAGTTTCTTGCCTAAACAGGATTTTATTTATTCAAAAAACATAAAAACGAGTATGCATTGATAAAACAGAGAAATATTCAAAATCATATTCCTTTCTAAAAAAAATCTACTAAGGACTTTTTGTTGGATTTTCAGAGCTATGCTCTTGTCCTTAACTTCACCGGCCATAAAAGAAGTATAAGTGAGACACGATTGAAAATAAATCCCGATGTGGCTCCACCGGCCATCAAAATGATTTATTTGACGTTTGCTCCCTTGCTGTCATTCTCGTTCTCAAAAGGAGCGGCCCAATCCCAATCTCAAGACATCAGTCAAGTGAAAGCATTCGACATAATTTCGTGGGTAAGTCAGAGAAGCCAAAGGAGGACAGCAATATTTTATACCTGAGAGTTGAAAGTATTTCTTTGAACGTTATCCGCTTCTGCGCGTAACAAAAAATACTCTAAACTTTAACTTTATATTTATTTAATTTTTAAAGCGGTTGGCTAGGGTCATCGGTATTTGGTCACATCCATTTCGGCTTCGTAAAAGCTAGAGGCACCTGGGCCAACTGGTTTATTGGGGGGCTTCCCGAAGCGATTACTTATTCCGGAAATATTGGCAACGACGCCATAAAGTAAAACATTATTATTATAACAAACATAACAATTCGAAAGCACAGGGATATTTCGCAAACAACACACGGCTGGCAGACGTAAACATATCATTAATGCAATTTCTTTTTTGACGTATACTTGATCAAAACTCGCAAAAAATCGTTTGGAAAGATGGGTTTGACTTAAAAATTTATGCGTGGATGAGATTTACTTTGGGATTTATTTTTAATCGCGTTGTGAAGAGATCTATTTTCTTAAGGTAAATTCCGAGATTTAATGAGGATTTATAAAGAATTACGTGGCTACTAGCCGGTGGAGACAGGGTATAACTTTCCACAAATTTGAAATTGAAATTAATTCTTTTGCCATAAGAAGAAACTAATTGCCAAGTAAGAAGAAGATAATTTCGAAAGTTAGAAAATAAGATCATCCCTGAGTGATTTCTTGTAATATTAGCGTTTTTTCCAGCAATATCCCCAAACCCTATACTAAGGTTTTGTTTCCACCGGACACTAATCGGTTAATGATGAAGAAACCTAACTCGTGGTGAAGAGTCAAATTTATAATTTTTTTGTCTGCAAGAGACGTTTTCAGTCTTATAGGGTGTTTCCACCGGATACTAATCTGTTTATGAGGATGCGATAGGACCTGTCAAACATGTAAAATGCACTGTGGTGCATGCACACTGCAAAAAAATGGCGGGTATTAATTTTGTTGCTGCTGGTGGATGTTGATTTAGTTGGTCTGCAATTGATTTTTTAAAATCCCATCAACATATTTCACTTTTCAAAAGGTCATTAAGGTCTTAAGCACCAGATTATTGACCATTGTGTTTCATATTTCAATTTTGTTTTTCATTTTTTTTTTTCGTTTCATAAAACCTAAAATTTAGTGGCAATTAAAAATAAATTCAATAATTTCTTAAACTGACAGATTTATCATAGTTTCCCGGGAGCCAGAAAAAACTCAAGTTTACAAGGAGGTGTGCAGAGGACCTGAAGACCAGACCAGCCATTGCTATTTTATACAACAGAATGTCATTAAGAAATTCAAAAATGAAAGCATACGTCTAGAAATTCTAAATTTTTCCGGTGGGAACAATTATTGGATTAACTCTTAATCTTCCTACGTTAAACTCAGTTTTCACTTGCATCGGTCGTCAACGGTGAATCCGTCCGGTTCGGAGGCTTGTTGATGGTTCATAACTAGTATTTCTTTACATAACCACTTGCGTCGTAATAGCCCATATAAGGCTGATGTTCACATACTTAGTGAACAGTAGTTCCACTTGACTGGCACTGTAGACGCCAGATGCAAGAAAACGAGAAGTGCCTTACGGGAAACACTGAACTCCCCGCTCTTCCGTCTGCTAGCCCTTGCAGCCTTGCATGAGAGTAAGAGCCCAATCTCCAGTTGCGGTACTAGGCATCCAGCGTTTCCCACGCACGGGAAGGTGAGAGTAGGAGTTGATAAACAGAGGTTGGTTTGTAGAACCTGTTGATGCTTGTTTCCTCTTGACAGCCATATATGTCTATCCTTTGACCACTAACGCTTGATCGTGACAATTTAGGGCCTGTCTGCATCGACGGAGATTGGAGGAGGAGATCCCAAAAAACTATACGGGAGAACTGAAGCTCGCAATTGGAAGAAGACCTCAGGCAACTTTGCGTGCAAAACTGTAGACATCTAGTTGGAGACAGAGCTGGCTGGCTAACGTCCAGTTAAACCCCAGAATGTAGCGTCACCTTAAAAAAAAAAAACTTTATTTTATGTGCGGTGGAAACACCCTATTAGAAAATTTCATGTGTTAACGCTTATCTCTTGATGATATTGACTAATATAAATTTTTGTTGCTTTATATTTTGTCGTGAAATCCACCTGAACAAGGAGTTGAAATTGCCAAGCTTCTATTTCCCGTTTGTCCAAACGAACAATAAAAATTGAAAAACCTTTGTGAAAACACATCTTAAAGCTTAATCCTTTATTGCCTTTGTCTTGCCGTGTTTTTGTGAGTGTGAAAACTAACTATTTAACTTATTCACAAAAAACTTCGTTGAGGGTTGAATATTACCCTAACAATATCACCCTCACGAAAATGTCCTGTTTCGAGCAATCGCTGCACGCACACGGTGGTTGAAAAAAAACTTCAAGCGTGTCATTTCCCCACTGCGCCATATTACCCGACTTTACTCTATCTGAGCCAGGGCTTATAAATCTTAATATTTGACAATTTTTGAGAAATTTGAAAGCCTTAGGTATATTTCAAGAAATACTTCATCCTTAGAAGACCTAAATTTTTTGTGTCGCGTCAGGGAAAAGAGAACAAGTGGCAAAAAATGTCGCTTTCTCACTTTTCTTAAGTCAGGATATTTTTTCTTTACGCAAATAAGACGCTAATTGGACGATTAATGGCTGAAACCGCCGTTATTTTGGTTAGTCTTTATTGCAAAAACCCTGAGAAACAACCACACAGCCTATAAAAATTTTCCTTTTCACTCGTCAGTTGTCACTTCTATTAAACTTAATATGACAGCACCAATACCACCATCAGAAGTACTGCAGTTTACCAAGTGCTAGTGTCACCAAAAGTTCATAACTTTTTCAGTATGTTCCTTCTCATCCTCCCCATATGTGTGCTAATGACATTTTGTTAGCTAAGTGGCAGTGCCTTGCGACCATTGGGATACCACATGTGGTGCCATGAGTCTATAAATCTCTGTCGTCACATTGCAAACTGTGCGTTTGTACTAGATTAAATTGTCAAACAGCCTTGGAATATTCAAAACAAGTTCGAGGTACTGTCTGTGTCCTGAGCTTAAACCAATCTCGTTTGGGCAACAAATTAGATTATACCTCCCACATTCCTGTGCTATTTTAACTGAAGCCTTACACCAGTCATTCGGTAAAAAGAAACGTCTCGACGACGCTTATCAAGGATCCAGACGATGACACACCGTGAAAAAGAGCGAACCCCACCAGCAATCCAATTTAAATCGTTGTCGTCTTCAATTTTTTAGTCGATTAGAAACATTTTCAAATAAAGGACACCCGCCTTGTTTCCTTCAGTCAACGCACAGCGCCGCAATTTGGCCAGACTCCCGCTCAAATTTACCCAACAGGCTATGCCAACCCAACCCCCCAAGTCCATTGTGCGTTTGTGTCCTCGCTGTAGATTTTGTTTGCGGCAAATGTAATAATAACACTCGAAATCGAATAATGGGAAAAATACACAAATGTCATTGGTATTCCGCCATCAATACCGTCCTAATTACCACGTGTGACCCTCAGGATATTTGTAAGATAATCGAGTTATTATCTCCCATTTATTTCTGGCCAAATCGCAGTGTCACGTCGGATGTGAGCGTAGTGCGCTGTGCCCGTGGGGCGTATCTTTGCTAAAAAGGACCTTTTCAGATCCTCGCTATCCTCTAGCCATTTATTAGAGTTGACATACAGAATGTGGTTGGCAATGGAGCCGAGCATTAGGGGCGGGTGTATATGTGTGTGTGGAGGCGAATGTTTCAAATTATCGTCGACTTTATGAAAGTGCGTATAGCTTTGGTATACGCAATAAATTATCATAATGAAGCTCCATACAAAATATGTAGCCAAGGAGCACGTTTCGACGGTGCTAAATCTTTTCTCTGAGCCGGCGCGCGCGTATTGCTTCTCGTTCTCGGTTCTGGGAAATCGTTGTTAATTTTACATTTAAGTTCGTGTCAAAGTGCGGGTAAAATATGGCGCAACGGGACGGTTTAACGCAATCATACTAAATCTTCTTAATCGCATGGTGCTCAAGTTATTAGAAATGGTTTTGTGGTGAAAGTCACCGAAGGACGAGCACTGAGCTGGTTTAAAGTTTTAATTTTATTCCATGTTTTGTGTGCTGGCGGGAATGATTATTATACGTATAAGCCCTTGCTGGCTTGCACGACTTTGGTATAAAGTTTTATCGAATTTGACTTTGGGAGCGCCTTCGAGTTGGTGTATTAATCACCGGGGTTTTTGCAGGTATGAATCATCCTTGCACATTTGCCCTAAGCTCGGCAATAAACAGAAAATATTTTGCATTAGAATCATGCCAAAAGTTGCTCTATGGGCGGCGAAATGTTTATTTATGACTCGAGTTTGGACTACGCCCAAAAGCGACTCATGGTTGCCTTGAGATATTGCTTGTCTCATAACGATGACTTATTTCAGCTCATATTCCAATGGCAGGTGGAAATATTTTCTAGGAGTGGAGATTTTTTTGCGAGATGCTATCATGCAGACGGCGTTTATGGGCCTAATCAGTTTTACAAAGTGCAAAACTTCTAACCAGTGGCGATGATTGAATGCCTTTGAAATGAGTCTTGGTGAGTGTGATGCGGTTCAATAGAGTAACTTGTAACATAAAAATATCGTCTTAATTCTTTGCAAAACTGTCTAAATGGTTTCCTTTACAACACCTGAAAAAATGTGAAATGGCGCACATAAATAAGGGGTTACACAGTGAGTAAATCTATAAAAGGCTCAAGCTTTCTGCGTTTTTAAAAGTTTAAATGAATGTCAAAGATCGCGAAAAGAGTACACTAAGTAGGTACACTGAACATTTTTCGTCCTACCATAATCAGTCCTGCCTGTCAGTCCAGTTGGAACTGTTCAAAGCAGGGAATGTTTTAGTCCATCTCCCTTTCTCATCTGATATAATGCACTCGTGGCAGAAAGATTTATTACGATAAGACTTTCAATAACGAGCACTCATTGCCTGGACTTCAAATTCCATGTCTGGGCAGGTGCTCTTTAGACACTCGGAATCTAGGTATAAGCCCGAGATTTGGTAAGGACAAAAAATCTAGAATAGACATAATCTCGAACTCATAAGATTGCGAATGGGACGAGTTATCGAAAAAAATATTGTAAGCAACTGATTTTTATTGAATCAAAGATGAACAAGTGGGAAAGAACAACTGTGCGTATGTAAAAGCTTCAGTCCGTCTGCGCTACCCTTCTTTTTCGTTGGAGGTTGGTACTATCCGATGGAGCATTTAGACACAACTACTGGTCCATTGTACTACCATGCAGATACCTTATATTGATGTATTTAGGCTATCCGTCTTCAGTGATGAAGGGCTTAAAGATCAGCCTCAAAGATCCGCTATCTGATGCGAGCAAAGGCAGGACAACAACAGAGGATTCCGCTGTATCATCGCCCTCTCCATTGGCAGGAAAGATGGTGGTTTCGCTCAAGCCAAACACATTCTAGCAAAAGCTTGGTGGTCGGCGAAGATGCCTACATGAAGTCTGCAACCAGTTCTTCTCACAGACAGAAGAAATGACGTTGACCCCTCGCAGATGTCCGGGCGTATAGTCGTTTAGTTTGTCTGCATCCATCGCAGCCACGCCAACGAGCCCTGTGCTTAAGAGAAACCCAAGTATCGATGGCCGACGTGACAACAGATACAGGCAGGCCTAACTCAAGTTCGAGTCCTGAGAAAACCTCTTCTGAGCCTAGTCTGACAAGCTCATCGGAGATCTCATTTCCCTGGATACGAGTATGACCTGGGACCCACACAAGATTCACTGCATTTAGCTTTCTGACTAGGTTTAACGATATCTTGAGTTCGAGCGAGTATCTTAGACGAGGTAGGAGGTTTGAGCAACGAATTTAGAGCGGCTTGGCTGTCATTGCCAGTAACTGAACAGTCCTTTTTCGGTTTTGGACTCACCATGCTTGGACCAAAGAAGTTTTTTATCAATGATTGCTCCCAAATATTTAACTTCATCGGCACACCTTAGTCTCTGCGCCTGAGAGCACACAGTCCCTAGGTTAAAGCCGCCAGAAAGAACGGTGACATCATCCGCGTAGGCATGTGTGTAGGTTCCAGGAAGATGGAGAGCCGATAGCAGAGAGTCGACAATTATGCCCAATAAAAGATGAGACAAAACACCGACTTGCGGGCAGCCCCTGTTAACCCCAGTTATGACACACTTGCCACAATCTGCCCCGGCTATCAGTGTCCTTTGGATTAGCATTGCCCTAATCCATTGAACTTATGATTTATCTACTCCGGGTTGTCTGGGTGGGCACATGCTATCAAAAGTCGCGTTATCAAAAGCACCCTCAATACCGACGAAAAAGCCCAGCTCCTCCTTTTGGTCAAAATCACATCCAATTCTACCAACAAGGTTTTGAAGCGCAGTTTCGCAGGATTTTCCGTGCTGATAAGCGTGTTAAATCTCTGAAAGACGATGCAATCGAAGAGCAAGACACATAAGATAGACTTATGGGTCCGAAACTTTAGGCTAGGCAGACTTACCAGGTTTTGGTATGAACACCACTTTTACCATGGCTAACCATATCCAAGGCAATCGTCGCAGTAAAAATTCTTTTCAACATGGGCAATAGGTAGCCTAAACCTTGTTTCAGCAGAACTGGGTAAATTCTATCTGGACCAGGTGACTTAAAGCTATCAAAAGATGAAATTGTATATTTGAAAGCGCCATCTGTCACTACTCTGGATGCAATAGACCAGTTGAGCCGCGTTGTGTTCGCCGGTTCTGCAGTGACCACCTCTAACGGTACCACTGAAGAGCACATGATCTGATTTCCTGGGAAGTGAGTCTCTAGAAGAAAACTGAAGGTCTCCGCCTTGGTCTTAGTGTAGGGATCATCGGGTTTGAGTATTGAAGCGAGTTTATGGTCTGTTCCTCTGAAGAACTTTCACAAGCCTACTAAACTTCTTTTAGAGATTTGATCTCCTCAGAAATTTTTGTATAAAATCCTTTTGTTTCGATCGATTTTTAAGAAACGATTCTGGAGCTTTCTGGTCTTTGCCAATAAGCTGCAGTTCGGCATTCCACCAAGGTACCGATTTTCTATGGGGGGTTTTCGTAACCGGGCGCTTTATCAAAACAACGGGTAGGGCCTCTGTTCAGATCTTGAGCAGACATCTCTACCCCTAGTTGTGACCCCGGTTGGAATGGAACTTTAACAGAGTTTCCAAGCTACTCCCTAAACTGTGCCCAATACGATTTTCTTGGATTTCTCCTCAAAATCAAAGTATCTGTGATCTGATACTTTCCATTTTTTGATTTTGTGACTTAAAAACTTGTTGGACGGGGTAAGGTCAATTATCTGCCGTCTCCTGGTGGTAGCAAATGTTGGTCGATGACCTAATTTATTGATGGTAACGTCAGACGATAGGATGAATAAAGACGATCTCCTCTTGGGTTACATTTGCTGCTGCCCCAGGCAGTATTCTAAGCATTAGCATCGCAGACCAAACACTATGGAATCACAATAATCTAAAAGCCCAACAACTATTTAAGGTGGTGGAGGAGTCAAAGAGCTATAGGGGAAACAGGCCAAGGCAACAATAAAGGTTTCCCGTTTGCCGTTAGCATGGCAGGGAATAGAGGCAGCAACCAGATCTTGGATCCAAAACCTTTCGATCGTAACTGCCTCTAAAGATTTCGATGCGATAAGACAAGTCCTAGGTTTTTCGGACTCCTTATCGTAAAGAATGTCGTGAGAAGCACTCAATCCACCAAGGCCACAGATGTTACCTTTCCACACCCATGCCGCAAGCCTGCTTCTTAGAAGAGCAGAGTATATGCCTTGCAGTGCTGTAGGTTAATCTGAGTAAACATTATGGATGTAGGCTCAGGGTTACGTTCACTATTAGAGCTGGTTTGGCATTGAAACAGAAGCGAATCTTACCAAAATGTAGATAAGGACGCATCTCGTATACCTAAATTCGATGATCTCGACAGAAGCCATGTCCATGCTCACGGCTAAACAACTACCGTCTTCATCTAGACGATTTTTGCTTGGTCTGTGCGAACGGACAATCCAGGCTTTTGTGTCAAGGCCAGGATTCTGGGGATCAGCACATCCGCCATTTTCTGCAGTTTCCCAGGGATCCAGCAGACGGCACACCTCAGCTTGAACCTCTTAATTTGAGGTTCCAAGGGGAGGGATTTTCGGCTTGCTGCGACGAGGTCTTCACCCAACAGGTTCCGTCCTTCAAACCACAGTTTTACACCTGAATGCAAGCATTAGTTGCCTCCGCAAGTTTCAATAAACGAGTTTTGTAGGGTTCGCACTCCGCAGTATCAAACTGTTGTCATTATCTGCTTTCCCGATTCGAACTGCTAAAGAGCGAGACAGCAGCATTTTGATAAGACCGTCGCTGATCTCCCACCTTAGCTGTCGTTCGTTAAACGCTTGGTGTGGGTGTTCCAGTAGCACACTGACCATCAGGACCACCCATGTGGCCAAATTTTTGTCCACTTACTAGTGCTGCAGGCTGTAGAGATCACATCACCAGCATCCATCACCAGTGCACGCGCCAGCACTAACAGTAGGTGCGCTTCCCATACTCATACCACTGCGGGAAACATCGCGACGACTGGTTTACGTCCGCCAGTACTGCACCCATCAATGGCAGTAGTAGTCAAACCCGTCACTCCCTGACTAAGTAATTGATCGTAATCTTCAGCTGTCAACTTTTGTACAGCTGAAGATTTCAAGATTCATCAAGAGACTAGATGTCTCAACTTTTGTTTGAGCCATCTAGACTCGATGATCAGACGTCGTTTGTCTTGCGGTTGCCACTTTGTAAAATAAGAATTTTTAAACTTTTGTTCCTAGATCTTATTTTAACCTGAAAGTTTCTCCTTAAGACAAGAAAATACATTCCCGCGCCTGTGCTTCTTTTTATAAAGGGTCCGACAAATAAATTTTTTTTTGAAAATGCTATAAAAAAAAACTACTGAATATTTTCTCAAATTTCTTTTTTTATTTGAAAGTACAAACTTTCCGGTTAATAATAAAAAATGATTTCATTCAAATGGCTGCCTCGGCTGGCCATGCAGTAGCCACGATCGGTCCAATTTTTAAGCACATTATCGATTGTGTGCAGCTGTATTTCACCAAAGGCTTCACGAATATTGTCCTTTAAAGCGTCGATTATTGTCTCTGGCTTGTCGGCGTAACACTTATCTTTTACGGCACCCCACAAACAATAGTCCAAGGGTGTCAAATCGCAGCTCCAAGGTTGCCAAACGACATCAGCTCTGCGGCTGATAATGCGATCTTCAAAAACAGGGCGCAAAGCATCGAGAGTAGGTTCGGCTGTGTGGCACGTAGCGCCGTCCTCTTGAAACCAAATGTTGCCAATATCCTATTCTTCAATTTTTGTTGAACACAAATTCGTTTTACATGACCCGATAACGATCGCCATTGTTTGTAACGGCCACTCTTTGCTCATTTTCGAAGAAAAACGGCCCATATATGCCTCTATACCAAAATCCGCACCAAACAGTGAATCGTTTTTGCTATATCGGCTTTTCTATGTATGCGTGCGGGTTTTCTGTGCCCCATAGAACAATTTTGCTTGTTTCCATACCCGCCAAGATCAAAATGAGCTTCATCTGAAAAGATGATTTCGGCATCTTCTCTAAGTCGATCGCAGACCCAGTCGATATTTCCCAGCGTTGTTCAAGCGTATACACAACCATATTCGTTCAGCAGAAGGATAAAACTAATTATCTGTTTCCCGGCGACCACGCTTAATGTAACTTAATCGAAACGTTCGGGGTGAGTACGGTTTGCACTCATACTTTATTTTTAACGCGGTATATCCCAAAACCTTTAAAATTATGTCTAGCAACCGCCAAAGCCTTAAAAGTTATAATTAACTGTCAATCAGACATGAGCTTAGTGTTAGATTTCACGAAATAAGCACTAATTGAAGAAATAAACGTTAGATGGCGGACCCTTTATATATTTAAAAGATTTTTGTAATGTTCGAAAGAGGTTATAAGCCGATCATTTTTTCGTGACCTGGGGTGGAATCGGCCAAGATGATCTATGATCTTCACATTTTGTGACAGTCAATGTGATTAAACAAATCAAACAATCCGTCTAACAAAAAAATCAACTAACCAGAAAGTTCGAAATTTGGGGACCAGCTGATCTTGACGGTGATTGATCGAGAGCTTTCACAAGAAAATTGTTATGATCACAGTTTACGCTGACGAATTTTCGTGATTTGTGACATCACTTATCACAGATCACCTTAGCTGATTCCATCCCTCCTGGTTTTGTTGATGATTGCGAGAATTTTGTTCCAGTTCTTTTGTGAAAGTTCCTTGCTTTAGACCATTATTATACCTTGCGTAAATTTAGTTTAATGTATAGTTTGGAACCCCCAAAACCTTTTAAAGATATGAATTGAGTGGGACCGACAGGAGAATTGACTTAGTCATGTCCGTCCATCCGTCCGTATTAAAACAGCTTTTAGGCCTTAAATTTCAAGCTAGAGAGCTTAAAGTTAGTGAGTTAGCTGGAAGTCCAGTCCTTCAGATCAAGTTTGAAAATTAGCGCCCACTACACAGGCCTGTATGTGCGACCATCCCTATTTTTTTAAAATACTTTTTTCTTCTTTGTTCTTGTTATGCTTTGTAATTGTTTTTGAGGTAGCAAACAGGTCCTTCCATTGACCACGACCATTTTTTAAGGAATTTTAACTTAAAATGGCTGTTTTTCAAAAAGTCTTCATGAAATCTTACAAAAGTTGAAGATATCAGCAGTTTCGATCTTGTGGCCCACTTTTGTGGGCGTGGCTTTAAAAAAGTTATTTTTTTAGTTAAAAGGTCGGAGTTGTAGTCCGAAATATATGCAACCTCCTAGCATAAAGCATTCAAAAGTTACATTTTTATATCCCGCCCACTTTTTGGTGGCGTGGCGGTTTCCTTTTTTGGTAGGGTAGGGTATTTTGCAATTTTAACATTCGCTTTGTTGCACTTTCCCACTTGTATATCTCTACTTCCTTTCATGACCAGTTTCCAATGAAATTTTTAGTGACTACTGACTCGTCACAGAACAGGAACATTGGGGGAAGAGATTAATTTCTGGAGTCTCTAAATCTCTGTTTAATTTGCCGGCCTGTCGGATAATTGAAAACCAATTTGTTCATAACTTATTTTCTAGGACTCTTCATAGGGACAAGCCTGCTTTGACACTTATGGGACAACAATAAGAGGTTGAGTATTTAATTATTTTGTTGCTCCGATCACAATAACCCTTCTTCTCCACTGAAATTAAGCACCCACAAAAAAAATTCCCCAATTAAGGACGAAAAAAAAGCCTCACCAACTCATGACTTGTAATGAAAACATGCCAACAGCATAGAATAAAATGCATCTCCTCGAGGAGCATCATTCCTTGCGTCTGAGCATTTGTCGCGCTGCACACAACGCCATATCTGACCATCAGACGATAGTCCTCGTTGGGTGTATCCTATGTGCACACATACTCTTCCATTATCTTCCCAGGAAGATGTGGAGTAAATTGAGTGCATTTAATGGCATCATTGCACGAACCGATCTAGGGTCCCATCTGGCAGTGGAGATCTTCTTCTTTTTTCTACTCCACTTCGTGTATAGCAGTTTAAATTCCACTCGATTTCACCTTGGCCACAAAGAAAGCGATAAATATTTTAATTATCCTCGAAACACAGCCACTCATTTAATTTCGTTTTTAATGGACCACTAAGGGCTGGTGTTCTCTGTCGTCGTCGAGCGTGCTGGGTCCCATTAAAGATAATTTACTCCAGGATACAATCCAGGGACCAAAGTGAATCTGGTGCTAAAGTGTGTCCAGTATTCAACTCACCAAAGAGACACACCGCGCCCGGCTTACAGTCTATGTATATACGAGAGTGTAAACAGCGCACGATTGTGTGTCCTAATGAATGTCCTTTTCACTCAAGGACGTTATAACACAATAATGTCAACATCCATTATATCAACCACTGTAGAAATAATAGCTCTTTAAATTGCACGTTATAAGAAATTTTCTGCAAGCAATTCACACTCCTGCATACATATGCGACACGACCGACAACGACGGCCCCCCTTGAGTTTTCAATAACCTGACGCTGCTGGCAGCTATGGACTATACAGAACTGACATTGCCTGCTTTGAATGCAGCCAACCTACGTCCTTCCTTCGGCGAATAGAAACAACAACCCGCACAGCACATATAGTGTCCTAAAGGGATGAGTCGCTGTGCGAACGGATGTTCACATGAATACCTATGGCTGTATGTGTGTGTGTTTTATCCACCCTCGCACCGTTGCACCACATCCTGGCGAAAGCATTCGCCCGCAATCACAGAGGCACCCACACCACACGGCGGGCTTATGGCACATACACAATCCCCGCCGGTGGACATTGTGCTGCACGTACACTTGTTTAACAATAATTATGTAATTTCGATTACAAAGTTGTTCTTGATTGTTTTTCGGGTGTAGAACGCTGTGTCCGGGCACGCCAGCGCCCACTCCGAGTATGGCATAAGGACCTCATGGGCCGGCATTTAAGTTATCATCCTTTTTCGAACAAAGGGACCGACCGAAGGCAAAAGGCAAAACAAATGCAAAAACCCAAAGTAGGAGGTTTGGGGTCGGTATAGTTTACCACACAATTTTTACGTCCCCAAGGATGTGTAAGAGAGGGGCTTTCTGCCCGATTTCCTTTGCTTCAAGCACCACATCATCGCACTTCACGTTGACCTCGTTCTCAGTTCCAGCAGCGGAAGTAGTCCTAGTCATTCGTCGTCGCCGTCGCCGTCGTCGTATAATCCCCAGTTAGTGTTGGTTGGGTTTTGGCACACAAACAGACCGAGAAACACATAACATACGAGCCGGGCAAGGTATGTGGGCATATGATGGGGGTTGCGGATAGTGTGTCCTTTGTGCCGCAACTGAAGGACACGTCGAGAAGGAAAGTTTTCTACATTTTCAGTTTTTTTTTTCCCCATGGGTTCCCCCGTTCGTCGGTGGTACCTATAGTGACTTGTGGCACTTTGAATTGTAGCGTTTAAAGTTTTTTTTTCCCCTCGTTCGTCCTTGTTGTCATATTTTCTTTCTGGGTTGTTGGCCATCGAGTTTGGCTTCTTTTTTCGGTGTCTGGCCTAATTTGGAAGGCTGAGTCGATTCTGCTGCGATGATGGGGTGTCCTTTGAAATGTTAAAGACTGCGGAGCCTCTTGTGAAAGCACAGAGAGAAAGGAATTCCGATTTGCATTTATGTAAATTCTCAAAGGGTTGTGCTTCGCATGAGTGCCCATAACCGTGTTTTATTTTGCCCGGGCTTTTTTCTTTTGCTCTGCGCCTTCGGTTGACATCTTTTTTCATTGCTTCCTTGAGATATACACCGCAGTCATCCAGAGCAGTTGGCAGGGGCTGATATGGGCGCTTCTCATCGTCGTCGTCGTCGTCGTCGAGCATAGAACGATTCTTGGCAATGAGCAAGTTTGCGTAATTTATTTGTCTTGCCTTTTCGCCTGATTAAACAGTGATACGGAGGCGGAGTGGGCGGATACTAGCCCCCACTTGTGGGGGGCTTTCCAGTTCGTTTGAGCCGCAAACTGGGATACCAAAGAATGGCTGGATGGAATGCTCATTAAGCAATCTTCGCAAAGATGAAGCGTCACAGGAAAAAGGGAAACAACTTCCGACGACGACGAAGGACGACGATGTTAGTTCGACGTTAGGGCCATTGTTCGATGGCTCGGGCCCAGTTCCGTTTGGTGGCGGTGTCACATTAGTTACGGAGGCTGGTGGCATTTTTGACTTGTCACTTTTGGGTGCGGGCGCTTCGCATTTGTGGGCTGTTGTGATGGTGTTTCACATGACTTTCATTCGCATTGTTCCTCCTAATTGAATTGTTTTAATGGCTTTTCCTTTGACTTGTGTCTCTCTGTGTCGAATCGGAATTAATTCCTTGCGGGATGTTTCATCGCTGCTAATTGCTTAATTGTTCAACACGGTGAGCTGGGCAAAATGATTGAAGAAAATTGAAATTGAATTCGATGGTAGGAAGGTATATAGGCTCCATCATCGGATTCGGCAGAGACCCTTGCGGATGGTGTGTTTGCTCTCCATTGTTCGGCTAGGGTGATGGTTTTAATTAAACAATGAACAACAAAACGGTGTTTTTGATTATATGAGTGTTTTAATTAATACAGTGATTGATTA
Organism: Neoascia interrupta; assembly: GCA_947623515.1. Taxonomy (NCBI): domain Eukaryota; kingdom Metazoa; phylum Arthropoda; class Insecta; order Diptera; family Syrphidae; genus Neoascia; species Neoascia interrupta. The sequence continues at coordinate 3,134,331 of OX392464.1, read as the reverse complement.
TCCAGGCTTTACAGCTTTTAATTTGTGCGTAGGTATACACCGACAATGGACAAATACGAACAAAAAATTGAGCACCATATGGTGGGTAACTGATAGTAATTAAACTGGGACTTTGATGATATCCTTGCAGAAAGCACACACCTGTCGAAATGGCGATGGTTGGATGGTTTTATTCAAACACAGGATATTAATTACCGTTCGTTCTTGTGCTGGCAAAGAAACAATTCAACAGAGAGGAAAAATTATGGAAAGTTGCTATGACACCGCATCCACATTGATGGATTGAATGTCGTCATCAAGCAGGTTTTTGCTTCCCTGGAGATGATCTGGAAGCCTTTCGATGTTCTTCCATGGGAGTTTCACTCCGGTAACATGCACGTGGAGTTTTTTTTTATGGGCTGAAGAATTTTTCTTTTCTTTATTCAGTGTGCAGAGTTTTTACGATTTGTGGGCGCTTCTTAAATCTGATGGTGGTCGCTTCCTACAACTTGCTTTAAAGGAAGCTTTATCGAGTGTTATTCCGCAAGAATCCAACGATGATGAAAAAACGTTGGAAACCTTCTTCATTCTTCATTTTTCAGATTCACACACACTGATTGACTTAAGAGTTCTTATGGCTATTTCATGCGCAAGCTCAGGGTCGCGAGTTGTAATGTTTGAAGCATGACTGGTTGTAGCTACGAACTTGAAGAGATGATGGTCAGAAGGCGAGTGGAGATCTTGTGTGCCCAAGAGACGAAATGGTCAAAGATCAAAAATAGACGATATGGCTTGTATGTAGCATGCAATGTCAAAGGCTAAAAATCTTTATTGTGACCAATGGACCCTAAACGTTCTTAAGTTTAGAAAAATTGTACAGATGAGTATTTTCCCATAACCAGAAATTTCAACAGATTGCTTGAAGCCACAAAAGACGTGCTAAAACAAATTTTTGAGACACATGTTCCAGGGCATAGACGCATGATGCATGATGTAACGAAAAGTGTACCTATGCGCACCGTAGGTTAAAATTGAATTCCTGGCTCTGGCCATCTAAAAAAGACTACTTCAAAGCCACACCTTCGTAATGGGCTTAAAACCTTTTGTCATCATCGTCTAACATTCCACTTGAATATTGCGAAGAGCGCGGAATAACCTGGCTTCCTTTCATATTTCTCTGTCAAACGCCAACAACCCGAAATCTTTTGGATCCATCACCAGGCATTTGTTCAGCTTCCTCATTCTAAGCCTTCGGAAAAGATTTATTCTTGACAGCTGACAAAGAAGCCAGTCGGTTCACAGCGAAAAATATTATTCCAACTTTTGATCTTTGAACTTGAAGAATACCAAACAATTTCGCGAGATGTATTAATTGACGTTTCTCGATTTATCCCTAAAAGAAACACTAGTCACGCACTTCATAAATCTCATTTCGGTAATTTCCCAAATTCCATGACATCTGACGACTGTAGGAACGAAAATTGAATTAAAAAAAAATTAAAATCTAAGCTTTATCTTCTACATAAAGCGGGGATCACAAAGCTTTGATTTGTTTTCCTGATGAACGGCCGGAATAGCACTCTTGGATCATTAAATCTTTGGAGAATTTCTCCAACTGTTCCCGTACAGGGCTTCATTTATTCACAGAGTACCTACATACCTGTCCAGCGCTCACTAAAGTTCCTCTTCGAAAGATGTAAGGCTTACCTTAATGCCCTTCAGATCGAAACATTTCTTCCAAGGAGCATTTTCCAAATCTAGAAAACACCATGTAGAGACAACAGTCTAAAAAGACAAGCTGGAGTCGCTCATCGAACGCACCCATCGAATATTTTCACACCAGCTCGATTCAAAATTAACGAACACAACTACCTGTCATTCCAGTCAGATGGCAGCAAACTGAAGTTCGAAGTTCGTATTTCCCTCCAATGGAAAAGTGCCAATGGAAAATTGCCAAAGAGCAAATAAAGAAAGTGCTGAATTAATCACGGATGACAGGCTCGGACGTCACAGTAGTATTGGAAACGTTGACTTGTGAAAAACGAGAGTAAAGTAAAAAGTGTGTAAGGAATAAAGTGTGATTTCAATTCAAATAAGTTTTGAAAAGTGAAAAATTTCAACAATTTACAACTCTACAACTTTATAATAATCTCTAGTCCTATGATCATTTCAAACGCTGCCAGGCGAACATCCTTGAATTTTCTTATTGTTTTAATTTTCGCATTGTTGTAATTTTCCATTTTCAATATTAAATTTAATTTTGTATGGCATTGCCATAGGGCCCGCTCCTCAATATAAGCAACGATACGTTCGCTTAGCTTTTTAATAAGATAAGTTTTGTTTGATAAAAAAAAGTGTTTAATTCCAAAATTATAAAAGTGAAATCTATTTGTTTCAAAACGAGCAAAAACATAACAATAGGATTAATTTGACATGCGCACTCACCTTTTTCTGTCATTTTGCCTCTCAGAAAAGAGTAGCGGTGTAATTTTCCAGAAGTGAAAAAAGATTTCCGTTGTTGTAAAATCCCAAGCAATTGTTATTCCGGCAGATCTGTCACACGTTTTTCTATTATTAAACTGGTAAAAAGGTGTTCGAAAAGGATTGAAAGTGCTTCGTGAAAACGGTCCATGGGAGTAAATCGGGTGATTTGTACAGGAAATAATGAAGATTTATATAATTCGCAGATAAGATCCCGGTGGAAACATGGTATAATGCGAGAAACAGATTAACCACATTAACCTCGTCGGCGACTTTGACAACTACCCTCGAATGTTGTGTAAAACAGATTGAAAATACGGACAGAAACGTTTTAGGGGTATATTTCTTACCTGCCAGAACTACTTTAGGATTTGGCAGCACTTGCACTGGGTAATAGACCTTTTAGCTGTTCGACGTCTACTGGTATTTGAAGTGAGGGATGCCAAACAAGGTTCCTTTTTATATGGAAGACGAACAAAAATTACACATAAACATTAACAGCTTATTAAAAAATGCAACCGCGTGTTTCCATCAACGGGAAAGTTAATCACCCTTTCTAAGTAAAAGGGTGTTTCCACCAAACACTAATCCGCGGTTAGGCCAAATCATTCTTAAATCCCCCCTAAATCACGAGATTTAAATACGAATATCAATCTCTTCACGACGAGATTAAAAATTAATCGCGTAATTTCCACGCAAGAATTAACCGAAATCAATCTTGCGTGGAAATTAATCTTAAATCAAGCCGAAAGGAATTCTTCGTTTTCTGTGCGCCTTACGACGAAACAAAGCAAACACACCTTTTATTGACAGCTGGGTATCATAAATTCAGCAGTGTTTGTTGTTGATGTTGGTGTTGATGTAGTTGTTCCTGTTCTAAGTTGTGCGCACTGCAAGATTATGATGGATATTAATGTTGACACTGAAGGTTGATGTTGAATAATGGATCAGGGCGTTCTTCTCCCGGATTGGGGCTTCTCTCCGAACAGCCAAACACGTTTTTATTGATTTTGAAGTTTGTTTAACGTTGTATTTGTGAAGCAAAACCTATTCTAAATGACATTTATCCAACTTGACATTGACACATGTATGATTGTGTGCGTGCTTCTGGTTTTGATTCTGGATTCAAAACCAGAAGCAAATTTCTCTTCTATCCAGAAGAGGAACTGTCAAACGAGTCCAAGAAAACAGTTTCAGGAGAGTTCAGAAGTCTCCCGGATGTTCCGGGACGACCGAAAAGGCCATAAGTTGGTCTACTATTAAATTTGTGGACTTAAATTCCAACCAATAGATTTGACGAAAAACAAAACGTCAAATCTGTTGCCGTTTTCTTTTTCCATTTTTGGCTCTTTTCGCTGCGTAGATTAAAAAAATGAGTTGCCCGAGAGATAAAAAAAATTCATACGTTTACATGGAGATGCGCAGATAACGTGATGTCATTGAGAAATGTCAAAAACGAAAGCATACGTCGGTCGAGTTAATCTCATCTATTCCGATGGAAACACTTTTGGATTAACTTTTAATCCTCCTACGTTCATCTCTGTAATATGTGGAAGGGTGTATCCTTCGCCTCAAGGAAACACCCTTAAGGCGAAGGAAATAAGACTTAAAATATTTTAATTTAAAAAAAACGGAAAAGATAAGAAAAGTGTTATTTGTGTTCTAAGAACAGTGCATATGACCACAAAGGGTTTTCGGATTCAAGGAGATCACATCTTTGAAACACTTTTTATACTTTTCACTTAGTTTAGGTTATACAATTTCAAGAGTAGAATAAGCACAACAATCTACTATCTTATCGGCACACTCTAGGTTAGCTAGTTTAATAATAAATCAAGCTTCTACAGAAGCTATTGAATTCTTTCATATAAAAACACGATTTGCTTGGCATCCCTGGGTTGGAAAATGTGACAGATGTCAAATTTTGACAGCCGTGCTAAAAGGTCTCTAAAAGAATTTGTTATGACATTTCTTTGACAGACCTGACTGTAAGTCTAACGTCATCGGATGGAACTGTCATTTTGTACTCATGTAAAAAAAACACCCGTTTATTAACACAACAATCTGTGTTGGCCAATCACAGATCAGCGATCTGTTTTGCTTGGAATCCAATGACGAGACTGATTTGTTCTGTGATTTGTGGGTATAAAAATTGTGCTATCGATGTTGCAGTCGAAGTAGATGTTGCTGGTGCAATCTGTTTCTCACTTAGGTAGAGCTTAAATCAAATGTGGTGTTGCTAGCAGCACTGCACCTAAAGCAGATGTGCACACTTTTAGACATTTATCGCCAAGTTTGTCATCCGGTTTTAATTTACTAGTCAACAGGCTGAACAAATGGGCGAAACAAAAACTGACCAATAAGACTAAAGCGGGAATGCGCACTTATAGACTAAGATTAGACTTCATGCGCCATTTTGGCATATTTGACGTACTAAAGAGGAAAAATGCAGCCAATACTTTTTTTCTTACGTCAAAATCCTTCATATTTTCACATATGGAATTTTTGGCAAAATAACAAAAATATCAAAGCCTGTTGAGCTCGGGAGACAGTTGACTTCGCGATTATAAAGTGCCTGCATCGAAAGCGATAAATCAAAAGTGCCTTAATTGCCATAAAGAAAACAGTAGGTAAAAAGAAGGTTTTTTTTTAATGTGAATAAGGGATGAAATTGAACACATACATGCATATAATAAGATCTGTCCAAATAAACTTGTTGTGTTTTGTACGAAAAGAAAACTTTAATTATTTTATTCAACGAACCCCAAGCAAAAATATTGCAATCTAAAAAGTCCTGCTCCGGCGAAGTAATATTTCAGTGTGAGCGGGCTATGTCGTCAGTGTAATAGAGCTATTCCCAGAAAATCCCTAGCCACAGAGTCAAATATTTTTTAATTTCAGAGTCAAATATTTTGTTCTTGGAATACCGGACTTTCATGTTTTCATGGAACCCCAAATGTCAAAGATCAAAGTAGGGTTCGTCTTGCATCGTGTTTTTTTTTGCAATAAAATGGTCAGAAGTTTCTCCTCAACGAATAAGGTTTTTGCAAAACTATGCAACAAAATACGGCGACTAGTTTTATGAAAGGTTTTCTAGGTTGGTTTTTACTTTCCTAGTTTCAAACCTCCCCTCATTCAAAGTTATCATGTCTTGTTTCTCAGCACCCTTTTCAGAATGGGGGAAAAAATGCCACCCTCTTAAGGTTTATGGGAAATATAAGCAAATAACAACACTCAGCACAGTATTTGTTCAGTCTAATTTATCCCTCAATACTTATATTGACATCGATTGAGATATTGCCGGGAGGGCGTCGCCATAATCCTTGTTTTCATATCTACATCTCAAGTTCTGATCTGCTGGTATTAATCAACAGACACTTGGCAGCACCATTTACAACTTAAGAGTCGATATCCCATTTTTAGGGTTGCGTAACCAATCCTGGACCAATCAAGGATCCTGTTCGTGACCCTTAATTGACAAATAGTCTGAACCCGTAATGACGGGTTCTTTCCATACTTCTGTCCATAAATTCACTAGCTGCATTTTTCTAACTGCCTATATAGCATCTTCCAGTAACCCTTATTTGAGCTGAAGAACTTTCACTTCCTATGCACAGCTTCATAAAACTCATACACACATCACAAAGTTTTGACGACTGTTTTGTTCTTTTTATGCCTTGACACTTTCTCCTCCTCCATCCTAGACTTTTAATATTTTTTGCATAAATTCTGACTTCTTTAGTCATTCAGAAGGGCGTTTAGGCCATCATTTTATTTCCGTTTTTCTTTTTTAAGGCGCAACATCAACACCAAAAATGTCACTTTTATGTCCGACATTAAATACATTTAATTAACAGCTTAGGCGTTTAGATGTCAAGTATTTTTTAACATGACCATAAAGCTGAAGAACATTTACCTAAGGCCCATTAAATGGCAGTTAAATTCTGACACCTCCACATAACTTAATTTAAGGGATGATTTTACAGGTAATAACATTTAAATATGACACTTTTCACAGTTAATTTAAAGAAAGAAGGAAACCTTTTCAAGTGAATTTTTTTAAATATTTTAAAGTCAGTACGCGATGTCCTTGTTCTGACCAATACCGCGACCGTCATAATCCATTTTACAGCGAACAAATCGTTTGGGGTCCTTGGTGATGTCAACCTTTGTAGCATTTTATTACCGATGGGACACATAAATCACACTAGCGCAATCTGTTGGCTCTTAGCTAAAACATAGAGAAAAAAAGGATATTATAGACATGTAAACTTACACCCTTTCGCATAATGCTCGGATAGCACGCAGGTCTAATGCTTTTAAAAGATTTTACCACGCGATACATAAAAAAAAAAATCGTATTCAAACGAACAAGCGAATATATGTATCTTGGACTGATGTCGCACCTCCCACTTTATCGCATTTTACGGATCTATAGACAGAAGGCGGCAAATAATGGGATAAGACGGTTTTTTTGAAACAAAAGTTCGCTTTTCTCCACAGACATGACATATGTAAGGATATGGTGTTTAGTCACTTGGGATTTGAAAAGGAGTTTTTATTTTACGCCAGCAATATTTCATTCACGAAACATTGCATAATGTGAAAGGGATTATTTATATATATTTTTTATGCCTTTTCCATGTTTGACATGAGAACTTTGTTGTGAACAAATAAGGACGACATAAAATTTTATTGGATTCCAAGGAGTAAGAAGTTTTGCTTTTATATGGCACTCGGTTGGGCTAAGCTAACGTTGATTAAATTATACCAGATAATTACGCTGCTCGTAAATTTTAAGACTTTTTTATGGAGCCTACTTGTGCGGCTATAAGAAATCATTTGTAATATCTGAAAGTTTGCCGACACCTATCGGTTTGGTTTCAGTCTCTGTCCAAATTAATATCTTCTAAGAACGCCATGCCAATAGAAGTTGTATTAGTGCCTTATTGAAGGAACTAAGGAATTTATTTCAAGTTGCAAGGAACAATCATGTGGCTTTTTTGAAAAAAAAACCTCTATTTCCACTGTCAGCACTTTTTACATGCAACTATATGCGGCCAAGAGTTGCATGCAACCAATAATAAAGTTTTTTTTTTTAAGACTGTTCTAATACTGTGTCGGTCTGTATGACAAATCTCAGTATTGTAATCTCAGTATTGTAATTTGGGTAGAACCCAGAGGGCTTTGAATTATAAAAAATTCTCCTGTATTAAGGTATTGTTGGCAGAAAGGGATTCCAACTAAGTTCATAACGTGGCTTCCGACATAAAGCCGCGCTTCAAACACTTTTTAGTGAAAAGATACTTCTGTGATTTATTGAAACTGGAAAAAAAAATAATCAGTTGGCACAGTGGTGCTGTGGTGAGTTTGTCGGTCTACTGTGCACTTGGTCCCAGGTTATAATCTCTACCAAAGAAACAAACGTTTTTCTTGGGCCCCAACATCCCGAGCATCTAACAAAATCCTCCGTGAGTATTATTTTTCATGACAGTCTTCTCAGTTCGCCCTTGGGAATAGGCGAAAAATTGCAGGTCCGCTCAATATACCTAAGAAACCACGCACAGCATGCATATGGTTAAGAGAAGAGGTCTCACGATGGCTCTTCTGAGCTGAGTTGGTTTTTTAAAAATTATTCTTTTTTGCTCTCTTAGTTTTGGGTCATTGTAATATTCAAAACAATTTCCCATCATAGCCAAAAGTCACTCGGCACATGCTTGCCTTGCATTGCCATGTAGGTATGCTGGCCTCTGTATCGGGCTTATCGCTTTAAATTACTGTCAAAATCTTTCTTAGTAGAGAGAGTCCAAGGTAGTTGCGCAGCCCAACAGCCATATTACAACTGGTTGACAACTACGTTATAGAATGCCACCCTTTCAATATTTGCAGACAGAAAAGATCAATCCGATGTTATGCTTCATGACGAGTCATCATCATCATCATTATTTTCGAATGCCGCTTATCCTTTAAAAGGGTCGCGGAACGAGGGTGGCTAAATGGTCCTTCCATCTTTCTCGATCCTCCGCCACCAACTCAAGAGACTCCGGCGCAATCCCCAGGCGGGACTCAGAGAGGTTCTTTACCTGATCCCACCACCTGTTTCTTGGCCTACCAGGGGGACGACGCGCTCGCAACTCGGCTAGCATTACCTGTCTAGGAAGTCTGTCAGGGGGCATGCGAACAACGTGTCCAAACCAACGATCGCTCCACTTGGAGAATTAGCTGCTTAACATTAAGATTCCCACGAATACTGGCGTTTCTCACTCTATCTCTAAGAGTAACACCAGGAACGCACCAGGTTGTACGCGCGATCTAATTTTTTCAGTCATTACCCAAATTTCTTGACCATAGATAAGGGTGGGAACGAACACTTAATTAGAAAGTGAGAACTTTGCTTTCACTCCAAGCTCAGCTTTTCTGACAACCGGCCGGCGCAGTTCCTTTACTATTGCTCCAACTTGGCCAATTCTACAGGACAACTCAGTATCACTCCTTCCATCTGTCGTGAAAAAGACCCCGAGATACTTAAACTTCTCCACCTGTTTTAATGGAACTCCATTTATGTGCAGGGTACACTGCACAGGAGTTCGGGAAACAACCATCACTTCCGATTTGTTCACTTTACTTTCATCCCAGCATCACCACAGACGGCTGCAAACCTATCCAGTGCTCGTTGAAGTTCCTCTTTGGATGATGCAAGGATGGCCAAATCATCTGCGAAAAGCAAATGGCTCATCCTGATGCCAGCCAATTCGAAACATTGCTCGCCAAGACTGCGCTTCACCATCCAGTCCATATATGCTATGAAAAGGAGCGGCGACAGAACACAGCCATGGCGAAGACCAACGCGCACATCAAAAGGACGGGATTTGACGCCATTTATCCTTACACAGCTTCTGCATTTTCCATACAAAGACTGAATGGCTCTCAGAAGAGGCCCACTCAGCGCATAGTCCTGCAAAACTCTCCACAGTGTATCCCGTGGGACTCGGTCATACGCCTTTTCCAGATCTACAAAACACGCATAGACCGGTTTGGCATATTCCCAGGCCTTCTCAAGAACAACCTTCAGAGTAAAAAGCTGGTCGGTTGTGCCTCTGCCAGGCCGAAAGCCGCACTATTCTTCCCGTAACAAAGGCTCGATTACAGCTCTGGAACGAGTTTCCAACACCTTCGCGAATACTTTTCCCGGAAGATTCAAGAGAGATATGCCCCTATAGTTGGCGCAATCTCTCCTGTTCCTTTTTTTGAAAATGGGCACTATAACTCCCGTTTGCCAATCGCTAGGTGCCTTCCCGCTATCCCAGGTCACCTTAATGACACGTGTTAGCCATTCAACACCCTCTTCACCCATTGTCTTGAGCATTTGTGGCCGGATTTCATCAACTCCAGCAGACTTGCCAACTTTTAGCGATTTAATCGCTTCAATGACTTCGTCTTCTGTGGGACTATTCTCTGCCCTTATCTTGTCAGCAGTGGGAATGCCATCTTCAGTGCCCTGTTGGGGGTTGAGCAACTCCGAAAAGTGCTCTCTTCATCTGCGCAAGACAACGCTCTCATTTGAAAGAAGTGTACCGTCCTTGGATTTAACCCCTTGAATGATATTTAATTTCCTTCCTCTGAGCCGGCGAATGGTCTGCCAAAATGTGTTGTTTGCAGATCTGTAATCGTGTTCCAACTTCTCGCCGAACTTTTTGCATGACTGTTCCTTGGCTGTTCTGACTGCCAGATTGGAAGTCCTTCGCGCCTCATTGTACCGGGCTCGAGAATTTATGAGTTTCTACATTGGATCCACGCAATGTAGGCTCTCTTCTTCTCTCTGATGGCTTCTTGAACTCCAGGCGTTTTTAACCAAGCAGTTCTTTTCTCACCACCAGCCGCTACCCCAAGCCGCTTCACTCCACAAACATTTCCTGCAGAGGCAATGACTGCCGATAAAAACAGCTGCCATTCCTCCTCTACATTCGAAAGGTCAGTTGGAATTTGTTCAAACTTCTCCGAATGACGACACCGCATTTGAATATTTTCGCTCAAATATTCAAATGCGGTGACTATAATCTTCAACTATAATGTTTCATGGCCATGAAAATAGGTGGGACCTCTTTTAGCCTAAAAATTCAATAGCAGATATTTGATTATGGGGGGGGGGGGAGAAAAAAATTATTCAACAGCACCGTGTTTTTATGTTAACTTAACACCGTATCTAAATGATAGTTTTGGTGCTATCGTTTCTACTACAATAGTAGTTTCGTACTGTACTACGTCTGACCCAGGCCTCGTTTTGCAGTAATATCAGAAATGATACGGAAATGTCGATAGCTGCAAAATAAAAGTTGAATAGGACCCTCGAAAAAGGCTTAAAAAAGGAGACAACTTAGAGCGGAAGAGTTGTATGAGCAAGCCGTTCGCTTTTGTAACGTTTCTGATGCGTGTTTGTTAAAAGAAATATCAGAGGCTATCAAATCTTATTTCTAAGCACATCAAACCGTTTTTGGGTAAAAAAAAAACTTTACAAACTTTGCCTTAATCTTTTATTTTGTAAATTGCAACTAAAAGCAAAATTTTGCGCAAATAGAAAAAGTACTACCAACTAAAAAATTAGTTGGTACCCCTCTATTTATCGAAATGGCAGCCCTGCTCAGTTTGGTAAGGTAAGACAACTGGAAGTTCTGAAATACAAGGAGTTTAGGGCTTCAAAAGTGATATTGATAAAATAAAAGTTAGTAAGTGCAAGAGTTCGTTTGTAAAGAATTTCTAAATACCCGACCCTCCTTACCACATAACAGTAAATTTCAAAGTTTTTTGGCTGATTCCATTTATACCGTATGTCAATTATTTGCCCAAAAAATGGGCGTGGGCTTCTAACTTACGAAAAGAATTGTTTTTGCCTAAAAACTCCCCCTAAAAGTGGGAGACATAAGACATAAGTCCAGTTGCTGATTAAGCTGACAACTCTGAATACCGAAATCCCCGTGGCACATTCTCTTACGTTGCTGAAATGTTTGGCAGGTGCTTTGCAGAGGATGCTTCTAGAATCGTTGATGTCGTTTTACAATAATAAATACCGTAAAAGTGTAGTAACGCTGGCAACCAGGCATCTCTAAAAAATACTTCTTCCCATAGAACCTCACTTCCTACAGAGCAGTTTTTTGTACTTTGCGATTAGCGACACTTCTCAGACCAAATCTGCCAAGCTTAACCGATTCATTCCTCCCTCCATGGCACCTCTCTTTGCCCATTGAATTTTGTCGCCCCCGAACGTTGATCAAACTTCCACGGTTAGGTCAACTTTTTATGGAAGTACCTACCCACGGAATTAGGTACCCCAAGTATTTCCACTGTGGTGCGTAAGAGAGGCAAATAAAACCCAATTATTATGCAGGTAATTGAGAACGATTGTTAATTTTATTGCATGCACTACACTACCTTTTCTCTGGTTCCATCAGTAAATTCAGGCCATATTATCGTCACCTAAACACCATAATAAGTCCGGCAATCAAGCCAGGTGGTCCTGCCTATTAGGTGCCCATTAACCTAACGACAAAAAGAGCCTACGGCCTCTCTCATTTTACAATAAATCAATTTTATTCCCTCATTTGTTGATGGTTTTACCCAGAATGTATAGAATAACTCTTCACACAACCCCCTCGCGCACTCAACGCCATAAAGGACCCAGGTCGAGTTTTCGTGTGAAATCGCTTCTCGTTTCCAAATTAATACGAGTAGGTACCAACTCCCCCGTACGGTTGCGGATGTATACAGCGAAATCAATTTCATTTGATTGGCATTGGCATCGGCTTCCGCTTGGCACTTGGCGCCCGTTTAGCGGGGGCCGCGTTATTTCATGTTAAACACGAAATTGTTGCAAATATCATCCCGCAGCCATAAACGTAAAATATACACAAAAGCACCCAACGACCACACATCATCGCCTCTCATAACCAAATAAACAATTACACGGCTTGATAGCCCGCTCGACGCTTGACGCTTTATAGATGACACGCCTGAGGCGCATATACGCATACGCATGCATATGTGTGTTGGGGCGTCTGAGGGCGAGTGTGTGTGCTTGACTGTTGAGTACGTTTACGATCAACTAAGCACCTCGTAAACCTCACATCGTAAAATTGTGAATTTATGAACTTTACTAAAGCTATGCTGCTGCCCTAAACACACACACAAACACGCACGCACCCTATAGATAGACACCCCCTGTTCTCTCGAGTGCATCATTATTATACGGCGTAATTCACTCGGACGCATGGGGGTTGCCAGCGCCTGCCGCAGGCTTGTGGTGACGGTGCGGTGGTGTATTTGAAGCACTTGTTACGGGTGCATAATATCCTGGCATCGCCGTCTCCGGGGAAAATCACTTTTAATGACCAAGAGGGGTCGTAAAGTTGAATTAAAATCGGATAAAAATCAAAAATATGATCGGGAATCTAGTTAGCTGGACTGGAGCTGATGTGGCAGCGAACAGAAGTTCTTGGGCGGCAATGAAACGCGACGGAATTGACCCATAAACCGTGTGTTGTGACTGTTTGTTCGTAACCGGAAATGGAGCCGTTTTAATTAAGATTTGTTTTCGGTTTTACGGCGCAATGATTTCTATAGCAGAATGAAGGGATGTGCGGTACCACAAGCACATGTTACGCGCTGTAAAAGGGGTTTGATTAATGTGGGGTAGTGTTTATTTTTTTGTGTTTTTCAGGAAATGAGAAGGGTAGTAAACTGCAGAGGGATGAGGCGAGATTTTTTTTCATGTTATCCATGTGCTAGCAAATACTGGATTTAGACATTTTGTCCCTAAGTCCCTTAGCCACGTCGAGAAATCTTAAAATGTATAGGCACCTACCAGGTATACAAAAAACTAGTTGCCCTAGATAAAATTCTTTTATCATTCTTAATAAAGTGCACTTAACTTTACCTGGACGCACACCTTTTTGTCGTTTTTTTAACCAAACCATCATAGAAAAGCTAAGGCCCTTTTCCCAATCTATTTTGGTATGAGCTTTTCTTTTATAAATTTTTAGGCTCATCGTTCGAGCAAATTTTTTGTACCTTCCTATCACAAAACCGCACTGTTGCTCGTGCTGACGATATAAGACTTTTTGAGGTTCGATAAAAACCCAAGGTCCCATCTGAGGTCTGTAAAAACGTCTTCTTTGCTTTGTCATTTTTATACCTTACCCAGGGTATATTAATTTTACACGGCACGTTTCGGAGAAGTTTGAACAAATTCCAGCTGAAATTTTAAATGTAGAGGAAGAATGGCAGCTGTTTTCATTGGCATTTACTGCCGCTGCAAGAAATATTTGTGGAGGGAAGCGGCTTGGTGTGGGAGCTGGTGGTGAGAAAAGAACTGCGTGGTTTAAGACTCCTGGAGTTCAAGAAGACATCAGAGAGAAGATTGTGTGGAATCAATGTAGGATTAGGAACTCCTTTCTCGAGCACGGTACATTAAACCGCGAAGAACGTCCAACATAGTGGTCAGAACAGCCTGGAAAATGTTCGGCGAGAGGTTAGAGCACGAAATCAGATCTGCAAACAAGATGTTTTGACATACTAATCGCCGTCTCAGAGGAAAGACGTTTTCAAGGAGTTAAGTCTAAAGACGGTACGCAGATGGAGCGAGCACTTTTCGGAAGTGCTCAATATCCAACAGGGCAGTGATAATGGAAATCCCACTGCTGACGAGAATAGGGCGGAGAATAGTTCTACAGTAGATGAAGTCTTAGCCACGATTAAATCGCTAAAAGTGGGTAAGTCTGCTGGAGTTGATGATTTCCGGCTAAAAAAATGCTCAAAACAATGTGTTAAATGGCTAACACGTGTCATTAAAGTGGCCTAGGATAGCGGGAAGGCACCTAGCGATTGGCAAACAGGAGCTATAGTGCCCATTTTCAAAAAAGGGGACAGGAGAGATTGCTCTAACTAGGGGTATATCTCTCTTAAGTCTTCCGGGAAAAGTATTCGCGAAGGAGTTGCAAGCGAGTTCCTGAACTGTACTCGAGCCTTGGTTGCGGCTTGGGTGAAAAGAGAGCAATTTTTGGGGGAGCAAACCCCCCAGCTTTTTACTTTGAAGGTTATTCTTGAGAAAACCTGGGAAAATTCTAAACTGGTCTACGCGTGTTTTGTAGATTTGGAAAAGGCCTATGACTGGGTTCCACGGGATAGTCTGGAGAGTTTTGCAGGACTATGCACTTAGTGGGCTTTTTCTGAGAGCCATTCAGTCTTTGTATTGGAACTGCAGGAGCTGTGTTCTGGCTTCAAATCCTTTTGATCTGTGCGTTGGACTTTGCCAGGGCTGTGTCCTACGGCCTCTTCTTTTCATACCATACCATATGGACTCGATGGTGAAGCGCAGTCTTGATGAGGCATCTTTTGAAATTGCGGTTGCTGGGATAGTCCGAGGATGTGCTGAAGCACATCAGGGATAGTCCAATATGTGCTGAAGCTGGGATGAAGGCAAACGTGAGCAAATCCTAAGTGATGATTGTTTCCCGAACTCCTGTGGAGCGTGTACCCTGCACATAAATGGAGTCCCATTGAAACAGGTAGAGAAGTTAAAGTATCTCGGGACCTTTTTCAGGCAGTAGGACTGACCAAACTGGAGCAATAGGAAAGAAACTGAGCCAGCCGGTCATCAGAAAAGCTGGCTTTTGAATTTAGTGTTCGTTCCAACCCTCATCTATGGAAATTTGGGTATTGACCGAAAGAATTAAATCGCGGGTACAAGCTGCCGAAATGAGATTTCTGAGGTGCGTTTGCTGGTGTTACTCCTAGGGAAAGGGTGCAAAAGATAAGTATTCGTGGGAATCTTAATGTTGAGCCAGCTACTGCTCCGATTGGAACGAACAATTCTTCGATGGTTTGGACACGTTGTTCGCAGCTCCCCGACAGACTTCCTAGACAGGTTATGTTAGCCGTGATGCGAGCGTGTCGCTCGCCTGGTAGGCCAAGAAACAGGCGGTGGGATCAAGTAAGGAACATCTTCGTCTGGGGATCGCGCCTATGTCTCTTGAGTTGGTGGCGGAGGATCGGGAACGCCACCGGTACGTGACCCTTCCAATGATTAGCGGTCACCGAAAATGATGACGATGATAATGATGATAGCTGTCGTGCCTTCAAAGTGTGGTGTTCCAAAGGACCGACTGCTGCAGCCTGTTAAGGTCACGTCACCAGCATCCATTGCCAGTGCACGATCAGCACTTATACAGATGGTGCGCTTTCTGCACTCATGCCCGTTGGCGTGCTCGTGACGTCCGAGTGATGTCCGCCAGTACCGCACCCATCAATGGGGGAAGCACCGACTTCCACTGACCTCTCCCGCTTCATGAAAATATCGAAGAGTCGACCGGACTAGCAGCGCCCTCAGCCCGTGAAGGTTTTTTGGGCGACTTATCGATCTGCGGCTTCATTGTTCCCGGCCGACCTTTGTTTAGGTGCACCCCAGAGCCCACTGCTTCCGGAGCCCGTTCAACCACAAAAGTATTCCGAGTCGTCGCGTCAGTAGCAGTGCACTATGGGTTGGGAAGCAGCCACACTCATGCTGAGATTTCCGAGCGAGTCGGATACCGAGCTAAAAGAGTCGCAGGATATATCAAAAATGAATTTTGAGGCCTCCATAATCCGTGCCCAGACCACGAAGCCCAAAAGACTGCTGGTTTATTTTGGCTATCGCCAGTACCACCTGGAGTAGAAAGGTCCTTTAGATTGTCCATTCATTATGTTTTGTGAGTTTTTTCTCTTTCTCCTGTAGGTCAGAGTACACTAACGGTTGGATGGAAAGGGAAGGAAGAAAGGGATAAGAGAGATGCGTGGAAAGGATGGAAAGGGTTGATTTCGGGGCTAAGATTTGGATTAAGCTTGTTAATAAAAAAAACTGCATTTACTAACCCTCATCACTGATGCCAAATTGTGTATTTTCTTAGGTATTTTCACCGGCTCAAGCTCTGGAAATAAAATAGTTGCTAAAATCCTACTCAGCGACTATAACTATAATATTTCAATATTTCAAATTGTCTTTACAACCCGTATAGAAGTGTTAAAAATATGTCACCAGTCGTGCAATGGTCTTCAGAAATTCATAATTAAATCCAAAATTTTTTCTGTATGAACCGAGTTATCCAAATTGTGATTACAAATCGAGTAACCCTAAATTTTCACCAGGTTTAATCAATTAAACAAATTATTAGGAATTCCATTCTTTTCCTCGGCGCTACATATTGTATGGACTAAATATTGCAGAGCTCTTACAGCTCAAAATAGTCCTGCGCCTGACCTTTCACGCGCTCACGCGCTGCCTGCGTAACAGATTACACACATTTTGCACACGACTTGCACTTTTTTGCCGATTCTGAACCGCGAACTGAGAAAGTCTCTGATGGAAAATGGTACCCTCGGAGCGGAAGGTTTGTTAGGCCCTCATTGAGGAAGTACTGTTGTCTCAAAATGCCAATCTGACTCACCGTGCACAGAAGCTGGTGCGGTTTACTAGAAGCACGGTGTCCCCTTAAACATCACTTAATTGGATATTTTAACAAGGAGCAGTGGGCTTTTCATTTTTTTTCTTTGCTGAAAGATGTGGAGGATAAAGCAGACATAAAAACCTTGTGTTAATCTTAGATCTAGGTAATTTTGTTACCAAAAAAACCGCTTGCACACCAGATACTTTATACAAACATGGGTAATAAAATTGTCTATTTTTGTAACCATTTTCTAGAGAAGTATTTGAGGAACACCTACTATAGCAGGCTTTGTATGCCACTAAAGCTCTTGGAACTCATATTTTGCTATTAGCCTAAATGGTTACATATAGCGCAGTTGTAGATTTCACCTTTTGTCTACTTTCTAAGCAGATTTATATTCGAGAATAATTCTATCCATTTAATTTTGTATTATGAAACAGAAATGTCCTTTCATTTATTCATGACATCCTCTTAACTTGAGGATAAATATTACTTAGCGCAGAGAGCAAGGAAGATTTTAATGCAGAAAAAAACTCGTAATGGAACTTGAAAGGCGGACTAAACCCATTTGGCTTGGACTTTTTTTTTAGCAGCTTATAAAAGACTCTGGTGTATTATTTCATGTTGCCCTTTAGTCCTTTGTTTCTGGGGTTTCTACATTGTCATTTGTGTTTTAAGGCAAATCGTTACCAACGAGAGGAGATTCTACTTTTATGTGAAAACTTAAAAAAGGACTAAATACGATTTCTAAAACTGTCACGAAAATGATCATTGCTCTTCGTAAGTCGTACTTCAAATTTTCATTTGACACCTCAAGCACAATGTTATTAATCAAACACTCCAATTTACAGACATTCCTTGCTATAATACAATCTCATTGTCATACCATCATACACCCACAACATACAACTGAATGCTCTCGGGAAGTTTTGTGAAACTACATAGATGCATTATGCTACACACCACTTTACACACCATCTAAAATAAATTGAAATAGTGACTTCAAGGATACAATATTTCATGACTGGTTCATTTTTTCCTCTGGCAAACATCACAACATCACATCCCGACCAGAGAGCACCTGTCTGTTCCACCAAAAAGAGTCCAGCTCATGTGCGCTCATTTGGGAAAAGTTGATAGATTTATAAATTGCATCCAGGGTGCACAGGATGCTGGCAGAGTATACATGTCAAGGAAAAAACAAAACGCCAACCTCATGCGCTTTATTTTGAACACTTTTGTACATTGTGTCAGCAAGTTTCAAAGTTTTACTGTCACACCTGCAGGATTTTTTTTTATATATATTTGTGTGCTGGAGTATTTTCCAAGAACTTGCGACAAGGAATTTGATTTTTATTACACGTCTGATGGTGATATATCACCAGGAGATGTTTTGGGGTTGAATTTATTTTCATGTTTAGGGGGTTTTGAGTATGAATTTTAAATTCTTTCTTCTTAACTTACTCAAAAAATGATTCGTTGCGTCCATTTGATGCATTTTTTTTCATTAAATATTTAAGTGCAATTCACTATGGCGTATACGTAACATTTTTCGTGCAAAGCTTCATTGATTAGTTGGAAGAGAAAACAGATTTGAAGTACCAGTTCAGTCTGATTGTGACTATTTGCCTTAACAAATTGGATGGTTTTAGGTTGCCGACTTATTGGTTGATCCTTATAAGAAAAAAAAGTGGGAAGCGAGTGTTGCTTCTCAATACCAATGGCTTAAAAAAGAATTTTGGGTGAAAATCTCCTTTCTACTATTCCCACATGCGTGTCGCAATGAAGAATCGTAAAGGACTCGACGAGAAGTCCGTAGAGTTTGGTGGGTGGTGTAAATTTTCCTTATTTTAATAGAGTTGTCCACTGTGCCAAACCAGTTAATTTAGTATACTTCTGGCTCGTGCTTCGTAAAGTTATTTTAAGCATTCAAAATCTAATTAAAACTCACACCAAAAATAGTCGTTGTGCGTCCTGTTTTGTGTAAGCTGTAGTAACAATACCATCTAATCCTAATTTAAACCAATAAATTTGAGTTGAAATCTCACCGCAATGACAAAAATGGCACACTTGGGGATTTTCGGTACATCCGAACCGCAATAAACTACAAACACCGCACAAAACGGGTCGAAATGCCCAGAACAGGACCTTCGGCTCCATTATGTGTGTGTGTGCCCCTAATAAATCGCCTTCACACAACAACTAATAACTGATGCAACCATTATGCCACTTTGTCCCAAGCGACACATATCCTTTTAACATTTTATCTAATTCCTTCCGTGCGATTACTAAAAGAAGGCACCTCGCTTCAAATGGGACAAATGGAAGTCACCCAAAAAGGCACTGTTTCTGGGATAGCAGTTTTTGTGCGTGCGTGTGTATGGCTATTTAAATCCTTACACAAAATCTACTCCATTTTCAGTGGGTTTACATATTTAATAAGCACTTTACATGACCTATATTACGCTGTAACAAGGTATACAAACGTTGCTGTTGTTTTTTTTTTTTCTTGGCTTAGGATGTAGCCTCCTTTTGGTACATCAGTGTTGGTGTCTGTTCCCCGAGGCATCATAAGCCAGAGCGCGCAGAGAATCCATTCAGTTCAGGTTGGAATAGTAGCAGTAGCAGGTAGCAGCAAGGAGCATATAACTTGAAACACTTTTACTGTCGTGCAATTCTTTTGATTTCATAGCCCCGAGGCAGTAATGCAAAGTAATAATGTTGCGAGTGTATCACCGTTTAAGGTTGAAAAGAATTTCAAAACTCATAAAATTTGTTACATTAAACTTTTTGACAACAATATTAACCTGTACCGAGGAGGAAGAGGGAGTAATTTCATCTTCGTTCTTTTTTTTTTTTTTTTGTTATGATTTTATAGCGTTTATGTGCGTTTTAATGCGGTTCGCAGTTGTGTTCAATGTTCGGTTTGTGAAGTCAATAAAAAGTGCCTCAGGAAACGAGGGACTAAATTTTAGATTTTATTTAATGGGCCGGGTCTGGGTGATATTTTTAAGGACGGGAGAATGTGACGAAAGCAGCTAGATAGACATCAGCAAGTTGACTTACAAGCTCTTAAAAAGCGCATGTTTAAGAAACCCATGGTATAAGATTTTTTTCATTTCTCTAAAAACTTATTTAGACTCTAGTTAAATCCCTGAAACCACGCATAAGGGAACGTTTTTTAGATGTGCAGTCTGCAGGTTATTCAGAGAACCTTGCTTGGTTTTAGTCGCATACTCCCATATCGAGAGTCAACGCCCTGATTTAGGGCTTCGACTCTGCAAAATTGTTTTTTTCTTTCTTTATTATTAGCTCCTTCTTAGGTTTCGTCTTTTCTCTACTTTAACCAGTGGACGTGAAACCATCTCTAACTTTATTAAGGACGAAATTCTGAGAGCCTACGAGCAAGTGGTCCAATGGTTCAACCCCTACACGTAACAATGACGCCTAACGTTGGGCTTCCGGAGACTAGAAATCTTCCAAACTATCTTTTAACCCTTTACTTAATAATAGCGCGGGATCCCTGACGTGGGATCTGTGGCATAGTGGCACATGTTCTACTGACTGTGTGACAGTGTGAAGAGCAAAGATTCTTTCTCCACCGCCGGCGAGATTGTCCGGGACTACTATTTCTTTTGTTCAAAATATTCAGACTCTGACTATACTCTTGAGCCTCTCTCGAGCCTTTACCGACTGAGCTGGATTATGCGGTGTTATGGAAGAAATTCGGCCAGCCGAAGAAGTTAGCTGAACCTATAGAAACACTGGGGTGCCGTGGCGCAACAGGCCGAGGTGAACCAGGGCCAACTTCTCAACAATGTATGTTGTGTGCGTTGATTTCTTCACATACAAATGGACCTACAGTTTTTTACCGAATCAAAACGGCACTTTGAGAAGTCTTTCAAGACAAACGATGCCCTCTGAGGGCTTGTCAGAACCTCGTGAAGGTGGGGACCGTGAAAAAGAACGAGTCTTTTTTTTCAGTTGACGTTGGTAGGATTCGAGCCCAGAGCTCCGGCGTAAGCCGTAACAACCTTCCTATATTGAGAAGATCTAAAGATTTAAATGTTCTGTAAAGCCATCAAAACATTCTTCATCCTCTTTCTTTACCTCTTTTCTTCTCTGGACTAAGAGATTTGACTTGGGTATCGCCCTAAATAAATTTTTTTATTACTCTGCAAGTAAAAGTTTGTTTTTTTTCCTTATTTTAAGTTTCTTTTTAGTTTTTAGTTTCTCTCTTGTTTGTTTTTTTTTTTTTTTTGTGAGCTACAAAGAGCCAGACTTACTTTGTTTGCTGTTTGAATGCGGTGTTAAGGGCAAGCGATCTAAGATCACTCGAGCAATGAGGTATCCGCCTCCATAATACTTAAACCACAATAGCGAATGGTTTAACCCTCACAGGCAACAATGGCACCGCGCTGAAGCCAAATATGAAGCTGCTGAGACTCGAAGGCGTTTTCTGTACTACAAGGCTCACCTTGTAGTGCGGTGTGGCGGGCAAAACTCTAATCACAGCCGAAGAAGCTAGCTGATCCCATCGAAGCGTACTGCCACGACCTGATGGGCTCGGCTGACTTTACTTTGCATACTCCCAAACCGTCTTATAACCCCTAACGCAATATTGGCGCCCAACGTGGGATCCCTGACATCCCAGTGTGAAGGGAAAACATGCTTTCTCTTCCGAAGAGTTCTGCAGATTAAACCAAGTCTGCGGGTTAATTCATAAGCCAAAGAAGTAAGTCGAGCCTATCGAAGCGTTCCGCTATCCTATATGCTGAGGCAAAGCGGTCTTATATACCCTAACACAATAATAGTGCCAAACGAGGGCCCCGGGTTAAAGTGCCCCGCGCTTAACGGATATGAGCTGAGTTGTTCAGTGTAGACAGTGTAAATATTCTCCATCGATGATGTTAGCCGGGACTACCTTTCATTAGTAAGCAGATTTAAGTGACGTGTTAAGCCAACAGAAGCAAATAAAAACGCTTAAAATGAGCACCTGCTCAAATGAGCACCTCTTAGACTCAATCTCACTGTGGGAAATTCCACAAAGATGGTAAGCACAAGCATTTACTTGCCCCAGGAAAAATCTATGTGCCATCCAGCACAAGAAATCAACCACCCCAATATGAAGACACGGAAGGCGTGAGCTTCGTTCTTGCTGGAGCGAGGCCTATCTAACACCTCTTCCGGTCTAGTAGTCAAGGAGCCTGAAAGCAGGACTAATAGAACCGCAAAAGTTCCCACAATTTCAAGTAACCACAGCCACCATGAAGCTCCCACCAGGGGGCCAACCTCTTTTCGGCAAAAATGAACCAAGCTCCCATGGTACCAGAATATAACCCAGGATTGTCGGGCTTCGCAATTCGAAGGCCACTACCAGACAGACACTAGGGTCCGCGGGGTCGTTAAGCTCGTCACCTCACCGAAGTGAGGAGCGCTTGCGAGGGGTTTAAACCATCAGTACGTACGGAATGTACTCTTGAGCCTCTTTCTCTACCGATTTAGCTAGGTTATACGGTGTGACGGAAAAAATGCCTACCTCAGCTCAAGAAGCTAGCTAAGCATATCGAAGCGTGACGCCGCCCCATGTGCTGGGTCAAAATAGTCTTATGACGACTTACACAATAATGGCGCCCATCGTGTGGTCCCCGAGATAAAGTGTCCCATGTTCTACGCACTGATTTGACTGGTACATTGTGAAGCTTAAACATTCTTTTATTCTTTTCCCGACGACGAGGTTACCCGGGACTACCCTCTCTTTCCGCAGTGTATAGTTCTGACTGTACCTATTCCTTTGAGCCTTTTTCTCTACCGACTAAACTAGGCTATATGTGTGCGACGGAAAACTTATGCGCCTCAGCCGAAAAAGTTTGCCAAGCCTATCGAACCATGCTGTGCGCCATCCTATATGCTGGGACCAAACCGCCTTAAAGGATGATCTTCAACACTATAGTGGCGCCCAACGTGGGGTCATTAATATAAAGTGTCCGCAAGTTTAACATTCTGACTGTACTCTGATGTCATCTGTTTGAGGTGAAACTTAGATCTTTTTCCCTAAACGACGTAATTCAAAACAAAACGATAACAAACGGGGCTAGTCCTTTTTGGTCAGTAAAAAAAAACTTTTAAAACAAGGTCATACACATATTTTTATTCCTTTTTTTAAGAAAGAGACGTTTTCACAGAAGTCCACCTATGTGAAGACCCGATTACGAAAACAATGCAAGGCTTGGGCTTGGATCAACCAATCTTAAAACTATTTGACCGATGCTACAAAGGCTTTCTGGGCTGTTTATAATTCTCATAGAACAACTTCATCTATCAGTTCACTAAACTCTCATGGTCTAACTTTTGAGTTTAAAATTAAACTTTTTAGATTTAACTTTAGAGTTTGTAAAGTAGTGAATGAAGAAACCAATTATCAGGCGATCCTTAACTCTTTCTGAGTATTTTAGTGGTGTGTATTGTAAAATTAAATTGTAACGAGTCAACATTTTATTATTCTTGGAACGGAACACGATGGGGAACAGAGCTCCCTCAAGCTCTAACCCTAATAAATTTGGATAAAATTATTTATTCGGGTAAGAGCTCGAGGCACTTACCTTCCATATGAAAAGCTCTTACCTTCCATAGTTTAAAATGATTTAAATTGAGAGGCCTTTGAAGGCAAAAGAGGTGGAAGTTGTCCCTTGTGCACAACGTCTGGGTTGGATTTAGTTTTTTTTGACCTGGTGGAATGAATGTTTCTTGGTTTAAAATGGTAAAAGTATAATTTATTTCAGTTGGTTAAAAATTTCAGATGTATTTTTAATCTGGTGTCATACTAACAGTTATGGTATACCTCAGGGTTGCTCTCTAATGTCGTTTCTCTTTAGAAATCTCTCTCTTTCTTTGCCCATTTATTTGTTTGTTTGCCAGCTTTGCAGGATAAAACCGATCAGAAAATGACATTGTTCCTTTACACGTTCACCTAGTGTAAATTAACAACTTATTTTTCACCACCTTGCCGACATTTAACTCATTATGGCAAAAAGAATAAACGGTAGGCTTCAAAAACTTAATTAAAATACGTCTATGATTTAAAATCAGACAAGAACAGGCCGATTGGTTTCAATATCCCAAACTTTCGTCACATAAATTTATCAGCCCAAAACTAACTGAGAAGGATAAATCTGTGCTACGACCTCAAGATTACCATTTCATATCTTCAGGGTGCAACGATGAGTAACGCTACATTACGGCAAACAAAAAGCACTTTGACAACCCTCAAATGCCATGATTATTGGTCCATCAAATCGTAACCGATTGACTCCAACTTGTTCTTTGATTCTCGCTGCCCTCAACCATCACTCTCTCTCTCAGCACAAGTCCCATCGCTTCCATTAGTTTCAAGCTGCCTCTGATGCGTCCAAATCCTTGGCCAAGCCCCTCGTTAGCGCGCTGAGGCATACAAAATGCGTATACTTTCCGAGTCAGTGTACTTCGTTTACGTATGCTTTGTTAGGCACAAACCTTCGTCCACTTACTTAATGTTGAGTCATTTCGTCTTAACTTCATATCCCCCAGGGAGGCGTATTTTATGCCTGACCAAGCTGGAAAACCCAGCGCAAAACCGCACTCAGAGGGCTTATTTCGGGCCAACTCAAGGGAATAATAATAATTACCTCTTTTTATATTCTATTCCCCTTGATCGGGTATTGGTCAGATGTAAAGGATTTAACCGCCGCCGTGCCGCGCCGGCCACCCTTCCCAATTGCTGACGCACTCAAATAAAGTCAATTAACTTGATATTAGTTCGAAGAACTCTATACCGAAATTAGATACACTTGCGAAAAGGATATCAAAGCAACCACCGCCGCCCACAAGTGGCGTTCTTATCTCGTCCTTTCCACAATGGAATTTAGTCGAACGAAAAACAATATATTTTCGAGTTTTTTTTTTTCAAAAGCATGGAACGAGAACCTAAGGGATATGGCGCGCTCCTCGCTTTTCGCGCGGTTGTGTATCATAACGGTTCATTGAATTCCATTATCCCTAATCCCAGCCATCCTTTCCATTAGGCAAAAGAACATCAGCAAAACAACTGAAAAGAGGGTCATCGCCAGCAACTGTCACATGGCCCTAATTAATGAACCACATTAAAGTCGAGACCGAGAAAGACGAAGACCGGATAGTAGAATATTTTGAGAATATACAGAAAAGTCCTGGAGATATTCCATACAGAGTGTGGAACGCACAAACGTCTGTGTGCTCTCTCACAATGCAAATAACGACCTTGGAAGTGTCCGAACTGTTTGCAATCTCAATAAAACATAAAATGAAATAAAATCCCAAAAAAGTCCATTAATCTTCTTGGGGGGAAAATATATTTATTTCAGCTTAGATAGCGAATGTTGAAAACAGCAAGGATTTATGAAGTCCTGCTGGGGCATTAATAGGAGAGCTGCTCCAATTTTATTTGCTGCCTTTTTGTTTGCTTCAATTTCAAGATTTAATTTGCTGAGATTCTTGTATTTTTTATGCCAAAAGAATGGGGCTGGGCTGGGGCGGGTGTTCGGAAATGTATAACCTTTGATTCAGGCAAAAAAGAGTGCGAGTGCGGGAGCTATATCGGGCTGGCACTGTGGAATACCCAGCCAGCCCACGGGAAACGCAACCAACCGTCTTGCAAGGTCATGGACCGATAATAAATTTCGCCTTTAACAACGGAAAGTGATTCATTGCGATTTTTTGATTTTAAAATCTGTTTTGAAAGACAGAAACATGAACAGTTTATTGTTGTTCATTTGGGGATAATAAAAGACCATAAGAACACCGTGCGGCGGCAGGACGATATCGATCCGTTTTGTTGTGTTCTCGGTAGTCGGTTGCTTTGTTTCAAAAAAAAAAAAAAAAACAAAATTCAGCGAAAAAACTGAGACTTTTTAATGGGATTTCGAGTCGATACAAAATGGAATGTGCAATGGGAACGGTGAAGGTATTTCCTTGCAAAAGCATCGAGTTTCAGACTGTTTTAAAAGTTCATTACATGATTAACAGGAGTTGAGTCCTTTTGATGAAATTTGTTGGGTTTCGATGTTTTTTAGACGAGCTTGATTCCATTAAGGGATATCAGAATTCAAATTCAAATTTTAGACGAGCAGCTTTTTCAAAACCTTAATCAAAAAAAAAATACTGTCTCTTTCCTGAGGCAAGGTTTCAAGGTGCAAAGAATGAACATCCTCCACATTTAACAACTTTGCCCCTTTTCTTTCCCATTCACTTTGCTCTCCCAAGCGTAACCACTAGTAAAGAAGAACTTAAGGACTTTTACCTTAGTACTTCCTTGGGAAAAGAAGGTCTGGAAACCCTTAGGCTTACACATTTTCAATACACAAGAAAAATCTTTCAAACATGAATTTTAACCAAAAGCAAAAGCACAAAAAGCTGAGATGCCTGATTCGATCCTTTCTCCGCCACAGAAAAAAATCACCTTCTGACGAGCTCAGCTTCAGCTTTTATATCTGGAGTGAAACATACTTTTTTTTAGAGAAAAGACCACTTTTTAAAATTAACTGATGCAAATCAAAAACCTGCATTTAATAAAAAATCCTTTGAATTTAAACTAAAAATAGTTAATTTTTAAGGTAATTTTTTACATTTTTATTTGTTTATGAAAATCCGTAAAACCAGAGTATTTGAACAACAAGCTAAGGCCTTTTTTTATGATGTTGTCCAAAAATTTGGCACCTGACTTTTGTGATGAATGTTAACGTCAAAAATAAGGGCGCCGTGTATTGTGTCGCTATGTAAATATTGAATAAATTTAACGCCAATCAACCGATTGACTTTTATAGATCTGTTTTTGAAACGCAAATGCAGTACAATTTTGACGCCGAGAACGTCAGTAGGTATCGTAATTTTTCTTTCGTACAAAGTTTGTCTCCAAACGCTCAAATGGTTTCTTCTTGATCCGAAGTTTGGAAGGAAATTTCGATGGCCGACATACTCTCTGGCGGCAATAAAACGGCGGCGATTTAGGAAGCGGGGAACCCACACAAGAGTCATGGCAGACCTTAACTAAACCGACACGAAGCATGCTGTTTGGGGCACGGCTTTCAAAATTGTTCTTAAGAAATGGCAAAACAGTCTTGTCGGTGGGAATCAATAATGGAAGATTTTGGCTCCTTATATGTACCCTCAAATGTATGGACAATTTCTGGACGCTCACTTCTTTTAACATGAAATAGTGCGCCATGGCACACACAAGTCAAACAATATCAGATTCTGTCGTGAAAATACTCTGGACGTGTACGCAAAATGAGGACATTGACCAACCAGTAAGATCTCCAGATGAGTCCCCTGATGGGTTAATTGTTCGCACTTATTTAAAAATTTAAAAGTACGCCAGTAACTCTTCGTGTCGAAATCGTTTCTTAATCGTTTGATGTACCAACTGAAATGCCCAAAAAAGTGTTGGCAAACGCAAAAACAAGGACACATTTTGTTGTAGTCCCTCGACTGATGTTGTTTTCAGAAACTTGTCAAAATGAATTGTACAAGACCTTCTTGAAAAAAAATATCATACATTAAAATTGGTTGTTAATTTAATAAAGTTGTTCAATATTCACATACCGAGATAAGAGTTGGCGCAGATGTACATGTCATACTTGTGGGCTGCAACCGGCTGGAGAAACAATAATTTTTCGCCAAGCAAACAAGAAAATTTTCCAAATCCAACTAAGAATTGAATACTGAAGCGAAAAGCAAGTCAGATGCAGAATATCATCTCTTAAAAAGGATAAGTCAAACATGAACGATTCTAGGACAGAATTGTTATTGCTTACTAAACATCTCACAAAAATGAAATATGAACATCCTGGACTAAACAGGAACAACACAAAAATACAGTTTATCATGTGGAGCAGCTTTGAATGCTTCATATATGGTTGAGCTGTGTATGTGGCACCCGTATCTGGTGCGTGCACTAGTTTCCTTTCGAGCAATAATTTTCCTGAATCAGAATGTGCATAGACCAGAGTCCCAGGAAGATTCGTTGTTGGTTACGTTTACATCTGTGTTATTCTAGATCCTTGACGGCATACACTTTCCGTTTAAAGCGGCACCATGTGGCTGGTCCCGAAGTCATTGAGCTGCATCAAAGCAAGGATATGGCCGCCCAGTCCTCTCTCCACCCACAAACATAGTGGAAAGAGGCGAATCAAAATACTATTAACTGGCAAAAGTTAATGGCAACATTCGCTTCTGTCAAGCGGCACTTTATTCCACCATGGTTACCCGCTCATGGGTGTAAATATCGTAAAAGTGGTCTTTAACTATCGCATACAAAAAGCCGCACTGTTTCATTGTGGGCCTTGCCGGTACTGAAACAAACGCCTTTTGTCGGTCGGTCCTTAATGGTGATAAAACGGTGCTTAGGCGTAGCTGGTTATCTTTGAGTGCAGGCGGCTTTTGACATAAATGGCTTCGGTTGCGAAAGCCGGCGAATACACATCTTTGTTCCAGTGTCCTTAAGCCGATTGACTCAATACTTTACGCGATTTGTTGCCCGCTTTCCCCGGGGAAATCACCATCAGAGTGCTCCCTCATGTAACTGTGCGGGCCAGAGTACTAATGTACACGAAAATATGTCGTCTCATGGGAATAAGTTTGCTCTGTACAATTTCACGCCAAGAGAGTGATCGGCTTACAGAACGTGCCACATTGTACGTATACTCTACGCGAGACCACATTTGTGGTTATGCCAGGTGTGCATATAGGCTCATCGCACACACAACCCTTCCACACATGAACGATAATACTCGTGCAGTATAAGGTACGTGTTCACAATAGACATTGAGCCTTCAAGTACAGGAAAATTGAAGCTGTCATGCGGTTGGACTTGTGGGAAATAGAAAAATAAATTTTCTATGTTCGGGGAGCAGCCCTCTCAGACCAAGTTACTATAATGGCGAGTGGATACTAAAATTCCATGCGGTCAGGCAGAAGCACTTTGGAGTGTTTAGACTCCACGAAGCTGTCTCGTTGCATTTGTGTTCGATAATGTTTTCCTGAATGATAGTTTTTACGACCAGCTAAATTGAACTCGATAATTCCGGAGTATCAGGGGCCTTCATTTCTGTATCCCCTCAATAAGGCTTAGACCGAAGTGATAAGTTTCTTTTTGATTACCAAATACTAATATAACTTTTAAGGGCCGATGTTGATTTTGAATAAAACACAAATTATTTAGGAAATTATTGTAATTTCTTATTATTATGATAAAATACAACAAGATATTGGCCAAATGGCCGCCGCGATCTCGGCGGCACACCTCCATCCGATGGTTCAAATTTTCGATGGCGCTGAAGCATTATTGCACTCAAGAGGATACAAGCATCCACAGGTTTTCTAAACCCACCACTTTCTATCAACTCCTACTCTCACCTCCCCGTGGTGAACACCGGGTGCCTAGTACCTCAACTGGAGATTGGGTTCCAACCCCTTTGGAAGGTTGTTGGGGGTAGCAGACGAGAGAGGGGGGAGGAGTGTTCCCACTAAGGCACTTCTCCTTGCATCCGGACGGCAGCGGAGGAATTCCCCAGATGGAATCAACGGTGGCGTCCATAGTTCCAGTCAAGCCAAACTACTTAGTGAACACCTTATATGGGCTACTACGACGTATTCGGAGCTCAGGCCTATATGGAGCGGGCTATCCGGCTCTCCGTCCTTAGAGCTAAGCAAAGGATCTGGTCCTCCAGGTTGGGGGTCGTGCCGTCGGGGTGACTTCCCGGCCACGTAAAGAAACACCAGTCACGAAGCAGAAACAAGCCTCGGATTCAAAGGCGGATGAAAACACTTTAGGCTGCTTCGAAAGGAAAATTCTTCGGACGATTTACGGTCCCGTCTGCATAGACAGAGAGTGGAGGAGGAGATATAACATCGAACTGTACGGGCTGTACAGCGATACCGACCTAGCCAAAAGAGTCAAAACACAACGTCTACGATGGCTGGGTCATCTAGAGTGGATGGACACCAGCGCCCCGGCCCGGAAAATCTTCGAATCCACACCGCAGGTACGACGCGGTAGAGGAGCACCGAGACTCAGGTGGCGCACGCAAGTGGAAGGGGACCTCAGCCAACTTCGCGTGTGAAACTGGAGACGGCTAGCTAGAGACAGAGCTGGCTGGCGAAGCTTGTTGGCTGAGGCCCAGGTCCACCCCGGACTGTAGCGCCACCTTAAGTAAGTAAGTAAGAAGCATTATTGAGGTTCTCATCTCATCTTGCTGGCTTAACGACGTGCACCTTTTCTTTCAAATAAACCCAAAGAAAAAAAACCCAAGGGTGTCGAATCACATCATCTTGGCATTGACATCGCTACCACGTGAGATAACACGGTCATTGAATGTGTCGCGCAAAAGAGTCATTCTTGCCACCATACTGAGCATTGATGACGCTTGAAATGGTCAAGAGGCTTTAGTTCTTGAGTCAATTGCTCCTGCAATTGTTGGGCACGACGACGAGTTGAGGTGAACGGCTCCTCTGCCACACTATCGCGAGCAGCAGCAATATTTTCTGCAGTATCTCCTACAGATCCGCTTTGCCCAAAATTTTGCACGATTTTTCCGATTGCAGGCATATTTGAACAATTAAATTGACCAAAAAAGTCACGAGGTGCACGATATGCATTTTGATTTGATATAGGCCCATTTTCATAATAAGCCTGAATAACTTTAACGTGCTGCTCGAATCTTTCCATGGTTCAAATTGAGTAAGTCTGAAATTGAGAAATGTCAAATGAAATGCAGAAAAAAACTTGACCCTTAGGTGTGGTTCACATTCAACATCGGCCCTTAAAATTTGACCACCCTTTATATCCATCATAATACTCCGACCTGCCATGCTGAGGAGTAGACGGACAGAAATGACGATCGTATGTTGCTTGGTTGGGATGTCAGCTGCCGCTTATGTTTGACTATGCTATCTGGCAACGCCTCTACGCTGCCAAAACTTGCTTTGTCTTCAAGTATAGTTACTTAAGCGCGTAGATCACTCAATGGGACCGATTTGCTTTCTTACTCATACAATAGGAGTCAAAACCGCTTACGGAGCAAAAGGTCCATTGGTGAAAAGTGAAACCACTTCTTGCAACTCTTCAAGGTTAACAAAACTTTTGCGCTTAAAATTTCGAAAGCATTTGACAGAGTTTACCACCAGGCTCTCTTGTTAAAAATCCGTGCTTTTGAAGTCGATGTGTCATTGGATTGGAAAAATTCTTTCGAACTGATCATTCCAAGTGATACTGCATGGCTTCATGTCTGATATCCAGCATATACATGCGCCCCAATTCGTCAAGGCATCCTTTACACCCTAAGGCTAATGAGCTTCAGCTCCGTCTTTTGGCTGTTAACTTTAAGGTTAACAGCCAAAGGCTTTAACCCAAAGGCTTTTTTTGTGTTCTTGTTTGAACAAAACCTCTGGTAGAGCTACCGGCTGATGGGAAAGATTAGACCACGTAAGTGGCAGATCTGACCACACGATCAGATAGATATGATCCTTTATAAGTTCTAGAGCACTAAATGCTCAAACTTGGTTTGAAACTTTCGGTGTCCTTGGCTGCGCTTAACTGTCTTAGCTCCACTAGCATGTGAAATGGAAGACAACAAGAAGCTTAAACTATAAACGGGATAGTATAATATTTACAAAATCCTTACCTCCTACTTCGAGAACTTATTCAGCCCAATCCTTAGAACGAAACAATTTTTAAACGTTTTCCATAGATGCATGTAAAAACAATCGAGTAAGTTCAAGAGTTTGTCTGTGACAAACTTTTGTATACC
This sequence comes from Neoascia interrupta, assembly GCA_947623515.1. Lineage (NCBI taxonomy): Eukaryota > Metazoa > Arthropoda > Insecta > Diptera > Syrphidae > Neoascia > Neoascia interrupta. The sequence continues at coordinate 3,102,581 of OX392464.1, read as the reverse complement.
CGACCCTATATGCCATGATACACCAAATCTTAAAGTTTCTTGGCTCGAGTTCATATTTTATTTGTATGGGCCACGCCCCCAAAAGTGGGCATGGGCTTAAAACTTAAATAAATTAATTGTAATTTCGTTAGAATCATGAGAAAATACGGTAAAAGTGAAAACTATTTCAGAAAAAAAAGTTTTTTCCTAAAAACGCCTCTTAAAAGTGGGCGGAGCTCAAAATTTTTTATAGAGGAAACTTAGCAAATGGTTATTGCTTTAAAATTTGCCATAGACTTTTTTTTCGATTTGGAATCAGCTTTCCGAGAGTTCGGGTTTTCAAAGATCGAACATGTTAAAAATGGGCATGGTCTATATTAGGGGCAGTTCAATTTTTGCCTTGTTAAAGGTCTTAAGCCACCATTGCTGAGTACCAAAATTTAAGTTCCTGTGCCTTGTCCAACTTGACCAAAAGCCACATTGAAAAAAAAGTGAATTAGAGGTTGTCTCACATTGAAGCCAGTGGTGGGCGTGGCCGTTTAAAAATTGAGCCAATTTTAACACTTGTGTACCAAGTTTCAATTCTCTAGCTTGATTTTGAAGACCTAAAACCTTCACACATACAGACGGACGGACGGTCGGACATGGCTTAATCGATTCACCTGTCGGTCTCGATCATATCTCTAAAAGGTCTTAATAATCTACGGGGATTATTTCACTGTGTTACAAACTTTTCCCGATTGTTGGGCGTTGTATCAAAACCTTTCATTTAAACATCCTTAAAGCCTAAAAAAAGCGAGCATTCGTATTACCTCATGAAACAATTTAGGCCTTACTTCATGCTTATGGTTTTCGTTGCCAACATTTTCAAGATTCCCCATCAAAATTCTCAGCAAATCAACAGGGTAAACACTTCAGCCTGAAAAGCTCTTGAAGAGCACCTGAACAACATAGACCCAGACAACTTGGCCATTCACGTGGCTACAAAATTCTGTGACAATGTCCTTGGCTATAGGCCCATTGAAAAACCCTTAATTGTTGTGTGCCACACGAGCCACTTTAATACCCAGACACTAATACAAAAATAGCTCCAACCAAAGTATCTTCTAATCCTTCACCCACCCGCCCCTCCGATGCCCCCAACTGAGCCCTCAGCCCAAATTTAATTTGTCATCTCATCGCATGGTCGATTCTCATTACCAGCAATCCTCTTGTTATTATCATCGAAGCCTTCGTCCCCTTTCATTATCACCTTAAGCTGCGTTCATCATCCCTGCTTAGAATTCAGCCTTTATCCTCCGCGCACATCCTGGGATGCCCCCGAGCGCTGAGTAAGACCTTTTGCGGCCACCCGTGTACAAATAGTTAATCCACCTTAATTTTGATTATTTCAGTAAAAGAAGTTCATCTTCGTTGTTTGTTGGTATTTATTTTTGGCCTAATGCTCATCCGATATCCTGGGTCCTTTCGTTGGCAAACATTGACTTTGCGCTGCCGGCGGCAATTTCCCCTAATCAATTTTCCTTTCTTTTGCCTACTGTTTGTGGGCAAAACAAACCCATCGCATCGTTGCCTCGGTCTTCTTCGCATGTATAGTAGAGTCCTTGCCCGAAAAAAAACTTCATCTTCGTTAGAATATGTTAACTCGGCTCACATCATCCATAGTGGGGGGTCGACGGGATAAGCTGAAATTTATACGAAGCGCTCCTCCAGAACCAGACCTTAAGTTGTGTTATTGTATGCCAGGGTAATCGGAGCAGCCATCAGAGCATTACCATACATTGAGGACCGATAAAGTGCTAACTTGTCATAAAAACGGAATCGGCGTGTGAAATATATGCATGCGCCATCCTGATTTAAATGTCCCCTTTGCACATACACATTTCTGCCGAGCTATACGCACGTTTTTACTCAGGGACAGCCGGCGGCGGCGGTGAGGGAAATTATTAAATTACATATTCATGTCGAACGATTCCATGGCACTTAAGGCTGCCACCACGACCGAATGGCAAAAACCACTTTGGCTGAATAAAAAATGCTAACCGCTCTCGATATACATAAAACAATTTCGAAACTATAAAATTTCCAATTTACTCGGTTCGGTGTGGTATCATGTTTGGTGTGTGTCATGCCTTAACTACCCAACTTCGACTACGACGAAGGCGCACCGAAACGATGAAGCCATCTCGGCGGAAGTCATTTCAAGAAGTGCCAAGTTTTTGCTTCGCGTAAGCGTTTTATTTATCGCCCGCATACAGGAATACGCCATTCATCTCTCACTCCAGCAGGAGCACGGCACGAGTGTCTCTGCCTCGGGATAGAATTGTTAGAATGTGCCTCGCTCTCTCTTTCGGTTTCTGTTCCGGACGGCTCGTCGCCACCCGCCCAGAAATGTGCTCGATGAATAGCTTTATAACCCATCGTAGTGTCAGGCCTGGCAATGACTTTCGCCGCCCACCTACCACTGCTGGATTTTCCTTCGCATTTCATAAATATTTATGTCCTCGGATTCAGGCAGGCTCTTCAGAGCCAAGACCCAACGACGACCGAAGACGACGATGAGCGGATGTGGCGGCAGCGGCGGTGGCGGTGGCTACGACTTTGACTATGGCGTCGACTTCGGCAGCCAGCAATGAAGAGAGCGAAAGGAATTCAATTAATCTCATGGGAATTCGGGGAACAAAAGGTTAAACGTGATGAGTTCCCATTGAATGGTGTTATTGGGTGATCGAATTTTATGCTGTTCCTAGGCATCGAAGCCACATTCCCGACGATGATAATCCAGATGCCGCAGCTCTCGTTCGCCCCAGCAGTCATTCAAAAGGGAATCAAAGCGTACCATAGGACGAGACGAAAAAATACGCTTTATCAACGCTTTTCCTTTTGTTGTGCGGGCTCTTTCGTTTCTATTTGGGAGATATTCAATTTCACCTGGGTTTGTGGTTTGCCTACTGTGGAGCCCACACCAGCACGGACAGTGGGTTCAATCAGAGGTAGGGAGGATAATTCATAAAAATTCTGCAGCGGTGCCCCCATTTATGACCCTAGGGGAGATAACGCAATAAATTCTAGTTCTAGGGGTCAGATTAGAAGCCTTTGGGGAAGGCGGTTTCGTCGCAGCTGTGCTATCAGTGTGGTCTCCACACTGTGGGACTCGTGTGCGACTCGATGGCCCAATGCAAAAAGGGGACGAATATGAAGGACCAATAACAAATGGCTTTCGTTTTTAGTGAAGACAAATTGGTGTACATTTTTATGTGAAGATAATCTATCCGGCCAAGCAACGAGTCATCATTTATCATTATGACAAAACGAACACATTAGGGTGTTTATGGCTTTGGGCTGTCCTCGTAAAAAAATACACACTCAAGGACTATGCGTCTAAGATGTGGTTTGAAAATTTGCCGATAATCGGCTAAGTTACCATAACCCTTTGTCTAAATTAATCAAATGCTTTTTTAAGCTGCTTAATAATGTCACACTCTTAAACATAGGGTGTGTATTCCCTTAAACATACATACAAACATATCACCCTTAAACATAGGGTGTGTGTGAGAAAAAATTTAGCTTAAAAAATATCAGAAATTGCTGAGCTTTTCTTATTTTTAAGTCTCATAGAATTATTATCGACTTTTTTACCTTGAGTCATTTCCAGAAGGTATTTTTTTGATTTGATAATTAATTTCAACCTTTGTAAAATTTTTGGCTAATTTAATATTTTTCTTATTTTCATTTCACGTAAGTTACCAGTGAACAATTTTTCGTAAGTGTTAAAAAAAGCGGTTATTTAAAGAAATATTGCTAAAAAAGGTTATTTGTAAGAAATATTGTAAGAAATATTATAAGAAATATTTGCTCCACTATGGAGACCATTGAGCTCAGATTTTGATCGATAACTTGTAAAAATGAGTTCTTAAAAACTTAAAATTTGTGAAACGTATTATACGAAACATAAGTAAAAAGTTAAAGTCAAATCTCATCTCATCTGCAAAACTCAATGGTTGGAAAACTCAAAACAATATGGCTTCTAGAACAAGCAAGATTTTGAAATATTCAGTGTTCAGTCTGTTATTTTTGGGAAGAGAGAAGTTTTAAAGAAATTTGAAATACTCATAAGACTTAGAAAGTTTTGTATTTTTTTCTGTGGGTCACAAAAATGCTTTATTTATAAATTTTAACTTATTTTAGCTTAAAAAATTACAATATTTAAACAACACCATTAAGTCACACTTAGAATTAGGCACTTTTAATCTCTCAACAAATAGTTATTTTTATCTCAATGTGTCATTTCCATTTTGGTACATTTCCGTCGAATGTTAAAATGTCAGATTGCTATAACCTGATAATGAAAACTGAGACGTCATTTTGGTGGGTGAGTTCAGTGCTTCCTAAATAACAATTCTCGCCTCAGGATGGATACACATTATATTCTCTATAAGTGGTCACATTTTGTAGCCCATCACATTTTTCCCCTCTTGGTTTTTGCTCAAGACCGTTGCTTCCATGGTTACGATACAGGCGATCCACATCGACAAGTTTCATATTTGCTCTTTGTCTTCATTGAATTTGAAAAATAACCTAAATTATGCGCTTAACTATTTTTAGGACCTTCTCAATCCTTCTACAGGTTCGACGATTTTTCATTTCCAGATCTCCCTTCCCAAGTAACACAGAAGCTCATATTATGGCCACCGAAACCTTAATAGCACCAAATCATAAAACCTTAGGTTCTTGAAGTTGGTTTTATACAAGTAACGGGGCTCCATGCAAAACACCTATAAGGGCGATTTGATACTTTATAGAACTAAATTTCGGGGAAAAAAGGGTTCTACTTCGAGCTCTTATAGAACTTATTTGACAGTCAATACATTTTTAAAAGAATCTGTAGGTACGCACATTTTCATGGTGTTCATCTTGTACTTTCATGATATAATTTTTCTTTTGCTTGGGTAAACATACATTCTTATCTTATTCTTAGTAAGTGTTGATGTTTTTGCAAAAACAACTTCGTCCATGTTAAATATGGTGATAAAACTAATGAATAAAATGAGTGCAAGAGCAGAAAACAAGGTGCGCATTTAATTTTTTTTGATTGTTTAATTAAAATAGGACGGAAAGGAACTATGCGGTTTTTAAAATTTAAATATAACATAAAATAAAAAATGCAAGGTTTTATGTAGAACCCACATAGCACCATTATAACACTTAAGGTGTTCTGCGTTACATTTTAGAAACGTTGGGTTCTATGTTCCACTGTTCAGCCTCAAGTTGAACTATTACAAGATTTTGTGCTCTTCTGTCAAACATGGCGCCAATTTGTTAAGAATTACCATCTCTCCCTTTTCCTTTATGCTGTTCTTGGTTTTTGTTCCCTTGTAAATGGTTTTACCATTTGTAAATATTGATGCGGCAGGCGTTAATTGAATCGTATTTTTTCCCGGATTTTTTATTCTTGTTTATGGATGCAGTATATACCTTAAGAGTTTTAAACTCCAAGGAGGACTCTTTTTATACTTCTGCTTTAAAAGTGGGTGAGTGGCAGATAATATACAGCAGCTGGAACAAGAAAGCCCAAACATAGCTTTTTTGACCCACTAACTAGACCATAAGTAAAAATAGCAAAAAAGAATGAAAATTCTCTAGAAATCAAATTCTAGAAACAAAATTTTTGTGTGATGTATTTTTCTTATGAATAATGTAATAAAAATGTAATCTTGTTCCAATTCGTATCATTCTATTAAGGTATAATTCTTGTATCTAAATGTTTTGCTCGAAATGTTCTCACAACAATTTCTGTCAATTATACTGTTTTTATTGTATTACCTCTGGCAACCCTTAAGTGTTATATAAGAGTGCAAGGTAGTACTTCGGATGTGCCAAATCGATAGTGTTATAAAATAGGCGTCAAAAATGTCTATAGAGCTGTTCAGCACTAAGAGGTTTTTAATTTCAGTTCTAGGATCGTTTATAGGACCAGCACGTTTAGACAGTTATGGTGTTGGCACTTTAAGTTTTATAATTTTGGTGCTGTTAACGTTTCTTCGACCAATTTTATAAGTAAAAAAGCTGCGCACCAATGGGACGATAACGAAACCTTGCAAAACCATTAGTGCTATTAAAGAGTATAACTTGAATGTCTTATAAGCCTTATATTCAAAAATCAATGCTGAGGGTTCCAGAGTGTGCTACTTGAGTTATCAAAATTTGTATGCTGCAGCTCTTGCATGGTATAGAGTCAAAATGGGAAATTTTTATTTTGCTTCTGGGGTGCCGTGGCGTTGTGGTTAGTGTGTGTGCTTACTACGCCAGAGGTCTGGGTTCGAATCCTGCCATCGTCACCTGAAAAAAAAAGACTTAGTCTTTTTCACGGTCCCCACCTCCGCGAGGGTTTGACAAGCCCTCCGAGAGTATCAATTGTCTTGAAAAACTTCTCAAAGTGCCGTTCGGATTCGGCAAAAAATTGTAGGTCCCGTTGCATGTGAAGAAATCAACACACACAGCATACATTGTTGAGAAGTTGGCCCTGGTTCACCTTGAGCTGTTGCGCCACTCTATTTATTTATTTATTTATTTATTCTTATGGTCTGGTGTGTCTCGTTAATCCCTTCTCCATGATGCGCCAAGTAATATTTTCCGCTTTTTGGGTCCTCAATGGGGAAAGCGCATTTATGCTCACTGAGAGGTCTGGCATTGCATTTAAATGGAACCTGAAATGGAGTTTTTATCCAGTCGCATAATGAATCCTATTCCGAGAAAAGGGGGAGTTAGACCAATGGGTGTTGGTGGGAGCTAGTCGGCGCCCTCTGTAGACCGTGACTTCACTATTTTCTAGGAGCTAGAAAGTTTTCTTCACCGTTAAACCACCAAAAAATATTTAACCTATGAAAATGTAAGCTTGACCCATAAAAAATAAAACCAATGGAAAATGATCGAAGAAGAACGAAAAGAAATGAAGATGACACCCATTCCTCTATGATTGCTACGCTTCTAGGTCCTAAAAAAAGTTTTCAACGAAGCTCTGGTGGTGTCTCTTTTGTTCTTTAATGGCATAAGGCTGGCTGGGAAACCTATAACCTTTATCGCAACCCTATTGGCATCAATTCCATGTTTTGTCAGTGGAAAGGACTTCTTCTCTTTGTAAGCATGGAATCCGTGCACTATACTTGGTAAAATTGGCCTCCCAAACAAATTTTCTCCCATTAAGAACCTACCGGAAACCTACACGACTGGGTCTTACTGCCTGGGTCTATTATATAATTACTACGTTAAATACTCACTTTACTTGCTTTATGAGGCGCTACACTCCGGGATGGACCTGAGCCTCAACCAACATGCTTCGCCAAGCCAACTCTGTTTCTAGCTAGCCGTCTCGAGTTTTCCACACGAAGTTGGCTGAAGGATTTCACTTGGCTTCCACTTGCCAGCGTCACCTTAGTCTCGGTGCCTTTCTAATGCGGTGCCCCTGCGGTTTGCATTCGAAAATTTGCATTGGTCGTCAACAACAAATCCGTCCGACTCCGAGGCTTGTTGTTTCTTCGAAGCTAGAGATTTCTTTACGTGGCCGGGAAGTCACCCCAAAGGCACTCCCCCTTCAGATTATTTTGATGACTCCAAGGGTAGGAAGTCGGATAGCCCGCTCCTTATAGACCTGACCACCGAGTAAGTCGTAGTAGCCCATAAAAAGTGCGGCCCATAAAGCAGCCTTGGCTCGGCCTCGGCCTTGCGTTTACGAAATCACCGATACGATTTCAATGTATCCTAACCCAATGAAGCTTTGCTTCAATTTTCGTTTGGCAAAAAGAAAGAGTGCGTAAAGAGAAAACGTAAGGAGGCTCCGAAGCTAAGCCCGAGTTCAAACGTGCTGAGCTTTTGCTTCATCTAAGCAAATGGGGGTTGATTTCGAGCCCACACATTAAGTCAATCAGTCCTATGTGTGCTCTTGGGCTCTATAGTATGTCGGTAACGCACGGATATGACGCAAAATCTCTGAGTGAGTCTATATTTCAAATGAAAGTTTTTTTTTATGTAATTGCAAATGCGGGGCAAAGTCGAAGCCTAGGCTGCTTTGTGAGCCAACCTTAAGGTGTTCACTACGACGACATATTTCCACATACTCTTCCCAAAGAAAATCACAGAGCATAGAACTCTTTTGTGGCGAGCCGCTCCATACTTAAGAAGGTAAACTCTTCCATACACTTATAGGACCTTATCGACTCGAAAAAAGTGTTTGAGACTACATTTTGGATAACAAAGCCATCGGTCAGGCACGTATTTTTGAATAATCATCAGCCCTTTCGAACTCATGGGATTACTCCCGGTCGTAGAAGTAAGATCCAATTTCACGGTGGTTACTCAAGCAAAACTTCAGTTGAGTACGCTTCAATACTCTGGCTGCGTTTCAATTCCGCTGACGGTTTTGTATATTAGCCGTAAGCTCCTTGAAAATGCTGTCAAAATAATTTGTTTTGCAACTTTTTTTAACGTTTAAAAAAAAAATCTCAGTCTGTGAGACTGTGTTGGTATTTTAGTTTTACAATTCATAATTGTAATATTTATGCACTTTTTACAAAAGTACAAGTAATTTAAATTGTTTGTTGTGAAAAACTTAAGTCGCCAATGTTGGTGATTCGCGGTTAAGAGTGTTTGAAAGTTTTTGAAAAATGGAACTTAGTTTATCAGGTGAACTTCTATTATAGGAAGCAAATAAGTCTCTATTTTTATAACCCTTCGAAAACGCCAACAAGCCTTGAGTTTTGAACAAAAAAAAAATTGAGTTGCTTTTGGTTTTCAGTACGAAGCCGCAAAAGTTTATTATATGACTTTAAGCCATTGCAGAAATTAGATAAGCAAACATTAAAGCCTTCCTGGAGTGGAAGGGCGGTCCTATTGTTTAAGGCCTTAAAGAGAAACAACCAATTGTTTCTGCTATTGCTAGTTGCATACTACAAAGCGCGTTCATTCTTTCTTATATTGTTTGCCGCTGTTTTGAATTTTCCTTAAACCCTTTTAAATTGGTTTTCATTCCTTAAACAAAGTAAAGTGAAAGACGAGGTGCTGCTATAGCCATGCTGCTCCATGAGGGAGTAAGCTGCTTTTCCTTGAGACTTTAACGAGAATACACATTATTTTGTCCAGGGAAAAAAGGGAGGGACTAAAGTGCAACGACGCTCTCCTATTTAATTGTATCACTGTGATAAACTTCAATGAAAATTATAATGAATTCACTGTAGCCAAAGTCCTTGAAACAATATTAAACTCTTTACAATGGCGGAGCATACACTGTTCTTGAAACTCCGGACACGGCAGTCTGAATTGAAACAGGACCCAGCTCTGCACGAACAAGGAAGTGTTTTATTCTTAAGAAAAGTATGAGGAACTAAGTAAGCTTCGAAATCATCCTTTTTAGTAGGGGATTGTGGAAGCATAAGCTTTTAGCCTCTTCCTGTTGCTGCGACCCCACTGCCTCGCACAAGCTTAGGTGATCATACGTGGTGAACAACACCTGGCTCGCGTTCACTGCTGACTAAAGCACTTAAGTAAAGGACACACAGCACACAAGTTTCAGAGAGAAGCAACGCTCTTCGGGACATAATCACTTTTGTGCTGTAACACAAGCCAAGACAAAAGAGCCGCTCGCAAAAAGCCTTGGCAAATTTACTTCATTATTATCGAATGGATGGATGGTTCGAAAAATTGATATCAATTTCGAACAAATGCACAGACGCACACTTAATCTTCTTTAAAGGACACCAGCCCCCAAAACCGATACAACACACCACAGCGCACCGCCCCACCCCACCCACATCATCAGCAGTATAATAATCATCAACGAGGACGTTTTCCTTTGTTCCTGTTGTAACTGCCACTACGCTATTCCGTTTGAAGAGGTCGCGCAACCCCCATAAATGTGGTTTCTCCTGATGGTGATGCCGCGCCATCGTCCTCGCGGCGCGGCATGCTCGACACTGAAAATTAAATTAAATTTGTGTTCCGTTGTGTCGTTATGATTTTTGAAACGCGCCGCGGCCGATGGATGGTGGTTACGACACGACGACGGCGGTTGGATCTGTTGTTGTTTTCAACTTGAGAAATGTAAATAACACAAAGCACCTTATCCGCTTCCGCACGCCCTTCAAAGCAGGACCTCACCGTGTCGTCGTCGTCGGCGTCGCAGCAGCGCCGCCGTTAAGTATTCCACTCGTTAATGGAAAACGAATTAGAAGACGAACATTAGGAATTATAATGATTGCTTAATGCTAAGCAGTTTCTCTTGCCGCCCGTGTCGAGTGACAGCACCTCCTGCCGGCAGGGACAACGTCGTAAGCGTTGTTAATGGCTGTTTAACTGGGCAATTTTACTCGCACACTATACAGCAATAGATACACGCCTTCCATACGCACGTCCTGATAAGGTGTCAGCACTAAATTTGTATATTTTCTTGATTTCAAATTATGGCCCTAATTACGGTGAAATAGGAGCAATTGTAGGTAGGTATATTGTTTGTGTGTGTGCTCGCAGGATGTGTTTGTTTGTGTTTCCAATTTTCGCGAATTAAATTCCCTGGTGGATCGCACCAGCCATTACGCGAGAACCGGGACACAATTATACTTGTGCGCATGAGGCGGATGTTACGGCGGAAATTGCCTGGCACGTGTGAAAGGATCATAAGTAAGTGGCCCTGCTCGACGGAACAGTGGCTCATATGAAGAAGTGCTTCAGAGACACCGAATTTATTTAATACCAAAAAGTGTAAGTGTAATGGTGTAAGAGTATAAAAGGAATGGTGTGGGTGCGAGGGTGGTGGCGGTGCACGACTATGCGCAGGGGTGGTGGAAATGAAAAATGAATTTGAAAGCGAAAGTGTTTTTTTTATTTTTCTCGTGCACAAGGATATAAGAGCATTAGAATGTGGATTAGGATTTGAGGGATGAAACATATCATGACAGCTTATCAAGGTTGCTATTGTTCCATGGTTGAGATGGTGGAAGTAAGTCAAATACCGTAGAGAAATGGAGAATGTTACTTTGTCACTTTCTCGCGCGCCGACCTTGATATTACGAAAGTGATGCCGCGACATGGAGTGTGACGCAGTTAAATTTAGATTAAGGAGAATGGGATGATGTTATGCTTAGGTATAGAGTAGATTTTCTGACGAGTGGAGGCATTCATTAGAACATCCTTTCGATGAATCTGAGGAACTCATTTAGGAGGAACGCTGTTTCTTTGTACGTCATGTATGGAGAGATTAATTGATAAGAGACATGTCATGCGTGCGAGTCCCTTCCATCATGAGTGACAGGATTCAAGGTGGGGCTCAAAAGATGTCTATATTCTTGTCGTCCTGATTTATTTAGTTTTTTTTAGAACGTTGAAACTTTTCTTCTCTTCATTTTTAGTCGAGATTAGGTATGATTTAATCCATTTTATTGGGCCTGGCCATTCGCAGTTTTAAATTAATTATCACGAAAGCTAAACTCTACTTTTGTTTTTAAACCTTTTGAGTCGGACAGGTACCTGTGGTTGCGACTCACACTTAAGCTGAAGATCGAAGATATAATTTAGCCTCGATAGTTTGAGCTTTCATCTTAAATGATGACAGTGTTTGTAACTAAAGTAAAATCGAGACTAAAGTCACCATCAAAAAATTTAAAAGACTCTCACCTCACCCTATTTCATGAATAAGGATATGAATTATGTGTCAAAAAAAAACCACACAATTAGAATTGCAATATTCTATATTGAATGTGGAAAATGTCTCATTTGGAAAATTTCTGTACACCCCTTTCTTGATCCCTGGAGAGTGTAGCATCCACACAGTCCTTTCAATATTGATCTATTGTCAGAGCACTATAAAGGACCACTTGTTAGTCAATCTGCCAAGGTTCCATGTCATAAGTGCATAAATGGCTTATTGATTAGGATATTTATAGAGGTAAAGTGGCTCCATCAAATGTAATCCAAGGAGCAGAGTTCCAAAAATAATAATCAGTCTCAGATTTCAGCAATTTGCTATCCATTAAAGCAACAGGACCAAAGAACAATAAGACACATTAAATTGCCTACACACAAGTTGCATGTAAATGGAGATGGGTAAATTGTCTGCCATGTTGAGGTATGCAGATAGAACTTGTGCAGACGAATTTATTTTTCTTTAATTGGTCTGGACCTAAAAGATGTGTGGGAAAAAAATTTCCCATAAATTCTTCTGCCATGCCTCATTGCATCTGGTTGTGTTTAGAGAAAATACAACGTTTTTAATTAATCTCACAAATTGTTTGTCGTTATTTTGAAATTCATTTAAGATACACCATCAGGGGGAGGCGAATGCTTTAAACAACGAATGCTTTAAATTAATTGACTTGCAGTACATTTCGTTGGTAAAATGTTTACATGGGCGGAATTTTAAGCGATCGTGAGCTTCATTCATTGATTTCTTTTTGAGTGAAGAGAAAATGTTCATAAAATTTTCAGCACTTGGCGTAAATAAATTCACCTCGCTAATGTGGGTCTTCTGTGCGCTGATATAGGTGCAAGTAAGGTTATTTTAGCAGCCACTTACTAAATGTTTTGAATAATTGACATGAACGACGTGGACAAAGCTAAAGGAAATTTCTCAAAACTGAGGCTAAACATGGGGGCGTTTTATTTTTGGATCGTAAATGGTGTCGATAAATCGTTGGAAGTCGAGGAAAATAAACATCTTTAAAATATGAGGAGGAGGGGGAGAATGTGAGGGATCTTTGGCAAAATGTTGGGGTAGATGCGACAAAACATCGGTTGTCCTTTATATGAAGGGTGTGGGAAAAATTCTGTCACCTGAAACCTCTTAAGTGGTAAACCAGAGGATGTCATGAAGTTTAAATGGCCGCAATTAGCCTTTCCATTGTTGTTGTGATATAAAGGGTATTTTTGCAATCCTTTTAATGGGAACCAAATCGCTTGGTTGGGCCTGGAGAATCAACATTAGTTCGAGGGCAGCTACCCGTTAACTTGTCACTGCTTAGTGTACGCTGCCAGTGTGTATAACTTTTTGGTAGTAGCTATGATAAACGGTAAGCAAATAGATTCTGTGGATATTGACTATCAATGACGGTTATCATCTCCTGAATTCAAAGTGAACATATTTTCTTATTTTCTTTCTCTTTAGATGTTAAGACGAGATGTTTGGCAACTAATCGTGGATGAAATTGGCAAAAAAAGGAGTCTACTTTTTCGGTATTATTTTTGGGTGACCTTTCTATGTATTGCCCTACAGTCAAATTCATACTTCCTACCAAAATTTAGGGCACTGACAAAGCGACACGTAGATTAAAGGTGTTTTTAAAAAAAACAGTTGCTTGCGAATATGCAGATCTGAGGATTTTCATAATTTTTAGACCTGATCTATAGAGCAGACTTTTCGGCTTTGTCACAAAATTTCAGTTGTCTACCTCATTATTTAAGGCCTTAAACTGTTTTCATACGGAACGACCGACGGCTTAATCGATTTTCCTGTAGGTGTCGATCATATGTTAGTGGAAACATGCAGGGGGATTGTAAAGGGGCTTTTAAGAACTTGATATTTCGCCACTTTTTAAAAGTTATACTTCCGGAATTTTGTACAACAGAACTTTGAAAAGCAGAAAGTTGAGAGCAGAATTTTGGATAAAGAATTTTGACCCCAATCCTTGTTTAGGATGAGTTTTGAGGTCAAAATCTGCTTTTCAACATTATGTTTTACAAAGTTATGGGAACTGGTTTGTAGTGGTTGCTGGTTTTGTAGTGGGCAGATCAATGATAAAATAGCTCTTTCTCAAGAACTGAGGCCACTACAAAAACCAATAACCAATAACTGGAGCGGAAACCAACAAATTCATAAAAACTCTGGAAGTGTCGTTTTTTCAAAGCGCCACAGTAAAATCTGTATGCTGCCACCCCATGCAACGCCCTGCCAGTTTCTTTTTTACTTTAACTTCACTTAGAATAAGTCAAAAGTAGGGTTGGGGTCGACTGCGCTTGGTTTACATAGGTCTAAGTAAGTTCAGCCTAATTGAGGTCAAGAGCCACTTCAACATAACCTAACCTAGGGTTGGGGTCAAAATTCTGGCTCTGTCAAAATTATTTTTACTAAATTCCGCTTTCAAAATTCCGGTTTTCGAGATTCTGTTTTAAATAATTCTGGAATTGAAATTTTTACAAAGGGGGCGGGTCATAATTCTGTTGTTTTTTCGAAAAAAAAAAACAGTTTTCAAAATTTTGCTTTCGCAAAATTCTGACTTAGGCAATATGCCGTTATTTTTTTTTTCTCAAAAAGTAAAAGACATGTAAGCATGCTGTTTTTTAACTGATTTACGAGAGCATTAAATTTTGAAAAAAATGAACTAACAAAAAAAATTAGACAAAATTTACATAAAATTTTTTTTCCATTTTTTTTTTCAAAATTTTGAGTTTAGATTAATTTTTCAAAAACTGTTCACTAAAACAGCATTATTTAAAATTAAAATAAAAGAAGAGACTTCTGGCTTTCCAGAAAGGTATATATTAAAAAAGGCCAGTGTTATCATTGTTTCTTAATATTTTTTTGCTGTTTTAGGTCATATTTTTAGAAAATCGCCCCTCCCGGCTAAACGGGGGAATAGAGCCCGCCTTCCATTCTAATTTTTTCCTTGTCTCGACCCAACCTATACGCCTTAGCTTTTTGTCACACCTTAACTGAAATACTCTGTATATTTTGTTGCGACGCTCTGAAAAAGTTGCACTTCCATCATCATCATCATCATCATCATTTTCGAATGCCGCCTATCCTTTAAAAGGGTCGCGGAGCGAGGGTGGCTAAATGGTCCTTCCATCTTTCTCGATTCTCCGCCACCAACTCAAGAGACTCCAGCGCAATCCCCACGCGGGACTCAGAGAGGTTCTTTACCTGATCCCACCACCTGTTTCTTGGCCTACCAGGGGGGCGACGCGCTCGCACCTCGGCTAGCATGACCTGTCTAGGAAGTCTGTCAGGGAGCATGCGAACAACCATCGAAGAATCGATCGCTCCACTCGGAGAAGTAGCTGCTCAACATAAAGATTCCTACGAATACTAACGTTTCTCATTCTGTCCCTTAGAGTAACAACAGCAACGCACCTCAGGAATCTTATTTCGGCAGCTTGTACCCGCGATCTAGTTCTTTCGGTCATTACCCAAATTTCATGACCATAGATGAGGGTCGGAACGAACACTGAATTAAAGACTGAGATCTATGCTTTCACTCCAAGCTCAGCTTTCCTGATGACCGGCCGGCGCAGTTCCTTTACTATTGCTCCAGCTTGGCCAATTCTACAGGACAACTCAGTATCACTCCTTCCATCTGTCGTGAAAAAGACCCCGAGACACTTAAACTTCTCCACCTGTTTTAATGGAACTCCATTTATGTGCAGGGTACACTGCACAGGAGTTCGGGAAACAACCATCACTTCCGATTTGTTCACGTTTACTTTCATCCCAGCATCACCACAGAGGGCTGCAAACCTATCCAGTGCTCGTTGAACTGGATAGGTTTGCAGCCCTCTTTGGATGATGAAAGGATGGCCAAATCATCTGCGAAAAGCAGATGGCTCATCCTGATGCCAGCCAATTCGAAACATTGCTTACCAAGACTGCGCTTCAGCATCCAGTCCATATATGCTATGAAAAGGAGCGGCGACAGAACACAGCCCTGGCGAAGACCAACGCGCACATCAAAAGGACGGGATTCGACGGCATTTATCCTTACACAGCTTCTGCATTATCCATACAAAGACTGAATGGCTCTCAGAAGAGGCCCACTCAGCGCATAGTCCTGCAAAACTCTCCACAGTGTATCCCGAGGGACTCGGTCATACGCCTTTTGCAGATCTACAAAAAACGCATAGACCGGTTTGGCATATTCCCCAGGCCTTCTCAAGAATAACCTTCAGAGTTATACTCTTCACCCATTGCCTTAAGCATTTCTGGCCGGATTTCATCAACTCCAGCAGACTTGCCAACTTTTAGCGATTTAATCGCTTCAGTGACTTCGTCTACTGTGGGACTATTCTCTGCCCTTATCTCGTCAGCAGTGGGAATGCCATCTTCAATGCCCTGTTGGGGGTTGAGCAA
Source organism: Neoascia interrupta (assembly GCA_947623515.1). Lineage (NCBI taxonomy): Eukaryota > Metazoa > Arthropoda > Insecta > Diptera > Syrphidae > Neoascia > Neoascia interrupta. Next base: position 3,086,497 of record OX392464.1, on the reverse strand, counting down.
CTCCGAAAAGTGCAAGACATCGCTCTCATTTGAAAGAAGTGTACCGTCCTTGGATTTAACCCCTTGAATGATATTTAACTTCGTTCCTCTGAGCCGGCGTGGGGTGCCGTGGCGTAGTGGTTAGTGTGTGTGCTTACTACGCCGGAGGTCTGGGTTCGAATCCTGCCATCGTCACCTGAAAAAAAAGACTTGTTCTTTTTCACGGTCCCCACCTCCGCGAGGGTTTGACAAGCCCTCCAAGAGTATTAATTGTTTTGAAAAACTTCTCAAAGTGCCGTTCGGATTCGGCAAAAAATTGTAGGTCCCCTTGTATGTAAAGAAATCAACACACCAGCATACATTGTTGAGAAGTTGGCCCTGGTTCACCTCGAGCTGTTGCGCCACTCTATTTATTTTTTTTTATTTTTCCTCTGAGCCGGCGAATGGTCTGCCAAAATATCTTGTTTGCAGATCTGTAATCGTGCTCCAACTTCTCGCCGAACTTTTTCCATGACTGTTCCTTGGCCGTTCTGACTCCCAGATTGGAAGTCCTTCGCGCCTCATTGTACCGGGCTCGAGAAGTTGAGTTTCTAAATTTAGTTCCACGCAATGTAGGCTCTCTTCTTCTCTTTGTTGGCTTCTTGAACTCCAGGCGTTTTTAACCAAGCAGTTCTTTTCTCACCACCAGCCGCTACCCCGATCGACAACGGCACCAACTCAAAATTTTCTAATTTCTGTTTTACAAAATTCTGGAAATTCCCCGTTTTTAAAGGGTGGTGGGTCATTATTCTGCTTTTTGGAAAAGATCTGTATTTAAAATTCAGCTTGTTCTACAAACTTTCAAGCAAACTTTAAAAGATAAAAAAAGAAACATGCCCCCATACATTTTTCACTGTGTTGTTGCTTTGTAAAATTACTTCAAAAAAGTGGAAAGTTTGCTTGAAAAGCAGATTCTAGAATTAAATCTAGTGATTTTAAAAACCAGGGTTTTGAATAGAATTTTAAAAACCAGGGTTTTCAGACAGAATTATGGCTCGCTCACGAAAAGTTAGCTCAAAAATCAAAAAAAGCTGAATTATATTGCTTTAGTCAGGGTTTTGAAAGATCAGATTTAAAGTGGGTCACTTCTAGTTTCACACTAAATTGAGTCAAAAATCTTGCCACAAAGCACTGCACATCTACACCCAACGCAGATTCAAAAACCAATCAGTAAGTGCTTGTTTTTCTGTAACGAACTTCTATATCCCGACCCTATTTACAGTGTAACACGATCTCTAAAAGTTTTTCGGCCCGAATTCATAAACTGTACCCGTTAAAGGGTTTATGACTACCCCTATAATGAGTTAACACAACGTGACCGGAAGGGATCAGAAGAGAGCCAGGAGAGGTTCTGCTGCACATAAGTTTTAAGCAACTGAGGACCGTAGTGTCGGAGAAAAACTACCTGAAGAAGTCCGTTCCACATCCGTGATGTTCTGCCAATGAAAGAACACCAATATTACGTGGTTTGTCCGAAATAAGGCTCAAGCGTGTATTGATGAGTGTTCCTTCTTACGCGGGTATTGCAGCTGAATTCTTTAAGGGGTAGAGGCAGCTGGCTAACACACTGGATCACACTTTATGGAAGTAACGATAAAACAATGAAAGACAGAACAATGAAAGGAGTCAAAGGACTCTGCAATGTTTATGTCACCTTTTCTATTCTATTCATGTCACCTATTCTATTTTTAGTCAATTATCTGTATCGACACGCCCTCAAAAGTGGGCATGGCCTGAAAATCTAAGCCAATTAATTTTTATTTCCTTATAATTAAGAGAAAAGCGTTAAAAGCAAAAATTATTTCTGAAACAAAAATTGTTTTTTCCTAAAAATGGCCCCTTAAAGTGGGCGGAGCTCAAAATTTTGTATGAAATACACTTGCCAAAAAGTATATATTTATTGTTTTTTGGAATTCTTTTCAAATTGTAGTGAATTTTCCGAAGAAATCGGGTACTGAAAGATCCAACATGCTAAAAGTGGGCATGGCCAATGGTGTGGGCTTTAGGGTATAAGAAATAAAAAAGATTCTCCCAAAAGGAGGAAATAAACACACTATTTAGGAGATCCATCTCCTCTGGCTTCCTCCTCCTAAGGCAGATGTACGTCAAAAGACCTTCTTCCCAACCTTTTCCTCTCAGAAATGTGCCTGGGAGTGTTCTAGTCGAATCCTTTTGGAACTATAGAAATTTATCAACTATTTTTGGATAGAATGCAATCTAGGTACTCATTGAAGCTCTTTCAGAAGAAGTGAGCTCCACGTTAGGCGCCAATTGTGTGGATTTCGGAAACATTTGCCAAAAAAGTTGATAATGTTGGTGGTACTTATGAAGATTTTTTTAATTATTTCTATAATAAGTCTACTCGGATACATTAAAAGAAAATCCCTTTATAAAGGCTTCTTAAAGTACAATTTAACTACCGTCTGCTGACTTCTTGAGGAGAGGTAGATACTGTATAAAAATTCTGGGAAATTCTGCGCATGGTCTCGCTTGGCTTTTTCTAAAAAAGGGATAAAATTGAAAATATATATTTGATCAAAACATTAGTTTGTTACAAAATGGTAAAATTTATTCCCAAATTTGTTGCTGAAAACGATTACATTTAAATTTCATTTCACTTTGAATATGTTTGTCAACTCGAATCTTGATATCCCTTTTTCCATTGATATCTTTTCTGCTTTTGTAATGTGGTCCTTAAAAGATTCATATCAACTCTTTTGTCCGAGTTTAATTTTTTTTTTTCTTTACTCAAACTGGGTATCTGTACTTTCAAAGCCATTTCGAATTTATAAGAAAAGGGTTCGTTTTTCAAATAATTGTCACCCTACCCGCTAAAAATCCTTTTAAGTTGAGACGGTCGAGACTGTGGGAAAAATCAAAAACAATAAAAAATATAGCTTTTCTCCGGCCATGACAAATCAAAGGTGAAGTGGAAAAGTTTCCATGACACGGCATTGCCATAAAAAGCAAGTCGTAAAAATTCACACCCTCCGAAAATAGATTCACTTTCAGATTTTTTGCCATATCTTCAACGCAGAAACAAGGAACCATGCGTCGGTAATTAGACTGCCCCTTTTTGTACCATAAACGAGTCCAAGCCGAGAAACAAAAAAAGTATTTAAGCAACAAGCGTTAACTTGTTCAACATGTGGTGGGACACAAGACCATAGCCCCAGACACCTCCCACAGGGATAGACATAATTTATTAATTTACGCATTGGATGTTCTTTTGGAAATTTTGATTACTACTATGGGGAAAAACAACGGGTATAACACACTACACCGGTGCGTGCCAGACAGGACCTCTCTGTTTTGCAATTATTTTATTAGAGCCTTGTTTGCTCCGATCGGTCGACCAGAGGTTTACTTTGATTCCGATAAATGTATTAATTTGTTCGCACACACCAGGATTCAATTTTATTTCGACAGGATAGTGCTCCCTTATCGCCATACGAAGGAAGAAAGATAGTTTGCCGTTTTTTTTTTGACTGGAATTTTTTGTCCTTCTGTGGTCGCTGTAATGTAAGCCGCATATAGCAGGTAAAACATCACCTGCCAACCATTTATTGGTTAAGGTATTAACGAGGATAGATTACCATGATTGTGGGATGTTATGAAAAACACATTGACTTTGTGGTTGCGGTTTGTAATTAAATTGAATATTTGTGTGCACGCAGATATATTTTACGCACATATGGACAGGAGCAAATTAATTAAAGGTATACCTACTCCGGTTTATTTGAGTAGGCTGAAATATGCAAAATTTGGCTTTTGGGCGCTAATGAATACCGAAGCTAATGTGGACGGTGTTTATTTTGCATTTTAATGTTACACGGAAATGCGGAATTTGGATAATTCGGATTTTGTAAATGAACCGTGAAATTGTGTGGTGCTTTTAAAATTAACGATATTTGGCTTAATTAAGTCGCCCATAAACTGTTCAAACTTCCGGTGAAAGTTGGAAAAAAAAATGTTTAAAGAAAATAATTGCATAACGGGTTGCAGAAATTAAAACTTATGACATCCTTAACCATTGAGAGATCTTCGTATGACGAAGGTCCTGTAACCACCCTATTTTTGGTTCAATTTTTTTAGCAATCATTCACGCTCAATTCAGCTAATTTATTCCACCGATGTCTTGTTCTGCTAGTAAACATGTTGTTCTTACAATCGTAAAATCACTTGCTTTAATCCTCGATGTCATTGTAAGTCCTTGCAATCTCTCGTAAACAAGTCAACAGACTAATGTGAAAACGACAACTGAAATTGATACACACCCCATAGATATCAGTTTCTTCTTCACCTCTCGGGGGCGAGTCGAAAAACGATGACCAAACAACAATAGTAGAGCATCGTTCGGTCTCTGTAACAGATGACAATAGGCTACTCGCCTTGACCAGCAGCCAAAATCGATTCAAGAGATATTAAAATCGACCATATGCCAAGGATACGCTGCCAGAAAAAGGAAAATCATCTTCTTTGGAGAATTATTCAACAATTATCGGCTGTCATGGAGGTTTTGAAAAAAAAAACGACCACAACCACCCCACAAACCATGTTTCCAAAAAAATTTCTCCTTCAAGAGGTCCTCATCCGAAAATACATATCGGCCCTCACCGTCCTTTTTTGGTGGCTTTAGTAGCTCAAAGTTTTATCTATGAATTCACAAATAAACTTTGCCTCAGGGCGTCCATATTTTATGGGTCGCTGCCTTTAAAAATAATTTTTCATTCAATTCGTTCATTCATAATGTCCGTCCGTGTGTGCTGAGTGTGTGTGCATGTTAATAAAATGATGATGTTGCGAGATGACAATGGTAATGTTTGCCTATTGTCTGGCATACAAAAGTGCTCTTAGCAGGTGTAATTCATTCAGTAACGCTTTGACGCTTTTACGGATTGCTGCCAGTGTCTAGACACTTTGAGATATGCTTGTACAGACATGAATTTTGCCTAAAAGCGTAAAAAATCAAATTAAGGGATGTACGAGTGCTTATTTAATGTTGTTAAATTTGACAGTAGACATTTATATAAAACGATGCCGCAAGCCTAATACCAGATGGGTGTTAACTGAGCTGTGAAGCCAGAAGCAATCGGGCGGTTTCATTGGGAGGAAAATTACTGCGTTCAAGCTTGACAAACGTCCTGTTGAAACACTCAATTTGAGCTTTGATTGAGACTGTGAAAATATGGAAATAAGGAATTATACTCGCATATCTGCTTTTTCGAAGGAGCCAGAGGATGACATTTAAATGACGTTCCTTTTTTTCAGACTTTGAAGGGTATGGGGGAGGCCTTTAGAAATTTTTTAAGCACCATATGTTTTGCACGGAGAAGTTGGATTTTCTGAACCATCCTCGGGCTCAAATTTTTTCAACTTCTCATTCAGAAAAAGTTCTCGTGCTTAAGAACCTTCAAAAGTTTGGTTTGAGTTCCTCTTCTCCAATCACCTAATTTCAGTAGTCCCTGCTTTGCGTCACAAGACTTTTGTTCGACATACTCTCTTTACCGTTCTACTTTTGTAATAAAAGCTTTGAATCAATTAATGCCTGTTTCACATCCAAAGCGAGAGAGCGAGCGAGAGTCTCGCACGAGCTGTCAAATGAATTTCAATCAATGGCAATGTGCGGAGTGATTCACAACACCGGCGTTATCACTATGCCGCCCACCGACCTTTTCGAAAAATTTAAAAACCCTCGCCGAGTTCGATGATTGTTCTGTCAATCGCTGTTGTGAGTTATGACACGCTGTTGACTAGACGTTTTTTTCTCGAAGCTAATACTTGGTGTGATAAGCCATTTATGTGGAAAAAAGTCGATAAATTTTAGAAATATGTTGTGTTTTGCCATTTGTCGGAGGTTGCTCTCGGAGGTTGCTACTATCCGATGGAGCACTCAGACACAACTACTGGCCCATTGTACTAACACGCGGACACCTTACTTTCATGTATTTATTTTACCCGTCTTTCGAAGAAAAACTAGAAGGAGCCCAGTGTTGAAGAGCTTAGGTGTTCGGCACTCACCACGTCAGCCTCAAAGATCCGCCACCTGATGCGAGCAAAGGCAGAACAACTACATAGGAAATGCTCAGCTGTGTCGTCATCCTCTCCACAGGCAGGATAGGTGGTGGTTTCGCTCAAGCCTAGCACATTCAAGTGCTTGGCGAAAACTTGGTGGCCCGTAAGGACGCCTACAAGAAGTCTGCAATCGATTCTCCTGAGAGATAGAAGAAAAGACGCTGACCCCTCGCAGATGTCCGGGCATTAGACGTTTAGTTATGTTTTGTCACTGTGCAGTCAAAACAAGCGTCGCGGTTTCTCGATTTCATTGTAACGGGTGATTTGTTAAGAGGTTGAGAACTTTTTTTAAAAAAAAACACAAAAAGTTCGAAAAAATTAATGAAATATTTATTTGAATCGATAGTTTGAACCTTGCAATTTAATGTTTAAAGATAATTTCATGCAAATGTTGACCGCGGCTGCGTCTCAGGTAGCCATCCTCTGAGTCCAATTTTAGCATACTCTTTCACACATATCGGCCGGTATCTCACGAATGAATGCATGGATGTTGGCTTCCAGTGCGTCAATCGAAGCGGGCTTGTCCCTTTAGACATTAGCCCTGAAATACCCCCACAAAAAATAATTTATTGGTGTCAAATCGCACGATCTAGGCGGCCAATTGACCGGCCCGAAACGTGAAATTAACTGTTCACCAAACTCGCCTCGAGAATGCCGACCATAACCGTGCGACCACAATGCCCGTAGCGGTGGTATGTAGCAGTAGTACGTAGTACAGCCGCGGAGCCATGTGGCGTAGTACGGAAAAAAATTGAACACAATGGTGTGGCGCGGCTATGTCGAACAAAAACCCCGTTTATAAACAATGGCCGATGCTCTGAGTTAATTTGAACTAGATTTAATATTTTTGTACAATAAAATTTCTTTAGATTTAACCATCTCAATAAACTTTTTGACGTCCTTTTCCTTGATTGTTTACTTAACTTGTATTGAACTGTCCACCGTGTAGCGCTGTCAACCGTGTAGCGCTACGAAAGTTAAAAGTTGGCCAACTCTTACTACCGCCACAGCTACGCGCTACCGCCACAGACACACATTGTGTGCGCAATACACTGAATACATGTGTTTTAACTTTTGACAGCCCTTACTACCGCTACTACTACCGCCACAGCTACATCACTGTGGTTCTACGGTAAAATGGAAGCAGTGCGCGATGAACATTTCGAACCGAGCACGAATTTTGATAGTAAAGTTCAATAATTTGCAAGCGTTGTTCATTTGTAAGACGATCCACGGTTAAATTGCAAACCAAACTAAGCTGTTTGACAGTGACACAAGGTACTAAACACACGTCAGCTGTCAAAACCAGTGTTGCCAAAACCAAACCAGCTAAAAAATCACCCGTTATATCGTAACCAACGTTTTCTCTGGTCTCGCGTTGTCGCTGCCACACTGGTTTGACGCTCTCCCGCTAAATGTGACATGGCCTTTTCAGGGATTACCTAAAACGGGCCCGACAGTTTCTTAACAGCTTCGAAGCCTTCTCATAGATCTCCAACCCAAAGGAAAACAGTTGAGATAAAATTCGTCGCCCAGCTGGCAACTTTAAGACCTTCCAAGTTTTCTTTGGGAAGTCGGGATCCTGAATTCTCTAAAACTTAACGAAGATTGAATCGGGTACATTCTAATTTTGGTTCCCAGCCTTACTGGAATGTCGAATTTTTGTGAGAATTTAAGATATAGTCTTCACTGTGCCAAACAACAATGGCTTTTGACATTTCTAGCTGAGTTTTCGTCGCTGTAAGTAGTGGTTAGTGTGTGTGCTTACAACGCCGGAAGTCGGGGTTCGAATCTTATCATTGTACCCCAAAAAAAGACTCGTCCCCACCTCCGCGAGGGTTTGACAAACCCTCCGAGAGTATCATTTTGTCTTGAAAAACTTCTCGAAATTGCAGTAGGTCCCCTTGTATGTCAAGAAATTAACACACACAGCATACATTGCTTAGAAGCTGACCCTGGTTCGAGCTATTTCGCCACTCTTTTTATTTATTTAAATAAGTATAGCTTGGCACCATCCGTGGTGGTTAGCAGTGCTGCTAATTCGGAGCTCTTCAATAGCTAAAGCTGCCTACCGTATGTTGCGGCCTTAGAAACCTGTTGGTGATCTACTGATGGGTCCTTCTTGACCCTTTCGAAAACATTACTCTGAAAGAATCATCACCCACCTCGCCCTTCGTCATAACGATAGAGTTGACTTTTCCCCATTTTGCTATTTAAATTCTTTTCCGAATGGAAATGACTTTTCTTGTCAGTATAGCAGGACGCCTCCCTTTTAACCCTTAAAAAAACTGGTGCTAAGCATGGCTTATAAGCTTAGCCCTGAATTGAAAAATACCAGTTTTGGTGTCCCCATTGTCATGGCTCTATAGAGTCGAATGGTCCTACATGTAAGGCATCTCCGCCTCTGAAGCCATAAAGGATTCAACAAAAGGTTTACGTGCTGTCATCCGTAGCTGAAACTGTTCAGCTTCAAACATGAAGTTTTTCACATGCTGAAAATTTGTCAAAATTGACAAAAACTTCAAAGAAAACCAGTGAGTAAGTGCAACGGTGCGTATGTAATAGCTTCCTTCCAACTGCTGGTCTAAGTGAGCCGTGACTATTGTCAAAAGGGCTTCCATCAACCTAACCTAACCTAATAGCTTCCTAGAAGAATAGGAATAGCAGTATACAATATTCCTATTCCTATTCTTCTTTCCATTCACATTGTCTTTCCCATTCCTGTATTTTTTTTGGAGTTTTCAATTTTTTTGTAGTTTTCATCCCACTAATTAACTAAAAAAAAATATTTATTCCTTACAAGGTTTTTTAGTTTTTCTTTTTTTAAAGGGGGCGTGGCATGTCCAACTCCTATAACCAAAAACAAATATTAGCATAGAAACATCCAAGTTTGCGGCTAAAATGTACGTAAAAATATTGTTTTTTGGTTCAATGTAAAATTTATGTAAAATTGCCCCTAAAGATGGGCGTGGCCAAAAACGTTGTATGAATGAGATCTAGAAAAGTGTCCGGTGTACCTTATGTACTGAATTTAATTTCTTTTTCGTCCCTTGGTAAGGCTGATAAGCAGTCGAAATCCATGTTCTTCTGGATCCATGTTGCCTCTTAAGTGGGCGTGGTTTACAATTTTGTTTGAACCAAATGAAGCACCCAGTATTTTCCACATAACATATTGGGCAAAAATTTTCCGATTTGAAACAAAAATATTGAATAAATTGAAGGATCACTCTTTCAATCGATGCCACGCCTGCAAGGGGCGGTCTGTCACTCTATTTTTTCTTATGCCTTATAATCGTAAGGAGTTGCTTAATATCAAATTTTAGTTTTTCACAACGTCCTACGGTTTTGAAAGCACTGGAAGTAGTTGCACATTTAGGCCGATTGTGGGCGTGTCTGTGGGTCGATTTGAAAAATTGTAACACATTTATAGCTTCGATTGAAAGAGAGCTTACGTACGAGATTTCAGGTTTCTAGATCATAAGGCCTAAGAATTGGTGACATACGGACGGACGGATGACCGGACATCGGTCATTCGAGTCAGAATTCGGTCTCGATGGTCCCTTAAGGCCTTGGGGTCAATCGTTATTATTTCTTTGTGTTACATTTTCACCTGTATCAAACCTAATTATACCCTTTTCTATGGAATGGGGTATAAAAACCAGTATTGACCTGTGTAGATGAGAAAAAGGATCAAAAACAAAATAGAAACATGAGGAAGCTGAGGGTTTTCATAGTGGAATGTGTAGTTGAATCAGACGCTGAAAATATTTGAAACAAGTAGCTATACCTTCGAGTTCATCTTTTATGTTTCCGAAAGTCGATCTAAATGAAATTGTATAGGTTGCTGCATTTGAGGATTGGATAGTCGGATTAAACAAGTCTTTTGACTACGTTGAAAAAGTTAATGTTCAACCCGTATTTAATTAAAAGTCAGCGTAGACTTCACAATATGAGAAATGGACGGAGAGTAAAGGTTTAACAAATGTTGCGTATACGCCATGTAGTGCGACACCTTTTATTCTTTTTATTTCTTTGAGTTAAAAATAAAGAAAACTTGTTCGATCATTGTTCAATTTAAGGCTCTAAAGCACTTTCTTTTTATGTTACAAATTTTTTTCATTTGTTTAGATTAAAAAAAAGCATCGATTGTAGGATGAAAGCGTTTAAAAATAAGCTCACAAACATTTCTGATGCCATTCGAATGAATACCTATAGCTTGGCATTGATCAGAACACAAACTCAATTGTCTCATACAATGCGAACGAAATCGGCTTTCATTGAGCTGTCCCTACAAATGGGCCACTCACGTCCCTTAAATAAAATAGAATTACCTACTTTTTCTAGCAAATGAAAAATTTTCTATCTCTTCCCTAACGACGGCGTCGTAAAAGGCTCTGACTGCCTCTGTACTAGTACACCATTCGCTCCTGCAAGGAATTCAATCGACCAACAGACCATAATCGGCACAGGAAAAAAAACCGAAACACAAAAGAGGAAAAACCATCACATTCAATCGAAACAAAAGAATAACACCAGGGTATTAGCCTTATCTTATCCATCCATCCGAGATAGAGAAGATCCCAGTGAAAGAACGAAATCCCACTTTTGAAATAATTTTCCGGTTCTTGTTGTGTTTTTTCCATTGAATCTGCCTCTGAACAAGGCCACGAAGGCCTCCTGACAGATTGACGTGAAATCTCAAAAGCTACGGCAATGAATAAAAAGGACTTTAAGGCTGCAGCCTGTGCACGTTTTCGCTGTGCTGTATATGAGAAGCATCATATCCGTGGGGGAGTAAGCTTTCCGATTATAGCATGTACACCCTTTTGGCGGGGAAAACAAAAACCATACCGGCGCTTAAGACAAAGGTCGATAGGGACTATAATTTGCCAGCAAAGCCAATGCTAATTTCCGCCTCCTCCTCCAAAACAATGTAGAAACCAACTGAAGGCAAAGGTACCACAGCGGCGGCGGTGATAGCCCTACAGACGTTAAGCTACATTGAATTCGAACAACAATAGGTACAACGCCACCCCCACTTTGAATACTAATTACAGTTTAAAATGGATATAATTAACCTAATTACATAATTGGCAATAAATTTTCAATTTACTCGTAAGGAATTCGTTTTCGTTTTTCCGTTTCCGTGGGACTCATTGAGCCACCCTGTGTCGACTGCTGTCTTGTCTAATTTTCATGTGTATTATGCAATCGAAAAGTCGTAGAATAAATAATCTATCACTGGGGTTTGGCAAAAGCAAACTCGTGACTACATCCTTGTAAGGATGGCAATGACAATGACAAAAGGGGAGGCAGAAAAAAAACGAAAAACTTCTTGAACTCAAATTGAATCGCAAATCCAGTGCGGCCATGGAGAGGTAGGATCCCCATGGGAGTTCCGACGACAACAACGATGCGGGGGGGCGTACTGTGTGCAAGTCGTTTAATAATTTGACGAAACGGAGGAGCATTTGAATTGCTAATGAAGGAAGGCCAAAAAGGCTTCGGCGATGTTAATCAGTAAGCGTTGTCCTCATTGCCAATTGGGCCTAGGTCTGAATCCTTTCATCGGAACAGAGATGCTATGTGCGACGCGCGCGTCCTTTTCCAACTGTGAGAGGTTAATTTTTCGTGTAGAATTTCTTCTTCTTCTTTTTTTCGCTATGAAGCCTTTCATTAGAGTCCTTTTCAGTGTGCTAAGCTGAAGCTGTTTTTCTGTCACTGTCTTGTTAATTGCTTTCAGAGAGTTTCTTTTTTTTTGTGTCTGCTATGTCCTGAATATGTTCGTTCGGGACATCTTCTTTTAAGAATATTCATCCTGCCTACACAGCCTAATAATTTCTTTTCTTTGATGTGAAAGTTTGGAAAGTGATTATGCGTTCTTTCGAGGAAAAGTTCAAGCAATTAAGTGCGAAAGGAAAAGGCCGTTTGAGTATTTCGTTTTGACGTTTTTTATTTTCGAAAAATTACAGCAATTAGAAAGTGACATTAATTTGCATGGGACACGATACGGCTTCACGGCAAATGAGTGCGATTGTTGTTAGTTCAGATCAGATATAGGGGCGTTGAAATGGATAATATTTTATTGAGAAGGTTCAAGGGTGCTGAGTGCAATTTATTCTAATTATGAACTTCAAATCACTTGCTTACTGTTTAGGGCCAAGGTTATCTGGCAAAAACCTTTTTAGCAAAAAACTAGGAATACTTTTCGATGGAAAGGGGAGTACCAGCATATACGAAAGGTTATGGCGTCTATCATGTCTGCGTAGGTGCACCATACACGATTAAAGTTGATAAAAAAGAACCAAGCCAAGCTTTTCGTGCACCGCTGCAAAAGGTCGTTTTCAGAAGCATAATTATTTGTCAATCTCATCTGTTGAGGGTATAGTTAAGGACACTTTACCCAGACAGATTACAGGAAGCCTCAATTTGTCTTCGATAAAAGATTCAAAGTCATCATACAAAGCAGCCAAGTCTATGGGTAGAGACAAACGATGTCATCAAAAATATCGCTATCCTTACCGATGGATCGAAAACAGAATATGGAACAAGATCAGGAGTCCTCTCGAAGAGACTGCACATGTCTTTCAAGCCAAGACTTATTTGATGAAGAGAGCAGTACAGACTTTTCCCTCTATGGACCTTTCAGCAACGGAAATCCCAATATACATTGAGAGTAAAGCAGCACTTTGAGACCTGGATTCCGAACGAGTTTACTCCAAGTGAGTCAAGGAATGCCTCATGGCACTAAGAGAAATAAGCCTTCACACTCTGCTGGGATCCTGGGCATGCTGGAGTGACAGGAAATAAAATGTCAAGCGAACTGGCCAGGAAAGGTTCTGATATGGACAAAGCTTTGACTGACCGACGCACGGGCACTTCCTACTTTCAACACAGTCAAAATTTTCATAGATCAAGACACGGTTAAACAAGCCGGTGAATGATGGCAACTGCATAAGTACGGCCAATGCTCGACCAAATAAAAAGGAACAACGACCCTTCTATCTCTCAGTAGGAACTTCATAGAAACACTGGTGGGCGTAGTCACAAGACACTGCACCATTATTGTTATGGGTATGCGAGTGGGAATCTTTGCGAACGACTTCTGTAGAAGCTGTTGGGATGAAGAAGAAATGTGGTCTAGAACACCTTCTCTGCCACTGTTCAGCTCTCCACAAACGATGATTAACTTGGGTCCTAGGTTCTCTGGACGACCTGCCAGGACTTCTACTACTACCTAGACCTAAAAAGATTTATTGAAAGATCTGGCTGGTTCAATTAGTTGAACTTATGCCCAACCATGTTTGTCTTTCTCTTAAGGTCAGCCTGGCCACCGAGTGAACTTGCACCTTACGCAAACAAAACCCTCCCAAACTAACCTAACCTAAGCTTAGAAGTCATTTTCAGTGACAGAATTCAGATTAATATTAAAAGAATGCGAAATTTCATTACGAATGTTCTAAAGGCCAGTTTGGAAGTGCAGACTTAAGCCTGAGATAAACCAATATTTGTCAACTCGAAATAAAATTAATCTGGAATCAATCTAGGGAGTTTTCAGTGCAGAAGTAACTCCGTCCATAAAGTTATCGAAGTCTTTGACTCTCGAAATCATTGACTTCATCTCATCTGTTACTACTTCTCATTGTTTTCCGTACTCTGCTTAGAAGTGAGTTGTCCCAAATACATACGAAGAAATTTTAATTTTAAAAATAAAAGTTTAAGCAAATTTAGATTTGTCCTCCAGCACTTCCGAGGTTGACTAAGTAACAAACTAACTAATCTGAGGTTAACCCCAGGAACCTGAAAAAAGTAAACTCTTTAAAACAGTTAAGCAATGGCGGGTAGTAAAAACACATCTTTAATGAATAGTTTGTAATGCAGTGAAATAATAGACCGCAAAGGCTTTTTAGAGATATGAATGAGACCGACAGGAGAATCGATTAAGCCATTTCCGTCCGTCCATTCGTATGTAAAAAAACTTTTAGGCCTTACATTTTAACCTAGAGGACATTCTTAAGTCAACACTACTTGCCATGGTTCCAAGAAAATTTTGCCAGACTTTGCAATTTGACAACGCGTGAAATTCACTTTTCGGATGTCATTATAGCCGAAGTCTTTTGAGAACTGCTGACTCAGCAGTATGCGCCAGTGTTCTGGAAGATCGGATTCAAGGATGTCACTCACCCAATTGACCTCTTCACTCAACTCAACGACAGCCTAAGGAATCGCTAACTCTGAGTTATACCAAAATTACCATTTGGTTTTCACAGTGGATATTCAGTACTTCCAGTCCCCTCTTTAAAGAAAACCTTGCATGACTTGTTTTAAGGACTACTTCAATGCTTCTGGTCAGCATTCCTTGAAAGAGAGATAAAGTACCGGAATGAGACCGTGCTTTTTCTGAGTCACTTGCAGCTAATTGAATCAAAATCAACTTCATCAGCTTGGGCGCCAAAAAATTTTGCAACTCCATCGTTTCGAAGGTCTTGTAGTCAAGAAGTCATTTATGCTATGACATTCTCGAGTGCTTTTAACTCCAAGGCATCCAGTATTTCTTGTAGTTCTCTTAAATTATTAACTTAAGATGACGCTACAGTCCGGATTGGACCTGAGACTCAGCCAACAAGCTTCGTCAGCCAGCTGTGTCTCCAGTTTTGACACCTTCGTAGTTCAAAAGAGCAGCCTGCGAACGTTTAAGTTGCTTTCCACAAGTCCCATCCTCGGACCCCGTCAAAAATGCTTTTTCTGAACCGTTTATTCTTCGTACTTGCAGGAACTCAATGTTCACTCAACTCCGGCTCAGCTTTATATTCCTCTGTCATTTCCCTGCCGGCGGATGCCTGCCCGCTGGTATCACTAGTACCTTGAAGACTGTTAGCCATATGTGTGAGCGCCATGCCAGTCGCATCAACTGCGGTGTAAAGAGCCTTCCAATCAGCTAGAAGGCAATTTTCGGTCACCGAAGATAGCAGAGTTTTCGTACTTCTTCGCCCGGCATACATTCCCGCTGTGATTTATGTCGTCATTTCAGGTTGACATGGATTCTTAGTAATTTAAACATTTAACACTTGGGAAGCATATTACCATTTCTGTTGTCTGGAACTGCCTCGGGAGGCTCAGTAAATGGACAGCATCTTAGCGCCAAGTTCCACCGATTCCAGTTTTCCTCCAATCGATAATCAAATAAGGTATACAGCGAAAACCAAAGGGCTAAGCATGAATCTCTGGTGACTCTGAATGGAATCCTACTTACTTTTGTCCTTGCCGCTTTACATTCACGATCATCCATATACATAGGCCTTTTTTGGGCTACCTCGCTCCAGTAGCCCAACAACCTAACCTAACCTACATAGGCCTTTGAACAAACCCGGTTTCTAAGTGTGATTTGAAACCTATCAACCATCACCCTATATGCAGATCCCTTTAGGAAGCACGATGTTTTCGATTGCAGCGATTTTCCCATTTGTAGTAACCATTCGACGACCTGCAATATGATGTGCAACAGGTATAGTTTGGTAGGGTTCCTGTTAGCCAAAGCCACCAGCTTGCATCAAACATCAGCATTACAGAGCGATACTTGTGACAGGTTCTTGTGTCATCCTCGTCCGTGTCATCCCCGTCCGACTTAGACTATTTGTACATGTTGAGGAAACGAAGTCGTACTTTGACTGTGCTTTGGAGGCAAACATTAGAGCATTGGCTGACAATACTTCTTAAGCCTACGAAGGTTTTTAACTACCCACGGAAAAAAAAACGTTCCTTGCAAAAATGAAGAAGATAACTCTCCCTCCTCCGGGGGCATTAAATCTCAATTATTCGTGGACGAGGATTACGATCCTTTTGTACTCGATTTTTTTTCTCTTAAACTTTTGGTTTCGATTTTTTCATTTGACAGACATTTGACTGTCACAGAAATGTGCCTGTTGTATTCCGCAATCCCTGGATAGATTTTTTCTTAAATCTTTTTTTAAGAATATGAGTCATATACTTTCGGGTTCCTTCCTGTTCGAATTTTTTGTGACACAATTTTTTTTTTTATTTGAGAAAATCTAATGCGAGAAACAGATTAACCACTTTGACATCGACAGCGACATTGACAATCACGACTGAAAGTTTTGTAAAACAGATTGAGAACATCGACAGCAACTTTTTGCGTGTATATTTCTTACGACAGCTGCATTGTGAATTTGGTAGCACTTGCACCGCAACACCCACATTTAGGATTAGGTCGATAACGTCGATGTCGACGTCGAAGTTGCTGTGGTTATCAATTCGTGTGCCAGTATATACACTGAGCATAAAAATTTTGCTGTCAACGTTGATGTTGATGTCGATGTTGCTGGTGTAATCTGTTTCTAGCTTAAGGCAAATTGAAGTTGTTTTAGGAACTCATTTCCATTTTTTCTATTTCCAGGAAATTAGTTGGAAGACCTGGAAACAGCATTAGTTTCTCTCTTATTCCTTTCCTCTCTTTTTTTTTGGAAAAATGGCACGTCTTGCCCTTAACGCATTACTCCGATGCATGGCAAGATTACTGATACTAGTGACGTTATTTTCCTCGGGGCTAACTTAGGTTTTCGCTCAATGTCTAATATGCAGTCGTTATAAAGCCGTTAAATAAACGTTAAAGAAGCTGCATTCACTGCATTCAGTGCATAATTCAATGGCAGCCTCTCGCCAACTTTGTACTCTCAGCATTACACTTTGTTCCTTAACAATGAACCGTCGTCGTCCATTCATTTCCTTTATAGTAAAATTCAAATCAATTTAAATGGAGGAGAAAAAAAAATGCGAACAGAAAAGCCATGCAGCTTCTCATTTCTTTTCCGTCTTCTGGTTCGGCTGCCATCATTAAATGGAAACTTTCCTCAATGGAATGAAAATAGATTCCGTCATTATCTGATTGAAGGGGAAAAAAAAGAAAATAAGAACGAAGGAAAGTGGAAAAGTTTGCCAAAACTTACTTTCAGTCTCGTAACAACTTTATCCCGTGTTCTATACACATAAGGAAGGTCGAATGGAAGAATTTAATGATTTTTCACTGGTCATTCATAAAATCATTTCGGGATAAAGAAATTCGAAAACGGTCCATAAAACCGCACACAATCACACACTGGATGTATGGGGCAAAGTTTTTTGCCTGAGTCAGCTGAGTCAGGTCAGAGTTTCCTCCACCCCATCCTTTTGTGTTGGCAAAGGACACGTTTGCTGTATGTGAGCTATACACCGCGTTTAGTCGATATATTCAGAGCGCGAAATTAAATTTCCCTCGTCCTGTGTGTGGGTGAGTGGGAGTGTATGTGCAAATTGCTTCGGATAATTAAATTAATGTTACATGTGTGAATGCGATCGAAATCAGGAAACGTAATAAGCATAAATCTGAAAGGAAATTTCTTTTGCAAATAAATTGTTCACCTACTCACCGAGCGTGAGCTTGAGCATAGTGTGTGTGTAGTGTATGCTGTGCCATCGTACACGTCGCTCGTCGTGGCGGTTCCATATTAACGATATCGCCTGTCATCTTCCGGGGGTAATTTCGAGTACATGCCATGTAAGCCATAAATTGGGGGAGGAAGTGATGGCGGCGCCAGCACCACCCGCCCGCCGCCGGCTCCATTTCCATCCGGGAGGAAAAATTCTCACATCGTATCCTCTTTTGGATTTTATTTTTTCTTTCGAATATGACACACACAAGTGTTATGATACACTCGATATACGCTACGGCTCGGCGATTCATGGTATGTGCCTAGGTCGTCTTCAGCTCTGTGACTCTATGCATCCACAATTTCAGACTATTACGTGCCTCTTCAACTATTCTCCTCCCAGCCTCGAGTGCCGAGTAGATGTAGTATAGGCGAGGACGAATACGACAATTTTATTACACTCAATTTTTTTCTATCGCCATACGAAATGTCTCCTCCAGTCGGTTGATCGTACGTAACGAACTGTGAAGTTATATGTGTGCGCTTTGCATAGGGGTACACTACCTTTATGACCCGAACGACGCCCCGCTGGAGCTGAATGCTGAATGTACGTCTTTTCACTAATTGACATGAGCCTTTTCCAATTATCGCCAATCGTAGCAACGCCTGTTTTCCTGTCGAGGACGGTGAACAAAAACAACGTATAATTCGTTCAGGATCTCTCATAATCCTATTTGAGTTTGTTTTAATGACGAAGGAAAGCGCAACGCAATCACAGTATGTCATACAAATAGTCGGCCAGGGTTGATTATTTGCTGAATGTGCAAACATTTCTAATTATCCTTGAAATTATTTTCTGAGATTTTATGCTGATTAATCGGATCAGTATAAAGAAATCTCTGTGTCAATCTTATTGTTTGTCATAATTAAGTCGTATGTTATTTTCTGTAATACTTTTGTGTCTTTTGTGTTAACTCTCCATCGTTCAGGGACCATATAAGGTCCAGGAGACCCAATCGCAAAAGTACTTAAACAATGCCAAGGACAAGGATAGCTTTTTCGGTATGTCGACGCGAAGTCAAGTGACATTTTAATACGGGGGTACTTTCAAAAACTTGAACATGAATAGCTTGCCCAGACGAAGTTCCAGAGATCAAGATATCGACAAGGCGGCTAAGAATATCTGCTGAACCAACTACTGTTGTGGACTTTGTGTTGCGGTGTCCTGAACGCAAACAATGGCAGTAAAAAAATTGTTACGGCCTTTCCTCCGTCCTAGTCTGACAAACCAATCGAGAGTTACATTTGTCATCACTTCATTTTACGCCGTTGCGAATCATCACAAAATTGATGGTCCCCCCCATGTGCATAAGAACATCCACAACGTTCACAGCTTGCTTGATTAGGTGAGGGCTTCAGGCAGGTGACGCGATCCAGTGATGCGATCCAAAGTTTAAGGATCATTATGTAAAAACATCTTTAGTCCTGGTTGCATAATGTGGTGCTAGTTTAGTTTTCAATAAAGAACCACAAGTCGAATATTCATAAGTAAGTTGTGCTAATGAATGAATGATCAATGCCAAGATCAATGTCTATACGTTCTATCGAAGGGGGGTTGCCCAGATCTACCTCTGCAGCTTTAGTTTCTCAGGGTAATTAATAGACACTCTTCAGGGTAAGCCACAGCCTATATAGTACACTTCGTAATTTTCACGTAGAAAGCGTTAAAACGTATAGGACCAAATGTCTGATGATTTTCTCCCCCTTTAGACCTTACACATTTTAGCAAGGAAGGATTTCACTATGCCAACTTACTTATATATAATCTTACGCATTGACATGCCTGCCTGCCAATAAAGTCGAGTGAGTCATATATCATCGTAAGTAGCATCGCAAGCAGATCTCTGGAGAATTATGTGCCTCTGGTGGTGGTTTTTGAATAGCGTGCAATTTTTTTCCAGCAGGACTTTAAATCCGACAGTGATAAGAGGCATTTTATCGAAATCATTTTCTGGAAAATTGCACCTCTGGTGTTGGTTTTTAAATAGTGAGCAAATTTTTCTAGCAGGACTCTAAAGCAGACCACGATAAGACTCTTTTAATCAAAATCATTTTTAACAATAAACGGACAACTATTAGTGTATCCTGAGGACATTATTTTATTGTTTCTACCAAGTCTCAGAAACGATAAATTTGAGTTTGCTCTACTCAGGTCAGGGATGAAATCATCTTTAGCACTCTAATCTGTAAGAAACCCTACAGAGCTTGATAACACGTTATACAGTCACAGAATTCTTGAGTCGTTGAATTTCTAAAATTTCCAACATAGGTTTGTTGGACAGAACTCGATACGTGCAGACGAAGACTCAGAAGGGCGTGTAAACAGAAACAGATCAATATTTATAAACGGACCAGCCCGCAGGGATACCCGAGTACCTACTCACTCGGATTTATTACGGGGCATTGCGCTGTAGGGCTACACGCAGAGGGGCTAGACATACTGCATAACGACTACTTCAGAAGCTGCAGGGACGCTGTTGGACGAAGAATGTTCGTCACCTATGCGAATGCCCATCCTTAAAACACATAAGACTTATATTACCCTCTGCAGATACTTTTCAATGAGCTCGAAGATCCAAGTAATGCGAATCTAAAGGACCTCCTAAGATTTTTTTGGAAATGGGTCAATTTGCGCGGCTGATAGATTTCCGAAAAATTGCGCCTCTGGTGTTGGTTTTAAAATATAGGTCGATTTTTGAAATATGAAATATTTATAATATGTTATATTACAAGTTTTAGTACACGCATAGTTTTTGCTTTGACAGGTGTCACCAACCGTGCGTCATATCTCTGAAATCACATCCGGTATGTGAAAATGTACCACATTTGCGTACCAGAAAGAAAGCTTTGGAGTAAAACTACCTTTATAGATTAGACGTCTCGAGAGTTACATGCTTCCGGACTTTTTGGCAGGATATCTTATTGTCTGCCCCATTGTGCACGTACATGGAGCAGCTCAGTTTTGTTTTTTATGATTTTACATTAATCATAAATCAACGTAGTTTCGAATTAAGGACTCAATAACTGGCGTCTTGACCCAACAGCTGGAAGTAAATGCCTTGGTCAAGGAAAAATCCTCAGATGTGCTGATGCTTAGGACTCAATGTAAAAAAATTAAATACATCTACTTCCCTAGGGGGACGGGACGCCTTAAAATGTATAATCATGATGACCCATTCCTGCAAATACGACTACTAAAATAAGAGAAATGCTAATGAACTTCGAGAGCTGAAATCAAATATTCGTTTAAGGTGGGAGGAGTTAACATAAGCCCGAAGTATTGAATTTTCAACTTAAAAGACTTAATTTTCCATGACACACTGTACGGTTTATTTTCATTTAAGCTTGTTTAGAGTATTGCATCTACAAAATATCATTTTCAATGTACGCAATGTAATTGAATCAAGAAAATTACTTTTTTTTTAACAACCTTTATGTACATATGCTTTCAGCCAGTTCATAAAACGTACTCCTCTGGGCATAATTCAAAAATACTCTACAATCCTGTGTAATGTGGGAATGCATAAATCCCATACTTGTACAGGGAAACACCCACCTCACACACACATACAGCGGCACATTGAATGCATCCCTTGGGAGAGCTATAGGAAATTGTTTTGCGGATATTTTATCGCTCTTTGAGGACGTTTTGATTTATTATTGATTAATTTGAGTGATTTAAACGGCTTTTGCGCTGGATACCGACATCAAACGATTGGCCAGCTCTACAGCTGGGGGGCCTTTAGATTATGTCGAAAATTGCCTTGTGTTTGCGGTCGTATATATTGTAGGCTCAGGACCCGGAGCCGTCTATCAATGGGTTTATTGCGGTGCCGTTGTATAGATGTTAATACACAAACTTCTCGCATTCTCCTTTTTCTCGTTTTTTTTTTTATTTCAAATAAAATTCTCCAAAATTGGGTGAATTCACTTCGAGACCTTTTCCATTTCACATGCGGTCCATGGCTAAATCCCCTTATGACAAACGCCCTTTCGAATTGTATTTGCTCAGTATTTGTACAAACATTTGTTATTGCCGACTAAGATAAGCGCACTTAAACGAAGCAAAGAGCTCGTACAGTCAGCGATGGGTATGGCAGAGCATCCTTATGACCTTGGGCTGACTGAGTGGCAGAGTCTGTGTGGAGCTATAAGTCTACTCGGGACGGAGGATTTCTCGTGTTATATGTCAAGATTATGCCTGTGCGTGCCGACATTATTGTGTACCTATTTCATGAAAAAGGATAATGGGAATAATAGGCATAATATTCGCTTTAGCTTATACAACGAAAACTAGAAAAGTGAGCGCAAAGAAAAAATGAGGACATATACAGAATAATGTTTCATTTGAAGGGAAAGAACAGAAAAGCGATTTTCAACTTTCAAGAACACTCAAACGACAGTGAAAAGGGATTAAATTCCCTTTATCCTTGTAAGTTCTGCGACACAAAACAGACTCAATGAAATGGAAACATAGTGATGTAATCGATTTTCCCTTTTTTTCGGGGGTGACCTACATATTCATGTATGTAGATCCTTATAGCCTTTAGTTGAACTATAATCAATGTGTAGCACAACCAATAAAACTGTCTATCTCGGGTCGTTAAATACTTTATCTCATGTTTTTGCCGTTTGAATAATCCCCCCGCAAATGTTTCATTAAGAAATAGATGTCATGTCCTTTTTCGAATTCGGGAGAAACTCGTTTACGTACAGCAGCTTGTGTGATTTCGGAAAACATTATTCATATAAGAAAATGGGATACAACTATCCGTATTTTGTACTGAATTGTGTATAGTATATGATGATTTACAATGGCCATAAAAACCAATGGCTACGAAGGAACACAGCTACAGCTGTGTTCAGTTCCGTGCAGGAAGAGTATGGTATTTTTACGAGGATATGCCCTCCAGGGAAGTTGCAGATTTTTTTCCCCATTTATCTTCAATATTCTCTATAACCTCTGGAGGTTCTTTATTAAAGTCGCCTGCAGAGTACAAGTTCCTCTTTTTTTTGAGGTTTCCAGTAAAACGGTACATAAAGGCGAAAAATTCATTTGGAGCAAAAATAAAACTTTACTGTAAATTTCAATCGCAGCCATTTGCAATTTTCATTTGCAATGCAATTATTTCCATTGTCCTGTATGGAGAATCCTGCAGAAATTATGAGCAAACGTGCCCGGGAAGTTCCATGGACTTTGGCAGTATTTACCGTTACCGATAAAACTAAATGAAGCATTTTACCTCATGTTAATGAAGTTAACTAAGCAGACAGGCTGTGACGGCAAGGAATAATGGTTAAAGTCACGATTAGGTGAGGATAGACAAACAGATGAATTTGAAAAAGTTTTTCTGGGGTCCAGCACTATTTGTTGTCCTTTTAATAAATGTCTCCGTCCAACGAGGTTTATGCACGGAATCCTAAAATGTACCGAAAATTATTTGGCATTTATATACCACAGGCAAACTTGGTTATTAATAACATGTTGGATATGTCCTGACTGATATTTCCTGTCCTGACTGACTTTAAAGTCCTGACTGACTTTATCCTGGAGTATTGATTAGGTACAACTTGCATACAAAACATTCAACTAAAATTAACTTGTACCAACATGCAAATTTCAGAAAAGAAGTCACATGTTTCTATGCAAACGTTGCATGTAGGTGCTGCTGCATGTATTCAGCATATTTGCGTACTCGCGCACCTATATAAGTCGGCATGTGCAAGACAGTAAAGGTAATCTCCAGTTAAATTGACCAACAAAGTGTCGTATTTTGTCTGCATCACATGCGGCTTGCTAGTACATGGCATGTGAAGACGTAACATATTTGCATGCAGCTATAACCTGTTGTAGGGACTCACATGTGTCTTATGCGAAAGCAAACAGCAGAGTACTCAGCTACAGTCCAACTTTTATGTTTATTTTTATACAGAGAAAATAAGAATTGAAAGAGGGAAGCGGACAGCCGATCCTAATCAGCATAACAGACGACTTATTAAAGCCAATAAAAAACCTTCCTTTAATTTTGCCATAAGCTTTTCGAAACTCCGCTTTGGACACGGAAAAATGTTGATTTCCATAAAGTTTTTCTTAGACGTTAGTGGACACACTATATAGCTGCTTGGAAACGAAGGCATTGGCTTCGGACCACTCCGGGTTGTTGCATAAGCTACACGTTACTTATTTCAAATATATTCCAAAACACCATACCGCACGTACAATATATGAGATCTTTCAACTAAGCAACCCCAAGAGATCTTCCGGGGGTTTGGAAATTTTACAACTCAACTTTAAAATTATAAATCTTGATATAACGTTGGGTAAATCGACTGCGCCAAGTATATGCTGACATCAAGAGGACCAGCGACAATATACGTCTTTTCCAAATCAGTAAAAAATTGGCATCAACATTTTTGAAGTAGTTTCATCTGTCTCAGTCTTTGATGTTGATATTTTTTCATAGATCACGCGCCAAACGCTTACAAGTACTCTAGTCAATTATTGTTTCCTTGGACCATAAATTCGACTGTGTAGTGAAACCCCATCGCGGTTAACTAAGGAGACTTTATATAAAAGCTTTGAACTTCCAAAGTGTTGAAGAAAATATATTGGACCTACTCAAAACAGGTACGCACCAGGCTTTAATGTAGATTAATCGGAAACTAGGACTCCAGTCCGTAGGTCCTTCGAATCAAATGCTAACCAGGCGACCTCGTCTTGTATGTACCAGCGAGGGCCTACCTAAACCAGCTTAAAAAGTAATAGACTGAGCAACAGGCGAAATCATGACCCTAGCACTTCATAGTGCAGGAAACGACTGCGCCATAAAACCAAATAGAGAATCCACGCAAAGCCGTGCCTTAAACGCTTAAACATGTTATTTATTGTTGCTAACCAGGCGACCTCGTCTTGTATGTACCAGCGAGGGCCTACCTCAACCAGCTTAAAAAGTAACAGACTGAGCAACAGGCAAAATTATGACCGTAGCACTTTTATAGTGCAGAAGTCGACTGCGCCAAATAAACAAAATGGAGAGCCCACGCAAAGACGTGCCTTAAACGCTTAAACATGTTTTTTTATTGTTGCTAACCAGGCTAACCATGACCCTAGCACTTCTTAGTGCAGAAGTCGACTGCGCCAAATAAACCAAATAGAGAACCCACGCAAAGACGTGCCTAAAACGCTAAAGCATGTTATTTAGAAAGAGTGCTTCCAAATATTTAAAGGTAAACAATAACGAATTGTTACTTGAAATAGTTAAATCAGCTAAAATAATATGACAAAAAATTCTTTTAAAATAAATTTATTAATCGACTGCGCCAAATTTGAACCGGTGGTTTATCTGTCAAGGGGTTCGGGTGAAAACTTGTGTATTTAGACTTCGCAAATACAGAGTTATAAACTTCTTTGTGGACAACCTGGAACCAACGATCATCGAATCCCCAGCTTAAGACATTAAAAGGACCCTTACACCAGGCAAAATCAAACGGCCTTTTTAATGTCTATAGCTGCGAATTCATTCAACTGTTCTAGGGTGTCCATCGAGAAGACTATAACTCTGTGTTCGCGAAGTCTAAATACACAACTTTTCTTATTTCAATACACTTGATTTTTTTCCTTGCGTTACTAACTTAACTGCTATACAATAACAAACTCGAGTCTGTTAGTGGACTCGGCTCAGTCATTGAATTGGTCACACGAACAGTACTCGGTTCAACGAACCAGAAATTGACTCGGATCAGTTGGCAAGAAAGATAAATGGACTCGGTCTCACGGCCGGAAAAGTAGTAGACTCGGTTCGAAGGACCAGAAATGGCCTCAGCACGGAGACAAGAAAATATCAATGGACTCGATCCGAAGACCAGAAAGGTCGACTTGGCTCCAAGAACCAGAAAAAGACTCGGCACGGATGCCAGAAAATATCAATGGACTCGGTCCAAAGACCATAAAGTGGACTCGGTTCGAAAAACAGAAAAGAAATCGGTGCGGCTGCCAGAAAATATCTATTCCAAAGACTAGAAAGGTGGACTCGGTTCCAAGTTCCATAAATGAACTCGGCACGGGTGCCAGAAAATATCAATGGACTCGGTTCGAAGAACCAGAAATGGCCTCAGCACGGAGACAAGAAAATATCAATGGACTAGATCCGAAGACTAGAAAGGTGGTTTCAAGAACCAGAAATGTACTCGGCACGGATGCCAGAAAATATCAATGGACTCGGTCCAAAGACCAGAAAGCTGAACTCGGTTCCAGCAACCAGAAATGGACTCAGCACGGAGGCAAGAAAGTATCGATGAACTCGGTCCGAAGACCAGAAAGGTGGACTCGGTTAGAAAACCAAACAAAGACTCGGCAAGGATGCCAGAAAATATGAATGGACTCGGTCCGAAGACCAGAAAGATGGACTTGGTTCCAAGGACCAGAAAAGGACGCAGCAGAAATGCCAGAAAATATCAATGAACTCGGTCCAAAGAATCAACACGGCTGCAAGGAAATATCAATGGACTCGGTTTGAAGACCAAAAAAGGAGGACTCGGTTCCAAAGCCCAGAAAAAGGCGCAGTACGGATGCCAGAAAATATCAACGAACTTGGGCCAGAAGACTAGAAAGTTGGACTCGGTTCCAATAATCAGAAATGGACTCAGCACGGATGCAAGAAAATATCAATGGACTCGGTTCGAAGACCAGAAAAGTGGCCTCGGTTCCAAGAACTAGAAATTGACTTAGCACGCGATGCCAGAAAATATCAAGTGACTCAGTCCTAACCAGTCTAATAACCAATAACCAGAAAAGGACTTAATAATCTTAATAAAGGACTTAATAAAGGACTTAAAATATCAAGTGACTCGGTCCGAAGACCAAAAAGGTGAATTCGGTTCCAAAAACCAGAAATGGACTCGGCACGTGTGCCAGAAAATATCAAGTGACTCGATCCGAAGACCAGAAAGGTCGACTTGGCTCCAAGAACCCGAAATGGACTCAGCACGGAGGGTAGGAAAATATCAATGGACTCGGAAGTATACAATAGCATACTCCTTCCTAGCAGAGCCTCAGAAAGGCTCTACCGATCAATAGTCTTATCTAATCGTTTAGTACACATAACCTGAAGTATGGCCTCTGTTTAAGGGACTTTGGTCTTCAGTTTATTACCTACTCTCAGATCGTGGATTTTATCTGACCTTAGGATACTAAACATTTCAATGAAGGAGCATCCTTTTAGGTGCTCGAATGCTCAGCTTGCGAGTAATTTCAAAAAGATCTCGACTGGGAAATTGGTGCTTGACGAGACTCGGCCAAAATATGCTCTCTAAATTTTTTACTACATCTGCGTCTTAGAAATTTCGCTTCGCACTGAATTTCCTAGCAAGTTTCTATCATCTCTCATCGAAAAATGCTTTTTTTATTTTTGGCAATACAACTCGCTTAAATTGCAACTTCCTTCCACGAAAACATTATGAAAAACTGTGAGTGCTGTTAGGTCTGATCTATACATCGATGCGTTGATGGTTACAAATACATACACCAAACGACACGGCACTTTGGCATACTTCAAGCTTTATATGGATTTTATTTTGCATACGTTGAAATAAGCGCCCTTCTGGGGTTTCTGGTCTCCGATTTGGCGCCTCCCCAGGTGGCGAATAGGACTAAGCTTACCAGATATGTTGCGTTGTAATATGGAAAATATCTGGGGCGAACCAAAATAGTAACAAACGAAAAATCCAGGAGCTTCTGTCTCAAAAATGAA
Organism: Neoascia interrupta; assembly: GCA_947623515.1. Classification (NCBI taxonomy): domain Eukaryota; kingdom Metazoa; phylum Arthropoda; class Insecta; order Diptera; family Syrphidae; genus Neoascia; species Neoascia interrupta. Next base: position 3,059,172 of record OX392464.1, on the reverse strand, counting down.
AAGCTTCCTTATCGGCGTTCGTTATTTAGATCATCGTTGGTCAAATCACCTTTTTCTCATCCAACATGCAAAAGAATGGGGAACAATTAGATCTGTATGGCCGATTTTTTTATTGAATACTCTGCGGCAGTATTCAATACTCTGCGGTTTATATCATTGCTTTTTTCCGTAGAGGCATAACACTTGCGGGCATAAGCTTTGGTATTTCTATGCAGGGTTTTCATATTCAGTACTGGCTCATTAGCTTTTGTGTTGGATCGAGAACTCTTTTTCTCTTCTATCCTAATTTTCTGGCCGCTCGCGATGTAATTCATATTTTAAGGGTAGGCATAGCCCCTTGATCGCGAGCCAATAATGAAAAAAAATGCCCATTTTCGATTTTTGTTTTCTGCTTTTGTAGTGTTACGGAACTTCATATATTTTAAGGATAATGGGCCCTTAACGAAGCTTACAAAATCGAATGTTTTTGGGAATCCGATGCTTTTATACTTAATTTAACCATAAAGCTTACAATACCACTAAACTGGGAATGAAGTTGGTTGATTTTGATCAAAATGTTGGCTCAAACCTCATCCAAAACTAAAGTTCCCTTTTAGGAAGTCCCCTTTTGTTGTTCCGGACTTATTTGAGGGCAAAAATACGGGGAATATTATTCGAACGAAGAATCGAACGAAAAATTCGAACGAACAAAAATTTTAGAAATATTATTCGAACGAAGAATGTCACGGCATCGGGCAGTGTTCGAACAGTGTTTTCATTCTAAACCATTCAATATATTTATGCCTGAATTCCTTGAATTCTGGTGTCAAACTATTTTGTTCCTCCCTGGTGTCCAGAGAGTAATAAACTCAGCAGTTAATGTAAAGTCCTTCGCTACTGCATATTGCTTGACAAAAACCCTAATTGAATGAGAATGAAATTGTAAAATCCCTCAACCATAAGTTGACAGTTTTAAAATTTGTTCATCCTGTCACATTGAGTGTTTAACAAAATATCGTTTCCACCTGGCCTGACACATGTTTCTTCTCGCGCAAATAGTCAATTGTTCGTTCGTTCGTTCGTTTGCGGACTCTGCCGTATGTAAATTTCAACTAAATTAAATTGCTCTTGGCACTCAACCTGACCGAGAACCAGTGACACAAAAACACTGCAGCACCATGACGACTCGCCGCATTCAAAGTGACAGTAGGTACATAACTCAGCGGCTGGTGCGAGAGACCCCCTAGTCCCAAAAGTGGCCATAAATCACACCACACCGCTCGGCTGAAATAAGAATCTAATTACTTTGTGTCAGACTTTAAGGTGATAGAGGAAGCTTGTCGAGCAGCGCTATTGTCCCCTAAATAAAAAACAATTGCATCCTCCTCCCGTCTGTATATACAATGATGATGGCAAATTGTTTTTGGCAACACGTACGACAATTGAACAACATTAATTTCAATCAAGTGCAATCGGTACACACGCTCTCAGGAAGCAAGTGTCGTGTCGCTACATGCATTCCAAGTTTAAAAAAAAATTATATATGTATCTCGAGAGCAAATATACAAAGATGCGAACATTCGAATAAAAATAGAAAATGTCATTTGTGTGATAATTATTTATCTCGCCCGTCTAAACATAGAAAAATTCGAGCGATGTAAGCGCTGCTCAAGGACTGCTCGATCAGGAGGGGAGTCTCTGCGCGAGTTATTCGCACTCAGCGCCAGGGGGATGTTTTATGTATTAAATTATTAACTTTTTTCAAAATATTCATCTTGGTTTTATTTTATATTTATTTGTATTTTTTTTTTTTTTCTATTTTCTAGGTTCACCTTGGGCCGGTGCCAATTTCAGCATCATGACGGGACTTTCATTGCTATTGCCGCCACCGTTGTCGCCGTCTTCACCGTCGTCTTGGTCGTTGTCATTGCAACCGTTCACACTGGTGACAGTGGATTTAAATTGCCCATCATCGTCATTATTGTCTTTAGTAGCGAGCCTAGTGCACAGCGCCAACTATCGGCCACTGATACCAGGTGGAAGACACCAGAAATCGTTTAGGAAACCGATTAAAATCGGACAACGTAGGCGATCGTGTAGTGATCGTAAAAATAGGCAAACACACTCAGCGACTACGACGGACATCTGTTGCAAATAAATCACATTTATTTGTCACACAAAAATATTATACAAAATTGAGAGACAGAGACAGAGATAATATTGAAAAAATAAAACAGATACGAAATACTCTATAAGTGAAAAACTTCCTGCCGAACGAAATACACTACTACACTTCACAAGACAATCCCTGACTGTGTCCTTTGAGAGGAAATCAAGAGAGATTTTAGTTTTTTTTTATTTTTACTTCTTTTTTTTTGAAAACGATTGAGTCTGAACCATAATCAAACAGTACCAGCAACACAGTAGCCATGTCGCCCTCCTTCAATATATCCTCGATATATGGATCGGCGGGACCACCCGCTCGATCCGTGGCCGAGCACTTGACCGGCACACTGGCGCCAAATGACCCCGCTGTCAGTGTTGGCGTCGGCATCGCTGCGGGAGCAGCCTTCAATGCAACAGATGGCGTAGTGGACAGCACAAGTGGCGACAACGAATGGATCGATAGCGTGACGCTGACGTTCAAAGCATCTTTGATGATATTTATAATAATTGCCGCTATTTTTGGCAATTTACTTGTAATTATTTCTGTGATGCGAAATAGAAAATTAAGGTAAAAATTATTGAAATATTTTTTTTTTTCAAAAACATTTTTCAGAAATGTCGCCACTGCCCCCGACCAAAATGTGTGGGGTGCGCGCGCGAAACGTTTTATTCCTGCATTTAATTGAATTTAATTTTTATTTTTTCTTGTTTATAAATAAATTTTGTTTTTAATTTCAGAATCATTACAAATTATTTTGTAGTCTCCTTAGCAATGGCCGATATTATGGTTGCAATAATGGCCATGACATTTAATTTTAGTGTTCAAGTAACAGGAAGGTGAGTTCTTAAAGTTACCAGTTAAATTAAATTTAAGAGGTAAAATTAAGTCTTGTTTATTTATGCGGTCAATGTGGCCATAGATTAAACAGTCTTTGAAGATTGTCGCATAGTCATGGACGATTGAGTCCTCCGTCTTTTATTTGGAGGAAAAAACAAAACAAATTTAAATCATGAGGTGGATGGAAAATATTAAAAATATTTTTTTTTCTCTTTGAACAAACTTTATCTGCTTAAAACTATTAATAATTCGAAGAGTTGTGTATTCAAATACGTGTGAAAACGAAAATAAGAAGGCGACGTGGTGCTGAAAAAATAATAATCCCATTAGCTCATCGCGTGGTCGTCCTTACTGCAAGAGAGCGCTCTGTCTATGATGAGGATTATCCTGTCAAGAGGAGCTTTGAAACAAGAGCAGAGGTGTGAAGTTTAATGGAAAGTAATTCTACTTAAAAGAGCTGGCAGTAACTGGTGGGTGATTATCGCCATTCGTGGTGGTCTTGATGGGTTGCTGTTGGAGTACTTTTTAAAAATACATGATTTTGTTCTGCGGAGGTGAAGGCGTTGTATTTGCAGAGGAACTTCAATCTGAGGTATTTTCTTGAATGAACCGTTGACGCCTCGAGGAAAAGATTTTTAAACATGAGCTGGCGGTGATCTGATATAGTCTAATAGTTGAATATGAGAAATGAGAGAAACATTTCACATTGTTATCAGGAATTTGATGGTGGGGTGCCGTGGCGTAGTGGTTAGTGTGTGTGCTTACTACGCCGGAGGTCTGGGTACGAATCCTGCCATCGTCACCTAAAAAAAAAACCTTGTTCTTTTTCACGGTCCCCACCTCCGCGAGGGTTTGACAAGCCTTCGAGAGTATTAATTGTCCTGAAAAACTTCCCAAAGTGCCGTTTGGTTTCGGCAAAAAATTTTAGGTCCCCTTGTATGTAAAGAAATTAACACACCAGCATACATTGTTGAGAAGTTGGCCCTGGTTTACCTCGAGCTGTTGCGCCACTCTATTTATTTTTTATCAGGAATTTGATGGGTGTCAGAAGTTTGCCTTAAACAATTCAATGAAAGTTCACTGAGAAATGATATAAATTCTGAGATTCCACAAGGGACGCGTTTAATTTCGCCTCTATGATACGCAAACACTTTCTAGTCCAAAAATCTTTACGTGTGATACCGCCATCAACCGACTGAGTAAGTTACTTACCTATCGAAAGTCTTTTAATAATTTCTCCGTAAAGTAGATAAATTTCTCCTTAAATTGAAAGAAAGGTTGAATTAAAGGCATCATAACAATCTATACCCGTTTCGACTTTTATCTAACAGGCTAAAAGCTGGAGCCTTTATATTTTATGCTTGATTATTTATAATCGCCCGAGGTAAAGAATATCTCCGAGGACCCGTCAGCGGATCGCACCTGTGTCACTTGAGTAGGTGGCGGACGATCGGGAATTACGGAAGGACCATTTAGCCACCCTCGCTCTGCGACCCTTCTAAGGATAAGTGGTCACCGAAAACGATTAATAACAAAGCACATTCTGGAACCATAAGCATTGGTTTTTGAATATTGGACTTATAGTACACTCGAAATGCTCTTCAGTAGAACTAATAGTTTTGTTAAGTTTCGTTATCGTACCATTGGTGCGCAGCTTATTTACTTATAAAATTGGTCATAGAAACGTATGCAGAACCATAATTAAAACGTGGTGCTATAAACGTTCCTAGCACTTGAGTTATAATTTTATAAGTGCTGAGGGGTTAAGTTCTATAGCGCAGGTTCTGTAGACCTTTCTAGCACCTATTTTCTAACACTATAGGTGCTAGCAAACACATCAACACTTTCAAATGATAAGATAGGAATCTGTATTAAACCAAGACCCAACTAAAAGAAAAATTATACCATGACAGTAAAAGATAAACACCAAGAAAGTGTGTGTACCTACATATCCTTTTCGAAATGTATTGACTGTCAAATAAGTTCTATGGGAGCCCGAAGTAGAACCCTTTTTGCACCCAAAATTAATTTCTATAAAGTGTTCTATAAGGGGCTCCGTTACTTGTATAAAACCAATTTCAAGAACCTAAGGTCTTATGATGTGGTGCTGAAAACGTAACGGTGTCCATAGCAAGAGCCTCTGTGTTACTTGGGAATGGCTATTGATAATCCTCAACATTTTCCTCATCTGTATAAACTTTATCCTTAATCTGTGCCGATGTAACAATAAGAGAGTCGCCAATAAGAGATAAGGTAATGTAAGACAATAAGAGAGGTCTTACATAAAACTTTTCCATCAGTCTTTCTCGATCCGTAGCCAGTTCTAAATATCTCTGCGCGATCCATAGACAAGTATAGAAGAACTTTTGAACTTTGCACAAAAAAAACTCATTCTTGGCCTACCCGCACAGCGCATTACCATGACCCGTCTAGGATTTCATTCGGGGGCATTCAAACGATGTGTCCAAGACTCCAAGCCATTGAAGTATGGGTTGTTTCTGACGTCTGTTACTTTATCCCGAAAAAAATAAGCAAAACACCAAAGAAATATCTCATTTCGGTAGTCACCTTCCGCCTAACTTCTTGCAAGATTGTTCCTTGGCTTCTTGAACTACCAGCTGGCTATTAGTCGTAGAAGTAGGAGCCTATTATAGATTTCCTGGACGAGGCGAGTGCCCGGCAGCTACAGAAAAGGTAACATACACTTTCCTCCTCTTCCTCGTCTAGGCAGCTTCTACAGAAGTCGTTTGAGAAACAACCTAGTCTTTTTGCGTGAAGACCGAATAAGCAGTGTCCGGTAATAGTTCCCACTGCCGTGCTAATTTTGGATCTCTTTAAGGAAATCAAAGCTATCTGATCTTTTTGGGTCGAGACGAGGCCAGATTTGCTTGAAGGTTTGACAAGTGGTGACTGTCTTCAATCTGGCGTTAGATTTTTCTTTACTCTGATTGTTGAGCTGTAATTTGAACGAAGCTAGGGGAGTACCTATATTACAAGAGATTTTATCGTCTGGCATTCTAGTAGGGTTCTTAGCGAGTTTGGCAGCCTCACAGTTTCCCATAATGTCTCTATGGCATGGCACCCAGCACAGGCGGATTTAAAACTGATCGCGGATATCTCGTCAAGAGATGTGCGACAGTTGGTAACTTATTTTTAGTTTATAGAGAACGAGTTGAGGGATTTAATTGCAGCCTAACTATCCGTAAAGATACACGAGTGGAATCGGCTAAGGTGATCTGTGATTTTAATATTTTGTGACAGTCATTGTCTGCGTAAGGTGATCACGAAAATATTGTTCCGAATCGCTGCTTTTAAGTCTTTTAAGTCGCTGCTTTTTTGTCTGTGACAAACTTCTACATACCCGACCCTATACTATACCATGTAACAACAAATCTAAAAGTTTTTTGGCCCGAGTTCATACATTATTTGTATAGGCAACGCCCCAAAAGTGGGCATGGGCTTAAAATTGAAATCAATTAATTGTGTAGGGAAGGTATAAAATTTTATTTTATTTAAACAAACAAAAACCGTTAAATTACAAAAACAATATTTCTGCAGAGGCTGGCGATGTGACCTGGAGGAACATGAGACAAACCTATGGAAGACAACCATAAGGAAAGTGCAGGGCACAAATTATATTGGCAGCAAGCCACTACACAATAAAAAGTTTAGCCACAACAATAAGACGATAGGTCTTATCTACCAAGTCAAGTCAGTGGAATTAATTTATATTGGCCTGTCAGCCTATGAAAGCCTTTAACAACTTATACCTCAGCGTATCATACTCTGACAGCTTACACCTCTTAATTTACCTCAGCGTGTCAGAGTATGACCACCTACGAATATTCAATACAAGCCATCATCACAGCTCTGTGCATTGTGACCGCCCAGAAAACATCCCTCGAACTGCCATTGGTCGGGAATAGGGAACACTACCCATGAAGAATCCACTCTTCAGGGTCCAATCGAATCATGGTAGGCGGGACTATCATCGCCATACCACTTTTTAGAGTGCGAGAACATTCTCCACACCCGTATCCCATCAGGCCAACGGGTAAAACCATCGCCGAACCTGGATCATAAGCAGAGTGAGTGAGCCAAAATCCAGATACTCCATGCTCAACTCCACTCCAACCAGCACACGCGGGATGTACATCGCAATGCCCGGGCTTATGATGAATCCACTCTACCAAGCGGGACTACCAACGCAATGCCTGAGTTCATTAATACTGAGCTAGAGCAAAGCTCTACGCCCAATCCAATTAGGGAGCCAACACGGACAAATCTCATCCCATACGTTCCCATGATATTGGAGATAACTTTCCATACATCAAGGGAAACGCACAAGACAACATAAGCCATGGGACTCAACTGCGAAGCAACAATACGCTAAACACACGTAGAACCAAAAGTTCCAAGCTTTCCCGACATCATGAGAGACCTAGCCGTCTCCACCACGCCACACACACACGAACCTGATGATATCGGCATCAGCAAAACAAAATGAGCCTCTTGCTCTTTAAACTCTTATTTTGCTCCTAAAAAGCTCATTATGGACGTATATAAAAGGGAGTACAGATATTTAAAATGAATACGAGGATGAAAACTGAAGGAAAGATCGTCAACTGCCATTCAAATTCCAATAAATAGCTTTCAATTGCAATTAAGAATCATGAGAAAATACGGTAAAAGCGAAAATTATTTCAGAAAAAAAAAACAGTTTTTTTCTAAAAACGCCCCTTAAAAGTGGGCGGAGTTAAAAACTTTGTATGGTGCAAACTTAGCAAACAGAAATTTCTTTAATATTTGTCATGGAATTTTTTTTCGATTTGGAGTCAAGTTTCCGAGAAATCGGGTTTTTAAAGATCTAACATGTTAAAAGTGTACATGGTCGATATTGTGGGCAGTTCAATTTTTGCCTTGTTAAAGGTCTTAAGCCAACATTGCTGAGTACCAAAATTTAAGTTCCTGTGCCTTGTCTTACTTGACCAAAAGGCATTTTGAAAAAAAAGTGAAATAAAGTTTGTCTCATAGTGAAGCCAGTAGTGGGCGTGGCCGTTGACGGATTGAGACAATTTTAGAATTTTGTCTGTGCAACAAAAGAACCAAGCCGTGTACCAAGTTTCAGATCTCTAGCTTGATTTTGAAGACCTAAAACCTTCACACATACAGACGGTCGGACGGACATGGCTTAATCGATTCACATGTCGCTCTCGATCATATCTCTAAAGGGTCTTACGGGTCTTACAGGTGATTATTTAACTGTGTTACAAACTATGCATTCAAAGATTCCACGTATCGTCTGCTTTTGGAAAAGCTCGAGATAATTTTTCAGAGTCTGGCTGCTTCCGAGGATTCTTTAATCTTTTCACAGAATTTCTTTCACGTTGACCCTTTCGCTTTTCTAAGATCAGTTTGAAAGTTTTGTGAAATTCCTTATAGAAGTCCTAGTCTTAAGTCTCTCCTGTATTCCTTTGCCCTATTGAACTCCAGGCTAAGGTCGGTCGAAAACTTAACACAATTTTCAATTCGAAAACGCAAAAAGAATGGACGACAATAAAATGTAAGCTAGATGTTTTTCGCACGTACAGGTCGCACATACAGGCCTGTAATGGGCGTGTAACTTGATCTTGATTAAACTTGATCTGAATGACTGGAATTGCAGCTCACTCGTTAAATTTCAGCTGTCTTATAAGGCCCAAAAGTTGTTTACATACGGACGGACGGACGGACATTCATATCTCTAAAAGGTCTTAGAGGTCAAACTTTATATATGACTCCTTATCTTATGACTCCAAACTACTCAGTGCTTTACCCACCACGGAGCCGCTTCACTTTACAAACATCTTCTCCAGAAGATAATGATACAGTTCAGGGTGGACCTGAGCCTTATACTATGTCTCCACCGACAATTAATAGAAGATAAGCGGGAGACGATTAAAAATAAATCCTAAAGTGGCTCCATCGGGCAAATATAGGCTTAATTTGACACGAAAACTATGTTTCCGTCATTTTGGCTCTCAAAAGAGAGTGGCGATGTCATTTCCCAGGAGCGAAAAACAATTTCCTCAGTAGAAATCACAATAGAAAACGTACTTGTGACAGATCCGTCGCACAGGGACAGTTTCAGTTTCCTTTTTTGTTTCTCAAACTGTTACAAAGGTGCAGAAAATAGGTTTGTGAATAGGGTGAATGGGATTTATGAGAGGATTTATTTTTAATCACTTGCCGAGAGGATTTCAATTTGTGTGGTAAATCGCGTGATTTGTAGAGGATTTAATAAAGACTTATATTAATCGAGGATTAGTGCTCGGTGGAGACATGGTATAATACAACAAGTTTTGCCAAATATAGGGGGTCTACTGTACACCTGTTACTTATTTAGTCTTTACTTCAAAAAGTGAAAAACTTGTTTAAAAGCAGAATCAGCAAATTGTATTGCTAAGGTCTGAATTACAAAAAACCTGACCCGCTTCTACACACTTTTTAAGGAATATCTCATTTCACACAAGCATCCATATAACCACCCTACAAAACATGGCCGATTGAGGCTTCGAACAAAAATACTTAGGCATCATTTTGCGTATGCCAGAAATTGTCACCGGTAATCTGAACATTAAAGGATAAACGATGTCCTTTAGTCCTCAACCCAGTACAGTGGTCACGGTACAGGGTTGAGAATGAGGTCTATAGAAGGGCTCTTTTTTCAAAAAAAAAGTTTTGTATTAACGAATTTTTAGGGTGACCAAAATGCAACGGAAACGTGACAGTTCGATTGCAATTGTGACATATCGGTTTTCAACTGCCAAACGATGCGTCGGCCATGGTGTTTTCTGTCATTGTGGTGCGGTCTTAGCACTTCATTTCGCTTGCTTGATGCGTGTAATGAAATTGATAGTGCTAGCACGTCCTGTGGCATGGACTCTCCTAGATTTGACATTTTCGTCAATTCTGTGGCCTTGTGTTGCGATGCATAACTCTATCGTTAGTGAAAACTATCCTGAAAACTATCCTTTTGTTCTTGTGTGCATTCGATAGTCCTTGAATAACTCCCCATGGCAATTGAGTTCGCTTTAATTTTTTTTAAATTTTGGAGCACTCAAGTGGCCTCGTCACGGGCACTGCTGGAAGTGCATATCGTTTACGATGCAATGCAATAACATATTTTATTAACGTATCTATACGTCAATACGTATCGGGGAGTTCCAATCGATATTTCGATGCAATAAGCAAATTAACTTGAATCTTTTTTTTTCATGGCTTTTTAAAATCTGTTTGCTCTCTGATTCCGGGCCATTCATTGGAATTACTCAATTTTGATGTACACTTCGAATCAGTTTTCAAATGAACTCCGCAATAACATATTTAATTTAAAACCGATATTTTTTTATGCGTATTTAAATACCGATGACATTTAATTTCCTCGATTCGACAATAAGAAAGCAACGTGGACTGCCATCGCATTAAAATGTCGTTAAACAATTAAAAAATGATTTCATATGGAAGAATAATCGTAAAATCTATTGTTGGGGCGGGGCGTTCGGTTCGGAATACCAAATGTCATTGTGCAGCCATAACGATGACATTTAATGATGCAATTGGCTGTTTTTTTTTTATTTGCGCCAAGTGCGAGTAATAGGTGATTCTGATTCCGATTTATAATTGCCCATTCGGTTAGATGTGGCAATAAATGGCAATCAATTGTGATGACAGGGTGTCAAACCAATCATTCTGTATAAATAATGTGATGGGGAAATATTGCACATCCCGCATCAGAATAACGAAATGTATGTAACTGAATGAAGTACATCATTAAAAATAATAACATCGTCTGGAGAAAACGGACCTCGCGTCAGCGGGAATCCAAGTATTTCAAACACGACCGCCTTAAAGTGACAATGAAAGTCAGCCATAAAAGAGGAAACGATTTTCTAAGGATACAATATTCGTCATATGCAACGCACATTCACTTCTGTTTTTTACGACACAGTCGAACAGTTTTCCAACTCTTTTTTTTTTTTGGGGAAAGTTTTATTGTTATCCTCTCGTTCTTTTTACATTTCGATTTCGTTGCAATAAAACGAAAACTAAACGATGAGTTCAGACGAGTCCGTCCCGCTTATCTATAAACTATAGATACGTGACAGTTTTTTGTAACAAATGATACTCTGAGATTGAGATGTATACGAGTACGTATGTATATTTTAATGTCAGATGAATATGCGATTCGATCGTAAAGTACGAATGTAAAAGGCGGTTCTTGTAATGCATATGATCCGCAATCATCCACATTCACAGGACGAAGCAGAGGACAAAGTTCTTTCAAGTCAAGTTATCTCTTTCAATATTTAAAGGCAAAAAGGAAGAATGCTTTCTTTACTTTTATGACGGCAGTAAGGGTATGTTAGTCGGTATTCTTCGATAGTTGAAAAGGAAATTCAAACAGATTCAAGCTGAAGTTACTATGGTGAGAGTTGTAGACATAAAATAAAATCATAAATGGATGTATGCGAGGATTGGAGTGCCTGCATAAAAATGAAGGATTTCGGAGTATTGTTCCAGTTAAATATTAGCTTTATGACCATTTTTATTTCAACTTATCAGCGTTAGAGCCTCTTAGGAAGTAGGTGGGTAACCGGACTAAACATTTACAAATAGGGTGCATTTGGGTGACATACGGAAGTTGTCAGTAAAACTACAATTGTTGGTCTCTTTTTTTGTTAAGATAGATAATTTAGCACACGAGTAGTTTTTCCAAATAAAATTGGAACCATGATAAAGAAATGTCATAACGTCCCTTTCTTTTTTTTTTTTTTCTTGCATAGCTCTACAGTGCTTGGTGAACCTTAGTTAACTGCCTCAAGTTGTACACTTCAAATTAAAAGAGGCATTGTTCCAATTGCTAGAGCCGGATTTTGTCGGAAAGTCGGATTTTGTTATACTGACCATACAGGATAGATTCCAGAACTCTGACGGCTAGAACGATGGGGTCCATTCGCTCTAAATATCGCAGAAATCGCCGAAACCGAATGCACTCCTTTCTTCATTCACTGAATTTTATTTGTGGCTAAGTCGCTCTAAAATTCCCCAAAGCTGTTAAAGCTCGTTGCTACATCGTCTGCTCCATATCACGTGAACGTAAATAGGGCCGAATATAAAACACGAATCCAAAAATCTCTCGAACCGGCCAAGGATTGGTATCCTATGTCCCTATCTAATGCCTGGATGCCATATAGGTTAGGTTGCGTGACTGTCCCCGCTGGGCAGGGACACACTTAGACCAATGGAGGTCCATTGTGATACCACTTGTAGGACCGGAGTTACCTAATAATTTAAACCCATATCGAAGCTCACCAACCAGAGTTTGATTGGTGGAGACATACCCGAGGGTAATGAAGGCTGGGGGTAACGGTTTCGGTGTGAAATGTTGTCAGCAGAGTTGAGGTGGCCAATGAGAGAGGTTGCTTGAGGTCAAGGAGGAGGTGGGTGGGTCAGTGAGGAATAGTTTCTATAGGAGAGTCCGGCAGGGCAACCGATTTCGGTATAAGTCCGAACCTGTTGCTTCTCTGCTAAGAATTATCCTCGGGGATGGGAAGGTGCAGGGGTAACCGATTCGGTGTGAACCCTTGCAGGGGGGAATTCCCAGGCAAGAAGCTGATGTAGGGTAACCGTCTTCGGTGTAAGCCCGTACTACAGACAACTCGTGTTAGAATTGGAGAAAGTTAGGGGTAACCGAAGCAGCATAACCAGCCTGTACCAGTGAGAATTATGTGTGGCATAAGCCCACACGAATCCAGCGTTGGGAAGAACACTGGGATATGGTGGGGAGGTGAGAGACGAGGAAAATGTACTACTAAATACGTCCCGTGTGGTGTGAGGCACAAATATAGGTTATCTTTCCCTTGCGTCGAGTTTAACTAGATTTAGATCTTTGGTTAACTTTTGCCCTTTAGTGAGAGTTAGCCTTAAGGATTGGAAAGTTCAGATGGATTATAGTGCATGGATGCCATATTACATGACTGGGAATATTAAGGTCTTATATAAGGCAGAATAAGTCGCCAAAAATAGAACTTATTTACTACTTAGATGCATTCTTCGTCGAAAAAAGAAGGTATCCTTAAGGTAGACCCTTTTTTTTTGTCGAAGGATGCTTCTATCCGATGGAGCTCTCAGACGCAAGTGCTGGCCCATTGTTCTACTATGCAGACACTTTACTTCAATTTACATAGGGCTTCAGTGATGAAGAGCTTGGATGTTCGGCACGCCCCAGAAACTCGCTTCTTCTTGCGTGTCTGTTAAGCAGAAGAGGAGGCAATGCCCTATGTAAGCGACTGGATTGTTTCAATTGGTAACGCTTCCACCGACAGGGTTCCATTTGATGGACACCGCCGAAGGGTCGGCTTGCGCCTCCAGCAAGTAAAGCTTCTTGGCGCCGTCAATCAGTCAGCTGCTTCCTTTTTCTCTTCTGCTGTCTCTTAGTCAGGCGCAACGCAGGCGCGACGTCTTTCGGAGACCGTTCAACCATAAAAGTAGCGCAAGTTTTACCGTCAGAGGCAGTGCATTGAGTAAGAGCTTTCGCAACAATCACACTCAAACACGCAGCCTCAAAGCTCGTTTTTGTTTTAGTTTTTTCACTAACAAATATTGGGACCTCCAGACGCCATGCACCGACCGCAGTCATAGAGAGTACCGGTGGATTTTGGCAATTGCCAATAGCACCTGGAGTAGAAAAATTTTAGGATCTCCAATCATTTGTGATTTTGGATAGGATGGGGAACGGGTGGAAGGGGTATGATTTCAGGGTTTGGAGTTGAACCCCAAAAGAAAACTAGGATCCGCGGGTCGCCATTCCCGTCACCTCACTTAAGTGAAGCGCCCTTGCAGGCAAGGTGGGCTTGGATTATATTGCATTGGATTATGTTGCGAAACAAACTTAGACTAGTTGGGCACCTTTGTGTCCATTTGGGAACCTTTCTAAGACCTTAATAAAAATGAAAATAAACCGCTGTCAGAAGTTTAAAGAGAAGAACCCTTGGAACCACTCGGATATGTATACAAATCTTAGAACTTCCTTTAGTTGTACTTTGCCAGACATTTAAAAACCCGACAAACTTCATGACCTGAGTCATACTGCAATATCCTCACAAGGTGATAAAATACAGCGAAGGGGAGCAACCATATTCCAATTGCGTTGGGATCGCTCTTTATGTTTTTTCATCAATCATGACTGTGTCTCCCTCTTCTTGCTCTCTACATCTACTTTCTACTCATTTGACCTTAACAAATAGGTCATAGAAATCGGTCATTGCATCGACACTCATGAACGTCACAATAGTGTCGATGCAGTGAACCCTACTTGCAATGACAAGACAGGGGTTCTGACAATCACATCAACACAGTTACATGTGTCACTGAACTTATGATTCGCAATGACTGTTTAATCACAGTGCATTTCTGTTATACAGAATAGACTTTTGTCCGCCTTGGCAATGCATGGCCACAATGCTGTCAACCGCATCTTTCTTCCTCGTCTAAGCTAAGCTTCCATTTTTGCAGGCAAGCTTAAAAGTTCTGAAAAAATGGTCTGACGCTTAAATAAGTCAAATTTATTCGGATTTCGCTTAGGTATGCGCGTAAATGCTTGTAAATCCATTAAGCTTAAAAGCGAAGGGAAGCATTCGGGTGTTGCCATCGTCTTTTGAGAGTAATTGACAAAATTTCTTAGTAAATATCGTGTAATCGCCATGACCCATGATCCAAATTGTATTGAACTGGAAGGCGAAAAGTTACGTTGGAGAGAAAGACAAATTGACAAGTGACAAACGAACAAAACTTTTAAGTATCGTCTTATCGCCATTGTCTCAAGCAGTAACAAAACACTGTTGGGAAAAACACTGACCCTACATTTAGGCATTTAGTTTACTCCACGTAAATGATGCTCTTAGTAAAGTCAGTTTCAAAAAAAAAAATAAAAAATTAGAAAATCGAGTGAGTCTGCCAAATGACATGACAGAAGCGCAATCCACAAGCGGGACTCGAAAAGGTTTTTAACCTGATCTCACCACATGTTCCTTGGCTTACCAGGAAGTTGACGCGCTTGCATCTCGGCTAGAATGACCTGTCTAGGAAGTCTGTCAGGGGGCATGCGACTAACGTGTCCCAACCATCGAAGAATTGATCGTTCCACTCGGAGAAGTAGCTGCTCAACATTAAGATTTACACGACTACTGACGTTTCTCTGTCTATCCTTAAGAGTAACACCAGCAACACGCCTCAGGAGTCTTATTTCGGCAGCTTGTAACCTTGGGATTACAATGAGTGGCAGCCACACTTAATTAAAAACTGAGATCTTTGCTTTCACTCCAAGCTAAGCTTTCCTGATGAC
This sequence comes from Neoascia interrupta, assembly GCA_947623515.1. NCBI lineage: Eukaryota > Metazoa > Arthropoda > Insecta > Diptera > Syrphidae > Neoascia > Neoascia interrupta. Next base: position 3,043,804 of record OX392464.1, on the reverse strand, counting down.
CGGACAGCGCAGTTCCTTTCCTGCTTTATTGCCCCAGCTTGGCCAATCCGATAGGATCAGTATCTCTCCTTCCATCTTTCGTGAAAAAGACCGCGAGATACTCAAACTTCTCTACCTATTTCAAATAGGACTCTATTTATGTGGAGGGTACTTTGCACAGGAGTTCAGGAAACAACCATAATTAAGAATTTGTTCAGTTTAACCTTCATCCCAGCCTTACCATAGATGGCCGCAAGCCCATCCTGAAGTTACTTCTCGTACGACGCCAGGACAGCTAAATGGATTGCAAAAAGCAGATGGCTTATCCTGGGGCCAGCCATTTCGAAAGAATCCTCACCAAGACTGCGCTTCAGCATCCAGTCCATATTATGCTAAGAACCGAAAAAACCGAACACAGCCCCTGCGAAGTCTAACGTCTAAAGGATGGGATTTGACGCCATTTATTCGAACACAGCTTCTGCAGGTCCTTCTCCTTTTTTGAGTGTGACTCTGAAGAGCGATGTTAGTTGGGCATTCGCTTCGGTGTAAATTAGCAGCAACTCGTTTTTGACTTCTGAATACAACCAATATTGCCAAGTCAGTAGCTCAAGTGCTTCATTTTTGTTTTTCGATCCAATTAATTTTTGTTTGCAAGACATTTGCATTCGCATTTGCATCATCGCATTGAAACAAATTTAACACAGGTGCAGCACCTGGAAAATGACAGCGAATATAGGGGTTCTCGAAGCATATGCGTGATTGTCTTGGAAAATCGATTTTTTTTTACAAAGAACTAAAGTCGTACCTTAGACGACATTTTCCATACGCTGCAATGAAAAGAACTTAGAAAGCATAAGATCGAGCCAATTTATACCTTTTCGAAACAGATGCCAAACGTTTCTGATGTCAAAAAATATCAAACGTGTACAAATACGAATATCCTTTTTGTAAAAGAAAACAATTGCTTTTCATTTTGAACTGGATGAAAACTACAAACGTTGACAGGGACTCAAGAGCATATGAACGCCGCAACCAATTTCAGAAGCTGAGTGTTGGAATATACTCCAGTCTCTGCAATGTAAGCACAATAACGCCAATCCTTTCATAAACAACAAACAATTTAAGCAGAAACCCTGGCAATACATACTTTACAATCAAATCAAACAGTTATCCTGATGCACGTTCGTATAACTGTTTGAGAAAATCCAATAATAAAATCCATCCACCTCATCGTTCTGAATGAGTGAAATCTGGAAACAGGATCGACCTGCCCTTTTATATGGGACATGAGTCTTACTTTAACCTTTAGTTTATACACACACACAAACGCATAACACTATGATTACTTTATACAACAGCGCGTATATTTTTCATTCTTAATAGATGGCTCTTTAGCCCCTTCCTGTGCGACTTATGGAACAGTTTAGACGTGTACTTCTCCACCGCTAGTATATTACACTTGTGCTGCATATCCGTAGACAGGTAAGTGTGTAGCGAAAGGACCTTTGGCGTTCGCCCTCTAACACCATTTCTCTCTCTCTACCTATATTATACTTTCAGATACTATGCCATTGTGAAACCACTTAAATATCCCATAAACATGACAAAGCGGGTTGTCGCCATAATGATACTTAATACCTGGATATCGCCGGCGCTGTTATCCTTCCTGCCCATATTCGCCGGCTGGTACACCACCGAGGAGCACAAGACCTTCGTGCAGGAGCACCCCGAGAGGTGTGAATTCATCGTGAACAAGGTGTACGCGGTTGTGTCCAGTTCGATATCGTTTTGGATTCCCTGCACCATCATGATATTCACATACTACGCCATCTTCCGGGAGGCGAGTCGCCAGGAGAAGCAAATGCTGATGCGTCAGGGTAACGCCATGCTGATGCACCGGCACTCGAACATCGGTGGGCCTGGTGCAGGCGGCGGTGGTGGTGGTGGAGGTACGAACGGTAGGCATTGAATCCTTTTCGATATCCTTGATTTAATTAAGTTTTCGTGCATTTTATGTGGCATTTCTTTCGTTTTGCTCCATTCCACCAGGCGAGGCTCTAAGTGGCTCCGGTTCGTCGAAAACACTCACCCTGCACGAAGTCGAGCAAGATCATACTCCAACCAAGGACAAACACTTAATCAAAATGAAACGAGAACACAAGGCTGCAAGAACATTAGGTATAATCATGGGCACTTTCATCCTGTGCTGGCTTCCATTCTTTCTATGGTAAGTACAAATGAGTGGGACATGTCGTCGGGGCGCGGGGCCCGGTTCATGCTAAGTGGTTGTGAAAATATGAAACACACCATGTCGTCGAAGGCAAATGTGCTAGAGACAATAAGGGCTTCTAGTAGCACCATATGGGGCCAGGTGCAATGTCACCTTCTTCTTTGCCTCGCGTATATCGAGTTGGAGAGAAATTGAAAAGTTTACGCAGTTTGTCCTCTTTTTAGTCACCTGTGAGTGTTATTTTAGAGCCAACCCAGGACGAAGGTGTACATTATAGTGTGGCGTGGGCGACGAGGGGTGGTGTAAAAGTTTCCTTTGTTAATTAAGGAAATTTTTTGACTGATTTGTTTTCCCATTACAGGAGTTGAAAGTTGAGAGCTGTTTTATGTCTTTCTTTCTTTTTTTTCGTAGCCCGAATTCACTTACCTACATGAACGTTTTTAGGAAGCAGCTGGTGATCAGTTGCAGGTGAACCATTTTTTTCTGTTTTTGAACACATTTTCCTTTCGAGGAGAATGATGAAGGACTTCGAAGTGGTATAGCTTTGGTGATGGTATCATTTTATATGGGCGAGGAGTGCTGCCAACCGATGATGGTGGGTGTTTTAATTAGTGAAATTTAGTACGAGAAACTTTTGGACTATATCTGGTGGGACTGTAAAGTTTTTATGTGCCAATTTCAAGAAGTTCGGGGAATTTCTAGATCCGATGGTTTTACTGTTCCTAGTTTGCTTTTTTTTGATGAGAAGTGTCTTGTGGGAGTTGTGATTTCAGTTTAACAAGATCTTCATTACATGAGAAGACGATATATATGCAACAGCTGTTGATATATGTACTTTTATAGGCAACAGGGATATCGTCAGCAGTGGGAGCTTTTATAAAGTTATTGTCACCCAAGTGCTATAGTTGTCCGACGAAGAGTTTATATAGTCCACTAGTCACGACATTATTTGCATGTTTCTGTTTGCGTGGTTAAAAAATGACAAGACAACAAGTAAAATGATTTCCAATGCGTCAAATCGAAACAAGGATAATCGTTACAAGGTACCCACAATGCTACCCAAACTACGCCAGCTTATGAATGAAGGGTCTTGTCTGTTTTGAGCGACAAAACTGTCAAAAACGTTATTTTCTGTGATTAAGCCAGAAACATGCAAGACTGATGGACTTATCCAATCATCCCGACCCATAGATCACCGTTCATATCCTACATTCATATCCTACGTTTCGAAATCCAATTTTGCTGTTTATACTGGAGTTTCAGCGTTTCAAATGACAATCGAGGTAAAAATCTGAATCATGAAGTACTCCGCACAGCTGAAATTATCGTTATTACTTTCTTATTTTTGTTTTAAAATACGTCCAGAGCATTTTCATCGATTTATGTCAAATTACAAAAGTTTTGTTTGAGTATTTTCTGTCAACTGCCTTGAGTTCTCTTAAACGTAAGAGATTCGGAAGTTTGAGAGGTTTGTTCGATTCGACAACCTTTTAAATGCTCAGGCTCAGCATTTAACTGAAATTCAACCTCTATAAACCCTGAAAATATATGGCGAAATGCTGAACATTTTGGGTGAAATATTGAATTTAGCTTAAATGGTGAAATCAGGCTCGGTGTAAGTAAACTATAACGAAAAATTTTTTGGCTTATACCAGGGTGATAGCGGACGGCATACAGGTATCCTCCATCAGTCGGCGTCCCTTTTATGCTACACCAATAAGAGTAACTAAAGAGTTTAACGAAACATGTAACAAAAAATGTAACAAGAGGTTTTGAGCCTTTTTTCTTGGTTGGAACGAGCTTAGTGGAGGGAAAGATTCTAGAAGCTCAGAAAACCTGGTTGATACGACGTCATCCTCTCCTCAGAAGCTTGGTTAGGACGCCTACAAGAAGTCTGCGGTCGATTCTCCTCACTGATAGAAGGAAATATGCACCCCATTGAAGTCACGCCAACGATCCATGTGTTCGCGAGAAACCCAAGTAAGAATGGCAAACGTGGCAACAGATGCAGGTATCCTAAGCGCGGGTTCGGGTCCTGAGAAAACCTCTCAACACACAAGCTAGCCAGAGATCTCATTTCCCTGGATACCAGTATGACCTGGAACCCACACAAGATGCACTGTATTTAGCCTCCCGAATAAGTTCAACGAATTCTTGATTTGGAGCACTATCTGGGACGAGGTAAGAGGGTTGAGCAACGCTTTAAGAACGGCTTGGCTGTCACTGCAAATGCATATGCTTTTTTCAATCCTGCCAACAAGGTTTAGAAGCATAGCTTCGCAGGATCTTCCGCGCTGATAAGAGTGTTGCATCTCAGAAGGAGGATGCAATCGAAAGGCAACCTTCGGTACGTGCAGCTCAACGAGTCTCTCTAAGCTCTTCAGCAGGAAGGAAGATAGACTTATGGGTCTGAAACTTTTGGCTATAAGGCTATAGTCAGACTTATCAGATTTTGGTATGAACAATACTTAGCATGGCTAACATCCGACAAAGGGTGGGTTTGTAACCCAGGCGAGGCTTGCAGTGAATATTTTAGCATGGGCAAGAGCTGACTAAAACTTAAGTTCAGCATAGCTGGGTGGATTCCATCAGGACCAAGTGATTCAAAACTGTCAAAAGATGCTTTTGCATATTATATAGTGCCATCAGTCACCACTCTGGGTGCAATAAACCAGTTTAGCCGTGTTGTGTTCGTGGGCTCTAGAGTGGCCATCGTTGCCGGTACCACTGAAAAGCACGTGGCTACCTGATTTGAGAAAACTGAAGGTCTCGCGCCTTGGTCTCAGTGTAGGTACCTTTGGTTTGAGGATTGAAGCAAGTTTGCATGGTCTGTTAGAGATTCGACCTCCTCACAAAATTGTTTGAGGATGAAGGAAAGAGTCATTTTTCGACTTACGAATAAGTCTCTTAAAATCCTTTTGCTTCGATCGGTATGGATTCAAGTCTTCTATTTAATTGGTTTTAGGGAGTCAGGATTCAGGACCTTTCTGATCTCTTAACAATTGTGCTGCAGTTCGGCATTCCATCAAGGTACAGGTTTTCTGCTAGGGTTTTTCGTAACCGGGCACGCTTGTTCAAAGCAACGGGTAAGGACGCAATTCAGATGTTAAGCAGCCATATCTACCCCTTGTCTAAATCTAAGTTTGAATGGAACTTGAAAAAAGTTGCCTCCCCTCCTCTTAACTCTAACCCTCTTAACCCTCTAAGCTCCTCTCTTAACTGAGCCCAATAAGTTTTTCTCGGACTTCTTCACTCTTGCAAAGGTTAAACTTCACAGCAGATTTTAAATTCGATCTGTCTATGTTCTGACAAGGTGCTACCTGACGATACTCTCCACTTGGTTATAGTCTTGGAAAATCTGTTGAACAGGCTAAGGTAAATTTACCTGCCATCTCCTGTCAGTAACAAATGTATGTCCATACGACCTACATTGTTGATGGTGATGTCAGACGATAGGATGAATTAAAAAAGTCGGTCTTCCCTTGCCCTGCCCCAAACAGAATTCTGAACACTAGCATCGCAACACAAGATGAAGTCCAACCCTTAGGATTAACAGTGTACTCTACAAGCTCAACAACTGCCTTCGGTGAAGGCGGAGTTAGAGAGTTATAGGCGAAGTAAGCTGATGCAACAACAAAGGTTTGCATGTCAAGGAACATAGGCAGCAACCAGATCTTGGAGACAAAACCTTTCGATTTTAACTACCTTAAAAGATTTCGACGCAATAAGACAAGTCCTAGGTCTATCCGACTGCTTATCGTAAAGAACGTCGCAAAAAGCTTTTAATCGAACACCACAGATGCCATTTTTTCACACCCATGGCTCACACCAAGCGCCTTCTACTTAGGTAGGTGCGCTTCTATTCTAAAACTGCAACTGCTCTATTAAGCAGAAGGCTTTTTGATATCAGATTGACTTGTATAAAAGAAATAGAAGCGCACCTACCACCAGAGCCAACCGCGTCGACCAAGTTCTGCCCGCTGATGCCGCACCTTATATTGGTCACAGCTCCAGTATCCATCACCCGCTTCAAACAATTGGGGTGCTTCCTGGACTCATGCTCACGGGAGAGCCAACGACGCCCGGTTTCCATTAGTCACAAAAACTCTCGATAGGAGCAGAACCGATTTCACTTGGAAGCCGTGCAAGGGCAGGCTCATTGGCCAGAGGGGGAGTAAATCTCATATCGAGCTTAGGTTGATTCTTCCTGCTTTTCAGTTTAGCAGAACAGGAGGCGATCATGGAAAGAGCCGACGGCCGAGCCTTCGCCTTCAGCCCGTGAAGCTTCTAGGCGCGCTTCTTCGAATAGCTCCTTCCCTGTCCCCTACTGCTGCCCCTAAGTCAGGCGCACTTCAGGGCCCGTTCAACCACATGGGTGCCTCGAGCCGTCACGTTAGCAACAGTGCAATGGGCAGATTCAACCCTCACTCATTTTAGATTAGTTGTTCAAAAATGAATGTTGGGGCCTCCAGAATCCATGCTCTGGCCGTATACGGAAAGACTGCGGGTGGTTTTTGGCCATGGCCAGTACCACTTGGAGCAACAACGTCCTTTGAATTGTCCATTCATTAATGATATCTGAAATTTTACTTCTGCTCCTGAATGAGTGTTACTATAGGAAATAAAACGAATACCGTAACAATAAGAAAAGAGGCGTTGGCCCTGATTAAGGCTAGAAGACCGGCTTATAAGGAAATTATCTATCAGCGTTGGTTGTTTAAACCCGAAAAGGATTGTTGAAACTTACTCAACATGCAGCGAAAATTTTAACCAAAAACGTAACAGAAAATAGAGCTGTGGTAGGTTTGTTTATTATGACCAATTTTCCTTAATGTAAAATAATCCTACACAAACTTAAATTACATTTTGGTGTTTTTAAAGGAAACACAAAGCAACTCGAAGGCAAAAACTCTTTGCACTAAATAAAACTATAATCCCACCACGTGGGAGACTCAATTTTCGACAACACTGTAGATACCTTTTTCAATCCATACACCAAAAAACCTGCTGTCGATAAAACTTTATTTTTTACCTTTCAAATCCGCCTCCCTGGATGCATGTAGGACTTCAAAGCAAATTGCATACAATCTATTCATCTATTCATTGAATATTGAAGAACATTTTTTTCGAAACCCACAGAATAATCCAAACTAACACAGGAAAAGCTGCACACATAAAAATTGCGCTTCCAAAGGATTCCTAGAGGATCCTTTGTCGATTAGGGATATTTTCTGCTCGGTCGAGAGGAATTTAAACGAACGGCCATAAAAGCATTCGATTTCACTCGCCGAATTTGGTTTCAAATTCATTTGCGAACCTTGATTGAGGCACTCAAAGTGCGCGTTAAATTACAGCGCAAATCCTTTGCGTATTTTTATTGCCAGCATTTACGACATCAAGAGCCATTACAACTCCTTAAACAATCCAACTTCAATCCGACTCCATATCGCAATCGAATCCTATATTTTCTAGACGAAACAAATTTGCAATAAACAGCAAACGAGGCACTGCAATAAAACACATCTGATTGAATGAATTGAAAAAGAGCCTTCGAGCTTGAAAGTGTCCATATTTCACACATTGCCTCATAGATCATATCGGGTGATGCATAAAGCTACAGAAACGGAAACAGAAACAGAAACACTCCCCACACCCATCCCATTTCATCCTAGCTGGGGAGGAAGCAAAATGTGTATACAAATCCAGAATCAGGTTCACACAAATTGGATTCTCATCCCCTCCCATACTGCATGTTACCATAAGATGGATCCACAGCATTATTCCACATCTCATGGAAATTTATTGAAAAGTACCCTCTCCCCTAGGTATTCCTCCCTGCGTTCACTCCAGCCAGTGTGGCCGGGTTAATCTAGCAAATGTTGGAAGGTACTCTGGCCCGTTGACGCCCGCCAGCGGCAAAAAAGGATAATAAAAGACAATTCATTGCCACATCGTGCTCCGTTGCCTCACCTGTATACAGCGCTACCCAGGCATACTAGTTAATTTCAATGTGCGTAGATACACCATCTCCGGCACTTACGGGTGAATTTAAGCAAATGAACCAGTATCTGGAGCTCTCTCCGGTATGAAAACAAATAAATAACCGGCAGCGAGGACTCCTCCGGATTTTAAATCTCTCGATAATTTGTGCAAGCAACCGGGTAAATAGCTTATGCGCACTCGGGTATTCTTACGAAGTAATAAATTCCAAAGCCCGGAGCCCTCACACCCCTCAGAGAGCCTCATCGCGGCGGCGAAGAAAAGGGTTTTCGTCATAAAGTTTTCACAACCCCACCTGGGAGTTTATCTAAGGGATTCATCAAATTTTAATTATTTTCTTTACAAAATTTTAGCTTTATGCATTTAAATCGAAAGTTAAGGAGCAAGTAATCCGTAATGCGTCTCTGCGAGAAAGCGGGCCAACTTTTGGCAAACTTAGACAGGCGATAAGTCTGGAGCCCAGCTTCGCCTTGAGAGGATTATGTTAAAATATTTATGTTGAAATGTTTGCACAGTGCCATGGCAAGGATGCACTGGTGTAGTAGGTACGAGTGTATGGTGAGCTGATTGAATCCTAGCATCGTGCCGATATCTGTGTAGAGGGGTTCACCATCACCCTCAAAAGTGTTTACACTTTGTCGAATTCGGTGAAAAGTACTTAGAGTGCAAGTGCGTGTGGGAGCTTATAATGAATCTTGCTGGCGGGTATTAGATACTCGTATCTTTTGCGTTTTTAGAACATTAACTTCAATGTGCTCGAGTGTTATATTAGAGGAGTCTAGTGTCAACACTCTAGAGAAGAAGATTAACACAGCCGCAGAGCGCGTTGGTGTCGAAGGAAAACCATTAAATGCGGGCAATCGGCGGGGAATCGCACCATAAACGAAACAGCAGCTGAGCAAACTTTCCGAGGCGGGGCAGGATGTAGGCAAACAGTGTTTTCGTAATCACAAAATATCGTAGTCATCAATTCGAAAATGGGTTTTTTCGCCCGAGGCCAGCGGAGCCACCTAAAAGTTTTAATCGGCACAATTTAGGTGGGCGCTAAATGATGTTGTATAGTGTGAAATTTTTGGCCATTTAAAGTTTCGTTTTTTTAGTATTGGTAGATGCGCGGATAAGCCCCTGGTGTTGGCAGAAAAAGTGATCTTTTTTATTTGTGGCAAACCGCGATGACTAGCTTAATTGGAATGAAATATAAACAAGCCGAATTGAGTGTTTTTTTAGAATCCCTCAAGGCATTTTGAACGATTTTTAAAAGCTTAGAAAAAATATAAGTTTTTTGTCATAGGTTTCTATACAAAAAAATATGCCGGGATGTAATACAGTATCGATACTGAGCTTTATCCTTCCACGACTGTCTTTGAGTTCAAGTCTTTTGTTTACTTTGAGTTTAAGGCCTTAGACAGATCTCAGCAAGTTGACCATTTAGTATCACATGGGAAAATCAAAGAACTGGAATGTGAAACCTAAAATGTGCAGAGTTAATATGTATCTGTGCCAGTTCATAGTAATATTGAAGGAAACTGCAAGGCTGACGCTTTAACGCTTTAACAACTGAATGAAATGGGCGATGCGCCAGCATGCCTGTTGGGGGGCATGCGGACCAACCATCGAAGAATTGAGCGCTCCACTCGAAAAGTAGCTGCTCAAGAATAAGATTTCTACGAATACTGACGTTACTCACTCTATCCCTAACAGTAGCACCAGCAACCCACATCAGAAATGTCAATTCGGCAGCTTGTAGCCGCGATTTAATTTAATAGTTGAGAGTTGGAAAGAACGCTGAATAAAAAACTAGATCTCTGTTTTCAATCCAAGCTTAGATACTCTCCTGATGACCGGCTGGCGCAGTTCCTTCACTATTGCTCCAGTTTGGCCAATGCTACAGGACAACTCAGTGTCACACCTTTTATCTTTCGTGAAAAAGATCCCGAGATGCTTAAACTTATGTGCTGGTTACACTGCACAGGAGTTCGGGAAACAACCATCACTTCGGATTTGCTCACGTTGACCCTCATCCAAGCTTCACCACAGTTCCTCCTCGGACGATGCCATCAGGACAGCTTAGTGGTTTGCGAAAAGCAGGTAGCTTATCCTGACGCCAGCCATTTCAAAAGATTCCTCACCAAGACCGCGCTTCACCCTCCAGTCCATATATGCTAAGAATCGAAGAGGCGATAAAACACAGTCCTGGGGAAGTCCAACGCACACAACAAAAGGTTGGGATTTAACGCCATTTATTCAAACACAACTTCTGCAGTCCCCATACAAAGACTGAAAGGCTTTCAGAAGAGGCCCACTCAGTGCATAGTCCTGCAAAACCTTCCAGAGTTTATCCCGTGGCACCCGGTCAGGCCTTTTCCAAATCTACAAAACACGCGTAGACCGCTTTGGCATATTCCCAGGCCTTCTGAAGAATAACCTTCAGAGTAAAAAGCTGGTCGGTTGTGCCTCTGCCAGGACGAAAGCCGCATTGCTCTTTTCGCAACAAAGGCTCGATAACAGCTCTGGAACGCGCTTCCAACACCTTCGCGAATACTTTTCCCGAAAGACTTAAGAGAGATTACACCTATAGTAAGAGCAATCTCCCTTGTCCTCTTTTTTGCCATTGAGCACTATAACTCCTGCTTGCCAATCGCTAGGTGCTTTCCCGCTTTCCCAGGTCTCCTTGATGACAGGTGTTAGCCATTTCACACCTTTTTCACCCATTGCCTTGAGCAATTCTGGCCGGATTTTTAGCGACTAAATCGCGGCAGTGACTTCATCTACTGTGGGACTATTCTTCGCCCTAATCTCGTCAGCAATGGAATTGTCATCTTCAGTGCCCCGTTGGGGATTAAGCAGCTCCGAAAAGTGCTCGCTCCCCATCTGCGTACGACGTCGTTCTCATTTGAAGGAAGTGTCCGGTCCTTGGATTTAACCTCTTGAACGATATTCAATTTCCTTCCTCTGAGCCGGCGAATAGTCTGCCAAAATATCTTGTTTGCAGATCTGTAATCGTGCTGCAACCTTAACTTATTTAAGGTGGCGCTACAGTCCGGGGTGGACCTGGGCCTCAGCCAACAAGCTTCGCCAGCCAGCTCTGTCTCTAGCTAGCCGTCTCCAGTTTTGCACGCAAAGTTGGCTGAGGTCCCCTTCCACTTGCGTGCGCCACCTGAGTCTCGGTGCTTCTCTACCGCGGTGTGGATTCGAAGATTTTCCGGGCCGGGGCGTTGTTTTGACTCTTTTGGCTAGGTCGGTATCGCTGTACAGCCAGTACAGTTCGATGTTATATCTCCTCCTCCACTCTCCGTCTATGGAGACGGGACCGTAAATCGTCCGAACAATTTTCCTAACGAAGCAGCCTAAAGTGTTTTCATCCGCCTTTGACAGGGTCCATGCTTCTGCACCGTAAAGCAGGACTGGGATGATGAGGGTCGTGCTGCAACCTCTCGCCGAACTTTTTCCATGCCTGTTCCTTGGCTGTTGTGACCGCCATATTGGAAGTTCTTTGCGCATCAGTGTACCGGGCCCGAGAAATAGAGTTTCTTCATTGATTTTTCTTCTCTCTGATGGCTTTTTGAACTCCAGGAGTCTTAAACCACGCAGTTATTTTCTCCCCACAAGCAGCCAAACTAAGCCGCTTCACTCCACAAACATTTCTTGCAGAGGCAATGCCTGCTGATGAAAACAGCTGCCATTCTTCCTCTACATTTAAAAGGTCAGTATTCGAATTTGTATAGACTTCTCCGAGCTGCAAATCGCTCCCTGCAATTAGATTCAGCATCCCATAACCTTTCCCACCATATTAGGGTCACCCGTCTTGGTTTTTGCCTTGGGGGCAAAGGAGTGCAATTTGCACAACACTAAATGGTGATCAGTTGACAGCTCAGCTCCTTTCAAAACGCGAACATCACAAATCATTTTTTGAACACACGATGGCACCACAAAGAAATCAATCAAAGATCTCTGACTTAACTGCGCCGGAAGGCTTTGGTGAAGGGTTTGTGTGGGAAAAATGTGGTCAAGGTGAACAAGCCATAAGCACAGCAGAAGTCCAAGAAGTTCCCTCCGAGCCTGTTTTGATCCTGGTCACCGTGCCTCCCGATCACACTTCTCCAAGTACTGTCGTCCGTACCCACACGAGCATTGAAGCCACCCATCAAGAGGAAGAAGTCCGTTTCTGCTACTCTATCCAGCGCAGCATTGATCCGTTCAATAAGGCCGGATACTCTGAGCCTTGGTTGGGTGCGTACACCTGCACTTACTTCTCGATCGCTCGAGCTTAAGTTTCAAAGATCAAAACCCTCCCTTGTAATGGAATAAACTCAAATATGTTTTTCGGCAGCCAGCCGAGGGCTTGTGAGTATCTCCACAGTCCACACCCGGCTGTGCAGTCATATTCCGTGGGACGCTAGACCAGAAGGGTCTCCACCCATCAGCGAAGTCTCTAGTTCCGGAACCTTTTCACTTAGTTGAGGAGATGCCTGTAGCATCGAACTGATGTTTTTTAGCCTCCTCAACCAGTTTAACTGTCTTCTCCGCTAGCGATGAGACATTCCATGTGCCAATTTTAAGATGGTGTGGTTATCGATTTGTAGACTGACCATCTAAGCCCTTATTTTGGCTAAGCGCTGCCCCCTCCGCCCCTCGTAATGGATAGCGTCACCATTTCCGGTCTACTCGTAACTTCTTCGGGTTGAACCCAGTCGGATGCCGAGCGGGATCAGTTGAATGCTTGTTTAGTAAAATAGGTCTGCGATTCAAAGCAAAGACCTTCCCGTTTTAGTCATTCTCATCCATAACCGTCAATCCTCAAGACATGTCAACCCACTTTCCAAATGAGCACACTTAGTCATCCGGCCTTAAGGACTTCAATTAACTGGTTTAAGTTTAACCAAGTATCTCGAGTTGAAAAGTTTATGGTTTCTCCTATTTTTTACATCACTTGAATTAGATTATCAGGGATTCATTCTGCCCGTCTGTAAGCTCAGTCCTTCATGTCTTAAGTGTAAAAATTTTTTGTTTCCAAGTTGGTTACCGTTGCGCAAGGTTACTTCTGGAGCTAGCTTAGGATTTATTCACGTAACCTGCCGTGGGACTTCTATAATATATTTTTACATGCTACCCAGGGTAGGTATATTAAATTGAATGCAAAGTTTTTAGCGCAGTGTAAAAGGGCCTCCATGTAAAAGAACCTATCTCCAGAAAAATGGAACACGGAAGGCTCAAAGTGGTTGGTATTGCCACAAGGATGCATCCTACAAAGCCCGTCAAAAAGGCAATGTCAATCAACATTCCAGCGCAATCCTGAAGGAGAGGAAGGCCTAAATAAACATTCATGGATCCCACAAATGCAACGACAACAGCATTTATTTAGACTCAGTGACGAAGAGATCCATAACCGGGTGGGCTGCCGGTATATTCTGAGGTCAAATCGACCCACAAGCGGACCATTGGGAAAGCAGTAAAGTGGGCGGGTTATGATCCATTACTTCAGATCATAACCTCGCGCCTAAATGAAAAAACGTTGTAACGCAGTGGTATAATCACCGTATAGAGGTAGACTCCTTTGACCCTTAAGAGATATGACCAAGACCGACATGAAAATCGATTAAACCATGCCAGTCCATTCGTCCGTATGTAATCAACTTTTAGGCGAGAATTTTAAGGGAGAAAATTTAAATTGGTAACTAAACCAGAAACCTTGCTCTACAGATCATGTTTGACGAATTATTTAGTCCGCCCACAGACACGCCCACTACAAGGCCGTATGTGCGACCACCTCTGCTTGTTAAAAACACTTTAATCATATTTGACACAATTTTTTTATCGCGTTAAAAAATAACTTTTTAAGTAATTTTAGCTTAAAATTACCGTTTTTCGATAAATGTATATGAATTTTTGATTTGACTAAAAATTACGTAACAAAAGTTGGAGATAGTATTTGCTAACTTTTTTGTACATATAGTATATGCCTCCGCCCATTTTTTTGGGCATGGCTTTAAAAAGTTTTTTCTTTGGTTAAAAAGGCGGAGTTTTAGTACGAAATGTATGCAACCACCTAACATAAAGCATTCGACAATTATATATTTATATTCCGCCCACTTTATGGAGGTGTGGCAGAATCCTACGAACTGAAGTTTTGACATATGCTCTGTTGCACATTCCCACTTGCTTTTATTGGGTAGGGTATAATGCAATCTGTCGCAGACATTCTGGAGCCTTTATATACGCACTGCTGCACTTTCGTTTTGTTCAAGTGGGTAACGTCAATTCTAGTAGGTTTTATGCTTTCAAGCATAAAAGCTTGAAGGCTTTAAGTTAATTCAATCAAAATAAGAAACGTTACTGATCACATAAGGAGACGCCTCTTCTTTATCGGCTCACCTTTTGCCTCAATAAGCAATGGGGCAAAAGTTGAGCCGATGCAGTTTCTTGGCTTTGAGCAAATGTTCTCTCCTCGAAACCAAACTCCATGGGAGTAATTCACTAATTTTTTTTCTCAACGACACATTTTTAAACCAGATGAAACTAACATTTTTTTTCTTTTCCAGGTATATTCTAACCACTCTGTGTGTTTCCTGTCGTGTACCGGACATTGTAGTCGCCATCCTCTTTTGGATTGGCTATTTCAACTCGACGTTAAATCCCTTAATCTATGCATACTTCAATCGTGACTTCCGGGAGGCATTCCGCAACACACTCAACTGCATATTCTGCTCATGGTGGCGTAACCAGCGTCTTCCATTAGACATCGACATCCGAAGATCCAGCCTGCGCTATGACAATCGTGCGAAAAGCGTCTACTCGGAGAGCTATCTAAATTCATCGCACGCTCAACGCAGAACAAGCCAGCTAGTCGAAAGCTTATAATAATGTTAAATGCAGTTCATCATCACATATTGCACCGTTACTTGTTATTATTATAAATTATATTATGTTTCTTCGTTCAATATATTTAAACAAAACAAAAAACAAAAAAAACTCGTTATGTACATTAACATTTTAGTCATCGTTAAAGCTAATTTTTGTAAATTTAAATTATATACTAAACATGCATAGAAAAAATACCTATTCCTAAAGTAAGTTTTGTAATTATGTAAAAAGTGTTTTTTTTTTTATAGATAAGTTTTAATTTTTTTTGTTTTTTTTTTTCATTAAAATAGTTTTATATAGTTAACGCCATTTAAATGGTTAAATAAGGAAATAGAAAAAAATCTTAAGCAATAACAGCGATTAAAAAGTAGCTAGCATAAGTTCGTCTTTCATACTTGTAAATAGTGTATCTGTCTGTAAACATTTCTAACACTAAGAGACTCTGTAGGTCTATACGATAAAGTTACTATATATAAGCCAAAATATTCAATACATAAACATTACATCAATGCATTACATTTTATTTTTATTTTTTGTGAATTTAGTGAAGAGACAAAATGCATTTTTTAGGGAAAGAAATTCTATTTTGTTTTATGAGTGATTTTTTTTACTTCGAATTCGATAATTTTTAGTTTTTATTTTAGTGCCAACGTGTATATATTTATTTTCTTGAAAATGAAAATAATTATTAGACAATCCAAAGCGAAAAAATAAAGTAAATTAAAAATAAGAAAACAATATAAATATTTCAACTTGTTAACCCGAAAGCAATAACACATAACTCCATCCGATTATGTAAGATTTTGTATATTTATAGAAGAAACAAAAACTTTTTTTATTTCCACTTTTTTAAATCAAATCTGAAGTGTGTAGATGAACCGACAGTGAATCCAACGAAAACGACAGTGACTCCAATCCAACGGTCCGTTGCAATTCCTGGAATTAAGTTGACTGGGTGGCCAACTTCTGCGCTTTATACAATTTCGTAAGTCAGCAACTTGATTCCAGCAATGGCTTCAGATCCATTCAGCAGAAAGTCGTTATTTACGGTGACAGTGTGAATAACAAAATTTAAAAAATAGTAAATTTATTGCGATCCCAATGCTTCCATTTTGGTTTTTATCATTTTTTTTTATTTTACTTTGATAAAATAAAAACAAAATACGCATAGGTATATCTATATAAGAAAAATGTAAAACTAAAATCAAACAAAATTTTAGCGGAAATTTCAAGCTACATAACATATTTCTGTCATTTCATCAATTTGTTGTAAGAAAATGAAAAAAAATTAAAACTAAAATCAAAAAAAAAACAATTAGTGAATTAAAAACCAAAACAAAAAACTCTCTGTAAATTTACTTGTATATTAATCTGCATTGATATCCAAATATACATACATATGTAGTGTAAAGAAAAGAAAAAATTTAAATGTAAGTAAAAACAAAAACAAAAAAAAAATAAATTACAACAATTTTTTTAAGTAATTTTTCTAGACAAAAAGTATCTATGTTCTACTGAAGCTAGTCCTATTGAATAATTTTTTTGTATTCGAAAATGTGTGTGTGACTACAACTAATTTTTATTTAAACAAAAATCAAAGAAACCAAAAATGAACAAAATAACAATACTATAACAAAAAAAACAAAAAAAAAACATTTAAAGATTAATTTATTTTTTTAAATTTAGACTTATACCGAAAACAAGATGAAAGATATGTTTATTTATTTTTTAAAAAAAAAGGAGAAAAAATATACAAAAAACTTGACAAAAATGTTAATTTATTTTTTCAATACGTTGTCGGTAGTTAATTCTGTGTAAGCTACTCTAAAACTTTGTTAATAAAAAAAAACAACATAAGAAAATAAATTCTTGTTAACAATGCAAAAGAAGAAAATCTGAGAATAATATCAAATAAAAACAACAATAGAAAAATACTAGAAAATTTATTTGAGATTTTTTTTTTTTAAAGGGAAGACTTTAAAAGTTCCATGGACTGTTTCGTGGATTCAGAAAATTTAGCTTAAGCCGATTTTCTGGTATGATTTTAAGAGCACTTAATAAAGATAGTTTAAGATTTTGGTTCAAAAATGTAGAAGATAATTACTTAAAAATAATGAAATAATTTAAATGACTTCTAGAAACTTCTTGGATTTCAAGAGCTTCCCTTTGACTTCGAGAACCTTCTTGGATCTCAAGAGGTTCCCTTTATATTCCTTGAGTGCGTGACTGTCAATACAAAACATCAATGTCGTGCCCGATTGGAAATTTGAAATTCGTATGCTGGTCATACGATAAATCCTACAAAAACGAAATGTTCAAATTGAGCATTCGTGTAGGTCTTATAATTGCGTTTTTGCAGTGAAAGTTTTAAGTTTGTCTCGGCTTTTGGCGAAAAAGCATCTGTACGGGAAGGCAATCTTGGTGTTTCCCACTGACGAGTATCAGCCAAGATGTCGATCGAAAAAGACTTGGTTACCTAACTAGGGTAAAGACCATTTTTTGATCCTTTTCGACCCAAATAAACCCAAATAACCACCCATGCCCAGCCCAATTACTATAGCAATAGTCAATGCAAATGGTAAAATTTTGGAAATTGAAAATTTTTATGCTGTTCACGACAGATAAATCCAACACGAAAAAAGTTTTCGAATTGAGCATTCGTGTAGGGTAAGACCCTACACGAAGGTCTTATACCTACCTTAGGTATATTATACGCCATCAGGCAACACATGCAGTGCTCTTTCTTAAGGCTTCTTTTTTTCTGCTCTGCACGGTAAAACGAATGCAATCCAATTCATTCTGCAGCTTTTTGAAGGACTTCTTTGAAAAGTGAAAGTGAAACTCCCTCTTTGAAAAGTATTTGAATGAGGCAAGCACTGACCCTCGAGGAAACATGTTGTTCAGCTTTCTTGTTTTCCCATAGTTGCCATGGAGAAATACAAAAGACATTGAATATCCTGTCCCTGTTACGTTGATTTTTATGCTGGCAATGGTAATAATAGTCGTTGATAGCCAGCTATAATGGAACCTACAGATAGAACGCACCGAAAACAGAGTCTCCAGGTCCTTCTGGATCTGCCGTCGAATCTGCGTTAAAGATTGGGGTCTAAGGCTCATGATATACTTACGCTCGTTTTTTGGCCGGCAATGGCCTATGCCGCGCTGGTCTGGTGGACAAGATGAACGAAGTCACTGCGGTGAAAAAAAGCTTGAACGAATACAACGTCTATCGGAATCTGCATGACGGGATGCCTTTGCTCTAACCATGGCTATTAACGTCAACCTGGGTCTAACACCTATTCAAACACATATCCGAATGGAACAAGACTCAACATTCATCGTCTGCTCCTTTCAAACCAGACAGATTTCCACTCTTACAAAGGCGGCCACTTTGCTTTGCTTAATGACCTTGAATCCGAAAGGACATTCAGCATGCCTCTCGACAATATATGCTTGCAGAATATAGCTTCCAGAAAAAGTTCTTCGTACTTATCCCTTCGATAGATGAATGGGAAAATTCAAACCAACTCCTTTCCGGTTTGAGTTCGTCGGGTATACAGACGGCTCTAAAATGGAGGCAGGGACCAGGCCTGGCATTCATGAAGCACTGCCCCAGGCGGACTATTTGGTTAGACTTTGACAAAAGCTTATCCATTTTCCAGGTGGAAGTCCTTGCGATCAACTACTGTGTCATAATAAATCTAAGTTCCAACGGAGGAAGAGCAATATTCGTCTTCTCGGACAGCCAAACAGCTCTCCAGTCGCTTGACTCACACGTTATTAAATCAGAGCTTGTTTCTAAAAACAATCATATGGCCATCCAAAAACCAGCCAAAAACATAATCTTTCACTGGACCCCAGCCCACAGTGGTTTTTAGGGTAATGAATTAGCAGACTTGCTCCCTAAAGTTTAGGTAACTTTACCAAACGGCATGAACCATTCTGCGGAGTCAGTAGAACTCCTCAAGAACTCTATAAAAACCTAGTTAGAGCTGAATCCAATGAGGTCGGGCTTAACACACCTGAACAGCATTGTTCCCAGAAATTCTTTCCGAGATTCTCCCCCAGGAGATCTTATACCCTGACCAACCTTGACAGGGCTAGCTTCAAAATCCTCACTGGAATTTTCAGCGGCCATTGCAAACTGAAAAAATCATCTCCATCGCACCGGCTTTTCACCGGACGCCACATGCAGACTTTGTCTAGAGAGCGATGAGTCCTCTCTACACATAAACATGGAATGTCCGGCCCTATTGCGTCTGAGGAAAAATATCCTCACCAAAGAAATTATCCTTTGACAAACCTAGCCGATATCCCTCCAGAGAAGGGATTGTCTTCCTGCTCCCCTCCGGAGTAAAAATATGGCTCTAGGATTTCATCAGAAAAGGCACAATAGGGTCCTTTTAATAGACCGCAGCCCCAGGACGGCTCTCCCGACAAACAATCTAATCCAATACAGACATAAAGTTTTCGTTGGAAACTCTTTTCGATCAAGTTTTTCAGCACCAAAAATTGGTCGTTACATTTTCTGGACTTCGTCCAGACCTGCGTGTTTATCTGCAAAAGAGTTTGCAACTCTCGAAGCTGACCAAAGCCGAGTTCTGCGGAATACTGCCGAATACTGCCGGTTCCCAGATGGACGTCGGTGCCGGTGGGGGCATGCACGACTGCAGCATATTTCAGATGGAGCTGGCAGCCATAATCCAAGTTGCCTTCGAGCAGAAGAAACACGGCCCCGTAAGCAAGACCATCACCATATACTCTGATAGCCAAGCGGCAATTAAAGCCTTGGAATCAGACGTAGTGAAGTCAAGGGCTGTGAAACTATGCAGGGAAATTCTGGACGCGTTATCACTTGGCAACACTGTAACTGTGTGTTGGGTGCCAGGTCACACCGATATATCGGGAAACGAAGAAGCGCGGACAAGCTTGCGAGATATGGGTCTGGGATGAATGCATCTCCAGCCCTCAAATCTATAAGAGTCCCGCTGAGTTCGATAGCACGTAGGATAGAAACGGAATCCTTGATTATAACCAACCTACGTTGGACAGAACTTGATACGTGCAGACCCACAAGGGAGCTATGGCCCAGCGGTAAGCAAAAAGAGATCACTATTTTTGATCCGACTAGCCCGCAGGAATATCCAAGTACTCACGGGGCACTGCGCTATGGGTCTACACGCTGAGCGGCTGGGCTAGGCATACCGCATAACGATTACTGCAGAAGCTGCAGGGACGTTGAAGAAATTGAATCTGTTCGTCACCTGCTTTGCGAAAGCCCAGCCCTTAACAGCATCAGGCGTAGTACCCTCGGCAGTTACTTCAACAAGCTCGAAGATCTAAGATCCTAAGATTTATATACAAATCCGGATGGGTCCAAGAGGGCAGAACTCTGAGCTTCTAACAGCGGTCTATTTCTGTTCTCGTTACAGGTATTGAGAAAGTTCCCAATGGACACAATGGACCCAACTGCTGGTCTAAGTGAAGCCGTGACTATTGTCAAAAGGGAATCCATCAACCTAACCTAGTTGTGTGGATAAGCTTACTTTAGTTTAACTTAGATATTTAGACAAAGATACTTAGACAAACGCTTACCAAATGATAAGGTTCATCTCTACCAAATGGACCTGGGCGGTCCACATATTTTCAATCCAGCGGTAACAGTCATAATTCATCCAATACTCCGTCCTTGTCTGATGAGAATTATTTCAAGCTCACATGGATATGGCCTTTATACCAAAATTTTGGACCGACTTGAGGAATGCATTCAACGAATTCCAAGTGAAGATCATAGGCTATTCATAAAGCCTCTCAAAAATTTCAAAAACTTTGCAAGGAACAACCAAAACCTTGTGGTTCAAAACCCATAAGACCATAAAATGGTAAGGAAATGCCATTCTCATCCTCACTTCGAGGCGGTAATCAATGGCGCAAGAGCCATGCCGCAACTTTTACTTTCAACTTGCGCGATAAATCAAAAAAAGAAATTCCTTATTGAATGTGACAATGTTTATTAAACGAGTGCATATTTGATGTTTTGCTTATTCATTATTGGTTGTCAACTTTATTGCATTGATTCGATGACCTTAATTGACTAATTGATCTCTATTTGAGTGCAATCAAATCATTTGTATAGAGAGGAGCATCACTCTGGTCGAACAATATTTCTAATTAAATGTCACACATTGCGTCAAAACAAAATACGAACCGTCCTGCCCGCACATGCATGGAATGATGATGCGCAAATGGGCTTGGGAAATTCAATATCTACAACATACGAGTGATGACACAGGGCAAAGTAGTAGTTTATTAACATCAATTCAAGTTCAGGGTGAGTTTAAAATTATTAAGCAATTAGTGTGAACGGCAGAATAAACGATGTTATAGAATAGTAATAATCCTGGAGGATATGGAAAAAGATGTCAAAAGGGTACAAATGAGGATGAAATCATGTTTAGTTTGATTTTTGACTCTGATACTTGATATTTTTTATAGTTCATAAAGAAACAAATATTGTTTCCCTACAGTTTCTCATATGAGAGGAGGGATTTCAAAATAAAAAAGTAATTAAGTAAGTTGGAAAAAAATTTTTATTTAAATTCATTTTTGCGCAATTTAAAATGTTGACAAGGAAAAATGAATTATTTCAAAATAATGTACAGCAAAGCAGGACCACTACTATGACAGGGCCTTTTTAAGTTTCCCTTTTTTTAAGCAAAATTAGTTAACTCAAAAGTAAGTGAAATATACGATTTTAAATAATTTTTTTTTTAATTAAATAATTTGGATTGTGCTTAACGAATTGTTTAGCTTTATTAACGCATTCCAGGTTTTACCCGTTTCCGTTAAAAGGCACGGTTTGCAAACTTATTTAAGAGGGACCTGCTTGGCAAACACCATAGTCAAGTCACTCAGAAGTTTGATAAGTACCTTTGGGTATTCTAGTTAAAAGGTATTCTAGGAGGGGGTTAAAATCTGCTAAATTCCTTGGAATCGCTTCCAAGCAGCAATATTTTCTAGAATTGATTTGAAAACTCTGCGTTAAAGCTCCATAATATTGGAGCATGCGAAAATCCCCGAAGACTTTGAATTTTATAAGGTGTTTGGGTGCGAGTAATAAGATGTGGGAATTCGTTCACAATAGGGAATTTTTATAGAATTTAAAAAAAAAAAAAAACACAGAAATATTTCGTTACTTCGAAGCGTTGAGCACCCTTAGGAGTTAGAAAAGTGTTAAAAATTAACAGAATAATATTTTTCCAGCTGTTAATTTTCAAGATTGTAAAAAATTAAAACTTGAATAACACTTTTGCATACGCTACCGTTTGGGATTAATTTCTTGCATTCAACGAGCGTTTCAAACTCTGAAATTTTTAAGTCTAGTGTATGGTTTAAAATACAAAATCACCAATTTACCGCAGGCCGTATCATGTTTTTTGAAATCACTCTATCCAGGATTGTTGTAAAAGATTGCTTAAAGATGGTAGGTTTAACGGAAGAGACAATGCCAAATCCTTATTGTCGCATTTTATACTGGCAAACCACAAACGGAACACATAAACCCTGACATTTTCTGCAATGACATTCTATATGAGATTTTGAAAAAAGTACAGGAGGTTCGGTGGTTTCATTCGACAATAAAGCTTGTTTGACACTTGCATTTATGAATGTATTCAATCAATTGAAGTCATTGAATACACTCATTTTTTTAAGCCACTTGAAATCTTTTAAAGTCTTTGAATTGGTTGATTGTGAATTCAATTTTTGAAGTATTTTCAATATTCTTGAAATATTTTCAAGTGTTTTGAAGTTATCGAAGTCAGTGAAGTTACTGAAACCTTTGGATTTTTGCTGTGTAACTTTTTGATTTTGTGACTTTTAACAGCAACAATTTATGAATGTTTGTATTCGAAAACGATATGCGCCGAAGGTAATCAATATCCTCTTTTTTACTTCTAACGTCAAAAAAAAATGAATTCTTTGACTTTAAAGACTTCAAAAGACTTCAAAAGGCTTCAAAAGACTTCAAAAGACATCCAGTGACCTTCAAAAGACTTAAAAAGTCTTCAAGGACTTCAATTGACTTCAAGTGATCTCAAAAATTGAATGCCTTTGCGTGACTTAAAATGACTTCAATGGTTTGAATGTATTCATGAATGTTAGTAATTTCATGGTGACTTCACTGAATGCAGAGCAGTCATAAAGATTTCATTCATTTAACTTCAACTCTTTGATTGCTGGATGATTCAATCATGACCCCAAACGGAATGCTGATTTATTTTTCTAAATTTAAGTCATTACTGAAGTTATTGAATTGAAATATTTTTCAGAGCATTCGTTAGAATTATATTCAAAAATAATTGCATTCTCTTACAGCTCTAAAACTTAGAAGTTGGCTAAAATTAAAGTTTTATGTAACTCAAGCGACTAATTAAAACCTTTATCACTGCAGTTTTATCCCAAATGCCATGTATCTTGGGTTTTCCTTATAGAGGCGAAGATTATTTAGTAAAAATAAAGAAGACAATTTCCAGTTCAAAACCCTACGAGTATACAGCACATGACTTTGCTTCTATTATTGCGTCATAAACAAACTCTTGGAGGAGTTACAATAGTGGTCTACTTTCTCACGCGAAAAGCAGGTTGGTTCTAATGCCTTCAGCCCAATGAATCCGTTGCATCCGTTACGTCGAAATACGCAACTGACAACTTAGTGAAATACACACGTTCTTATGGAAAACGACAAACGTCACGAAGTTCTTCTATCTTCTTAGACCGCTTCCCATAAGAACGTGTACATTTAACTCAGTTGTCAGTTGTGTACTTCAACGTGACGGATGCAACGGATTCATTCGGCTGAAGGCTTACAAGCGTCAAGGATCTGAAGCTTCCTAGCCTCATTACGATCTTGGAACATAATTTTAGTCCAAATTTGTCTGGTTTCAAGTAGCGGCTTGAAAATTAGTCGGACAGAAACGAAAGCAATAATCTCGACGCAAAGAACTTCCTAAAACTACGACAGTTTGTATACCATGAAAGTTGAACTTATCGTCTTAGGTCCTAGAGAAAACACTGGTCCTATGTCATTTCGTCCACCAGAGCATTGTCTATACTTCTGAGGTTGCTTGTATCCAGAATTTAATTGGGATACTTACTTAGGACTTAGGACTTAGGAACAGTCTTACCTATTCTCAGCCTTTTTTTCATGATCTGTTCTGTATCGATGCAGGTGTCAGTTCAGGACCGGACTTAACTCTGTGAAATTCTGATGTACTCCTTGCTTCCCCAGGTACGTGGACAAATTAAAGGCAGCTAAGGCCTTTGAAGAGGGTCAGCCAAACCACCGAGTCAAGGAGGCAAAGTTTGAAAAGCTTATGTTTGGCTTCCGTGAGAGCTACTAGGCGTGAAGCCAGCATTTTGCTGGATATCGGCCAGCAACGTTTCGACTAGTGCTAAGTTTTCCGCTCCAAGTTTTTAATCACCGTGGTTAGCTAGATTAGATCGCCTCTCAGCCTATCTAGTTCAATTTTTCTTTTTTACTTTTTGGTAAAGTTTGGTTATTTTTGCTTTCGTTTAAAAGGCTATCCTAAAGGATACGGCCTAAAATAAGGGCGGAAAAGGTACTTTCTATGGCCCGAGCAAGTGAGTCGAGGTTTCATTATAGAATTCTGTTCTAAAAAGGTTTTTCTTTCCCTCCTCCTCATCCTATTTTATTGAAACAATGACTTCAGAACAGCGTCCTTGCTAGCTTTACCTTTGCCGAGCTCTTTGATTGACTTGTTGGTGTGGACGCCGTGATTAAGTGCTGTACACAGAGTCCGTATAGTTCCAATCGTGGGATAACGAAAGGCGGAGTAGCTCGTGGTGAGCCAACTTTCGAGGTAATTTTTTTTTAGATGGCAGAGAGGCCGATATTCCGCGAATTCTGGAAAGGTAGTCTCATATTTTTGATGTTCCGTTGTCGTTTGCTTTGTCCCATCACGTTCCTTTTGCTTTACAGCCGCTTTAAAAGTAAACCATTCGAACAACGATTGAAAATTATAGAAAATGCTTTCAAAAACAGAAAGAACAGAAACCACTCCGTAATCCAACAATATCTGTTGCACAGAAACAACAAGACGTATTCAAAAACGACGTTTTGAATTTTATGAAAAGTTCCTTACGTAAAAACGTTTTTTTTTTTTTTTTTTTTTTTTTTTTTTTTTTTTTCCCGTGGGTAGGTAAAAACCTTCATAGGCACTCTGAGAATCGAACGCGCGTGCTCGTAGTAGTGTGAGATTCTTACTCACTAAAAAACCTCCCAATCTTTGTAAGACTACGACTAAGTTTCCTTAACAAGTAGTTCATGCTTCTGTATAGTAATCGCGTTTGGCAGGCTACCTTCCAACGAAAGCACCTGCAATACCGTCATTATGTGCGGTTTCCTCTTACGACGCTAGATCCAACGGTCTTGTTCGTTGTAGTCGGCGTGCAAGATTTGTCTGATCCAGAGTTCGGATTATTTCGTGGTTGCAATGGCCGTGAAGGCGAGTGTGAAGTTTGCGAGCAAAGTTTCTTACTTCGTCGGTCACGGTTGCAATGCCTAGATCTCGATGTAAATCGCTATTTCTTATATACCATGGAGCATTTACGATTGCTCTTAGTGTCTTATTCTGAAAAGTTTCTAAAATAGATATGTTGCTTGGTTTGGTACAACCCCAAAGTTGTATACCGTACGTCCAAGATGGTTTTAGCACTTGCTTATACAATAGCAGTTTGTTATATACGCTTAGTTTCGAATAACGTCCGATAAGCCAATTCAGTTCTCGTAGCTTGATTTCAAGTTCATCGCGTTTCTTTTTAACGTGTGGCTTCCACTTAAGTTTTGCGTCTAGGGTCATGCCTAAATATTTCGCCTCGTTTGCGTACGGAATTTGTACCGAGTTTATAAATAGAGGTAAGTTGATTACCCTGTTGTAAGTAAAATTTACATGCGTTGATTTTGTCTCATTTAGGAGGATTCGCCAGGCCTTTGTCCATTCGCATATTTTATTCAAAGCGCGTTGGAGTTTTCCCGTTGATTGTTCGACTGTCTTATCCGTAGCGAGGATAGCCGTGTCGTCAGCGAACGTGGCTATAGTCGTTGTCTCTACTTGAGGTACATCTCTTGTAAAAAGTAAAAACAGTGTTGGACCGAGGACGCTACCTTGTGGAACGCCGGCTTGTATTTCTTTGAATTCTGAGTATTCGCTCCCGTATCTCACTCGAAATAGTCTGTTGTCAAGATAAGACTCTAAGAGTTCATACATTTTTTCCGGCAAAACTTTCCGTAGCTTATATTTTAGGCCTTCGTGCCAAACTTTATCAAAGGCTTGGGATACGTCAAGAAAAGCGGTAGAACATATCATTTTCGCTTCTAAGGCTTTCTCAATTTCATTAGTTATTCGATAGACCTGGTCAAGTGTTGAATGTTTGACCCTAAAGCCGAATTGGTGATCCGGAATCAATCGTCTTTCTTCAATTATTGGTTGCAGTCGTTTGAGCACAAGTTTCTCGAAGACTTTAGATATAATCGGCAGAAGCGAAATCGGTCTATATGATTTTTTGTCGTTCGGGCATTTCCCTGGTTTCGGAACCATTATTACCTCTGCGACTTTCCATTGCCGTGGAACGTATGAAATTCTCATTGATGCGTTTATGATGTAGAGAAGCTTGACTAACGCTCTTTTCGGTAGCTCCTTCAAAATTTCCCCAGTAATTAGGTCATAGCCTGGAGCTTTGTTATTTTTCAAATTTCGGATTGTTTGACGAAGTTCAGACAGTGTCACGGTTTTCATTCGATAATTGTCTAATTCCGCATTGCGATACAGATCGTCAACCAACGGCTCCCCGTCAAACGGTTTGAATGTTTCTTCTAGATGTTCTGCAAATACATCTGCTTTCTCTTTGTCGCCTTTTACCCATTCACCGTTATCTTTTCTTATTGGCGCCGAGTGTACTATGGGCTTTTTAATGGACTTCACGGCTTTCCAAAGTGAATAGTTTGACCCTCTATCGGCAGTCAAGTTTTCGAGGTAGTTGGTAGTCTCGCGACTTTTAAAATCTTGAAGTAAGTGCTTTAATTTGTTAGATAGCCCATTCAGAATGGTTTTATCAGGAGGAGCTCGAGACAAATGCCACCTCTTTCGAGCCTTTCTCTTTTCGCGTATGAGCTCTTCAATTTCGCGCGGGTAAATTGATCCGCTTTTCCTTACTCCAGTCTTCCGGAAAGAAGTATTGTTCCAAGCAGCGTCTTGGATAGTTCTAACGAGTTTATCGACTTCGTCTTCTATTTCTAAAGGGGTTGTAAGTGGTACATGTAGAGATACATTTTCTTTACAGTATTTTTTAAAGCCATCCCAGTCGGTGTTGTTATTCGTTAGCCTAGGCGCTCTCTCATTTTTTGCTAGACTTCCGCCGATTTTCAAAACGACTGCCGAGTGATCCGAACAGAGATCATAGCCTTCTTCTACATTTGTGAGGTGGCGGGGAACCCCTTTTGCGATAAAGAAGTCGACAAGGTCAGGTACTTTGTTTCTGTCGGTTGGCCAATACGTTGGCTTTCCCGTCGAAAGGAAAACCACGCCACGTTTCATGCTAGCTTTGAAGAGTACTCTACCTCTTGTTGAATTGCACCGTGATCCCCAAAAGGTGTTTTTCGCATTAAAGTCCCCGCCGATGATAAAATTCGACCCAAGTAAGTCAAAGAGGGGAGTAAGATCGTCGTCCGCTAGCCTGTACTGTGGAGGAAAATAACTCGAGGCAATATTATAATCTAGGTGACTTATTTTTACCGATACTGAAGTTATTTGCATAGAGTCAAGCTCAATTTCTTCGTTTTTGTAATGCTTAATGCAGTCTTTGATGTAGAGAGAGGATCCGCCTCTCGAATTTTCTGATGGATGATGCGCGTGGTAGTCGATGTAACCTCTAATTTTGGGTCCGGATCCCTTCTTAAAGTGTGTTTCCGAAATCAGGCATAGGTCAATATTTTTTTCCCGTAGAAATACTTCTAGTTCGTCGATTTTCTTTAAAAGACCATTTGCATTCCATGTAAGTATGTTAATGAGCTTCATATTCATGATTTGTTATTGGTTTTGCGAGGTTTAAACTCTAGCTCGCTCAGTTTGTCAAATATTACTTGATTAACTTTAGTTTGTTGCTCAAGCTTTTCCAATATCATAAACAATATTTGAGATACCGAATCTGTTGTGGTAGGTTCTGAAGGTTTGCTTTTGTGTGACGCGACTTCAGCGTACGATCTTGGGCCGATGAGTGATGATTTTCCCTTTGTACTTGGACCGGCGACGTTTTCTTGCGGAGTTTGTATATTTTTTCTCGTTGATCTCGTATTTCTGACCGATTTGGGAGTTTTCGGCTTGTCAGCTCTAGAACGTTTTGGGGTTGTGGCCCTATCTACAATATGTTGCTTAACAGTTTCGTGACGTTTTTGTAGCTCTATTGCGATTTCGCAACCTCGGTAGCTCGCCGGGTGACTTCCATTACAATTGGCGCAAGTCGCTGGGGCCTGACTGCTTACGTTGCAATCTTTTGTAAGATGTCCACCGGCGCATTTGACACATCGCGGTTCTTTTTGGCAGTACGCTTGAGTATGTCGGAAGCCTTGGCATCGCTTACATTGAGGTACTAGTCTATTGCCCTTTCGCTTGGGCTCAATTTTTACCCTGATATTTAGGATTGTTTTTATTTTATATATTTCGTTTATGTTTTCAATCCTATCGAACGTCAGCATGAAAATAGGAAGACCGCGCTTGACCACGGTGTCTTTTTCTCCTTCCGTACGTTGTTTTTCTTTCTTAAGTATGTTCACGGCATCAAGAATTTTAAAGCCTTGGGCTTGAACATCTTCAACAATTTCTTCCTTCGTGCAGGTTGGGTGAAGTCCCCTAGCGAAAACCCGAAGCGGCTTCTCGAATTTGTTTTCGTAAGTATACCATTGTACATTCTCGGTATTTAATTTTTGCGAAAGTGCGCGATAGGCATCAGAGTCATCGACATTGACTTTCCATACATTATTTCGAAGAGAAATTAAATTATACTTCGTCCCCAGAGTATTTTTTAAGATATTTCGCAGCTTTCCGTAGTCTGCGACCCCAACGACATTTATTGCAGGCGGTCGGCGAATTTTTTCTTCAATTTTCGCTGTCGCTTTTTTTGACACGGTTGGTGTTTCATCGTGTTTATATACGGCCTCAACTACTGGCGAAGACCCAATTTTTCGTTTTTTGGTAGATCTTTTCTTGAGAGCCGGATTAGTTTCACGTGCAAGCTCTTCTTCGTCTGTCACGTATTCGCTTTGACGCTTCGGCGTGTCCTCACGTTTTGTAGTATCACGGGGATTCCTAAGAGCCTCGTTTTCTTTTCGTAACGAATCTACTTCATTTTTGAGCTCATGGTAGAGACGTTCCATATCTTTAAGCTTAGCGCGGAGTTCGTTGTTTTCCGCTTCAAAGCATTTAGTTTTCGCTGAGTCCCGATTAACCGGCGGACTTCGTTTCCCGGAGATGATCGATCTAGGTGGTGGTGATCGAGGTACCCTTGGTTTCTTCATAAAGGGATTTGAAAGCAATAAATGGCTCTCCCCAGAATCCGTAGAGCCTACCTCCGAAGAGGGTGGATTTGCCAGTGATGCTGGATTACCACCTGGGGTATTACTTCCGTTCGTTTTGTCCATTGCATGGTTTGTATGCGCTACCCGCTCGGCATACGGAGGGTGGATTTTAGTAAAAACGTAAAAACGTAACGACGCAAGGTTGAAGCAACGTCAGAGCAAACACAAATTTTATGTGTTTGAATTTAAGTTGTCAAATAAACGTTGACCCAACGCTGCTTTGTGACACAGCCTTAAGGGATTCAGTAGGATCTTTGAAACAAGCTCGTTGACTTCAGCTATTTCAAACAACCTCTTTCCGTTACGAAATTCAAACGACATAGGTAGTTGCTATAAAATTCTTTAAAACCAGCATTACCATTTTCCCATCCATAATGAGCCACAACCCGCAGAATAAGCTTTTCAAAGCTTTCACCATCCGCCACCTCAACATGGTTGTGAGCCTCGCTAAACCTTTCGCCAAGAAAATACATTCACCGCCTCAAACCATTCAATGTGTCCCGAAATAGAACAAACGCACGTTACTCTAATGAATATTTAAACATCCAATATTTGTGAACCTTGTTCTTTGCAATGACCTTACACGTCATTTACTCATTAAAATTTCAAGCCTTATAATTCCAAGGTACTTCACTCCAATAATAACGACTTCACCGCGCGACCAAGTCCAAGTCGACCGCCAGCACGCTCTTGCTTTTGCAATAAGGCGGCGCACGACATCTCTCGCGCGCGCTCGTTGTTGAGGTGTTCCATCCCGCATCGCGAGGCACAAACGGTGTGCTACTTTTCTGCTCCTGTCAAAGTCAGTCGTCCTCCGCCACCCGCAAATATCTCATGCGAAAAAACAATTCCTGCGCACTGACAAACGCATACACGCTCCCGGCTACTCTGCGAGGAGCACAGGCACACCAGCAACATTATAGCACCGACACGAAGCAGTTATCTCCAGGACTTAAAGACGGTCGGTTCGATTTGTGAAAGTCTATTGCGGAGCAATTGCGCTACCCTTTTGCTTGAATTTTTAATCGATTTACCACAAGTTCAGTGTTAATCACAATTGTTTCATCCTTGAGAGCAGCATACATAAAAAAAAAAATATGCCGAACGTGTATATTTTCAATTTCCAAAGTAATATAGGTAGACGTCTGTGTTGTATGTGTTTAACAGAGTGTTCTCGTTTGAATAGCAATTAAAACAAAAAAAATCGAAAAAAAGCTACGAAAAAAGGACATGAGGTCGAGTTCCGATTGAATGTAGAGAAAAAACAATTGACAGCAAGGACCTACGACCAAGTGTGTCTTGTTTCCTTTTGTAGCTCAGTTTTACCATCTTTTACAGTGCCATTGGGTTAAGTGGTGCGGGTTACGTAAAATCCTTTCACGCAGCAATGCAATCAGATCCGGAATTTGCACACCAGTCACCTTCTCAAGAGTGAATGGAATCATTGAGATGAAATGCCATTTCGAAAATTGTTGCAGTGTGAATGTGGCATGATGGCGTGAGTCTGGTCTCTGACGCTGGCTGACTCGAAGGACCAAAACGAATGGGCTCTACTACAGCAACAGAAAATCTCCACCAAATTCAAGATTGAAAATGTGAATAATGTGGTAAATGTTTATGATGTAGCGCCTTACTAAAGCACACTACCACAGCATAAGGCTTCGCTCAGCCAGCAGGGCTGTGCCTTGCCTTGCCTTGCCTATGCTGTACACGCGCGCGAGATACGTATCTCGATATATCTCTTCGGGTTCGGGTATTTTTTTTTTTTGTGTACATATGCGTGCGTGAGAAAATGTCACTCACCGACGCGTATTTCTCTGTGTGTATGTGGGTGGTTGCAATTATAAAGAAAAAGGATTTCCTCCCAGCTTGTCTCGGCTAAATTAGCCATACGGGTTTGCCATTGAGATAGGTAGTGTTTGGCAGGACGAGGTTTTTGGCTTTTATTTATTTTTTCTTCGTCCCCCTGATTTTCAGATTTACGACCGAAAAGGGAGAACTGGGAATGGGAACCCTTAAAACCCGTAAGAACCTCACATCGACAGTGAGCCAGCACCATTGCCAGAGGCAACGACACGGCACCGACCGAAAGGGAGCGCCAAATAAATGCGAAGAAATTTTTTGGGCACTCTTGGCGTCAACAGGATAATATACATTTTACTGTTACTGGCTGAGAGTCGCCGCGTGAGAGTCCTGTGTGAGTCGCAGTCGGGTATTCTTAGCCGCCGTTTGTTGTATTTGCCTTTCCGCACCGTAGTTACTCGTGGAGGAGACCAATCACTGCGGAACGCGCCGGTAGTAGTAATTTCCTCCCGAGTCCTGTCGGATTTATCGCCGAGGCAGTCAGTGGCGTGAGTCGAAAAGAAAAGATTTCCGGTTTTAATTAATTTCCTTGCACTCCTCGTGGTGGGATATAGCAGCTACTATCGTTTTGTGGCTTGTTCAAAAGATGTTGGGATTTCCCTTGAAGGAGCTTACCAAATCCTTCTCCGATTTGATTGCATTTCTTTTGTTGTGAAAGCCGCCGCCGCAATCGACCCGCGCTCCGCTTCCATGTGGCTGGTATTGATTTTGGATTTGTTCCAAGCGTGTCTTCCTGATGCCCGTGCCCATGTCCTTGCATAGGCCGCATGTCGATGCCGCCTACCTTCCATATAGTTTTGCCCCTCACATAGTTTTGTTCGTCCTTTTTGGTCGTTCTCCTTTCGTTTCAACTGTGTAGGTAGGTACGACGATGGTGAATCGGTCTTGACTCATTGCAGGATATTAAAAACTGTTTGCTCGTGATTTAGCTTTGGAGCGGTGCCAAATAAATTTTTGTTATTGTGTTCTGCCAGCCCAGTAGGCACATGCGGGGCGGACAAAACTTTCTGAATGAAGGGGTTTATATAGGTATAAGGCATGACCCAACTTTCTCTTACTCGAGGCAGAAAAACAAAATAAAAGGACGGAATCGTTTTTGTTTTTCCTTTATGTGTTATTCTTATGTGTGTGTCGAAGGGAAAGTATTAATGCAAACAGCCAAATGCGTACAAGTATGTTAAGCCAGAATAAAAACAAAGCCTTGTCTTAATATCCCTAAATGGCCAAACTCACATAAAAAGGATACTAAGGAGACTAAGCATAAACTTGAGGTTGTTTTTCTTTTCGTCCCTCTTATAGGTTGGTACGCCCTGAAATGATGCATGTGTAGCCCGTTTGTTTTTTTGTGGACGGGGAGGGTTGCCAAGCTCCCCCACACTGACCCTCATTAAGACACTCTTACTTAATGTACCTACCTACCGGTCCAATGATGATAGTGCACGCCTTTTAGTGCAGAGTGTGTCCGGGGAAAATGAAGCGAACTTGGAAGGATAATTGCAATTATGTCGTTTTTAAAAATTAATTATCTATGACTCTCTTGTTTTTATCGCATCCGCCAACAGTGTATAGGTACCTACCGTCCCAGATGGGATAAAGCGTTGTTATTATTTATGGCGTGTGCTATCTGCTCCATCCTTGGGAGCAGCGTTTTCTTCCGCTTTTTTCGATTAGTATCGCAGGATAAAGTACCGTGTCGAATGTGATGGAGAAAGCAATACGGAGAACGACTTAATTAAGTTTTTAAGCTTAACGCGTTGATAGGTTGATGGAACCTTTATATTTTTTATGATTATTAAAGAGATTTTTTTTTGTTGTTGTTGCCAAGTGGTATAATTAGTGGTTTTGGGGCGTGTTTCTAGATAACGAAAAAGGTCATGGATTTTCGCAACAAAACAATAATAAAAGTTTTTTTGAAAAGATCTTTTTTTTGTGGGTACCTATACAGCTTATCAATTAATCAAAATCAAATATGGGCATTCCGAGGGAAGTTCACTGGCAGTTTTGTCTTAGGGAATAAAAGTTTGTTTTTCGGACATGGGTCAGGGACCGCAAGTTAACAAAAACGACTTTGGGCAGACCATTTGACTGGGAGCTCTAAAAAGTTTTTTTTTTTAATTGCGTGACAGAACATTATGAAGCTTTTTTTTCTTTTTGGGAGGGTGAATACCGCAGAATGTATAAAGATTCCCTTTAATGGTCATAATACTGCGACTTATAGACTTCTTTAAGCTCTAAACAATTGTTTCCTGTCGAATTTCTGTTTACTTTTGCATAAAACAAATATCAGACGCCAGCCGAAGTAAGTTCTCCATGTCTGGGCAGGTGCTCATTAGTAGGGTTATGCTCTATTATAAATACTTGCTGCAGGTATTCTAATGCGTTGACTTCTATTTGTTTACTTCAGCGATACCAGACACAAGATGAGCTTTAACTATCGAGCATAATAAGTCAAAGAATGTCACTTTCTGGCATTTATAGTTCCTTAAAGTACTTAAACTTGTTTGGCATTTTTTTTTTGTTTTTAGTTACGAAAAAATAAACCAAACAATTTGGTGTTTTTCTGCAAAAAGAAATCACTTTTTCCTATTTTCAAAATGGGAAACATATTAAAAAAAAAAAACAACTTAAAACCCGAAAAATGCCAAACATTGGGGCATTTACGCTAAAATAATCGCAGGTAATTTTTTAAAATTTATTTCTTTGCGTCTTTTCAGAACTTCATACTTTATTTCCCACCTGAGAAGTAGGCACTACTCTTTTACTTGACAAGCAAGCTAAAGCACTTTAAGGTTCCCTAAAATTACGCCATACGAAATTACGCCAAAAAACAAAAATGGAAAATAACCAAAAAAATTTCCATACTTTTTGGGGTTTTTTTTTAAGCCCACCAAACTTTTGTTTGGCGTAAATGCTGCTTTTTTGCATTTTTTCTGTTTTTTGGATTTATTTTTTCGTTTAAATATGCAGAAGAGCCTAAAAAATTTTTCAAAAATCCAACCGACTTTGGTCATAACCCAAAAGAAGTCCATCGGTGCATGTAAATTAGTCCTTCGCTATTTATGATTGAAAAAGGAAAATATTTTTTTTTGCCTTTTCCTCACGCCACATTTGAAAATTGAGCCAAGAAAGAATTGTTTTTACTGGCGTAATTTCCGTTTCACATTTTGGATATTTTTCAAAAAATTTGGAGTAATTTTCTTGATTTTGGCGTATATTCCTTTTTTTGCGTTTTTTAAATTTTAAGCCAAAATTTTTTTGGCCTTTTTTTCAAAACACTTTTTGGCGTAATTTCAGGGAGCCGCAAATTAGTCCATCGGCGTGCGGCTTTCTAAAATTACGTCAAAAAGTGTTTTGGAAAAAGGAAAAATCAAAATTCACCAGAATCCAATAAATTAGAAAACATTTTGACAAAAACAGACAAAAGGTTAAACATAAACTACGCCAGAAAAAGTTAACCTACCTTTTTTTATTCGATTTCCAGAGGTGGTGCGGAAATAAGACCAAAGAAATTATCTTCCTTTTTTCCAAAAATGTGGGCGGGGAGGAGTTTGGGGGCTTGGCTGTTGGACATTACAATATTTCGCAGCAGCCTCCAGCACAAAGTAACATTTTCAGTCCCTGATTTTTATAATATAATCATCGTCTTCCACATCGTTGACACAATCAAATATTTTTTTTTATCGCCTGTGGGGTGCCGTGGCGTAGTGAATAGTGTGTGTGCTTACTTCGCCAGAGGTTTGGGTTCAAATCCTGCCTTTGTCACCGAAAAAAAAAAAGACTTGTTCTTTTTCACGGTCCCCACCTCCGCGAGGGTCTGACAAGCCCTCCGAGAGTTTCATAGGTCTTGAAAAACTTCTCAAGGTGCCGTTCGGATTGGGCAAAAAATTGTAGGTCCCCTTGTATGTGCAGAAATTAACACGCACAGCATACATTGTTGAGAAGTTGGCCCTGGTTCACCTCGAGCTGTTGACCTCGAAAAAGACCGTCAAGTATGAAGTCATACACGGAGCGGTCCGTCGGATTTTTTGAAGGCTTAGAATTATTGCTAAATTTACATATAAAATGTTGTTTAGTATATTTGCGACTTTGTTTCTCTTCTTTTAATGACGTTTTTGGACTTTATGGCATTTAATATCCATTAAACGTCCAATCGGAAAGTTTTCCGGAATACCGTTATATCTTTTTTTGACTTTCATATACTTTGCGCTAGCAGCGGTTACTTTTTCCTAATACTCAGAGCACAAATTTTTTAGTTATCTGTTATAAAAGCGAGTTTTTTACTTTGTTTTTTAAACTATTTGAAAAAATTTTATGTTAAAAACCCCATTTTTGAAAGATCTTAAAAGTTTTAGAATTAAAGCTAAAGATCTAAAGTATCATACTTCATACTTTTTTTATACAAAGGAAATTTCATTATAATCGGTACCACCGTTAAGATTCCAGAATATTTTGAAAAATAATTTTTGAAATGTGTTTGAAGTTTTCGAGATAAATCTCATTTTTTCACGTTTTTTTTTCGAAAATAGCCAAAACTACAGTTCTTAAGCCGTATATCCAAAATTTGATTTAAGTTTGTTTAGTCTGCGGTTGCTTAATACATATGTTAGCCCAATCTCGGCTTTTTAAATAAAGTAATGAAAAAGTTATGACGTTAAACACAATAAAAATGGATATAAATTTGGCATTCCTTATTTCTTTTTTTCTTTTTTTTTATAATACACCCGCGTTCAAGGGTTTATGGCTACCGTTATAATGTGTTAACATAACGAGAGTGGAAGGGATCAGAGGAGAAAGAGGAGAGGTACTGATGCACATTGGTTTTAAACTGTTTAAGCCTAAACTGATGAGGAAAATCTGCTGCGGAAGCCTGTTCCACATTCTTGATGTTCTGCTGAAAAAAGAACTCCAATACAAAGCGGTACGCCCCAAATTTGTCTCAAGGGTTAACTGATGTGATAGTCTTTGTGCGACTATTACGGTTGAACTCTTTAAAAGGTGAAATGCAGCAAGCTATTTCACTGGAACAGTCTTTGTAAAATAACAATTTTCTTTATTTTCCTTATATCTCAAAAATTTTCAATATTTTGCAAAAAATCGATTTGATTTTATTATGAAAATCCAAAATTTTTTTAGCGCAGCTTCAATTTTCTACTTTCTGGCTGTAAAACTTTTTAAGACAAGGCTCAAATACTTTTTGCCTTTTTTACCATCAATATTCATACTGTAATTAAACCGTTATTCGTGTATATAAGAAATTGCCCTTGTATGCGTTCTTCTTTTTTTTATGGACTTTATAAGTGTACTAAATTTCATCTTTCTACAACTTACCGTTCAAAGGTCACAGGTGCGGACGAACGGACGGACAACGGAGTGATACCACAAGAGGTCCCTTTTCCATTTTTGGACGGACCTCTTTTCCATTTTTGGCTAAAAACTGCTCGATAGTTGGTGACTCCAGATTCGTTTTGTTACGAAATTAACAGATCTGCTTTTAATGCTTTTAATGCCACCCTGCTTATCCCGATAGAAAAAGGGATAACTACGAACAATGACCTTGCATTAGATTTAAGATTCGGTTGACTTTTTACTTTTATTTTTATCATACAATGACAATCAGCTGCAAGACGAGCAGTACTGAAGTCAGCTCTAGCTCGATGAGATGCGGGTTACATGATATTTTTATTTGCGCTTAAATTTCGACTAAAATTATAAATGACTGACAGATGTCAATATCAACATTTGACATTAAGATTTTTCTCTCACAAAAAAAAAAATAAAACATTAGTCCACCCCTTAGTTCTGAAACAGTCATCTTTTCTTTTTCTTACATACCGCAATCGATATTATTATGCCCCGACATTTCGAAATTAAAGTATATTTCGTGATGACGGGTAGACAACATTCTAATTATAAATATTATAATACTTCTGCCTGGCGTTAGCGAAAAGTCATTTTCACTTGAAGAATTACACAACTAAACAGGACATTTGTCAAACATGATTTTTTTAAGATAAAATCACAATGAATTCAACCCCACAGCGCCTTAAATTCTAAACTTTATTCTCAATTCAATCATTTTTTTACTTTATCTCTCGAGGTGGACAAATCAAAAATTTTAAGACAACTGCAACTGTCAGAACCACCTATCTGCCTTTTAAAACAAAATATATTCTCGAATTTTCACTTTCGCCAACGAATTTCCATTGGAACTTTTCCATTGGAGGGAAGATTTCCGATAGAGGGCTTTGAACAGTTTGACGTCTTCTGGTATTTTCAGTAAGGGATGCCAAACAAAGTTCATTTTTATGTGGAAAACTAACAAAATTTACACTTAATTATAAACAACTATTTCAAAGTGCTTGTGATGAACGAAAAAGTTGCAGACTTGATCAGCCTTCCTAGGTAAGGCTAAAAATATTTTAATTAACTGAAGGGACTAGAAAAATGTTTTTAGTTTTGTAGAAACAGAGCATACGACCACAAAAGGGTACACGGATTTAAGCAGAACACATCTTCCGAACACTTTTTCGGTATTTTCCACTTATTGTATTAAAATAATTTGTAGGTCATTTCAAAGAACTGAATAAGCGTAATAACTTATTTCCTTATGGGCACACTCTAGGTTGAGTAGTTTATTTATTATTTGCACTTTTAAGCAAACTATTCCATTTTTTCATAATAATTAAAACTTTGTTTGGCATCCCGATCGCTGGGTCGGAAAATGTGAAAGACGGCAGGTTTTGACAGCCGTGTTAAGACGTCTATAGAAATTCAAATTTCCAATGTCAGTTTGCTGTCAGCTGACTGGTATGATAGTTCAATAGCATGAATGAAAGAATATAAAGATTACGACACGCGTTTGTTATGACATTTGTTTGACAGACCTAACTGTAAATCTGACGTCACGGGATGAAGCTGTCATTTTGCATGCATGTTAAAAAAGTCCTTTTGTTTACACAACAATCTGTGCTGGCCAATCACAGATCAGCAATTTGTTTTGCATTTGTTTTGCTTGACATCCAATGACGATCGACGCAGTAGGTGTACTGTTTTTTTTCAATGTGGCATAATCCTTTGTTTTGTGATTTGTGGTTAAATGGTGAATGTGTTCAGTAAGTCGAGGGGTGCGTTTAGTTTTTTCTCGCTTTAGGCTGGGAATACAATGCTTCTTCTGAAAATTGTTGTCTTTTATCGCCTCATCACAATAAAATAAATAAACAGGTAGGTACGTTATATACCTAAAATAAAAATGTCCAATAATCACGAAGAAATTAGTTAAAAAACTAAAATAAAATAGCATGCTATGTTTCACAGTGCTTAAAATAATATTTTTGAAAGACAATTTCCCCGAGTTTCTTAGAGAGTTGAATGTCGAACAGACGCGATGGTGATTTTTCAATCATTTCGAGTACCTAATCTATTAGAGCCTTTTACACTCCAACAAATTCCAAATTTACGCCTTGAACATTTTACAATTTTTCATCTCGTTCTTCCCCACACAAATTGGTGCCAATTCAATATAATTTCCTCAGCTTCCTTGCTCTGCATCAGCTGCTCTTATGTCAGCTTCAACTCACGTAATTTTCCTTGTGAGTTTGTGACAGGAAATGGACGATGCCATATGGTATGATAAAAATTCACGTGCAATTGACATTATCGTGAGGTTTCACACCATCATAGCCAAGACGCCTTTTTAACAGCAGCAACACACACTTACACATCGAGCCAAGAAAAAACGGGAAACAGGGTGAACAGCAGTGAGCAATTTAAATAGAAATTGGTATGTCTCTCTTGTGAATTGCTCGTGTGTGCAAAAGGCTTAAGATGGTCTTTTTCCAAATTTTTACTTATATTTTTCTTTTTTACTCTCAATTTGAACTTTCTTTAGAGCTCTAGAGACTTTTGACTTTCGATATGATTGCGCGACCTTGTAAACGAATTCAATTTCAGTTGCTCCACTGCACTTGAACGTAAGTTTTTGACTTTGCAACTAGACCTAAGTGTTTGGCAATTTTCCAGTAAAAAAAAAGGATTAGGTGCTGAAAATGGAGGTTGTGTATCTGCAAATTTGCAGATTCGAGTTTGAATTGAAAAGTTTTTTTTGTCGTTTTTGCCTAAGAGAGGTAGGAACCTTTTACAGTTCCCTCATAAGTATTTCTGTGTTACAATATTTAAATGACAGAAAATCTGGGTATACGCATGTAGGGGTGGAATGTTAAAAGGCCTAAATGGTTTTATCGTTTTTATGTTTGCCTTCCGGCTGTACGAACCGAAATATGTATTCGTCCCACATATATTTTATTTATTCACGCAAAACAACCGCTATTGACTTTTCTCCGCAAATCGATCAAATATGTGCATGAATTCCATAGCGCATATAAAGGGCAAATTCAATTTAAATATTACATCTACCTTCCGGAAATATTGAATGTGTTCCACACAGACGGGAATGAAAATGATACGAGCATGCACTTTGCGTAGCACGAGCATATAAAGCTCAACACAGTTATATTGAGGCCTCATAGCCCATGCTCCTATCCTAGGTACATATTGAATTACACAAAACTTAAACTAATCAACATTTTCTACGAATCAATATTAAAAGTGGGATTGGTGCGAGCGGGGTGAATTTAGCAAGAGCTGCCACTTGGGATGACTATACACAGAAAATTCACCATGTCGATACCTACGTCAGTATGTGACTGCTTAAAAGAGCGCCCTCTGTTATTATGAAGCAGGAGCGTTGTATATGACTCCAAGGGTTTTGGGAAATGGATTTCTGTGTGGACTTAGCAAGCAGTACAGATCGTTGGTTCGATTCCCTACTGTGAAAATATTAAAAGGAAACTTTTGAGGAACTAACAATCTCTCTATGGAAACAACACAAAGTTTGGAAAACTCCCAGAAACTTTACTTAGGGTTGCGCTACACCTCGAAGTCTTGCTGACTTTGATGTAGTGTCTTGGCATGGGCACCCTCCATGGCTTAGTTCAGTGGCATGTATGAAATGAACAGAATTCTAATGGCATTTCTGTCGACTGAAGAGCCTTCCTCACTTAGATCACACGAAGCATGACAACTTTTTGCCTTTGGAGTTGAGAATACTCAGGTTTTCAACACATAATACCTAAGGCTACAGCGTGGAGATGCGAGTTCATTTAGGAAACCCATAAAGGCTACGAGCTACCTAAATGAAACAAGATCCTTGTTTCGATTCGAGGATCGATCGAAGGGCATGAGCATTGTGTCCCTTTCGTCCTATAGTTTTAAGCCATCTACGACTTTAACGAAGTGTCATGTCAACATGTCAACAGGGCTTAGATATGTACTTTTTCAGCATTTGAAGCCACTTAAACAGTGTCTTAATAGCGAGAATAATATTCTCTAAATTTTTGTGAGAATCGAAAAGAACACAGTATTTATTTGGTAACAAAAACCGGAGTGCAGTGTAAAGAAACGGAGCTTAGGGGTGGAACAGTGATAGCAATTTGTGGTTTTCTTGAAAAACTGGCAATAACACGTCCGGAAATTACTGAATTATATTTGAAACTCTTAAACTCCTTTAAAATTTAGTGTTTTTTAAAGGAATTCTAAGACATTTTAAGTTAAGTCACGGATAACTCTACGAGTATCTTGAAATTTCATCATATACAATTTCAACGATCCTTGAAGTGACTCATTTGCTGCGTAGCAGGTAACGCCATCGTCATGTTTAAGCTACATGTGGTCTAGACCGTTTTCTTAATCCTTCAAATGACTCATTTGCTGTGTAGCA
Source organism: Neoascia interrupta (assembly GCA_947623515.1). Lineage (NCBI taxonomy): Eukaryota > Metazoa > Arthropoda > Insecta > Diptera > Syrphidae > Neoascia > Neoascia interrupta. Next base: position 3,002,446 of record OX392464.1, on the reverse strand, counting down.
GGTAATGCCATCGTCGTGTTTCAGCTACATGTCGTCTAGACCGTTTTCTTGATCCTTCAAATGACTCATTTGCTTTGCAGCAGGTAACGCCATCGTCGTGTTAAAGCTGCATGTCTTCTTAACCGTTTCAAAAGTTTAAGGTAATAAAAAGTTATTTGGCAAGTAACGACAGCTAACGTACGAGGATGTACCCCTGAGAAAATCGACGTAAGCCAATTTTATTTTTTATCTTCTAAATAGTTCGTCATATATCTTGGAATAAATCCTGTCAAAATGTGAATACGTTGTCCTGGCATTTTTGCTGCTATAACTAACGCCGTCGTCTCTCTCTCGTAGGGCTCATAAAAAATTTCGCAATTTCACTTCTCCTCGACGTACAAGACAATCCCGCCATTAAATTTTATGTTGGGAAATTTCTAAAATCATTTTTAGCTGTGTGACTGGCAAAGTGCTATAGATATACCGTTAAAAGCAAATATCCTCAAGATCTTTTTTAACACCTTAAGAGTAGAAACAAATGAGAAAGTGCAAGAGTTCGTTCGTGTCTATATTATAAAAAAAAGAGTTCGTCTGTGACAAAATTCTATATACCCGACCTTATATACCGTTTACCACCAAATCTTAAAGTTTTTTGGCCCGCGTGTTCCTTTAGTGGATCTTTCCTTTAGCACTGCATCTTGCTTCCATTGAATTTTCCAGCCTCACGAGCAGCCGAAGAGCCTTGTCGAAGTGCATTAGGCTCTATTGGACAAGCCTAAACAAGGGCTTAGGCAAAACTTGAAAAATCCACGAGCGTTTGTCTCAAATTAACGGCTTCGAGGTCGGCGTCTGTCATCCAATATATGCAGCTCTCTGTATTATTGTCATGTAGCGTAAGTTCGTGTTTTTTCCAGCTGCTTGCCACCAGACTAAACACCCATACGTCAAAATAGGTCTAACAATTGCAGTGTACATCCAAAGGACAATTTTGCGTCTGGGACCCCAATTTTTCCCGAAAATGCGACTTCAAGTATAGAATGCGGTTGAGGCTTTCCTTACTCTTTCCTCAACATTGAGTTTCCAGCTTAGTTTCCCGTCAAAAATCACCCCTAAGTAGCATGCTCTATCGGAGAGTTGAAGACAGGTTCCCTCAATCGTCGGTATAGGGAATTGCGGTATATTTCTTTTGTTTGTGAACAGCACGAGGACGGTTTTTTGTGGGTTAACACCCAAACCGCACTGCTTTGCCCACGAGCTAAGTTTCTCTAGAGCCTTCCCTAATAGTTCGCTGATAGTGGGTAGGAACTTTCCTTTGACCATTAAAACAAGTTCATCGGCATAAGCCACCACGTGAATCCCTCCCACGCCCAGTCTTATAAGTATCTCATTGACTAACAGTACCCATAGAAGAGGTGAGATGACTCCTCCTTGTGGGGTGCCTCTGGAGGCAGTCACCTTAACAACACAATCGCATACAATCATACAAACTTTTTAAAAACTTTTCTTCCGCTTGACAAAGAAGCAGGGATGTCAAACGGAAGTGTCTGCACAAGATTTATTGTACCCACTTTAAACTGACCACAGGATTAGATCTGACTACAGGATTAGATAATACCGTTGATCGCAGCCTGCCATACAGAGATGGCAATGGCTCAAAATGATGATAGTCCCTGTTCTGACAGTTATTTTGTAGACCTGACTGTAATGAAACACTGTCAGCAGGATACAGAAGAGGCTCGAATCAGAAGTACAAAAAACTGTGAGAGATCTCATTTTCATCGACAGTATCTATAAGCTGAAAGGATTAACAATCAGCTTTACGAACAACAGGTCCGATAGGGGGAGGGTCAACCGCATGTAAAGAAATAAATCGGTAGGTAGCTAAGTGCGATTTGCGAACTGTCAGTCAATAGAGAGATTCAAAGTCTTGTGACAAGCCTGACTTATAGGACCTTCTATTGACGCGAATTCGATAAACAGAAACTACAACTTGCATCTTAGGAAATAATCGAGTTTTGTCCATGAAATTTATGCTTAATTTTAGAAGCTTAGTATTTAAAATTTAATGTTGATAATATGAAGGTTACGAGAAGAATCCCACGCGCGACAGTTATGTCATAGCTCAGCAAAACCCTTCATATAAGGATAGGTTAAATGACAGGCAGGCATATGCTGCGCAATTTCCCTTAATGCAAGGATAAAGTGATTTATTCATGGCTCAGGAAATATATAAGTAATAAACTTTTCATTCAAAAGACAAGCAGTTGTCAAAAATATTTGTCAATCTGTCATTTATTGCTCTATGCACCACGTAAAGTAATACATATTAAAGTATCCTATATCCCGCTCTATACTCACAATACGTGGTTAAGAATGAGAATGGAATCCTCAAAAACATGTCGCTATATTCCATATGTACGACTTGATACGAACATCCTCTGGCAGAAGGGCGATGACTTGTGAAATTATTTTGAATAAACCCTCTCCACAAACATCGACACCGCCAAGTACCAAAAACCCGTTGGTGTATCCTTGTTGATCTCCAGGTAAGACTGTTTCTCTTATTCAGTTACAACTAAGTGTCATCTCCTTCAGTGTAGCTATACCTACACCCCCAGCTGGGTAATAAAAGCAAATCCATTCGTTGCTCTCAAAGCAAGGTGACTGCACATTTTTCCATAAATATCTCAGGCGTGTGTATAGCCAAGCCACCTACACTCGCATAAAAGGAAGGACCTGCTTAATGCAAACATAAAATATATGTGAAGTATCTTCTACTGACTGACATACACAAAATGTATACCAAGTGAATATAAACATAAAACTCGCACCGGCGGAGGAGCAACACACTGAATCCTGGGCAATAACTATACACAAACATACGCGTAGGCATTTTATTTTATATTGCTTGTTTGGTCCTTGTTGATTGAGGCGCGCGATTCCCTCTCTGATGTTTGTAATTTCTTCACTTACTGCTACTTTGCATACGAATATAGTATATATTTTGATTTTTTATTTAAAACGCTTGTGTATACCAACGCGCCGAGTCCCCCTGGAGGGAAATTCAATTTGTCACCGAACACTGCGGCATCGTTTTTCACACCACACAAATGTATCTTTCAAATTAAAAAGTTTCACTTAACAATAAATTAGGTTTAAGCGCGAAAATCCCCAGCGTAACTTTTGAATGTTTGACAGTTTTCGAATTCCTTGTAGTAGTTTTTGTGTTCGCTATAAGTGCGGACGCTTTAAGCCCATCTGTAATGGTGTATTGGAGCATTCTCCTGCTGCCTTGACATGCCGATGCCACTTCCACCCTGTGCCCTCTGCGAGGAAAGCGGACCGCAAAGTTGTTACGGAATTGATTCCACGGAACGAAGGAGGCACGTTTCAATTTTGTTTCAGTTCACTTTGACAGTTTTCCTTTATTAGTGAACCGGGACCGGGACACGGGAACAGGTGGCTGCTGCTTTGCATAATTTAGAATGATTGAAAATGCCACAATGCCCTGCGTACGAATTGTGTTTCAACTTGATTGCTAAAGGTCTCTATTGTACTGATTAAATCTCTTTGAGATCATATAAATGTAGCAGCAAGACGAGGTGGATACTTGAATTTTAGTCGGGCAATTTAAGTAATAGCTACAGCGTACAAATTCCTGAAAAATTAGGGTACTTCATTCACTACGCTTTGCAATCTCTGCTAAATTCGATAAAGGAAATTTGTTGGGATGACATCAGACATCGCTGAGTTCTTGTCAATAGGACAATAGGACTCTAACGCTACGCTTCACATCAATCTTATGCTTTTTTTCGCAAGACTCACCAACATCAGAAGGACAAGTCCTCAAGAAAATTTTGCAATTACTTGCCCATGACATTGACATTATTGATATTACTCGGCGAGCTGTTAAGCTTAGAGTATAGGTGGCCGTTCAAACCGTCATTGCATCGACAGATTGACGTAATGATGATGACATAGACTGACACAAAAATGCCAACACCTTGTTATATATTATTTATTTAATGGCAGGAAATGCAAATCGAGTACGTACCCTGACAATGGGCGCATTCTGACTTTGTCTAGAAGTAATTTTTTTTATTAGCTGGACGGGGAGCCTTACTGATATATGTGCGGGTTTTCTTAGGTCGAAAGTCCTTAGAGGGTCCAATTCTTTCGAAACTTAAGAACCGATAGTAAAAATATTCGAGGGTTAAATTTGAATCGGTGAACGGCTAGGTGAAAGTGGCAAACAAAAAAATTAGCACCGATTTTTCTTCAAAAGAGCAGCCCATTTCAACGTAAATCAAAAAAAACTAGGCCTTGTCGTCTTCACCTAAACCAGGTTGGTCATAAATGCAGTAATGTCGGCAGCATTATATGTTCGAAGCCATGTTTTGTCAGGTTTACCTATGAATAAACCTTACTTTATTTTCCTAACACTTGGGTCGACCTTTCGGTGCTCGTGGAACTATGGCAGAAGACTGTAGGACACCCACAGCTGTGCTATGATGCAACACCGGTATTGTGCGAGCAAATACCACAGACTAGCAGCAAGGATATCACATCTTGAGTACACTTTTATAAGGATTCACAACACAGAAGCAACCAGCATCAGCAGCACTAACTTATCTGCACTGGTCCTCAGATAGCCTTATTTTTTTCACAGTCGACTATCTAGTACCCGCTCTACGATCTTCATTGTGGATTTCGAAAGAATTCTGGACCTCAGGTTTGTCCGCATCATAGAATTGTATATTGTTGTAATTTTTCACTTTTCAATATTAAATTTAATTTTGTATGGCTTTGGAATAGGGGCCGCTCCCGAATATAGGCAACGACACGTTCGGTTAGCTTTTTAATTAATGTACTTGAAATACCCTCATATGGGCTATTTGATCTGTTTCATTGTCTTGCTTGTTTCTTAAGTTTGCAGTCGGTAGATCGCAGTATTAGTAGCCACAATTGTATGCTTTGATACTGCTGGTCTGCTTCTATTTGTTTTTCAAATACTTGTTCTCTTATGGACAAACCGTAGGAAGAGTTGTCACTTAATGTCAGCGTCATTATAATATAAAGGTTCCTGACGACGTTCGCCTGGCAGCGTTTGAAATGATCGACTAGCCATTATTATAATTTTTCACTTTTCAATATTAAATGTCATAGAGATCCACTATTATTTTCCTCCAATTCACGGCTCTTCTGTATCCTAGTTTATGTTTCATTACATTATAATGAGGTACCTGCACAAAAAATGTCAGAACAGGGACGATCAATATTTTGATCAGCATGGCCATCGACTGTGTGGCAAGCTGGTCAACGAGAAGTTTATGCCCATTTGAACAGTATTATCTAACCGTTAAGTTTGTTTATACTTACCTAAGGTGGCGTTATAATCTGGGCCTCAGCCAATAAGCTTCGCCAGCCAGCTCTGTCTCTAGCTATCCGTCTTCAGTTCCGCACGCAAAGTTGGCTGAGGTCCCCTTCCACTTGCGTGCGCCACCTGAGTCTTGGTTCTCCTCTACTGCGCCGTTCGTGCGGGGTGATTCGAAGATTTTTCGGGCCGGGGCGTTGGTGTCGATCAGCTCTAGACGACCCAGCCATCGTAGACGTTGAATTAAGACTCTTCTGGCTAGGTCGGTGTCGCTGTACAGCCCGTACAGTTCGATGTTATATCTCCATCTCCACTTTCCGTCTTTGCAGACGGGACAGTCACTCGTCCAAAAAAATTTTCCTGTCAAAGCAGCCTAAATTGTTTTCATCCGCATTTGACAGGGTCCATTCTTCTTTAGGTCTTCACCGACCTTGACGGAACAACGTGAATTTTCCATCGTCATCGTGCACAGACTGACTAGTTTGGCAGGGATGCAAAAACTAGACATTGCGCTATATAGCTCGTCTCTTTAGATACTGTCATACGCTGCCTTGAAATCGATGAAAAGATGGTGTGTATCGACTCGGAATTCCTGGGTTTTCGCCTAGATCTGCCGCAGTGTAAATTTGTTCGATGGTGAATTTTCCTGGCCTTAAAAGATTTTTGACATACTGCTTCAGGCACACAGTACAGAACAAAAGATCTTGTCTGGGATGTTAAGAAGACTGATGCCTCTGTAGTTGGCACAATTCAGATGGTCTTCACTCTTCAGGATCAGGCAAACAATGCTGAGGTTCCATTCATTCGGCATGCTTTTCCCCGAATATGTCTTGCAGATGAGCTGGTGCATGCTCCTAACCACCTCGTCGTCAGCGGATTTAAAGAGCTCGGCAGCTAGGCCGTCTGCTCCGGCTGCTTATTGTTGCACTTCAGCTTAGACACAGCTACTTTCACTTCCTCCAGGTCGGATGGGCGGTATCATTCGTATGCTTCGTTGGTAACGTCTTCAGCCGGGTTAAATGGTTCGTTCTGCCTGACAACGGTATTCGGCTCGTCTTCGCCGTGAAACAGTCTGCAGAAGTGATCTTTCGAAATCTTCAGCACCGACTGTGATTCTACAACGATGTTCCGTTGATATTCCTTATAGGCTTCAGTTCGAACTTTATACCCTTGGCAGGGCCTTTTGATCCTTTGGTAAAACTTTCTTACCACATTTCGGCTGTAACATCTTTCTATCTCTTCAACCGCGCGCTTCTCGTGCTCTCTCGTTTTCCTGCGGAGAATCCGGTGTTCTTCACTCTTCCTCTGCTCATAGAGCTCGCGAGCAGCTCTAGTCCTTGTGTGCAGAGCTGCTTTGTTTGCTTCCTGTTTAGCTGCATGTGATTGCCGGCAATCATCGTCAAACCCGGGGTTTCCTTGTGGTGGCCGTGTGAAACCCAGCTAAGTGCTGGGTGGCATATCTGATGGCATATTAGGCGGCATATTTGATGGCATTTTGGCAATGTTGCCATTGTCTGTCAATACTTGATGCTGGTTTTGAGAGACTCGGTTCGAGAAGGAGCTGGCGATCTCTTGCGATTGCAGTAGGCCGACGTGAAACCTCCTCACAGTATTTCCATTATTTGGCGTTGGTCGGGATATGCAGCTGTACCTTGGGTGCAACAAGGTAGTGATCCAAGTCAATGTTAGCCAATGTAAGAAGTCTGTTTATAGTGAGCGAAATTAGCCTTTATTAGTCATCCGCGTGACATGCTTACTTCTTTTTTCGAAAGCTCTGGTCTAGATTAAAAATAAAGACACTCTTCTTAAGGCTCTCTATTAAAATAAGCCTATTTGTGCCTTGGTTATATTGTCCAAAATATGGCGAAACAACGTAATCAGCTTAAATACTAATTTGCGACTTCTCCATTACAATTTCAAGTCTGTTTATATGGGTGCGGCACCTGGAAAGTGACCGTCACTATTACCAAGATGATTCAACTCATCAAGACGTTCCTCCGGAAAGTATTAAGGATTTCCGAGCCAAACCGTATAAAAAACTTCGCCCAAATCCATATTTCTTATGTCTGGGCAAGTGCATTAAAAACTACAGTGTATTCATACACGATATTTATGCGACTGGTGAATAAAGACCGAACAAAATAAGAACGAATCGTAAATTTCCCCTAATTTTATTTTGTAGCTTTGAATAGGGCTTAATGGTATTCAGTTTCACCTTCAAAACGAAAAAAAGGGCGGGTTTGAAACTTATTTTAAAACAAACATTATTTGCATACACCCAATCTCGCACCTATCCCAAGTCCGACATTGATCCATCGATCAGCATGCTCTTCTTTGCATTAACTTTTAAGTAGTAGTTTCCCTTGATCACAATCACAAAGGTAAAAGAAGATCTAAGCAGGGGGTTTTTGAGGGGCAGTCTTCTAACTTTTCCTGTTGAAAAAGTAAAAAGAAAAAAAGGCACGAGGGACTTATAGTCTAAGAGGTGATAAACATTTTTTTTACTGATTTCAACAACTTTCTAACCTTTATAAGTTTGTTATCCTGAGTGAGAAGATCACAAAAATCACATTCTACCGCCTGGTACCCAGGGCCTCTGGGAAATGCAACGACCTAAAGTTGCACACGAAAGTAAGGAAGTTCACCCATTGTAAGATCTTATACGAAGCTAAGATTTCGTATTAAGCATCTCATAGCGATTGCAAGGCATACAAACATTTTGGTGACCTCTCGTAGTAAGCGTGGCATAGATTTAAAAATAATTTTTTAAATGCATTTTATTCAATATTTTTGTTCAATATCGAAAAAATTTTACTTAATATATTATGTAAAAAAAACCTACAGTTTCTTATTCAATGTCTTAGGCCATGCCCACATTTGGAGGCAGAATTTAAAGAAAACCTAAATTTTTTTTAGAAAAACTTTTAATTCAGGCCTTTTATAGAAAAGGATAAGAAATAAAATTTACCACGTAAGTTGAAGCAGGCTCCAATCTACATTTCGTCCATACAAATTTGTTGGCCACGCCTATTTTTAGGGGTCGATTTTTACATAAAATTTAATTTGCATCAAAAATTGAATTGTTGTGTGCATTTGCAGGCCTAAAATTTTTATATTTCCGTTTTTTAGAGTTAAGAGCAGTACAGTTTTCCTCCGTCTATTTTTGTGGATACCTCAAGACGTTTATTATGCTTCCATAAAATAGAGATATAAAAATGCCCTCGTTTCCTATATTAAGAAAGCTTAACTGACTAAAAACTCTTAAAAACACAAAATGATGACTTCAAACATAGAATCGAAAACATCTGCTCGCAAGACTCAGCGATGTTTTTGAAAATTTGCTGATCCTCAAATACAGTCACAAATTCAGGAATTTTCGCTCTCTGTTATCCGACTTTGCTGCCGTCACTTTACGTGTGTTTTATTTTAAAAAGGACATTTCTTTTTTAGTCGAATCTCTAAAAATTAAAAAATTTTGTGACCCTTGTGCACATCCCTTTAAATCAACCATTCATATGAAGTAAATATTATTCAGATTCGCCAAGTATTAACGGAGTTTTCGTCCTTCAAATTTGTAACGAATACTTTTAATGTATGGTTTATTTCTTTAGTAGAAATTCGCTCATATGAAACTTCCTTCCACATAAGATCTTTTTCTTGTATCAACAGTCAACAGCAGTTTACAACCTAAATGCAACAAGACCTCTCGTGCCTAGAAGCCATTTGTACGAATTCCAAATGTAAATAGATCTCGGACTCAGATATACTTTCCAAAATTCACTGTATTTTTTTAAAGGACTTACTACAAAGACTTATTTTCATGTCTGACGCCCTTGATCGACGTATACCTCGTCTCGTGTTCTATTTACTTGTACCTTGGCCTCCCATGTTTAATTTTAATCTTCTCTTTGAAGGCTTTGCATGAAATTAACTTTTTTTAGCTTTAGAAAAAGAGTCCTAAATAAATCATTTCAAAAATACATTTGAATACAGGTGAAATCTCCATATTAGCTTTTATTCCTTTCACCGAATCGGTCAACCACATCCTGTTAAAAAAGCTAAGAGAATTGAAATTCGTTATAAAGCCTGACCCTTCCAACTCCATCACAGCGCAAGGATCACTCCGGCACACATCGTGTTCTTTCTTTATCACTTCGCAAAATGGAAACAACCCAATCGAATCCAGTATGATTTCCCATCAACTTATATACTCTCATCCCCATCCTGTGTTAAGGATACACGGATAACCTTTAAATTCGTACAAAACAGGTTAATCTTCTTTAATTTTCATCCCTCCATCACCTTTTTTTGCAGGTCCTTAAAAAAAGGGTGTGTTTATCTTTTTCCAACTTGTTACCCAAAGTATTTGATGGGATACAAAAAATCACGCGGACTTTTCAGCCCAGGAGTTGAGGGGTTGTCTTGTGGTTGAATCTGCACTGGACTACTCGTTAATGGCTTATCCTGTCATTTCCATATTCGTGTTAATGCCAATATGATCCGATATAATGTCAGTCTCACCTTTTAGCCTGTCATTCCTCCTATAAATTATTTTTTTTTTTTCGTAACTTGAAAATAAACTTTAGTTAATAGCGCGGCTCTTTGGGTGTCATGTTGTCATCAACATTCCGGTGATGTTGCAATTTCGATTTTAATCACTTTCGGATGGTTTCAGTGGTCTGAATTATGTGCTGCATAATTAGGTTCTTGACATTCAATTACTACGCGCAGTCGAACGAGACTTCTTCTTTTTTTGTATATCAAAGTCCTGGAAACGTTCAAAAGCCGTTTACAAATCCAGCAATCACAAGGTCTCTAGATTGCAGCTGTCAGAAAGCTTTACCACAAGCTTTACCAGTATGTTCCTTCGAATTCAATCTTGCAGAAGGTAAAGGATACAGTATCTCGGCCTTCCATTGACCTGACCGACCCAGCTTTCCCACCCAATATGCGGAATTTTCGTCAAAGCCAAGAACCCTTTTGGGAGTAGATCCACAGTCTTACCTGGGTAATAAAATATTCTGTCGGATGTCGGTTTACGAATATACCCCACAAGTGATGTATTGTTTGTAGTTTATATTCCTTGGCCATTGCGGTACTCTCTGGGGAGTGAATTCCGCTTCCACAAGGGTTAAGCATCTCATACGTCAAAAACATACAGAGATGTAACCAACAAAAATTAATCATCTCCCCGACCGCAAGGATAGAATGCTTCAAAAATACAAAAGAGCAAAATAATGCCGGATGGGTCCGCTTAACTTCCACCATATACAAAGGGGTCGACCTGCTCTGTTAGGATTTAGCGCAGACCGACGACGACGACGACGACTACGACGGGAAGAGCGGGGCGGTTACTTAAACGAGATATAGATTAAGTTTTAATAGAAAGGATCATTTTTGAAAACATACTCTGCAAATGGGATAAATAAAATTAAAGTAGGTATTATTTTTTGTCGAGCACGAGCATAGTATTCTCGTGTGGCTTTTCGAAAAGTCGGGCCGGCTATATGTATTACAAGGTACCCATTGTGTGTATATTCGGGGGATTTGAGATGCTTTTATCATTTTAATTGAGTCATTAGCCATTTGCAGTCGATTTGGAAAAAAGGGTGCATAGATGTGGGGTTTCATTATAATAAAAGACCTGAAAAGAAAACTTAGGCTATTAGGGGGCTTTTGGTTTTAATAAGCCAGCTTAAGCATTATAAACGAAACAAGGGACTTTTAACACATTGCAGCCATTTAAAAGCCTTGATGTAAATTGGTTCATTGTTTCAAGTATAATAACTGATTTTATCGCAGCTAAACTTTCGTTTTCTTAATTGAACGGTTGCACGTTAGAAGAAAGGATGATGAAGCCAGCTTGAAATCGTGAATGTTACACTTTTAAGGAATATCCCGAAACTTTTTAAAGGGATTTCAAAATAAACTTATATGAAGCAATTAAAGTTCAAGACACAATTGGCCTTTTTGTTGACTGTAGCTTTTAATCAATGAATAAAATGGGTAAAACAAAGTCAAGGTTCAAGTCTTGATGACTTGACCCGATAATTTGACCGAAATAATCGTTGGCTCATATATTGGCCAAATTCACTTTTCAATCGTCTGCAGTTTACTCGTAAAAATCTCTTAAAGAACTCCTACATAACCCTCTAAACAAGCTTAGCTGATGGACTGACAGTTGTGGACTGGGTGTCAACCCCACAAAACTGACCTTGCCCTCCTCCCCAGGAAATACAAAATCCCTCCAACAAGCGCACTTGCTTCATTTTCTCCGACGCATTTTCTCCGACGAAGCTAAATATCTGGGTCTCATCCTCGATAGAAAGTTCAACTTGTCCTGCAAAAAAGCCATCGACAACTATCTCGGTCAATAGACCGATACTGATATGACGTATGGAACGGATGTCTGGTGGACCGCTTTGAACAAAGCGATTAACCGCGACAAGCTAAGCAAGGTTCAAACGTCAGCCTGCTTATGTATAAGCGGAGCGCTTCGTACCACTGCTTCAGCAGCACTAGACACCCTGTTAAATCTAATCCCCCTTGCTATCACGGCTCTTTGCCTCAAAAGAACCTCTGAGTGCACCGATAGCTATTCTCAAGACATCAGATCCCCTTTTAGAAAAAAAAGACTTCACTATACCCCAGTTACAATCTGACAAGAAGTTCCAGGCAACTCTATCCCCCCAAGGTCTTCTTGGGATGACTGTGTGCCTCTGGAATGCGAATCGAGTCACTTCTGCACGGATGGATCAAAGAAAAGTGATGGGGTAGGTGGGGGTGTATTCTCAGAAAAACTAAATCTTAGTCTCTCTTTCCGTCTTCCGGATCATTGTATAGTGTTTTCCAAGCTGAAATCATGGCGATTAAGGAAGCCTGGCTTAAGAATAACGTTATATCTCAGATGGACAAGTGGTAGCACCTGTGTAGTAACGAAACAGATTTGGCCTAAGCTAGAACTTAAACGCTCTAGGAGTTTGATTGCTCTTAATAAGTCGCACATGAGTGCTACAATCAGTGTTTTTTTCAGGACACTCTCTGATAGGCAAGCACGCGACAAGACTTGGTGTCTTTTCTAATGATTTTCGCAAGAGCTGCATGGATGAGGAGGAATGAGAGACCACTCTCCACCTTCTCTGCATATGCCCCGCTCTCTCTAAGAACCGAAATCTTCACCTTGGAGCTTTCTTCTATAATGAACTTCTGATCTTAGCACGGCTGACCCAAAACGTCTCTTACGCTTCATTAGTAGTTGAAAATAATTCAACGAGTAGGGAATTTTTCCAGATCCAAGTGGTTTTACAATGGACCTACATAGGTTTAAGTGAGATGGGTTCTTCGAACCCGACAGCCACATCAACCCAACCTAACCTCGTAAAAATCAAAAGAAACAATAAATAATATTTCGTACTACAAAAATGCAAGATGAACGTTTAGATGGCCGAGGAGGAGATCCTGTGTGGCACGAGGCTCCGTTTTGAACCCGATATCACTGGAAGTCAATATATTCCAACTGAATTCACAAAAAATTGTTTTGAGCAGAAGAACCATTGTTGCAAGGATGTTTTGTTTCACGCAGAAGCGAATTGAATTTCTATCGTTAAAGACCAATACCAGTGGTGTACGCAGAGGGGGCTCGAGGACCCCGCAACCAATCACAATTTATAAGCGAAATACACAGCTAATTTTTTACTTACTTTTCTCATAAGAATCTTACTGTTTGCGCACAACAGGAATGAGCTTTCAAGTAACACAACATTGCATATGCATTTCCTCTTTGCATTTTCCTAAATCTTTTTCATAACCTCAGCTTTCGAGGAAACGTTTTTTGTTCTATTTTAAAGTTCTGGCACTCGTGTCATTTAACTACGCACGCGAACTACTTACAATTACCACTCAAGCTACGCACAAACTTAATCGCAAACCCATGCATTTTGTATCAACAAACTTTGAGAATAAAAAACGGAAAAAAGACCAGCTTTATAAAAAACAAGACGAAAGGTTCTAGGAAAGCTGGAGGTTACCTAGTGTCTCCATTCGTTAGATTCATGACATTACTTCACATTCATCACGGCTTCCACGATTCGTCATCCAATCGTTCCAGTCATCTATGACTGGAAAACTAGTGAAGATACCAACCGGAAAAGAACGTGAGACATAAGAACATAAATCATTAGGAAGATTTGTGGCTGCATTCCACAACAGCTAATCAAAATAAATGTCCAGGCCCCCTTAAAGAAAATCCTACGTACGCCACTGGCCATTACTTGCACAAGCAAGAGAAAAAAAATTCAATATTGAGTCAATGACGTTATGATCAGTGTGTCTGCGATGGATTGCAAAATTCCCACTACATTCAAAAGAGGGCGGGAAAAAGGAATAATTCTCACGACCATTTGGGGCTGAAAACCCCTCTTGTGACAGTCCAAATGACATCTTGTGTCATCACAACAGACAACTTTGGGCCTAATAGTGGCTACCAAGTTGCCAGTTCTCAAATTACTGTAGAAATTTTTGAATCGACGAAACAATTATTTGACTCCCAGTCACCATTAACTGTTTTTCAGAACTTAATCAACCAAATAAGAGTTTACCCTTTATAATATTCGAAGAACAAGGGCCGGTGTTACCAGTCTTTAACTTTCTAAAAATAGCAGCCTCTAAGTGCTGTTTAACCTTTTTAAATCATGCAAAAAAGTAGGCCTTAAATTATTATATAGTTTTATAAACATTGGAGAAACATGCAATCCAATTTTATTTTATCGGTCAATGCGAGTCGCGAGTGCTGTCATTAAGGACCTATTTCATTAGGCGAACAATTAGGTATAACCAATATAGAAAATTAAGGATATAGGTGGTCAGTCATTATCTGTGTACAACGCGCCCTATTCGAAATATATTGTTTCTTATTCCACATAATTTCAATACTGGTGCAATGAAAGACAAGGTTTTTGGAGGAACCTTTACGGTAGAGCTTTTTTTTAAATACCCTGGGAAGGTTATGGTTTTTAAAGCATTGCTTTAGAGCTGAGGAGTAATCATTACGTGAGCAGAAAGAACTAAAGGAGTAGGAAATATTTTATTTTCCGATATTCTTTGCTTCTTAACAATAAAAGAGTATTAATACGAGGAAAAACATTTTGCTAATGTCTGGTTCAGATTATGCGCTATGTTCTGAATCTGTTTACTACCTTACTTGAAGCTCGAATAATATTTATTTTAGTGATATCCTAAATAGATGAAGAAAAGGAACGTTCTGTGCCTCCACATCTATCTTTCTCCACCCTCCTTTACATCATTGGGTCCATTTGGACCCCAGAGCATGTTTGAACACTCATAACTTCTTTGGATTTAGCCTTTTCATCCTGGGATTGAAGCTCAGTGAAGAAAACTCAATTTTCTATTAATTTTTCTACTACAGGAGCTTCACCGTATTTTCTGCGAAATGAGAAACCTCTCTGGGGGTCCATTTGGACCTCACCGAAGCAGTTATATGAAAACATGTTATTAGTGAATGTAAAGGTATTTTTTTTTTTAGAATACGCATAGACACACACACCAATTAAAACTTGAGGTCGTTAATAGGTTTGGGAAGCGTGCATGTGTACCAACGCTATATAAGTGTGCGGACAGTATGTCAAACTTCGCATGTGTTTCGGCTTTGTTTGTCTTCTGATCTCGGGCAAAGGTAACATCGGCCTCGTTTACAAGCAATTCATCAGCATTCCAATACTTTTAAATTAGTTCATCAGGTCACTCATTTTTTATTATATGTGGGGGTAGGGTATGTCTAATCTATACAGTCGGCAAATTACTATAAAATAAGTCGGCACTGAAATAGTGAGAGTCACCCCCCATGACTCGGACCCTCGCTACGCCCCTGTCTATAGCATAGGCGAAGTGTAAAAATAATATCACTTTTAATGCTTGCGCGATGGATAAGCGAAATTTTAAATGTTTTTCGGTGATAAAATTGGTTCAATCCGCCTACGGCCACGCCCACTTATTAAACGTTAAACTCAATATACCCTGGTTGTCTGCACAAAAATTTACGCCCGCAATATCCATCGGTTTTTCAAACAAGTCACAGCTCCTCTACAGCTATGGCTAAAATTTTTGATGATATGCGCCAAGGTCGCCAAGAATATGATAAAGAATTTCGAACAGTTCTATTCCGATACCCATTTCGACAATTTTCAATCTAGTAGAAAACAAAAATCTCAAAAAAGTAATCTAGAAAACGAGAATCCATGGCGGCTTCAAGCAGAACTCTACGTGTTCTGTGCATTGTCTGACGAAACAAATCAAACAAACCTTTATTTAATAGCTTGGTGTCATCAGCTCTGCTATGTTTGCTGTGTTGTATAAAGCGATGCACACATCGGCTGATGTTGCTGTTGATGTGGATGCGGAATAGACTGCAACAGAATGATGGATGTTTATGTTGGTACTGCTGGCTTATGTTGATCACGTTGGTGTTCCATCGAATTTTTAACAAAAAACACATCAACATAATATTTGACGTTTTGGGTTATTTCATTTTTTCGGTTACTTTATTTCGTAGAGAAAAATCAGTGGCAATGATATGTGAATTTAATTATTTTTAAATCTTAGTTTCTCGGGAGCTAAAAAAAAAACTCACGTTTTTAAAGGAGAGGCGCAGAGGACGTGACGACAAGACATTACCGTTTCACACAACAGGACAAGTCGTCATTGAGAAATGTTAAAAATTAAAGCATACGTCAAGTTAATCTCCTCGTTTCCAGTGGAAACACTTCGGGGTTAGCTGTTAATCTTCCCACGATAATCTCTGTCTTATGTTCGGTGGAAGCACACTATCAGTACTATAGAGAAGACCTTAAGGGCATATGTATGATCGACTTATCTTAATTATAAGTCGAGTGAGCGAAGTCCTGTTCGTTCATCTGTCGGCAGTTTTTAGGCCTTAAACTTTGAGACAGGAGCTTGAAACTTTATATCTGTTTTTTTGCGGGTCCCGAAAGCAGTTGAAATGCGAAAACGTTTGCAATACGCCCACTGACATGCCCACTTGAGTTACAAGCCCTAAAAATTAAACTTATCGTACGACGCTGTAATTTGATGTGCTGTATCCTTGCTTTGTAGCATTTATTCAATGTATTTGCTTGGATTCAAGAAAACTTGAGCTACAAAGTATTTAGATACGTGTTTGCACTTTCAACTTTAATGAAAAAAAATTTTCCTCGCCCCGTAAGTCATCAGACCATAGACAATAACCTCATCAGGTTTTTTCCATTCTAGGAGTGATGCGATGGGTAAGAGTTTGCCCAACCACTTGTTTCCTTATACCTTGCACTGGCTTAAGGTTAGGCTTCATAGCCTTCTTTCGAGTTCATTTAATCCTGGTTGGGTACAGCCTTGTGCCTTCATATCTGCAGTGGCCTTTATGTGGAAGTCTGCACATAAGCTGGACAGTGCAGCTGTTGTTTCTATGATTATGTCGCCAGGTTTTCTCACGGTGTAAGAAGTGGCTCGATTTTCGATTTCTGGTGATGGAATATTAACACGTGCCGTTCTTTCCATTTGGCACATCAATCACGATCATGAAACCTTCAGTCTTCTATTTGGTTCGAAATGCGTTTGTTTCTGTAATTCCTGCAGTTTGATTTTTTTTGGCTTTGTTTTCGTCGTTTCTCTTCCTTTTTTATACCCGACCAAAGGTATATTAATTTTAATGCATAGTTTGTAACACAGTGAAATAATCACCGCAGACCCTTAAGACCTTTTAGAGATATGGTCGAGACCGAAATTTGAATCGATTTAACCATGTCCTTCCGTCCGTCCGTATGTGTGAAGGTTTGAGACTTGATACTAGAGTTGAGACTTGGTACACGGCTTGCTTCTTTTGTTGTAGTTACAGACAAAGTGTGAAAATTGGCTCAATCCGTCAACGGCCACGCCCACAACTGGCTTCAATGTGACACAACCTCTATTTCACATGTTTTTTTTTCAAAATGCCTTTTGGTCAAGTTAGACAAGGCACAGGACTTAAGGTTGACTCCAAATTGAAAAAAAAACAGATATCAAAGATATTACTATTTGCTTAGTTTGCTCGATACAAAGTTTGAGCTCAGCCCACTTTTAAAGGGCGTTTTTAGGAAAAAACTGTTTTTTTTTTCTGAAATAATTTTTGCTTTTACCGTAGTTTCTCATGACTCTTACGAAATTACATATAATTGATTTTAATTTTTGAGTGAGCCCCCGCCCACTTTTAGGGGCGTGGCCCATACAAATAATTTATGAATGAATCGGTGTTACATGGTATATAGGGTGGGGTATAAAGAAGTTTGTCACAGACAAACTCTTGCACTTACTCACTTGTTTTTTTTCTTTTGTTGTTGCATAGGATCTACAAACTCGTAGTCCAGAGTTCGCATAATATTGGTTTCATGTTTCCGCTTCGGAACTAGTGTCTCATTGTCCGGATGCTCCGGAAACGGGCAATATCCGGAATGACAAACCTTGCAGAGGAGGCTTACAAATCAAATGAACATAATAAACGGCGGTTCCCTGTAAAGAGGATGAAACCTATTTCTTGAAATTTGTTAATTGGCGCCAAGTGCAAGAATAATATAACAATCTTGCTGGTACGTTAATTCTACTTTTATTCCGGTTATTGTCAAAATACAAATCTAACTTTTCTTTTCCCATGTTGATAAGCAAATGTGCCTCACCAATTTTTTCAAGAGTTCGTCATCTGTTCAAACAATCTCGCCTGAAAACAAAATCTTTTTAGCTTTAACCTCCACATAATAGATTCGCTGCCGCAGACAACATGCAAATTTGAAGCAACCAAGACCCAAACATCCCCGTACCAAAACTATGACAAAAATTCACCTCACAACGACAAAAGCTTAATTTAGCTTTAAATAAACCACTCACCTTTGAAAAGGTGGTAACTCAAAGACATTCTACCCTAACCTTAAATGTTACAAAAACAGTTTTGTTTTCATATTCAAATTCGTGTTATTCTCAGTTTCTTTTGACACAAAACCGACAAAAAAAAACCAAAAAAAAAAAATCATTCGACCTTGCAAAGTAAACACTAAGCTTCAAAAATCCCACCCAAAAGTCATACACATTCGCTATCGGTGAGGCGGGCGGGCACGGTTCGCGGTGGTGTTTTGTTTGCATCTTTCATTTCGATATTGGCAAAAGTCATCCAAGTGGGACGAATTAATTCCACCCCATATACAAAATGTTCCAAGTGCGTGAGAATAGGGCATATGGATGGGAAATTGCCAAAAGATACACATTGTTCCAAAATCCACCACATAATAACCCATACTCATAAGATTTCCCAGAAAAATAAAATAAAATAAGCACACATCCTTGCGAAACCAACACTCGAAACAGGGGAAAAAAAACATGTCGAAATGAATGCTAATCGCATTAATGTGTCTTAAAAGGCTTAATACATAATAAATAAATATAAATTTAACCAAATTAATGATATCAGAGCCATGATGTAAGGATTTGCCTCCTTCGACGGCTGATATAGCTACTCAAAAAGAAAGCGTTATAGCATTCGAGTATCCTTGCTCAAATCACACGACGAAATTGTGATGACTTGGATGATAGCTAATAGCAGATTATTTTTCGAGGGTTATAGAATAATAAATAAAAGCTTTTAAGTGTTATCCTGCTTTTGCGAATTTATAGATACTTCCGTTTCTCTGACAAAATTAATCATAATAGAGAAGGAAATTTTTCGGACCCTGCCTTGGAAGAATTGAAAAGGCGACGGACGGGATAAACCTATTATAACGCCACCGAGATACTCTTAATCTATATGACAATGAATCTGTGATTCATCGTTGCCCTCTGTGGCCATTGCACGGCTTATATTGTGCCACTATACACACACCATCACAGATGGAGGGTTGTACAGGGCAAAAGTGCCGCAGGGCTTGAGTTCGTAATAAATCAAAGCAGGTGAAGAAAAAACACGTTTCTTAATAATGGTAATGGTTTTGCCAAAGCCATTACGATAATTAGACAGATTGGGCAATATTTTTTAAATAATGAGTTTTTGGTCCTTTGAAACAAAGGGATACGTGTGCTTCTCTGTATGCTGTGCCCTGTGCTGCGTGATCCTTGAGAGATGGTTCTTTATTTCAAATCAGATAATAGTTCTCTATGGAAGTGATTTTATGGAAATTAATTACCCGTTTTTCCTCTGTCCTAAGAGACAACAACTTATTGTTTAGATCCTTCTGTTAAGGGCTTTAAGAGTGCCTGGAAAAAGTTGGGATATGGAAACTCTATATGTAATTCTATATGTACAAGACGTATCTACAAACAGTCTTTAAGGAGCCCATGACTCAGTAAATAGCTCCGAAGGAGGTTAAACTACATTCTAACGTGCCCAAGATTGACAAAAACAATTTGGGAAGATGCGATCTCAATACAGCACTGCATTCTGCTGGCTGCCAGTTTTAAACAGCTAAATGAAGAAGAAAAATTCACCCTACAAAACCCACGAATTTATTGGAATTGATGACCTAAGAGTCTGTTAGGCCATGGGAGAATACTTGGCACTAAGAATGGACGCACTCGTTTCCACAGCATTGATGGATGAGAACATGACATTTTGTTCGACTGCACTATCCACTGCGCCATACCAAGCATCGCACATGACAAAATTTATGCCGCAAAAACAGCATCAATGTCGCTTCGAAGTTCTGAGGTCCAACAGCCAAGTTTATAGCTCTTTAGCTCAAAACCAAAACCTCAAAACAAGACTACCACTGCTTTTTATCCATAAATCTCGCCCTGGTTGGTTTAGCCTCAGCTCTTTTGCTACAGTCAGTTAACCCTGAGATTTATACAAACATCAAACCAATATCACGCAGCCACAAACACAACTCCTCGGATTCATAAGGAAATCATTTGCAGTGACTGCTGGTTCATAGGAAGTCATTTTTCTCCAGAAAAAAACATCTTCTACCTTCCTTTTCCATCCCAGTCCTTAAAAAAACCTCTGATTGTTCTTCCGCACCAAAGTGTCACTTGTGCTCTCTCGATAGCCTTTTGTCGAAAGTAAACACCAACTGCTGCCACACTATATCGGCAAAATATTTGCCTTTCGCCAAACGTCTGTGTGTGCCATTCCCTGGCAGCCCACATATCTGGGGCGGAGGCCTATACCCACCATAGGCTGCTCTGCTATAGTAAATGCTTTTCTTTAATTTTCCAGCCATCGGCTCCATAACTCCGAATAACAAGATTATGTTCACAAGTACCTTGTTCATTCCGGTTCACCTACAGATTTACCAGATGAAAGTTTCATCCCCCCTCCTGGATACATACCTAAGCTATACCCTCTTTGTAAATTCCTTCCCTAAACCTAAGTGCCCACGACAAGTTATTTGTTATTTTGTGAAGTTTACCCCACAGCCACCTCGGAACAGTACCTATACCTACCAACCAATCGACATTGACATTATGTCTTAAGTGGTGTTTGACACTGGTGCTCAACCTGCTCCAGCATGAAACTGAAGAAATCACTGAGCACCAGACAGCAGAAGCACTTTAGCGAATGCCTTCGCTGTTCACCCTCTTTAAACTTTGACATCAAATTACAAAACTTGTCATCAGCTATAAGCTATGTGCTGTGCGAGTCCTAGTAGAGGTACCTCATTTCTCCTTGGCCTTAATATTGATTTCGCCGGAAAAGTGTTATCTCTGTCGTTTGCTCATAGCTCGGAGATCTCGTCTGCTTAATTTCTTTAAAACGAAAAACGTTAAAAATCTGTGGTTTTGTGCCTACACGCAAAAAATCCAGCTTTCAATTCACTCGAAGACTCGAGGTGGTGGTGTCATACAAACGTTAAAAATAGCTTTCGGTGGCGACGCACGGTGGCGCCTCCGTCGAACCACAAGAGGCGGTTGGTGTAGCAGCGCCTACCATCAGCGGGCTCTAATTAACATTTTGCACGCTTTAGCATGTCGCACCACATTACGCAAAACAGAATTTAGATACTAATGCGACGCTGAAATGTGATCAGATACAATATGATGTTTTGTATGTAAAATGAATAATTGCTTTGTAACCGCGCAGCACTCACTCCGTGTCGGTCGCGTTGTTGGCGCTTGGGGGATGTGTTTTATCAAAGCTGAAGTTCATTTGAATGCACGCCACAGGCCATACACCGACCAATGTTAAAATTTTCGACGTTTCAGGCAGATGTACCTGGCATAAAAGCTGAACTAATTTGTGGCTAATTCGTTTTCAATTAGACGCCTTTTCCATTGTGTGATATGTCACATTGGCAAAATTTAAATTAACCATTTTGACCAGATTGGGTTTGTTATAGAGTCTCTGTGAAATCTGTGAAACATTTGGTCTCGAATAGATACGTAGCCACTGTCAAAACGGGAAAAAACTAAATCTTAATAAGGCAAAAATTTAAGTTCTGTTTAAATATGCAAAGAAAATATTTTATTTTTTTGATCAAGGTCTAAGATTTTTGGTAGATATTGATGTGATCACTATAACTAATGCTCAAGTAATTGGTCTGAGCTCTGAACTACACGGGACCAGTAGAGGGCTGTAGAATCCTTGTAGAAACCAAGACTGGTGACCCGCATAACTTGGGAAAGGTTACAGGATACTGAATCGGATTACAGGGTATGTTGACATTTTTTCTGTGATCCCCGACATTGACAGTCATGCTGCCAATACTCTGGACTTGTTCCTAACCTCCCATCCTGACAAGTACTCGGTCAGCGTACTTTCACTTAGGCTCATCAGACCACTGTGTCATATCGGCTTCTTACTCGTTTCAAAATAACACCTCTAAAGATCCGGCTCCGAAAAGAACAGTTTTTGCAATACGATAAAGCCAACTGGGATGGCTTGAACAGTTTCTTTAAGTCTTAAGGATAATCCTTAATAATTAGGATAAAGATATCAAACCAAAGGAGAATTCATGGTGTGATTCGAACTGTAAAGAGGCAATCAAGTTAAAGGAGGTTAGTTTTCGGTAATAAGCCAACCCAACCGAGGAAAACCGGAAAAAGTTTAAACAAGCCAGAAATTTCTGCAATGCTCATTGAGGCAAAAAATACTTTAGTATCCCAAAGGTAGTAAAAGTTTCTGGTCATTCGTCAAAAATATTAAAAATTGTGCCTCATCCTCCATCCCGACACTCGTTTTCAATGACATCCCAGCTGTCAGCTCCTAAGGCCAATCTACTTGCAGCTCATTTTCCTGCCAGCTCTTCACTCCCTGATTGTGCCTTGTCTCCACCTGTACTCGAGAGCATAGAACATTCCATGGGACAAATTCATTTTCGCACTCGTACAGTAGCAGGAGTCCTTAAAAACCTCAACATACACAAATCCGCTGGTCCAGATGGCATTTCCCCCATAGTTCTGAAGAGGTGTTCTACTACGCTGGCAAAACCACAGCGTAGGCTTTTCTATCTTTCCTACTCTTCTGGTCTCTTCCCGAGTAGATGGAAAACTGCATTTGTTCAGCCCGTCCCAAAAAAAGGCGATTCAACTTCTCCGACCAGTTACCGACCAATTGCTCTAACATCCATTCTTTCCAAGTTCATGGAAATGCTGATAAATAGTCAGCTTATGAAATATCTAGAATCACAGAGGCTTCTCAATGACCTTCAATATGGCTTTCGTGGCAAAAGGTCCACTGGTGATATGATGGCCTATCTCTTCCACTTTTATGGTGAAAGTAAGGTTGTTGCGCTCGACATTTGACAAAGCATTTGACAGAGTCTGGCACCAGGCTCTCTTATCGAAAATGCGTGCATTTGGAGTCGATGTGTCTTTTATTCGTTGGATTAGAAATTTCTTTTCGAACCGATCAATCCAAGTGGTTTTGGACGGTTTCAAGTCTGATGTCCATCATATTAATGCTGGTGTTCCACAGGGCTCAGTTTTATCTCCAACACTCTTTTTGATCTTTATAAATGATCTCTTGTCTGCCACATCTAATCCAATTCATTTTTTTGCTGATGACAGTAATCTTAGTTTTTCATATTAGTTTCCTTGCAAACGCCCCGGTCCTTCGGACGTCGAAAGGGAACGGTTAAGTATGTTGAGCTCATTAAATTCCAACTTAAACAGCATTTCAACATGGGGGCTTTTAAACAGAGTGGATTTTAATACATCCAAAATGCAATGCTGTTTACTTAGTCAATGCAAGAACTACTTTACACCTTCTGATCTGGCTGTCAACTATAAATCGTTCATACGACCAAAACTGGAGTATAACCCTCATGTCTGGGCAGGAGCTCCTAGGACAAACTTACACCTACTCGATCTGATACAAAAAAGAGCATTGAAAGTGATAGGAGGCTTAGACATTGCGAAGTCAATCGACTCCTTGCAACATCGTCGCAATGTCTCTTGTCTTTCATTGTTCTATCGTTTCTTCTATAAAGAGTACTCCAGTGAAATAGCCAGTTGCATTCCACCCCTTGAAGAATTCAACTGCAATACTCGCGCAAGAAGGAATGCTCATCAGTACACCCTTGAGCCCAATTTTGGACGAACCGCGTTGTATTGGAGTTGTTTTTTTAGCCGAACAACACGGGTGTGGAGCAGGCTTCCGAAGGAGGTTTTTCCTCGTCACTACAGTCCACAACAGCTCAAAACCAAAGTGCATCAGTTCCGCTCTTCTTTTTCCTCTGATCCTTTCCATTCGCGTTATGTTAACTCAATATAAGGGTAGCCATAACCCCATGAACGCGGATGAATTATAAAAAAAAGGGAGCGATTTGCACGCCACATTTCGGAGAACTTCGAACACATTCCAACTGACCTTTTAAATGTAGAGGGAAATGTAGCCTCTTCAAGATATGTTTGTGGAGTGAAGCGGCTTGGTGTGGAGGCTGGTGGTGAGAAAAGAACTGCGTGGTTTAAGACTCCTGGAGTTCAAGAAGCCATCAGAGAAAAGAAGAGAGATCATATTTTGTGGAATCAATGTAGGCACTCTATTTCGCGAGCCCGGTATATTGAGGCGCGAAGAACGTCCAATATAGCGGTCAGAAAAGCCAAGGAACAGGCTTGGAAAAAGTTCGGCGAGAGGTTAGAGCACGATTACATATCTGCAAACAAGATGTTTTGGCAGACTATTCGCCGTCTCAGAGGAAAGACGTTAAATAGTTTAAAGGGTTAAATTCAGTCCGGGCCTCAGCCAACAAGCTTCGCCAGCCAGCTCTGTCTCTAGCTAGCCGTCTCCAGTTTCGCACGCGAAGTTGGCTGAGGTCCCCTTCCACTTGGCTTTTGGCTAGGTCGGTATCGTCGTGTTTCTTGACTTGTTGGCGGAGGATCGGGAATGATGGTAGGGCCGTTAACCCACCCTCGCTGTACAGCCCGTACAGTTCGATGTTATATCTCCTCCTCCACTCTCCGTCTATGCAGACGGGATCGTAAATCGTCCAAAGAATTTTCCTCTCAAATCAGCCTATAGTGTTTTCATCCACCTTTGACAGGGTCCATGCTTCTGCACCGTAAAGCAGGACTGGAATGATGAGGGTCTTATACATGGACACTTTAGTTGCTCGAGAGAGGGCTTTGCTACTCAATTGCCTTCTTAGCCCAAAGAAACAGCGATTGGCAAGAGTTTCGTTTGATTTCAGCGCTGGTGTCATTGTCTGAATTGATAGCGGAACCCAGGTAGACAAAGTTCCTAACTACCTCGAAGTTATAGCTGTCGATGGTGATGTTTTGTCCAAGACGCCGGTGTTGGGTGTCTTTTCTTGATGACAGCATATAGGTACTTGGTTTTACCCTCGTTGACTGCAAAACCCATATTCGCCGCTTCCGTCCCAATATTCACGAAGGCTTCACTGACATCACGCTTTGTTCTACCGATTATGACAATGTCGTCTGCGTATGCGAGTAGTTGAACGGACTTTTGAAAGATTGTGCTTCGGGTGTTGGCGCGAGAGTTCTGCACTATTCTCCCAAGTATGATGTTAAAGAAGTCGCATGATAGCGCGTCGCCTTGTCTAAATCATTTTTTGACATCAAAGGGGTCGGTGTGGTCCTTGCTGACCTGGACGGAACAGCGTGAGTTTTCCATCGTCATCCTGCACAGACTGACGAGTTCGGCAGGGATGCCAAAACTAGACATTGCGCTATATAGCTCGTGTCTATAGATGCTGTCATACGTGGCCTTGAAATCGATAAAGAGGTGGTGTGTATCGATTTGGAATTCCTGGGTTTTCTTCAAGATCTGCCGCAGTGTGAATATTTGATCGATATGGTGGACTTTCCTGGCCTACACTGATATGTGCCTATCAGTACAGCCGTTTGTCATTGTTGACAAACGGCTTTAGGCCTTCACACAGTACCGCAGAAAAGATCTTGTATGCGATGTTAAAAAGACTGATGCCTCTGTAGTTGGCACAACTCAGAGGTTTTTCTTTCTTCAGGATCGGGCAAACAATGCTGAGGTTCCATTCGTCGGGCATGCTATCTTCCGACCATATCTTGCAGATGAGCTAGTGCAGGCTCCTAACCAGCTCATCGCCAGCGAATTTAAAAAGTTCGCCAGCTAGGCCGTCTTTGTTCTAGGCTGCTTTGTTGCACTTGAGCTTGGACACAACTAGTTTCACCTCCTCCAGGTCGGGTGGGCGGTATCATTCGTATGCTTCGTCGGTAACGTCTTCGCCCGGGTTTAATGGTTCGTTCTGCCTGACAGCGGTATTTGGTTCGTCTTCGCCATTATACAGTCTCTTTCGAAATGGCTGGCGTCAGGATAAGATTTAGTTATCCTGAGGAACTTCAGCGAGCACTAAATGGGTTAACGGTCACCTGTGGTGAGACTGGGATGAAGCTTTACTTAAGCAAATCCAAAGTGGTGGTTGTTTCCTGAACTCCTGTGCAGTGTACCCTGCACATAAATGGAGTCCCATTGAAACAGGTGGAGAAATTTAATTATCTCGGGTTATTTTTCACGAAGGATGGCAGGAGTAATACTGAGTTGCTCTGTAGAATTAGCCAAGCTGGAGCAATGCTAAAGGGACTCCGCCAGGCGGGCGGTCATCAGGAAGGCTGAGCTTGTAGTGAAAGCAAAGACCCCGGTTTTTTATTCAGTGTTCGTTCCAACCCTCATATATGGTCATAAAATTTGGGTAATGAGCGAAAGAGTCCCGCGTACAAGATTCCAAAATGAGATTCCTAAGGTGCGTTGCTGGTTTTACTCTAAGGGATGGAGTGAGAAACGTCAGTATTCGTAGAAATCTTAATATCGAGCAGCTCCGAGTGGAACGATCAATTCTTCGATGGTTTGGACACGTTGTTAGCATGCCTCCCGACAGACTTCCTAGACAGGTCGTGTTAGCCGAGATTGGGGGCGTCGCTCCCCTGGTAGGCCAAGAAACAGGTGTTGCAATCAGGTAAAGAATATCTCCGAGACAGGTCTGGGGATTGCGCCTGTGATTCTTGAGTTGTTGGCGGAAGATCGGGAATGATGGTAGGGCTGTTTATCTACCCTCGCTTCGGGACCCTTCTAAGGATAAGCGGTCACCGAAAATGATGATGATTATGAGCTAAAATTTTAAAAAAGCATTTTTAAAAATTAGAAATGGTCGCCTGTAGTAAGCGTGTCTGTGGGCGGATTCAACTGATTTTCAAATCCGATCTGAGGAGCTGGATTTCCAGTCTACTGACCAACCTTCAGCTCTCTAGCTTGAAAGTTAAGACCTCAGACTTAGTTAGGTTAAGCTCTCTGTACATTTTTTATTTTTGATGTCTTCAAAAAGGACATTCCATGTGCTTAATTAAGAAGATTTAGCATTCCGATTTTACCTACTTCTAAAGGCCCGTACATACATTGAAAATTGCCTCTAGTTTACTTTATTCTCCTCGCTGAGCAAGCATTTACACCAAGTTCGTATTTAATTCAGCCTTTAAAAAATCATTATACGCCATATTCGGCCTGATTACTACCTTCATGGTTTTCCTTTCATATTCGTACCTTGCACGGAACCGGCCTTAACCAATTACTTTTGCTGAAAAATGATTGTTAAAGCTCATGATTTTTTAATTGCTTGCTTTTGCAGCGGAATGAAATGAAACTTTTATTTAATAATAAGCCGCAAGCGCCTTGAAATTCGAAGTATTGCTATTAAAATCCTCCACTTTACTTGAATTGAATTGATTTATAAAATAAATCTGTTTGCCCTTTACCAGAGCAGCCTTAAGCCATAATATTATATCTGAAGAGTTCATAATATATTACCCTGCTCACACTATGAACACCAAAAGGATAAAGTCGAAGAGTAATCTCATAAACGATTTGCTTCGACATAATTTACAAGGAATTCATATTAAAGGCTTTTACTACACGCCGCCCATTAGTGATTTATTGAAGTGACATTTGCACTATCGCCATTGAGCAAGGTTGGACATTCAATAATCACCGCCTGGGGAAAGACTTAGGGGAGCCAAACTTTAGCACTGCGCGTGTCAATACAATAAGTTACAATAGTCCGATGAATCCTTTTTTTTTTTTGCTTTTGAGGGGGTTGTGAATCTTTTTGTTTTGTGAGACAAAAGTTTAAAAGTTAGAAGGGAAAGTTACTGGTTTACTTTTGCATGTTTGGTTTTTGATTTCCAAACTTACGTGAGATCCTAAAAAGGAGTCGTTTTACTTTAGCATGGCAAGAAAAATTTTCTTAGAAAAGCTTGAAATTTTTTGCTGCGAAATTTCGTGGTGTCTGGTTAGTGAATGAGAAATTTTTAGCCATTCATTACTATTTTTTCTATACTCTAATCCACTCCGCCATATAAAAGAAAATAATATAAAGATAGCGCCTCAAATGCTTCAACACCATGATCAAGTTTAAACGATCGGTTTTAAGGCGTGTTGAAATCCAGAACGTCAGCTGTTATACGTATTTTAACACCAAAAGAGTGGAGGCTCTCAAACTGAGTTCCTAAAATAAATTGACAATATTATTTTTATTTTTACTTGTATTTATATTTATATTTTTTTTTAATGATGTAAAAGAACGACATGGATACACCACCTGCCCTTTTACAGCTTCCAAGTGATTTTCAAAAAGGTCCTTGAGAATTAACAAATAAAATTAGAACTAAAATAAAATTCCAAAATTGCCCAACTACAAGGAAGGGTTTTAATGAGTGTAAAAGTCACAAAAAACAAACTTTTTTTTATGTATAACATTTAACGACTTGCGTTGTACGACTTTGTTTAAGAGAAGCAATAAAAATGTGTCCTTTTGTTGGTTTATTAACCTCCCAGCTTCAGAGAACTCTTATGTAAATATTGATTATTGAAAAAACATTTGGGAAACGTAAAACTTTTCCAAATGTCTCGAAATGCACCCATTTCCACTGTGATTCAAAGACGATAATTCTCATACTTTAAAACTTGTAAAGCAAAACTTCTAGTTGGAAATGTGAAGAAGTTTCAAGTGTCAATAACCATCCAATCTATAAGAGCTTAAAAAGAACATATATACAAACCCATTCGATAAAAACCACGAAATGTAAGAGATGAAATAAAAACATCTATAAAATTGTGTGGGACTAAAAGGAACTCTGTTTACACACACAAACACACGCGGTTACTATGTGTGGATTCTTTTTATATTTTTTTTTATTCGCTTCATGGAATGTGTTTACTTTTACTCGAATGGCAAAAGAAGTGTGGTCAGGTCCGGCTAATAAATAATTTAACAAGTGAAATAGGGCAAATGTGTTTCAATTATTATTATTCATGAATCGTGATTCTTGCCGGAAAATACACCTTCATATTTAATTTGGTAAAAAAAGGAAGAATTACGTGCGGAGCACTCAAAAGTTTATTGTTTTTTTTTTTTTGGCAAGACCGACTTGTACTCATATTTAAATCAAGTAGAAAAGTGATAATTAATTCAGCTGGATCTACTCAAGGTCAACACATGTGCTTAGACAGGCATTTTTTAGGCAAAAGCCAGAAAAAATGAAAATGCTTAGGGTTATGGAAATAATTCTGCAGAAATTTATGTACGAAGCTACACATAACCTGTTTTTGTAAGCGCAGCACATTTGCGTTTTTTATACCCCATCCCATGGGCTAGGAGGTATATTAAGTTTAATTCATAGTTTGTAACATAGGGAAATAATCACCATAGACCCCAAGACCTTAAGGGCATATGATCGAGACCGAATTGTTAGTCGAATGAGCCATGTCCGTCCGTCCGTCACTCCGTCCGTGTGTCGGTAGTTTTTAGGCCTTAAATTTTGAGCTAGGAACTTGAAACTTAATATCTGTTCTTTTTAGGTCCCGAAGCAGTACAAGTGTAAAAATTTTTAAAATCCGCCCACTGACACGCCCATTTTACTTATTAGCTTGAAAAATCAAAGTTGTCGCAGGAAGCTGAAATTTGGTACGCGATATCCTCGCTAAAGTGTTTTGTGATTGGCATTTAAAAAAAAGCGAATACCGCCCCCTTGTTGGCGTGGTCATACTTAATATTCTAATAAACGATTTTTATTTAATATATTTGCCAAAAAACTTGCATTCTAAAATGTTCAGATATTTGCGTAAGCTATCAACTCAGGTGCATAAATTTTCACCACGCCCACTTTTGGGGGCATTTTTAAGTATAAACCAAATTTTTAATATGAAAATGCCACACGTGTATACCACTTCTGATAAAAAATATAAACAAAAATACGATGCTATTGAGAATGGGTGGATGCCACGCCCCTTTCCTAGCCAGAAGTTTCTGAAAACGATTCAGATTAGCCAGAAGTTAAATGAAACCGAAATTCAACAACCAAGATTTATGACACAATTCGGAGCTTGACAGTGGTCAATTGAGATGGGGTATCCAACGATTTGCTTAAGCGGATTGTAACCCTCCCACTAGTTTTATCTCAATACTTGAAGCGAACTTTTGGTACATAATTCAAGTAGACCTTTTTATACCCTACCTAGGTTATATTAAGTTTAATGTATAGTTTGTAACGCGTTGAAATAATCACCGTAGACCCCAAGACCTTAAGGGTAATAATTGTTAGTCGAATGAGCCATGTCCGTCCGTACGTCCGTCCGTGTGTCGGTAGTTTTTAGGCCTTAAATTTTGAGCTAGGAACTTCAAACTTAATATCTGTCCTTTCTAGGTCCCGAAGCAGTACAAGTGTAAAAAATTTTAAAATCCGCCAACTGACACGTATATTTTACTTATTAGCTTGAAAAATCAAAGTTGTCGCAGGAAGCTGAAATTTGGTACGCGAAATCCTCGCTTAAGTGTTTTGTGATTGGCATTTAAAAAAAGCGAATACCGCCCCTTGTGGGCGTGGTCATACTTAATATTCTAATAAACGATTTTTATTTGATATATTTGCCAAAAAACTTGCACTCTTAAATGTTCAGATATTTGCGTAAGCTATCAACTCAGGTGCATAAATTTTCGCCACGCCCACTTTTGGGGGCATTTTTAAGTATAAACCAAATTTTTAATATGAAAATGCCACACGTGTATACCACTTCTGATAAAAAATATAAGCAAAAATACGATGTTATTGAGAAGGGATGGATGCCACGCCCCTTTCTTAGCCAGAAGATTCTGAAACCGATTCAGATTAGCCAGAAGTTAAATGAAACCGAAATTTAACAACCAAGATTTATGACACAATTCGGAGCTTGACAGTGGTCAATTGGGATGGGGTATCCAACGATTCGCCTAAGCGGATTGTAACCCTCCCACTAGTTTTATCTCAATACTTGAAGCGAACTTTTGGTACATAATTCGAGTAAGCCTTTTTATACCCTACCCAAGTTATATTAAGTTTAATGTATAGTTTGTAACGCATTGAAAGAATCACTATAGACCCCTAAGACCTTTTAGAGATATGAATGGGACCGACAGAAGAATCGATTAAGCCAAGTCCGTCCGTCCGTCCGTATATAAGCAACTTTCAGACCTTAAATTTTAAGCTAAAGAGCTGAAATTTTGTGAGTGAGCTGGAAATCCAGTTCTTCAGATTAAGTTTGAAAATTATTTGAATCCGCCTACAGACACCCCCACTACAGACCTGTATGTGCGATAGTCTCTAATTTTTTCTAAAATACTTTTT
This sequence comes from Neoascia interrupta, assembly GCA_947623515.1. Classification (NCBI taxonomy): domain Eukaryota; kingdom Metazoa; phylum Arthropoda; class Insecta; order Diptera; family Syrphidae; genus Neoascia; species Neoascia interrupta. Next base: position 2,970,981 of record OX392464.1, on the reverse strand, counting down.
CAAGTTTTAGCTTGTTTGGTATGTGACATTGTCTTGTAATTGTTTTTAAGGTAGCAGAAAAAGTTAGGCCTCTTTATTAACCGCGCCCACTTTTTAAGGGATTTTAGCTTAAAATTACTGTTTTTTAATGATTATAGTTGAAATTCGACTAAAAATTATATAACAAAAGTTGTAGATATAAGCATTTTCTAAATTTTTGTATATGTAGTAAGTATATGCGGGGTGCCGTGGCGTAGTGGTTAGTGTGTGCGCCTACTACGCCGGAGGTCTGAGAGCATCACTTGTCTTGAAAAACTTCTCAAAAGTGCCGTTCGGATTCGGCAAAAAATGTAGGTCCCCTTGAATGTGAAGAAATCAACACACCAGCATACGTTGTTGAGAAGTTGACCCTGGTTCACCTCGAGATGTTGCGCCACTCTTTTCATAAATATTTAGTTAGTATATGCCTCAGCCCACTTTTTGTGGGCGTGGCGTTAAAAGAAGTGATTTTTCGAGTTAAAAAGGCGGAGTTTTAGGCCGAAATGTATGCAACCAGCTAGATACCAGTTTTTTTTTTTGTATCCCGCCCACTTTTTGGAGGCGTGGTAGTTTCCTTTTTTGGTAGGGTAGAGTATTTCGCTTTCCGTCCCAGACAGACTAAAGTTTTTACATACGCACTGATGCACTTTGCCACTTGCTTGTAATTTTGTAATAATAGTGACAATTAAAAATCTTCATCAATTATACATTTCCTGTATTTGAGTGACAAGACAACATCCCATGTGTTGTAATCCCACACCTTTTCTCCATTGAGGATTTTGATGACTTCATTGGCATCTAGAATAGTTTTTCCGAAGAAACCGGCACGGAACTCCTTTAGTACTGGACAGGAACTGAGAAAATAAAACACGTCCTCTCTTTCCTTTATAATCTCAGATATTGATTGACAGATATAGATAGCCCAGCTATGTTTGCGTTTGACGCGTGTCGCATTGGACAAAATGAATTAAGAATCGGAAAAAAAACTGTGATATCCTGTAGAATCTGTGGCGACAGCGGATCCTAGTTCACGGAGGTGAGGTACTCCTTGGACTTCGATGGATCGGCGACCATCGAATTGCTGCCTGGCTTCCAGTTGGCTGGGCATACTTCACCATGCTCGTCGGTGAACTGGAAAGCCTGCACCAGGCGAAGGGTTTCGTCCACACTGCGACCCACAGGCAGGTCATTCACGGTGATTTGACGCAAGTTTTGCTTGCCGTCAATGATGAAAAGTCCACGGAATGGCACACCACTCTCTTCGTCCAAAACGCCGTAGACGCGAGCGACCTTCATCGACTTATCTGCAAGCAATGGAATATCCAATTGCCCAAGACCCCCCTGTTTGCGCGGAGTGTTAATCCACGCCAAATGGGTGAAGTGGGAGTCTGTGGAGCATCCAATAACCTCAGCACCAATGCTACGGAACTCCTTGACGCGATCCGAGAACGCAATGATTTCAGTTGGGCACACGAAGGGGAAGTCTAATGGTTAAGAGAACAGCACCACGTACTTTCCCTTGTAATCCTTCAGCGAGATCTCCTTAAAGGCGCCATTGACGACAGCGGTGCCCCTGAATTCGGGGGCTGACTTCTGGTTGTGGCATCTTGTACGAAAATTAATTTAACTGGATTTAGTAGACAAGAACGAGACGACGTGAACTTCACAACGACCGTGAAAAGAATAACGTGATGTCTGCACGGTATAAAATCCTGTGCGAACTGTGTGGTGTCGGCAATTTTTGTCAGCCCATGTTGCCAAACGCTGTTCTCAAAAAGAAATACTGCAACAAAGAGAGAAGCAACAGCCATGAAGTAGACGTACACATTTTTGTCGACTGAAATGGTGTGCTGCTGACATGGTATTTAGTAGCCACTTATGTACTGAAGTTCAATAAGGCTGCTTTGAATCCAAAGGGCTTTGCGAGCTGGAGGAATCTTCTACACTAGAAGTTCTTCTACACTTTCTAGACAACACTTCCCAAGACCTTTTTCCATAAATGGCAGCAGATTAACCATGGTTATATGGCATGATATAATATTAGCTCCTCGTCTGTTTTACAACGTTCAAAGTTCAGATGAAATTAAAAGGGTAACCGAACCGTCAAGAATTGGACAGTCTGATTGGGAGTAGCGTTGGTTGGCATCTAAAACCAATGTAATTTTAGGTCAGGTCATCTGATTTTCTAGCGTCAGAAGAAAGAAACGTACAAGTAGGTTTGACTTACCGTGGTGATTGAGGTGATTGTCTGCATCTAGGCGTTGATTTCTTCCCTCAAAGTCACACCAATGCTACATTGGTGCACACATAAACGCAACTAGAGATCATCATTTCCATCATAAAAGCGCTGTGTCCAAGAATTATGCTACGATTGAAATGACAGATTAATTTAAACTCGCGAACGGACACGCCCACAAATGGTCTGAATGTTCTATCATCGTTCCACAGTCATCATTCAAGGTTGATTCGGGGAACTAATCCAAAAAATAAGTGACATCTAAGGCATATTCGTCATACAGTGTGACTTCCTCGCACGTATTACAAAATATTAATAGGCTACATGCTTTTTTGTTACTCCCTTTATGGCGTCACGTCTTAGCAGATTTTTTCAAAATATTATTTAAATTAAAGATAAACCTCCATAGAAGTGCACAATAGTTTTATTTCTCCGTAAAACTAAACCAAGCAACTGAAGAAATCTCATTTTTGAAGGTTTTTTATAATATTTTTCATATAAAAAACTCTTGCTCTAGCGTTTACGGTCTAAAAAAAAACGTGTAAGGCTCTCAAAAAGTATCACAGGCGAGACTATGAAGGTCCTGGTTTTGAAGGAGGAAAGCTGTGGTTCATATACGGAAAATAACTTCTTAAGGCTCAAGGACGAAGTGATAAATATCCCTTCTTCCAAGTATTGTTGAGCTACTGATACGGTGGACTCACGGCTGGCTTTTTTAAACAAAAAAGGACAGAAGAAACGTTGTACAGACGATATCTATACTCCATGGGCTATTCGGTACAGTCTACGATTCTCTTCTGGAAGTAATGAAATTGCCAAGGTGGTTTACGAAGCTCTTGCCCAGAAGTCAGAATACCCCTCCTTCTTCAAGAATGTGTTCAATTTGTAGAAATAAACCAGGTCAGAGGATATAAAATATCTCTCACCTTGCCTCTGGAATCCATAACATGTCTTACATATGTTTTCATCATGTGCTCCATTTAATTAACATTCTTTGTTTTTAACGTATTTAAATACACATATTTTGATATAGGTTTCGCAACATAAACAATTTGAAAAGCCTATCATCATCCACTTCGCAAACTCATCGGTCAATCCACAAAAACCGGAATAGCCACCGAAAACTCTCAGAAACCAATATTTGAAGTGAATGGTAATGCGGTTAATATTGGTCCATCTGCATGGTTTTCATGTTTGATTCATGCATTCACAAGGATATACGCATCACCTCACTGTTTTAGTTGATTACTCACACGTCACAACCCAATTCAGTCTTGATTTATTGGTTCAATCGAATTGTAAGCCGTTAAAAACAAATAAAGCATAAATTTTGTTAAAACACTAAAACTAGTCCTTATTTGTTCACATCATATTCACCGCAGATCCTGCATCACAGAACTCCTTTTAATATTATTTTATTGTGAAATTTCATGACATAATTTATTGTTCCCCCAGAAACATGAGTTTAGCCAAAATTTTGTGGTAAACTAGCTTAACAGTCAACCACAACAAATGATGGCCTCGCTATATATATCCTTTTCACAAGCCTCCATCAATCTATTTATGGGGTTTTTTTTCCTGTTTGGATTATAAACTCCCCGGATATTTGCGTAAAACTTAAAAGTGATAAATGTTCGCTATTTCACGCATAACCCGTATCCACCCCGCTGTTTGGCGATAAGGCAACAAGAGAAAGACAATGAATTTAACAGCCATGGCAGTCCATAAACTCGGGTCTTTTATTGTAACGCTGCGGTGTGGCTTCCACGACAACACAAGCTCTCTTAACCTTTGCCCTGATGGCCGTTTGTTAATATATTATCGGCTTTTTGTTTGCCACCATAACAGACTGTGCAAAGACACGAGTCTTACCACATTTTCACTTATCCTGCCCCGAAGCTTGAATATTCTCCCACAACACCATAAACCACAATATTGATAGTCTAGCACGAGTCCAAATATTTGTTTTCGATTCTATGAAAAGCGCAAACAAACAAAGAAGTCACAACATGACCCCCCAGAGCCCCCAACACCCTTTGGCTTTATTTTTTCACGGTCAATAAAGGGGTTGGTTGTCCTCTGGATGGCTCGTCTAAATGGCCAAAACGTGCGGCCAGCATATTTCGCCCTGTTATTAATATCTTCATTATGTTAATGTGACAAGCCAGGACGAACTCGTGCGAAAAAACTCGAGTCGCAAAAAAAAATACAGACAAATCAAATCACATTCAATTAGCTAATTGGAATGTAAGGTCGGTTCGGGAGCTTATCTGCGAAGCACTTCAACTTCAACACCGCGCAATAGACAGATAGTCCACTTCAACTCTGAGTGCCTTCACATCCATCTCAATCCAGCGGCGGTGTATACATGCCGTGACAACGTAAATCAATTTCAACATAATCTTTCAAAGCCTGTAACAACACGAAATATCGATGAAAAGGATGACGACTTTTTTGTTCCACCACTAGTGGTGCGCCACAAAGATCCTTTGTAAATGTTAGAGCCCTCTAAAGCCGCTCCGGTGGAGCATGTGTGTCACCGGCAGCAGCCGTCGAACGTACATCAAGCATAAGCTCGATGGCCTTAGCGCACAATGAATATCCAATCAATAAAAGTCACATGCATCGGCAGGAACACCGAGCACCGAACACCGAGCACCGCTCCGAAAAAACACATAAGCCCCTGAGATACAAATTGTGCAAAAGGGACAATGAAAAACTGGCAGACCCATCACACATCCTCTCAGGTGGTTGCTTTAATGCATTTAAAATTTACAGTTAACACATAATTCACTCGAAAATTATAGTTTCCAATTAGTTGGCATCACATATGCAGGTACGCTTGCCCAGCCTCGGCTTGAAGGGCACATTGATGTTCTTCTTGTTGAGCCTGGCGGCGAAAGGCATCCTCATGCGGTCGTCCTCGTCCAGGTCCAGGGTTCGTCCCAGGCGGGGTGTCTTCACGCGCAACGACTTGGCTGCTTGAACTGCAATTGGGGTTTGTCTTATCGCAGGGCTAAGGATGGATGCGAGAAACTTACGTTGGCACATTTTCTGCAGGAATATCAGCAGGTTCTGGGCGTTGTCAATGTCGAGCTCCAGGGGTCTCATAGCCGAGTTGTCATCGAAGATGTCGGCGTTGTCTTTCAGTTCGTTTAGGTCGCGTCGAAGCCGCCTTTGCCGGCTGTCGTAGTCCACGTTCTGAGCCTGAGAATTGTCCTGTTTGCCGAGCGGTTGACTCGATCCAGAAACCTTTAAGGGAATTCGTCTAACATCTGTTTGGAAAACGAAACGAAGCTCACCTGTGAATGACTGCTATTGGCAAGACAGGTCAGCAGCAGCAGCACGAATGGAAAAAACATCTCTTAGGATCGGTGGGTTCTTGCAAAGTCTCAATTCGAGTCGCGTTAGTGTCGTTAGTGCAGTGCAAATCCTTTCTCGATACTGATTTTTATTGCCAAAGGACTTCATTTTTATAGGGAATAGCTCTTCAGCCACCTGCTGGCTGGGTGATCCCCGGCCTTTGTCGGACACGGGGCACACCATCAATCCTCATTAGATCCCAGCTTCCAATATAACATGGCAAAGGCGACGACAATTGCCAGCCAAAAGGAGGCGGCCGGCGCGGCAAATCCTATTCTCGTCTTGTTGTTGACGATGAACAATACGCACCAGCTAAAGGGATACTCCTTGTGTATTTGCATACTTTCAGTGATTTCCGTTGCTGTGATCCTTGTTTTTGTTTGTCTTCCAACTGATTAAGTAAACTTGCCGGCAGCAGCGGCGGAGTGGGTCGGGCGGCGGGTTGTGACTTTACGCTCCTGATGGCACACTGCTGCCGGTGCCTATCCCCTTGTGACAATTTATCATTCGTTAATGATTCCGAAGCAGGATAATCCACTTTATACAAATTAGCAAATCCGTTTCTGCAAATAAGACAACCAACCACTGTGATATTGCTTAGTGGTGGGTGGCGTATGGTGTCGTTCGCTTATGTGTGGTGTCCCGAAATTGCCTCGTTTATAGACACCCACGCGTACATACATCACTGGGGAGGGGAGCGATGTGATCCCATGTGGATAACACACTTTTTACGGAAAATTGGACCCAGGATATTAAGTGAGAGGGAAAATTGTATCCGGAAGTTTCACACAGCTACTCACCGGCAGCGGGTGCCTCTGCTCGGAAACTTTCGCCAAGCCCAGAGAAGTCCTGATGGTCCTGGCATATATCGTACGATGAGTGTTTCGTTCCGTTTTTAATTAAATTCAAAAGTGTTTCATATATACTCATGTCGTCGTATTTCGCATTTAAGCGCATGGGAGTTGAGAGTGAGACGACCGAGACGGGTTTGTTCTTTTTGGGGCTGTGATTTAATAGTAAGAAATGCTCGAGTGCGCGTTTCAAAAGGTGAGTACCTGACAAGGGTTCCTACCTATAGCATATATAGTTCTTGATATTCAAACTTATCAGGAACGACGGTTTGAGTTTCAATGGAGAATGATTATTTTATTAACCTACTATGGAGTTAGTTACTTTGACAGTGTGCCTGCGTCATGGCATGGCTTTGGCTGTGTGATGACTGGCATTCGAAGTTTAATTTTGATAGCACGCTCCGGTAGCACATGCGGGCTTCTGACGAAAATCGATTGAAATAAATTTAAAATTTTTGGCACACCTGTGAATGACTTGAATATTGTGAAAGGGGTTTCAATCTATTTCGAATTGAGGTGTTGTCTGTTGTGTTTTGAATATTTTTAGACATTAGAAATTCATTTATTATGGATTATTTTTCATTGTCGGAGTTGGTCTTTTGTGAGCCCCAAAAGTGATGTAGGTTATTAAGAGCAACAAGGGGTATTTTCGGAGAGCTCAATTAAACCAATGAGATTTTCCAACCAGTGTTGAAAAGTTTTCCAAATCAGTTGATGCAGTCATAGCTTCTTCCATGTTTAATGGCAATATTTTTGCGGTCTTGTGGGCAGGAATAGAAGCGTTCATTATAATTAATTTTATGCACGACATTGCCGAAATATGTTTTCTAAGAAATGAAGCTAAAAAGTGGTGTAGGTAGGATATCACTTTGTGTATTAAGGTATTTCTTAAATTATTTTAAGCTCAGACAATGATGGAATGAAACCATTACATTGAGTGCTTAGTAATCCTATAGGGGCCGACAGGATCAATTCCTGATGGACCAAAATTTCGGGGAACAATTCCTTGACCTTATGCAGTGAATATTTTTGGGGGAGGCCATTTTCTCAATTACTGAATGACTTACTGGGTGAAATCAAAAGCTCTAAGGATTGTTGGAACTTTTTCAGAAGATTCTTCATTTAGTTTGTTTACAAACTAACCTTTAGCTCGATGTTTCACCTCCTAACATAAAACCAATTCAGCCAGTGTTGAAATTTTAATTCGATTCATAAAACAATTGACGTCATTGATGTTTTCCTATTTGATTTTTATACCAATTAGAAGGTACCAATTATACGGTAATTAGAAGAGGATTAGCGGGAGACGACTAAAAATAAATCCCAAAGTGTCTCCACCGGACAAATAAAGGTTTAATTTGGCACTGAGTTTCTGTCATTTTGGCTCAAGAGAGTGGCAAAGGAGAGTGGCGATTTTGGCAAAAGATAGTGGCGATGTCATTTTTCAGGAGCGTAAAAAGATTTCCGTTGTAAAGGTAGAAATCGTTATCCTCAATAGAAATCGTTATTCTGACAGATCTGTCATAAGTGATCAGGTTCAGTGTCGTTTTTCGATTCTAAAACTGTTAAAAGGGTGTTTGTGCTGACTTGTGAAAATGGTGAATGAGATTAATGAGGTGATTTATTTTTAATCGCTTGTGTTGTAAATCGCGGGATTTGTAGAGGATTTAATGAAGATTTATATATTAATTGCGTATTAGTGCCCGGTGGAGACATTATATTACGCATAGCCTGTTTGCGATATCCAAATTGAGAGAGATTAAAAATAGGCTGGGTGCGGTAAACGACTGTATGACTAAAATTGCCAATAATTGTAATTCACAGCTGAAAAACGATTCAACACATTGAGACCAGGATAGTTCCCGAGTTGGAACTGAAGACTAGATCAGAGCCGGCGGCCTTGTTGTTCATAAGCCTTTTTACGGCAAAGCTAGTATTTTCAATTCTAAATGTTGAGTGGAGTTGAAATTTTAGCGGACGGAAATGTCCGGGGTACGATCCTGCAACCATTACTTGTCGCGAGTAATGCTCTACCATTTGATCTACAGTGACCATCTGCACTATCATCTGCACCACGGCCCACTTCCATCTTAGGTGTCCAAAAAGCCAACATGTTCTCTCTGCATAAATAATGCACTTACCCCAACATGAAATACTAAATGTTCTGCCAGCAATCAGTGGGTTCTTAAGAACTTCCTGGCCTTGTTTTGATCGCTATGATCTTCGATCTCCTTCAACTGGGAGATTGCGTGACCATCTTCGCAGGAACCTTTTGCATCCCTTCTCTTGATTCAATACGCTTCATCGGATGCCTTTATTTTAAGTTGCCACGTCTTCGCATATGCATCTAGGATAAACTATTAAGATCGACCGTCTGGAGACCGAAATGTACCTTGTGGATTCTGTGCTTTGGAAATCTAGTTTGAAACATATAAAAGCGGCTGCAGAATCTTCTAGTCGGTAGCCGTTGTCTGCTGTTGTTTCGGGGAGGCTGACGCATACGAACTTACTTTCTTACTGACTTAAGGTGGCTCTACAGTCCGGGGTGGACCTGGGCCTCAGCCAACAAGCTTCGACAGCCAGCTCTGTCTCTAGCTATCCGCCTTCAGTTTCACACGCGAAGTTTGCTGAAGTCCCCTTCCACTTGCGTGCTCCACCTGAGTCTCGGTGCTCCTCTAGTGCGCGATTCCTGCGGATAAGCAGCGATTGGCAAAAGTTATCCTTCGTTTGATTTCTGCGCTGATGTCATTGTCTGATTGATAGCGGAACCCAGGTAGACAAAGTCTCTAACTACGTCAAATGTATAGCTGTCTATGGCGATGTTTTGTCCAGGACGTCGGTGTTGGGTGTTTTTTTTATGACAGCATACTTAGTTTTTCGCCCTCTTTGACTGCTAAACCCATAATCGCCGCTTCCACCCCAATACTCACGAAGGCTGCACTGACATCACGCTTTGTTCTTCTGATTATGTCAATGTCGTCTGCACATGCGTAATCTTTTGAAAGATTGTGCCTCTGGTGTTGTCGCGGGAGTTCTGCTCAACTCTCTCGAGTATGATGTTAAAAAGGTCTCATGACAGCGCGTCGCCATGTCCAAATCCTCTTGTGTCATCAAAGGTGTCGGAGAGGTCTTTGCCGACCTTGACGGAACAGCGTGAATTTTCCATCGTCATCGTGCACAGACTGACGAGTTTGGCAGGGCTGCCAAAACTTGACATTGCGCTATAAAGCTCGTCTCTATAGATGCTCTCATTCGTGGCCTTGAAATCAATGAAAAGGTAGTGTGTTCGTGTGTATCGATTTGGGATTCCTGGGTTTTCTCCAAGATCTGCTGCAGTGTGAATATTTTCCTGGCCTAAAGCCACACTGATATGTGCCTATCCGATTGTTGACACACGGCTTCAGGCGTTCACACAGTACAGCAGAAAAGATGCGATGTTAAGATGACTGATGCCTCTGTAGTTGGCACAATCAAGAGGGTCTCCTTTCTTCAGGATCGGCAAACAATGTTGAGGTTCCATTCATTCGGCATGCTCTCCCCCGAACATATCTTGCAGATGAGCTGGTGCATGCTCCTAACCATCTCGTCGTCAGCGGATTTAAAAAGCTCGGCAGCTAGGCCGTCAGCTCCGGCTGCTTATTGTTGCACTTCAGCTTAGACACAGCTACTTTCACTTCCTCCAGGTCAGATGGGCGGTATCATTCGTATGCTTCGTTGGTAACGTCTTCGCCCGGGTTGAATGGTTCGTTCTGCCTGACAACGGTATTCGGCTCGTCTTCGCCGTTATACAGTCTGCAGAAGTGGTCTTTCGAAATCCTCAGCACCTTTTGCGATTCTACAACGATGTTCCCTTGATGGTCCTTACAGGCTTCACTTCGAACTTTATACCCTTGGCAGGACCTTTTGATCCTCTGGTAAAACTTTCTTACCTCATTCCTGCTGTAACATCTTTCTATCTCTTCTTGTGCTTCTCGTGCTTTCTCTTTTTCCTTCGAAGAAGCCGGTGTTCCTCTCTCCTCCCCTGCTCGTAGAGCTCGCAAGCAGCTCTAGTCCTTCTGCGCAAAGCCGCTTTGTATGCTTCCTGTTTAGCTGCATGTGCTTGCCGGCACTCATCGTCAAACCAGGGGTTCCGTTGTGGTGGCCGTGTAAAACCCCGCACTTCAGAGGCGGCTTCTCTGATGGCATTTTGGCAATGTTGCCACTGGTTATCAATACTTGAAGCTGGCTGCACAGGACTTTGAAGAAGTTTTAGAGAGACTCGTTTGGAGAAGGACCTAGCGATCTCTTGCGATTGTTGTCGGCCGACGTCAAACTTCCTCACAGTATTTCCATTACTTGGCGTTGGTCGGGATATCCGCAGCTGGTAGTGATCCGAGTGAATCCTTTGGTGGTCAAAGGATGGACAAGATTTTTTATAAACCCACCTTAGTCTATCAAATCCTACTCTCACCTCCCCGTGGTGAACACCGGGTGCCTATAGTACCTCAACTGGAGATTGGGTTCTAACCCCATTGGAAGGTTGTTGGGGGTAGCAGATAAAAGAGAGGGGGGAGGAGTGTTTCATTGAGGCACTTCTCATTGCATCCGGATGACAGCGGAGGAATTCCCCAAATGGAATCAATAGTTCCACAGTGTCCACAGTTCCAGTCAGGCCGAACTACTTATTGAAAACCTTATATGGGCCACGACGACGTATTCGGAGCTCAGGCCTATAAGAAGCGGGTTATCCGGCTCTCCGTCCTTGGAGTCTTCAAAAGGTTCTGGTCCTCCAGGGTCACTTCTCGGCCACGTAAAGAAATACCAGTAACAAACTAGCAACAGGCCTGGGATTCGGACGGATTTACCGTTGACGACCAATGCTATACACATACAATTTTTCAATTGTCACAAAAACCTTTTGTAGCACTTAAACCCTATTTGTTGTCTTTTTCGCCAGAACGAGGGTTTCAGGTGCTCTTTTCAATGCTTTTTGGCAACCCTTACAACGAGTCATTGGCGTGATAGTGAGGAAACTGAAAAAGGGACACTTTCGTTGCGTAAAACAAACGTTCCACATGCTTAATGTTCTGCTAAAAGAACAGATTTCAAAAAATTCAGATGCAAAGCTATTTGCTCCGAATCGGTCTCAAAGTCCAATTCACTCCCTGCGAGCTTAAAAGACTTTGTATTTTTATTGATTGAATAGACGAGGAAACATAAAAATAAACTCCTTTAAAGTAGGCAAATGGGTGTGTATTGGGACTTGATTCATAAGGCAGACAGTTACCCAACCAAATCTTAGAATTAAGGCTGTTTATAAGGCTCATAGTTAAAAGCCACCAGTTTAAACAACCTCATTTCAATTTTGGATCATTTTGGGACTTGCAGGTTGATTAAAATTTGATTTGCTGGATATCCAAAAGTAGGGTTTTCAATTCGTTTGGTTCAACCACAAGGATCTTTCCAAAACATTGTGCTTAAATATAGTTAAATTCAATGATATTTCCAAACCGTTGAAATAATACTCATACCCTCATACACCTAACAACATTAAGTTTTCCCCATTCCATAAAAATCTGTTTCGAATCGATGTTCAATCAATTGTAAAAACAAGCACAAGGGACCTTATTGACAACAGCTTTTCAATAAGGATGTACAACACTCACGCAAAAACTGCATATACACACTCCCACTTGCCGCGCACTCACTTCACTCTTGCATATTGGCTTAGTTATTCCATCTGCCAACATGCAAAGTCATATTATTTGCAAGGACTGTCTTCGAGTGGAAAGGATTCAGGAAATGGATCGAACAAAGGCACACACACTCACTCGTAACCATCTCCTTATTTTATAAAAATAAAACGAAAGTAGGTATAGGTACCCGAGTACCATAGTGGTATAGTGCCACCATTAAGTACGTCTCACTTAAGCCAGTGCATCGTTGCGCCAGCATAAGGTCTTCTCTGGCAAAGTCGTTCCTAATGATGCAGTCGCATGCAGTCACATCCCGAGAAAGCCCTAATCCATGCGAGGAATGTTCTCATCTGGAAATTAAACAAGATTCAACTATTTTTACGACAGCTGAAGGTTAAAGCTGACATAAAGCAAACAGTGCTAAAACTGATTTCTCATGGTACACGAACCGAGGGAGACACATACCACACATCCCACCTACTGGGCACATAAATGTATCTAGTTAGGAGCTCAAGATGGGTTCGTAAAGGATTCAATTGGAAAGGCTTCAGACTTTTTAATAGCCCGATAGGATATATAAAATATATTTTCATATTCTGACTTTTATTACACGCACTTGTGTACATGTCTGATTCACTTGGAGCATTTAAGCAATCACACTTACTTCGGAATACAGCATCGGGTAGATAAACCCACTTTTTTCCACGTTTTACAACCCTAGACCCACCCGACGAAGAAAAGGGTTCACATCCCAGCACGAGAAGGGCGGCAAGGACATCGCCCATGAAAAGTGCCATTGGACTTTTTGAAAGGCAGTTCGAGCTAACGATAGGGGCAACTACCAAAGCACATCATTAAATGATCTGGTCAATGATTCCTATTTTACATTCATGAATTCATGCGAGCGGCCCAGAGCTTCCCCTCGCCGCATGTGGACAGTCACAATGTCATATCTTATATAAGTTGACAGATTTTCTATAGTTAATAAAGCAAGGATGACTATAAAATGCACAGCGAGCACAATGGTTGAGGGGAAAAAAATCCACCCGGATTTAATAACGATTACAGAGGCACATAGGGGGGCTCCGAGTGAGGTTTATCGACAAGCCGTAACAAAATATCGAAAAATATAAAACACCCATTAAGCTACATGACATTGTGTATGTTCGTTGGACGATGACAATGACAGGACATGGGACGAGATTTTGTTTGGTCGCCGCGAATACCCAGAGAGTATAAAACGACCGACGACTGACTGCTCCTGGAAATTAGAGACCCAAATGTGAAGAGCATAGGGCTGTGGCGATGCGTGTTGGGTTTTTAAATCCTTGAAGATTATGGCTATAGGGGAAGCCATGAATTTGAGAGGTTGAAAAACGATTTCTCGTTTTTTTTTCTTTTTGGGGAAATTCTGGTGGGAAAATAGTGGTCTTGTGTGGGGATTTTAAAGCAGTTACATTCTATCGCGCTGTACATTAACATAATAGACATTGAATTCCTTAATTCATTTTCGGCCCAAGGAATAAGAACCGCCCACCAGGCAGCGGCGGATGATTGTAGTTAGATCACAGTTGGAGATTCGGCGTCCCTAGGACATAAAGTCTATGTGAAGATTAGGATACGGAGATGGGGAAGAAGGATTCAAAAATTGCGTCAACATAAATTAATAGGCTGAACGGCCGGATGGGGCATGGGAATACATTTAGCTTTTCAAGGTTAATGAGAACATTTGTATATAATGAAACAAGCATTTTATGAGTTTTCTCGCAGGAAACATCTGCCTAATGAGAGTCTGTTATTGTTTCGGGTAATAGATTTCCACAGGGATATTAATAAAAGGGATCTGCGCTACATATTGCATTCATCAATAACATAAATGGGTGTTCATATTAGTTGCCACAGAAAAAGAATTTCCATAGAACATGCGGGCGTTCAATCTTTCGATTAGCCACAGGATATGGATGGCCTGTCCTTTGTTATGGACACAGGAATTTCCTTTTTCGTCCACATAAATTTATTTAATTTCTTCGGGCCTAATGGTTTTCTTCTGAACGGCAAAAATGATTGGGACGCAAGAATCTGAAATTGAAATCTTGGTGAGTGATCATAGTGCTGACGGGCCTTTGGCAACTTATTCTTCGACTTATTTTTTAAGGATTCGCGCGATTTAGTTTGAAAACGACCCTCAGTGATATGGATCGGTTGAAATCCAAGCAATAAACCGTATCCAAGTGGCTTAACATCATTTAATGGTCGACTAGAAATTGCCGTTGAAGGCCCTTTAAAAGATTCGGTAGGAAAACACTTCAATTCGAGTGAGAAAAATAAAGAAATAAATGGATTTGAGGAACGGAATAGTTTGGGTAATGCTTCATAAACTCCACACAAGTTTGTTCACGTTTGAAATAAAAACATTCTATGGAAAAACTATCGCCACCAAAAAGCAAATCAGATTCGCGGCAGGATAACACGACAATCACCACATCATGTGACTTAAAATTGCTCTTAAAGCGCGGTTCTCTTAGACTAAGAGCCATCGAAATCTTGAAATGTATTCTCTGGTTCACCTAGTTAATCCCATCATTTCCGAGGATATCAGTGCTTCTGACACCCTTGAAAGGGCTGACTTGGCTTGACCAACTTTTGAATCTATATGGTCGGCTGTCTAAGAAAGTGATACGATGGTCTTGTTGGAAGTTGTAATTGTGCCTCTTCAGCTCTTTGCCTCTTCTGCTTGGATTACAGACACTAACGTTGCCTTAAGGACGTAGCATTTTCCTTTATCCCAGAGCTCCACGGAAGATATGTGCCTGAGCTCTTCCGGACTGTTTTGGAAAAATCTTCGTCGATCTCATCGTCAAACGCATCGTCTCTCAACCGTCTTGCTATTCTCTTCACTTCTTACTCATGGAGTCTCCTGCTTGAAACGAATGTGACTAGTTTATGGGGGAACACCGCACTGAGACTTGACATAAGCGTGGGCATAATGACGGCAGTTTTTAACAACTTGCTTACCTGCCGCAAAAGGTGTTCTTATACCCGACCCAGGGTATATTGTTTTTAATGCCTAGTTTGTAACACAGTGAAATAATCACCCCTAACACCTTTAAGAGATATGCCGTCCGTCTGTCCGTATGTGTGAAGTTTTTAGGTCTTTAAAATTGAGCTATAGGATGCTCAAAGATACACTTGGTTCTTATCTTGTTCAAACAAAATGTGAAAATTTGTTGAATCCGTCAATGGCCACGCCCACTACTGGCTTCGGTGTAAGGCAACCTCCATTTCAAATTTTCTTTCAAAACGCCTTTTGGTCAAGTTTAACAAGGCGTAGGAACTCAAGTTTTGGTACAGAGCAAAAATGACCCAAAACCTCTAAGAAGGCAAAAAAAAAAACGCCCACAGTATCGACCATGCCCACTTTTAACATATTAGATCCTTAAAAATCTGATTTCTCAGACATTAGTATTTGCTAGGTTTGCTCCATACAAAGTTTTGAGCTCCGCCTACTTTTAGGAGGCGTTTTTAGGAAAAAACAGTTTTTTCCCGGAATAATTTTGGGTTTATCGGATTTTGTCATGATTCTAACAAAATTACAATTAATTAATTTTGATTTTGTCCGTAAACAAACTTGTTTATTTTTTGTCAACACTATCCTCGAAGGATATTAACAATAAAAAAAAATAAACGGTTAGTATTATGGATTACTTAAACGAAAATAATAAATTTCATCGCTAGTTGGCTTTGTCCAAAAATTGTGCCGACGACTGTATGCATTGTAAGTTGTGCACAAGTCTTTCAATAGTTTCCCGTAAGAGAGTAATTATTTGCGAGTCTAATGAAAACAAATATAACCCTAAAGTTTCGCTGCAAATTGTAGTTTATTCTTATTCTTACGAAGTTTTCTTATGTGCGTTCCACTTAAGCTGGCGAGTAATGTTCCTGAAAAAAAAGTTCACTGCTCCCAAGGGTACGCGGTTGCTTTTTGTGTCCATCCACACCTACTTCCTCCTTCTTAGCATTCAAGACCAGGCACAGATATATACTCCTAGTGGTACTTATGCTCATCGTAAACCTCCAATTGTCGTAATCACGTACTGCTGCTGCAATTTTAAAATGGGTGTTCCCAAGCGGGATATTGAATTTGCGTTCGGATAGAGTGAGCCAATAAGTTTTTCAGCACGATGCTTTGGTTTCGAAACGAGCCTTCTATCAATATATAGAGGCTAAGTTTCAGCACTATTTTGTAGCGCAAACAGGAATGCACAAAAACGCAATGAAAAAAATTTACGTCATTTAGATCTGTGTTACTAAAATAACCTTAAGAAGATAAAAATCAAAGTACTTAGCAGCATCATATTCAGTGCGTAGTCTGCCTCATGATTTAGTGACTTGCGAAAGGACTTCAGCAACAAAAAGTTTCTGTTTATCTGTTTCAATTTAAGCCTCGTTGCCAAATTGATGCAGAAATTTTACAGAAGGTACAGAAACAAAGACATGACACCAATTTTTGGAATTAAAGAGGACATTTCAAGACAAGCAATTATAAAAATCATTTTACCCCATCCCATAGGATAGGAGGTATATTAAGTTTGTCACATAGTTTGTAACACGGTGAAATAATAATGGTAGACCTCCAAGACCTTAAGTGTATGTGATCGAGACCGAATGAATGAAAAACCTAAAATTTTCCAGAAAAACTTAATTTCGACTGGCCTTGAGCATAAAGTAGCAGGTTAGTCCAGTCCAGATTTCGTTCATATAAAGCTTTTAGCCACGCCCCCTTCTAGGGGTCGATTTTTCAAAAATATTGAATTTGAACCAAAAAATTGCATTTTTACGTACATTCAAGTGCAACTTGGAAATATCTGTGGAAATATCTTATAATTAACAGTTTGTAATTAGGGCGATTGGACCACGCCGTTTTCGAAGTTTGCATTACTTATAAAATGTCAAAAAATAACTATGCCATCAGCATTTTACAATGTGGGATAGCATGGGGTATTCAACGGTCCATTTTACGGACTGTAACTTCTGTGTACACACTGTAGCACTTACTCACTGGTTGTTTAGTGGAGTTTTCTAGTTTTAATATGTTTAAGACCCAGGGTTGAGGGTCGAAACTCTGCCGTGGCTAAGATTCTCCTTCCAAAATTCTGCTTTTCAAAATTATGTTTTGCGAAATTCTGGAAATGTGTTCAGGACCCAGGTTTGAGGGTCAAAATTCTGTCATGGCTAAAATTCTTTTTTTCAAAATTCTCCTTTCAAAATTATGTTTTGCACAGTGAAATATTGCAACCTGCAACCCCCGGGCTATTCCTTTTTTACCCTTTGCTTTACTTTAAAAAGTGTAAAATTTGCTTTTATAAAAGCGTCAGAATAAGCAGAATTTTATAGCTAAAGTCAGAACTTTTAAAGCAGATTTTATTTTGAAAAAACAGAATTTTCAAAAGTACAATATTGAAAAGCACAATTTTGAAAGCAGAGTTGTAACATGCGCTCTCTGGGCCATCGCACACAAGCACCCTTCTGCCGGAAATATTCGGTTATGTCATTGAATTAATTTAATAATGAAATTATTAAATAAGCCACCTGGACAAGAGAATGGAGATGCCGTCAAAATTTCTACTTCTTAAGGTCTGTTAGCTTCCTTATGAAGTTTTACGTATTTGGGGCCATTGCACACGAGAAATTATGCCAGGAAGTTTCTTACCACCTGCACCTGGCCATCAGCAGAAAATGTTTTCCGGCGCGATTGATTTTTGAAATTGGTCAGTTTTCTGAGCCATCGCACACGAGAACGATTTTGTCGATGAGCGATCGCACTGGTGAACCTTTTTGATCAATTTTACAACCACCTGTGCTAGCATTTGCCACTTTTCTAAAAACCTGCGGACATGGATTTCGGAGAAAACGGTAAAAATATGCTGTTTTTTCGTAGAGTGGAGTTGAAATGTTAGCGGACGGAAGTGTTGAAAGAAAAAAATGTGTGTGGCTCACCGGCAGGGTACGATCCTGCAACCCTTACTTGTCGCGAGTAATGCTCTACCATTTGAGCTACAGTGAACACGTTTGATTACTTGTCCAAACCCGACCACCTCACTAGTTTTTGCCTTTTCGTATGCTATATTCGTTGTATGTTATTTTTTATTTCGCTTGTTTGAATGGGCTTAAAAACTAAGGGGCGAAAATGGCAATTTTGAAACCTTTTTGATGCACCTTTCAAGCATTACATACTTCAGCCAAATTTAAACAAGATCGTCATAACCGTTAAGGAACTAGAAATCTTTAAAAAATAGTTTTTGGAAATGTTTTCACGTTTTTCAGTTAACTCTTCGAAGTTTTTGAATATTCAAAGTCTGCTATAGTGTTGTGTAAAATTTAAGAAGATGGACTATGCCCGGTGTTAATTTAAAAATTATACTTTATACCGTTTGGAAGGTAGAGGGGGAGACATTCGTTCTTTTGACCTTTTTTATAAGGTCAAAAGAAAAAAAAAGAGTTATTTTTAAAATTCATATTCATCCATAAAACAAATATTTTGAAGTTTTTTCCGGTTCCCGTTAGACTTTGTTCCAATTGCACAACCAGCAGCACTAGCCTTGGATGTTTCTTTTCAATTCTATGGCCACCGGTTTATGCGCAAACGGTAAAACAAGCTCCTTTTTTATTTCGTTTTTAAATAGGCTTCTAAAAACTCAGGTTAAAAACGGCAATTTAAAAAAAAATTAACGCAGCCTTTCTTCTTTTCGTAAGCTTTTTACTTTAATCGAATCTGAAAAAGATCGCTTATACCGTTAAGCTACTAGAAGACTTAAAAAAATTGTTTCTGAAAATGCTTTTATGTTTTTCAGTTAAATCTCAGAAGATTTTGAAATTTCGAGATCCGCTATAATTTTCCTTAAAATTTTGAATTATTTCTGATACGTGTGATTTTTTTCATAAAATTCCACCAAACAACACGTGTGTAGGACACACGTTTATTCATGCATTTTTGCGATTTTTTTTTTCGAAAATGCGTCAAAACTGCAGTACTCAAACTGTTTTTGAAAAATAAGACATAAGCGCTTGGTTTACTTTGAGTTGCTTTATAAGTGTGTTCAAAATTGATTTTGAGCGATAAGCCGTTCAAAAGTTATGGCCTCCAACACTTTGAAAAACGTCATGCAATTTCGACTCTTCATTTCTCAAAAACGTTTAGATATTTTCAAAGCTTTACTTTTTAATTAAAGCTTAGTATTTCTTAAGCCTAAGTTTCGTTTCTCTAGTTCTTGCCTACTTAACTTCTTGAAAAAAAACACTAAAAAATATTAAGTCCATTTTCACATGAAATTTCAACTGTTATTAAACCGTTATTTGTGCTTTAAAAAAAATTGCCCTCTTTGGATTCTCTGACTATTTCCGCAGCTTATACGCACACGAAATTTTGTCTTTCTACGACTTACCGTTCAGATAAAGCGATTGGACGGACGGACGGACAACGTAGCGAGGTCCGAGAGAGGTCCTTTTTCCATTTTTGGAAGGAACGCTAAAAACACTCTAACTCCTAACTGGATGTAAACAAGGTTCCGGTGAATAAGGTTGTCATCAATCTGACTGCTTTTTTTCGTCTGCAAGTAGTAGAACTTTCCACATTTCGAGCCACCCGCTGATCATTTATATTTTGTAGACTTAATTTCATGATGTGGAGGAACTTTTGTATTCAATATTTGATGCCGACGGAAACATAGTTGTCCAACGCACGTTTGAAGAATTGTTTAAAAGCGATTTTTGGTCAGCAAAATGGTTTCTGTGTGCGATGTTCCATTTCTTACCACCAGAATCAGAAGACAGGAGGACGGCTATTTTAAGAAAAATAGTTGCCTTAGTCAAAAACTCTAAGACTCAGTCAAAAACAAGCTAAGACTCTAGTTTCAGGAAAAAAGGACTTTTGCATCTGGAAGCTCCGTAATATTTGGCTATTTACACAGGTATTTAAGCACTCAAATCCTGAAGAAAAAGAATATAGGTACTCCTTCCTTTTCCTTTAGTTTTCCCCTGTTATTCGCAAGAAAATCAATTGTCATCGCAGTAATGAGGTAACCATCAGGTCTGAGTGATTTCAGTGGTATTTCAATTAACTTAACACATCCTGATGCCTGCTGAGCTATAATAGCCGTCGGTTATTGCCCGATTCCTGGCAGCTAAGGTCAAACTTTAATTCCAGTAAACAGATAACATATGACTTGGTGCTATGAATACATAAAGCCCTGGGCAGCCAACCTGCTGGCAGGATATTCTCTACATATATCCTCCGTTTTATTTTCCTTTTTTCATGCGAATACATTCATGCGTTTTATTGCTCCAACGACAAATGCCTCCAATTTACAAAATTAAAACACAAAAAAAGCATAAATTTCTCTCCAACAAGATAAAGCACACATAAAACGACTCTCATTACAATTAAATACAGTAAAAAAGTCTTGTGTCACTTTCGTCTATTTATTTACAACAGATATCGATGAGTAATCGTGTTTTTAGTTACTGCATAATGTCCTGCTTCGTCCCTGACTACGTTTGCTTGATACTGATTTATGGCACTAATATGTAATAATGGAAAAGTTTACTCCCAACTACATTACGTAAAATTTTAAAAAGCAAAATTACTCAGGGACTTGGGCCCCATT
Source organism: Neoascia interrupta (assembly GCA_947623515.1). Lineage (NCBI taxonomy): Eukaryota > Metazoa > Arthropoda > Insecta > Diptera > Syrphidae > Neoascia > Neoascia interrupta. The sequence goes on along the minus strand of OX392464.1, from coordinate 2,950,175 downwards.
CCCACTTATTTTTTGTGTGTTGCGCGGAAAAGTCAAATATGAGTGATAGCAGGATACAAGCTCGGTGGTGTATACGAGTTTCACATAAAGACAAATTTCATTACGACGATATTATCTCATCCTCCCGACGGACCGACCTCTAGCTAAGTGAAAAGGCATAAAGTAATCCCATCAACTTGTCATTCTTAGCCATCACTTGCAAGAACCAGTCCCTTACTACTTGCCTCTCGTTTACTTCCACTTCAAGAATAGTGTGTGAACATAGTTTTTTTAGGACTTTTTGTTCAAAGTATCGTTTGATTTATGATTTATATCCAGACACTTGGGTACACACACCGACTTGGCATAGTGTATCAGTGTTCGCGGTGTGGTAGGTACCTTGGGAAAAAGAAACGCAGGACACTGTACTTTACATAAAATATTGAAACAGAAAGTTTGGCCACGAGTGTGCAAGGAACAACTAGCTATACCAGGAAAGCGATATGGATGAAATATTAATTTGTGTGGATCCTGGACAAATTAAGCTGTTACCACCTACCTTCTTTCGGTTGCAAATCGACTTTCTTTTCCGATGGGTATTCACACAATTTTAATCGAATCTTTTTTCTGTGTCTCCAAGACTTTCCTTTGTTGTCACAACCCCCCATCATGAAAAAAGGACTTTCCCTAACCGCCTCCTATATTTACCACACACACACTCACTTAATGAGTGGGGGGAAATGGGTAAAAGGAAGTGAAAGGTACTTGTGCAAATTGCTACGAACAATTATTTTCGGGCTCGCAATGAGTGTGGCGAAACATTACGAATTAATCGGTGTGCCATAGAAGATACCCCGGAATGGATTATAAGGGTAACCTGATGAGCATGTGTGATGAGTGTTGGCAGCAAGTGCTGAGGTGGAACGGTCCTTTAAGCCTCCGGCTGTCTTTGCAAATGATTCAATTCCGAAAGGGAAATAACGTAATCCCTCTTTTTGGAGCAGGAAAGAAATGTGGTGTATAAAGAAATTTATGTCTGCAACTTTATAAAGGTCTCTTTTTTATTTGGTCCTTCGGAAATGAGTAAGAAAAGAACTTGGAATCTAATTCTTTAGTACGTAAGTTAAATAGTTTTTGAGAACTACTTTCAGGAAATAGTAAAAACGGTCGCAAAATTCGTATCTTCGATGACTTTAAACGCGCCTTACGCTTTTCTCATAATTTCCCGTAGTGATCTGGAGGATCCTACTCTTTCGGCAAATAGAAAACTCTCGGTGTGAAACCGGCTTTTCCATCGAGGCTTCCATGCATAAATCTTTTGCCATCTGCCGTTTTATGAGGGCTTTATCAAAGAATTTTTGATGCCAGTAGATTAGCCACCTTGCAATACCTCGGAAAATTATGAGGAAATCAATGACAAATTTTTATTCTTCTGCTCAAAATTACTGTTAATAAATTTCCTTTTATTTTTTTTTTTTTGAAATTTGTCGGCACCTCATGCCTCACAGCAGGTGAAATAGGGAAGATATTCTAATTGTCTCCCCCGCTTAGTAAGCTGCCAAATGGTCTTAAATATGCAGGCTTTGATGGAGAGTAGGTCATAATTCTGCTTTTTATAAAAAAAAAATCTACTTCAAAATCATGACTTAAGCAATTAAAATCTGTTTATTCTGCTTTCTGAAGCAAAGGTAAAAAAGATACAGGCAAGGGGGCTTGCCAGACATACTTCATTGTGTAAAAGTCCCATTTCCAGAATTTTGTAGAACAGAACTTCGAAAAGCAGAGTTGTGATCCCGGCAGAATTTAGACCCCAACCCTGATCGAAATAGCTTTCCCAACTTCAAGAAGAGCATACTGGAAGAAGTTCATAATTAGCTCATAATTAATAAAAGACAGCGGCCTCACCACCTGTTAGACCATTCCAGGCGGACAAATACAGAACGTGTTTTCTCAAGTTTTTAGATTTAAAGCAAGTTTTTTAGATTTAAAGCAAGTATATCAAATAAAAACCGTTTATTAGAAAGCATATTAAGTATGACCACGCCTACAAGGGGGCGGTCTTCGCTTTTTTTCAAATGCCAATCTCAATATATTAAAGGATATTGCATGCCAAACGACAACTTCCTACGACAACTTTCATTTTTCATGCTAATAAGTAAGGTAGGCGTGTCAGTGGGCGGATTTCAAAAAAATTTAAACTTGTACTGCTTCGGGACCTAGAAAGAACAGATATTAAGTTTAAAGTTCCTAGCTCAAAATTTAAGGCCTTGAAACTACCGACACACGGACGGACATGGCTCATTCGACTTACAATTCGGTCTCGCTCATATGCCCTTAAGGTCTTGGGGATATACGGTGATCATTTCTCTATAATACAAACAATGAATCAAACTTAATATACCTCCTATCCAATGGGATGGGGTATAAAAAGACAGGCTCATCGAACGGACGATACGCGAAAAAAAAATTAATGAAGGACGTACTGCTAATCCTGCGAGTAAATCGAACTTAGGATAGATTAGATTGGGTGGCTGTCCCCGGTAGGCGGAGACACCTTTAGGCCTGAGGAGGTCCATTGTGATACCACTTTGTAAGACCGGAGTCGCCAGCCCGAGGACCTAAATGACAAATACCCGTTTTGGGTGAGAAGGGTCGAGGCAACCATGTGATGGTAAGAACCTGCGCCGAAGGTTCATAGCGATTGGTTAGATTGGCTGATTGGTTAAAGACTTACCCGAAAACGGTACTGAAGACTGGGGGTGACCGTTTTGGTGTGAACCACTGTCAGCAAGGCTGAGGGGAACAGTAAGAAAAAAGAAGAGTGGCGCAACAGCTCGAGGTGAACCAGGGCCAACTTCTCAACAATGTATGCTGGTGTGTTAATTTCTTTACATACAAGGGGACCTACAATTTTTTGCCGAATCCGAATGGCACTTTGAGAAGTTTTTCAAGACAATTAATACTCTCGGATGGCTTGTCAAACCCTCGCGGAGGTGGGGACCGTGAAAAAGAACAAGTCTTTTTTTCAGGTGACGATGGCAGGATTCGAACCCAGACCTCCGGCGTAGTAAGCACACACACTAACCACTACGCCACGGCACCCCACGGGGAACAGTAAAAGACTTCCTGAAAAACGGGGTCTCGTGAATGTTGGACTCCAGATGGGAATTTGCCTTGATGATGGGAAGGGCGGGGATGATACGGATTGGGGGGGAAGTAACTTGAGGTCAAGGGTAGCCGATTTCAGTGTAAGCCCCCTTAAGATATCTTCGAAGGAGATAGTAAGTCAGTGAGATTGGTTCTTTATGAAAAGACACGACAAGGGAACCGTTTTCGGTGTTAGTCCGTGCCTACTGCTTCTCTGCTAAGGGTAACAGAATTCGGGGGGAATTCATAGGCAAGAAGCTGATGCATGGTAACCATCTTTGGTGTAAGTGCGCACTTCAAGCGACTCGAGTTAGAAATAGGCCCTCAACCCGTCCACCCCCCATCCCGTAGAGGTGGACGGGTTGAGGGCAAGCCCACAACGGTCCAGCCCTGTAAGGCAAGTCACTGGGATATGGTGAAGGTGGAAAGATGGGGAGCATGTCATTTACTGTAGGTTTTCTACTATTTCGTTCCCGGATGGTATGAGGGACAGATTGAGTGTTCACTCGTTACGTGCTCAACCTTAGTCTTACTAGATTTTAAGATTTTCTTTCTATCTATTGCCCCTCAAGTGAGCGTTAGCCTCAAGGATTGGAGAGCAGTGCAGGAAGTAGTCGATTTCGGTAAAGACCCTTGCCGGAGGGAAGAGATCTCTCAGTTAAGACGCTGTTGCATAGGGTAACCATTTCGTGGAAGCCCGTACCTCAGGCGACTCAACTCAAAATTGACCTTAAGGGTTAGGGGGCGGCGGGAAGGGAGAAGTATACGTACCCAAAGTGGTATAAACCCGTACCAGGGGAGGGAGGGAGAGGTAGAGGTAACCGAAGCGTTATGAACCAGGCGGGAGTATATGCCGGTGTTCCCATAAGAGCGGAGAGGTAAAGGCAACCGAAGCGGTATGAGCTCTTACCAGGCCGTTCCTGCTAGGGAAACTTGGATGTAGTGGGGAGTGGAGTGTTGGGAGATATTTGGCGCTACACTGTCACATTGATTTTCCTTGTGGTGGAGGAATTGGTAGTGCGATTCACCAATTAGGCGTTTAGCCAGTTTGACCCAGAGATAAAGCTCATTATCCTCCTTCAATCGAGCCGTTCTAGATCATTCAGAGCTTCGAAGATGTATTTACGTAAAGTTTTCCTTCTTAAGATCAATAGGACGAGACAGTTACACAGAAGATGAACCATGGTCTCATCCTCCTCCTAGTCTCCTGCAGCTTCTGCAAGTCTTCTGGCATGTTGCCCTTACAGACAGTAGCCTGTGAGGGATATTTAGCCTATTAAGGGGGGTGAGTCTCCTAGTTTTCCTACGATCAAGCCCTGGCCAGATTCGTTTGGAAGCTTTGTTGGAAGATTTGTTTGTTCTGATATGATTCCACCTATTGTTCGCCATTGTGATGGCTTCGGTGTCTAGGTGAAACTTTAACGAGTTTATTTGTGCTGCCGCGTCTGTTACATGAGTCTGATTAGACCTTTTCTAGCTAGTTCGTCGACTCTACAGTTGCCTGCAATATCCCTGTGGCCTGGAACCAAGCACAGGGATATGTCGCACCTTGTTGAGAGATTTGCGGCACTGCTTTACCAACTTGGATCGTATCGTTGGCGATTCCAAGGCTTTCCTTGCAGCTTGGCTGTAGGACAGGCACAATCCCTGTAGCCTACAGGGATTGTGCCTCCAACTTTCCGCTTATATTTGCCTGATTTTCACAGTAGCAGGGGTTCAAATTCGGAGCACTCACGCCTTTTTTCTGAGAGCCCACTAGCTAGATTATGTGTGTCAAATTTGACGTGACCTCGTTACTAGATGTGTAGGGTTTAAACGCTTAAAAAAAGATAGGGCTTACGCTGGTTACCTTCAGTCTCGGATACTTCCAAACGGCTTTTTTCAAAGGCCCCAACCCCCAAAGGAATTAAAGCAAAAAAATCTATAGAGCAGCACTCAAAAAACGAATTGTATCGCATCTCCGAAGCACACTTGGCTCTAAGGCCCACTGTAAAATCACAATCAACGACAAATACCTCAAACACCTTTACATAAGCCTATTCCGCACCTATACCATGGGTATGTGCGCGCAATATAACTTTTGAATGGCTTTATGGTGTTTGAATCATCTTCCGATGGCTTTTCCTTTCAAAATCATATCCCTTAAGCCATGTAGTTATCGAAGTGCAAAATAAGCGAAAATTTATTCAAACGTGACGACCCAAAGAAACGCGCCAATAAAAATTCGTTTATTTTTCCATAAAGAGTCTCGCACCACCCAAACACGCGAAAACCCGAGGTCCTTTTTTTCAAATTTGAAGTGAAAATTGAAAAAAGGAGGCACGGAGTCGGAGGTATATAAACAACACTCTTCCATTTATTACTCGAAACAATATTAAGATGTGATCCGTATTGAAATTATAAATGATGGCATAACATCAACAACAACAACACAGAGAGGTGTTGTTTGCACATCCATTCGAAAATTGATGGTTTACAAACAGTGTTTAAACTCGGTGCAAAATATTTATGTATGGAAAATAAAATGTAAATGTGTTGCGCGAAATATAGTTAAGTAGGCTAACTTTGATGGATGAGAAACTCTTAAATCAATTTGCATGCGTCGGCGCTCCCTCGCGCGCTTACCTTTAGCCCGCGCGTTCAATGTTTTTCGCTGATGCGAACGAATATTATAAGTTCGTCCTGTCGACCTTTGGATGACTGATGTATCTGGAGCAGATATACGCCTAGGATAGACCAACTTCTAATATACCTCATGATTTTCAATTCCCACTCAAACTTCAGTTCTTTGTTACTTTCCTCGTGGAAAACGTATTCATTTTGAGATGCAAATCGTTGGAGGAAATTTCCTAAAGGGAAACTTATTTCAATTGAAGTTAGCTTGGGTGTGTGCGGACTGCGGACCATAGAACGTAGTATGCAAATTGCTATTCGAACGAACTTAGCGAACTTTTCACTCGGTTCTTGCTCCGTTTTTGCCTATTCAAAGAGTTTTGTATAAAAAATAAAAAAAATGTTTCCTTTCTATTTTCCAGTGATGTGAAGCGATTGCCTGTGCCCGACGGTGAAGGCCACTTTTCAAAATTAACCAACTTTCGAGAGACTCAAACAACAATCTGCGCTAATTAGCTTAAGTCCATTACGTTTTGTATTATGTGTTCAAATGTGACGACCACAGCGGCAACTACGAAGGCGGCATTGACTACGACGATAAAATGTCAAAAAGCGAGACTGCACTGATGAATGAGATGCTGGATGACTGTTTGAATGCAAAGGCTCTGCCATCGGTATGACACAAGATATGTCCTTCATGCAGACAGTCGCCGCCGCTGCCGCCATCGCTGAGTCAGAAACTTTCACCGCCACCCTGAATACCAGCACCACATCGGAGTACCCATTGAATTCGAGCACAACCCAGAGTATCCTTCTGGCGAATGTAACCAGCATCGTACAGGACTCGACCGAGGACAGCGGCAGTGGCAGCAGTGGAATCACTGGCGATGCGGGTGGTGCCATTCCCCACGGAACAGCAGGAGACGTCGACGAGAATTGGATCGAATTCTCCCTGATTGTAATTAAAGGATTCATCTTTTCTACTATCATAATCGCAGCGGTCCTGGGAAATGCCCTTGTCATCATATCGGTTCAACGCAATCGGAAATTGAGGTAAGTCAGACTTTATGGTATCTAATCGACTCGGCGCCCGGCGCGCGGGGCTGGCTGTGTGGCCTGTGGGCGGTTTTTCATTTCACATTTTCCCTCGATGAGCATGCAAAAATCGATCCGAGAAAGTTGAAAACTAACCGCAAAAGGCGGATTATTATCAGCAAATTTCCGGTTGGGAATTTTGTTTCCCGAAGGCACATCTCTCTAATATTATTTTCAAAAGTGGTAATTCCATTTATTTCGCTCTGAAAGGATTCTCGGTGAGGAAACCTTTTTTTTATCGAGCTCCCCGTCTACATATGTATGACAAAGATTGCCTTTGGCTTGTGTGCTGCTGCTTGGTGATGCTGCATAAAATGATTTGCTGGGGCTGCTTCGACGTCCCAAGGATGTGCATCGAAATTGTGGTCTCGCCCTCAGATGACACAAAGTATACGATATTCCGCCCGCGTACCACGATGGCATCAATCATATTTAATTAAACTAAAAACCGACTGCTGCTCGCTCGCCATTGATTAAATGTTTCCTTTTTTTAAGGAATTGAATAAAAGTCCTTGAACTCGAATTTAACTTGGCCTTTTTCCAATTTAATATCCATTTGGAGAGCGGTTTGTCACAACCGACGACCGAATGGCCAAAAATAACTATATTCCCGCTTTCGTCGTGTCGCTAGGATTTCGATTCCGATTTTTGTTGCGCGATGACGAATTTTATCGAGCGCGCACAATTTCGAGGATGGGTGGAGGACGAAAATGAGAGAGCGAGAGACAAGTCGGTGCCTTAATACCTGGTGCTTAGTTTTATTTCCTCAATTTCTTTTGGATATTAATAATAAGGAAACGCGCTATTGATTAATAGATTTCATTTCGTTCATTAAGTAGGATTATTTTCATATTGTCCTTAAAGCTAAACGACTTGAGACGACACGACGCACGAGTGGGCTGTGGTATTGTGTGCGATTTTCTTCTACGTGAATTTACCGAATGAGCTGTGCCTAAATGTAGGTGTATCGGGGCTTAATGTTAATTGTTTTATGCGGGTTGAGCATGGAATTAAGTTACAACTGGCAGATAGACTGTGTTTTGTATCGGTTGGCTAATTAAGGTCGCATCAATGGAGAGGCAGAAACGGTTGGTAGGTTTCAACTTGAATTGGTCATTAAGTGGCACTTTTTTAACCAGATTTCGTGAAGAAAATTTAGTGATGTGGAGTTTATTTTGTTTTAAGTGGAATTTGAATAGTTTACCAACTATAGCAATTATTATCCTTAGAAGGGACTGACTATATTTTTAGCTTGACTACCACTGATTTGTTGCCTGGGTTCAAAAAGCTGCCAGTTTGGTTTTTATAAAAAGCAGGAATTAACCAATAAAGGGTGAGCATTTCAGCAAACAGATGGTTTAAATGTTGGCTGTCAATTATTACTGTCATTTATTGAATAAGAGTTAAGTAAAACAGATGTCAAGAACAAGCTTGAGCAGCAATCATAGTTATGACGTTACCACACAAAATCACATTTTTGTTATTTCATCTTATTACAAAAATTGACGATATAAAAAAGAAGCATTTTGTCAAATTGCGAAATGCAGCGACTTTGATTTCGTACAATGCGGAAGCGTTTAAGAAAAGACCGTCGAGTATGAAGTCATACACGTAGCGGTCCGTCGGCTTTTGTTGTAGGTGAAGCTAACTTTGTTGTTCATTGTTTTTTTTTCAAAGCTCTTGTGTTGGTTAAAGTTCATGTGGTTGTGCCTGCGTCAAATTTGGCAGCGTCAAATTTGGATGATGTCAAATAAGTGGTCCAGAAGTTAAGATGAAGAAATTCAACTATAAAGTGTTTTCAAGCACATCTAGAAAACCAAAAAACTATTGTGAAACTGCTTGTTTTTTTTCAATTTCAAAAGATGGACTACACTCGGTATTTATTTCAAATTTTTGTCTCTTACCGTTTTGAAAATAGAGGGAAAGACATATATTGTCTTCGCTTTTTTAACATTTTTAAAATTTAAAAACGTTTTTTAAATTTTTCAATCAGCTGCGTTCCATTAGCCTTTGACCATTCTTAGATTCTGCGGACATGGATTTCTGAGAAAATGGTAAGAGATGCTGTTGTCTATTTCGTTTATTTAAATAGACACAAAAAACTTAAGGTTGGAAAAGGTAATAGTCAAACTTTTTAAATGCAGCAATCTTGCGTTGTAAACGCTTCATACTTCAACCAAATTTAAATTGTATCATCATTACCGTTAACAGACTAGCAACTTTTAAACATCGTTTTAAAACGGAGATCTTCTTTACCCGATCCCACCACCTGTTTCTTGACCAGGCGGGGACGTGCTCGCATCTTGGCTACCATAACCTGTCTAGGAAGTCTGTCGGAGGGCATGCGAACAACGTGTCCAAACCATCGTAGAATTGATCGCTTCACTCGGCAAAGTAGCTGCTCAATCAGTAGCAGCTAAATTATATGCGAAAAGCAAATAGCTAATCCTGACACCAGCCATTTCGAAAGATTCCTTACCAAGACTGCGGCTCACCATCCAGTCCATATCCAACATCGTCCAGCACACATCAAATGGTTAAGATTTGACGCTATTTAACCGATCACAGCTTCTGCAGTTCCCATTTAAAGACTGAATGGCTCTCAGAAGAGACCACTCAGTGCATAGTCCTGCAAAACTCTTCAGCGTTTATCCCGAGGAACCCGGTCATATGCCTTTTCCAAATCTACAAAACACGCGTAGACTGGTTTGGCATATTCCCAGGCCTTCTCAAGAATAACCTTCAGAGTAAAAAGCTGGTCGGTTGTGCCTCTGCCAGGCCGAAAGCCGCATTGCTCTTCCCGCAACAAAGGCTCGATTACAGCTCTGGAACGCGCTTCCAACACCTTTGCGAATAGTTTTCCCGGAAGACTTAAGAGAGATAACCCCTATAGTTAGAGCAATCTCTCTTGTTCCCTTTTTTGAAGATGGGCACTTTAACTCCTCTTTGTCAATCGCTAGGTGCTTTCCCGCTTTCCTAGGCCACCTTAATGACACGTGTTAGCCATTAACACCTTCTTCACCCATTGGCTTTCATTTCTGGCCGGATTTCAATAACTTCAGCAGACTTACCCACTTAGCGATTTAATCGGGGCAGTGACTTCATCTACTGTAGGACCATTCTTCGCCCTAATCTCGTCAGCAATGGGGTTGCCATCTTCAGTGCCCTGTTGGGGATTGAGCAGCTAAGTAAGACGTCGTTTTCATTTGAAAAAAGTGTACCGTCTTTGGATTGAACCCCTCGAACAATGTTCAACTTCCTTCCTTTGAGTCGGGAAATAGTCTGCCAAAATGTCTTGTTTGCAGATCTGTAATCGTGCTCAAACCTCTCGCCGAACTCTTTCCAAGCCTGTTCTTTGGCTGTTCTGACATCGAAGTTCTTCTGATCTTCGAAGTTCTTTGCACTTTACTCTACTGGGCTCAAAAAATTGAGTTCCTTCATTGATTGCACACAATACAGGCTCTCTTCTTCTGTCTAATAGCTTCTTGAACTCAGTTTTTTTCTCACCACCAGCCGTTAGAGCAAGCCGCTTCACTCCACAAAAATTTCTCGCAGAGGCAATGACTGCCGATGAAAACAGCTGCCATTCTTCCTCTTCATTTAAAAGGTCAGTTGGAATATGTTGAAATTTCATCCGTCTTGGATTTCGCCTTGGTGGCAAAGGAATACTGCCGCTAAAGCGCAATTTGCACAACACTAGGTGGTGATCAGTTGACAGCTCAGTTCCTTTCAAAACGCGAACATCACAAATCATTTTTCGAACACACGATGGCACCACAAAGAAATCAATCAAAGATCTCTGATTTAAACTGCGCCGTAACCAAGTGTTTTGGTAAAGGCTTTGTGTGGGAAAAATGTGCTCAAGGTGAACAAGCCATAAGCACAGCAAAAGTCCAACAAGTTCCCTCCGTTTCTGTTTTGATTCGGGTCATCGTGCCTCCCAATCACACTTCTCCAAGTACTGTCGTCCGTAACCACATGAGCATTGAAGTCACCCTTCAGGAGGAAGGAGTCACTGCCACTCTATCCAGCGCAGCGGCATCAACTTCGTTCAAGATGGCCGGATACTCTGACTCTAGGTTGAGTGCGTACACCTGCACTTAAGCTCGATCGCTCAAGCTAATGCTTTAATATCAAAACCAGGAGGGTAATGGAATAAACTCCAATACGTTTTCTGACAGCCTTGTGCAGTCATGTTATGTGGGACGCCAGACCAGACAAGTCTCCACCTATCAGCGAAGTCTCTGGTTCCGAAACCTTTCCAATTAGTTGAAGAGATGCCAGTAGCTTCGAGCTGATACATTTTAGCCTCCTCAACCAGTTCAAATTCCTTTTCCGTTAGCGATGAGGCAGTTGATGCCGTTTTCGTTTTGTAGACTGACCATCTAAGCCCTCATTTTGGCTCAGCACTGCCCCCCTCGCAACCCGCAATGGATAGCGTCACTATTGCCGGGCGGCTCCTAACTTCTTCGGGTCGAACCCGGTCGGATGCCGAGTGGGACTTTCCGACCACCAAGCGCTTGCATGGGAACAAGGAGTGTTCCCACTAAGGCACTTCTCCTTGCATCCGGACGGCAGCGGAGGAATTCCCCAGATGGAATCAACGGTGGCGTCCATAGTTCCAGTCAGGCCGAACTACTTAGTGAACACCTTATATGGGCTACTACGACGTATTCGGAGCTCAGGCCTATAAGGAGCGGGCTATCCGGCTCTCCGTCCTTAGAGCTAAGCAAAGGATCTGGTCCTCCAGGTTGGGGGTCGTGCCGTCGGGGTGACTTCCCGTCCACGTAAAGAAACACCAGTCACGAAGCGGAAACAAGCCTCGGATTCGGACGGATTTACTGTTGACGACCAATGCAAACGAGAAAAGGACAACGAGCTCCGGATCTGCACGTGGAATGTTAGGTCCCTTAACAGACCACGTTCAGCCGAGCAACTAGCGGAGGCCCTTAACGACTGCAAGCAAGACATTACTGCCATCCAAGAAATGCGGTGGGACGGGCCGGGCAAAAGAAGGATGAAAAACGTTTCGTTGTTGGAGGCAAAAAGTCTTGAGCTTCAACCCTGTAAGCGAGCGCCTCGCGACGATCCGCATCAAGGCTAAATTCGCCAACATTAGCCTGATATGCGCACATGCCCCCACAGAGGAGAAAGATGACGAGACCAAAGATATGTTCTACGAGCTCCTGGACAAAGCTTATGAGCAGTGCCCTAGCTACGACATTAAGATTGTCCTAGGCGATTTTAATGCCAAGCTAGGAAGGGAGGGCATCTTTGGTCGTACTGTCGGAAAGCATAGCCTGCACGACACGACCTCCGATAACGGATTCAGGCTGATCGACTTTGCTGCGGGGCGACACGTTGTGGTAGCTAGTACACAGTTCCCGCATCTCAATATCCACAAAGGGACATGGAGATCTCCCGATCAATCAACCGTCAACCAGATTGACCATATTGCGATCGACGCAAGGCACTCCTCCAGTATCATGGATGTCCGAACTTTCCGAGGGGCCAACATTGACTCGGATCACTACCTTGTTGTAGCCAAGGTACGGCTGCGGATATCCCGACCAGCGCCAAGTAATGGAAATACTGTGAGGAAGTTTGACGTCGGCCGACTACAATCGCAAGAGATCGCCAGGTCCTTCTCCAACCGAGTCTCTCAAAACCTCCTACGAAGTCCTATGCAACCAGCATCAAGTATTGATAGCCAGTGGCAACATTGCCAAAATGCCATCAGAGACGCCGCCTCTGAAGTGCTGGGTTTCACACGGCGACCACAACGAAACCCCTGGTTTGACGATGAATGCCGGCAAGCACATGCAGCTAAACAGGAAGCATACAAAGCGGCGCTGCACAGAAGGACTAGAGCTGCTCGCGAGCTCTACGAGCAGAGGAGGAGAGAGGAGCACCGGCTTCTCCGAAGGAAAAAGAGAGAGCACGAGAAGCGCGCGGTTGAAGAGATAGAGAGATGTTACAACAGGAATGAGGTTAGAAAGTTTTACCAAAGGATCAAAAGGTCCTGCCAAGGGTATAAACTTCGAACTGAAGCCTGTAAGAACCATCAAGGGAACATCGTTGTAGAATCGCAGTCGGTGCTGAGGATTTGGAAAGACCACTTCTGCAGACTGTATAACGGCGAGGAAGAACCAAATACCGCTGTCAGGCAGAACGAACCATTCAACCCGGGCGAAGACGTTACCGACGAAGCATACGAACGATACCGCCCACCCGACCTGGAGGAGGTGAAAGTAGCTGTGTCTAAGCTCAAGTGCAACAAAGCAGCCGGAGCAGACGGCCTAGCTGCCGAACTTTTTAAATCCGCTGGCGATGAGCTGGTTAGGAGCATGCACCAGCTCATCTGCAAGATATGGTCGGAAGAAAGCATGCCCGACGAATGGAACCTCAGCATTGTTTGCCCGATCCTGAAGAAAGGAGACCCTCTGAGTTGTGCCAACTACAGAGGCATAAGTCTTCTTAACATCGCATACAAGATCTTTTCTGCTGTACTGTGTGAACGCCTGAAGCCGTTTGTCAACAATCTGATAGGCACATATCAGTGTGGCTTTAGGCCAGGAAAGTCCACCATCGATCAAATATTCACACTGCGGCAGATCTTGGAGAAAACCCAGGAATTCCAAATCGATACACACCACCTCTTCATCGATTTCAAGGCCGCGTATGACAGCATCTATAGAGACGAGCTATATAGCGCAATGTCTAGTTTTGGCATCCCTGCCAAACTCGTCAGTCTGTGCAGGATGACGATGGAAAACTCACGCTGTTCCGTCAAGGTCGGCAAAGACCTCACCGACCCCTTTGATGTCAAAAAAGGATTTAGACAAGGCGACGCGCTGTCATGCGACTTCTTTAACATCATACTTGAGAGAATTGTGCAGAACTCTCGCGCCAACACCAGAGGTACAATCTTTCAAAAGTCCGTTCAACTACTTGCATACGCAGACGACATTGACATAATCGGTAGAACAAAGCGTGATGTCAGTGAAGCCTTCGTGAGTATTGGGACGGAAGCGGCGAATATGGGTTTAGCAGTCAATGAGGGCAAAACCAAGTATATGCTGTCATCAAGAAAAGACACCCAACACCGACGTCTTGGACAAAACATCACCATCGACAGCTATAACTTTGAGGTAGTTAGGGACTTTGTCTACCTTGGTTCCGCTATCAATTCAGACAATGACACCAGCGCTGAAATCAAACGAAGGATAACTCTTGCCAATCGCTGTTTCTTTGGGCTAAGAAGGCAATTGAGTAGCAAAGCCCTCTCTCGAGCAACTAAAGTGTCCATGTATAAGACCCTCATCATCCCAGTCCTGCTTTACGGTGCAGAAGCATGGACTCTGTCAAAGGCGGATGAAAACACTTTAGGCTGCTTCGAGAGGAAAATTCTTCGGACGATTTACGGTCCCGTCTGCATAGACGGAGAGTGGAGGAGGAGATATAACATCGAACTGTACGGGCTGTACAGCGATACCGACCTAGCCAAAAGAGTCAAAACACAACGTCTACGATGGCTGGGTCATTTAGAGCGGATGGACACCAACGCCCCGGCCCGGAAAATCTTCGAATCCACACCGCAGGGACGACGCGGTAGAGGAGCACCGAGACTCAGGTGGCGCACGCAAGTGGAAGGGGACCTCAGCCAACTTCGCGTGCGAAACTGGAGACGGCTAGCTAGAGACAGAGCTGGCTGGCGAAGCTTGTTGGCCGAGGCCCAGGTCCACCCCGGACTGTAGCGCCACCTTAAGTAAGTAAGTAAGTAAGCGCTTGCATGCTGACACCCCTCAGGCCTAGCTCCAAAGGGTGTCCTGGGTTACCAGGATCAGCACATATCCGAGGCTTGTTCTTTCTTCTCTTAATGGTGGGGGGTTGCATATACCTAGCTGCCAGGTTTCTATCCAGCCGATCCTTACATGGACAACATGGAGTTTAACTGTTTAGAGTTCAGCAACCTCTCTGCGATCAGACACTGACCAGTGTGCCGCACACTATATGTATCAGACGCTACTGGGTTTTCTTTAGACCTTCAGGTTCGTCTCTCAGTCATAACTTTACTGCCAAGGGTGGAGTAAACTCCCATCCAGGAGTAAATACTTCTGACAGCATCACTTCTAACATACTGAAGACTACTTCTTCCAGTGGATTTTAGTCAGTTCTTACGACAGGCATACCTTACCTCAAGGCTTTTCTGAGCCCGACTTTGCAGGGGAAAAAAAAACATTCTCAATTCAATTTCCTTAAAACACGGTCGTCTTTTTCCTATTCCATTGAAACAAGAAGAGGCTTGCTTGAACTAAAAAAAAAAAAAAAACTCCCCAAAAGAAAGATTTTGCCTTGCTTCAAGCATGTGTAGGAACGTTTTGGATAGCTTGGAAATAATGACATGTTTTCCGTGTTTCATAAGTCGATTTCTCTGAGTGGACCATAAAGTTTTTTCCAACTATTATGCGGGAGTTTTTTTATTGTGTCTGCTACCATCAAAACCTACAAATCTTCCATCGCTTCATTTATTTTTGCAAAGATCAGAATCCGATGTAATTCAATTTTATTCTATCTTTAATTAATCATCCACCACTCGAATCCCATTTGTGGTGGATTATTTAAGCGTATACAGGTAACTTTATCATCCCTCAAAGCTTTTTCTATTACTTGTTGTTTCTGTCAAGTCCCTTATGCTTAGAAAAAAATGGAGTGGGAAACCTTAAAATGATCCTTATCCTGACTCCCTGTACTATAGCATCAATAAATCTGTTTTGTCGCCTCCCAATTGTAATAGCCCAATCAGTTGTGTAATAGTATCCCTTAAGTACCAAAAAGAACGAAAACCAATTGCTGAGTAAACCTTTGTTCAGCAATCAGTCGCCATAAGTACTTTGGGATCATAAATCAACATTTTATTTCTTGCTATATCAATTCACTTGGCCCCCCCCCCCTATAAAAAAAAAAATGCCCCTCATTTCAAGCTAAAAGAGACACCCAGCCCAGCCCTCGTCCTAGTCTCATAACATTCTCCTGCTTATTTAGAATTCCTTTGAATACGTTCTCATTTTCTTAGTATATCCCCCAGGAGAATTCAAAGGAAACGTTGCGTTGTCATCGTCATCAGATTCATAATTCCTTGCATCCTCGAGAGTGGTAAACAAATTTATTTCTATTCCTCGTTTGCAGTGTGTCGCTTTCTAAGGACGATTTATATATATATTCGTTCTAAATACCAAAACAGTTCACCAGTGACACTGGCGGGGTGTAAAATAATAGGAAAATAGTCGTCAGCGCACATAAAAAGTTGTTTTTGTTTTTATTTTTAAAATAACATACCTTAACTGTTAACAACTGCTACGCTGATGGTCGTAAAAGGATGCTGATGGGAGTATAGGTGGATACCGTCAGAAAATACCATTTTACACCTCATGCAACTTAAATGGCATAAAGAAAAAGTTTGATTAACACCGTTTACGCCACACAAAACATTTTAAATTGACATCCTAGACGGGAAGGCGGGATTCATTTCGTTTTTTTTCCTTTTTTTCTGCCTCGTCGTAGTTGCGCATTAAAACTTTGTACTAATCTGTTACCAATCATGCTAACATCCTCCATCACCATCCTCCTGGCACACATTCAAGGCGTTACTATTCATGTAGCCAAACTTGTGCAAAAGTTCTCGAACAACGTTGCATAATATGAAATATTCATCCTCTTAGATTCCGCGAAACTTTTTCGCAATCCTTAGAGCTGCGGATAGAAATTATCTCGTCATAAGCATATGCTGCCCCCACATCGCAGCCAACGCGCCACCTTGTGCTCAGCCTTGCACGTAATTGATGCCGCACGTGTGTATGGATGGACGGAGCCATTTCCTTATGTTAAGGAACTTTTTACGACTTAAACGTCTAAATGGATGGATTCATTGATTCGTGGAGTTTGGACAAAACTATCGATGTGCACAATCATCAGGGAAACTTTCGGAGTGTCGAGGATGGTTTTTGTTTCTGCCTTCACAAGGACCCATAACAGTGAATAGGGACATCAAATTTTGCCCCAACCCCCCTTAAACAGGAGGAGACTATACACGATACGTTTTTCTTTTACTTGCAGGGTAATAACCAACTATTTCGTCGTATCTCTGGCCATGGCCGACATGCTGGTCGCCCTGTGTGCGATGACCTTTAATGCATCTCTGGAGCTCTCCGGTGGCAAGTGGTTGTTCGGCCCGTTCATGTGCAATGTTTACAATAGCCTGGATGTGTACTTTTCCACAGCCAGCATATTGCATCTGTGCTGCATATCTGTCGACAGGTAAGTGAATCGTGTTCGATATGCCTGCACCAGGGAGGATCTGGTACAAGTAGTAGCAACAACAGAACCAGTGATTCGACACGAGTCAATTAGGGTTTGCACCTGCGATGGTTACAATAACAAGTTGTGTTTTCTTTTCTTTTTCCGCACCTCTGCATGTGTGTATAGATATTATGCGATAGTCCGTCCTTTGGAGTACCCCCTGAACATGACCCACAAGACCGTGTGCTTTATGCTGGCCAATGTGTGGGTGCTGCCCGCCCTGATATCCTTTACGCCGATATTCCTTGGATGGTACACCACCGCAGAGCACCTTCGAGAGGTGTCGAAAAATCCGCACTCATGTTCGTTTGTAGTCAATAAGGCGTACGCCCTGATATCCAGCTCCGTGAGCTTCTGGATACCCGGAATCGTTATGGTCGTCATGTACTGGAGAATCTACAAGTGAGTAATGTGATGGTTTATGGGCTTAATTTTTTTTTTGCAGCTTTTTCGCACAAGTGGCTTTTATTTATGGGCTCTTATTCATTACAGGGAAGCGGTGCGCCAGCGAAAGGCTCTTAGTCGGACCAGCTCGAATATCCTGCTGAACAGCGTCCACATGGGACACGCGCAGCACGCAATCGGAAGCCACCACAATTACATGCACCCAAGCGAGTGCGAGCTGAACCTGACCATGACCAGGGAGGAAACGCACAGCGCCATAAGCAATCTGGAGGTAAACATAGTATGTACCGAACCGACGACGACCGACGCGACTCCGACGACAGGAATTCCATGACAAAGTTCCTATTTTATGGGGGCATAATGGGGGAATAATTAAGTGGCGCTCAAGTGATAGTAAGTGGAAACATTATTTCGCCGAATTAGGGTGCTCAATTAGCGTAGGGGTTGGAACGGTGTGTAGGGAACTTAAAATCGGAGATAATCTGGGATGATTGCTGAGACAGCGGGGAAATGGGATGACGCGCGCTTTGGGTGAAATAAATTTGCATTAGCCCGACAGCATGCGGCAAAGATGTTTCGAGCTTAGTGCGCGAAGTGAGCATATTGGCTTGTTCCGGTGACGGATTTTATGACTCCAATAAGTTTCACTCGGTTTGCTTTTTTACTCGTATATATTCTTAGAAAGGGTGGTAGGTTGGGTAGGCATAAGTCGTTCCAGCCAGAAGATGCCTGCCACTAATTTGTAGATGTTATCTAGATTGCAACATGTTGAGCAGCTGTTGATCTCGAAGAGGGGTGCTCTCAAGTACGAGCTTATAGAGTTTTATTTATTTTATTGTACCACATTTTGCTTGTGCTCTCTTCTACCCAGGATTCATTCCCAAGCAGATACACAAACACAAAGAATTGTTGATTTAATGAGGTGCTTATGGACTAGGAACACTGTACGTACGATGGTCGTCCTTTTACCCCTAGGTACCTATATCTACACCGACATTCAGACAGCAATTGGTAGGATTGTGTTTCAATCAAGTTGATTGCATTGATTGCGAACAGCCATGATGACTGCAATTGTGTATAGTGGATTGCCAGGAATATCGAAGTAGGAAGGTACATGGGGCATGGACATAAGTACGTGGGAATAGGGAAGGTAGAACTACGCGCGCCGGCAGCACACTGTAGTTTAGTGTCAAAGCTCAGAGAGATAGAATGTGCGGCAATGCATATAGTCAGACCTATCGATTTGTGCTCGGAATCCATTAGGAATTTAGCTGGATCTAGGTACTCGTATATTGTGATTGTTCAGTTTGATACGTTGGCAGCTGTGCCCGCTGGCTGCATATTTGTGCGGAATTCTTCAGGCGTGTTCCCCTGAAACAACAATCTGGCTGTACCTAACTGATGCTGGTTATGCTGCAGGTTAACGACACATTATGGGGTTTAAGTTGAATATTCCGCATTAATGCCATGGAGAATCGTTAAAACTTTTTGAATACACTTCTTTAATGGAGTTTTGTATTCAAACTTCTTCAGAAAGTGATGAGCGCAAGGGAATTCAGCAGTTAACGGAGGAGGTATACCTACATAAAAAAGGACTTAACTGCAGCGGGCTTTGCAGTGATTGGGCGGGGCATAAGTCCCAGCTCATGTCTTGTTATTAATCCAAAATGGTAATGATCCTTTTATCATAAAAAACGAGCGTCACGTTGCAGGAGAGTTATTTTGAGATATTTCATTAAAGGGCTTTAACAAAGGTGTTAAGTGCAATTTTAAAATGACACGTATATGCCCCGGACACTGTCAAGATTATTAGAGATTCATACTTACATGAAATGGACTGTGAAAATCATAATTTTCTTGGCTATTACTTTCTGGGTTCTGGTGATGTACCCTCTACATGTTTGGCCAGGTGGTCGAAAAACCACATTATACGTGCTCGCTAGGACTCGAAAACAGGCTTACATAAAACTTATTTTGAACAGAAACAGACTGTGGATATCAGCTTGTGTCTCATACGAACAGTGCTACAGAAAAACACCAAATTTCATTCAAGCCCCTAAAAGATAAGCCTGCGTTGGGTTGGAAAGCAATCTAAGGAGGAACAAGACCATAAGCATATCACTTAAAAGCAGGGCTAAGTGGGCACTCAAACGATTAAATAAGACTCATTTTCGAGGTAAGTGCGTGTTCCCCACCACACTTTAACTGTTCTGCCACTAGCACCGTCTTAGGTCTAAGTCTTTCAAGCCTTCGGGGTAAATTATTGTTTCCATACGGAGAAGGGCTCATGCTTTCAGCTGGGGTTACATTCCATCTTCCCGAAAAGAGACTTTTGTAAGCTGCATAAATTCAACCACCGCTTCGTTCTTATTTCATTTATTGCCAAAAGTAGAGACCCATTCATGCTCATGTATAAGACCAGCTGTCTAGACCTCTGTACACAAATTCAGTTCGTTAACAGAAAAGGCTTCCACATCATACATCCGAGTTACTTGGCCAAAGTTTAAAGAACGGCTTGTCTTGGCCACAGGGGCCGGCCGTCCCTAGATCGCCTGACATCTTTGAATTACTAATCATGATGCCTGGAATCCAATGAATCTGTTGCATCCGTCACGTTGAATTACACAACTGACAACCAAGTTCTTCATTAGACAACCATAGAAGAACTTTGTGACGTACGTCGCTTCCCATGAACGTGTTTATTTCACTGAGTTGTCAGTTGTGTACTTCGATGTGACAGACGCAACGGATTCATTGGGCCGAAGGCATGAGGTCTCCTTAAAGAACGGCAGCTTTTGGTACTACACGCTTTGGAGTTTTGAAAAACTTACGGGAGAATCATAATTGTTCTTCGACCCTTGTCTATGGTTATACCCTCTGAACAGCATTTAGCGACAAAGCTATTACGTCAAACTTTTTCAGCAAAGGAATGTTTCGGTTAAACTCTGAGCCAGGAAAATAAAGTCATCGTGTTTTAACAAATTGCGAAATGGTACAAAATTTTCTGTGCTTATGGCTTTCTTCTAGGTTTTGACTAACATGTGCGTCTTTTCTTCCAATTCCTTAGTAGAATCGACTATAGAATACAGCGAAGCACTTCCACTGTATTTACATCAAATGGCAGATCTTTGAGGCTGACATTGTTAGTTAGTTAGTTTTTTTTTTTTTTTTTTTTTTTTTTTTTAGTTATTTTAAGTTTATTATTTTCATTTAAAACTTAAGATTATTATAACGTTCAAGCTTTAGTTAAAATAAGGCGGAAAATAATAGTAATCAATCCGTAACTTACAGTTAGTGTGGAAAGAAACCAAATTAATTACAATATAAAGATACAATAATTGATGTGGGGGAGCATCGATTAATTGAAATTCAAAATTTAAGGAATTTATCTAACAATATAAACAAAATAAAATAAAAAATTCATTTAAAATAATTGCAAATATAAATTCATTGGTTTATAAATTTAATCATTAGAAGCTAACACCAAAAATACAGGAATGACTTGTGCTCTTGTTTAAGGTAGCAGATTATCCAAGTAATGATTCAAGGAAGTCATAGTTGAGTCTAAATAACCAGTCTTTTACGCGATTTAGGAATGAATTAAATCGTAAGGTTGACCTAACGGAAAAAGGTAAATTGTTAAACGTTGAAGGAGCTGTAACAGTGTAGAAGCGCGAAAAGTGGGTTGTGCAGGCAAATGGAACATTTACCAGGTGCATGTTATTTGTACGAAGACTATAAAATTCATTTGTTCTACTAGGAAGATTTCCACTTTGCTTAAAAAATTCTTTTAGTACTTTAAAAACGTAAAGATGTCTCATTGGTAAAATTCGCAGATTTATAAATAATGGCCAGCTCGGAGTTAGACGATTTTTTTTACTAATAATTCTAATTAAATGTTTCTGAGCTATCGACAATGGTTTAAAAGAGTTGTTATAAGAGCCACTCCAACTTGTAATACCATACTGTAATTTAGAGTGGGCAAGGCCATAATAAATTGACTTTAGCACGTTTGCAGAGCAGTGTTTTTTTATGAGGTACATTTTGCGAGTTACAAGGAGCATATGATTTTTAATGGTATGAATATGATCTTTCCAATTCAGGTTCCGGTCAATTAGTACAAGGTATTAGTCCAAGGTATTTAAAATTTTGCACAGATTCAATTTTTAAGCAACTGTTTGAGCAGGGGGAGTTACAAACAAAAGTACTCTTTCCACAGCTATGTACAGGCAAACAGAGTTTTTTGCAATTCGGCGAATGAAAACATAAATCAAAAGTTACCAAATCATTGTTTGATAGGCTGAAAGACATTAGTTTTGTTTTCTCGCTTATAATCAGCTTATGTTCTGAAAACCAAATTCTCAGTGTTTCAAGGTCTTCTGAGATCTTCGTAATGCTTTCGAATATTGTATCACACTGATAAGTCAGGGCTATGTCATCTGCAAAAGCTGTTGTCGCCCCGTTAAGATTCAGAGCAAACAGAGAGTTAATATAAATTATAAAAAGGACAGGACCCAGAACTGAACCCTGTGGAACGCCATTTCTTAAAGTACGTGAATCACTCAAATACCCATTTACATTGACCTTTTGTTTTTTACCCTTGAGATACGAGCAAAACCATTTGTGAATGACTCCTCTAAGCCCGGCATTGTATAATTTCATCAACAGAACGTCGTGGTCAACCAAGTCAAACGCTTTTGTCATGTCAACAAAAAGAGCCATGGTGGCTTTTTTGCAGTGCACACTTTCATATAATTGGCCACATAATCTTAGGATTGCGTCTTCCGTTGACATCCCTCTTCTAAAACCGAATTGAAAACTACTAAAAAACTCATTCCTGTCTAAGAATGACAATATTCGCGATTTTATAAGTTTTTCAAAAATTTTAGAAAATGTAGGAAGGAGGGAAATGGGTCTATAATTTGACATATTTTTTTTGTTGCCTTTTTTAAAAAGTGGTATTACTTCAGCGCCTTTTAGGTGCTGGGGAAAGCAACCGCTTTCAACACTTAGGTTAAACAAGTAACTCAAAACGTCTGCTACATTATAACACACTTTCTTAAGCAATACACTTGATATGCCATCGCTAGTGCACGAGTTTTTATTTTTTAGTGCGAATATTGCCTTACAAATTTCATTTGAGGAAAATGGTAGGAAAACAAAACTGTTTGGTTGAGTGTCATCTGTTGTTCTTTTGAAGCAGTTGCAGTCTAAATTAGTTTCAAAAGATGGTTTGAGGTTTTCTGAAATTTCGGTAAAATACTCGTTGAGTTTATCTGAAATGCTACTTAAATCGGTGACATTAATACCATCTATATCCAAGCTGTTTATACTTATTGGCTGCCTACTTTTCCCTAAAATGCTGTCTACTACTTTCCATTCCTCCCTTATGTTACCCCTCGCTCGATCAAACGATTCAGAATAAAAATTGTCGCGTGTATCTTCAATGTTCTTGCGCACGGTTTTGCACAGATTATGGTAATATTTTTTTAGTTTTATATTTTGTGGGTGACTTTTTATTTTATTTGCAAATTTGTTTTTTCTTTTAATCTGCTGCAAGAGATTAAATGTCATCCACGGCTTTAGGTATTTATTTTTGTTTGATACGTGAGGGGAAAGGGTAGTGCAATTTGATATGTACTTTTCCAATGTTGCAAGAAAAATATCGAATGCAATTGAGGGATTAGGTTCAAGATAAACTGGCTCCCAGAATTCGTATTTTAAACACTCATTTAAAAGATTGAAATCCGTGCAATATCTTTTGTTATTAACTGTGGTACCACTGTTTAATGCTTTGGAGTTACTACAACACGCTGTGAGAGCAACCATGCAATGATCTGTTAATCTTAGATCATAAACAACGCCATTGAATTTATTACTATTATTCTTCCCCAAACGCATAAATATATGATCAATGCAAGTTTCCGTTGATTCGGTTATACGAGTTGGCTCATTAATAAAACTCTTTAGACCATATGACGCCATAAGAAACATATAATTTTCGGAATCTTTATCAAATTGATTTAAAATATCAATATTGATATCACCAATTACTATAAGGTTCTTTTCTTTGCAAATACTTAGAGCATCGCTTAGTTCACCAATGAAAACTCCTTTAGAAGATGAATGTAACCTATAAACACAAAGCATTGCATAACTTACATTCATATAAGTAAAAGACAACTTTAAGACATCGGCACTAACAAAGTTAAACTTGAAGCTATCGATTAAATAACCATTTTTTACATACACTGCTACACCTCCTGCTGAGATTTCCTCATTACAATTCCCAAAAGGGGTATATTCAGGTATGTTATACAGACCTAATTCATTCCCATAAATCCAAATTTCACTCAATACAATAACAACAGGTAAATTGGATAACGACTCAAGGTGCGCTACTAAAGCTGAAAAATTTTTTCTAGTGCTACGAATGTTCTGATGCAAACAGACAATATCAGCAAAATTAAGAGAATCAACTGGGTACTCAGACTCACATGCATTGGGGACTAAACACGAAACAGAGTTAAGAGAATTGCTCATAAATTATTTAAATCTTCAGCACAAGTAATTCTTACAAAATTATCCCCCTCTTGCTTCCGCATATACACTGTCCCATTTTTAGTCCATACATAGTTGTACCCCTTTTCTCCTTTTATCGCCAATGCAGCATTTAGAAGTTGCCGTGTGTGGTACGTCAAGCAATCGTTTACGTACACCTTCTCCGATCTGCCACGATCAGCGTTCCTGTTGCTGTTGAAAAGTGTTGTTGTAAGTTGCACTTTTTTTTCTTTCTTTGCTTTCATCACTCTCTCCTTGCACTGCCGTGAAACAAATTTGACAAAGAGAATTCGCTTCGTTGACTGTACACTGCTACTGCTAGTGGCTGGGTTGCGAGTATTATTATGCCGTTTGGTTATGCGCTTTGTGTAGCAGTGGTCAATATCTTGCTTTGTTATGCCGACACGCAGACCGTCGTTGAAGATTTTTAGCGCCGTATCAATGTCAGTGTCGCTGCAGTCAAGAGGAATATTGTAGATTTCCAAAGCATTTCCGATGAGTTGTTGTTCAAGCTGGTTTACTTTTTTCTCGAGTTTCTGTATTTTGAGCTCACATATATTGTTCCTAATTTGAAGTTCCTCAGTTTTCTTTTTATGCAATTGCTTAAGCTCTTGTATCTCGTCGTAAATAAGGTCAAGTGTAACGTTGGGCCTTTGTGTTGCGACGGGTGGATCACTCACCGGTGTCTTTTTGTCAGCTTTATTTAAATTGTTAGCTGGACTAGAGACGAAAACTGGCGCTTCTCCGGATAGCGATTCACGTCGTTTTTTTGCTGCACATACATTGCACTGCCAGAGTTTATTTGCTTTTTTTAAAAATTCGATGTCGGCAGGTAAGACATTTACGCAGGCTGCATGAAAAAGACCTTTGCACTCCCGACACATCACTTTCAGTTGATTACGCTCCACTTTATTTTTACACGACAAGCAAGACATTTTTAAGAATTTTTGATAGATGTTTGATTACAATGATTTACATATACAAAAAGGTAACTTTATAGGTCGCTCTCGACGCGTGTATGCCCCACAACAAACAGCTGAGAACTGAACTGATTGAACTGAACTGATTGTCAGTACAGACCATCTAAGCTCTTTATCATTGAAGCTTCTTCTTATCTTTCTTCGAAATATTGAAAAACTTAGTCTCCATTCTTGCCAATTTCCGCGATTGGAAAATTACTGGAAAACATCTGGTGGGACACCGATTGGCATGTCTACTTTCAGTCATTTACTAGTGATTTTTCAATCCGCGAAATCGGCAAGTCATGAAGCTGACCTGATGTAGACGTACCATTAAGGCCTTGGACCTAATCTGGCACGCTTTCAATTATTCAAAGCCGTAGCAAGTCCTTTGCATTTTTAGACTATCGCGGCTTTTTAGACCAATGCCTTTTTCTGCAAGGAATGCTCTTTTAAAATAGCAGCTACATTTTTCTCTTTGAAGAAGTCGCTCAACAGAAGTAATGTTTCACCTTTCAAAATTAAATTGAGCTCTTAAACGTCATGCCGTGGCGGAGTCAAAGCTTCTTTGTAAATCCCGCTTAAAGTGCCCCGAGGACTGATGATACGCGTATCATCACTAAAAGGTCTACGTAGATCTACTCTGACTCCACGTAGGGAACAAGCCGCTTTGACCGCTTTCTGAGCTCAGAGTAGGGTTGGATACTAACTCGTCTTAGGCTCATCCTTGTCGTTGTCAAAATTGTCGTTTTTCTCAGTGCATCCAACAATTATGGTTAGAAAGACAACAGAGTCTTACATTTTGCAGTGAAGCAAGAACCTAAGAATCTTGAGTTCCTTGCGACAGCGCTTAACAAATTCGGCTTTAGTTTTGATGAAATATTTGAGATGAAGTGATACCTATCATCTCGTGGTATTACCCTTTCTGCAGCAAGCCTGGTTTCGGGCAAAAGTCGGTCAACCTTATTAATTTCCCTATCTGTGGGTCATCAGACATATAACCTTCAGAGCTGCTTCAAGTTCATATAAGCGGTTAATCAACCTCTAAAAGGTTAGGATAGTACTTAAAATGAAAAGTACCTTGAAAACCTAGCAAGCTTCAACCTGTCAATTTTGATCATTGCGATTCTGCCTAATTTTTCAGGTCATTTAATATGAAAACTTACAGGTATTTTCATCGTCTTTTCAAATCAAATAAAATCTTTTATGTTGTGCTTTAACTGTTTCATCAACAGTCAGTCTCCTTTGTTTAGCTTGTGGCACTTGCCCTTTACAGATGAGTCAACATTTAAATATTTGTTACCTCAGGCCGACTGCGTAGGCAGAGGTACTAAATGCAAAAGAGAGATGTTAATCCCACCCGACAAGAGTCCTTTTCACTCCACGACACTATGTCTCAAAGTTAATTAATTAACGTTTACCTTCAATCCTGGACGACGACATTGCCTCCTAATATCCCTGTCGTAAATACTCCAAAAGCGCCGTCAATGAATCAACGCAATACGACTTCGTTTTATTCGATGTCTTTTTGATTTTCCACTTGAATGAGGCTTCTTTCTGTGTTTTTTTTTAATGCAATGAATAGCCCCTGGAAAACGTGTTAAGGGGAAGGATACAAAATCCTTTACATTCAATGGTCGCCATGGCACGTGCTTCATTGATGTAGGTAAAGGGATGTAAAATCAAGCATTGGTGACTTAAATTGACTTTATCTCCACCCACTTAAGACTCATTTCATTTAAACACCGCTTTATCTTCCTTTGCAGGAACTGCCTTCACCGAGTGAAAACGAAAAGGAAGACTGCGATGAGTTGCGAGTACCATCGCCGCCTCAACGTCGTTTAAGCCGCAGCAGTATAGATTTGCGTGACTTGGAGCAAGAACGTTTTGAAAAAGTCACCCACACGGATAGTGCACCTTCTATGATTGCCCTACACTATCAGCAGCTGCAGCTACAAAGTCAAAAGCAGCAACAGCAGTCTCGAGACACGTCACCGTCAAAATGGCAGCACCTCTTGCAGCCGTGTCCTGCGATACTTGTGCCCAGCTCCACCGATCAAAATGAAAACTCCTTCGGACAAGCGGAAAACCATGCTGGCGATTCCTCCTCGGGCAGAGTGTTGAGTGAGAAGGAAAAAGGCCTGCACCTTATCGGCGTGCAGTCACAGGACGAGATCAATGAATTCTATACGAGCATTAAGAATCTTCGAAAGTACCAGCAAAGCGTAGTGCCCATCGAGGAGGACAACCAACAACTGAAGCGATTCATTGAGGACAATTTTTTCTACTTCAAGCAGCAAATCGATAGATCCTCCGATAGTCCTGTTACCAACTCTACCATGAAACCCCCCATCAAGTGTTCAGCTCTCAGCGAAACTGATTTCATCAAGATGAAGAGCAGTCAGGGTGTCAGCAAGTCACCAGGCGACGCACAGCAAATCACCCAAAAGCAACGAAAGCTGTTTGCCGTAAGCGATTCGGAGTTTCTGTTTTCGATCAATGGAAAGCCGGTGAAGAAAATAAGCCTTAAAGGCGAGAGAGGCGTCCTCAAAAATCTTCTGTCGAAGACAAAACGCACAAGTGACTACCTCTCGCTCGACAAGGAGAAGAGTGAAAAGTCCGAAGAAGAGATCAGCTGCAGTCGATCGAGCATCTTTCGCAGATCACGCAATCGAAAGCTGTCACATTCCTACAATGGAGTCGGCAAGGCGGCTGGACACCGCCAACGGAACCCTAGCGACACAGATGATTGCGATGGCATCATCTACCTTCCGAGAATGCTGAGCGAGGGTCACGAAGCTGAGAGGCTGAAAAACGCTTCGACCACCACGCCGGACATTTTGCTCGACCTGCATGTGCTTAGTAGAGAAACCCAAGGCGAACTAGTAGCTCAGAATAGCGTAGAGGAGCTGATTAATTTTAGTACAGAGACGACGCCCCAACGCCGCCTCTGCAGTAGTAGTAGTGTTTGTAATAATAGAGACTCATCCCCGCTTATGTCACCGCTGCAAGCAGTGACGCCACCCCCATCACTCACGGCTTCAATAATCGATGCGGACAATCTTTTTATCGACACCGAAACTCCCCCGACTACTTGTGATAAAACCAATCAAATCGACAGGTCCGACAGCGATGACCTCGAGGAAATCTTTCGTTCGATTGGATCACCACTGTCTGACCAGGCCGAGGTGAACTGTAGCGCCTATATGCCAAGCAGTGATAACATTAGACAGCGATTAAGTACGCTAAGCGATCAATTGCCACCAAACAAGTTTGTGATTTCACCACCCACGACGCCAAATTCTGGACAAAACATCCCCGAGCCGATGGAGCAGCCTCTGAGTCCACAAAATGTCTACTTTTTGTCGCCACTCAACACGGGCTTCTCGTCTAATACCAACCAAATGCTCAGTGATTCGTCGACAATATCACTGGATGTGGTTACCACACTGCCTGCACAGCAGCACATCTCACCAAAGCCAGAGATCATCTTGGACTCGACTCTATCGCCGACGTCTGTCAAAAGCGGTGACATATCATTGGACGAGAACGACTTTGCCTCGCCTCTGCGCAATCGGCGAGGTGAAGACGACTCGCGCAAGCACGCATTCTATTTGGATGGCATTCAGAATGTTCGAAAACGTCAGGCTTCGGTGGTGACATATGACGTTAATGTGATAAACTTTAGCCAGGATAATAGTGATAGTCGCAGCTACATTCCCATGGGGCGTGTATCTACGAGTTCTGCAAGTAAGTTTCATGTTTGTTTTGCATCCATTTTGAGTTTGTGCTGAGTGTTCATACTGTGAGGAAGTTTTTTTTTACGATAATTCTTTTGTAATAATTGTCAATTTATTTGACAACTACTATTAACTGTCAAATTTTTGTAGGATTTTCAATAACTTAACCTTTGTACTAGTACATACTTTCAAAAGTGTTGAATTTAAATCGGGTATAGAAGTCAACAGAAAGAATGGGGGAATCTATGTTCTGATGATTTGTATTTCAATTTGATAGTACCTATAGATAAATAAACTTTTAAAGGAAATATCCTCTCCTTTTTTAAAATACTTTTCACTGCTTCTTTTATGTAGAACGCTAAACATATTAATGCATTCGCGTTTCTATAAACTCAGTCGTTAGAATCTTATTGATGATTGGAAAAGTCAGAAAGTGATACTTGATGGTCATATTGGGAGTACCTATGTGAAGACCTATAGCTGTCAACACTGGTATTGAAGTTAAAAAACGTTCAAACGTTTGACCTACTTTCGATTAACGAATTCGTGCTTCTCCGTGTAAGTTTACCGGATTTTTGAATAAAATAGTTTGTCCTTTTACAAAGAGCAAATTAAAGGAAAATATCTTTCGTCAAAAAATAATTTTCGTATACTCGTTTGACAAACGGGATGACAACAAATGCCAGCCGTTGACGTGTATAGGTCTTATGCCTTCAGCCCAATGAATCGGTCGGGGCCGTCACTTCGAAGTACACAACTGATCAGTGAAATACACATGTTCTTATGGAAAGCGACGTACATACGTCACGCATCCCATAAGATCGTGTGTATTTAACTTAATTGTCAGTTGTGTACTTCAACATGACGGATGCAACGGATTCATTGGGTTGCAGGCTTTATTCCATATTTGACCGTCAGGGGTATAGCCTTTAATCGTCAATAGGAGAATCTGTAGACGCACGTCCAGTGCTCGCAAAGCCTTCCACAATGGTGTTGATATAGTGGTCACTAGAATTAATAAAAGAGCTGTCAAAAGAAGCAATGCACAAAAACTTAATACTAGATTTATAGGTGAAATTAAAATAAAATTAGATTTTGCATTTTTACTTCATCACTTTTCAGCAGCTTTCCCTTTTATTTAAAAGATCTGGATTATCTACACGTTACAGCCACACATTATTCATATTTATAAAAATATTTGTTTGACAGATGAGTCCTTCGCAAATATTTTTCTGTCAACCTAACTTTTTTCGAAAAAAAAACCCGGTTAATTGTCATTATTTCTATTCCTGCTTTTATTACAAAAAAGGGTATAGTATGGTCTCAACCACTTCTTTGACAAGCAGAGGTTTTTTTCTTGCAATGTACGAAGTCTTATGCGTTCATTTTTTGACATAGGCTTAGCTATCAACAACCATGCCAAAGAAACCAGTTACCTACGTTGAGAATATTAGATTCCCCAGAAAATAACATTTCTGTGGAATCAAGTTTCATTTCCTACACCAAAATTTGTTTCCTGTAGATTTTCCAACTAGCTACAGATGTCACAAAAATGAAATTTCCAAATCAAACTCTGGAAATTGCAACTCATGACATGCACCTGGTGAGGTTTTATATTTGTTCATTTGTAATTTCACCATTCATGAAATCTGTAAAATTATGGCACTTGTCTGGTCGTAATCTCTCAGAACAAGCATCGAATTTTTCCATTGCAGTATTGCTCAATACTATGCACCGGGAATAAAACTGCGATTATCGGAATACCAAATTACAAATCCCGATCAATTTGGCCCAACCACTCTTTTTCTGTAAAATTAGCTCTCAAAAGAGAGTGGAGATGTCATTAACCACAGGCAAAAATAAAGAGTTTTGTTGTAAAAATTCCAATAGAATACGCATTTGTGACAGATCTGCCATATAAAGGGTGATTTTTTAGCTGGTTTGGTTTTGGCTACACTGGTTTTGACAGCTGACGTGTGTTTAGTACCTTGTGTCACTGTCAAACAGCTTCAGTTTGGTTTGCAATTTAACCATGGATCGTCTTACAAATGAACAACGCTTGCAAATTATTGAATTTTACTATCAAAATTCGTGCTCGGTTCGAAATGTTCATCGCGCGCTGCTTCCATTTTATGGTCGGCATTCTCGACCTTCTGAGCAGTCTATTCGGAAGATTGTTTCGGGCCGGTCAATTGGCCGCCTAGATCGTGCGATTTGACACCATTAGATTA
Organism: Neoascia interrupta; assembly: GCA_947623515.1. Lineage (NCBI taxonomy): Eukaryota > Metazoa > Arthropoda > Insecta > Diptera > Syrphidae > Neoascia > Neoascia interrupta. The sequence goes on along the minus strand of OX392464.1, from coordinate 2,919,086 downwards.
TTTTTTGTGGGGGTATGTCAAGGCTAATGTCTATAGGGACAAGCCCGCTTCGATTGACGCACTGGAAGCCAACATCCATGCATTCATTCGTGAGATACCGGCCGATATGTGTGAAAGAGTATGCCAAAATTGGACTCAGCGGATGGGCTACCTGAGACGCAGCCGCGTTCAACATTTGCATGAAATTATCTTTAAAAATTAAATTGCAAGGTTCAAACTATCGATTCAAATAAATATTTCATTAATTTTTTCGAATTTTTTGTGTTTTTTTTTAAAAAAAGTTCTCAACCTCTTAAAAAATCACCCGTTACGAAGAATTTCAGTTTCTTTTTTCGATTCTCGCAGATTGTTGCAAGGAGTGTGAAAAGGGTGAACGTAGTTTAAAAAAAGGTTTGTGAACAGGATGAATGACATTTATGAGGTGATTAATTTTTAATGGCTTGCCGAGAGGGTTTCAATTGTAGTTCTCGAACTTAGTTAAGGATTTATGTTAATTGCAGATAATTCTCCGAAGACATGGTATAACCACAACAGTGCGAAAAATATTTTTAAAAAATGTCAAAAAGGAACGAGTTCAAGCTCCGTGAAGCAATATTAAATAAAAAAAAACTTAATATACTTCCTATGGGATGCGATATAGCAAATCCAGAGGTTTCCCACACAATCGAGATTTTAAAACTTCGTACTCATTGCAGATTATGATGAAACCTTTTTGAATATGTTTAAGTACAGAGAATGAAATAAGACGGTTTAATAAATACAACTAAATATAAACAAAAATTATAAGATTGATACGATCAAGATACGATCAGAACGTCAGGATGTTTAAAGTCTAAGTCACAAAGCTGCGTTGCCGTTTGCTTTGTTCCGTTACGTTCCCGTTGAAAATATACCATTCGAAAAGCGATTAAAAATCATAGAAAATTCCAACAAATCAACAAGAACACAAACCACCGCGAAAGCCAACAATTCCAGGTTCACAGAAATGTCAAAACGCACTTTTTTTGCTTTGGCCGAAGCAACGCTGTGGTAGCTCCCATTGAATTTAATGTGTGTTGAATTTAATTTGTCAAATCAACGTTGGCGCAACGCAGCTTTGTGAAGGCAATATCACAATGCTGCGTTGTCGTTTGCTTTGCCCCATTACGTTCCTGTTGCTTTATAATCGCAAAAACGATAAAAGAAAATGCCCACAAATCAACTAGAACACAACCCACCGCGAAAGTTAACATTTTTCAGGTGCACAGAACCGTCAAAACACACTCAAAAATTCATTGTGTTAAATTTTTCTGCTTTCTCAAAACTTTCTTACATAAAAAAACGTAACGAAAGATGGTCGAATCAACGTTGTGGCATGGCAACTCCCATTGAATTTAATGTGCTAGAATTTAAGGTGTCAAATCAACGTTGGCGCAACGCAACTTTGTGAAGGCTATGTCACAAAGCTGCGTTGTCGTTTGCTTTGCCCCATTGCATTCCTGTTGCTTTATAATCGCGTTGAAAATATACCCATTCGAAAAACGATCATAGAAAATGCCAACAAATCAAGAAGAACACAAACCACCGCGAAAGCCAACAATTCCAGGTACACAGAAACGTCAAAACACACTCAAAATTTCATCGTGTTAAGTTTTTCTGCTTTCTCAAAACTAACATAATAAAACGTAACGACAGATGGTCGAATCAACGTTGTGACATGGCAACTCCCATTGAATTTAATGTGCTAGAATTTAAGGTGTCAAATCAACGTTGGCGCAACGCAGCTTTGTGACATAGCCTTAAATCGTACACTTCAAATTTTGGTAGCAATTTGAATTCTATTCCCTCAAAAATATCAAATGAAAGCCCGCCGCACTCTGCCATTATCTGTGGAATATCAGCAATATTGGAAACAGCTAAAATCAAATCCTTCGATCCTTTGAGGTTTTTATAATAGTTTTGAAGATCTTAAAACAGTCCTTAAAGCTGTTAGCAAACAGGCTTCGTTTAAGCATCCGGTCAAACAGCCGTTTTCACCATTGAATGAAAAGACAAGGAAGTGGTGTTTTGGGGGAAAAGTGAAGCATCAGTTTTAGTTGTGTGAGTGCGGAGTACTTTTGTGTTCAACCAGGCATGTCATGAGAGACGGCCCGAGGTTCATACGCTCCTGGAAGCTGGCTCTACTTTTGTTTAACATTCCTGAGTTAAGGTGACATTTGTACCCCGATTCGTGATACATTCGATACATTCACTCACCATTCGATACCCGTTATCAGGCGACTAATGTCAAATGCTAAATGCTTTACTCACACACACTGTATATGTGAAAAAGAGCTATTCCTTGTCTCTTTATTCAATGGTTTTCACTGTCATTTAGTATCAGTGAAGCATCCAAATATTATCAGCGCAGCGAATATCGATAGTTGGCAGATTTTCCTTGTGTACAGGGATGTTAAAATTTTAACCAAGTTATCCCGCTAAAAGATTTTTTTGGAACACAAAAAATAATCTGCACAGATCAGATACGAACTTACTTATGAAAAAACATGGCGATTACTCAATTCCACTGAAACAAGACTTTTGCTGGGAGCGGTAGCTACTTTAATGGATCTTTAAAGTTTGAAGACTCTTTTGACACTTGTTCAAAATAAGTTTTTATTAAAAAAAAATTATTTGTTAAACTTTTTACTATAGCAGAAAGTTTAAAATATACATTTCTTTTTTCTCTTGATAAAATACGCTTGATTCGCTTTAGGAACAAACCGCTTTTTGCTAATATGACAAACATTTTTTATGCCTTTGAAAAAACATACATAAATGATACAAAAACATGTTGGCTTTAATTAACTGATTTAATAGAAATTCTGTATCTGTAATTTTTTCATCTTTCTCTCTCTCTCTCTCTCTCTCTATCAACTCCTGCTTCCTAATATTCCACAAAATCCTCCAAAACACTATAGCTGCAGGCTACCAATCGAAATCGTCCTTAAAACGACGAGGCGGCATTTGCATTGTTGTAGATGGAGACGAACTAGACGAAGAAGAAGCCAATGACACGGCCATTGATAGTAATTCGAATCATAGTGCTCCTGTCAAAAGTAGACTTCACCACTTTGTCACTGGTAGTCCGAAAAAGCACAAAAAGAAGACTAAGGCAAAACACTTCAAAGCGAAATGCACATGCTCTTCGCCGCGTACCTCATCCGAAGAGGTCCCAGCCAATGAGCATGCGAAAAGAAGGAAAATGTTTTGGCATAAAAACCGCTGGCAACATAGGCGTCGGGAGCGTCACCGCGCCGGATGTCCATGCGGTGCTAGCGGTGAGTGGGACAACAATTTTTGTAGCACAAAACTAAACAAAAAAAATTCTAAAAATGAAAACCCATTCGCTAGCTTTTTTAAAAATAGAAGTTTGTTTTTATTAAATTTTTATTTTACTTCGAATTTTCATTTTCTCTTATCTAAAATTAAAATATATGCTTAAAACTCTCTTGACTGCCTTTTCAATCTTACTAAGAATTCTATCTCATTAAACTGCAGACACATTCAAACATTCATCTGCATTATTTCAAAACAGCCAAATTTAGAATGACATTTTGAGCGAATACATTTTCGGAAAATCTTCACTTCGCACATCATTCTAGTTCTGCTATTAGCTTTTATGAAAATATAAATAAACACTTCCGTTGAAGCATGATATTTTAGAGTTTACTTTATTTTTGACAACTGTTTTTTATTAGTTTGCTCACTGTGATTTGCTGATAGGGTACTCGTTTGTGTGTGTGTGGAATGGTAGCAAATGTCGTTCTGGTTATTAATTAAACATATTTTAAACGCTTGCATAAATATTTATCCATTAAACATGCTAATGCTGATTAATATGAACTTAACAAATTTAGATAATTAAATCTCGCTTGTCAAAAGGTACCAAGAGTCTTACAGCGAAGTTTTAACAAGAAGTTGTCGGTCACATAAGACTTCATAAAACGTCACGGCTTTTTTATTGTCCAATAATAATCAATTCAACATTTAAGTGGTCAGAAAACCATCATTCGTGCAGTGAGCTTGTATTTTCCAGACCATCAGTTTAGCTGTTTGAGTTTTTTTACAACTTAGCTGAATCTGAAAACGTAAGGCGATGATGTAGTTCTCGACCTATGTTTGACACTTTGTAAAGACAACTTCAAATAAAGAGCAGAACAAAGTAGATTAAACATAAAATTAAACAATAAATCCCAAAGTGGCTCCACCGGATTAATTTGACACGCGAACTTTTTTTCTGTAATTTTGATTCGGAAAACACTCAGATGGGTGATGTCATTTCCCAGGAAAGAGAAAAGACTTCGGTTGTAATAATCCTCAAAGAAAAGGTATTTGTTACAGATCTGTCGTAAAGGGACAGTTTCATTTTCCTTTTTAGACTCTTAAACAGTAACAAAGTTGCATCATAAAGGTATGTTAATAGGGTGAATGGGATTTATCAGAGGATTTATTTTTGATCGCTTGCCCAGATGATTTTAATTTGCATGGTAAATCGTGTAATTTTTAGAGGATTTAATGAAGATTTACATTAATCGAGTATTATTGCCCGGTGTATACATGGTATAAAACTGCTGTGGCAAATCCGATCTGCTTCATTCTTATATTTCCGTCAAGAACTAATGGGCTACCTAGTATTTCGGAAAATTGATTGCCTTAAACTATGTTTCGACCAGCAATTAGCAGGATTAGCGGGAGACTATTGAAAATAAATCCCAAAGTGGTTCCACCAGACAAGGACATGATTAATTTGACTTGAGCACTCTTTTTCTGCCATTTTGGCTCTCAAGAGATAGTGGCGATGTCATTTTCCTCGAGCAAAAAAAGATTTCGAAATCATAATTCTGACAGATCTGTCAAACTTGGACAGTTTCAGTGTCCTTTTCCGATTCTCAAACTGAATTTTGCTGATATTACTAACCTAGGTTGAAATAACAATCAGAGCATTTAACCTAATCTAGATTAGCTTCGTTTATATGCAAAGTTCAAGCGAGCTTCAATGCCAGGTTCGACCTCATGTATATTCGGATCGAGTTGGAGTTAAGTCGAGTCGACTCGATCGCATCTGCTCTGCGGGTTGGAGTCGAAATTTTGAATGAAATTGAAGAGTTTCATGGCTGCATTCAAAAACAAAGCTGCATGTGCTTAAGAAGTCATTTATAACAATAAGCAGCTAAACAATCTATGGCAAAACCCACATTTAGAAGTTACTGCAAAGTGGTTTCGTGTCGGTTGCGCATTACGTGCGCATTCCCATACAAGCTCTTAAGACACACAAAAGTTATCAAATCGTTGGGGGACTAAAAGTGTCATGTGTGCAATAAGCCTAATTTGCCAGTTTTTTGTTGCTTGCTTGGTTTTTTGTGTTGGTTTGACATATTTGCAACTTGAAGAATGCAAAAGTATGAACTAAATTCTTTTAATTTCAATTTTGGATTACTGCTATTTTAGCTACTCGAATCTACTTCGAAAATTCCTCCTCTGCTTGTGCTAAAAAGCCTTGGTCGAAGTTTCAACTCAACTTAACTCAAACTCTCAACTATTGCATATAAACGACGTTATTGCGTGGATTTGTAATAAGGTTTTGATTTTTTTACTCTTAACCTGGAAAAGGGTACTATAAAAGCTCTATGAAAGTATCGGTTTGGAAACTCCTTTAAAAGTAAAGCATACTTTTGTACCGAAGCAATATAGGCAGATCCAAGATTTCACTTCAGCGAAAATGATGTGAGAGCTCGCTCAAAACTGGAAATTAAAGTCAGCTAGACAACAAAAGTTTTAACTCCGTTGACAGTTCAGGTTGAATAGAAGAGACGGTAAGATGCGGCTCTTATAAGCACCCTTATAAAATGCTATACTCAAGCTGGACACTAACTCTGTTTTTCGAGTAAAAAGCCCTCAAGTATGTGTTTCTTTGAGCCTTTATACGTACTTCTTGCTAGACACTGGTTATCGAAAATAGCTGGACGATACAGTCGATTTTTGATGCAACAACTAGCAAAAGAATGCCAATTCTGAACAACTTAATTCTGACGGTATTGACCTCAATCAAATCATTTCTAGCTGATAAGGCAATCAAAACTAAAACAATGATCAAAGGTTTAAAATTTTAATAAACAAAAGTCAAGTCGAAATTAACTAAAAACTCATCTGCATGTAGGTTAAAAACTGTTCTCCTCTTTATAGGGTTAGACTGCCAGAGCTTGCTTTAGTGGCATCACATTCAGACTTTGCAATTGTTACTAGCATGATAAGCAATTAAATGCTTAGTTAAATAATGAAATAATAATAATCAAAAAAAAACATTCAAATACTTTAAAACTAAATTAAATTTCTTTATTATCGCTAAATTTTCAGGTTAAAAACGTTAAAGTCACTACTTTATTTTTGTATCAGCTTACAAAGCGCGCACCCTATTACACCATTACTATTTTCTACATTACTATTGTGCTCTGATTTACAGGTGGTTCGGTTCGACCAGGCAAAGGCTGGAGAGCTGAGCATAAGGCAGCTAGAACGCTAGGAATCATAATGGGCGTGTTCCTTTTATGCTGGCTTCCGTTTTTCCTGTGGTAAGTTTTTTCAAAAACAAACAAAGTGAGTTGTCAAATTTTGTTAATTAATTCTATTTAGGTACGTAATTACCTCACTGTGTGGGTCCGCTTGTCCATGTCCCGACATTGTGGTGGCTGTCCTATTTTGGATCGGTTACTTTAACTCAACCCTTAATCCACTAATCTATGCATACTTCAATCGAGACTTTAGAGAGGCATTTCGAAATACTCTAGAATGTGTGCTGCCCTGCATGCAGAAAAGGAATCCCTATAACGCGTACTATGTATAGCATAGTTATCATAAGCATAGTTGTTAAAGTTAATTAAAAAAAAAAACAACAACTTAACATCACAAAAACGGATTGAGGTTTTCAAGAAGAAAGGTTTTTGTTTAGAATTATTTTTTTATGAAATCCCAGCTTCCAAGCTAACGTTTGATACGATTTTTATGGCATTGTATGTTTGTAAGAAGATATCTGTAAGATTAATGATATTTATTTTTAACAATTATAAGACATTGTAAAACAAAGATTAAGCAATTTTTAGAAGGAAAGGGATAAATTAATGATAAATGGGTCTAACAAAAATAATAAGTAAACAAAAAAAATCATTTTAAAACTAAAAGAGTGAGAAATAGGTAAACGTTTTTTAACCTTTTAATATTTATTCCAAGTTTATTTTTTTTTCAATTTATGCTGAAAAAATAAGCGCACAAAACTGTACTCTACTCAGATATTACTCAATTCGAAACACAGACATGTAGAAGTCAAAAACCAAAAATCATGAAGAAATCATCCCGTTCCTTTCATCTCTTCTTTTTTTATTATTAAAGAAAAATTCAAAAAGGGTTATACCGTTTTTCCACCGGGCACTAATCCGCGATTAATATAAATCTTCATTAAATCGTCTACAAAATACGCGATTACCCACACAAATTTGACTCCTCTTGGCAAGTGATCAAAAATAAATCCCCTCGTAAATCTCATTTACCCGTTTCACAAACCACTTTCCACCATTTTCAACCACCCCTTTAACAGTTTGAGAATCAAAAAAGTACGTTGATACAGTCCACGTGTGACAGATCTGTCAGAATTACGATTTCTATTGAAATGTTTACAACGGATATCTTTTTTCGCTCCTGGAAAATGACATCGCTTTCTTTTTAAAACCAAAATGACAGCTCATGTTAAATTAATCGTATATTTGTCTGGTCAAACCACTTTGGAATTTGTTATTTATCGGGATATAGGATTTATAATTAATTATTGCCGGTGGAAACACAGTCTAAGAATAACATAACAATGCTAGCAATTTTCCGTTTCACTGTGGAAAGTTTTCGTTACGCACAATAAAAATACAAATGTTCAAAGCTGTCAGCAATGTTCTGCTCTTAACCTTCCCATGTTTTTCCTTCGATCTTATACATTTTTCTTAGAACACCCGTTAAGGACAACCAATATTTAGTACAATCATTTGGGGCCGGTTTTTCAGTGCTAACCAAGATCTGTTAATGCCGTAACAAAACGAATCTGGTGTTAACCCAGCGAGCAGTTTTTCAGTGCAGAGTTAACTCCCCCAACAAAGTTGTCAAAATCTTCGACTCTCGAAATTATTGACTCTTCCCACTCTCAATTCACAAAGGAAAACACAAAAAGAAGTTCGAATTATTATCAAATGTCATTTTTCATAGAAGCACGCAAATCACCTACCATTCCACATAGAAAAACCATTAAAAGAAGTTCATACTGTTCTCCAGAGTTGACCCGAGATTAACTCACCAAATTTGCCGAGTTAAGCTGAGATTAATCCCAGATCTGAGTTCACTGAAAACCTCATTTCTGGGCTTAATCTCAGTTTGACTCGAAAAGTTGGATGATCTTGCAATGAAAAACCGGCCCTTAGTGGTGCTTAAATTTAGAGCCTAAAAAGTCTTATAATCTTCAAACGTTTTTAAGTTCCCCCTTGACTAGCTTATTTAAACGTGATGTGAGTTCAAGTTCGACAGCGATGCGCATAGTTCTCAAAGTTGTATACTTAACCATCCCACTAAACCATTGCAACATATCTATCGTAATTCAAAAATCAAACGCTTTTTTCACATTTAAAAATAATCTGTACCTATACCTACCTATGAAACTCTTACAGGACTCTTTTTACTCCGGCTTTACAAAGAGGACAACACATAAATAAAAATACTTGCCATGCTTCAATGTCAAATCTTTTATAGTGCATGAAAAAAGTCAACTTAATTATAAGTTTTAAAACAAAAAATGGCAAATCCTTAATCCAAGGATTAATGGATGTGAGAAACTAGCAATATTTATTTTTAACCGTTTACATAATGTTATTAGCTATGTAAGAGAACGTGTAAATATATATACACATACCTATATACAAAAGAAACGATAAATGTTGAATGTATTGTACAATTGATGTAAAGTTAAACACATTTTAAAAACACACACACACTCACTATCCTAGTTTAATCAAACATAAGTTGACGAGAGAGAACAGAGAAGATTTTTTATTAATTATTTTTATTTAATTTCTAAGAGAGAGACATAACAAGCTTTACGACAATCTTAGAACATGTAGACTAATTGAAATAAAAATAAAATTAATTTTTTCTGTTAAATAAAAAAAACAAAAACATTTTAAGAAGTGAATAGTACTCATAATGTTCGCCACGCTGTAGAATTTTCTGTAAATGTTTTGTTTTATTTTTTTTTTGTGTAAGAAACACCAGATTATATAATTTTATAATATATTCGAGGCATATTTATTGTAATTTTATATATTAACGTAACATTGTTTAAGTGTGCATTTTCAGTGATTACAGCGAACACATTTTTTATGTGAGTTATCTGTCGACGTATAGCTAATTATATATGTGTATGTACATTGTAAATGTGGAAATGTTTCGAATGTTCGTCTCGTTTATGTTTCTTTAAGCAAAACAAATCAACAAAGTTTGTGCAAACCAAACACAAAAATCATATTAAACTAGAATAGGTAACATAAAAAATAATAAAAACAAAAACTATACGATAAGCAAATCATTCTTGTTGAAAAAAAAATGTGGGTAATAAAAAATTAAGAATAGCAATTAACACTAATTTGCTTCGTTTTTTTATTCCGATGATAAGCTCCAGTCTTGAAAGCACAATTCCCTGCGTAAATCTGGCGGAATGAAACCAGCTTAAACAGTGTAAGCTTTGATTAAAGTGCCAATAACAGAAGAAACAAAAATCCACAATAAAGTAACTGCGTCAGGATCAAGGACAAAATACTCTTTTGTAATAGAAGCAAAAGATTGCAGCACAAAGTCACATTCCAGCACCTTAAGGCTAACGCACACATGTGACGCTTTTAGTCACGCAATGGTAAGACTGCCGTTACCTGTCCTTTGGGCTTGTATTTGTATGGCAATGAGCATACATGCGCAACCGTCATGAAACCAGTTTGTGGCAACTTTTAAATCAGTGTTTTGCCCCAGATTTTTTAGTTGCTTGTTCTCATAAATGGCGTTTTCAACACATGGAGCTTTTTTAACGCTGCCATGAAACTCTCCCATTTCGGCGACTTTAAAGTGAGCTGCAAGTTAGTTATTTCATCAGGGTTTGGATTTAGGTACCTTTGCGAATTAGAGAAGTTGCTCATATGAGCGCTGCTTTCGAGGATTGTGAGTAAACTTTTGATGCTTTAACAAATTTCTAGTGTGCTAGAGGACCTGTGCTGTAACTACAAGAGAAACGAGCACTTACGAATTTTTCGCTCTGCTTCGGTTTCTTTTTCAGTTCTGATCAAGCTCAACTATAAAAGAAACTTAATGCCAAAGTTTTATTTTTATAGCAAAAACGTACCGACAGAAAATTGTCTGCTTGCACGTAGCTAAGTGCGAAAAGTCAAGAAGACAAAAGCCTCCAGCCCAATGAATCCGTTGCGTCCGTCACGTTGAAGTTCACAACTAAATACTCAGTTAAATACACAGGTTCTTATGGGAAGCGGCCCATAGAAGAAGTGCGTCACGTACGTCGCATCCAGAGATGGCAGAGTAGAATTCGCCAGGTAATCTACTCGATTAACTACGCGTAGTTAATTGGGTCAACTACGCCTCTGATTTGTTTCATTAACTGCCTACATTTGTTACACATCAAAAATTTCACATCAAATAATAAACGGGTGAAAAGGGGGCTGTTGACAATTACGATCAACCACGATATCGCACACACAGAATTCCATAAGGTGCCTGGAATGCAACCACTACAATAATCCCTCAAATTCAACGAAGGTGAAGAGAATGGCAAAACGTCAAAGACGTGTCAATTTTTTTGTTTATATAAAGGGAAGAAAATCTTGAAATAAAGTTACTCATATTTTATAACGTTTAAAAAATAGTTGTTTCTTATTTAAACCGGAATTTTTAAATTAACGAAAACGGTGAATCTCTCCCAGTTTAACTCCCCGTTGTTCATCGCCCGAACATTTGGTCCTTACCACGCCGTTAAGTTTAATGTAACACGCGATTTGTTCCCGGAGATTTTCCAACAATCCATCGGCTGAAAATTAAAATTAAATTTAAAAGCTGCTCTACCCACAAACATAACTGGTCATCTATAACTTCATCGCTAACTTCGTCTTCAACTTCAGCAACATTCAACATCTGTATCTACGACAATTCACCAGCAATTTGCAACACTCGTCGTGGGAATTAATCACAAGATTCTTCGGCAGAGGATAGCTTCAGTGTGTACAGTGTGGTGTGGATTGGAGTTTGGAAGAGGAAATATTTAACAAGTAAGTGCATTTCACTGTCTTACTAAGCATATTTATTTTACTGCGGCAATAATTTTATAAAATTAAGTATGGGTATGTTGGCTAAAATTCTGAAACAATTAGAGAAGGATGTTTCGAATTTCGGCAAAACGGGTTCAGCCAGACGTACCGAAAATTATTTGGTGGGTCGATTGTCAACGCTTGAAAAGGCTTTGGATAATGCTGAAGTCGAGTATAAGGCAGAGCTCACAACGTTGACCGACGATGCCAAAGGTACAAAAGAGGCAGCGATAGATGAAACCTACGAAAAAATTCGGGAAATTTATTTCGAGTATCGCAGCGATTTGCTTGATGCCATGGACAAGGCTAAGGCGTCAAATGCAAATGTGGCCGACAAGTCCAAAGAAAACTCGAACGGTAGCCCTTCTTCGTGTAGGTCTGCTGAAATAAAGCTTCCTAAAATTAACTTGCCCGTTTTCTCGGGCAATTACCAGACATGGCGTGCTTTCCACGACCTCTTTGTGTCACTGATTCATCACAATGCGTCTCTATCTGAAACTCAGAAGATGCACTATCTGAAATCTAGTGTGTCAGGTGAAGCTGAAAAGTTGTTAGCTCATCTGGGAATAGATGTAGGTAATTATGGCAAAGCATGGGCAATTCTAACGGATAGGTACGATCACAAACGTTTTCTTGTGAACACCCATTTGAAGTGCCTATTCAACCAACCTTCATTCCATCAAGAACGAGCCGATTCTATCAAGGAACTGCTGGACACATCGACTGAAGTAGTTCATAGTCTAACTAATCTAAAGGTCAACGTTGAGCACTGGGATGTAGTGCTCATTTTTGTGTTACTGCAAAAACTGCCAGCAAAAACACAGCAACTATGGGAGGAGAAACTAGGTGCCAAAGAAGATAGCAAAGCGTTGCCAAAATTCAGCGAATTCACCCAATTTTTAGAAACTAGGTTCCGCACTTTAGAAGCCGTCAACCAGCAAGCTCGAGTTGCACCCAATCCCCCAAGACCAGTTTTTCAACGTACCAATCTGCATGCAACTAGCAGCCATGAAAAATACTCTTGCCAAATTTGCAGCAAGGGTCAACATGCAATCAGGAAATGCAGTAAGTTTTTGAAGTTGGGTATTGCAGATCGGTTTAATCATATTATCCGGTTAGGCATTTGTGAAAATTGTTTAGCATATAGCCATACCGCAGAACATTGTCCAAGCACTCGACGTTGTTATTACTGCCAACAAGCCCATCATTCGCTTCTCCATGCCAACAACAATCCGACTGTAAGTCAAGCGAATTCCTTTGCTGTGCAAGGGAAACCAACAGGCACTAGCACTTCATTAATGAGTGTAAATGCACCTTCTTTTCAACCTTCCGAAGAAACTGAGCCTGGGGCCGGTGGACAAGTCAACACCTTTTATACAATAAACTCTCGAACTCAGGTATTGCTTGCAACGGCGCTCCTCAATATAAGTTCGGCAAACGGCGAATGCTTTTCACTACGAGCGTTGCTAGATTCAGGCTCAGAAGCAAGCTTTATAACGACTTCAGCTGTTCAGCTACTTGGTCTTCGGTCAAGGTCTACTTCAATAAAGATTTCTGGGCTGGGTTTGGTCAGCAGCGGCGTTTGTACTCGGGTGGTAGATGTCTCCCTCAAATCTCACCATTCAGAGTTTAGAGTGTCCACTCAAGCTCTAGTTCTGAAGTCGCTGTCTGGGCATCTTCCGGCCCATACCTTACCTACTACAGGCTGGGATCATTTGAAAGGCCTAACATTAGCGGATCCGAATTTCAACCAGTCCGCAAAGGTCGATCTGTTGTTGGGAAGCGATGTTCTGGCCGATATCTTGCTGCCGGACATCGTAAAACCCATTGACATCAACCTACCTATCGCCCAAAAAACAAAGCTAGGGTGGATCCTTTTTGGTAGAGCTCCCATCATTCCTCAACACATCAACTCTTTTTTTTCAAGCTGTAGCCTGGAAGCCGAGCTTCGAAGATTTTGGGAAGTAGAAGAAATCTCACACCAGCCTTATGAGAAACCGGAGGACAAAGAGTGTGAGGCTCACTTTGCCAAAACCGTTCGACGTTTAGCTGATGGTCGCTTTCAAGTGGCTTTACCGTTTAAAGGTAACGTCTTTCCTGTTCTAGGGAAATCGAGAGAAGGTGCTCTGAATCGCTTCAAGGGTTTGGAAAGAAAGTTTGAAAGGAATCCAAGTCTGAAACAACGGTACTCAGACTGTATCGAAGATTATCTGAGTCTTGGTCATATGGAAGAAGTGGATGATCACCATATTCCCGAACGACATCACTACTTCTTACCACATCATGCCGTTATCAAGGAGGGAAGCTCGACCACTAAGCTTCGAGTTGTTTTTGACGCTTCAAGCAAAACGTCTAATGGCCTTTCCTTGAATGATCAACTTATGATAGGTCCGGCACTACAACAAAACATCACGGACATCATTCTCACCTGGAGGCTATACCGTTACACCTTTACAAGTGACATAGAGAAAATGTACCGCCAGATCATGGTAACGGAAGATAACGCAAATTATCAGATCATCTTTTGGCGCAAGCATCCATCGGAACCACTGAAAACATATCGTCTCAGAACTGTCACCTTTGGTACAGCGCCTGCTCCATATCTGGCTATTCGCACATTGCAGGCATTAGCAGAAGAAATTGAGGAGTCTCATCCTGTTATTGCTAAGATGATTCGTTCTGAAATGTACGTGGATGACCTAATCTCAGGTGCAGATACTCTGTCAGAAGCCGAGGAGAAAATGGGTGCCGTAAAGACGATTTTGAAAGGAGCTGGTTTCCACTTGCGAAAATGGACTGCCAACCATAAGGAGCTCCTTGAAAAAATACCATTTCAGGACCATGAAGCATCCTTTCTGCTTCCAACTGGGGATTCGGACAGAGTAAAGACCTTAGGTATACAGTGGCTTCCTTCGACGGACGTATTTACTTTCAATTATACTCCTTCCGAAACTCAACAGCCAACTAAGAGGTCTATACTCTCATCGATAGCCCGTTTATTCGATCCTATGGGGTGGATTTCACCATCTATTACTCAAGCAAAGCTGTTAATGCAGCTGCTTTGGACTCGTGAACATTCTTGGGATGCCCCCGTTGATCCAGACATTGCACAAGACTGGACAAATTTTCACAGCGATTTGCGGGCCATTAATACCCTACACATTGAACGGTGGTTGCACGCTACGGGTAAGACCTGCCGTCTTCAACTGCATGGGTTCTGCGATGCATCGGAAAAGGCTTATGGGGCAGCTGTATACCTGAGGGTAGAAGATGAGGAGGGCAACATTCACATGAACTTGCTTATGGCCAAATCAAAGGTTGCACCGGTAAGCCCAGTTACTCTTCCCCGCTTAGAATTGTGTGGAGCCGTCACATTGGCGAAGCTCCTATACAAAATACATCAAACTCTTGAGGGGAGAGGCATTCCCACATTCGCATGGACAGACTCCATGATTGCACTTTGCTGGATACGTGCGGAGCCTGCGAAGTGGGAAACCTTTGTCCGAAATAGAGTCGGCGAGATCCAACGATTGACGAGAGTCAATATATGGAACCATGTTCCTACACAGCACAATCCTGCGGATCTGGTGTCCAGAGGACTGCTTCCATCTGCGCTGGTCCAGGCCAATTTGTGGTGGAACGGACCAACTTTCCTGAAAACGCAATGGGACTTTGACTTTCCAGAACAACCTAGTAACCCAAACACCTCGGAAGGGGCACGGCTAATAAAAGTGAATCACATCAACACAACTGATAATAATTGCTTCAGTCAGCTGTTACAGGACTCATCTAACCTAAGCCAACTCGTAAGAATAACTGCCTATTGCAGACGATATGTAGCAAATTTTATCCTGACTTATCTCCGGAAGCGAAGATTTGAAAGGACGATTGGGCCATTGACAACGTCTGAGCTCAATGCGTCAACAAACATGCTGACTCGCATAGCCCAGCTGGAGATGTTTCAAGACGATTTAACGAAAATCAGGGGTATGGGCTCCTTAAATCCGTTTACAGATGGTGAGGGCATACTGAGAGTCGGTGGAAGGCTCAAAAATGCTGATCTTTCCTACGATCAACAACACCCAATAATTTTGGACCCAAGTCACCACCTTACTAAGCTGATTATAAAGGCGACACATCTCCGGACACTTCATGGTGGTATTCAATTAATGATGGGGTACATACGAAACAAATTCTGGATTTTTCAGCTTAAAAGAGCCGTTAAACAGCATATTCACGGCTGCACAATATGCTTCAGATATCGCAGTGAAACAGCTAAACAATTAATGGGAGACCTTCCTGGTGCTAGGGTAAAGATTTCAAGACCCTTCGCACACACCGGGGTCGATTATGCGGGACCCTTGGAAATTAAAACGTGGAAAGGCAGAGGGGCAAAGTGCTACAAAGGGTATCTGGCAATTTTTGTCTGTTTGACAACCAAGGCGATACATTTAGAGGCAGTTACCGATCTCACCACTCAAGCCTTCTTAGCAGCCTTTAGGAGGTTTACCGCAAGGAGAGGACTCTGCCATGAAGTCCACAGTGACTGCGGAACAAATTTCGTCGGAGCAGAAGCTGAGCTCCGTAGATTGATGGAAAATGCAACTCACGACTGGAGAGAGATAGCTGAAGTTTTGGCAAACCAGGGAACTCAGTGGAAATTCATTCCCCCCGCATCCCCGCATTTTGGAGGCCTTTGGGAAGCGGGCGTTAAGAGTGTAAAACACCACTTCAGAAGGGTTGTCGGGAATGGGACGCTTACATATGAAGAGTTAGCAACGCTTCTTACACAGATCGAAGCGTGTTTAAACTCTAGACCGTTATGTCCCCTAACAGAAAACCCTGATGACTTCCGTGCCTTAACTCCAGCACATTTCTTGATTGGTCAAGAGATTTTGACGGTTCCAGAACCAGACTTGCTTTCAGACAAGGCTAACTTAAGCGACCGATGGAAGATGGTCCAACTCCGCATGCAATCCTTCTGGAAGCAATGGCAGCAGGAATATTTGACGCGGTTGCAACACAGACCTAAATGGCTGAAGCAGCAACCGTCGTTAAGGGTAGATGATCTGGTCCTGCTGAAAGACGAAAGACTTCCCCCATCGAGGTGGAGTCTGGGTCGCATACTGGAAACGTATACCGGATCAGACAATTTAACGAGGGTTGTGAAACTTAAAACTCAGACCGGCGAGTTTAAAAGACCCATTACGAAACTTTGTCCTTTACCAGTCAACACGTATAATTTGGAAACTGAATCTCCAACCCAATCCTAATGGCATAAAGCTCACCGAGTATCACGAAGCACTACGCATAAAATTTCCTTTGCAAACTCATTATATCCACGCCTATAACATATACAGTCCACTCTTCTCCACACTACACACACCCACTTACAAGATACACATACAACACACCACCCAATCGCAAGATACACCCATAAATGTATTTAAGCAGCATTTTCGCTAAATGAATTACATTTATCAATCCTTAATCCACACATCAATCTTCACCATCATTTCATGAATCACCTGCTACTGCGAACCAAATTCGCTTAATCAGCTGATAAAGAGGGTATCGACCTGCTACACCCCCTTAAACTTCACTTGGAGTTCCAGTCTATCAACGACATAATTGTCCTTCGTCTTCGCTCTTCACTTGGAGTTCCAGTCTATCGACGACGAATATTCTTTCTCCGTCTTCGCCCCCCACTTGAACTTCCAATCCATATTTGAAGTAAATTTGGACTCCCCTTCTACCTCACTTGGAGTTCCAGTCCACCACTACGAGTTATCGTTTGTTTCGCTTTTAACTTCCAATCCACCTTCATTGCGAATGTCAACAATAAAGGATCGAGAACTGCAATAATAGCTTAAACTTTGGTTCTGCGAAACAGCAGAGCAAAACAAACAACAAAAACTCGCGCATGAGATCGTACGCTAAACTGAGATCGAATGGGATATGGTCGAAGGCCTAGGGTTACCGTATATGTGTTCCATATTGTTTTAATACCCATTTGTATATAACAAAATGCAATAATCTATTGTTTCTTTACATGTACCTAAACAAATATTCCGTGTAACCTAATCTCTCAAGACGTACCCAGATGAACAGATGAACAGTGAAATTATGGCCCCGAACAGAAAAAAAAAGGGAAACTGAAACTTATCATCGCTGGGGGAGAATGTTGACAATTACGATCAACCACGATATCGCACACACAGAATTCCATAAGGTGCCTGGAATGCAACCACTACAATAATCCCTCAAATTCAACGAAGGTGAAGAGAATGGCAAAACGTCAAAGACGTGTCAATTTTTTGTTTATATAAAGGGAAGAAAATCTTGAAATAAAGTTACTCATATTTTATAACGTTTAAAAAATAGTTGTTTCTTATTTAAACCGGAATTTTTAAATTAACGAAAACGGTGAATCTCTCCCAGTTTAACTCCCCGTTGTTCATCGCCCGAACAGGGGCTCTGAAGGTCGTGAAAAGAGCCAAATGTATAGCGTATGAGCAAAATCAGTTCGAAATTTAATAAAAGACAAATGGCGATGCGTCTACAGCCTCGCAATTTGAAAAAGCATCTTGAATTGACAATTCGGTGTTGCGTTGACTTTGCAAACGTCATTTTGACGTCTTATTGCTACGTCTGCTACGTTTAACTACTATAACTACATTTAACTACATTAACTACTTCATTTATGTAGCAGACGTAAAAAACGTAGGAAATTAAAAAAAGTCACATTTCTGCCATTTCTGGTGGCATCTTTTAAAAACGTATTGTAATGTGGCGACAAGAAATAAAACGACATGAAGACATCGCTGACTGCACCCACCGATTCACTCTACGAACATGTCCAACTGCCATTCCAATCAGCTGACAGCAAACTGATATTCAAAGTTCGAATTTTGAAGTTCGAAAATTTACCCCCCCCCCTGGAATTCAGTGGAAGAGTACCTACCAATGGAAAATTACCAAAGGGGATTTGAATTTAAATAAGCTTTTTTAATAAATAAAGCGTTTCATTGTGTAATGTGAAATTGAGTTTTATTCGACGAATCCCAGGCGAGAATATTACAGAGTGTATTTAACTGAGTTGTCAGTTGTGTACTTCAACGCGACGGAAGCAACGGATTCATTGGGCTAAAGGCTTAATTCCTAATGGAAATTCCTGAACAACAATGTAAATTTTATGATCAATAGGCGCAACCAGAATGCACGGAAGCAACACGTAAGCAGCTGGTCGAAAAAATAAGTGTAAGGAGATTTGCTGCTAGTTTTTTTCTTCCTGCTGCTGAATCCTGAATAACGGTTGTTTTGCCAGCAAATCGTTTTAAAAGTTGGTCATAGAAATAGGTGTGAAAAAATCTGTTGAACCCCTGTGGAGGATCATCGTTCCACATTCCTCCCAGCCGGAACTGTTTCCAACCTGGTAATGGTCAGCTTTCACAAACAACTTTTGCCGAAGCAAAAGGAGCTTTAGCCATTCCATGCACCATCCCGTGTGTACATTGGCAGAGTTGGAAACAATCGTATTTTGATTCGATTCCAACATGCCCAATGTAACTGCGACAAAATTATGAAGGATGACAGATCGTTCGAACAACCATTTGAGAGGGAAAAAGGTAATATTGTTGTTCTTATGGGTTTTGTTTTAATTTTATCGGGTTTTGTTTTAATTTTATTTGTTTTATTTATTGCATGTACGCGGCCGTAACAAACTTTACGTCAGCTTTTTAGCGTACGGATGAAATGTCAATTAAGAACATCCGCCTTTTATTCTTTCACTCATTTTGTGATGATGCCGAACTCCATTTCGTTTTATTCGTTTGCGTATGTCATTATCCCAAAGTCTGCAAATCCCGTTCACGAGTACACGTTCAAGGATTTCGTAATCTGCCTCCAAGAAAAAACAACAAACTCAAATTGACCAAACAATTTAATTCAAACCCTTTCTCCGGTTCCTGGCCGCACTGTGCTTTTGCGTGCCAATGTCAACCATTGTCGTTGAACACATCCCTTTGCTGAAGGTATGCGAACGTCGCTTTACCTGTTATCATCTGTTTTTGACGTTTACAACTCTGCATAAAAATAATCTCGGTTTTTCATAATCTCTCGCTTTTGGCTGTATCATTTCAATTATTATTTATTATTGGTTTATAAACTGCGTCAATAACAAGGAGGGAGATAACGTAAAATGGCGGAAAACATGTCCACAGACTACAATGGCTCGCGACACGATGATATCAAAGTCGAACCCGAGAGGGCCCAGGATCATGACAACAGTTTGTACTCACGGTGCAGCAGTGCTGGCAGTACTCACACTCCAAATTCTTCTGCAAACAATACGGGTAACTATAGCTAATTGGGCCGAAGTGTTGCTTTGGATTTTCCACATGGACGACTTCTTACAGATGACGAAGACGATAGTGATACTAATCGCAATGCTACGCTCAGCTACAAGGAGCGACGCCGAGAGGCTCACACGCAGGCCGAGCAAAAACGTCGGGATGCTATCAAAAAGGGATACGATAGCCTGCAAGAGCTCGTGCCCTCATGTCAACCAAACGATTCATCTGGTTACAAACTGAGTAAAGCGCTGATTCTGCAAAAATCAATTGACTACATTGGCTACCTGAATCAGCAAAAGCTGAAGCAAGAGGAGGAGAGCGATGCGTTGCATAAGGAAGTCATAGCGCTACGCATTATCCAGAGCAGCTATGAAAACATGCTGCAGCACCAGCAGTCGAATCCCGGCCCAGCCGAGGCTCGTTTGACCGATGAAGCTAAATTTCAAGTGGTAAGATGTTGGGCACGGCTGTAGGGTTCATGAGTGGCCATAAAGAAATTTATTTTGGACTTACCGCAGTTAACTCCTGTGACTTTTTTTTCCTCTTTCCAGTTTCAGGCTATTATGGACGAGATGTTCGAGACGTTCCAAAACATCCCCATGGACAATTTCAAACAACTGACAACTGGCGTCATTCCTTGGCTAGAGGAGCATTGCAAACCACACATTCTTAGAAACATCCTCAGCCAGACCATTCAGAACATGTCACGCAACCAAGAAATGCACAGCATGGACCAAGACGGTAACATCAGTTGATCAGTCACGCCTGAACCTAGTGTGTAGAGTAAGGTAAAGAAGAAACCGTTGTTAAATCAATAAAGCTAATCACCCATACGTTATATTCCTTAAAACCTAAGACTAGATTTTCACACATTTCCTAAAGTACCCTGTCGTCGTTCGAACTAGCAATCGGCAGTGCCTTGGGCGACTTTTTCTCGCCACAAGTCGAACCCGAAGGAGCTCTTAGCTGACTCGTCGATTTCTTGTTCCGTCTGAACGAGCTCCAATACCATTTTCTCCTTGAGATCGAATACAGTCAGCGTGAAAAAATCGACCAGAATGGCGCGAGTATAAAAGCTGAGCGGGCGATACTTGTACGCGCTTCGAAATGCGTTGCGCAGGAGTTCCAGAAATCCATCAATGCCCTGTGTAGTCACGTATTTCCATTCAACATCGATTTTGTGGATCCCCTCGTTCAGAGTGAACAGCAGCCCTTGGAAGAAGTTCTCACTGCGAACTTTAAATATAACATCGGCCAGTTGCAGCAGCATTACAGGCAGATCTTCGGCGAGCTCATGTGCTCTGACAAAGCAGGTAGCGGCCAGCTTTCGAACTTTTTCGCACTCGTGCGAAAGCAACGACCAAAAGAGCTCTCGGAAGCGCTCGAGCATAGCTGACAGCGAGCTCTCGCCCTTGAACAAATGCTCGACGTTTGAGAGGAATTCCAGAAAAAGAATAAGTTTCCTGGTCGAAACGTTCGGCTTCCCATCATTGCAGTTTGTCTTCAGGATGTGTTCACAAGTTTGTGGGAGCTTTAATGTGACTTCAAGGAATGTGACTTCGGTGGGCTCCCAACACACTGGTTCCACAAGTTCGGTTGCTTGTCGCTGTCCAACGACTTTGGGAACCAGTGCTCCGAACAGCTGCAGTGCAGCGTTACAAATGGTCCACTCTGGATTGTCGATTCGCAGAACAGCTGCCATCATAATTTCGTCATAATACTCGGCGACTGTATCGCGAATCTCCGTGTCCCTTACAATCACGCAGAGGTAATGAAGCACCAGTGCATGGACCGAGTCAAAATTTTCCTCGGATATCTCGTCCGATCGGGCTCGATCTTCTTTTGTTGGAGCACTTACTTCCTCGCTGCCGTTATCGATTCGAGTTAGAAGCATTTTGATGGCCCGACGAAACAGGGGTCGTTCTCGATGCACTTCGTTCTTGACGAGATGTAGAAACATGATCGTCAGACCAGCTCCACGACGTGTTGTGCTTATTTGATTTACATTCTCGAAGAGCAAGTCCAGACACTTGTAGACGACACCATAGCACTTGGAGTCTTCACCATGGGCTGTGAGTAATTTGATAAGGTGTCCTAGAATTCCATGGGAATAAGAACTTCTTAACGGGCTGGTGAATTTAAATGAAATTACCTAACGAAACGCCTGCTGCCTCGATCGCTCCCTTGTGCCGACAGCGCAGTAGAACTGTGACGCTGGCACTTAGACACTTGTCGACGAATTTAAGGACTTCGCCGTCTCCTTCTGCCTTGTTCATAAGTATCCGCCCCATTGTAGTTGCAACATCGCATGAAGTCTAGCGGGACGAAAGTTAATTAAACTCTTTGCCCCAGAAACCATCAACTTTTTTAATTCCCATAATAATGGAAGAGCACCAGACTTTGGAGTTTAATCCAAACTTGAGCCTGAAGACCACCCTCTTCTAAGTCTTATATGCGACGGAATTTTACAATGGGTTCGTGGGGCTCACGCCCGGAGTTCAACAATTATGTTTACAAAAAAAGAAACTCACCTTTAGTGCCATCCAGAACGACAGCATCAGGAACTTTCTGCACTCCTCTGGACTTTCGCCTTTGTACGCCGAGCGTTCTACCATCATTTGCAAACTTTCGTCCATTACTTGAAAGCTTGCCGCCGTACTGTCCTCTTTAGCCGCCGCATTCAACAGCTTCAAATGCAAAGTTATTACGTCATCAACCATCTTAAGCAGAGTCCCGTAACCAGTATTCAGTGGGGCATTGTCTTCGCTGAGAACTTCGTTAATGACACTCATATGACCAAAGATGTGGCCTTCGTTTTTGCATGCATAGAGGGGATCGTCCTCCAGGCACGCTAATATGTCTTTGATCCTTCGTTGACTATAGCTAAGCAATTGCTGGGAATAGCCTTCGTTCCCGGTGTAGTCGCTGCACTGGATGCACAATCTGGCAAATATAGCACTCTGTGCGACCTCATCGATTTCGATGCTCTCACTGCAGTCAGCACAGCGACGTGATGCATCTTGAAAGTTCTGCATCCTCAGTTTCTTGACGATGGTGACCACGAGCTCTCTGGCATCGTCGTAACATTCTGGTGAGTTCAACACCTGAAACGCCGTCCGGCACACAGCTGCCTTGTCAAAGATCTTCTCGTCGAGCAGGTATTCACCAAGTTTTTGATTCTGTTCGAGCTTGCAGGCCTTCGATACGTTCTTGCTGCTCATCGAGTAAAGAATTTGTAAAATTCGATCGGTTGCTTTCAACGAGAAGATCAGCGGTTGATACTGAGTTGTGCTCTTCATGTCGGTGATTACTATTCGCATCAGACGTCGGAAGAACGATGTCACTGGAGCATGAGAGTCCGATTCGCAAAACACCTTCGCAATAAAATTGAATATGGTCGGGAACTTTCCCAGAATCGTGTGTCGAACTTGGGGGCATGCAGTACATCTGTTGGCCTCTATGAAGTCACTAAGAAAGTCTAACGAATGAGAAGGTTCCAAGGAAGAAAGATTGTCAACGAAGAACTTGAACACGCACATCTGGGCGTCAGTGGTCAGCTGAAAGCAGGAATCGCGTAAGAACCGGGCTAAATCCATGAAAGACTCCTCTGAGGCCATGTGAAATTGTTTAGAGAACATCTGCACGAGAAAAACGTATCGAAAAGATGCCTCTTTCTCTGTGTTTTGCAGTCCCATCAGCCGGAAGAGTTCATCCTTCTGAGCGATGTGCGAGAACCACTGACTGTGAAAGTTTACAATCTCCCTTTCGGGTCCATTTTTCAGGATGTCCACCGACAACTGAAGCACCTGGTGGTTGTTTTGCTTCGAGAGTGCTCTCACGAGGCTCTGGCTAGCCGAAAAGGTACTCTTGTACGACAAACCTAAACGGAGGCCGTTGAAAAAGTCGGAGCGACTGACATCGCCGTCCTCCATGGATATAAGGGAATCGAGTTTGTGATTGGTTAGGATGGCTGAGAGCAGATAGAATTTGTTTTTGTTTGTCCAGGGCCATTTGTTGAAAATTAGCTGGAACAGCTTTAGTGCCTCGGGCAAGCCGGTAGTACAATGGCGGAACAGAACGAGTGCTTCATCGCGTGCGCCGAACCGGTTGCTTTGCAAGCAAGAGTAGAACGTTTCCAAGGATATGTCTAGATCACAGACACCGTACTTCTTGCAGAAGAGGTTCAAGGCCCGCAGTACGGGCACTAAGTGGGAAAACTTCGACCTGATGGCAATGGAGAGGGCTGCCAAGCATTTTTGTTGCAAAAACTCTGCTTCCATGCACTTGTGATAGTCTGTGCTGATCATGGCATAGAGGACGAATGGTGAATTGGGATTTGCGTCCAAATTTTGAAAGAAAGTGTCCACGATTTTGGCGCGATGGAGAATGTGGAAGTAAGTTCGAAGGCCGGAATTTAGGAGAATTTGATTAACGCCATGCTCAGATGTTGAACGACCGATAAGTTTGCGAAGTTGGGCTTGAAGTTGCTGCACGGATTCTTCCTCTCCAGGACGGTAGTGGTTTGATATGTCCTATTAAATACGAACATTACAAAGAGGTTCTTTAGAAATTTTTCTGTAATCCAATGCGAATAGAATACCTGCAGCGTGGTTATAAGATTTTCGGTATTTCCTGATTCCAATTGTTCGCACCAATCCGCAACGTTTTGACTTTTAACCTCTGGTTTACTATCTTCCATTGTTAGAGAGTAAACTTAAGTATTTTTATTTAATTCTTCCTTTCGAACTTTTAAATGAGTTGTTTTTCGCAAGGAATGTTTACCTTTTTCTGCACCTATGCAATTTTCCGACAACATGAGGTCTGTCAAAATAAGGTGGTGACAGTTCCAGAAAGCAAATTCAACCGAGTTCAATTTGATTAAGGGAACTTAAGGGCGTCCAAACACCAGCAAATTCTATACAAGAAGAGTTCTTTTAGGCATGAATTACTGAGTAACTAGATTTTTGACTTGCGTCCCTTTAGCTCTCCAACACCAATATGTTTACATTTCTAATAAAGTCTACAAAGCATTTATAAAGCTTTAAATTTCAGTTAAGGTGAATAAACGTGTAAGAAGATACAACAACAATTTACCTTACGCGATCAACTGATGTAAAAGCTAACGGCCGGTTTTCCAGTGCAAGGTGCAAGATCATCCGAGTTTCAGAGTTACACCATGATTCCACCGGGCACTTATCTGCGATTAATATAAACCTAATACAAATTATGCGATTTAACATACAAATGTTAATCCTACTGGCAAGCGATGAAAAATAAATTCCCTCATAAATCTCATGCACCCTCTTCACGAGTTTCGAACACCTTTTTAACAGTTTGAGAAGCGAAAAAGGACACAGAATCTGTCCACGTATGACAGATCTATCAGGATTCTTACGGAAATCTTTTTTCGATACTGGAAAATTACATAGCCACTCTCTTTTGAGAGCCAAAGTGACAGAAGAAAGCACTCTCACGACAATTGAATCCCAATTTTGTCTGGTAGAAAAAGATAGGAATTTATTATTAATTGCCGCACCCACTAATCTTCGTTTTATTGCTGGTGGAAAAATAGCATTAAATATAAAGGAAATCAAACTCAAGTTCTGCCGAAAATCCCACTATAGAATTAAGCAAACGATTTGAAA
The DNA here is from genome assembly GCA_947623515.1 of Neoascia interrupta. Classification (NCBI taxonomy): domain Eukaryota; kingdom Metazoa; phylum Arthropoda; class Insecta; order Diptera; family Syrphidae; genus Neoascia; species Neoascia interrupta. The sequence goes on along the minus strand of OX392464.1, from coordinate 2,893,679 downwards.
ATTATATGAGGTTACACAGCGACCATCCGGATTATCACGTTGCTTTGGGAATTTAAAATCAAACTTGAAAATAATGTCACATTTTCTGCACCTTTGGAAGTTAATAGCAGCGAAACCGATTGTCCTTAAAACCTGTCTTAGCTTCCCGCTTGAAGAAGTTCTATGGCAGCTGAAGAAGTATTCAGCGATACATTCTGTTATATGACACAGAAGCTCAAGATCAATTTACGTAGATTAGTCAATTCTTTCAACACTTAAGGCCTAACCAAAATAGGCTTAAGCTGGATTGATCTTATGCTTTGAAACATTTTTTCTTTAAGTTTATGTTTTTTTTGCCAAGGTAAGCAGACCATGTCTTGATATTTCATTCTTCGTTATGATTTTACTGTGAAAATCTCATCGTGAGGTTCTAGTGTTGAAAGCCCTAGAAAAATTACAAGAAACAAAGTACAAAGAAAAGAATAGGAAGTACAATTTTCAAACAAAAAAACACAATAAAAAAACACTGGCAATTAGATTTTCAATCATTTTTAATGTGGGCATTTTTCGCTCTCGCATTTTTCTCTAAAGCTTTCTCAACGCGGCTTAAAGCCACGTAGTCACACATACATTAGCAACGCAAAAAGCATTCAGCGAAATTGGGTCTCACTTGCTAATGTTTGGGATTCTGTTTCTGTTCCTGTTTTACGTTGCTTGTGACAACGCGGCTTAACCGGGAAAAATCGTTAACGTTTTGAAATTTCATAATGTCTACATTGTTTCCCGTTTGAAATTTATGTTTTTTATTTGTATAGAAGGCGTTGGAGCCGAAAGAAAGTGATTTAAGGTCTTAATGTCATTTTAATTCTTGTTGCGGCGTTGAATTAAGGCAATGATTGCTCTTATGTGCCATGGAAATCAATCATTGATGGTCATTTGCAAAACAATATTGCAAGGCTCATTTCCAAAGCGCCTATACTAGCAATGAAACAGTCAATGGAAATATTTCTATCAATAAATTGCTTTTTCCACTGCAAGTGGAGCTCCTAGGTTAATTTTAATTCGATTTTCATTCCGACAATTTTCATCAGGATAATTACTCCGGCATAAATTTACTTCATTTGTTTTTTAATGGCCTTCAAAACACCAAAACAATAAAAACAACACCAAGAAGAATGAGAGAAAGTGAGAGTTAATTACGAAGTGTCAAAATTTATTTATCCGTTTATTTCTTCTAGCGTGACAAGAAATAAATACAGAAATTTATGTCTGATAATAAAAACAAATTTAGAAATAAGGGGCCTCCACAAGAAATAGCTATTGAATGACACATTTCTTGAAATCATTTATTTCAAGTGGAGGCACCGATTTTAAAAATCGTAAACAAAGGGCTGCTGTTGGCAAGGGGAACGAAAACTAAATATCAAATTTTTTTTAAACCAATTTACGCCCTTACATTTTTGACATTTACGTCCTTGCGCAATTCCCTCAAGACCATTCTCCAAACCGCCACCAGCGCTCTGTGGCACACATACGAATCAGAATCAAAAGAGTTTGAGCGTCGGATAGACGCAATAGTTTTCCATACAAAATGGCGAACGAGAATAAACTTATGTTAGCAACACAGCAGGAAAAACCGAATCATTACACGTAAGTACAAATCGTTTCAAATAACAAAACAACAATAAAATCAAAGCCCAAATCATGCTCGACATTTTGATATGGAACATTTGACACTTCACTTGCAGATATTTAAAGGAATTCCGTGTGGAACAGTGCCAGTCCTTCCTGCAACACAAATGTAATCAACATCGACCGTTTATTTGTTTCAATTGGCATTTCCAAAATCAAAGACGACGGCGACCGATAAGAAAACGAGATGGAACCTTTAATTACAGTGCGGATAATTACTGCACCAAATATGATGAAACCACAGGATTGTGTCCCGATGGCGACGAGTAAGTGCTGTAGACCAAAACCCCCACACACATCAGAAAACTCCCGCTCATCCTTTTTCGCGAACAAAAAAAAAAATGTTTCCCCCATTGGAAAGGCCAGATTTCCAATCCAATTGTGTTCCGTTGTTTTTGCCAAAATCTTCCGTTTTGCAAATTGTCCCAACGGCGAAAAGTGACCAGTGCTTTGTGTTTTTTTTTCCCATTTTGCATGTTTGCGATTGTAAACACAGTGAAAGTAATATTTTTTGTGTACAAACAGAATCTTTGGGGCTTCGTCGTCGTCAGCCCGCGGACAGTGTAGTGCGCGCGCTGAAATGTGTGTGTATGCGGTTTGTTTATCAAACAGTGGCGGTTGTGTGGGTCTATCAATGGCGGCACGGGTCGTATTTTTTTTTAACAATTCGCAAATTTGACTTTTTCTTTAATTGTTTAATGGGTTTTTATAACGCATTGTGCTTGTTATTCGGACGGCGGCACTTTCTTTGAAGGCCTAGAGTGCGAATTTCGCCCACACACACGGTTTTCGTCCCGATTCTAGTTGGAACCCATTAAAAAATTTATGGCCATTCTCCATTGTTTATTGTGGAGATGACATGTTGCGCAAAGGCACTTTTCTGCTTCCACCATGTTCGCATTCGTTTCGTTTTGTTTTTTCTTTATTTTTGTTTTGATTGCCCAGCTCGCTTTGCTGTTATCGCTCTCGGTTTGTGATTGCGCCTGTCTGCGGACGAGGCACGCACAACAAACTATGAATGAATTTGAATCTCTGAGCAGGAGTACAGCGACAATAATTGCGTTGGTTCCTCAACACTTTCGCTTATGGTGTAATAAAAAAAAAAAACCCCCACCGGGTGGGTGGCAGTGGAAGCAAATGTTAATGCGTAGAAGCGTCGATTCGGTGGCTTTGTTTCCGAAGGTAACTGCTGCCGAGAAGGGTGTTTTTGTTTTGCAATCCAACCAGCTGGAAGACGCAATTCTTATCACTCGTGCTTGAGATAACGATGCCATTTTTATGTCTTTAAAGCGGAGTAAATACTGTGTATGTCAACATGTTGTATTTTATTTATTTATTAAACAAAACGAAGAAGTGCAAACATACTTGTACTTTGCGAAAGTCGAGGTCATTGAAAATTGAAGTCCTTCAATCGTTCTTTGGACAATTTATGTTATCGAGTGAGCCATGGCTTTGTCATAATTTTTGTCCTTATTTTCGATAAGAAATTCTGTACAAGATTTTGTAAAGCAAACGACACCAGGGAGAATTTTATTCAAAAGCTCAATCAAGAAGAAAAAAGTAGGTATACGTGTTCTTTGTTGACTTTAAAGCGGCCTTCGATAAGGTATCAAGAAAACACCTCCAACAACAAGAAGTATCCACCAAAATTTGATTGAAAATGCCTATATGCACCTCAACAAGATCCGCGGTATGGACAGCTTTAGAATACCCAGAGTATTTTGGTGTCATGCAGGGTTGTTCGCTATCTTCACTTCTATTCGCGGTTTGCTGAAATTATGTCCATGATTATCTCAAAGGCGATATACAAATTCACAACTTGAACATTTGTCTATTGAAATATGCAGCTAACTTATCTGCAGCAGTGTTGAATAATTAAAGACAGAAGCTTGTTGTAGTCAAACAATTGAGAGAGAGTTCAAGAGCAAGAGTTCACCTATAACCTACTTCTAATTACCAGACCCTATTTATGCAACATCCGTTCGTCGCTTAGGACAAAACTTCACTGTTGGTAACAGCATCTTCGAGTTCATCGACATTGGAATTAACGTCAGTTCTACAGCAGACACCTAAGTGGAGATTTGTCAAAGAATAACCCTAGGAAACTGCTGCTATTTCGGTTTGGGTTCGGAACTCCTCTCAAGAAAGACAAAGTGTAGCTCTACAAAACCCTTATTCTGCCAGTTCTGCTCTACGGCGCCGAATGTGCTGAACGATAAGCAGAGAAGAAAAATCTTATGATTAACTATTATAAACCCCATGACCACGCATACGCAAAAGCTAGAAATAGCTGCTGTAAATGTATTTTTTTATTAACTTAGTTTAACTAGATGCTGGTCACGGCATAAAAATCCATTCGCGGATTATTATGTTCGAATTGAACATCCGCGTTTGGTACACTTTAAATCGCGCTGTGTTTTTACAGCAAAAGTTTTAAGTTTGTCGTCGACGTAAGTCGAGAAATGTATGTCTGGGTGGAATAATATTGGCTCACCCACTGGTTAAAAATCTGGGGCTCAAGACGTTATAATCTTATGAAAAAAAATTTTACTCGCCTTTTTTGAGAGAAACATTTTAAGGCGAATTTATGGTCCTGTGTGCGAGGAGAGCGAATGGAGGTACCGCGATCTCTATGTGCTGTACCAAGATGTGTTTGAAGTTCAAAAAGCCAAAAGACGCAGACTACATTGGCTCGGTCACAATTGAAAGCAGCGTGCCCAGGATCGCAGAGGTTTGAAGGCTACTGTGAGCCAGGCTGAGACCATCCATCCTCTATAGGTCGGCAGCGCTATAACGCAACACATTTACGCAGCAACATCAAATATGGAAGTTTCTTTTGGCCTTTTGATATAATTTATTTGCGACCGTGTTTGCTTTCAATCCGCCATAAAAATACCTATCGCAATTGACTGGCGCCATTACACTTCAAATTTGCCTTCGCATTGCATAATTCGGCGAATCCAGACGGGAAAGCGAAAATAACGCAAACACATTCGACTTCGCTTTGCATAATTGGGCGCATTTGCACATCGTAATACCAAAATCGAGATGCGACGACATTTGCGATTCGCCTCGCATCGTAATCGGGCTCCAGGGCGCAGATTCTGTAAAAGGGAAACCAAAGCGATCGTTCATTTAAGCGAAGGAAATTGTACGACAGCCACAGTTTGCATTTGGTATATTCGCTTACTTTTGTGCGCTAAAATGGCAGCATGTCCAATTTCGAAGAGTGGGCATGAAATCCTCTCAGATTGAGAAAAACCGTGAAAAAGTAAACGAACGCTTTGAGCAACAAAATTTGTACACGTCTTTAACGTCAACAAATAAAATACGAAAATTACTCTTTAAATTCATTATTGCAACTTGATTGATGGTTTTTTATTATTTGAAATTAATTGAACTGTTTTTGGTCTTAGGAAGAAGAATAAAAAACAACACAAAGAACGCACATGAATTGACGAATTGAAAAGTGGAAATGCGATACCTGGTGGACAGTAGCGGAATATGGAGAGATCTGCAACAACGTCAAACTGAAAATTTTGACTGCTTGTTGACTGACAAAAACTTCAATGCTGTTTTGCCGCCTTAGTTTGATTGGTCGGTTTTTGTTTATTTTTTCGCAAGTTGACAAATATATCAAAGCCGGTTGATGAATTCGGCGATTTTTTAAAAACTGACGTTGCAGGTTTCTACATATTCCTCTATTCTCCACCGGGGGGTTGTCTTCAATTGACGATTGGAAAAGTCCGAATGCGATACCTGGTGGACACTAGAGGAATATCTAGAGACCTGCAACAACGTCAAACTGAAAATGTTGACTGTTTGTTGACTGACAAAAACTTCAATGCTGTTTTCCCGCCTTAGTTCAATTGGTCAGTTTTTGTTTATTTTTTCGCCAGTTGACAAGTTAATCAAAGCTGGATGATAAATTTGTGGATTTATTGAAAGCTGACGTTGTTGCAGGTCTCTACATATTGCTCTATTCTCCACCGGGGTTGCTTTAATCGCCAACAGTTTTTTATAATTTAAATTGTCAAATCTGACTTTTGAAAGATCTCACAGATCTCGAAGAAATTTCTTGGGCTAAACTTGTCAGTCAGGGCAAAATGTTTTATTCTCTCATCAGAGAGGGCAATTTTTATATACGCACATAACGGTTGAATTACAGTTTGAATTTTGATAGTAACAAGGGCAAAAAGTATTTTCTCGCCTATCTTAAAAAGGTTTACAGCCAGGAAAAAGAAAATTGCAACGTAAAAATTGGCTCTGCGAAATAAGGCCCCAATGAAATAAGACCCCAAAAAATAAATGAAATGATGCCCCAAAAAATTATCAGGAAACAACTACAACGATTTTTAGTAAATTTTGGGATGTTATTTCCTTTTAAAAATTGAATTTTTTCATAATGAAATAAGACCCCAAAAGCAGAAATGAAATAAGACCCCAAAACTGGTTCCCCATTTTTATTTTTTTTTAATCTAGTAGAATTTGAATTAAAGAATAAAAAAACGCAAACTAGGTTGTGTATATGCAAGCTTTGAATGTGTATGGGGGGGCATGCTGCCCCCTGCAACCCCTTGCCTGCTTCTTCTTTTAGCTTCCTTATATTAGACAATATTGGGGTCTTATTTCATTATGAAATAAAGCCCCACTTTTGGAGCCTCATTTCATTATTTTTAGGTATTTATTTCATCGCAGTGGGGCCTTATTTCATATTTAAAATTGGGGTATTATTTCATTACGAAATAACACCCCAAATTTGGGGCTTTATTTCATTTTCTCTTTTGGAGTCTTATTTCATTGGGGCCTTATTTCCAACAGCCGTAAAAATTATTGAATTTTCATAATTTGGAATTTTCGTTAAATATTGAAAAGTTTTTGAGAAATAAGGAATGGAAAATATGTGGCCTTTTGCAACGTTTTTGACGTCATACCTTTTTGATCACTTATTTAAAGGGCGATATTGGGCAAACATCAATAGGAACCGCAGCAAGTCTAGGTTAAACCGTTTTATAACTGCAGTTTTGACATATGTATTTCGAAAAAAAATTGTTCACCGCAACTGTCTCCATATGAGGCCAAATGATTTTAAAAAAGCACACACACATCAAGAATTATTTGCACTTTTCGGGAAAACTATAGAATTCTCGAATATGTAACAGATTCTGAGATTGAACTCGAAAACTTCCAAAACATTAAAATTTTTTTTTCCAATATATTCTGGTATCTTGACAGTAGAACCGATTGTAATGAAAATTGGATTGTACATAAAACGTGTGAAGACATTTCTTAAAATTTTAAAATCTCTCAAAAATGATGTTTCTATTTTAAAATTTTCTGAAACGCGTTAAAAAAAAACAAATTAAAAACCCGCATTTAAAACTGATAACTAGAAAACCTATGCCCAGAGTGTTGGGGAAAAATAACCATTGACAGCGCAAAGTACATGAAAATGAATAGTATGACGGTATTCCAAAAAAAGGTGCTGAATAGCCGTTTTCTGGATTTTAAATAAAAAAAAAAACGCAAAAAAGCTAAAAAAAACCACGTGTCCCTCTAACTATCTCGATAACGGTAACATATACCGTTTCTCGAAAAAAAATATCAGACATGGACAATTTTTTTAAGTTCGAAAAAAATACATATAGCGAGGCTGACAGATTGTATGGTTTTTAAGTTAAGCGTAATATCATTTAAATCGATTTACTAAAATGGTTGTGCTAAGAAATGCCTACAACTTCTGAGTTGTTTCTATCTTATCAACTAAATTTTACGCAAGCACAAAGCACTTGAGTACTTGGGTTTAAAAAAGCTGTGGCCACAAACACTTTGAAAAACGTCATCCATTTTCAACTTCTCAAAAACCTTGCAATATTTTCGAAAATGGAATTTTTCAAGTTTCCTTTTTGCAGTTCTTGTCTGATAAACTTCTTAAAAAAGTATTTAAAAACATTTAATCCATTTTCGCATGAAACTTCAATCTGTAACTTGCCGCTTAAAAAAATTGCCTTCGTTAGGCTCTCTATTTCCGCAATTTAAAAGCACACCAGATTTTGTTTTTCTACGACTTACCGTTCAGAGGTTATAACGCGATTGGACGCTCAGAGGTCCTTTTTCTGTTTTGGAACGGACCGCTTAAAATAACTGCAATGGATGCTCAGAACTATCACAACTCATCATTACTATCCACTTAGGCAACTTCTGATCTTTTTTTTTTCGATTTACCTCCACAGTTGTCCTTTTCTACACCGTACAGCCGGTGACACAGAGCGCCGCTATCACCTAAGATATTACAAAACTTGTATGTGCGTGCATGACACAGACTCGCGAGGATATTGCGTTAAAAATGGCCATCATTGCGCATTCGCACATGGCGTACAAGATCAACGGCCACCGGTTTACGATATTAAAGAATTAGAATCCTTACAAAATTCCGAGAACGCAATAGACGGAACCAACGCACAAAATGCTCTAGACAAAGAAAGGAATTTAATGAATGAGGATCCCAAGTGGCAGGATACAAATTATGTTTTAGCAAATTACAAGACAGAGCCATGCAAAAGGCCACCACGGCTGTGTAGACAGGGCTATGCCTGTCCACAGTATCACAATAGCAAAGATAAACGTCGAAGTCCAAGAAAATTCAAATACAGGTATGGGTGCCACACTCCGCATGTATTCCATTGACTTGTGTTTTCAAGAAAAATTTTTGTATTGTTTCAGGTCAACACCATGCCCAAATGTCAAGCACGGTGAGGAGTGGGGCGAGCCGGGCAATTGTGAAGCCGGCGATAATTGTCAGTATTGTCACACCAGGACGGAACAACAATTCCATCCCGAGATTTACAAGTCAACCAAATGCAATGATGTGCAACAAGCTGGCTACTGCCCGAGAAGTGTATTTTGTGCATTTGCACATGTTGAACGTGAGTAAAATTTATTTTATTTGTGAGATTTATTTTTTACATTTTGTATTTGGTTTTTCCAAATTTACGTTATTTTAATTTGATTACGTATTTTTTATAATTTTGCAGATATTTTTTATTTTTAAATCTTTAGTTGACAATTATTTTTTGGGTTAGAAATTAATTTTTCTTCGGGGGTAGGTTCGAAGTAATTCAATGTTGCCCTCACAAGTTTTTTGAATGACTTTGAGATCAGCTTTCATTTCTAATAAGTAGAATGTCATCTTTAATCTTTGATCACCGATTTAATAGTTAAACTAACATTTAAAAGAAAAAGAAATACAAGGATTGACGATGAAAAGAAAACTTGTGTGCTAAACGATTTTAGTGACGTAAATTTATTAGTTTTAACCTTAATCCCAGTGAATTTCAGGATGGCTGTTGTTGATAGTAAATTCTACAAGTTCTATAAAGCTTGAGCTGAGTTCTAAACCACACTTTTTCGAAGTTTCGAGGATAAGCGATAAAAAAAGATCATTCGAAGAAGTCGAAAGTTGTCAATTTTTCCAAACAAAAGTTGATCGTTAGGAAGGATGTCGGTTATCTCTCGTCTTATTTTTTTAAGGATTGCTTATCAACTGATTTCTTCGTTTTTCGTTGAGGTTAATATCAAGAGATCGATGTAACCAAGACCACGAAGAGTAAAGCGAAGAACTAACCTTTAGAACTACAGTTTATTGAATGCCAATTTGTTAGGATATAGATTGGGTCTTTTTAGACTCAACTTTTTAGACTCAACAACATTATACACACAGCTTTATGCATCGTATTTTGAAGGTGTCGTAATTATGGGATTTGGTGTGGTCTCACGAGTTGTCCCACTAATTACGCTTATAACTTTTTGACTGCATTTTTATTTTTGCTGTTCGGTAACATTTGATAAGAAAATACTCAGGTGGATGGGTACATTCTTATTTGTGCCTAAAAATATCTACCAAGAAAAAATTAGAGTAGCCTCTACCCTAAAAAGGTGCTTCACAACAGATGTGACAGCTTGCGAAACACCTTGATGGGCAGGCAAGAGACTCTAATTTTATCTTTGACACTTTTCAAATGCCCCTCAAACAATCCTCTCATGCCTTACACTAATAATCGTTAGTTTGGCTAATAAAAATGGATTTTTTTTAAACTAACAAGCTATCTACTGCTCGTTGCCTGAGTGGTCCTAGTAGCAGTTTATCCGCTGACATAGAAGCTCATAAGCTTTTTTAATTCTCCCCCGTTGCGTAATGAAATCAATAAGGTACTGCATTGAGCTATAAGTGCTTTGATTCGGTTGAAGAACTTTAAGCCGAGCATTGTTGACAGAATGCACACATTGGCTGCATCAATGCTCGGCATAGAAGGCAGAAGATTGTTAGGGCAGCGTATCTTAGACAATAGGACATTTTAGAGTTGTTTCTGAATCAGTTGCCATTCCTTTTATTAGAAATTTCGAACTAATAATGACTTAACGTCTCAGTATTTTTTTTTATTATAAATCTAAACGGCTTTTGCAATGCCTTAGACAAGACAAGTTGTTTAAGGCAGGTATTGATCCTACAATTTCGGTAAAGATACTTCCAAAGTGTTTAGGAACTTGTTGAACTTAATTATATTGCCATCTAGAAAAATGCATAACTAACAGGATTAATTCAGAGAAACCTCTCAATCAGTTGTGGAACTTGCAGACACTTCTACAAGTCTACGTAACTCCTATGTCTACCAGCGTCCGTACGTTTGCAATAATAAAAGCTGTTACCATAGGGCAGCACGGATTAAGAACAGAACTTAAGAACAGAACATTAGTAGCTGCTTGTCCGACCTGGCTCAAAGCTTCTGTGGAAGTTTCCTTAAGCAATGTGTGTTAGCCCCCTTCACTTTTTCCTTGTAACTTTTTTTTATAAATAATTTTCAAATCATAAAATGTTAGTCAACAGAGGATCGATCCCTTTATACATTTTAAAACTTTCACGTTGCTTGGGTTCCTTTTACATTCGTATCTCTTAATAATTTAAGGTGCAAATGTTAACGTTACTCCATCTCTTTCTTTTATCAATTCAAGGCAAAGTTTTAACCTATTTTTTGCTTAATTTAAGGGGTGATTCTGCGCCCTAATAATTCTTTATTAAATACTTGTTGTTTTCTATTTCCAAAATTGTAAATGCATTGTTGTTGTTGAAATTCCCATCGTATGATCTAGGTGAATCAGTTACTCTTGCTCCTTTTAATGTAGAGCTAAGATTTTCCATTAAAATTACCACTGCTAAACAAGAAGGTGTATATTTGGGACTGAAAGGGAATTAAGAAACGTTAATTTTTAGGTTGTAGCTACATAATATTCGTATATTTCTTCAATTTTCATTATTAAGCACTCAAATTATATGTATCTATTTCCACATAAAAAAAAATCGCTGAATTGGAATTCGAACTCAAATTCATTAGCATATATCTTAACCGAGGATAAAGCACGTGATTTAGACGGTCCATCAACAAATTTAGCCCTTAGTGATATAATATCAAACGCTTTGCCAGACATAAAGAAGGATCCTAACAAACAAGGACTAATTTCAGTCAATGAAAATGTAAGTCTAGACACATTTAACTAAAAAAAAGTAGAGAAAAAAAAACAATTTAAAAAAAGGATGCATTTTTGAAGGAGGAGGATGAATAAGCTTAACAACGATAAAACAAAAATTAAAATTAACTTTCAAATATATTTTTTATATCTATTTTCGATAATCTCTTCCTGCGCACACAATATCACAGCTATTTTACAATGGCAACGGTGAGAGCTGTGAATCAGCAAGTACCTCTTCAATAGGATCAAGTAATTCCCATGTCAAGGCACCAGGTGCACAATTACATCCAAAGAATAGCATTTATGGAAATAGCAATGACTGTTATATGAATGGCGGATCATCGTCATCTCCGTTCTCATCAAATAAGATGACAACACATCTCGAATACTCGAAATCACATTTTCAAAGTTTAGATATGGCCAAAGTAAGTTGTACAACACAGTCTTACTATAAACCATCACGTCCTCCTCCTTTTTCACATACAAAAAAATTTATACAACATTTTCTTTCTCCACATAAATCCACAATAAAAAAAAAAAAACAATTATGAAAAATTCATATTAAATTTAAAATAAAAAAAAAATGAATAAATAAATAAATAAACACACCTTGCATCCTTCTCTCTGTTTGAACAAAACCTTATCTCTATCTACATAGCAAACTCTATTAGATGTTGGTTCTAAAGTTTGTTTTTCTTTCAGTTAATGGGAATTGAAAATGATTCGAATAGTATAATGAATGCACTAGATAAAAATCAAGGCAAATTTCTAAATTTCACTTTACCATTGGAAAGGCTATGTGAGTATATTTACATTTCCTATAACAAACAACAACAACAACAACACGAATTTGAAAATTGACAAATATATTCAAAACAATTTTTAACTGCTTAAACCTGACCAAGTCTCGGCCTTTCGAATCATCGAAATTTCAAATTACAATCAGGATTGAGTGGTTACTTTAAAGAAAAAAATGCATTTTATATTTTAAAATTATTTTCAATGTAAGAAAAACGTAGTTCTGGTGTTCTAAAAACTAACAAATTAGCGGTCCAAAGGCAATAAAATCGCAACTAACCAAGTAGCTCCGGGGTCTCGGCCGTTTAAAATTTTTGCCGTCAGTAAGGCAACCTCAAAATATTTAGTTAGTTTCCTCGTAGGATGTAGTATTATAAAATTAGTAACCCCATACCACACCTGCATTAGTTTAGAATCATTGTCATTCAACATTTCATTTCGCATTGCATGTTCCTACTTGTTCTGTATGTCCCTCCATAACGTGTTTTGTAGAAACAATTTTGTCAGGATCCTTAAAATTTTTGTTTTGTGTTATTTCGGCAAACGTGTTAAATCTCCTCTTAAATCTTTAAAATTCTTCTTTTTCCTCTTCTTATCCTTTCCGCTCGTGAGATGTTAATCATTAAAAAGGTAGCATAATCCTTTTTTCGCGAGTATATTATAAATAAAAAACTGAATATGACTGCAGCTTTGAAGTTTACTTGTAACTTTACCACCAGTACTTTCGCAAAAAAAAGGGTTTTGTAAACCAAATACTCAGTTGAAACTCATTCGAAAGCTGCATTATACTTTGGACACCTTTAACTACCATGTCTTACAGCAAATTCGATTTTCAACTAATTAATAAGACCTTTGGCGTTTTGCTCCTCACTTGGTGCGGGGACATTGGATCAAGGTCTGTCTCTATTCGCTGCCCGAAGCTTTAAAGGCCTTCCCATCCATGTCAGAAGGTTGCCCTAGTATGCTTAAAAAAACGACGCGGATTGCAGACTAAATGAAGAGGGATACTACAGTGAAGTAAAATAAGTGTGCAAAATCGACGTTAACCAGGAATGAAAGCAAAAAAATTATCTCAACAACGCCGACCTACTTATGTCGTTATCTGCTCTCAAAAACACAGATTTTCTTCAAATTCGTATTCCCTAAAAACAGCCTGCCTTACAGCCAATGGTAGATTTAATTATGTTCTTCAAATCGCGGTGAATGTGTTATGAGAAAAAAATAGACGAAAAGGAAGAAAAGGATGATGGAGACCCCACGTAACATAGGGCAAGAGTGGAATATAAAAGCTCTGCGTAGATACTCAAGGTTTTTCTCCCCCAAGTGTTATGCCCTTTTGGTGATAGTCAATGGTGTAACTAGGGGGCCGATTACTATCTGCGACGCGCATCGCACCCGATCCGCTTCGAATTGTGTTATTATGCAACACGATGAAAATCGCATCTCGTTGCCTTCCAGTTTCCAGTTGTCAAACTAACCGAGCCTTCCAAGTAAAACTTCAAATCAAATACTTAAATTCTATTAAACATGTTTTAATTTACTTGTGATCGTGTTCGTTTCCAATCCGCCACCAAAATACCCATTTTTTTTTTGTAAAGCACTCCCGTTTAAGGGGTTGGATACCCTTATGATGTGTTAACATAACGCGAGCGAAAAGGATCAGAGGGGATAGAGGAGAGGTACTGATGCACTTTGGTCTTAAACTGTTGAGGAGGAAAGATCTCATAAGGCAGCCTATTCCACATACTTGTTGTTCTGCTAATCGCAACTGACAAAGGATTGTTGTTCTGCTAATCGCAACAAAAGGAAAGAAGCCGATTTTTTTTTATCGGATTGCCAGGTTCAAAAATCTTCCTAACTTAATCAGTGGATCCCTCTGATAAGAAAGCTACTTATTTTTACCAAAACCAATAACAAACGGAAAATCTAGAAGCGTCTATCTCAATATGAGCGACTGGACATTAAAAAATTTTTCTCTTCCTTCTCCTAACGTGGGAATAGAATAAACAATTTTCAAATATTGCTGCCTTTATCATTGCCCTTCTTCATTAAGGCAACCCCCTATAAAAACAAAGCAAAGACCCCCTTCTGGGCTTGCTGGTCCCCCATTGGGCGCCTCCTCATGTGGCGGATAGGGAATCGCTTACCAGATATAGTGGGTACCGGTATGGAAAATATGCGGGGCGGACCAAAACCAGCAACAAACGAAAAATCCAGAAGCGTCAGTCTCAAAATAACCGGCTTCCTGGTCGGCGTCTGTTATCCAGGTTAGGGTCGGCCGAATACAAAATCTTTTTCTCTTCCAATATGCAAATAGAATGGACAACAATTAGATGCATGCCAGATGTTTCTATGGTTATACTATTCTGCTGGTTATACTATTGCTTTTATCCGTAAAGGCATAACACTTGCGGGGTAAGCTTTCGCGGACCTGTGCAGAGTTTTTATATTTGGCTAATCAGCGTTTGTTTTCGATCGAGAATTGCTTTCTTGCTCTATCTTTTCTATCCCAAAATTCTTTCCGCTCGCGATGTGCTATGCACTTTAAGGGTAGTCATTACCCCTGGATTACGAGCATATTATAAAAAAGGCATATCAATCGCGGGAAAGATTTTGTATTTCTGTGCAGGGTTTTTATGTTTCAACCATCAACTCAAAGTTTATTCAACTTTTTCTGTGGCTTTTTTTTAACAGATTAAAACATAAATCTTTAAATTTTTAGCCAGGGCACACGAACATTCTGCCATTGTCTGTGTTGTACAGGGCTTTAAAAGAATGCGATTCTTGTTCAATGACTTCAGCTTAGAATTAAATGACTTCAGCTTAGAAAAAATAAATCAGCATTCAGTTTGAGTCATGGCTTCAAACTGAATGCTGATATATTTTTTTATCAACTAGCAATTATTTTCAGCAATCTAAGAGTTGAAGTCAAATTAATGAAATCTTTTTGACTGGTCCGCATTTAGTAAAGTCACCTTGAAGTCACTAGTCATGAATGCATTCAATCCATTGAAGTCATTTTGAAGTCACTGAAATCATTCAATTTTCTGAAGTCACTTAAAATCGTTGGAAGTCTTTAAACGTTTTTGTAGTGTTTTGAAGTCAGTGAACGCATTAAATTTTTTGAAGTCACTCGAAGTCTTTGGATTAAAATATATTTTCTCAGTATTTTTTTTTTCAATATATTTTTATGCTTATATATGTATTTGTGTGTCCTGACTTCAATCACTTCAATCACCTCTAATACTTCAAAAGACTTCAAGTGACTTCAAAGTGACTTCACTGAATGCTTAGCAGTCAAAAAAATTCATGCATTCATTTGACTTGCTGAAAATGATTGCTTCAGTCATGACTTCAAATTGAATGCTTATTAATATTTTCTAAAATGAAGTCTTTGATTTAAAATTTTGTTCGCATTCAAAAGAATTATGTATATTCAAAAATGACTGCATTCTTTTTTAGCTCTGGTGTTGCAGGCTGAATTTATATGGACTGGGTGAAGATTAAACATTTGTTGTGCTAGGAACGTGAAGACTATGAATGGAAATTATTCTCCGTAAGCTCTGTGCTGGCTATTTTTTTTATTTTGTATAAGACTTGGGTGATCAAGATTTCATACTTATGACTGCTTTGGGCGCAGTAATGGAGTGGTTAGTGTGCACGAGGGTACAAATCCGGACCGGGACAATAAAAGTTTTTTCAACTTTTAGTAATTGCTCGTGATACGAGTTACTTATTTTAAGAAGCTTAACTTAGAAGAACTGAACTTGCGGTGTTGATTTTTGTTTCACGCCTTTGCTTGGGTAAAAGTCTACTTTGTGGGCAAATTTTGGCAAGTTATTTTCAAATAAACATCTAAAAACCATTTTTTTTCTGTCTACTATCAGAAATCTTCCTAGCGAAGATCAAAAGGTCTGCATTAAGAAAGAACACAAACTCTTCTGCCCCAATTGACGGCGAAAGTAATCTTTCCCTCTTTCCATACCACGATACTTTGATGATCGCTTTAGGAAAGAAAAAATAATTTTTCATGACTTAGATTGGCTACAAAATTTACTCTCAGAGGGTTTGTCTGACTCTCTCGGAGGTTGGAACCGTGAATAAGAACAAGTCTTTTTTTCCCTCCCGCGAAGTAAGCATACACATTGAAACATTGACATGGAAACCAGGGCACATATTTACCCCCATATAGAAAAGTCCATCAGCATTTCTATTCAGAACTCTAAAAATCTGGCAGGGCTTAAACGCTACCAAACATTTGCAAAGGGACAAGGTAGCACCAGAGCTCAACAGTTCCGATCTCAGAATGTCATTTTGAGGTGGTCTTACTGGACACAGCTGGCTGCTACCACCTTTTCAAACTTGAGCACAGTTGCAGACAGTGAAAAGGGTTTCTCACTTGATCACAGTTGCAGAGTGTGAAAAACCTGAAATTTTGAAAACGCTTGAATCTTTTAGCTTCAAACTTACTGTGAGACTCAGTTCCTAAATTCCATCTATGAAGGCATCTAGATTATAAAAATGGCCCTTAAAACACGAAACATTTTATTTAACTGGGTAAGAACGTCGAATACCTAACAAACACATCTCTGAAGGAATTTCTACCCAAATATTATCTTGAAAAAGAGCTGTTTCTGTGGGTTAAATACCTTGTGGGGACAATCATCCTACGACTTTTTGCTGGTGATTATTTTCAAGTGCTGCACCCATACAAAAGTAGAGTTGTGGGTTCAAGCTGATTGAATAGCTTCACCACATTATGAACAGCATTGTACACATAGACTTTTCCACAGTTCAAGACAATTTCAGAGAACCTTTGAGAAACCTTTACGTTTACAACTTGTTTTATGTTTAACTTGTTTTGTTTTTAGTTTAACTTAATTTTACGTCTCGTTGGAATTGAATGGTGTCATTTCAATTACACAATTTGCCAACATCTGTTATTACAGCTTCATGTTCTTTAGATGAAATGCGAGATATTGTACCTAATCAGAGGGAGAATCCTATCTCAGCCGGACTAGCTCAATCCGGACTATTGCAACGTTCGTCAGCTCCTATCAACATTCCTAATTCGCAATTAACAAATTCAATATCAGGTAAAAAAAAAAACAAAAATTAAATTAAACTCATTCCTAAAAGACCACATTTTAAACTTTCTCTTCCTCTATTTTTTTTTTTAGATTTTAATTCGGGCGGTTTCTCCGTAAACATTCCTGGCAGCTCGCTCAACTATAGTCCTACGAATCATTCGAATTTATTTAATGTAGCAGATGTATTCAATTATAGCGGATCCGGTTCGAAACTAAGCAATTCATTGACAGCCAACCAAAACGATAGTAGCCTATTTTTTCAATCACGCATCATTTCGCCGGGTTTTGGCGATTCTCTCTCCATTAGTCCTTCTGTTAGGTAAGTACCAAGAGACACTCGTATGTGGACAAGAAACAGTATTTTGATGTTTACGTGTTTTGTTTGTGTTTAGAATAACTGAATTGAATTCAATACGTGATGACCTTACTAGTAGTTCCGTTGGTAATACCTTATTTGACAATAGTTTGCAGAACAGTAAGACAACCGCCTATTCCCTACAATCCGTACAAACGTCTAACTCTGACATAGTTCGACTTAGCAATGATTTAGCCAATAAAACTGCACAAATTATGAAGCTACAAACGACACTGAAACTAGAAATGGACGAGAGCAATCGCAAGGTGAGGGTAAATTGATTCAAGAACTCGTGTGTCTATTTATTAAATTGTTGTTATTTTTTTTTTTTAGCTGAGCCTCACCGAATTGCAAAGGGACAACGCAAAGAAGGAGGCACAAGATTGGAAGGAGCGCTACGATCAAGCACAAATAAGTTTAACATCAGATCTTCGTAGCTTATCGATATCCAAATTAAAACAGTTGCAGGTGAGTGTGAGATTATATTTAGATATATTTTCTGGAACATGTGTCGAAATCAAGCAAGATTAAATTTTCAAGGCGAAAAATTTCATTCTAAGGCGCCTTTTATCGATAAAGGGTGGAAGCGAACTTTTAACAAAATATTCGTATCATATAAGTTTTATGGTATATGGAATAAGGATCAAGAGTGTAGAGAACAGGATATGTGTAATGCTTAACTTGCCTTCTCCGAAGTCGCTGCTGAAAAATTTAAAGGGTCACTACAAGCAGATGAAAGAAACATGATGGCCAAATGCTTATTAAGATGCATCATTTAGACAACTTTCCAACCCAAAGAAAGAAGATAATAAGAAGAAACCTGAACAACGCTTTTAAAATCTCATATGTTTCCGAAAAAGAGTGCCACACTTGGATTTGGAAACCGCCCTCAAGATAACAAAGGCTCTAGTAGAAGGGGTACTTTAATCCACCTCCTTATCTTTATTTGGACGACATTCAAACAATGACACCAGCGCTGAAATCAAACGAAGAATAACTATTGCCAATCGCTGTTTCTTCGGGCTAAGAAGGCAATTGAGTAGCAAAGCCCTCTCTCGAGCAACTAAAGTGCAAATTTAAAAGACCCTCATCATCCCAGTCCTGTGCAGAATTATGAGCCCTGTCAAAGGCGGATGAAAACATTTTAGGCCGCTTCGAGGGGAAAATTCTACGAACGATTTACGGTCCAGTCTGCATGGACGGAGAGTGGAGGAGGAGATATTACATCGAACTTTACGGGCTCTACAGCAAAACCGACCTAGCCCTAAGAGTTAAAATACAACAGGTACGATGGCGGGGTCATCTAGAGCAGATGGACACCAACGCCCGGGCCCGGAAAATCTTCGAATCCAGCCCGAGGGACGGCGCGGTAGTGGAAGAGGACCTCAGCCAACTTCGAAACTGGAGGCGGCTACCTGGAGACAGAGCTGGCTGGCGAAGCATGTTGGCTGAGGCCCGGGTCCACCCCGGACTGTAGCGCCATCTTAAGTAACTAAGTGAGCTTATATATGGCTCACGCTGTTGGACAGTGTTCAAAAGTATGAGCATATTAAAAGCAATACTGCTTCGCATAACAGGAGGAGTAACAAAGCCGGATAGAATAGGAATTATAAAAATCCGGTGAATCATCCATGTTCAAAAGACTCCATCTGCAGGAAAATTAATTACTGACCGACTCAGTGGAAATTGCTAAAGAGAGATTTTACGAACCCTGTGAAAATGGGCAATGCCAATTTATGTTCCTGGTCTGTCGGGTCTGAGGTCCAATCGGTGTACCCCAGAAGGAATGCAAACAAATTGGAAGGATTATATCCTTCGGTTCAGAACATAGCTTCGTCTATAAACAAGAAGAAAAAAGAAAATCCAAAGAGTTTATCAGCCTATTCTTAAAAATGAGACGTAGAATCACTGACCCGGATAGTATTCCCTCGAAGTGCTGAAGAGGAGGTTTAGCTGGCAAAACTATTGCCAACGACCCTATCTTCTATTCTCTTGACAAAAAGATCGGTAACCCCGTTTTACAAACGTTAATAATCTCAAAATGAGAACAAACATGATTGACAACGATCGACTCCGATAAATTTTAAATCGAATTCAGTTGAGGTTAAAGAAATTTCCATTTTCAGCTAAACCCTTTATTTTACTCTTTAGATCACACTATTTGTGCTGCTATAAACCCTGCCTAAATTTTTATTTCTCAGTCAAAACTGCGCACAGACCTTGAGGAGGTCGAAAAGGTATTATATTCAGAGACCGCCACAAAGTGTATGAAATGCGAGGAGAACAACCGCACAATAACTCTAGATCCCTGCAATCACTTTATTTTGTGCGATACTTGTGCCCGATCCGTGACCGAATGCCCATACTGTCAAACGCCGGTCACGTCACAGGCCTAAACCGGACCACAACATCCTATTCGAGAGACCACAAGGTATTGCAGTTGGAACGACTCAAAACAATATAAAGAACTCTAGGTAAAAAGAAAACAAAAACTAATTGTGTTTATTTATTTGTATTTTATATTATTTCAAAGCAGCTGTGTTTAGTATTTTGTTTTTTTTTTTTCTAACAATTATTTTTATACATCACTACTATATACTCGTAATATTTCAAAGTCATGTTTTATTTCTTTTTAATAATTTACTGTCTCTTAAGAAATTAATATAAATGTGTATACACAAGTTTAGGCAGCTTCAAATCTAACTTAAGTAACAACCTTAAGATAAAGTAAAAAAAAAACACAATACCGCTACTAACTGTGAATTTAATGTTAGCACCAAAAAAAATAAGAAAACAAAAATGTTTCACTTTCAATGTGAAACGATATCTATTACATATGCATTATGTATACAATTCGAAAGTCGAAAGAAGTCCTTAGTCATTTAATTTAAAAAAACAAAAAAGTTGAAAATGTTGTAGAAGAAGAAACAATTTTAGTTTATATGTAATTGATGGCATTTAAAAAATGTTTAGTTTCTTTGTGTTTTATTTTTATTTTTTCTCTTCTATTTTTCATTACTACTCCATTTTTTTTTATTAGAAATGGATTTAAAGATAAAACTTATAGGAATATCGAATATATACAAAACAATGGAATTTATTTAGGATAAAATTCTAACTGATTCCGCTTTAATTAAATTTAACATTCAATATAATATTATTATGTGTAATCTCACTTTATAGCAATTAAGTTGTCCTCGAAATTTTGTTTTCCTTTTTTTTTGTAAAAAATAATAAATATTTTAGGGACTTACGAATTATAAAATTATAATTTTTAAAATTCTATTTTGTTTTATTTTTGGTTTGTTGTGATTGTTTGAGATGTTTTTTTTTCTTCTGAATTTAGCTCTCCGAATCAGTCGTCAGTTTCTGTTTTACAAATTCACTAAAAAGCAGTGACTCGATTTTGCTTTGCCATTTTTCAGGCTTGCTTCTTGTAGACATAACAAAATAAGAATCAAGTTCTAATTTAAAAAAGCAGAATTGAAATTATTCTTAAAAAAAAAAATTAGCTGTGCCTAAAAAGCACAAAAGTGGATCAGCGTGTTGGTTCCAACGACCGGCGTCGATCTTAGAGCAAAGGTTAAGTTCTACAAGAAATTTTAGCAATCCGTTTTGTTTTGATTAAAAAGGGGTGCTGAAAATTTTACAATCTAGCAAAAATCCTTTGGTCAGGGCTGCTCAAACCGTGTCGCTTGCGGCAGTAAATTTGTCTACCCTCGAGAAAATTGCTATGTTGTGGACAAAGGTATAAAATGAATGTAGCGAGCCAGACGCTTTCAATGATTGACTCCATATTTTGGAATCTATTGGCGTTATCATAACGTCTGAGTGTGAACATAGAAAATATATAAAAAAACGTCTCATTTCCACCCAGCCGCTAGATCATTCAGAAGGTTAATCTTCTATTTACTCTGCTTAACATGAATTGTCAATAAATGGTAGGAAGGCCTTTCAGCTTTCACCCTGGCATTAATGTCTTTAAAAAAGAACATACGAAATCTTTTTTAAAGCTATCGTAAGGTTGCAATAGTTTTCAATAAAAACACGTACAGATCAGAGAGAATTAACTACAGGTAATATAATCAAGTTTTAGTCGGTGCACACATTTTCTTTTGTGTTACAATTCAAAAACAAAATAACTGGTTATCATTCTGCCCTTAAAATCTTAAAAAAGCTTAAAAAATCCTTATAGCTCCTTGATGAAAGTCACGGAAAAATCATAGGCATACAAATCATAACTCACACTTTTGTCAAATGGGAGTCGAATTCGAGCTGAACGTAGGTCTGCGTTTCAGTTCCAATTTTGGCTCAATAAGCTCGTTTTAACGAGAGCTCTACGCTGATTCATTGAGTCTTGTCTTCACTTTTCCTTGAGCGAAAACTTCAGGAAAGATTCACTTTCGTATTCCTACTCCTACAAAGTTCTTAAGATTCTCAATAAGGTGACTTAAAAAGCTACTACTACTACTAATACTACTACTACTTGCTAAGGGAGTATCACTACTACAGCACTTAACTCTTATTAATAGAGTATATTTAGCTCTTATAGGACACTTTTTTAAAGACTTCAACTCTTGTAGAGTTCAGGTTTTGCAATAAGAGTCTTATAAGAGGTTAAATCTTGTAGTAAGTGTGCAACTTGTGAAAGCAGATATCGCCTCTGACAAAATCTTTAATCTAATAAGAAAACTTCATTTCTTCGCCCAACTTTTCTTCCTTAAAAGGTTCACCTTAAAACACACCGAACTGAAGTATGTGTGACAATTGGCATTTGATAGAAATACATAATATTTTTTCCAAAAACTTACATTAATTACAACTAATTGCTAGTAGCATGGCAAACAATGTTTGTGGGTTCTTTGAATAATATCAAATTCTTTTGATGCCCTTTTTGTTTAAAGAGGTTAAATGCTTACTTCAGCTGGTATATTTTTAACCGCACCAAGTTTCAGTTCACCATAATGTAATTGCGTATTCTTTTGAACACCGAACAGCCACACCGAGCTGTCAAATAATACTCGGTGTTCGCGACAATTCCAGCGTGGTGTACACCCGGTTTCATTGTGTACAGAACGGCAAATACTGCACCGGTTAAGCGGTTAATTGTTCATTTCGTAGAGTGTTTTTTTTGCCGTCGGTTTTTTGTACTTCTAATTTAAAATTTATTGGAGCTATCAACTTTGAGTTTGAGATATTTAGTAACTTTTAATCGATTTCATACAATTTCAGTCTCGTTGTAAAAACCCACGATGAAGATTGAGTCAAAACGTCATTTCACATATACAATCAAAGCCTCCACCGTCAAATACGACGATGAAAAAATTTTGAGTTCGGTATCGACACCGAACTGATTCGGAGTTCAAAAGAACATTTACATGAGCATGATTCCGTTCCAGTTTCACCATAAGAAAAACCTTTTAGAAAAGTAAGAAAAGCCTTTTTGTAAAATGCAGGGATGCCATATAATGAGCTATAAAACGCCGTCTTACAAATCGATTTTCATTTTTTAAGTATATTGTTCTCTTTGTTGTCTTTACAAGCCGGGCACAATATGTGTCTGTACAATATGTGTCTGTCTGTCGCTGTGTCTCGCCACATTTTTCACCTAAAATCAGAGACACAGCGAGATACGCATTGTGTCGCTATATACGTGTTCCCGTAAGCTAAACTGAATATTGCTCTTGCAACATTATATCCTCCTCTCTTTTTGGCAGAGAGCGCAATGAGAATACAGCTCTTACAACGAGATTTTTAGTTCACTTACCAGAGTTTAATAACTCTTATAAGTAGACCACTTAACGCTTGTAAGGCTCTTATAAGACTCTTATTACACTCGACGAGAGTGCAATTCTAAGAGCTTTACTCGTGAGTATAACTCTTATAAGGCTCTCGTAGAGTCTTATGCGTGCTAAAATGGAATAGTTGGGCGGAGTCTTATATTTTACGAACAAGAGACAATTTTAAGAAAATTAAAATTGGACATTATTTTGCCGTGCCCTGAGCACCTGCATGTGAGGCTATAGATCAACCGTTATAAGAGTCGAAGAGACGGCCGGAGAGGTGTACGCAAAAGATTCACCGTGGTGTACACCCGGTTTCACTGTGGGAAGAACGACAAATGTTGCGTAGCAGCAGTGCAGACATCACGTTAAGTGTCAAATTGCTTTGACTTCATTTTGTGGGATTTTGTTAATACCATGTCTCCACCGGGCACTAATACGCGATTAATATAAATCTTTAATAAATCCTCTACAAATCACGCGATTTACCATACAAAAAAAATAAATCTTCTCATATTCCATTCACCCTAATCACAAGCTTATTTTATGCACCTTTGTAACAGTTTGAGAATCAAAAAAGGAATCTAAAACTGTCGCTGTACCAGAGATCTGTCACAAATACATTTTCTCTAAGGGTTTTAACAACGGATATCTTTTCTCGCTCCTTGGAAATAACTTTGCTACTCTCTTTTGAGAGCCAATATGACAGAAAAAGAGTTTGAGTGTCAAATTAATCCTATATTTGTCCGGTGGAGCTACTTTGGGATTTATTTAAAATCGACTCCTGTAAATCCCCTTTTTATCGCCGGTGGAGACATAGTCACTCCAATTACGCAAGTCGTATCCGAGAGTCACACACGACGATGCTCGTATTTCATTATTATGAAACTGAGAGTCATTACGAATATACTCGTAACGCTAATGAGTTTCATGTTGTACAGAAAAACGCAAACCATCGCATGCGGTTTCCGGTTCACAGCGGTAATTATGGAAGTCGTAGTTAGTCGTTTGTTCAACGGAACCAGTCGTATTTTCTTCACTTAAAAGTGACTTCAAGTGAACCTTATCACAAACATGGAAAACATACAATTTTAGCAGATTTTTTTTTTAATGTTTTTATATCGATATGTTTCCATTTAGCATTTCCTTTAAACTATTTGAAAACATTGGCTGCGGTATTGCTAAAGTGAAATTGTTTTCAGCGCTTTTTTGATATGCTCCTTTAGCGAAGAAACGGAGCACAGCCAGCAACTTCAAAATTATTGACACTGATGTTGTATGTACTCTTTTTTCACAATGGGCTTACTTTTTCCAAAAGTTGTGTGAAACCTGCAAATTATTTCTTGAGTTCGATCGGTTTCAAATTTTTACATATAAATAGAGTGGCGCAACAGCTCGAAGTGAACCAGGGCCACTTCTCATCAATGTATGCTGAGTGTGTTAATTTCTTCACATACAAGGGGACCTACAATTTTCTGCCAAATCCGAACGGCACTTTGAGAAGTTTTTCAGGACAAATGATACTCTCGAAGGGCTTGTCAGACCCTCGCGGAGGTGGGGACCGTGAAAAGAGACAGGTCTTTTTTTTTCTCAGTCGAAGATTCGAACCTCAGCAGGATTCGAACCCAGACCTCCAGCGTAGTAAGCATACACACTAACCACTACGCCACGGCACCCCCACAAAAATGCGATGTGGCACCCCATATTTTTACATGGCTCTGTGAATTTTTGCCAACCGTTGTGTTGGTTTCTCCACATCAATGCGGTCATCAAAAAATAGATCGATTAAATTGATTCTCCTTTTCGTTGTTGAATTTGATTTCTTACTTAAATCACCGAACCTTTCAGCTTTGATTTTTTTGCATCTGAAATTTTGACACTACTTGTGTATTTGAAGTGCGATGAAACGCGTTTCTGACCGACTGCATCTGTGCTGGAGTCGTATTCAACGCATACGACTTGCATAATCGCAAAGCAAATACGATACGAGTCGAGGTGACTTATTGTACACGACTTGCGTAATTGGGGTGATTTTTTTAATTTTTTTTAACGTCTCCACACCTTAGAAATAGCATTACATACCTAACTAGTTCATAAAGAGTTCTTATTTTACTACATACGCACATCTGATTCACGACGACTGAATTAAAGAGTTCTTTACTTCTTTAAGTATTTTTTTTTCTTTTAATTTGATTTTTTCTATGGATCTTCTTTTTAGTTTTTACAACTACTCGAAAGCAAAGGCTTAACAAATTGAAACGTTAATTACATTCAGTAAAATTGTATAAAAAAATCACCATCCAAATAAAACATATTTTTCCTTTTTCCATTCAAAAAATATATATATTGCAACTAAACCACCACACTTTCAGACTAAAAGGTAACAAATTACAAACATAAAAAAAATATTTTCTATGTCATAATAAAACAAAAAGTTAATATACGAAATCAATCAATAAAATACAAAAAAAAAATGTAAGAAACAATGCAGAGCTAAAAGAAAACTTGGGAAAACAGTTGAATGTAACTTAATGACTGATTTTATTTTTACTGATCAAACTATAAAAACTATATATACAAAACCTAAAAGGAACGATACCACAATACTGCAAGAATGCATAATCAACTATTTTTTTAAATTCAATAAACAAGAAAAATTAAAAAAAGAAAACAAAAAAAAAATACCTACACTGAACAGATATATTTTTACAAACTTCTAGTGATTTACAATTATTTTGTTTTTGTTAAGGAGAAGTTTTATTTGAAATAAATATAAAAAAATAGGAACAATAAAATAATGACTTCAAATAGTGTTTTTTATGTTGGAATAAATGCTTACTTTCATACAATTTGTTATATGATTTTAGGATACCTTAAAAGCTGCGTGAATTTTCGTGTGCTACAGTTAAATTTTAAATGCCAGTGAAAAAGTAAATATACTTCTTAAAATTGTCAAGGCACATGCGTAGTAAATTTTCTTTTCGAAAAAATTTTCCCTTCTTCCACATGTCACAATAAACCGATCCCTGACAGGTCTAAAGCACGATAAGAGCCTTAGAATATGCCCCAAATCGGTACTCATTCCCTTCGTGCTGAAAGTCAAATTTTCCAACAAAACTATTTTTGAAGAACAGTTTAACAAATTGATAAAAAGATTAAATCAAAGAGAATTGCGTGTGATTAAAGACAGCGAATAAAAATAAATTTTAGTTGTTTTATTTATTAAATTTTATTTTAAATAAATAGTGGATACAAAAATAAATTTTAGGAAAAAAAAAATCTATCATTTGTAGGAATTTGAAGATGGAATTAACAATACCTCAAATTTGACGAAATTAATTAAATTTTTAAATCATTAGTAAACTCATCGGTGATTAATATTGAACAAGTAAAATTGTGAGTATGTTTGAAAATCTATTAAAAAAAAAATGCATATATAAATTATATATATATACATGTATGAAAAATAGATACATCTATACTTAAATATATTCATATACATACATCAAATAATATACAAAAATAAAAAGAATATAAAAAGCAATTGTAATTTTCTGTTTATTAGCAATATGTGTAATAAATTCATAATAGCAAGTTAAATAGTTTTCATTAGCTAACAACGTGTACAATTAGTTATATTTTGCAAACATGTTTTCTTTTAAGGGGGAAAAAAATTGAAAATTAAAATAGCTATCCATACAAGTTTAAAAAATACATAGTTTGCTTATTAAAAATGATAATAAAGCAATTAATAAATTGAAGGAATTAAACAATTTGTTTAGCAATGCAAGTAGTTAGTTTATCCCAATCAATTTAACATTAGTAATTCTAACAATTCAATGACAAACAAAAAGGAAAACTTAATAAAAACTCGATTGACAGAGGTGCGTTCATGGAAACATATTTGGTTAAAAACAAAGTTGTGATAATTTATCATCTTATTTACTATTACTTAAGATTTTTTTACAGAAACAATTTCGAATATTAACTTGTAACATCTTAATTATATCTCCATTTCAATACCTTCTATAGTTTTTGAAAAATAAAAATCAAAATCTCCTTAACTCTTTCCCACCAAAGCAGAATCTGGGTTTTATATAACGTGCGACTACGCACTGATTTCGTCCCGCAGTCGATATCCACGAATTTCATGATAACATTACCAAAAAATTTCAATCTCTTATGTTTATTTAAGAGAATAAAAACTTCATAATTGATCTAATATCTGAAATAAAACTCACCCTGCACCACGAGGATCTAAGACAAAAAGCAAAAACCTTTATTTTTTTCATGCTCTTGACTAATGTGGTCGTTGATTTCTAAAGAAGGACAACAATGCCG
Source organism: Neoascia interrupta (assembly GCA_947623515.1). Lineage (NCBI taxonomy): Eukaryota > Metazoa > Arthropoda > Insecta > Diptera > Syrphidae > Neoascia > Neoascia interrupta. Next base: position 2,866,116 of record OX392464.1, on the reverse strand, counting down.
AATGTGTCAAGTTTATCTGCGTTTTGTGCAGTGAATACTGATTTCTGCTGACTTCATAATAAAATAGTCCGATTATTTATTTTAAACTGGATCATAATAAAATTTTGAGCAGAAAGATTTCGAAATCTGACAAATGTTCTCCCACCGAACATTATCCAGGTTTTATTTGACACTTGTTGCCACATTCATTGAACGACAGTAAAACTGACACCTACTAACTTTACTACTCCGCGATGGGCCTCAAGCAAAAAGTTTATTTCTTCTGGCAAGACTCAAAGGATTTTTCTGCTGAAGCCTAATACTATGTTTCCACCTGCAATAAAACCAGGATTAGCAGGACACAAATATAGGATTAATTTGACATGAGCAGTTTTTCTTTGTCATTTTGTCTCTCAAAAGACGGTGGCAAGCGATGTCATTTTTCAGGAGCGACAAAAGATTTCCGTTGTAAAGATCCCAATAGAAATCGTTATTCCGACAGATCTGTCATACGTGAACTGTTTCAGGGTCGATTCCCAAACTATTAAAAATGTGTTCGAAAAGGTTTGAAAGTGGTTTGTGAAAAGGGTGAATGAGATTTATGAGGTGATTTATTTTTAATCGCTTGCCGAGAGGATTTAAATTTGTATGGGTAATCGCGTAATTTGTAGCGGATTTAATGAAGATTTTTTATTAGTCGCGGATTAGTATACATGGTAAAAAGTATCCTCGTCCTGAGTCGATGCGTCACGTCAGCGCCAAAGTAGAAGCCGGTGATATGAGTCTTATGCAGAAATACTTTTCGTTGTTCGAGGGATGCTTTTGCTATTCATTGCTTTCGTAGTTTATAAAATCAGAATTTTGAAAGTCTGATCTCAGTGCTCCGGTTTTCTTTGATCTTCATCCCTGCGACATGTTAGGGCCAGTTTTTCAGTGCGAGATGAATTTTTCATTTCTCGGATAATCAGTGAATATTGATCCGAGATTAATCTGGGCTTAACTCGCCAAATTTTTTGAGTGAATCCCGGGTCAACTCTGGTAAACAGTATGAACTTCATAGAAAGTTTTTTCTGTGTGAACTGGCTGTGGCTTTCTTTCTTTTGAACCGCTTTCTTTGTTTTTCTTTGTGAACTGATAGCTGGGAAAGTCAATAATTTCGAGAGTCGAAGATTTTGACAACTTAACAGATGAAGTTAACTCTGCACTGAAAAACTGTTCGTTGGGTTAACTCTAGATTCGTTTTGTTCCGGGATTAACAGACCTCGGTTTACCTGGACTGCTCAGGACTGAAAAACAGACCCTTAGTGGTAGACGTTTTTCTTGTTTTTTAAGGCCTGGTTTGGTGGTTCTGCAGTTTTTATTTTCTTTTTGGATCAAGCCAACATTTATATTTCAAAAATAAAGTCAAACAATTTTTATAACAATCTACTGACTTATAATTTTCTGACTTTGATAGAGAAATCGATGGTGGCGACATCTTTTCAAAGGGCCACCTAAATTCATAATAAAATTTAACTTTCTTATAATTTTTGTAGTGTAACATTTTAATCCTTAAACTTCTTACTTACATACTAGTAGGAAAAATAAAATTGGAATAATTTTCCTTGCAGATATTACTCTGAAAATCACATATGTTTCCATAAAAGTATTTTCTACTGTAGTTAAATACTTAAACAAACAAATTGAATAAACTTCAGATGGATACGTTGGGCCAAAGCAAATGTAAACTTTAAGTGACAAAATAAGCTACAAACTAATTTTAAACTAACAAAACCACACCGAAGGCTACTTTCCATTTTTTCTCTTTCGGTTTTAACTATCGCAACCATTTATAGTTACACAAAACAAATTAAAACTAAAAAAAGTATATAAATAAAACAATAATAAGTATTCTAGACCTAAACAATTAATAAAAATTGTGTGAAAAAAAAAATTGGTTAATTTCATGTGAAAGAATATTTTCTATTACACTGTAAAGAAATTATATACATTATATTATTAATAGGTATTTAAAAAAAAATAGAATATCAAATAAATAATTGAACTATGTGAAATTTATTATTATGAATATTTACAAAACATATAAATATATTTATGAAAGAAATAATAAATTAAAAAAAGATAAAAAAAACACGTACATCAAAAAAATATAGGTATGCATAATATATTGTAATAAAGCAAGACAAAATGAAGATATTGATATATTATATATTTTAAATTAACACTAGATATTATGTGTATATGTAATTAACTTAAATTCAGAACAAATTAATAAAAAAAAGCATTAACAACTGCAACTGGAACTTAAACGAAGAGAATCAATAAGAGAATCATATTATGTGAGCAGGAGCTGTAAAAATATACAAAAAGAAAATGAAAAAATCTTATAGAAAAGACAATGAAAATGAAAATTAAATATTGCAAAAATATATATGAAATTATACAAAATAAAAGGAATATTTAAATTGATTATTAAAATTAAAGAAATAAAAAATTGCCAGAGTGTTTTATTTTTTTTGCAGGCAAGAGGTGCAGTGGTGTGCCTCCAGTCAAAGCCTATGGTTCTAACAGCGAAGATGAGTTCATTTTGAAAGTATGATTAAGTAATGCGGTGATGCATACATCTTCGCGATTAGTTACCAGCTTTTTCTAGCTTCTTTCGAGTCCTTATCTGGTTGCAAGATGGGAGTCCACTTCGCTGGCTCGAAGACCAAGCCGTTTTTCTTTGGTTCCTACGAGTCGATTTCTTATTTCTGACTTTTAAACGGGCAACACAGTCCACTTTAAGGCATCTACTAATGATTACACACGAAAGGGCAAGTTAAAGAAGTCTGCGGAAACAAATATTACAGATTTCTCTTGTTTCACAACTTCCCTGGAGCCTACGAGCAACACGTCAGACATGGACTACAAAAGACTGAGTTGTATCAAGTGGTGAAGCACCTTATCTAAGTAAAAATGTCAAATAAGTCATTGAAAAGGCTGTCAAAGACGTCTTTGCGATTAAGCTGTCAGTAGTTAACGCCTTATTTTTGAAATGACTAAGATACTTGCTAAAAATGTTTAAGACTGCCTCTGACTGTCTTGCTCAAGACTTCTGGCTCTTTTTTTATCTTCGGCGAAATAAAACCGACTTGGAGTTTCTATGAGTGAAACTTGCGGAAGTTACAAGGGAGAATCGAAGAGTTTAGCGCTTTTTAAGAGGATGTAAATATTGTAATTAGTGAAAGTACTACCAACAAAAAAAAAAAAAACTAAAATTAGCAAATGTATGGCAACTCCGTATTTCCCAACAATAAAATTCACCGAAGTGTCTTGAAAGCATGAAATTCCTTAACAACCCATCACAGTGCTCCACTACTACGCTTTCGAAAAAGTTTGACGCTTCCCTACAACCTATCACACACAGAGAGCGTTCCATCACCCCGAAGCTACACCACAACAATGCCAAAAATCCATCTTCGCTGCAGATATACTACCGCCATGCTGTCTCAAAAATATGAATCCTTTGCTACCCTAACAATTTGCCGAAGACCAGTGCTTAACCAACACTTACTTACTTACTTAAGGTGGCGCTACAGTCCGGGGTGTATCTGGGGCCTCAGCCAACAAGCTTCGCGAGCCAGCTTTGTTTCCAGCTAGCCGTCTCCAGTTTCGCACGCTAAGGTCCGCAAATATGATGAAGAAGTTACATGACAACGTGTCGTCACCTTGTCGAAACCCTTTTTTAACATCAAAGGGGTCGGTGAGGTCTTACCGAACTTTACGGAACATCGTGAGTTTTCCATCGCCATTCTGCACACGAGTTTGGCAGGAATGTCAAAACTAGACATTGCGCTATGTAGCTCGTCTCTATAGATGCTGTCATATGCGGCATTGAAATCGATGAAAACGTGATGGATATCGATTTGGAATTCGTGGGCTTTCTCCAAAATCTGCCGCAGCGTGAACATTTGATCGATGGTGGACACTCCTGGTATAAAATCACACTGATATGCGCCTATTAGATTGTTGACAAATGGCTTCAGGCCTTCACACAGTACAGCAGAAAGGATCTTGTATGCGATGTTAAGAAGAATGATTTCTCTGTGATTGGCACAGTTCAGAGGGTCTCCTTTCTTGAGGATCGGGCAAACAGTGCTGAGATTCCATTAATCGTGCATGCTTTCCACTGAACATATCTTGCAGATGAGCTGCTGCATGCTCATAACTACCTCATCGCCAGTGGTCTTAACAAGTACGGCAGCTAGGCCGTCTGCTTCGGTTGCTTTGTTGCACTTAAGCTTAGACACAGCTACTTTCACTTCATCCAAGTCGGGTGGGCGGCATCTTTCGCATGTTTCGTGGTTAACATCTTCACCCGGGTCGAATGGCTCGTTCTGCCTGACAGCGGTATTTGGTTCGTCTTCGCCGTTATACAGTCTGCAGAAATGGTTTTTGCAAATCCTCAGCACCGACTGCCATTGCATTACGATGTTCCCTTGATGGTCCCTACAGGCTTCAATTCGAACTTCATACCTCTTACAGGACCTTTTGATCCTCTGGTAAAACTTTCGAACCTCATTCCTGTTGTAACATCTGTCTATGTTTCTCTTCAACCCTGCGTTTCTCGCGCTCTCTCATTTTTCTTCGGAGAAGCTGGTGTTCCTCTCGCCGAACCCTATTTCGTTTGACAACACTTAAGCTATTACAAAGCTCCTACCAAAAACGTTTCGTAATACGCGACAAAACTTATTTACAAAAACCTGTCGTAACCTTGAAGCGACTATTTTTTAGTCCTTTAACATAAAAGCCTTACCTACTGTAAAAGCCAATCATTCCATCATAAACATAAATTGTACCAAGCAAATCGATTGGTGAAAGCGCAAAGTTCGCACGTCAACTCTTTTGTATTGTTCGAATTTATAAAAGCGATTTGACAATTGATTGTCACTTGATTACTGCTGCAACAAGCTGCTCAAGTTTTACTCCTTAATCAGTACGTTTTATACATATACAACCCACATTTACAGTTTTTTTTTTCAAACCAATTTTAGTTTTTTTTGTTATATAAGTACCTACACTAATATTGACTTTCCTGTAAGCTTCTAGATGCAGTGTGTATATCATATGTCTTTTTGCATAAACACATCCTTCACTTCCCTATACCAAACGCCAAAATTCCTCTACAGCATGCCAATAGCCTAAACGCATTCCATCTTCCTTTCAAACCTAATCTACATTCCTTGTCACCTTTATCAAATTTGTTTAAAAAAAAACCCAACACCCAACAAATTCACCACATCCATCATCATGAAAACCCCGACACTTCCGTGCCACTAAACTGTGTAGTGCCAGAGTGTCCGCACAACTCACTAGTCACTATCACTCAAAATCATTTCGACAAGATCGCCCCCTAAAAAGTAATTTAAAATGCAAAATTCACTTAAGCTGTGCGCGCTTCCGATTTTCGAGTCGAGTCCCTCGCGTTGTCCGGCGGCGCCCATGTCCATTATGTCCACGGTTACACTACTGCCGATAAAAAAATGCCACCCAGAAATCAACGCGTGCCATCTGGTGTGTGGTCCAATAACTTTTATTGAATAAAATGTGTTACTTCTCGCTTTTGAGATGTGCCTAACACTACACCACCACACTATACCGGCACTCAGAAGCGCAGGCGGACTATGAACACGAAGATGACGACTGCGACGACCGACGACGACACCGACGACTATATGCAACCGCACAGAGTATCATCGTTGTCAGACAATCGGACCATTATGCCCATGACGATGATCATCACCATCATCGTGGCTGCTGTTAATGCTGCTGCTGCTGTTGCTCCTGCTGCCAATCCATTGGAGTTAGGAATGCAATCGTAGGTGTGTTTGTGTGTGTGTGTGTGTGTGTAAGAAGCGGCCTCTTGTTAGCGTCTTGTCGTACATAATCTCGAGGAACTGGCGCAATCGTCCGTTCCCATCTTTTAAAAAGGAGCATCATAAGTTTAACCATTTGATGGCATGTTGAGACACTCCGATTATACACAAACCATCAATTCATTACCTCTTTTCTGTATTTTCTGTCTTTTTCACTGTTTGTCTTTTTATTCTTGTTGTTTCGCCTTCGATGGTGCCGCAAACCAAGTTTCCCATAGTCGAGTGCGGATTAACAGAAATGCGTTTACTTGTCAGTTTTACATGGAGCCAAAAGTGAAGAAGTGGAACGTAAATTTTATCAACAAAAGAATTTGGACCAAAAGCGGTGTTTTTTGAAAATTGAATGAACTAAGGAAGTAAGGCTTTCTAAGTCCTTCTTAAATTGGTTTAAAATGATTACTGCCGGACGATAGGAAAAAAGCGTGAAATTATTCTGGTTCTTTGCGAGAGAGATTCTACTGTGAATTTTCGGTTCTATGTGGAAGAAACTGAAACGGAGGAAAATGTGTAAAGCTGAATTCTGTGCGATGTACCAACTACATTGACTCGACAACATAACGAAATCCAGGAAACTAAAATTTGAATCAAATCGTCGAGAATGGCAGAGTGCTTGGTAAGGACAATTAAAGCAACGTAGTTAGGATCGTAGAGGATAAAGAGAGCAGCAGTGACCCAGGCTAGAGAATGAAAATCCTTTTAAATTTGCATAAATGCAGCGCTAAGCCAAAATGAGGGCGTAGATGGTCAGTCTATAAATCGACAATGGCACCAACTTAAAATTGGCGCATGGAATGTCTCATCGGCAACGGAGAAGTAACTTGAACTGGTTGAGGAGGCTAAAAAGTATCAGCTCAATGATACTGGCATCTCCTAAACTAAGCGGAAAGGTTTCGGAACCAGAGAGACTTCGCTGGATGGGTGGAGACTTTTATGGTCTGGCTTCCCACATAACATGTTTGCACAGGCGGGTGTGGGGGATACGCACACAAGCCCCCGGCTGTCGGAAAACGTACTGGAGTTTATTCCATTAGCAGGGAGGAAAAGCTTAAGTGAGGAGGAGAAGCTTAAGCGATCGACTTTGGTTCTAGTGCAGGTCTCCAACCTAGAGTCAGAGTAAGTTGATGCTGCGCTAGATAGAGTGGCAGAAATGGACTTCCTCCCCTTGATGGGTGACTTCAATGCTCATGTGGGTACGGACAACAGTACTTGCAGAAGTGTGACTGGGACGCGGATCAAAACAGGAATGGAGGGAACTTGTCGGGCTTTTGCTGTGCTTATGGCTTGTCCATCATGAACAACTTCTTCCCACGCAAAGATATTCACAAATACAATTGGTACCGGTCTGGGTTCGAATCCTGCAATCGCCACCTGAAGAAAAAAAAAGACTTGTTCTTTTTCACGGTCCCCACCTCCGCGAGTGTTTGACAAGCCCTCCGAGAGTATTAATTGTCTTGAAAAACTTCTGAAAGTACCGTTCGGATTCGGCAAAAAGGTGTAGGTCCCCTTGTATGTAAAGAAATCAACACACCAGCATACATTGTTGAGAAGTTGGCCCTGGTTCACCTCGAGCTGTTGCGCCACTCTATTTATTTATTTATTTATTTACCGGCACAGTTTAAATCAAAGATCTTTGATTGATTTCTTTTTAGTACCATCGTGTTTTCAAAAAATGAACTGTCAATGAGCTGTCAACTGATCACCACCTAGTGCTGCGCAAATTTCGCTTTAGCGAAAGTATTCCTTTGCCACCCAGGCGAAATCCAAGAAGGGTGACCCGCATACGATGGGAAAGGTTACAGGATGCAGGGAGCGATTTGCACGGCACATTTCGGAGAAGTTTGTTCAAATTCCAACTGGCATTTTAAATGTAAAGGAAGAATGGCCGCTGCTTTCATCGGCAGTCATTGCCTCTGCAAGAAATGTTTGTGGAGTGAAGCGTCTTGGTGTGGCGGCTGGTGGTGAGAAAAGAACTGCGTGGTTTAAGACTCCTGGAGTTCAAGAACCTATCAGAGAGAAGAAGAGAGCCTATTTTGTGTTGAATCAATGTAGGAACTCTACTTCTCGAATCCGGTACACTGAGGCGCGAAGAACTTCCGCCTGAAAGAGGAGAAGTTGGAGCACGATTACAGATCTGCAAATAAGACATTCTGGCAGACTATTCGCCTGCTTAGAGAAAGGAAGTTGAATATCGTACAAGGGGTTAAATCCAAAGACGGTACACCTTTTTCAAATGAATTTTCAGAGCTGCTCAATGGCCAACAGGGCACTGAAGATGGCAATCCCATTGCTGACGAGATTAGGGCGGAGAATAGTCCTATAGTAGATGAAGTCACTGCTGGGATTAAATCGCTAAAAGTGGGTAAGTCTGCTGGATTTGATTTAGCCGCTCTCGCTCCTCGACCCTTCTAAGGATAAGCGGTCACCGAAAATGATGATAATGAAATCCGCGAAAGAGTACAAGGCTGTTGACGTTTATTCGCTCTCTAGCCTTAAGTCATTTTACTGCTTTTGCCATGATCCGTAGGCTTAAGTGGAGTTTTAATTTTAACATAAGTAAAAAAAAACATTTTCGCTTAAGTGCTTTTTTTCTTAAAGATTTTTTTGTGCAAGCACTCTACCGAAATGATTTGTTTAAAAATTGTTTTTAAAGACTGGATAGAAGATTTTGTGGCGAATGTCTAACTGTCATTATTTTCATTCATTTTTGGGTAAGTATACCCCTTTTAAGTTTTTTAAATTTTGTTTTCCGACAAAATAATTGTTGCCTAAAGTCTGAACTTTGGTTGCCCGTTCGCTTATGTTTTGCCCACCTGATCCAAAAAAATTTGCGTAGTAAAGTTTAAAGATCACTTAAATGACCTGAGTTAAAAATATCAGCTCTACCGTGTTTCATCAGTTCTACTCATTTTTTATAGTCCATAACCTGCTGGTAATTGCAAGATACGCTTTACACGCAGGGCACCTTAAGCGGTCACATAACATGCGCTCAGCCACACAAAATCTGAAAATCTTTGCTCGGTTCTGAAGCCCGACACAAATGATTTTTATCTGCCACTTCGTTCACCGTGTGAGCTGCTTGCTGCTGCTGTGCTCAGATAGCGCACACTGTAAATGAAAACGCGATCAAATAACAACAACAAAGACAAGAAACCCACCAAAAGAACGGAAGGAATACCAATGGAAAGCGAAAAGTCATCAGAATTGGCTCTGATGTCCGTTTTGACCGGACCGCATTGCTGCCCTTCAGGATGGTGGTGATGGTCTGATTATGAACGGTTTGCTAAGAGTCCCTGGCAAGAGGACCTCATCCTCGGGAGAAGACAAAACGCGACCGTGTCGTACAGAGTAGTCTTTGCATCAGGGAAAGGGCGCGCGAACAAGCTCAAAGCATATATCCATCGCCAAATGAACCTAAGCGGGCACTCGCACACAATCCACGACGCGAAGAGTGCATTTTTTATTGATGATGATGAGGACTTCGCGCCGCTTCGCAGCCACACAAAAGGTGCGGATAGCGGGAGGAAATTCCTCCTTTCATTGGACTGCTCCTTAGCGCTCGTGTTTTTTTTACTTTTCGTTTTCGCTGTTCTTTCACACAGGCTCTTCTCTCGCCGGCCGGTTGGATTGGAACCTGGGAGTTTTTTGTTCAATTTAAAATGCATGATAATCGCTCCTCGATAGCCTGGTTAATATGCCAGGCTAACAATTTTTATTGTGTCAGCGAACGCGTGCCTGTATTTGTGTGGTCTGTTTGGGTCCCACGTTGTGTCTTGTACCTTGGGTTTTGTGGTAGGAGTGTATAATAAGGACCGTATTCTTAATGAGATAAAAATATTGTAGAGAAACTGATTTTTGCAACACTAAAAATAGGAGGACTTAAGCTTGGGTGCAAAATTTTTCATACTTTGTATAATTGCAAAAATTATACCGCTCTAAAAGGGAGGCGGAATATAAGAACATAAATTGTTAGATGCGTAGAAGACACTAGACTAATCCCACGTTTACAAAAATGGGTTATCGATATTTTGTTAGCATGAGCTGATGGTTCTTAAGAATCGATGAAGGAAAAGTTGTGTAACTTACTAGATGAGTTTTAATATTAAGTTCTTCAAAAAAAGGCATTTACGGTGATTAGTAATTAAAAACTCGACCTAAACACAACAGACAAAGGGCTTAGAAGTAGTCTTTTCAAGGTAGATAAGGTTTCAAGGCATATGATCCACTCAACAATCTGAAGCAGCCAGAGTTGATATAGTACAATTAATTAAGAAAAAGCTGAAAATTCGCTTTGATTTCAGTTCTTGCCAATTTCATTAGCCCAGCCTGGGATACACAGTCTACGACGGTTCGGTCATCTAGAGTGAATGGACACCATCGCCCGGCCCGGAATACCTTCGAATCCAAATCCACCCCTCAGTACACGGCGCTGTAGAGAAGAACCGAGACTCAGGTGGAATCGGACCTTAGACTTAGCCAAGGTCCAGAGTGCAGAGAGTGCATTTTAGAATTGCTGGTCCCCGATTGGGCGCCATTCCAAATGGATGCTAGGGAAACGCTCACTACAATTTGACCATTTGAAATATGCAGTATCGGACATATGGAAGAGATTTAATCTGAGTTACCCTGCCGGCTATATTGCTTACAAGTTACAACGGTAGGCTTTTGTTTGGATTTTGTAAGCAAGCTTTATCGGACAAGACAAAGTAAAGATTCGTTGGATTTCGGCACTGGAAATATCTGGGGAGGACAAAAACAAGAAGCATTTGTCAAAATATAGGCTCTCTGATGAGTCATCTTTTATCCAGGATCGGGTGTGCCAAATAACCCGATATAGAAGGTGTATCCGCCAAACCTTGTAATTGAACAAACTCTTCTGGTGATATTCCTGCCTAATACTCGCGGGGATAAGCTTTGGTGTTTCTTGGCGGGGGTTGTCCGTTATCTAGGTTAGCGTGGGCCAAATATTAAACACGTCTTTCTCTCCCAATATGCTAATAGAATAAATAAATAGAGTGGCGCAACAGCTCGAGGTGAACCAGGGCCAACTTCTCAACAATTTATGCTGGTGTGTTAATTTCTTCACATACAAGGGGACCTACAATTTTTTCCCGAATCCGAACGGCACTTTGAGAAGTATTTCAAGACAAATGATACTCTCGGCGGGCTTATCAGACCCTCGCGGAGGTGGGGACAGTGAAAAAGAACAAGTCTTTTTCTCAGTTGACAATGGCAGGATTCGAACCCAGACCTCAGGCGTAGTAAGCACACACACTAACCACTACGCCACGGCACCCACGGGCCATATGGATGGAAGAGATTAAATCTGAGTTACCCTGCCGGCTATATTCCTTACAAGTTACACCGGTATGCTTTTGTTTGGATTTTGTAAAAAAGCTTTATCGGAGCTTTTTTGCAATTTCATAAGAATGTTGTACGGGAACCCTTGACAATTATATCTCCCACAAGACTAAAAGAGCAGTTAGAGTGAGATGCATACAGCCTATCTTTCCTGTACTGCCTATCTTCCTTTGTCCATTTCAAATGGACAAAGGATGGGATTGGATTTCGGCATGGGAAATATCTGGGGAGGACAAAAACAGCAGCTAAAGAAAATAAATCAAGAAGCATCTGTCAAAATTATCTCTCATCTCGGCTCTCTGATGAGTCATCTTTTATCCAGGCTCGGATGTGCCAAATAACATATATAAAAGGTGTATCAGCCAAACCTTGTAATTGAACAAACTCTTCTGGTGATATTTTTCCTTTTTCCTGTAAAGCCTAACACTTGCGGGGATAAGCTTTGGTGTTTCTTGGCAGGGGTTGTCTTTTATCTAGGTTCGGGTCTGCCAAATAACCATCATCTTCTCTCCCATTCCCCCCTAATATGTAAAATGTATAGCAGATTTGGCTGCTGAACAAACTCTTCTGGTTATATTCCTTCTTTTCCCTGTAAAGGCTATCACTTGCGGGGATAAGCTTTGGCGTTTCTTGGCAATGGTTGTCTGTTATATTAAAAAAAGAATGGGCAACAATTAGATGCATGCCAGATGCATTTATGAAATACTCTGCTCTGCTAGTTATTATTTTATTGCTTTTATCCGTAAAGGCATAACACTTGCGGTTCCAAGCTTCGATGTTTCTGAGCAGAATTTTCATGTTCCGTACTGGCTCCATCAGCATTTGCGTGTTAAATCGAGAACTACTTTTCTCTTCGTTCTTTTCTACCCTCAAATAGGGTAGTCACACCCCCTTAATCGCGAGTTAGTTATAAGAAGGGGATTTGTGTTCGGTAGGTCTTTATGTTCTCAGCAGTTTACGTATTGCATTGGGAACTCCTTTTCTTCTCTTTCCCATCGCAATATTCATGGCGTCATAACATAAAGTTTTTAATTCTTCCCATAATATGCAAAAAAAACAAGTAAGTTTAGAATAAGAACAAGCTAAATGAAACTCTTATTATGTAATTATCAAGTTGATGTATTGCCTTAGCTTGAACCTAGTATTCTAATCCTTTAGAAGCTTATACTTATGTTCAACATCATTGCTTTCCCCATTTCATATGAATCGTAAAATCTTCAATCAAAACTAAATTACATTACACCATGTAATGTGCCACAAAACTCGCATTTATAACAGGTTCCAAAGGGGATATGACTCTAAAAAGGAATCTCCAACCGTCCACGAAACTCCACATGATACTTATGCTACATTAGTATGAGTTCGTCTGTACACATCAACTTGTATAGCTTTTCTGTAAGGAACGATTCCTTTTGAATATACTTTGGCAGTGCTGCGAAGACAGGCATTAACTCAGCGTCCAGCATCCAACATCTAGCGTGCTGGCTGTCCAGATTCACGAAGCACAAAATTTCCCACATTAAATTCTTGTCCAGAGCGATTCGGGCGCGCACACACGGGGAGCTAGGTAGAGCCCAGGCGAAGCAAAGAAAATATTCCCAGAGACATCGGCTGTCGGATGGTGCTCTTGGAGCATGGGGGGACGATCTGTGCAAACCAATACTCGAACTCTTGACAAACAAACGAGTTTTCATCGACAGTGGGGCATAGGCGCATATACTTCATGGATTTACATGTACAGGGTGTATCCGTACGCCTATATTGAACGACTGCGGTTTGCAATGCAGACATGAAATGAAATCACTGCCAACATTTGCTAAATCTCGACAAAGGGCTCTGCTACAAATTTCATCAAACCCATTTCACATTTTTACCATCGATGTCGTACTGGAATGGTGACTGGTGCTGTAAGGGTTAAAGCTTATGGACCAAGTTCCAACAACTTTTAGAAACGTAAAACATGAATCGTCATGGGTTTTACAAAAACAATAAAAATAATGGAGTCATGGTTTTTTCTTACATCTCACCTGTCATAAAAAGTGTTAAAGAATGGATTTTAAAGTGAGCCTCATAAAAGATTTTCGAAAGTTGTAAAAATCTTTTAAAAAAACCAAGATGACGTGCGAAAATTTTGTACACAAAAAACCCAGTGTAAACCAACCCAGTCTGAAGCCAGTCTCACCAAAATATAAGGATGGCATCAATATGTCAAAACCAATTGTTTCATCAAGACCTTGGAAAAAACCAAACTCAAAAAATTGCAAAGTCATATACAATGAATATTTTATATAGATATTTAACACAACGGTTTTTCCATTCTTAGCAATAGAGTATAGTAAAATTGTCAAGTAATAAAAAATGATTTGTTTGCCGCATGGAATTTCCATAACAATGAGCGATGATAGCTGAAGCTTTAAAGCATCAAGCTCACAGTCTTGGACCAAGCAACAAGTTTTCCTATAACTGGACGCAACACACTTACACTTTAATGACAACCATGCTAGGCGAATGCTTATACTGAAAACCCCAAAATCGCACAGACTGTCGCAGGTCTTTCCCCAAATGGTGACAATTTTTTATGTTATTTTTTTCTTCTTCTTAAATTCAAGTTCAAAATCTTAGAACAGACTGTCGTAAAAGGAAACACAAATAAACGTGCGCTGTCATTAATGGAGTGAATACATGACATTAGTGTGACTACGCTAATAAAATCAGTTATGCATACATAAATGTCAACGTAACATTAATAGTTCATTATTATTATTTAATATTTATTCAAATGATTAAAAAAAAAACTTGCTAAGGAAATGAGTGGTGTTGTAAAGTCGAAAAAGGTGGGCTTGTATATGGCATACCGTAAAGCTGTTTGGTAGATTGGGGAGGCTCGTAAAGTTGCAAGGGTACACAAAACGGCTGTGAGGCTTGCACAGCTGGTGATAAGTTTCGGTGGCCGTACAAATAGGTGTTAACAGAAATAATTTTAGTTGCACTTGTGTGTTATGCGATCAAGATTTCATATTGGTATACGTATAGCGTGAACGCACTTTTGTATATAATTTCAAGTGGGTGGATTTTTATGAGACACAAACACCCTGTGCTTGTAATGTCAATGTCAAGAGTGTGACACTGCACTTTATTGTCTTTATTTGAGCTGAATCATATGGTCTTTAACAATATTAATGCTCTACACAAAATTTACGGGTAATATTCTGGTAGCATAGACGCCGGGAGGGTGGTAGGTGGGGAGAGTAAGACTGGGCGAAAGGATGGATATGCTGAAGGAACGGTCTGGTTCGTTGAAGTCGGCGCGTAAGATTTGTCCAAAGTTTTGATTATTTCATGGTTGCAATATCCGCGAAGTCGAGTACTAAGTTTGAGAGCAAAGTTTGATACCTCGTCAGTCACGGTTGGAATTCCTATAGATCTCTGTAGATCGCTATTTCTAATGTAACATGGGGCATCAACGACTGCTCTACAACAGATATAGATATTGCTAGGTTTGGTTTAGTATAACTCCAAAGTCGTATACCTTACGTCCAAGATGGTTTTGGTTTTAGCTAGTTTTAGTTTTCAGTTTGTTATACATGCGTGTTTCGAAAATCTTCCAATAAGCCAATTCTTTCCTCTAAACCTGATTTCGAGCTCGCCGCGTTTCTTTTTAACGTGCGGCTTCTATTTAAGTCTTGCATCCAGAGTCATTCCTTGATATTTCGCTACATTTGAGCATGAGATTTAATAAGGGTTTAAATAAAGGAATAAAGGTTTATTGTTTACCTTTTTATAAGTAAAGTTTACATACGTTGACTATGTCTCGTTTAGGATGACTCGCCAGCTTTTCGTCCATTCGCATATTTTGTCTAAGGCCCGCTAAAGTTTTCCTGTTGAAAGCTCACTTGTCGTATTAATAGCGAGAATAGCAGTGTCGTCAGCGAACGTAGCGAAAATTGTTTCCTCATCGTGGGGTTTGTCCCTAGTATAAAGGAAAAGTTAAATTGGTCCGAGAACACTTCCTTGTGGGACACCGGCATTTATCTCTTTGAATTTTGAGGACTTAGTCGACACGATCGGGCTCATTTACTAAGCACACAATGAAAAAGTAGTTACTTATACAAAGTATGCACCAGAGAAAACGTCAGAAGAAGAACACCGCCAGGATACGTAAGTTATTTTGACAAAGACCGAGGCATGCCATGAGTCTCTACTGGTTGTAATTTCCTATAAGCTTCTTAGATGGCTGCCAGCTCCGACCAAAAAATATTGCAGTCGACATTTGCTCGATCCCAGAGGTCACACATTTTAATACAGCCTAGGTATTCCTGTCTGACATCTGAACGCCGGTTTTTCGTACATGCAACTCGCTTGTGGAACTCCCTACCAATCGGTTTTAGAAGAATTGGATACGCAAGACAATTTAAAGCTTCTCTAATGAAACACTTGGCCAGTGGACACACGTAGACGTAGAATTATTTATTTTTTTTTGTTTTTTCTTTTTTATATATTATTATCAAGTAAATTTTTTAGCTAACCGAAGAAACAGAGGCTTGGAAACAAGGTCATTGCTATATACTCTGACAGCCAAGTGGACATTAAAGCCATGACAGATGTGGTGCAGTCAAAGGCTGTGAAACTATGCAGGAAAATTCTAGACGATTTATCTATTGTCAAATACTGTAAATCTGTGTTCTGTGCCAGGTCACAACAAGCTTGCGAGATCTAGGGTCAGGGATGAATGCGTCTTTAGCCCTCAAATCTTAAAGAATTCCGCTGAGCTCGGTAGCGCGTAAGATAGAAACTGAATCCTGTGTTGGGCAGACAAGAGAGCTGGTAAACAAAAAGAGATCAATACTTAAGATCGCACTATATCCCACAGGGATATGCGAGTACTCACGGGAATCCTTATTGCGAATGCCCAGCCCTAAACAACATGAGGCGTAGTAAACTCGGGAGTTACTTCTTTAATGAGCTCGTAGATCTAAGTAATGCAGATCTGAGGGATCTCCTCAGGTTTGCATACAAATCCGGATGGGTCCAAATGAGTGGCACTTTAAACTATTAACAGCGGTTTATTCTTTTTTTTCATGTGCTAAGAAGGTTCCAAATGGAATCTAAGTGAGTCTTGACTATTACCACAGGGGCATCCGTCAACCTGACCTAACCTAACCTAAATACAGCGATGAGTCTGTATAGGTTTATACCTTAATTATTAGACTAACCATTTCATACGGCGCCATTATCTGTTGGCAAAGGTGTGAATGGACTGTCATAGCCAAATTCAAGAAACTAAAAAGTTTACTTCCAAGTTTTTGAAGAAAATCTACAAGGATATCTACAAACTGTCGAAAGTGAATCTTGGCAGAGATCTGACATAAGCTTTAACGAAAATACAATCGGTAAATATTTCCATTTATAATTACGCTTTCGGTAAGAAATCAAAAGTCTCAAAAGGTATGTAAAGAATCAAAGTTATAACAAGCCATCAGAATAGCCGAAACATATGCACGGAATTTCGGGACGGAATTCCAAACGGGAGTCCGTCATGAGCGAACAAGGAGTCCATGCCGAACTCTTATTATCATTGTAGCAACCCAACTCAAAGCTGTTGGCTGCAAATAGCTGAGCCATCTGAAGCGAACCAATTCTGGGATAAATTTATCCCTAAGGTAGCTTTCAGTCCAATTGTAAAAAGTCTGAATTGACCACGGGCACCATAGAGTTATGAGGCCAAAGCACGATCCCTTTCCGTAGAAATATTTTCGAATTTTTTGTATCTTGCGCAAACAATTTTTTTTTAGTGGTGATAAAAAAATAACATCATTCCGTAATTATTCGAATAAGAAGCATTTAGAGGAAAACCTCTGATCTAGCAATTTGATCCCGATTTGATTTGTGCAGACTCCGTCAGCGAAGAAAAGCAATACAGTGAAAAGAGCTAAGATGCACAATGTCTCAATCGACCAGCACGGGTTCTTACAAGGCAAATCCACCCCTACAAACCTTACTGAATTTATCTCTAAGTCCTTGAGTGCACTAGAAGATGGAAAGGAAGTTGACGCCATTGCCACCGATTTCAGCAAGGCCCTTGACAAACTCGCGCACCCAAGTTATAGTTTTTAAGCTCGAAGCGCTCGGCCCTAGCCCTTGTTTTGTCAAATGGATCAAATTATACTTGGAGGATCGACAATACAGAGTCGTTTTCAGATCCTCGGTCTCACACTCGATTAATGCAACCTCTGGGGTACCTCAAGGCAGTCATCTAGGACCAATCCTCTTCATACTTTCAATCAATAATGTTAATATGATCATGATAAATTCTGATTTATCTGTCTTTGCAGACGACATGAGAATCTCTAAGGTAATCTCCTCGCCCTTGGATGCCTTCTATCTGCAGAACGATCTTAACCGATTTTCAGAGTGGAGTAAAAGGAACCTTTTGAACCTTAACGTCATAAATACCGACGTTCGACCATCTAGAACTTAATTTATCAATGACATACCGGTGACATACAACTACTGAAATTCGCGATCTAGGAATTATCTGTGATAGCGAGCTTAACTTCCGTAGCCTTTTCAGCAACATAATAAGCCGCGCTAACTCCGCACTTGGTTTTGTGAAGCGGTGGTCAAAAGAATTCTCAGACCCCTACGTTACCAAAGCCCTTTACGTGACTTATGTTAGACCCCTCCTTGAATATGCCAGTCAAGTGTGGTCTCCCTACCAACAAATTCATGTACAGAGGATTGAAGCAGTCCAATGAAGATTTCTTCGCTTCTCTCTGCGTGGCCTTGGTTGGACAGATCCCATAATTTTGCCGCATCCTATGAAGATCGATTAAAATTAATCGATATGCAGTCCTTAAAAAAACGACGCGAGATTGCTGATATACTCTTCATCCACTAACTTCTTACTTGCAACATTGATAGCCATCCCCCGGAACCTTCGATCAGTACCTTTGTTCCGACTGAAATCCCATCGCACTAACTATGGTTACTATGAACCTACTTCTAGAATGTTACCTACGTATCTGTAACAAGCACGCACAATCATTTAACCTTAATACTACCAAGAGCACACTTAAAAAGAGTCTTTTAAAACTGCCCAATCCCGAAAACCCTTAATATCCCAAAGTTCTAATCTCCCCATTTTTTCTTAGCTTTAAGTTACATTACAAGATTGTTTAAATTCTTAGTTTTAAGTTAAGCTTGCAATAAGCTAATAAAGTGCTCCCGAGCGGGGCGTCAAATCTCAAACGTGCCAAAGTCTACTGCTTTAAGACGCTTCACCGGACGTCACAAGACGAGTCGCCGGTTGAAATATATAACAGTGGGTTTTATAGGAGCGACAGCTGTCGTTCGTGTAAGGCCTCTTATAGGACTCAATGTACAAAAAAACTGTTTCGGCGTTCGTGTAAGGCCGGCTTTAACTCAATTTTCTGCCCAACGTTTTGAGCAGGTGGTTGGATTTCTTCTTCCCTCTAACATTTTTGCCATGTTAAAACCAACCATAGTGCGTTAACGCATTTCTCAAAGTGATAAATGCTACTTACCTACTTGGGAGCTCATGCTGCAAATAAGCAATTCCTTGACATGGCATTAGAAATTTAGAAAAGCACTTAGACCTGTCAAATTATTATCGCTATAAATATGTCAGGTAGGCTTTGTACTACTTTGATTTTCCACAGCTAATGATGGAACTTATTTTTTATTTACTATTAATCCGAGAACTGCTAAAATGGTCAAACCCATATTTAAGGCTCATATACACCACATTGATGCTTCCGCTGAATAAAAAGAAAGTCACCGTAAGTGTCTGCTGCTCATCAGCATTCTCAGCCCCACATGTACCCATGTGAAAGCACGATTTGGAAAAAACTAACCAAATGTCCAAATGAGCGCGTCCAATACCAGCGCACAAAACCTTTTATCTAAATTTATTGCGAATTCCATTACTCATGTTGCCAACGAGAACA
This sequence comes from Neoascia interrupta, assembly GCA_947623515.1. NCBI lineage: Eukaryota > Metazoa > Arthropoda > Insecta > Diptera > Syrphidae > Neoascia > Neoascia interrupta. The sequence goes on along the minus strand of OX392464.1, from coordinate 2,846,894 downwards.
TCTAACATCGCGACATGTCCATGTCTATGTCCCCATACAACCCAAAACTAACACAAGCCATCGCGGCGAGTATTTTTGCGGCCTTTAGCTGCGCTGGTCATTTCTCATCATTGGTGGTGGAGCGTGCATTATACCTACAAAATGCAGGCGCAGCACGGCATGTGCATGCGCACATAGTGTTGCAGCATGCACCAAAGGAAGCACACCACACACCTATACCCGCGTATAAAACAAACATGAGTTGAGCAGCCTCCTCCTGATGCTGGCTCTTTCTATCGCAGGAACGGCAGCTCCCAGCAGCACAAGCGAAGATAAATGGGCGAGCCATACATTAAGGTGACGTAAAACTCCTTGTTTAATGTCACCGCAGTCAAACGATAAAAACACAAAAGGCAAATCCCTAAGACCCGACAGCATCCGACAACAACACCGACAGGACAGCCAACTTTACAGCGCATACCGGCAAAAGGGGCCCTCAGACGACGAGGGAAGGATGAAAAGACGACAAAAGGTAACAACAACTCAAAGCGTTAGCAGAAAATTACGAAACGACCCTTGCAAATCGCCTCCGTCCTGCGAGCGGTGTCGTGTTAAGCCAACTTTGCTGTGTGGATAGGTAAAGGTGGGGGAACGGAGAACACTTGGGATTCCTGTTTTCACAGGTATGCCCCGGTGTAGCCCAGCCAGTGCAGTTCGCTAATATGCCATGTGTCCATTTACGTCCGGCGACGTGCACTGCACATGCAGCAGCGCAGCGCTATATAGCACTGCCGATTGGAACAGCAGCAGCAGCAACGTTCATCAGCATCATCCAAAAGTGCCTAGTGGAAACGATAATGGCAGAGTATCGCTTACACTTTACTGCGGCATGTGGCTACCCCACTAAGGAAGACTAGAAGCGGGGGACACTATTACACGGTTCAATTTGAAGTTAGCTCCATCGCGTCGACGGGCATCTAGGATGAGCTCTTGCTGGCTCTATCCGCCTTAGAGCAATGCATGCTGCATTGAAATTGAATTTGGTAACACAAGACACAAGCCACTTTACAGTATAGTGTCCTCGAGCAGTATAGTTGTATAGTCGGCATCGTTTTGTCCGAGTGTAATTTATTATTAAGACCGACGACACCAATAAGTGCGATGCGATTGATCGGAGGCGGAGCACACAAACTGGTCTGGGCCACAAGCTCGAGGCATCAGAAAATTTATGAGCCTGCAAAAGCAGTCTTACGTGTACGCATAAATATGCCCGATTGACTAATTTGGTTGATAGATGACGATGGCAAAGAGTGAATTATCGGCTTTCAGAATGCATCGGGTATTTAGTGTGGCCGAACGTCTCCAAGGACTACTAGGTTGCTCTAATCGGGTTATTCGTTATTTACTTTGAAAAGGTATACTTCTCCTATCAGTTGTCAAACATTGGTTTGGCCCAGAGAAAAGTCTCGAAAAGTTGGAAAAGTAATTGTCCTTGACGATTTCCGCCTGCGGGCCAACTCCCATGCATCACCTAGAAACGCATATATGCGTTTTATAAGTAAGAAGTCACTTTGGTCTTTTCTTGGCAAGAGACTAAGCCCTTGGTGTACCTCAGGGCTCTGCTCTATGTCCGACACTATTCTATTTGTACCTGCTATAAAAGTCCATCAATTCTTGTGTCTATACCGGTCTCGCTACGGAAATCTCCTTCTCCTTCCCCTTATTTCCCCACCGTGACCCGTGCAGATCCTAACAGTTCTGGAACTGGGTCTGGAAATCATAGTGCTATTATAGGTCTTTACTCTTTAGTCTAATCGCACACATGACATTTTTAGTCACGCAACGCAACGTTTCGTTTCCCTTTTTGAGCCCCATGTACATGAGCCCCACCGACATGAAATCAGTTTTGGGCAACTTTTCTCTGTTTTGTCACAGATTTTTTAGTTGCTAGCTGTCAAAAATGACTTCCTAGCGCCAGGCAGCTCTATATTCGAGCATCGATGTGAAACCCTTCAATTTCTTCCAAGTAACCGGCATTTTAGCGAGCAAAGGGTAAAATGTTTTATCTGTATTTGTGTTTACAGAAATAGAAAAGTTGCTCATGTGAGTGCTGCTTTCGCGTATCATGAGTAGGGTTAGTAGGTAGGTAGGTAACTGGCTTTTAGGTGCACTGAGGCCAAACTAGGCCCATAGTACTGCCAAGTGGGTATGCAACCAAGGAAGGGGGTTGGCGTGAAATTTTTTTGACAGTAAGTCTTGTCAGTCTTGTCAATGAATTCTAGTATCTTTTTGAGCGGTGTCTCACTAAGGCCACTTAGATAGTTTTAGAAGTAGGAGCCTATCATGGATTTTCTGAACGATGCGGGTGCCGGGCAGGTGTTGTACACTTTTCTCCTCTTCCTCGTCTCGGCAGCTTCTACAGAAGTGGTTTGAGAAACAACCTGGTCTTTTTGCGTGAAGACCTAATAAGCAGTGTCCGGTAGTAGTTCCCACTGCAGTTCTAATTATGGATCCCTTTAAGGAGGTCAAGCTATTTGATCGTTTTGGATCGAGACGGGGCCAGATTTGTTTGAAGGTTTGGCATGTGGTGTCTGTCCTTCATCTGGCGCTGGTTTTTTTACTTCATCGTTGTCTGAAGTCTCTACTTCCATCACAGCGTCTGTTGCCGTGGTTTCTTCAGCAGTCCGTCTAATCCGCTTGAGGGTAACCTCGCTAGCTGCGAAGGACAACAGTAACTGCTTGTCCGCCTTAGAGCTCCGAAATCTGGGGGTCCTGTGCTAACAGTGCGCGGAGGAGTATACCTTCTTTAACTCTTCCCATCCCTGGAATAGCTAGCCTACCCTTTTGCCTGTTTGGGACTTGGTTTAGGGGGACGGCTTTAAGTCCCGCACCATCCCACATCTGAAATCCTTCAACTACTGACTTGCCAAGGCCTTTCGATGCATGGTCCTTGCAATTGATGTATATGATGCCTTTAGATCATCTCGTTCTGCCATAGGTCGGGGCACTAGTACCCGTGTTTTTCAGAATGATTGCTGCCCGAGGAGGGCTTGCTCAATCTCCCTGTTACACTTAACACTGTACTGTCCTGTCCACTTGGCTTCTTGGAGTCTATTACACCAAGCTGTAGGGAAATACGCCCAGCTGGTACCTGCCTTGTTGGGACTTCCCAAGGTGGTGGCGCCCCATTTCGCCTTCGGGAGATCGTGTTCTCTTCGAGGCAAACACTTCTCTTATATGCCTTTGGGCATTTCTTTTCTGCAACCCGCTTGGGTCCGGTTTGTCGCTGGGTCCTTTTGTTGTAATACCTCTTCCGGCAACAGGCCTTCTGTTGGTCCCGAAGGAAGTCCTAGTGGGGGCATCGTCCCTCGGCCTTTCAGACTTGGCCGGTTTTCCATCCGTACCCTTAGCCGCACGAGCTGCCTTAGGCGGAGGCCTCGTGGCAACGTTGTTTGCTATTGCCTCCCGGGCCCACTCTAGGAAAGAAAGTCCGTTCTGAGTGAGGGAGGATTTCCCCATGGCTGTTAGATTGCCATTAATATGTGTGACGTTCTTAAACAGCCTTTTTCTCTCCATTCTTCCTCCAGTCCTTCTGGATTTGCTCCCGAGCTTGGTCTGCTTTTTTCGCCGGATTTCTTTTCTCAGAATCATCGAAGTGTTCAGCGAGTAGCTCTTCCGCCCTTTACATTGAGATATCCTCAGGATCAATCAAACAGACTGATAGGACCTCGTTTCGATCGGACGGAACTACCGGTAGGGTGTCGTCCGTGTTTTTCGCACTAAGCTTGCCGTCTCTCACATCCTTGATTGTTTTTCTGTTATGTTCCTTAACATTGTTGCCATGAAAATGACCGGAAAGTGTAGTCCCTCCTGGCAGAGCTGCCATACCGCGGTAAGGCTAAAGTGTTTCTACAGGTCTTCGCCTAGGCACCTGAGAGAGCTTGTTAGAGACTGGTTTAGCCACCAGCCTTGCATCCTTGGGCACAGTTTGACAAGCTCAAATCGCACCACTGAATTCAGGTTCGGGAGAACATAGTTCGTCACTCCTCAGCCGACCAATGCGGGCTTAAAATCAGTGACTTAAGCCCCTACACTGGCGTCACAGAAGATGATGCACTCTACAAGGCGCCTGCCCCGTGGAGGATACTTGCGCGTAAATGGTTACATGACGTATTCAAACCTGACAGTTGATTAAGCCTATTTCTTTATAGACACTGTTTTCCTTTTTAAAAAAAAGTGATCGCTTTTTCCTTATTTTTTTTTAATGTTTTTCTATATTGCGCTTTTTGAATCTGGTATAAAGTGTTAAGTCTTAGTGTCTAAAAACTGTAAAGTCTTCAGTGTCTAAAAACTGTGCCCTTGTTCAACCTGCTCACCGAGCTGTCAAAGTGCTCAACCTTAAGTCATATAACAACAATGCGTGAAAGAAACATCAAACCTTCGCGGAATAACTTCCCAATTGGGTACACCTATCACTCCAAACCCTTTTCAAGTTCCCACATTGTTGCCAATGCCGTGTCATCGACACGTTGCGTCGCCTCATACGACTATAATGAACATCAAAAATCGCTTATTTCATAAATCAAACAAATCGCTTACGAAATACAAACAAGAAGACCTAAAGCCAGTCCGCCTCTCCAGCGTGTGACAGAGCGATGCTATTGAATTCGAAATCCGAATCATAAACCATCCTAACTACTGGGAAAAAACAATTAGTAACCAAATGCCCATGTTATGATGACCATTTGATGCCATTGTTTGCATAAACAAATTCCAGGTCGATAAAAGCCCGAACGCGAACGCTAACGAAACTGCTTTAAATCCGCAGCAAAAAAGAACAACTTAAGTTTTTAATCAATTCTTAATGGCTGCTATAACAATAAATAGACGACACGAAGGATCGTCGATGGACCAGGAAGAAACAAAAACAAAAACCGAAACCAATTAACATAAACAAAGCCTTCCAGGCCAAGCGGTGTGTGTAGTAATAAAATCGCCAGATTCATCATCGATCATCATCGATCGGTGGTCGATCGGTCAGGCAGGCGAATAAAAAAGAAAGAATGCAGTGCATTCATTGTGACAGTGACAGTATCGCGCCACTATCCATTCCCCATATGTCAAATGCATAAACATAAGCGGCGTAATAAAATTTCGATTTCCGTCTTTGGGAATCGATTAGGGCGCATGGCGAGGCTTAGGCCACCGCCCGCACTTAATGAAACGAAAATAAACGCAACGCGCCGAGCAGTCAAAGTGACAGTAAACAAAATTATAAATCTACGAAAGCGAATTTTTCATAGACACTCATTTGTCAATCGGAGCCACACCACATCTGACAGTTCAGATGGATCTGACAAGTATAAGGCCGTAAGCTATACTTACGAAACACCTGCGGTATATTTTAAGACTCATTTGTTGGGAAAGTATTTTTTTGTCTTTGTATTCCGAACACACTTTGGTGATTATTTGTCAAAATTAATCATTCGACATAGTTGAGTACTTTCGTGTATAATGACGTGCGTCTAATGAGAGGCTTATAGTATATTTTAATCTGCAAAATAAGTATTTACCTCGACGCAAATAACTTCCTTAATATCCGTCATAATGACGCAAATGTCAGTATTTTATGATAATTTATAAACGAAAATGATGTTGTTTCCAATTTATTGAAGAACTTTTAATTTACCTTAAACTTGACAACTGAAGTCTTTGCAACTGATTTGTGTCATTTTATTTGCCAAACAATAAAATAAAAGACGTCAGCACTGACGTAGGTAAGTAACTTTACGTTTACAAGCATACCTATAGCATTTTTCCGACGCAGAATACTTCAAGTAACATTTTTGTCTATTAACGTCATTTATCTACTTACAATTGTCACTCAAAAATGTTTTGTAAAAACATAAAGTCATAAAAAACTATAGCAGTAGGAAACGATTTCATCTTGTTTGCCAATAATACATCAGACGTCAATCGAAGTTTAAACAAATAAATTCTTGCTTTATTGTCAATTTTTTTTTCACGAATATTATTTTGGCAGAGTAAAAGTTGTTGAAAAGTCTTAAATAATATCTTATCTTAAAAATAAACACAAAAACGAAATGCTAACGCGCCTTAAAACCTACACCGCTTCGGCTTCTGTCAGATTGTTAAAGCAGCATTCACAAGAGCATTTTACTTTCACCTGAGGACAGTTTTACTTTGAAATGAATCTGATTCGTCTTATAACACAGGAACAGAAAAAAGAGTAGGGTTATGCGCTACATATTTTGAATTTGAAGTTTGTCGCAGCCTGACATTTGATTTTGGAAAATGTCATTTATGGCGTTTCACATTCAGTGCGAGAGCTTCAAACTAGCGAGATCAGAGAAATCGTTTGTTACTACCCAACGAAAGCGAGAAACCGCGACAATTGTTTTGACTACACAGCGATAAAACATAACATATGGCTGTTTCACATTCAGCGCAAGAGCGTCAAACTAGATCGACAGCCACAACGCGGGACCAGAGAAATCATCTGCTACTACACAACGAACACAAGAAACCGTGAAGACTGTTTTGACTGCTCAGTAACATAACATAACATATGCGCGAGAGCGTTAAATCAGAGTGGCATCGACATCGCGAGACCAGAGAAATCGTTTGTTACTAGGTACACAATGAAAGTGAGGAAACGCGACAACTGTGACAAAATATAACACATTTCTAAAATTTGTCGACTTTATTGCACATGAATAGTTTATATTTCACAACAATTATGAGCTTCAAGAGAAAAAAAGGGCTATTCAACAGCGAGTCATAACTCTCTACAGGGTTTGACAGAATAACCGTCAACCTCTACGAGGGTTTTTTAAATTTTTCGAAAAGGCCGGCGTGCGACACAGCGATAATGGCGGTATTGTGAACCATCCCATACATTGCGATTGATTGAAATTAATTTGACAGTTCGCGACTCTCGCTCACTGTCACGCTCTAGATGTGAAACAGGCATTAAATTTCGGAAACAAAAAAATTGTCCAACTTATTGTTTTATGGTTTGACTTTATTCATAGCATTTCCAAGGTGATGCAATGTTTTTTGTCAAAGGATTTTATGTCAAAGTGTTGTGTTGTCATGATCGTCATGCTCTGTGCCATACCCACCCTATAAAATTATGCTTTATGAAATTTGTTTTTTTTTTATCAGACACTTTATACCCTTGTCTCCATCGGGCACTAATATACTCGCGATTAATATAAATATTTGATAAATCCTCTACAAACACCCGATTTAAATTTAAATCCTCTCTGCAAGCGATTAAAAAAAATCCTCTAATAAATCCCATTCACCCTGTTCACAAACCTATTTTCAAGACCTTTGTAAGAGTTGGAAAAATATTTTAAAATATTTCAAGGATCATCTAACTATAAAAGTGTTTGAAAAAACGAAAATATTTCTCGTTTTTGAGAATAACAAAACGAAACTGAAACTGTTCCTGTACGACAGATCGGTCACAAGTACGATTTCTTTTGTGATTTTTACAGCGGAAACCGTTTTTCGCTGCTGGACAATGACATCTCCGCACTCTCTTTTGAGAGCTAAAAACACAGAAACAGAGTATTCCTTTCAAATTAATCCTGTACTTTTCCGGTGGAGCCACTTTGGATTTATTTTTAATCGTTTCCCGCTAATCCTCTTTTAATTGCCGAGACATAGTTACTTTAGTTATATACTCTTTTCAAAAAGATTCAGAATCTAGAATCTTGTCAGAATAGATAGTCATTCGATTTCAAAATCGAACTGAGGCTTTCACACTGCAAAAATAATCTAGATTTCATTGACGTTTCGTTCAACTGAACACCAGCCGTCCAATTTGTTACACTTGCCACAAGTTGAATGACTTCAAATAGGCTAAAAAAAACTCTTGTAGATAACTGAACAAGCACTGGCAAATATTTTAAAATCATCTCACTATAAAAGTGTTTTAAAAAACTAAAATATTTCTCCCTTTTGTTTTGTAAGGAAACTGCGTCAGCTGTTTTGTCTTCGGCAATGAATTCATCCTTCACGACCATATGTGCTGAGTAATTAAGGAGGTGTGTTTGCTTTTACATTCGGATGATTCCCACAAGGTCGGATATGAATCTTGTACATTCTCTAGGATTTCATCAGGCAAGGCACAATAGGCTCCTTTTAAGATACCGCAGTGCCAGCGCCCCAGGAAGGCTATCCCGGCAAACACTATAACCTAATTAAAACTAATCTAGTACATTTATATTTGATTTTGTGAAAATCTAGATTGAACAAAAATGTATGGGAAATCTAATCGATTTTAATTAGATTTGGGACTTTTTACTTTGAGTATACATTTCGAATCTGTGCGAAAAGGGTTACAACAAAACCTCTAGGAATACATACAGAAAAATTAAAAGAAGCGTACATCTATAAAAGGCTCCGCGTCTGTTACTCCACGTTTGACTACCATATCAAACCTTCAAACCAATATGGTATAATAACTCAAATAACTCATGTCAAAAAACTTTGTCTACTGGGTAAAACTGAGTGGGTAGACCACCAAACTAAATTATGGTAAAACAACATTGCTGCATCTATTACGCTAAATAGAAGACATTTGTTTCTGTCACTTTGATTGCATGAATGATCGTCAAAAAATATTAACTTCAAAATTTGTGCAAAACTCATAGATTTTAAATCAAAACTATCATAGATGCAATCAAGCATGTCGTGTATATCTATACCAAAGCCAAAGCTATTATAAATCAACTACAGTGTTTGATCTATTACATTTTAAACATTTTGTCATTTTGTCAGAAAACAGACGTATTACATCGCAGTTTTGTTAGTGAAATTTATGCGAATATAGGTATTCCCCCCTAAAGTGACAGCAAATGTGGAGCTTTGATTGATTCGATCATCATTCATCAGTCATAAATTAATTGAGTCATAAAAGCACGCCTCAAGCCAAGCGAAGTGTGACAAGTAGTCTGCGTCGTTTGAATTTATCTTGAACGATGGTAGCACTAGTTAAAGTAGTGGATCTCTTGTAAAAGTATAAATGGAAATTGCTTTAAAGGGTTATCGTCAAACTTGGAGCCATCAGTCTTCCTTAACAACTAACAGCAAACTCCTTTTGTATATTGTCCCGTATAGAACATGAAAGAAAACCATTTAAAACACATTTCCTCTCAAAAGAAAACGCATCGTTTCCTCTCCTCAATCAACCTTGAATCAATAAATAATTGGAAAAAAAACATCAAAACACTTCCTTTCCCTTCCTTACAAATAAATCTAAGCATTCCTCGTACCTATCCTTGCAATAGATTTTGGCAGCCTAAAAAAGAACACCTATGTCATTCAAGCGATTCGATCAGGAGTCAAAAGGACATCTTTGTCGGCCCTTTCAAAGTCAAATTCGCATGTATGCCGGTCTTTGTTCACATCGCCTGCATATTGTCCTGTACAAATTGAAAGAGGCAGAAGGACCTCATGCCGAGTATTAGCAAACACAAGAACCTTGTTTGCATTTGTTTGCTTTGACCGCAAAATGAAATTTGTAGTTTTTTTCTATACAAATCTAAATGGTGTGAGTTGCAACATCTACCCGTATGGGTGTTTGACGAGGATGCTGTATAGCTTGCCAAGGATGACCAGAGTAACTAATTGATCCCTATTCACATGGGGTGTGGTAAATTGTTGTGACATTCATGGCTCATTATACCAGAATTGGGTGGTAGATTTATTTCTCAGTTTTCTCTGAAGTACATTTGTTCCGCAAGGGGAGTGAGTACCGATATTTTCATATCGTGGAAACGATCCTTGTGACGGGGAATTCATGGCTAAATAGAAACATGCAAAGCAATGACTTGTTTAATATAGAAATCAAGCGGGACAAATCAACAATGTCAAAGTGAGTAACTGCTGCAATACGCCACATTCCCCAAAGTGTTCAAATCAAGAGGATAAAAGGTGACCACGAAAAAATGGAAAAAAAAGATCTTCTGCTTCAATAATCGAATCGATATCGAATGCACGATGGATAAAATCGATTTCATTTTCCTTTCTCATGACTCTATACACCCAAATGGGGTGCATATGCATAACATGGCAATGACTATGCGGTGTGGAAGACAATCTCGGGATGCTCCTCCATGCCAAGCGCCACTTGACTGTCAAATCAAAACTATAAAGCAAATATTAACCCTCTCAAGATTTTATGAGAGTATTCGGACAAAAAGTTGAATACGCTCTTTGGGCAGATTTACCCGGGTTAAACACAATGTTGTGATTGTGGACCACCAGGGCAATGGGCACAATGACAGACAAATTTTCGTTTTCGGATTGAATGAACTGAAAAAAGGAAAAAGAGTTATCACGGAACAGGTATGTTATGGTATTTATGAAGGTCAAAAAGCGTGTGACTTTGGGTATCGAAAGGACATGTTTTGGGACACATTTTTTTATGTATAAAAGTTCGCTTTACAAGAAACACGCTCGCATTATATTGTTAAGCCTTATGGTCTCTATAGCACAAAGCGCATGCTTCTCTAGATAACACTCCTCCAAACTTTGTACGACACAAGATCTATGGATCAGCAGAAGCAACAAGTACCAAACGCTTTGTGGATGGATCCCATCACTAAGCCACCTGAAGAGACAACCAAGAACCGACTCTGGACAACAATATGCCCAAAAGATAAAAAATTCAAATCGAGCCCAAGAAGTGGTTTTGAGAGATATAGGGGGCATCAGCTCGAGGGCGCACTCAGCAGTCATAGCCGCCTCCTTAAGTGGCGGGTCTTGAGAGGAGCCCATGCAGTCGTCGCGCAGTGAGTTATATGCGTGCGCAGAGCGTATGGCTATGCTTAGGTATACACGGTACAGCAGCGGTGTGGTGCAATGTGCGCATGGCGCGCAGTGAACACTTCTTATTTATGGAATTATCATCCTCATCTGGATGGCATTAACAGTACTTAGGCTATGTAATGACGCCTAGGCTTGTTGTGCTGTGCTGACGTCAAGTTTGTATGGTAACCGGCTTTGGTTGGGTGGTTATTTTCTTTTCTGCTTATACGATTGTCCACATAACTACTGTCAGAGGCATAGTTGGCTTTAAAAGTCGTGCCTGTTGACAGATGCGTGGGGTAAAGACGTTGAGCATTATTTAATTACTTCCTATATGCAGTCGGAGGTAGTGATTTAAACGAGGATATCCGAACCTATGCAGTAGTCGCTATCTCGATCGCAAGTCGGGGTGCTTTGTAAATTCGGTTATGTTAAAACAAGAAACACTTCTTTTAGAGATCAAAACATTCTCATAAATGTAAAACTAGAAAATATTTTACCAAATAATTGAACTAATATTTAGTACTGTTGTAAAACAACATGGTGTAAAGATGAAGTCTTGCGGCATACACCCCCTTTTTGGCGCGTAGAGGATGCGAGTTGTAATTTTTCGAAAGCAAGAAATAAGAAACTTCCTTTGAAGCTGAAATTAGCTTTTTTTGACTTGGTAAGTATCTCACGAGTATTGAAAAACTGTAGATTTTCTCACTAAAATTATCTGCAAAAAAAATATATATTTTTTGTAATTTTTTTAAATTTTAACCAGTGAGTAAGTGCTACAGTGTGTACGCATAAGATACAGTCCGTAAAACGGACCGTTGAATACCCCATCCTATGCCATTGTAAAATGCTGATGGCATAGTTATATTTTGACATTTTATAAGTAACGCAAGCTTCGAAAAGGGGCGTGGTCAAACCGCCCCTAATTACAAACTATTAATTATAAGATATTTCCACATATATTTCCAAGTTACACCTAATTGTAAGTAAAAATGCAATTTTTTGGTTCAAATTCAATATTTTTGAAAAATCGACCCCTAAAAGTGGCGTGGCTAAAAACTTTATGTGAACGAAATCTGGACGGAAGTATTGTTTACCTAACCTGCTACTTTTTTTCTTTCATGCTTTCCTAAATTAGGCTCAAGGCCAGTCGAAATTAAGTTTTTCTGGAAAATTTTAGGGTTTTCTTCAATTCTGCCTCCAAATGTGGGCGTGGCCAAAAGTTTTGTATGAACAAAATGTGGAACTAAGCGTTTTCTACATAAAATATTAAGAAAATTTTTTTCAATTTCGAGCAAAAATACTGAGTAAACTGCATTTGAAAATTTACCCTTAAATAGATGCCATGCCCACTAGAGGAGGTTTACCAGTTAAATTTTTCTTTTTTGTGTCTTATATTCACTAAGAGATGCTAAATGTCAAATTTCAGCCTTTTAGGACGTCTTACAGTTTTGAAAAATCTGGAGGTAGTTGCATATTTAGACCGATTGTGGGCGTGTCTTTGGGCGGATTTCAAAATTTTTTACATTTTTAATGCTTCGCATAACGTGGACCTAACGTACGAAGTTTCAGCACCGTAGCTCAAAATTTAAGGCCTAAAAACATGTGACATACAGACGGACGGACGGACGGACCGACATGGCTCATTCGATTCAGAATTCGGTCTCGATCATATGCCCTTAAGGTTTTGGGGGTCTACCATTATTATTTCACCGTGTTACAAACTTCGTGACAAGCTTAATATACCTCCTATTCTATGGGATGGGGTATAAAAATAAACAAAAATGCAAAAAAATGTTCGGAAACGGAAGCTCGTTCTTAAACGCTAGCTCAAACTTAAACTGTAGTTTGATGTAGTTTAAACCTTTACTTGTCAGCTGGGAAGAGCAATGAAAAAAAAAAAAACAGATCAATAAAACCATTGCGCGAAAGAGTCATTTTTGAAAGCTTTCCTATGTTTGAAAAATCAAAGCAGTCAAAGATTTCAGTTTTGACGTTGTTGCGGATCTATTTTTATATTCCTAAATTATCCACCCATTTTAACTTCTCCATTAGCCCAGGAATTCCCGTATCCTCCGCAAGGTATTCAAATACGGCAGTGGAAAAGCTATGGGTATAAAATATCATAGGTCTAGATAGAGCATATCTCTCACATCCAAGTAAAGGGATACCGGGCTCTTGAACTCCAGGCATACAATCACTGTGTCTACACATTGATTTTTTTGGGGTAGATTATGAGAGGTTATCTGAGGCCTCAGATATAAGAGATTCTTAAACAGCAACTAGGCCCAGGAACGTTAAGAGTACTCCTTAATGTTATGTATCAAAAGCTCAAAGCTTCTTTCCTATGTCCACCGCGCACATCTCATCCTTTTCCCTGGTAAATTCAATCGAATTTTCTGGTTGTCCAAATGCTGGCACCCTCGATGCTATACAATATGTCATCATACCATCGAGCGCTTCAGGAATCAGTCAAAATCTATTGAAACGCTCAAAACAAATTCCAACAGCTGAAGCTGGAAAAAAAACTAAAAAGCTGCTTTCCCATTACCTTGGAGATGAAGGTCCAGAGTAGTTGACATACTGCGTTACCCTTCAAATCATCAAAGTTTAGTTCTAAGAAGTTCTACGCATAGCTTCTTAGCTGAAGGACTCCCAACTCACTAACTTTATGCTATGACTTGTAGAACTAAATAGTAGCCTCTTCGAAAAAGCAATAATGAACTCACAGAAGTGGAATCAGTTGAATTGACTTTTTTATTCCACAAAAAAAGACTTTAATCTTAACAATATTATTTCTAGGTCTAAATGGATTTGGCTTAGGGCCGTCTACATTGGGGGGTCTTCAGGGGTCTTACGTCGTAATGAATCACGGCATATAGGCATACTAAAATTCACTGGTTCAGATGCCATACCGCCTTAAGTCCTGAAGAGGTGTTCGCGGCAGCTCTCTAGATAGTTAGACTAGCTCCTTCCTGGATTGTGTACCGTTCTTAATCATGTCTCCACCTGTACCAGAGCACAGTTTGAAACCTCATATCTGACCTTTTTGAGTCCCGAAACCGTACAAGTATAAACATTTTTGAAATCCGCCCCCTGACACGCCCACTGTATTGACACGCCACACGATTGAAAAATCAAAATTGTTCTAGGACGCTGAAATTTGCCGTTTTCCAAAGCTTATTTGTATGCAATATGTTTGCTTGTAATTCTTGTTTTATATGCCAACATAATATCTGTATGCTATAATAATAAGGGAAAAATTTTAACCACGCCCACTTTTGGCGACGTATTTGAATAAAAGCCTACTTTTTGGTTAAAATTCCACTTAACACAAGCAGATGCAAATCTCATTTGGAGAATATATTTAAACAAAAACTACAATGCTCTTGAAGGGTTGATATCCCTTTTTTAGCTTAAGGTGATTTTTTTATTTGACATTTTGCAATTTGGATAGCTTGACAGAGGTCAATTGGGATGGGGTGTCCAACGATACGCCTAAGCGGACTGTAACCCACCCACTAGTTTAGTTTGTAGTAATTAGAGTTATAAGTTTGGTATACGTAAGAAAATAATGACCATAAATCCTTAAGTCTTTTGAAAGACATGATCGAGACCGATAGCTAAGTTGACTCATCTATGACCGTCTGTTCGTCTATATGTGTGAAGTTTTAGGGTATTTTAGAGGTGGGTGTTTTAGAGAGCTGAAATTTCAAGTGTGGCATCTTGAACAATAGCTTTATGAGAACACACGTTGAATACGTATCGCAAGTGTGGACTACATCACAACGATGTTATATGAAGAGGATAAAGACGATCCAGCGGAGATTCATTGGACTTGCACTGAGGAGTCCTCCCTGATGGGATGACCCTTTTAATGTCCCTCCTTATTTCGATCGGCTGCAATTACTTAACATGGAAAGTCTTTCTTTTAGACGTTTTATTATCGTCTTAGTTTTTCTTTAGCAAGTAGTTCAAGGCCTTATATAGATGCACCTGATCTTCTTTCTGTTGTAAACTTTAAATTTCGTGGAACCTCCGAAATATCAAGCTTCTACACATTCCACGGGACGGCATATTACTAATGACAGCATGTTACTAATATTTAAGAGGCTTTTAGCCTTATGTGTTCAATTTATATTGACTAAAGCAGTATATGTGTTAGATTTTAACATGGACAAAGCTAAGCTAAAAAGGCTGCTTTGCTTTGGTGTTATTAATCTTATTAGTAAGTGCTCTAATTTCTTTTATTTATTTGCTAAACGTTTTTACTATGCTTGAAATTTATTTCTGTTTAATTTTCGTTTGAATTTTTTTGTTTTATGTAATTTTTTACTGTTTAGTCTTGTTCAGATAAAATATGAAAATCGATCAAATCCGCCAACACCTAAGCGCCTACGAAGAGAGGGGGTCATAATTCTGCTTTCAAAAGTCAGCTTTTCAAAAACTCTGTTTATTATGCTTTTCAGGTAAACTTTTCATTTTTTTTAAGTTTAGCAAAACGGGAAAAATCTGCGAGTTAAGACAGAAAGCATTAGAAGAAAACAAGGTGCCAAGTCCTTCTATAGCTTCCCATGTTTTGAATTTCATTTCTCTTTTTTATTTAACAGATTCAAAATTTTTCACATACCTCAAAAAATAGTTAGGATTATCGCAATTTAGTCTCAGAACAAAAATAGAAAAATATCTCAAATTCGTTATTATGAAAAATAAAACGCCATTTTAATTTATAACGCTTCCTTTTCTTAAAATTTATTTCTCGAGCAATTTCTCCTGCATACTAAAGATTTTTAAACAATTATTAAAAAAATACCCACCTTAGAAGCGAGGTGCTGATGTTTTTTCAGTTTCTAAACAGTTTTTTTTATAGGAAATTAGAAATTGGTTCTACAATAGTTACACGTAAAACAAACTTTTTATGGGGAAATAATGGAAAAAAAAACCACACAACTCTTTTAAGAAACATAAATCCCCAGCACCTCAGCACTTTCTGCAAAATGTATTTTCGTTTCATATAACTTCTGTGACTTTTTCTTAAAATCTCATAAAAATTGTTTTACACGAAACTATTGCAAAAACTATTTTTAAGGAGCTATGCCTATAACGATTAATGATACTAGCGTTAAACTGTAAACTGAAACATCAGCACCTCACCTTTAACGTGTTTTACAAATTTTTGTGTTCCATAATTTAGGCGTTAATTTTTTTTTAATAATGCTTTAAAAATTTTCAGTTTCTATAGGAACTAATTTTAATTTCAAAAATTTACTTTTTAAAACTCTGCTTAAATCTCTGCTTATTCTGCTTTTCAAGCACCTTCCCCTTTTTGAAGCACACTTCGCTTTGTGTCACTTTGTAAAAGTAGCATTTCCAAGTAGTAGCATTTTGGGACACCATAAAAAGAATTTTGACCTAACAGGAATTTTGACTCCAACCCGTCATATTAGAATCAAAATGCGGCGCAACGGGAATCTACGATTTTCCTATCTAATCTCGATAAGGTACATGGGTAGGTATTTGACTTGTATAAAAAGTTTTTACTTCAAAGAATGTAGGCAGACATGGTCTTCTATATTGTGTTCCTTCAGTTATAAAGTTTATTTTGTGCGAAAACAATATTGCGCAAAAGTCACTATCCGGTCAAAAACCTTAACCAACACTATACCTATGTATTGTAGGTAGGTACCTACATCGCCCTATATCAAGTATTATTATTAATCCTTTAAAAAACTAAAATCGAGTTCTTTAAACGGTGCCGCCATTATACCACGAAACACACGTCACACGCACGCCATATCGTGCCTTATGAAAAGCACATCCTCCCATTGAAATCGCGGTCCATCACGCAACTCCCATCAGAACTCGTTCTTGTCCACCCCTGCTCGACTGCGACTGCGACTAAGATTTCGATCAGTCTAAAGTCAATTAGTTTATTCTACCTCTAGGCCATAAAATCAACTCTCTGGTTATTGGGCCCTCGTCTCCAACAATATGTGCCTATGAGAATCGATTTTATGTTTTATAAATTATTTTTTATGTCTGAGGAATCTTACGACTTCCGGACACTTGAAAAAAAAAAAAAACAAAAAATTCTTTAATCTTTTTTTCTTTCATCGAACGACGAGTACAGGTTTCCATCTTACTATCGGGCTACCTATACACCATGGATCTTCATGGACCATGGCCATCTTGGAATTCGGTGATGAACACATTATTCCATGTTCCTTGTCCATTGATTCCACTCTCGCCTCATAGTCGCACTGAATGCATCACACCACATCGCCAAGGATAAGCGTTTGGTTGATCGCACCATCGTGCACTCCAATTGGCATTTGCATGAATGGATGGACTCTCGACATTCCGCATCTAAACATCATCACCGCAGCGAGTAAAAGAGACCAATAAACCAATTAACAGCGAACGAAACGGTAATAAGCCTCATTATCCATCACACATTCGCAACAAGCATCCGATCACCTTCTGCCAGCATATGGCCGCCGCTGCCGACCGCGTGCAAAACTCCATCATGTAGTGGTGTGGTGGATGGCGAAAAATGGGAAACCCAGCCACGCACCCAAATTAAGAATGGTACTCAGAGGTCCAGTGTCCAGAACCCGCAGCTCACTTCCAGTTTCCAGTCGTCTCAGGTACATAGCGGCAGATTTCATTCACAAACTACCATTCCATGGCGAAGGCCACGCCCCTAGACCACCAACACCGCCAAACGCCATGCCAACATGAATGGAGGAACTAAACGAATCGGGGGTTCTTCGTTAAGTGCCCCCTTAGCCAGAGCAAGATGACACACACCACCGGCACTTCTCCTTCTCGCCGATCGTACTTGAATAGCGGTGGTGTGGCGCGCACAGGTAACGCGAGTAACAGAGGTGACTGCCCAGTCGACAAGGTGAACAAAGAGGAAAGAACGAAAGGTACACAAACACTGTCAAACACGACGACTGTGTGGTGTGCGGTGTAGTACCCCAGCCGAAGACTATATAGAGAAGATTGGCACCCTTGCAGACACAATGTGTGCGACGATATGTCATTTGTCAATCAGTTGTAATGCTGGGCGCGAGCGAGGTCTAAACACACGCAAAAATAATTCACACGCAGGACATTCTCTTCGCATTTCTTTACCCATTCGGACTGAGTTGTCGTTTCCTTGTTTGTTGTGTTGTTTTGTCGCCGCCGAATCTCACGCCGGATACGATTAGCGCTGCGAAATTATTTCAGCAAGCAACGCGCCGACAGGTGCTTTTACAAGCGAAAACATTCCAAGGAATTTATCGCTTTTCAAACTTGAACGCGACCAAGTGCAGTGCAACGAATCAAAGGAAAAATGTGCATATAACGGTGTTTTACAATTTTAAAAGAAAAAAGTGTAAAAGAAGAAATATTTTTACCATACAAAGTTTTTGTTTATTTTTTTATTGTTAAAAAAAAAAATGTATCAAATGAGTCAAATTCCACAAAAGTCCAGCACACTACTGCTGCCATCTAGTAAACAAATTCTCGCCATTCTAATCCTAGTGACAATATTCACAACGTCGGTGCACTCGTGCGGACCGGGTCGGGGCATTGGGGGTCCTCGGAAAAATCGCAAGCTAACGCCACTCGTTTTCAAGCAGCATGTGCCAAATATGTCGGAGAATACGTTGGGAGCGTCGGGACTGCCCGAGGGTCGCATCAAACGGGATCATGCGAAATTTAAGGATTTAATACCAAATTACAATAAGGATATTGTCTTTAAGGACGATGAGGGTACGGGCGCGGATCGTGTCATGACACAGGTAAGTTTCTTTGACAATAGCGTTTTCTAGTGGGTTTTGAAAAATCGTGGTGAATTTATTTATTAACACACCACGGTGCGCGCGAGAGTGATTTAATTAACACTCGCGATATTTTTGCATTGCATGCTTTCCGTTATTAGATAAATAAAAAAAATTAAATGCTTTATTAAATTTAAAAATAGGAAAACAAAAATTGTGATATAACCGGCAGAGTGTATCTAGTGTTTACAAACAAATTATCACCGCCAATATTTGGGTTGATCTGATAGGAATTCAAATTCAATAACGACGCGGCGAGTTGAGTATTGGATGTGCAAACGAATATATTAATTCGCGCTATGCTTCGCGTGCAAAGTGAGATGTGTCAGCGCTGAGATGTGTCAGCGTTCGCGGTGAATTGGAATATTTTGAATGTTTTTCTGTTGATTTACAGTTATTTCTGGTTTGACTTCTAGTGGGATGTGTCAAGTTGTTTTAGAGGCTGGTTCATTTAATGATGTGAGGATTCGCTTTGTTGAATTCAATGTGCGATAGATAACTTTTTTCTTCGACTTTATTTTTAAACAAAATCATAGTGAGCTAAATCTACTTTTGATTTAAAAAGTCCTCGGATTTGAAAAGATTAGCTAAGGAAAAGTACACCTCTATCTATACCTGAATAAATAAAGCTATCGAAAGCAATCAACAAAGAGTTGTAAATTCTGTTCATGCCTACTTAGCAATAAAAGCCTTATAAAATGATAAGATTTTAAAGGGAAACTACGGATAGCTTCCCAGTATACCTATAAGTCTTATAGATTTCTGGGTGATACCTTACACGTCAAGAGACGAGATTAGGTAACGAGTTTGTTAATGAATTTTGAATTATGGAACTGATATCACTTCCGCTTAAATTTTCCTATTACAATCGATTTCATGAATCAAATATTCAGCGGAAAAAAATTCTGCAACCTATGTTTAATACCTATGATGGCATTAATTATTAGACCTTCCTTTATTGGATCTGTTACCTTATATAAGCGCTGCAACAATATCAACGCGACAATGAAAACTCGAAAATTCGCCCATTTCCCACTGTTTAAAAATTTAATTTGGAAATCCCACTCAACGCATTATTAACCTTTTCGAGCTTTCATCGGAAAGGGGTTAGTTCTATCGGAAAAGTCTCATTAGTTTGAAAACTAAATTTACAAGAGCACAGCAAATTTTTTATAACAAGTTGTAAGAATTACAAGAAAAAATAATTTTAAATTTAATCTTAAAAATCTAAATTTCGTAAGCGCGGTTTTAAGAAAATAAAATTATCTAAAGAACCCGGAGACGTGTTTAATAAACGGTCTCCGAAGGTAGAATAATAATGATGAAGGATTTTTAAAATCCTTAAAAAAAGGTTTTAAGTAGGTAGGTTTGTTTTGTGAATATGGCATTTAAATATAATTTTTTTGATAACCTTAATAAATATCGGCTGTTTTTTATTGCAATTTTATTTACAATTTTCTGTCCTCTTAAAACCGAATGTTCCTAATTTTGTATCCTCTTATTCCTCTCCATCCTGGGACATCGATTTCTCTAAGGTACCAATTCCTTAAGCAAGCTTTATAGATGGTTACACATGTATAGATACTACCTACCACGGAATTTCGGAAGGCAAAACCTAAGAGTTCAATAACTTATTTCTAGTTATGGCTTTAACAATTCTCTTACAGTGATATTCTTCACTTAACGTCCCCAAAATTTTTCTGATTTTTTATTTTGAATTAAAAATAGTTTTTTTGAGATTTTTTTAAAGCGTTAAGAAAAAAATAAGCAAAATGCTGCAAAATTCTTTATTTTGAAAGTTATTTTTAACCTTGCATAAAAATTCAAATATTTGCTGAGCCTTTTTCAAAGTTGTTAGTGTTAATGATCTTTTTCAAAACGTTTTTCGGTATCATCAGATAAAGATTTGATATCTAAATAAATAATTTTTTATTGTGTAGGTAAAACGAAAATACTAAATAAATTGTAAGAAGAAGTCTCAAACAAATTCGGATAAAATTTACTTTCATATTATGTAACAACAAATTGTTATAGTGATCGATTAAAAGTACAAATTATCGATTTTTTATTGTAAAAAAATGACGGGATTCAGTCTTTTCAATATTTCTTCTTTTTTCCATAAAAAACACAGGTAGCGAAAAATGTTACCAAAAACTTCTTGAATAGAAAAAAAAAACACTTTTAAGAACCAAATAATTTTACCAAAATTCTAAGTTTTGTTTTCTTAAATACTTTTTATTTCGTTTCAAGATATAAGAGCAATCAATACCTCAGTTCTATATAGTAAATCGCAGATTATGGGTGGTTAGTGTCCCGGGCGATTGTAAACGAAATCCGGGGTTCGAGTTTCGGCCGACTGAGGGCAAAGCATATTTCTTTCACGGCTGTACCTCCGCGAGTGTTTAACAAACCCGGCGAGAGCATCATTTATTATGAAAGACCTCTCAGTTCAAAGTTCAAATACGGAAAACTGTAGATAGGTCCTCCTATTTGTGAACACCTGTAACGAAGTAAATTTGTAATTCCAGATAGAGTTTTTATAAATTATTTAGTATTTTTTTTATTTTATACTAGCCGACAGACATTGTCCTGTTTAAGCTTTAAATATCAAATTTGCTTTTATCCAATCTAATTTTTATCGTCCCCAATGCTTTTTGATACGCAGCAAAACTGAATTACAGATAGTGGCTTACACCTCTGTGTATGGCCTTTGCTAGTCATAAGTCGACTAATGATTTCCATTTCTATATGAGCTCCACCACTGAACTTGTCATGGATGTTTGTTATGGGAAATAATATGGTGTAAGCCATTTTCTAAAATCTTATTGAAAAGTTGAAATATTCCCAGTTATCGGAAGGATTCCGTTCCGTTTATGTGTTGATCTCTTCAGTTCCGTTTATGTGTTGATCTCTTAATCACTGTGTCACCCATAACTTTTTACTTTCAAAGCCTTTCGTCCGCACCGACATAAGCATTAAAGTCACACATCAGGGCGCAAAGACCAAGGAGTCTATGTCTGCTCAATCAAGAGGTCCTGATCAAATAAGTCCAGAAGAGATGCATATTAACCCTCGAGGAAATGATTTTGCATTTAGACTTATCTGAAAGGACTTTTGCCTAGGACCATCTTTAACAGATACCCGCAAGGTTGAGGGCCACTAAAACTAATTTCACTGCTCTGAGGAATGGAAACTGTTGGAAGTCCATTAAAATTGGCTTACCCTGTTGGGCTTTTACATAAATGACTTAATCAAGTTATGTCGTAGTGTGCTGGGTAAACTGACATCTAGGAGTGTTACACACAAATCGAAATCGTAATTTTACTTAAGTCCGATGCTCTATCTTGCCTCAATGAAACTCTTCGTAACTCCTTTTTAGCCCCTTTTGAAATTCCAAAAGGCCATCTGGAAACTTTTTATCAATGTTGTATTCTTAAATAATAGAGGTTTGAAACTCATCGTTTCGATGCTGTTGATTTCGTGTTTCCAACTGAACATATTTACTATATCTATAGCAATGTTAAAAGCCTGAAAGGGTGAATCTTCATGCGTTGGCATGTTTCAATAGGATCGTAGTGTCTATGGACCCTGAGAAATTAAGACTGCGATTTTCTTAGCTTATAGCTATATCATCTTTGGTATAATTCCTTCTACATTCCTTTGCTATAAATTCAGTTTTCTGATATTTGTAGCACGATGAGTGTTAATAATAATTGCTACTTTGACGATGAATTTTTAAAAAAAGCAATACGAAATTGTTTTGCTACAAAAAAAAAACGATTTCCAAATCTTCGCTAAGTAAAAAGAGGTAAGTTTTCTGAAATAATCCAGTATTCTGATCAATTTTCTTTTTTTTCCGTGTGAACCTTCCACAAAGTATTAGAAAAAAATGAATGAAATCGGTAAAGCAATTCTCAATTTATGGTGGGCCAAAGTAAATATGGTCTTAAGAATAGGAATTTAGGAAATAGTTTGGAATCGCGGTGGAATACAACGTTTTCCTGAATTACAAACCTTGGTCAGAGCCATACCTTTCAATAGCAAAAAGAATCATAAAATTCGGTGGTGCCAAACTCGAGTTATTGTTCAAACATTTTATCAAACTCATTTTTATATAATATTTTAGAAGATGTAACTCTTATTTGTTAAATAGTTAGCTTTTTCATGATTTTTCTTACAAATCCATAAATACATTATTTATGTATGATAATTTCCAGAATTCATAAATTATTCAGAAAGCTGATAGAGAATAGGTATAGCTACAAAATTTGTAAATTTTTTTGCATTATTTTTTACGGGTAATTTAACGCATTAGAAATTGTTTCAGTGCTAGAAGGATAACACATATTTTTTTTTAAAAAGACTCAATGAGTCTGTGGAGAAACCATGTTGTTTTTTACATAATCTGGCGGGGTTAAGTTTGTGTGATTTGTGATATTAATTTTCTTTTGCTTAATGCTTTTGTACAAACAATGAAAATAAAATATAATACCTCTTGCCCAACAAGATGCAACTAATTTTTCATTGTTGAAAGGCAATGAATGCTGTCGATTATGATTTTTTTTTCATTTTATTGTATGTATTTTATTTTGTTTTTACCATTATTGGTAAAGAAATTCGTGTATAAAAAAAGTAGGTACTGCATTCCAGCTCAACTTGATCTTTCATTTGGTGCACTTTTCGTTAAATTTGGGTAAGGAACAGCGCTAAAAAAAGGTTGGCCAGAAACAGCTTTGCCTATTAATAAAGGGTGATTTTTTAGCTGGTTTGGTTTTGGCAACACTGGTTTTGACAGCTGACGTGTGTTTAGTACCTTGTGTCACTGTCAAACAGCTTTGGTTTGGTTTGCAATTTAACCATGAATCGTCTTACAAATGAACAACGCTTGCAAATTATTGAATTTTACTACCAAAATTCGTGCTCGGTTCGAAATGTTCATAGTGCGCTGCTTCCATTTTATGGTCGGCATTCTCGACCTTCTGAGCAGTCTACGTTTCGGGCCGGTCAATTGGCCGCCTAGATCGTGCGATTTGACACCATTAGATTATTTTTTGTGGGGATATGTCAAGGCTAATGTCTATAGGGACAAGCCCGCTTCGATTGACGCACTGGAAGCCAACATCCATGCATTCATTCGTGAGATACCGGCCGATATGTGTGAAAGAGTATGCCAAAATTGGACTCAGTGGATGGGCTACCTGAGACGCAGCCGCGGTCAACATTTGCATGAAATTATCTTTAAACATTAAATTGCAAGGTTCAAACTATCGATTCAAATAAATAAAAAAAATAAATAGAGTGGCGCAACAGCTCGAGGTGAACCAGGGCCAACTTCTCAACAATGTATGCTGGTGTGTTAATTTCTTTTACATACAAAGGGACCTACAATTTTTTGCCGAATCCGAACGGCACTTTGAGAAGTTTTTCAAGACAAATGATACTCTCGGAGGGCTTGTCAGACCCTCGCGGAGGTGGGGATTCAAATAAATATTTCATTAATTTTTTCGAACTTTTTGTGTTTTTTTTTTAAAAAAAGTTCTCAACCTCTTAAAAAATCACCCGTTATAAGAAAAAAGAAATACGCTCCACTTTAATGGCCATACGTTTTTGGCTTTGTTTAATTCGTTGAATATGGAAGATGTTTAGAAGTTATTGAAAATTTGATTCCAGAATAGTTTACTTTTGCACGTTCTATAAGATATGCAATAAACCCTCATAAAATTCATGTTAACCCTGCAAGACCAAGCATTACACCATTTAAATTTCGTTCATCTTCTTATGGAAAGATTCACTTCCCATAATCACAAAGTAGAATCTGTTAATTTCTCAGGACACTTTTGTTGCATTTTCTAATGCACCGCCTCCTATTGCCCAAAAAATTCTATGTTTTTGTACATAGCAGCTTACAAAAAGGAACTCCAACTACTCATTGTTGGATAAACGCATTATGAGCATAGTTAAAAACACTTGAACGCGTCTGAGTTATGAACCAGTGAGTAAGTGCTACAGTGTGTACGCAGAAGTTACAGTCCGTAAAGCGAACCGTTGAATACCCCATCCTATCCCACATGGCGTTGTTATTCTTTGACGTTTTATAAGTAGTGCAAACTTCGAAAAGGGGCGTGGTCCAACCGCCCTTTGTTACAAACTATCAATATTAACATAGATATTTCCAATTTACGTTTAAATTTACGTAAAAATGCAATTTTTGGGTCCAAATTCAATATTTTTGAAAAATCGACCCCTAAAAGGGGCGTGGCTAAAAACTTAATATAAACGAAATCTGGACTAAAGTCTCGTTTAGCTTACCTGCTACTTTTTTTGTTTCATGCTTTCCTAAATTAGGGTCAAGGCCAGTCGAAATTACGTTCTTATGGAAAATTTAAGGTTTTTCTACAATTCTGCCTTCAAATGTAGGCGTGGCCCGAAGTTTTGTACAAACAAAATGTAGAACTAAACGTTTTCTACATAAAATATTTTACAAAATTTTTTCAATTTCGAGCAAAAATATTGAGTAAACTGCAATTGAAAATTTACCCTTAAAATAGATGCCACGCCCACTGGAGGAGGTTTACCAATTAAATTCTTCTTTTTTGTATCTTACATTCATTAGGAGAAGCTACATGTCAAATTTCAGCCTTTTAGAACGTCTTACAGTTTTGAAATCTCTGGAGCTAGTTGTACATTTAGACTGATTGTGGGCGTGTCTTTGGGCGGATTTCAAAACTTTTTACACTTGTACTGCTTCGCATGACGCGGACCTTACGTACGAAATTTCAGCACCCTAGCTCAAAATTTAAGGCTTAAAAACATGTGACATACAAACGGACGGACGGACGGACGGACGGACATGGCTTATTCGATTCAGAACTCGGTCTCGATCATATGCCCTTAAGGTCGTTGGGGTCTACCATAATTATTTCATCGTGTTACAAACTATGTGACAAACTTAATATACCTCCTATCCTATGGGATGGGGTATGGCTTTGATGTCTTGCCAAAATAAGCTCCTTTTACCTTAACCAATTAAAGCTAAAAAAATTAAAACTCAGCCATATGGATCGGTACCGTCGAGATAAGAAAAGTCAACGTGCCCCTCCAAGGAAAATTTAGTGTTAGTTATTTCTGTACCTCACTTCACAAGACGTTAATTTTTAAGCCTTCTTCTCTGCATAGTATCCTCTGTATTATACTTTGCATTCTCGCTATGTATTATTGTCGCTGGTTGGGTAAGGATTCAGGCAATCGACTCTGTTAATCGGTTTTTCTCAATGTGGCATTGCATCGGTTATAGGACCGTTTTGCTCTTATAAATAGTAAACCAAGAACGGCGCTAAATGTTCATACTTCGAAAGTTTGTATCTTTCAAAAAGAGATAGATAGAACTTCAGGATAGAAAAACTTTATATAACTTGTCTGTTATTGTTTTAGAAAATGTTGCACATAAATTGACAGCAGCAAGGAGTAAAAAATCACTCATTTCTAAAGTGCTTCGAATGTCCTCGTCACATGATTTTCAAGTAATGTTTTCGAATTAGAGGTCAAAAACCTTGTTTAAATA
The DNA here is from genome assembly GCA_947623515.1 of Neoascia interrupta. Taxonomy (NCBI): domain Eukaryota; kingdom Metazoa; phylum Arthropoda; class Insecta; order Diptera; family Syrphidae; genus Neoascia; species Neoascia interrupta. The sequence continues at coordinate 2,820,677 of OX392464.1, read as the reverse complement.
TAATCTTATTCGACTGATTTATATTTAATTCTACAAGCCGATTAAAAACTATCTTATCGGCCAAATATTTTCTTTTCTAATTGAAAATATATACAATTCCTATATACATGACTGTTTTGGACATGGGCACTTGTTGCCCGACACCTACTTATGTTTCTCCTTCAAAGTTAAACAAACAAACAGATCGATTACAGACTTGAAAAATAAACATTTTTTTGCACTCAAGCCATGCGATATATTTTTATATTTTAATCAACAACTTTGTTGACCAAAATATTTATTGCAACTAAAGTTAACCGCGGCAATAAACATAAATTGTATCAATAGAGTTTTTATGGTGGTTGAATAACCCAGCCAAACCCACACACGCCACTAGGTGCGCAGACACCTTCTTCTGGTTAAGAGCAAACAATAGCAAAAGCGTTGGAGGCCTAAGATTTTATTACAACCGGTTAATCAATTTTTTATCATCCATCCATCAATAACTTCTATTGCGAAAAATAAAATAAATCATCGCGGAGGAGTTTTATTACCAAACTCGTAAAACTTGTAAATCTTTACCTTGCGAAGGGTAAGCACTCAGAGTGCGGTGTCGTGTAAGTCAGGGGTAGCAAGACCAGAACAAATAGGCGATCTTAACTTAACTAAACCAATTGACACCAGCGTTATCGTCTAGCTCCGATTCGATCTTCAGGAATGAAAAACACTCTAAAAGCTACTTAGTGATATTAACACGCCGTCTGTAATCGTCCTAACATCATTATCGCATCCAAGCAAATATTTGTTAAGAAAAAACGAAAACACACTTCCAGTCCATATTATCTGGCCCCATTCCGAGCGCCTCGTGGCCCCTTTTCTCCGGGTGATTTACCTTCATCCACCAGCGATATAAACCTAAGCCCAAAGCCACCTCTTCGACCGTTCACCACATCCATAAAAGGTGGAATGCGAACCTTATCGCTGCATCTTGCCTCGCGCGATAAGACGCCGAGCAGCAGAACAACACGACGTTCAATCAACCGAGCGCGTCGTGTTATCAATAAATTCGTATCCGATGGAATGCACAACACGCGGTCGCAACCGCACTGCAGCCCATTAATCACCTACTCTGACAAATTCATCGAATCGGGCTACCAAAAATCGAGATCGGTCCTCTCTATACCACCCCGATATCCATTCAGAAAGTTGTGTCCGTTTATCGGTGGCAATAATATAGTTTACGCAACTTTAATTGCCACCATCTGTTGGTGTGGAAAATTGGCTTTTAATGGGCATATCACGTTCCACAGCGATAGCGATCGCAGCGCGAATGATCGCGGTCTGCAAAACAACACCTCATATAAGCGGGCTTATCTAGATTTATTTCCTGCCGCCGATTCCGGGCCATTGACGGATTTACTTAAGTGTCTAAGAACTTGGAAGGGAATAGTTCTTGGGAAATCGTAAAACAATGTAATCAGGTGTTTAATCACTGTGTTTTTTTTTGGACTCCGGCCTAATCTTGAGGAATTAAAACCGATCACTGACGTACGTGAATGATCGGTAGAAGGGTGCGATAAGCGCTACGTGTTCGGTATCGATCATCGATGTGGTGTAAGGCTGGCGCGGAGCCCTATCGTGATTGATTTGAAGTTTGTTTTGAGAGCGAGCGCACGCCATGTATAACGATACGAGGTCTTGGGACTTAGGCTCGGGGGGAACACCCAAAACTTAAGTGGGTGAATGTTAAAATCGTACGACTTGTTTACCATACATAGGTTTTGTGTTGCTGGGTATATTGCATGTCTATCGATAAGTCCTATAGTAGATAAAGCCGCGCAAGGCATGTCGATGAATAAATTGTAAAGTGCTTAGGTGTTTGCCACATTTTCATGGATGTCCATAAAACGTTATTGTCAGTCATTGTGTGGTGAAAAATGCTTAACAATCGTTTTCTTTAGAGCCTTAGGGGAAGTCTATAAGTTTCACTTTTACTTTTAGTCATGTCGTTAAGATTCACTTTCAGTGACTTAGATCTCGGTTTTTTTTCACTTGAAGAAGACTAACGTCGATACTTATGACTTGTTTTGGAAACTTTTCTTGCTTTGTTCCGAGGTTGATGAGTAGTTTCAAGTGACTCAAGATGATTTTACCCAAAGAATCACACTTTTCAGCCCCATTAATTATTACACATAGCAAGGTCACGGTAAAAATGTTTTTGCCTCTACAACTCTAAGTAGACTCAAGGCTTTGTCATAAGATTAGATAAGATTGCTTGTTGGGAGAGATGCGAGCGCGTCGCCCGCCTGGTAGGCCAAGAAACAGTTGGTAGGATCAGGTAATCAACATCTCTGAGACCCGTTTGGGGATCGCGCCTGTGTCCCTGGAGTTGGTAGCGGAGAATCGAGAATGATGGAAGGACCATTTAGCCGCCCTTGCTCCGCGACCCGTCATAATCGGTCACCGAAAATGATGATGATGATGTTGGGATACCCTTCCCGGGGCTCTGGCACTGCGGTCTCTTAAAATGAGCCTGTTGTGCCTTCCCTGATGAAATCCAAATCCTAGAGCCATCTTTTTACTCCGGAGGCAGGCTTTTTACTTTTAAGGAGACAAGAATCTTCTAAGGAGGGATATTTGCTAGGCTTGCCGAAGGTATAATTTCTAGGTGAGGATATTTTTCCTCAGACGCAATAAGGCCAGGCATTCCATGATAATATCTGTAGAGACGACTCATCGCAAACTCTTGACGAAATCTGCATGTAGCGTCCGATGAAAGGCCGATGCAATGGAGATGTTTTTTTCAGTTTGCAATGGCCGCTGAAAATTCCAGTAAGAATTTTTAAATCCGCCCTGTCAAGGTTGGTGAGGGTGTAAGATCGACCTCCTTGGGGAGATTTTTTTGCAACAATGCTGTGTGTTAAGCTAGACCCCGTAAGAATCAGTTTAACATAGGTTTTTTTTATTATAGCCTCTTTGAAGAGTCTTTTACTGACTTCATATTGAATGATTCTGGCCCTATGAGTGGTAGAGTTGCCCGACTTACGCGAGCAGGGTCTTAAGGCTTTGTCATACGAGGCTTTTGATTTTTTGATATACCAGACGCAGACTTCTTTTCCTTAAGGTATAGTTCTTAACAAAGATACTTGAAGAAGACAGAAAACTTTTTACGTCGAAGAGGTTGGAGCAGGAGTATGGTGTCAATAGTCTTCCATATAGTTCAAGTCTTCCAAATAGTTCTCAAAAGACCAAATGAAGGGACCAATAGAACGGAAGCCTAAACAGGTTTCTTAGTCGTAGAAGACGTGGATGAACACAAAAAGGGCTATTTCGAGGAACTTTATATAATTTTTGCTTAAGGACATATGGATTTAGTTTCAGCAAGTAAAGTTCTGTATAAATTCAGATCACCCTGAACTAGATGAGATGATTAAGTCTGTACATTAGCTTTTCCACTTCCTCGAATAAAATTTTCTTCAGGACCTCCTTAAATCTTAAGGAGAAGGCAATAACGTTTGTTGTCAAAGAAGGGTTTTCTGCCAAGTTAATAGGTAGGTAAAGATTAAAGACCCTTTTGTGCATTTTAAAGCAAAAGAAGAGTCTTATATGTAAATTTTACGTCCTCAACTAAGACTAGGAAGGTTACATTTTAGCACAGCAAAACTAGTGTAGATCTGAGAGCTGTTGCGATCCTTAAAGTCTTTGTTCAACTGTCGAAATAGGAAAATAGGTTTTTTTAAGGTCTTATACATTTTTGGAAGCCTTATATAGGCACCGGGTCTTCGCGCAATATCAAGAGAATCAAGCTTACTTCAAAGGTAAGATCAGATTTGGCAAGGTTTTTTAATTCACCATTATAAGGCTTTTCAGGAGCTTCTGAAAAGCGTTCCAAACTTCTTTTGTCAGTTTTAGATAGGGCATAAATACCAAAAAAAATCAAGGCTCCTAAATGATGAGATTCATCTTCAATGCTTCCCTTAAAAGAGAGTAAACAGCATTGATTACACACTAACTGTACGAAGCCATTCAATGAATTTTTAATAAGCTCAATGAACGAGTTTAAGCTTTTAACGATAAGATTTATTGATTTGATAAATAAAGCAATTTTTAAAACGAATTCATTGATTAAAAGAAATGGTTTTACAGTATGACATTAATATTTAAACCCAGAAAAGAGTTGAATCGTGCTAATCCCAGTCAAAAGCTATAAAATCTGCAACTAAATCCTGAAATTGTTCTGAACATATTTATTATATTTTACTACAAAGGTTTCAGCACCAAAAACAAGGCTGAGTAACCTCAATTATAAAACCCTATTGAACCTGATAATTTCAGCGAGTCTTATTTACTGTCGCGAGCTTTTAAGATAGCTTAAGACCTGTCCACGAAGCGCCGTATTTCAAAACGTCGCAACCACACGACTTTGATTTCAATTTAACGACAAGTAAGCCTTATGAGGAATTTGTTTACTAAAACAACAAGCCTCTATATGGGAAGACCTTTGCCCCTCATAGCAATACACTGATATATTGCAACTATTTGCCAAAAGGTTCCCCGACTATGACTAACTTTCGTGTGTCTAATCCTCTTTAAAAGAACCCCGACAAAACCCCCAAAAGAAACAAAGCCAAAAAAATAAACGTACGACAACACCCCAGGGGCTCTTGGAATCTTATCTACAAAAGCTGTGATATTTAAGCGCCTCCATCTTAATACCATGGTGTCGTGACACTGGTGTTTGTTCACTCTCATAATCATAATGAATTTCATATTAATAATTCAGTAAAAAAAAACAACACAACAAGAAGAGGAGCCTTAAGGTGATTTGAAAGGCTCATTTCTTAATGGATCCCTTATCTGCAGGAAGCACAGACACAGCGCACCCAATGGGAGAAGATAATCCTCGGTTTATTTGTTTCTTCTTTAATTCAAAGTGATTTCCCTTTTTTTCCCGTCCCTGTGATGTGGGGCATCCATATACACAGGATGACGAGGGCTGACGACGATGATGATGATTATTACTGACCATCGCTCCACTCCAGTAGTATTATCATGTTAAACATCGCACAAAACATTTCATCAATTGTAATTCGATCTGTTGGTACTCAAACACACACACACACCGATCACAGGGGGATCCTATTAGGGATGGCATTAATTCGGCCGATGAGGATTCTCATCGCATCTTCACGCAAAGGATCATCATGTGTAGATACCTTTCGCCCTGTATCTGTATATCGTCTTCGTCACACTGATCGACTTCTTTGCCATCTTCGACGGCGGCGGCGGCGGCGCAGTTGTGAATGATGTCATGTTGGATTTGTGGTTTTGTTTTGATTTGACTAGAAATGCATGGGGCCGTGGGAACAGCGCACATAATACCACTCTCTGGCGCAAAACCTAGCATACGTCTATCACATTTCGATAAAAGAAGAGCGACGCGCACAAAGCGACACAATCTGTGACAAGGAGAAGAATACAGCAAAAAAAAATTATTGATTTTGCGCAAAAGCTACAAAGAGATATCGAATTCAGACATTCCACGTGTGATATCGATATCCACACGGTCGTATATGTAAACGAATCCTTCTTTCGCAGATTAGTGCGCCACGGTTTGGCGAACAAATTTTTCAGCAATAGTTGCGGTAAAAAAATTAGCTTTCATATTGGATTACGAACAAATGGGTTATGGTAAAACAGAAAAAAAAACATACAGAGAAGCTATACGCAATGGCTTTGTAACCACATCAGTCTCCTGCATGTGTTATCGAACTGATAGGAGTTAATCCCTACGTTTATTATCCGATAGTGTCCCAGTTTAAATTTGACACTTGAGGTAGGTATTTAGTCTTCCAGTAACGTATAAAATAATGCGGGCAAAAGTGCTTCATATCAAGACGGGGGATTTACTTTATACCAAACTGGTTAAGTGTCACGTATTTGGAACGCGCCAATTGTACTTGAGGTTTTTATAGTCGAGTCATTTTGTTGTCACTTGTGGAAATTCTGTGCGGAAAAGTGCCAACTCATTGGAGCAAAGGCCAAGTAGTGGCTTTATCGTGACTCTGCTTGACAATTACCTCAAAACTATCGTAGATACTAGCTGTTGGCTTGGAAAGAGGAGAAATTTTAATCTACTCCAAAAGCTTTATACAAAAATTCAGGCTTAGTATAGAGTTCCCAAATTTTTTCAAGTTTCAAAACAGGAGGTGAAGGTTGAATTATTTAACTCCTTTATAGTAGAAGGTTAGTCCTTCTTTTTCATATGATAAGAACTTTTGTTGAATTCGGTTAATTAGAGATCGCTTTCGATTTAACAATTCTGTTCTTCAACACTTAAACATCGAAAACACTTCGACTTATTTGTCGAATGGTCATTTGGTCTTATGATTCTCATATTGAAGGCTTCTTTTTTTGTCTGTCTGTCTGACGATTACCTGTCAAGTCAGCTTTGAGCAGTTTGGGCTGAAAGTAATTTAAATAACCCTGCACTCACAAGTTAGCTTTCGCTCCTTGCTACCTAGTCAAAGTTGTACATTTACATATAGTAAGTTGAAGTCACGCCATGTAGTCAGGATCCTACATGGGTCCTTTATGCTTCGATTGGAGACGCCAATGTATAGAAGTTTCGATCCTTCTGTAAGTCTAAGGAGAGACAATCTTCGCGCTAATGACGCATCAAGAATGGATTTTTATCTTATTATAGAGTCTCCTTAGCTTCTCTATATAAGTGTTCTACTTCTACGATAAAGGATATAGTTTAAGGACAAAAAATCAAAATAAAGTAAATCTTCTTGAGATAACTTTAAATATTTTCTGGAAAAATGTGAGAAAAGGACATGAATAAGGTGCAACTGGGGTTGGCCCACAAACATTTTAGGAAGTAAACTATCTTTTCAGTGTAAGCCTTGCGATGAATGGGTGGGGTTGAGACTGTCGTAGGTAACTGCGCTACGTAAGTTACCTATTCTGCATGTAGAAAAAGGCTACCTTCGGAGAAATATCTAGAAAAAGGCAAGTTTTTCTGTAAAATTTGGTCTTGATATAAAAAATATAATTGTGGCAGTTTGTAGTTCTTGTTTCGTTTTTTTTTTTTTCGTTTTTTACTTCAACTTTAAAAAAAAGGACCAATAAAGTTTCAATAAATCTCCAAGGGGCCAATCAGGCTAGATGCCGAACTATTCCAGACATAATGAACCTCAAAACTCTGAATTGACTGATTTTCGTTCATACATTTCTGATTTTTTATTCACACCGCCACCAATGTTTTCTTATCTTTGGGTCCAGCAAGGTATGCTGAACTATCAGTCTGAATATTCAAAATATTGTAAAATTGGTTTCGTGTTTTGAATATTTTCAAAACTACAAATTTTATTTAGCCGAAACAAGAAAGAATTATTCCTTATTCAGACGTTATCTTATTGATGTAAAGGCAAACACAAATTTGAATTTGAAAAATAAAAATAAAAAATCATTACAAAATACCCTATCCTATTAAGGGCGGGTAAAATGGTACACCCTATTGGGTGATTTGGCGCATAACACTTTTAAAAGGTTTGTAGTATTTCCTTATATAATGCACGTAACCACTTTTGGCAAAGTAAAGTGAAGGGTTTTGAGTGCATAGGGATCCATGAATTTCCCTGTAATTCGCCTGATAAATCCTTGCATTCGAAGGAAATTACTTGGTGTCATATAAGATTGTTTTGGAACACATGTGACAACAAGATCCTTTTAAGAACTAACTCTTTCAAGACGGGTACCGCCATTTTTATATTCAAAAGCTGTAGAGCTTCTACTTTCTGCGCAGGTGAGGGTTTGACACTTGGATACATTCAGATGCAGAGAATTCAGCTAACAACCTTCGGAAAGAGAGTTCACATCTTCCTGTAGAAGTAAACAATCGTTCACCGAGCTTATTTTCCGATACGCCTTGAGATCGTCGGCAAATTAAAGGTTGAATTTCGGAAGTTCAAGGGAATATCATAAGAAAGAAGACAAAAAGCAATGGTCCTATATAACTTCCTTGCGGGACACCAGAAGTTACTACAAAAGGTTTTGACTGACTGGCTTTGATTTTTACAAACCGCATTCGGTTTTGAAGGTACGAAGTAATCCAATCAAGAAAGCTGGAGGGGAAACCAATCAGCCTCAGCTTGTTAATTTAAGACCTGTTAATTCACTCTATTAAAAGCTTTTGCGAAATCAGTGAAGACAATATCGGTTTGGGATCTGCTTTGAAAGTTTTTTCAGTTATTGTAGGTTTGGGCCTTCGAGTTGCGTTTGAACGTTACATGTTTTCAGTTATCTTTTTGCATAATATCTCAACGTTTGTGACCGTAGACCTTAAAAAAATCCTTGAAATTGTTGTGAGTCGAATTTCTAAAGAAAAAAGTTTAATTTATCGCACACAATTTTCTCGAACATCTTGGGGATGACTAAAAGTTGACTGATAAGTCTATAGTTGGAGATCTTTTGCTTTGCTCCTGCCTTGATAATACGTTTCATAAAAGACACTTTCAACTCATCAAGAAACTGACCATTTAAGATTAAAGTGATATATAAAAAAAATTCACAAAGCCAAAGAAAGGAAGCGCTTTTGGACCCTTAATTAATCATTTTTTTCTTCCCTTTGCTTATCCTTCCATGTCAGTGGATTTGGAATTAAAAAATAAACCTATGCAATAGTCATATGAAAATTCGTATAAGGTAAAATGGTACCTCAGCCATATCACCCTCATTACGAGCATAAATGACTGGCCTAATTGTTCTTTTTTTAGTTATTTACGTTTTTAGTTATTTACGCATTAGACAGTTTCTGCCGCATTTTCAAGAGTAAGAAGATAAAAAAAACGCTGGAAAAAAAGCAAAGCATAAATATGTCAGAACAAATCACAATGTAAGACAAACGAGGAACCTACCTCTGGTTTACTCACGACTCTTACTGGGGTTGATACTATGAATCCAAAGCGGAACAATATAGCTGTAAGCATGTAAAGAAATTTCAATTGCACTATTTGCCCAACTGCGCCATATTACCCGTTGTTAGTCTTATAATTATTGATACTTCACGCAAGTTTCAACTGACTCAAATCAAATTGAGTTTTCTGCTAGGTGCGATCATTTTACCGCTTTATTCTTCTCTATTCTCTATTCTATTCTTCTCTGCGACACAATTTCAAGCTTTCTGGATAACTTTGTGACGCATTCCCCTGGAAATAGGTTGCTTTTGCTATGACCTTCAGAGACGACTTGTTTTTCAAAAGCCTAAAAGACAAGCGGAAAATGCTTGAAAGCCTAATTTTTTATCCGCATAAAACCTTTTAATAATCTGAAACAGGTACATAAGTACTTTAAGAGGTGAACTGGTACCAAAAGGAAACTAAACGCTTTCTGGATAGTGAGTTCAGGGTTCTTAGTTATGCTAAAACTAGATCGTCCCAGGTTGCTTATTTCCGCAAAAACACTCAGATCTGATTTCCTGAAGCGTGCTTTCTGAAATTCTAAATCAACTGAACGTTCAATCACGTTCCCACAACTTTTTTAATTACGATAAATTATTGCCCTACAGGGCAAAAGCGCCAAGTGCTGTCAATCTCTCTCACACCCTATAAAAGACAAGACTGACTGCTGCCAAAACAATGTCAAAATAGGCACGTTACCCTAATAGGACGGCAGGCGGTGCCGGCGGCGGCATTAGCGGCGCTATCACGTCGGATAAACAATAAACCTAGAAATTTCATCAAGTGTCAAGTGGCATCATCATCATCGTCATCATCATCTTCATCATGATCGTCATAATATTGGTTCATCTTCATCACCGTCATCTGTCTGCCTAAGAATAGACACAATGAAGAGAGGCAACAGAGCGTGTGGATGAGAACAAAAAAAAAAGAAACCATACGACGAGTGGATTAAGAAGGAATTTACCTGATCTCCTGATGCATAATATCTGACTGCCTGTGATACCGTGTACTGCATTATGTTCTAATTAATTACACGAATTAATCTAGACTGACAGTAAGTGGACACAAGGTCTCATGCATCATGTGCGCATGCGCAGGTACGTCCATACCAGCACCACAAGCGCATATGAGGGTAGCACATTTGAAATGTGGGTATTTGGTTTTCTTTTTTTTTTGTTAACTGGTGTCTCGTAATGCTGTTCGTGTCTGCCGCGCATCGAGAGCGCGTCAAAAGCTCACCTTAGTCCGCGCGCATAGTGTCCTCTCGGATTGGGGTATCAATTAATCACGAAATGTGAAAAGGTGAGTAATTGACTACAAGCCGTAACCTGGATGGATGGCGTGCCACAATCTACACCCACAAATTGATTTCTTGTTTGGGAATCTCGACGACCGAACCGCGCGGCGCAGCCGAGACCCCCCGGGACAATTAATCACTTAGCAATCTGAGTAGGTATATGGGTCCATTTTGGTCTGTCATAACAAACCGGGCGGTAAACAATCATTAAATCTCAAATTAGTGCGAAATGGATTCTGCCAATAAATTAAAATGCCCAAAGGAAACCATATAACCGCGCCGCGCCGCCACCGCCGCTTATATTGGTGCCGGCCATAACGTAGAACGCGCGCATTGTTCCTTAAAAACTCATCACGCGGCTATATGGCCGGGTGTGGAATGTTAAACACATCTATACTCCAGATAATCGTTTTATTGAGGATTCCTTTAACGATTTGGTTGGTTATGGACATTGCTTTATGCCGCACAATCCTCAATATATACACAGCCATCAGGCATGTGTTAATTGCCCGGAATCCATTTGTTACCTGGCATATAAAGCATTTCACATGTCCTTACATCCTGCATCGAAATTCACCCGTGAAGATGCCAACAATAGTTGTGTTTTTGGTGCAGTGTCGTCACACTATAAACACTTTAGTTATGCTTCCCATTAGAGACATCAGAACGAAAGCGTTTCGGTGCGCTTTACGCATGACGTCGATGTTATGGTAAATCTTTTCCAAACACACTCGATGGGGGTGATGTCCTTGTTCCACAACAAATTTACGACCCACAAAACGGTGTGTTGTTCAATAAAAATTTTCCTCTATGTGTCAGTAGTTGACAGTGAATACAGAGGGTGGATATAATAGAACACGCGGTAGCATACCGTGCCGCAAGGTCAAATGTCCTTTCAAACATCAACACTGACAAACAATAATTATTGTTTTTGCGACACAGAGTTGACTGGCATTTGAGCTGCTACTTATTGGTATAATAAGGCGTAGCGATGTTGGATAAGATGTTCTCGGGAAAAGGTGAATGCTTGCGTCCTTGACTTGATGTTGGTGAATTGTTTCGTGGTACATCAGGAGAAGAGAAAGATTCTGGAGATTATAATTGCAGTTGCAAGGACACTTTGCTACTTTCGAATATGAGAGTTTATCTATCGGTAGCAAGGACATTTTTTGTCTAGAAGAACAAATTTTATAACATTTTTACTTCCAGTGGCGCGTGCCTATTACTATATCCTTTGTCTTAATTTCAATAAGATGTTTGTTTAGTTTGATTGACACTGCAAGGTCATGGCAAACAGTTAAAGGCTACCGTGTAGACCGTGTTTCCTGTGTTTTATGTTGGGAATTTTCATTGGTCATCTTTTTTAAAATTTCTAAGCGTTAGCTTTAGTCCTCTTTCTTGAGGGCCCAATATTCTTCCTTCTATAAAGCAAGCCTGTAAGCACTTACCTGACGATTTATTATGATTGTTAAAAGATAAGTAAGAAGAAGAAAAAGACTTTGTACCTCGAATCTGAGGTCAGCGGAGGTGCGAAAAGGACAAAATCCTCACGAACTTACTTTTAGCCAGACTTATTCTTCTGGCAATTCTTTTCCTTCTTCTTTGCTCTTGCCCTTACCCACTCATGAGTCCCAAGACCTGCAAAGAGTTTGACCTTTTCTCATTGCAGGTTACTCCAAAAAGCTGTAGTTGTGGCATATATTTTGGCTTAAAGCCTTCGGCCCAAGGAATCCATTGCGTCCGTCACTTTGAAGTACACAACTGACAGCTCAGTGAAATACACACGTTCTTATGGGAAGCGACGTACGTCACGAAGTTCTTCTATGGGACGCTTCCTATAGGAACGTGTATATTTAACTGAGTTGTCAGTTGTGTACTTCAACACAACGGATTCCTTGGGCTGACCGCTTAAGACATAAGATATACCAGAACTACACCTCCAGACATAAGTGTCAAGAGAGCTTCCAGGGAAATGAGTTCCTAAGAGCAGCAGTACTCACTGTTCCTCATTCTCTGTGTGGCTTCCATCCACTTTCTTTGAAGACGTAGATACACTCCAATCGATTTTGCAAAGAGCCTTGTGTAGTCTAGCTGCACAGGGAGTGTTAGTGATTGTCTCACAGAATATCCAGAAGCTATTTATTTAAGCTTACCTTAATTCTTTAATTGGTTAGTTAGTGCCTCCCTAAAGCTCTGTCAGTCTTTGTTTCGCTAAACTATGTTAAAGAGCTTCCGCATGCCTGATCTTAGTTTTGACAGGTTATTGCTCTACTAGGGCACTTCTTTGGCTCTCCGATTTGTACATGAGGAGAGCTGCTTTCAAACGCGTTAGTGATGGCTCTTGTGATGCCCTCTACTACGTTTTCCCAGCTTAGACAGCGGGATGGAGCTTTCCTAATGTCAATTCGCTCCAGATTTGAAAGCTTCCCCATTCGTCTTTCTTGGATTTCTTACTATAGATTTCCAATGATACGTGCTTTCAATATCGAATGAAATTATTCTTTGATTCTTTGATTCCAGTTCCTTATTAACCTACTTATGCTCGGACTACCGAGCGTAAGATCAGGAGCTCCCTGTTTTACCCTAGGCACAAAAGTGGGCATATTTTTCCTAGATTAAATATGTCAAGGGAAGGAGCTAAGTATGAATTATAGGAAACACTTGCCTCTATTATTGGTGTCCGTGCTCCCCCAGATAGTGTTATGCGCATTTGCACCCCATAAGCCAGTGGCATGAGGAGCTTGAACAGTACTCCACTAGGACTCCACTAGGACCACTAGATTCATCCCCAGCACAATACACCCTAGCGATTATGATGGTTCGGTGAGCTCCCTCCATGCCCAGGCTCACTTTTATAGGTAGTAGGAAAGCATGATTTTGGGTTGGACACTCTTGAGTCCCAAATTACCTTCGCATCCTTGCACGGTAGTCCCTTCAAAATCCATGGCTCTTGAATAAGCACTAGGCCCAGGTTTCGGCTGGTGATCCTCGCTAACGCAGCCGAAACCGCAAGAGCATGGTCTATTTTCACCATGATGATGCTGATTTTATGGGTAGCGGCTATCGAGCTAATGTTCGCTTGGGACCTGTGCTCCAACCACTGGCAACCTCCTCCATTAGATCGAGATCCAGCTCGATCAGCCTAGTTCATACACATCGGAGAGCGAACGCTCCGGGAGAGACATATGCTCGCTCTATCAGTTCGGCAGTAGGAGTCAGTTTTCCAAACTGTGGTGTATCAGTCTGCTCAGTTGCAGATTGCGTTGGTCATTGGCCCACCCCTCTTCTCCTACCTTTTCAGTCCGGTCACCGACACCTTGCTGAACCGATAGCTCAGACTAGCGTTCTCAGCACGAATTGCACGAAAAATTCTGCTTCGTCCATCCACTGCTACCTTCTCCCTTATTTGCTTAGTAACCAAACTTCAATAATGGTCCAAGCTTAAAACTCCCTTTATCAGATGATTTTTCATGACTTTCAGCCTCGGAAAATCATAAAAAGGAAGTGGAAACGGACTATACTGACCACGAACACGTTTTTTGTTAAATAAAAATCAGCCTAGTACAATAGTATAAGGAAATTGTCCTGAATTCTTTTACCTTCTTGTCCGTAACCCAAACGCTCACCCATAATAGATCCAAATTCCTGCACAACAATAGAAATTGTAAATTTCGCAGCAAAACCACAGAACAGCAAATAAAAAAATCTATAACCTGATCTGTTGCAAGGCCAACTAACTTGAGTAACGCACATTGTTCCTCTTCCTACTTTTAAGGATAATCAAATTGAAAGAAAAAAAAAACATGAACACCCCAAGTCCATCAATACACCGGATACCACTTTGCGACTCTAATTGTTGTTCAACCACATAGTCAAACAACAACCACCCTCGGGAAATTATTACGCGTTGCCTGCCTGGCCTCTATATCAGCGCAATCCGATATCTTGCACCTGTTATCCTTGTTATTACGAAATAACAACCCCAAACCATCAATCACCGCACGACGACGACGAGCCATACTCACTCTCCTTGGCCTCTCGCTCTCACTCTGCCTCTCTTTTCGATCAGTAATTACACGGTGTAATTCATTCTTAATTGGGAATCACATAGGGATAAGAAGGTATCGAATTCGCCACTAACAGCGATAATAGCAGACCTCCCGACGTTAGATCGATTAAATTCGATTTTGTTCTCTGGCTCTTCGGGTTTGCATCAATTTCTGCACAAGGAACACACGCACGCATACACTCTCGTTTCGGGGCACATATCTGTTTCTTTTTTTGCGCACTTTACGAATCGATTTAATCGACTGACTAAACAAGTGACAACGATGTCGATGAAGACAATAGGGAAATCGATATCTTATATCCTTTGCGGCTGTGATTTTTATCGAAAAGGGAAATCTTACAACTGAGGAAGTGGCCTATTCGACCGACGTCGCCGCCGGCACCGACCACAAAAAAAAAACGTAACAACGACTTGTATACCAACCAACACCCATTGAAGAAGCATTAACCGTACATAGTGCATTAACACTAAATGTCGGATCCGTTTTGTGTGTGTAAGATGATCGTTCCGAAGGAACTTAAAACCGTCTCCTCACCCAAAGGAAGATTCATGACAAGAACAACAAAAAGGAAAAAAATCAATCAGCAGTGTCATTGATCGATGTGAGCTTTGTAGGGCAGTAGAGTCATGCCTGCGGAGCACCCCCACATCACTGTCCTACTTGCATCCGCTCCTGGAACATTGCGTGGGATGGCGACGATATCGATAAATCTAATAATTTTTTTATAAATTGTCTTTGTTTATCGTTATCTGTCGCTTTGACTTCTTGTCGAGCTGTCTTGTGCTTTTTTTCAGCGCATGAATCATCTGCAAACACAATCGAAGTGTTAAAAATTTTATGATTCATCAATAATTTATTTGCCATCACTAGGAACGGGTTAGATACAGATATTGGGGCCGTGGCCGCCATATATCATTCAACAATCCGCCATAGTTTTATAGTTTGTTTAACGACCGCGAATTATTGCCGTGTGAAAAGTCGTGTTTGTTTGTGTTTTTTATTGTTTCAAATCAAACAGCCAAACTTCTGGGAAGAACTCTTAGAGCAAATATAATCTTCCATGGAAGCCCCATCGCATGGTGTTGTAATCCTGCCGATAAGCTTTACTCCCCAATTAACACCTTTGATGATTAAGGCTGTTCTGTTTGTTCGATGTTCTACAATTTAAGCCAAATGTTTGCCAGCGCGGATGACGTCAATTTCGCACAAACTAGAGCTGTGCGCATTTGCCAATATTTAACGATGACTGGCGCGAATCGATTTTTAGATAAATTCGAAATTATTGATTTATTTAATCAAGTGCAAATGTGTTTCAGCTCTGACAATTTGAGAAATAAATCTCATTCCGATTGATTGAGGAAATTGGAACTTATTGATAATTTTAGTTCCAGAGATAAAGAAATGCCTAAAGTTAGGATGACTAAATTTAGAAATATCTATTCTATTTCTCAGGGTTGAGCTTGTTTTTTTTTGCAATTGAAGGTCGAATCGACATGAGTAATTGTGCAAATATGTCATACTTGGTGTATGCCAAAACATGTGATAAAGAATAATAATCAATCGACAGACATGATAGCAAAGTTAGCTGAAATTCTTTGTGTACTTTGCAGGTACCTTCTTACTTTGACAAATTAACATATACCTGTGCTTGTTTAACATCATAAGACGAATTGCATTTGCGTACGATGTTATCCTTACTTCATAGGTAGGGGGGCATTTTGTATAAAATTTGAAGTTATAATCCGAATTTCTAATCGAGTTACATATAAGAAAACCAACTTAATGGTTTTTCAAAAGTTTTACTTGACGGTCGAAGATAGAGACCTTAAATGTGATTATCGTCTCTGGGTACAAAGTTGCTGAGCTGTCAACTGATCACCACCACCTAGCGTTGTGCAAATTGCGCTTTAGCGACAGTATTCCTTTGCCATCCAAGCGAAATACCTGCTTTTGACAACGGTTATAGGGGGCGATTTGCACGGCACTTTTCGTAGAAGTTTGAAAAAATTCCAACTGACCTTTTAAATGTAGAGGATGAATGAAAGCTGTTTTCATTGGCAGTCATTGCCTCTGCAAGAAATTTTTGTGAAGTGAAGCGGCTTGGTGTGGCGGCTGGCGTTGAGAAAAGAACTGCGTGGTTCAAGACTCCCGGAGTTCAAGAAGCCATCAGAGAGAACTCTGAACTCTTTTTATCAGAACAGCCAAGAACAGGTTTGGAAAAAGTTCAGCGAGAAGTTAGAGCAATCGAAGAAGTTAGAGTAATCA
The DNA here is from genome assembly GCA_947623515.1 of Neoascia interrupta. Taxonomy (NCBI): domain Eukaryota; kingdom Metazoa; phylum Arthropoda; class Insecta; order Diptera; family Syrphidae; genus Neoascia; species Neoascia interrupta. Next base: position 2,804,100 of record OX392464.1, on the reverse strand, counting down.
AGCTGTAATGAGCTGTAATCGTTACAGGAAGAGCAGTGTATGGTTTTCGGCTTAGCAGAGGCCCGCTTTTTAGTCTGAAGGTAATTCTAGGGAAGGCCTGGGAATATGCTCGGGTAAATAAAATCGGATAAATAAAATACTCGGGTAAAATAAAATCTGGAGAGTTAAGCAGGAATCTGCACTGAGTGGGCCTCTTCTTAGAGCCATTGAGTCTTTGTATATGGGAACTGCAGAAGCTATGTGCGGATAAATGCTGTCAAATCCCACCCTTTTGATGTACTATCGCCTCTCCTTTTTAAAGCATATATAGACTGGATGGTGAATCGCAGTCTTGTCAAACAATGCTTCGAAATGGCTGGCGTCAGGATAAGCCATCTGCTTTTCGCAGATGATTTATTGCATCGTCAGAGGAGAAACTACAGCGAGCACTGGATGGGTTTGCCTCCGTCAGCTGTGATGTTGGGATCAAGGTTAACTTAGACAAGTCGGAAGTGACGGTTGTTTTCCGAACTCCTGCGCGGCACGAACTATGCACATAAGGACAGTCCCACTAACACAGGTAGAGAAATTTAAGTACCTCGGGGCTGTTTTTATAAGAGATGGAAGGAATGATTATGAGTTATTCTGAAGGAACTGTGCCACCCCGTTTTCAGAAAAGCTAAGCTTGGAGTCAAGGAAAATATCTCAGTTCTTAATTCAGTGGTCAGTCCAACCCTCATCCATGGTCATGTAATTCGGGGAATGACCGAAAGAACTAGATCGCTGGTACAAGCTGGCCGAAATGAGTTTTCTGAGGTGCGTTGCTGGTGTTACTCTTAGGGATAGTAGTGAGAAACGGGAGTATTAGTAGCAATCTTAATGTTGAGCAGCCGAGTGGAACGATCAATTCTTCGATGGTTCGGACACGTTGTTCGCATACCCCCCGACAGCCTTCCTAAACAGGTGATGTAAGCCATGATACGAGCGCGTCGTTCCCCTGGTAGGCCAAGGATCAGGTAAAAATAATATCCGATACCCATCTGGGGGTCGCGCCTGTGTCTCTTGACTTGAGGGCGGATGATGATGAACGATGAAAGGACTATTTAGCCGCCCTCGCTCCGTGACCCGTCAAAGTGTAAGCGGTCACAGATAATGATTGATTGATTGACAAAGCTTTAAAGAAAAATCTGTTGTTTGCCACTTCTGACACCAATGTCATGCTTTGTAGGCTTAACGAATAAAAAGGTGCAAGATTTTGCCTTAATCCATCAGAATCTATAAGGACCTATCTTAAGTTCAAATCTTCACAAAAGTGGGGCGCTATATTAAGCCTACACAGGTGGAAAAAATAAATGTTGCTATGCTTACTATATACAAAAAATGTGTACCTCTTTTCTGGGACTGGGCAGTCTTACAGTTTATTCGCAGATAAGGTTAGTTGAGGAAAAAACAATCCCTCCGAGAGTGAAGGCTGTCATGTACGAATTTTTCTTATGAGATAACGGAAAATCAAGGGCTGAATCACCAGTTTCCTTTTCGCGTTGCCATCATGAATATCAAATACTGTTTCGAATCTATTAAAGAAGGACTACGTCTTTTATTATAAATTTCTCAAATCTCCACGGTAGTCCTATTCAAATAAGCAACAAAAGGCTTATTCAGGTAAGCCTCTATGGTGCAAAACAGAAGTTTTGTCCGTTTCAATGCAAATCAATAAATTATAAAAGAAAAAAATCCAACTATTCACGTTATCCCCAAAGGATTCCTGCTTGAATGGCCATTGATGGACAAACAAAAACCCACAAGTCAAAATAAAAAGGGTCAAAATTCGATCACTATTGTTCGACTGATTTCAGAAAACTCTTTCCAAAAATTTCAAATGAATTCCCGTTCTTTTGCATATTTTCTGCAAGGAACACTGCACATGATTAATGACGGACTCAACCCTCAATGCACATATGGTCACCACCAAGCAACACCACTTTCCATTTGGATCCATCAAGCAATCAACTGATACTTACCTCGCCTAATTGAACCATACTCGCGTATATTAAACAAATTCGATTAAACTAAACTGCGCAATCGTTACATCAATGGAGTAAAAGTGATCCTCACCGATCTTGCCAGAATGTGTATGCGCCCGGCGACGATGATGATGATGATGACGGTAATGGTGATGAGTAGAGTATAAAGTGCAATTACACTGTGCACTCATGCGATTTAAGTCAATGCATTCACATTCGTATTATGGATCCTTGAAGATGACGAAAATTGCACTTAGTCCAGAGTTTAATTGTTCAAGTGTATATGGAGATGGCGGGCCGCGGTCACACCAAGATGCAAACAGACCCCCGAGTCCGATATACACACTCCATAAGGTGTCCATTAAAACAGTTTGTACAAATATGAAATTAAATACTAATGTACCCCGACGTGTGCAGTGATGCTCTCTCTGATGATCGGCGATATGCCGGCTGGACACGCTGGTCTTCTGTACATAAAAATGCACAGACTGGGGCTTCCACCCATCAGGCTGCCGTTGGCCCCTGATGATGATGTTGATGATGAGTGACCAATATCAATATTGATAATTCATTTGCAAGTGACTATAAGTGAGCGCATGTTAATTTCTTGCGTTTTGGCCATTGCGTCGTCGTTCTTCTATACTACAATATAAGATGTGTGATGCACGGTTTACCTACATGTAAGCCCGTTCTTTGGTAAATATTGATACATTAATGTTTTCCTCTTTGGTTTCATCGTTTTTCCTTTAGGTAGTTTTTTTTTTTTGGTCTCTACATTCTTGTTTATGTTTTAGCAGACAGAAAATTAAACAATTTAACACGTTTGTCGATCGACTAATGAAGGTATAACACCGATGACGATGCAGGTGATGATTGCCAAATGATGAGTGTGCGATGCTGCGCATTCCAAAACAAGGTTAGGTGTGATTTTTCTAAGTGTGTAGTAGTTTCACACATATGGAGGAGGGCAAGGGGGTGGAGGTAAAAATTTGTGAGTGCCGAAGTTTAACATTGGAAAAATTTTATGAATGTGAAAAAGATGTAAGGGAATAGTACATGCGACCAGTTTCCATGCAGCCAAAAAGAACGCATAGAAACATGTGACAATTTTACTATAGAAATGTTTTTTTCCCATCCAATTACAATCTATTATTATAACTTTTGTGCAACTTTCGGGCTTATGCGAAATTGAGGAGTTTTTTCGTATTGTGAAGAAATTTACATGTGACTTAGTTTGAAAATGAACTTTCATTCCTATTGGACTAAAATATCCATATCAATAAGATAATAAGTACTTTTGCCAACATTTACAATTCCGACGAAGAATTTTGCTAGAATGAGGCTAAAATTTTCCATTGTGTTTGTCTAAGTTGACGGAGGGTCATTATTTTTCAGTAGAAAAACGTATTTATTGCGCTTTCTTCAAGCCCTTCATAAGAAAAATTATGATAAAATAAATGGCGTTCCCAAAATATAGGCAATTAGTTGAAAAAAAAAGAATCGAAACGCAACTAACTTAAAAACGGGGAACTCCCCAGTTAGCCAATCTAAATAAGTAAACAAATAATTCTTATCAATTACCAATTTACAGTGCCAGAGGATTTGTGAGACTAAAGCTATATGGAATTTTTTCTATGGTTGGCAGCTTCAAATTTTGTTTCACATACATTTTTTATATCAATTCCAGATATACAACAGAACTTTTCGCACTTGAACTGTCAGTCTATCAATACGAGGTTACTAAACGGTTCGTTTTTTTGGGTTCATATCAAGGCTCATATCAGGTTCATAAGACTACGCCAAAAAGTGGACTTGGACTTTTTTTGTCGGAGGCTGCTAATATGTCCAATGAAGCACTCACTTCCAACTAGGACTTAGACTTAAAGTTATTATAGTTACCACAGTATATTATTCCTGGTAGAACGTTCTTACATAATTAGATCATGAGATAATTATGTTTGTGATTAAAGGTAATGAGGTCACCAATATCATAAGTTGAATCAGAAGCAGATGGCCGATAATAAGCTCTAGCTTTGTCTAAGGGGACCTCGCCTAACCTCGTTAACTACGAATTGGAACAAAGGAAGAAGATAGCTTTCCCTCCACTGATTTGGTATTGGATCCCATGGAGATGAAGGTCGTGAGCCATCTGGACCGTATTTTTTTTTTCCCAGAACTCTCATGATCTGGGAAAACCAGATTCATGAGAGTTCTGGGAACTCTGGTGCCGGATCAGATTCCCAGAACTATCTGATCCAGCCCAACCACTTTTCGCTTTTTAGAGTACTTAACCGCCTTCACAACCTCTTCGACTGTGATGTTTGGTGCTTCTTCCCGGTTAGGTCTAGATTCTTCTGGAAAGTGTTGCCAGGGAAACTGTTCATACAAAAGTCCCTCACTATACTACCGCCACCTGTGAAGAATTTTGTGGTCATCCACAAGAAGCTGGCCCATTGCTGGAGCAATGAGCCAGAAACTGGAGCATTGTTGATGAACTTTAGCGAACGAGTCCCCTGGGCATTTCTCCTCCTCTGAGCGGCAATCTTGAGGATTATGACCCCCGTATTCAAGGTGCTTTGTCGAACGTCCTGTATGGCCTGAGGTGTATCAGCAGCCGCAGAAGAAACTTCCTCCAACTCCCGATACAGGCCCTCTAAATTCTCTTTGCTTGAGCTTGGGCGCACTTATTCTTCGTGAGACTGCTGCGGTGTCTATATTCCAATTCCGGAAGAAGCATTTCATCTCTGTTATTCGAGGAGCTCTTCTTCCGTGCCTTGAACGCCACTTTTGTTTCACATATCACTAGTTTCACCTCTTTAAACCACCAACATGCTTCTTTGACCTGTTTAAAGTGGCCTTTTGAAGTTCCTAGGAGTGATTTATGCACGTTCGCTGTAGGTCATCCCACATATCTTGTGCTCTGCACTCAATATCTTCATGTTTATCAATGATATGATAGAGGTAGTTTGGCATCGTGTTTAAAAATGATTCGCTTTCCTTATCCTTTTGTAACAGTTGATTCTCCCAGACATATTTGCTTGCCTAGTTTCCTTGACGGTTCCATAAAAATTACGGTCAGCAGTAGATGGCGTTGTGGTGCGATCGCCTAACCGAAAATCACTTTGCTATCTTTGACCCGCGGTTTCAGGGAACTGTGAACCCAATGATCGTCAATCTGGGTCTCATTCCCACCGCAGCTGTCATCTAGTGCCTGTTTTCCTGGACGAACGTGGTATTAAGCACGATAAGATCATATGACTTGCATAAACGTTTAGGATATCTTCACCAGAAGATTTCCTAGTCACATACAGTCTTCATGGTCCTCGTAAAATTTCCCGACATGTCCTTTCAAGTCTCCACCTACAAACAAAATCACCATTTTGGGATCGCCTTGATGGGATTAGGAAAATCGAAGGAGTCCTTTTCCCTCTGCTCACATCCAACTTGGGGAGCATATGCACTTACGATGTTCCACACCCCACCTTGTATCACCAGCTTGAGAGACATCAACCAGTCACTTGGCTTTGAAATATTCAAGGTGCCACCATGTAGCTCTGCCGCAAGGATAATACTGATACCTGGTGTTCCTACCTTTTTCGGTTCCGTAGCAGTACATCTTGTAAAAATAAATAGAGTGGCGCAACAGCTCGAGGTGAACCAGGGCCAACTTCTCAACAATGTATGCTGGTGTGTTAATTTCCTTACATACAAGGGGACCTACAATTTTTTGCCGAATCCGGACGGCACTTTGAGAAGTTTTTCAAGACAAATGATACTCTCGGAGGGCTTGTCAGACCCTCGCGGAGGTGGGGACCGTGAAAAAGAACAAGTCTTTTTTTTTCAGGTGACGATGGCAGGATTCGAACCCAGACCTCCGGCGTAGTAAGCACACACACTAACCACTACGCCACGGCACCCCACATCTTGTAAGCTTTTGTCTTTTTATCCAAGAAACGGGCCCGATTCCCGGAGTTCCGTCATTTCGTCTCTTGGACACACAAGATGTCAACTCACCTTCTTAACATCATCTCTTTAAGTTCGTAGCTACGATAAGTCATGTTTCCAACATTCCAACTTACGACCCTGATTTTGCGCTTAGGCCGTAGCATTATTTTGCTGACTCCGGGAACTGACTAGCTCTGACCCGAGAATTACTCTGCTCGTCCCAGGATCATAACCATGTAAGCCAAAAGCATGTGCCTGGAGGGTAGTGCCATTCGTAGCATACCTTTTCATAATGCTCTCGTCTAAACGACTTGTTTTGTTCGACACGTGCTTAGTCCTAATTGTTGTTTGAACGCCTTTTCCCGACACTGGTGGTCCTCTAGTCATTTCAACCCACGAACTTACATAATGCACACTTGTGGGAAAGTTTAAGATCTTGAATGTGTCGCAAGGCTCACTTAGGTGTTGTTTAAGACCTAGATCCCTTAGTCACCTTTTACGAAAATTGCTGTCTTTTCATTTCGGGAGGGCTGCAGCCGTATTCTCACCCATAGCTGCACGGAAAGCTCGGCTTAACTCTTTATCTGTTGCAATTTCTTTTGTCGCGTAAGGAGCAACACTTTTAATATCTTTTGCTTTGGTGGAATTCAAACTTTGAACTTTAGCTTCATCGTTTTCAGATTTTTCTCATAAGAGGAAAAGGTTATCGTTACAAGAAATCTTACAAAATGTAAAAACAGTAGAGCCAGCAGTAGTGAGTAAAAGCATGTGATAGAACATATTGAAGTAACAGCTTGTCTTAGACCAAGCTGGTCCTTGTAGCTCTTCTAGCGAAGCTAACCTTATTTATAACTAGTTTATGACTGAGCGAATTGACAAACTTATATCAAGGACACCTTCGATGAAGCTTCATGTCGCCTTATTTACATATGTATGCATTCCTCCATTCCTCATCAGGCAAGTGCCAAAACAATCTTTAAATGGCAGCCTCCAGATTTAAAACTACCAGGAAGGCATTTTAGGGTCAAGCCAGTGTGAGCAATGTGACCATGGAGACTGCAGTATACCACACATGAACTCGTCGCGTTCCCCTAAGGGCTGCAGTGTCCCACACCAGGACCCTCTTCGTTTTTAAGGCACACGAAGTAAAAATTTCACAGTCTGGCTGGGCTTAAAATTGATGACTTTGAAAGAAAGAAAAATGGACTGCCATGGCGTGGTAAGTGTGTGTGCTTACTACGCCTGAGGTCTGGGTTTGATGACGATCGTACCATCGTCACCTGGAAAAAAGCTCGTTCTTTTTCACGGTCCCCATACATCCGCCAGGGTCTGATAAGCCCTCCGAGAGGTAGCATTTGCCTAGAAAAAATTTCAAAGAAATGAACACACGCAGCATACATTGCTTAGAAGTTGGCCTTGGCTCATCTCGAGCTGTTGCGCCACTATTAAAGGTAAGAAAAGATACCACGGTTCCATACTAAAATTCGTATAGACAGGCTCAAGCTAGCATGATGGCTAGAAAAAGAGTAGAAAGTAAGCTCTTGCTTTAAACAGAAAGCTAAACAGTTGTTTCTTTACTTATTTATGGCTGCATCACCTGGAAAATTAATAACTGCAACGCTTCATTTAGTCTCCGATATGTAGCCCACCCAATAGGACATACGACACGTTTCCTTGTCAAACAGATTTTGGCGTACAAATAAAGTTTTCAAAACGATGAAATTTCGATCACGCTTAGGTCTAAAATTTGTGTCTCATCTTGTGAAAGTATTACACAAAGATTTACACATTTTTTCAAAACTACTAAAAAGGCGGGCATCAACTGACCACTGCAACCGAAAAGATTTCGAAAAATTTAATGAAATTAAATTTCCCTCGAAATGGTCAAACGATGAAGGGCGGCGGCATTTCAACACTTCTTCAGTGTGCATTGCCAGCACCGTTCCAACGTAAATATGACAAATATTTACGCCTGGTAAATACAAAAAGTAGAAAATACCCCAAAAATAATACCCGATAATGTACACACACACACTCAGTCGGTAGACGTGCAGACGTTTGTTTTAGTTCTATACTCTTTTCACATTCTCAGCCAAAAAAAGAGCCGAGTGCATTCCATCGGTTGCTAAAGGCCTATAACGCGGCATCATTATCGTGTGCACATCACAGTGATTATCACCATTCACCACCATTATCTTCTCTATCCTATTGAAAGTGGGTTCAGATCACTTGTTGCGCCTTTTAACTGAATAAATTGATGTTGTTTTCATTTCATCTATTTGCATAGAGTCTAGGCAACAAGTGCGTGCGGTATACGTATAAGGAACGTCATACCACCACACACGCCGAAAGGAGTAAGCAAATATTAATCCTTGCCCAACAAGAGGAGAAAGAATGAATTCCTTGGCATTCATTTTGTTGTCTTTTCCCGCATTCAGTATTCCCATTGCCGCACATTCAATCAACGGTAGAGGATATGCCTATAGGGAGAAAAACCAAAGGATAAGTGCCGCTCTTCGGGTGGTGGTACACGCAGGATTCTGCCGTCTCTCTAGGTAGGCGATGCCAAAATAACAACATTTAGGCGCAAAACGATACCAATTATCTACGGAGATCGATGTGCATTTTTACCTAACCACTGACAGAGAAAAGGAATCAGATTTTCACGGCTGCCAATTTGATGTAACGAACACGACTCCTTTTTCGCAAAAATAAAGGCGAAGAGAAACAAAAACTGACCCCTGATGGAAATCTATATGTTTTCCCAAAAGATACCACCGCAACAATTGTTGTGATGTGCAGGGAACCCGCCTACCGTAAAATTGATTACCTTAAATTTTCACAAAACATTTGGACAGATACGCGCAGGCTTCCTTGATTATGTGCCTTTTTTTTGCCTCATATTTTTTTTTGGTTCCTGTCTGAATTTTGTGAGGTCCTGAGAGAACAAGCGAAAATGTGCAGTGCAAAATCAAAATTCAATTATGATTGGGCATCACGAGGAGATGGCCAAACTATTTCCTCTTCTTCATTCTCCATGTACCTACACATAACGAGGCGCGATGCTCTGATGGGAACTTTTTCTTTTCTCGTCATGTTTTTTTTTTTTTTGGATGAAAAAAAACCAGTTTCTTGGAAATTATAAATTATAAGGGCCACGCCTACATGTGCGCCATGTATGTGTGCGAGTGCCTTGTGTAGCTGTGTGCTCGATACGATCGTTTATTGGGGAGAGAGGTGGAGTTTACCGGCAAATGCGAGTCATTGAATTCGATTTTAGATTTAAGCTCTGGAAAATAAATTAATACTGTTCTTAATGAGACTTCGCTGTTACACTTATATGCCGTTCACTTTTAAAGATACACTTTTTTCTTGTTTGCAGCGCTGCAAGGAGAAACTTGACACGCTCGCCGTGTCCGTGATGAATCAGTGGCCTGGAGTTCGACTGCGGGTAACCGAGAGCTGGGATGAGGATAACCAGCATGGAGCCGATTCGCTGCACTACGAAGGACGTGCTGTCGATATCACTACAAATGATGGGAGCCGACCAAAATATGGGATGCTCGCCAGGCTAGCTGTGGAGGCTGGCTTCGATTGGGTCTACTACGAGAGCCGATCGCACATTCACTGCTCAGTGAAGTCGGGTATGTGCACTTTGTTTTTGCAACATTTAATTATATCCACACATGCGAGTGCTATATCAGACATAAAATGGTGGCAATCAGCCAGCATGATCAGTTCTTAGTCCTTTTGCCATGAAACGTATTAATCTTTCCCCAGTTCACTTCTCAACTATCCTGTTTCGCAAATGAGGAAAAGTAAAACAAAAGAGTTGAGAAGCGAACTGGGGGAGATTATTTTCTTATATCTGCTTCTAAACGGCAGCTAGGGTGCACATGGTCATGAAAATTTATTTTTTAACCAAAGTTTAGCTTTAAAATATCTTCTCACCATTATTTCCGTTCCTGGTCGCGCCATTCCAAGCATTTGCTCTCTCTTTGTCTCCCATATGGTGGGATGCTGGTGCCATTTTAAATTCCATTGAAACGATTTTAAATCAGGTTTCCTTTTGTTTCATCATCAAGATGCGCTTCTTTTCTAAGCTTCCTCCTCTCCACGGTTGGTGGTTTTTTCCCCCGTTTTTTTTTTTTATTTTTTGTTGATCTTCCTCAACGCTTCGTCCAGCGCAGGGAGAATACTCCATTGAAGCGCGGCGACGACAGCGTAGCAGCGCCAATGCATCAGTCTTGCGCGCTGTATAAGAGGAAAATCATGTCTATAAAAATATCTTCGAAAGAAATTGTGTTGTACATACAGATGATTCTATATACTCTCTCATCGATGATACAAAAGGTAACAACAAACCACATACAGGCGCAGACTTTTAAGAGTTTATTTTCTTTTAAGTAAAGAAAAGAAACCGAAAAACATTGACGATGACCGAAGAAAACCTAAACCTTTGGGAATATGTACATTCAAACTATACACATACCGGGCAGAGGTATGGTGGTATAGTAGTGATTGCGCGGTGAAACCGATCGATACATGCGGATCGAATCGTATCCCGCATGCATGAGTCTAATATTGACGATGATGATGATAATGATGGCGATGGTTGTTTTAAAGTTCAACGAATGGTTAACCTGCGGCTTTTAAAACGGCCATTTTTTTTGCCTTATTTCACTAAAAAGAATTTTTTTCTTCGTTTTGGCAATCAATACGGTATTTGATATTTTAAAGGTGGAGAATTTCGGACGAAGAAAAGGAGGTCGCAGCAGGATACGTTTCTTCAAATTATCAATTCGGAAACATTAAAACATATGTTTGGCGGAATTCGTACAAAGAAGACTGTTATTGCCACATGAATTTTTACGAATCTTAAAGGTACTCTGGAGTTTGATCTCCAAAGTTTTGGTGAGCTTTCTAAAACTGAAAAAAATTTTAAATACCAATTTGCAAAAGAGAAGAGAAATTTGCAGAAGAAGAAGGTTGGGTGCTCAATTAAAAGGGAGCTTCTGTTTTAAAATGAGTAAATAGACAATTTTTTTAATCGTTTTAAACGACCCTTAAGAAAGACACAGATCCTCAAGCTCATCAGTAACTTATTGTTTAGGATCTCTCTCGATTTATAAGGGATCCTCTACTAGATCGAAATTGTGACAGCTGCACAGCATTCGAACGTGGTCGTCTCCGACGTATACACAAAGAATGGTTGGTTTTAAGCGGGACCGATATTTCTTTGCTTGTTGTAAACATATACTTAAATTCTTATCCTTAAGATAAGAATTTAAGTATATTCTCTTTTATCCTAGCTTCCAGATCAACCAACTTAGTCTGTTCTTCAAGCGCGGTAAGAGACTCTATCACAGCACGACTGTGGTGAGGGGGTGATGATATCGGCGTACCTCAGTATTTGCAGGGATCTGTTGAAGATAGTGCCTTCCGTGTAAACCTTTGCCCCCCTCTATCATCTCCAGAGCAAGATTGATGATTGCACTTGATAATGCATCTCCTTCCCGGAATCTTGTGCATATTTGGAACAGATCCGAGGAGCTGGGTCCAAACTGTACGTTGCACCGCTTTTTTTCTAATGTTGCCCGGCACAATTTGATCTTGACTTCGGACTTCGCCAGGTAGAGCTCCCCATGATAAATGCTGTCATATGCGTCTTTGAAGTAGACGAAAAGATGATGTGCCTCGAATTGGAACTCATTATGCATCTTTTCCAGAATTTTGCCTTAGTGTGAAGATCTGGTTGTCGTCGATCGTAAAGACACACATTAGGACGTGATCGGAGCTTATCGCTTAGTATTAAAAAGCCGAAATTTTACATGATGTGTTCATTTTCATGTTGCCTAACGTTTATGTGACGCTTTACTGATGGATGAGGGTCAAAAAAATTTTTAAAGCTCAGTTCAGAATGTAGTTATATCTACATTTCCTGTGGGCTCTTGCCTTAACGCCTTAACGTTATATACGTCTGCAATTTTTAGCAATGATTTGTGCGTTTTTCAACAACTTCCTTAAACACCTGAATGCTTTCTAGCATACATCAGTTTTGTGCTGCGATACCAACCGATAACGCCATTTGGTTGGATTCGTTTGCAGATTTAGTTAGATTCGTTAATCGTTTTTCTGTTTACTGGATACAGAAATAAATGAATGCGGTTTTTTTCGGAACCGGGTCAAGTTACAAAATTATAATTGGTGGGCGTAACAAAAAGCTACAATTGACCCGCCGGGTACGCAGTTCAGCCTTTCTAGTGTGCGCGCTAGCTTCAGTAATAGCAAGAAAAATCGTGTTTTGCTGTCAACACGAATTTTATGTGAAGCTATACAAATGTCCAATAGGCGAAATAACAAAAAAACTAAAAAAGCTACAATTAAAAACCCTCTAGTTCCAATACTGGGTCGTGAAAAAAGTGAAACGTGTCAAAATTCATCTGAACCTAGTGAGATCTTGTTTTTCTCAAAACCGGGTCAAGCTACAAATTCAGGAATGCGAACAAAAAAAATACAAAAACGGTACAATTAGCCCGCCGGGACCCTGTGCCGCCGTTGAACTGTGATAGCTAGCTTCAAAGAGCTAGAGGGACCAACCAAGGTAGGCGCGAGGTTCTTTCTTCATATAACCTACCAGGCAGAATTCCTTGAAACATTTTAAGTTTAAAAGGTATTTCCACCTTCAAAAAATAGTTCTAAGTCTTATTTGAAACAATTTTGTCCCACTCATGAACTGGTACGACGCCTTGGAAATCATCTGTTTCTATAGCCAGTTTATAGCAAAACTGGTTTTTCTTAAATCTGCTGAGCAAACCTATAGTTTACCACACCTTCGTGGAAGAATTCATAAAGAACTCGAAGAGTCACTCTCGCGCTGACAATTTCCCACACAAATCATCTTTATGGCTGACCACTTCCTAGATGGCTATCACATCACTATGGTCCATAAAAAAAGCCCAACTGTCAAAAGTAATACCAGAAGTCAATGACGATCTTTGATTCCAAGAACGGAAGCCATACTCTTCTATGCATAGTCAAAAGGTACATAAAACTAAAAGCATTCTAAACTCCTTCCGCTATGCGCAAAGTGCGTGGCTTTAATGCGACCCATAAATCATTTTAGCCTGGCCAAAGTATACTCATGGACCAGTCTAAGCACTCTCTTCTCGGTAACAAGATCATAAAAATACCATTTACCCTGGTGTGTGATACATTTAACTGATCTCGAAGGTGGATACACTTGTGCAGATACAAATCTCATGATAAACGCTCTACAAAAATTACATTTGATACTGGTCGGTGGTGACCGGTGGGGGGGGGGATATAAGCCTTTTAACTATCTTCTCAAGGCAAACGATGAAAGCTCACCGAACAGGCCAGCGTGTACCTTCCTATATTTTATCAAATGAAATGGTCTGAGGAAAAAAATCCAATTAAGCTTTTCAATTAGGTAAACTCGGTTGTTTGAGTTGCTTGAGTTCAAAAGAGTGAGTACCTTTATGTACAAGAAACGAGTACCCTGGGGAGAGCACCTACAAGTATAACGACAATCAAAGTCTTCCCATCTTGTTGATGTGAAAAACAAATGGAAAAAAAAGTAAAACACGATTTTGAGGAGAGAGAAAAAGGCGAATTTCGTACCACTCAAAACCTCGAGTTCTTCCTCCTGCTGCTCCATCATCAAAGCCATCCAACCACCAAACCATACCTCCAACAAGATACAAAAAGTGTACAGCAAATATTATTGAATTGATCTTTTTTTTTGCTGCGTTGTTATATTCATTCTCTCGTTATGTTAAAGAATCAGAAGAATAAACGAACAGCAGCCAGCATCGACAATCGAAATGGAGTCTCCCAGAAGGCGGGGGTACAACACCAAAACCATATAACCAGGTTCAGGTAGATGGCCAAACGGCGGCAGCAGCGGCGGCTCAGCCAGCCACATCAGAAGCCCAACAACGAAAAAACAAAAATAATTTATAATAATAAGGAATTAAGTAAAAAAAAGAAGAAGAACAAGATAAACACAACCAAAAGAGAGAACAAAAATTAAACACCGAACGAGAGGAGGAGAGGCATTCACAAACTAAAAAGGCAACCGCATGCAGTGTGTTTTGACATGTTTAGGTTGCGCCTGTCAAATTAAACGAATTGATGATACGACACCCAACGTGGTTCTCATGGCTCGGCCGGCCTCGGAGTCCGGCGAGTCCGTAGAGCTCGAGCTCGAGACCATCGAGATCGCCAATGAAAGATTGGAGGAGTAAAAGTATAAAACAGCTGCTATTAGGACCGGAGTCACACACTCATTGATGGCGATTCTAGCAGCCAGATACAAGAATGGAAATTGATTTTTAATAGAAGTGAAAGAGATTCTCTGGAATGTGCGTGTATGGTAGGAGGGGGGCGCCTGGTGTCACAGCGATGAGAAATAAGAACCACGAATTTATTGTCAGGCCGAAAGGACAATCGATAAATAACCCCGGGGTCATATGAACCGCTTCCGCTATCTCTCTTTTATCTATGGATGCGTTTGACCCACAAACAATGAGAACACGCACCATTATGTGTGATCCTGCAGGCCATTATTTGTGTGTTTAGTGTTTGGTGTCCTGCCATCTTCGGTTGCACATTTGCGTGTGTGGTCTGGGTCGGTCGTTTACAACATCAAAAGGACCTCCTCAGTGGGGCGCTGATGTTTAGAGGTATGTTGGTACTTTGTAATTGCTTTGGACCGCATCGGCCATAAGTGCGCGCGTTTGATGTGCTGTACCGCTGTGTAACGCCGTTCTTTGGGTGGCTTGTCATCTTAAACTGGATTTTCTTTCTTCTCGTACCTACCAACAACACAAACACCTCGCTGATGTGAAGAATTTCAATTAAAATTCTCACACTCTCCTGTGTGACCATCGGTAAGCATATCAGTGGCATGGTGACCACACGAGGCAGTGCCTAGACCATGACCAATGCGAGAAGGAACAGGGGAAAAAACCACAACTGAAAGCCATACCGTCACCGTCGGGCGGCCGGGCGGTGGACAGTGCCATACATTTCCAGAAATCATCCACGGTATATCAGTGTCATCTACTTTTAATATCATTTAGCTCTACAAAAGCACACGGCAGCAGTCCCGCTCCCGTCAGACAGACGTGCCCATACAGACAGCAAACGACAGAAGACCGAGAACTCAAGAAGCCGAAGAAGTATAACATGAGAACGAATCACCCGAGAGAACCTCTCACAACAAAGAGGCTGAAGATAAATGACAGTTAACCTTTTTGTCGACACTAATTTTTTAATACCTCGGCGCGCACACACAGATATAGGTACTGTACACATCAGGCGCTCCTCGGGACTCGACACACTGTCCGCCTGTCCTCGGCGCGCGGGTTCGTGTATGGATGGTGTCTTGTGTCTTTTGGTTTTGTAATAATTTATCTGTGAAGGCAAGATAAAAGATAATTTAACCACTTTAATGGTTTATTAATTTATGACCCTTCAAGAATTCTGTTTCTGACTTTTTGATTCCATGGACATTGGACACATTGGTCGCCGCCGCTGTGTGTCGTTCGTCCTTCTCTGCTGTGCGCTAATTTATACGAATCATCAATGAAAAATCTTGTGTAAACGTTTTTTTTTTTTGTTCGGTTTGAGACAATTTTAAACGCATTCCTGTAAAAGTGATCGCTTCGCGCATCATTGGTTGACAGACATGCGTGCGCTCTCACTCACCTGTGCACACTCATGTACACACACACACGCACTTGCGTTGATCGCCGGGGAATTTTTCTTGTTTGTCTTGATCCAATCAGGATAATCTGGAGATCTACGAGAAGTTGATCCTCTGCGGTGTGGAAAGTTCTTATTTTAAAATCCCTTTGACTTAGGCAGGAAAAGAAAAATATCCAAAGTCCTAATCCTTGGAGAGGATTCGGGTTTTTATGCAAACACATTGTGCCAAAAAGGAAACAGCATACCTATACACACATTGGCATGCATCGAGAGCAATGGGCTACGAAATTGGCCAAATTAGATTAGGAACCAGCAAGACAATGGGAGAGGGATTTACCAAGCCACCATCACAGATCACACAAGGCATTTCTGAGTTTTAATCCTTTTTCGCAATTTAAATTGAATAACATAGTGATTGTGTGAGCGGTTACCTGTGCCAGTCGAGTGTTTACAAATGTTTGCTTCGTGGTCGTTTGATTGGAAAATTGGTCCGTGTCATGGTTAAATGGGATTTCCCTGATAAGCTCTTGACTGATGGCGGGAGATGGGTTGTGACTTTTGATGGGATCACCATGGTGAGTGCGGCTTACTTTTTTCTGACTAAGGGTTCAGAAATGCTTCTTAGAATCATTGAGACAGGACATAGCCACCCCTTTTCATGTTTTTTGGAGAATATTTTAGTGCAGCGAGGAACTTTTGTTGGAAAACTTAAGGCACTCATGACCCAACGTTATATGATTCGTCCTAAAATATTCTTGAGGGATTGGGGTCATATTTCTGGTTGAGTCAAAATTGTGCCAACAAAATTCTGCTTTATGTTCCGCTTTCTGAGACCCCCCCTGCCGGTTTTTTTTTTTTGTTTCCTTTGACTTTCCTTTGACTTCTTAAACTTTTCTGTTTTTTGGACTTACCGCGATCGTTTTTATTTTGTAAATTCTGACGTTTCGAAATGATTGCACGGAAGTGTGTAAAACAAAAAAGTTTTTTTCCTTTAAAATGTCTAAAAATCGAGAAGAAGTAAATTTAAAAGTTGAATAGTTTGTTCAAGTCAACCTTCGTGCTCAAGTCACCCTTTTTAAAAAGCTGAATTTCGATATGCAGATTTTTGAAAGTAGATAATGACGTTATTGTCCCTTGCGTCTATCCATTCCGTCAGAGGGTATGGGAACATCGAAACCACCGAAGTATTGATCGTTCAATATTAATTTTAACTCCTGAAACTTCATCTGTTCAGATTGCGAAATATGTGCAAGGGTCGGAAAAATAGCTAAATTTAAACCTGAAGTATTGACTCTACTAAGCTCGTTCTGATCACCGATCGTTACAGCTTATTTAGTTCTGATCAAATCTTTAACGTAAAGAGTCACTTCAAAGTTTCTGTCAGTACAAAGCCATAACTTTTCCGGAACACTCCAGTTTTCGGCCGAAAAACTCAGTCATACCTAATCCGTGGAGGGAAGCTGCATTCATTCCTAAGCAGCCGCACTCGATCAGAACAAACATTTAGATGAAGGGAACAGAGCTTCGTCAGCCACCTTTTTATCTAACCGCAAGTTGCTTCCTTGAGATGCAAGATCTTTTTTCCTGATGATCACCCAAAGCCTTTATTTCAACAATCTGATAGGTCCATATCAGTGTGGCGTGGCCCTAGGACAGAAAAGTTCAGCATCGACCAAATATTTCCACTGCGGCAGATCTTGTAAAAAACCCAGAAATATTCCGATGCCCACCACCTTTCAAAGGTTTTTGACAAGACGCCCGCGACGCGCTGTAATGTGACTTCTTTCGCATTATACTTGAGAGAATTGTGCAGAACTTTCAAGCCAATACTAGGTTAGGTTTGGTTAGGTTATGGATACTCTTGTGACAGTAGCCACGGCTCACTTAGTCCAGCACTTGGGTCCATTGTGTCCATTTCGAAACCTTCTTAACCTTCTTAGCAGCTGAAACGAAAACAGAAATAAACTGCTGTCAGATGATCAAAGTGCCGCCATCTTGTACCCATCCGGATTGTTTACAAATCCTAGGAAGTCCTTTAGATCTACATTAATTAGATCTTCGAGCTCGTTGAAGAATTTACTGCCGAGGGTACTACGCCTAATTCTGTTAAAGGCTGGGCATTCGCAGCTTTTGCAGTAATTGTTATGCGGTATGTCTATAGCCGCTCAGTGAGGATTCTCACTGAGTGAGTACTCGGATATCCCGGCGGGCTAGTCAAATTTTTGACTAAAATTTGACACGAACACTCTGTTTCTGTCATTTTGACTCTCAAAAGAGAGGGGCGATATCATTTCCCAGGAGCGAAACACGATGTCTGCTGTTTAAAACTGCAGATCTGCCGTACAGGGGCAGTTTCAGTTTCCCGTTTTGATTCTCAAACTGGTACAAACGCGCAAAAAATAGGTTTGTGCATAGGGTGAATATGGGAGTATGGTTAATCGCGTGATTTGTAGATGATTTAATAAAGATTTATTTTAATCACGGAGCAGTGCCCGGTGTAGACATGGTATTAAGCTGTTTTTTTTTTAACGTAGAATCTAAAAACTCTATTTCCTAGGCTAAAAAAAAGTTAAAAAGTTTTCATATGCCCAAAGTTAACCCTGCATATGAAAACTGGACCGATGAGTTGAACACTTTGTTTTCGTAAACAGAGAACATCCAGAGACATTGGGGACAGGTTATGATGCCTGAAAAAAAAACTCCATCCTGCTGCCAATGACTCAAATTCCATAAACTTATTTTTATGTTGCTTTTAATGGACAAGTCATAAAGAGCAAAAGTCTTACAACTCCGGCATTGACCCTGTCTTTTCAATTCCATGCCCCCAAGTCATGAGCTTACTCTGACGAAAATTGCGATCGCTGCATATACTCTGGAAAAAATTGATGCTGCTGTTAAGGTCAAGTATAGGTATGATCCCCGTATAAATGCGTTGTGGGTTGCTTCCACTTCACCATTGCAGGGCTTAAAAGAAACTTATAAGACTTGATCAAGTAACGCGGATGTTTTAACCGCCGAACGCTTTGGTGTGAACACATCCCAGATTCAAACGTTTTCAAAATCAGAAAACATCTCATGATGATAAAAAGGGGTTTTACTTACAGCGCCGGTTTCATTCGGCCCGTCCATTCTTAACTGAATAACATACGCCAACCACGAACTTCTCATTGAACCGTATACTTCCTGACAATTCTTTTTGGATATGGTCCACAGGTAGATTTAACTCGAGATTCGCAGACTGCCATAACAAGTGAAAACTTCCACGAACTATCAGCAAGAGTGACCCCCGACTAATAAACAATAGCCTTAGAAGTCAAAGCCTTTCGATCAAAAATCCTTCGCCTAAGGATTTGATCTTGGTATAACTCATAAGTCATTACATTACCATATTACAAAGTCGTAGAGCACAATGTTCGCTGAGTTGATTTTTGCAATTGAATGATAAATTATGAAGCTGTAAACAAAGTTGTTAACTGAACTATTTATTTACTTTAAAAATGAGTCGAGAATGACTTGTGTCAATATTTTATTTAAACACGCATTCGCGACACTTCATTGCGGATAATGATTGAACTTTCCGAAGGCACAGAAAACCGATAAAAGGGCAAGACCGGCTCTGCATGTAAATTCCTGGAGAAGTTTTTGTGCAGCCAAAAAAAGAGAAAGTCCTGGCCGTGGGACACTCTAGTGGCCTAAGAAAGTTAAGTGGTTTCGTGCTTCTAAAATTATGAATAAAAAAAACTTAGTTTTTGGTCAAGACTATACTTGTTTAACTACCAATCTTAACAACTGCATCACCCTGTGACTAAGCCCAATAAACCACAATCTTAAGCGCTTTCCAACAAACCCTTTTTATATCAGTTGAACTTTTTTCTACTTAAAATAGTTTTAACAACTTAACTAATCAAATCCCGAATTATTTTTCCTTTCTTCCAGATTCAACCCAGTCATCTCATGTGAGCGGTTGCTTCACCGGCGAGAGCACTGTCCAAACATCTACCGGCGAAACTAAACGAATGAGCGAACTACAGTTGGGCGAGAAAGTGCTTAGCATGTCGGCCGACGGTAATACAGTCTACAGCGAAGTGGTTCTGTTCATGGATAGAGACATTGCGCGTGCGCAAGAGTTCGTGCGAATACAAACAGATGGCGGCGCTACGCTTACAGTAACGCCCGCCCATTTGATTATGGTTTGGAGCCCCACTAAGCAGCTAATGGACTATGTCTTCGCTGACAAAGTCGAAGAGGGTGACTTTGTGCTGGTGAACAGATTGGGCGTTTTGGAACCACAAAAGGTGGTGTACCTGTCTGCGGTGCTGGCGAAAGGCGTCGTGGCGCCCCTTACCCGTGAGGGCACCATCATTGTGGACTCTGTGGCGGCATCTTGCTACGCCGTTGTCCACAGTCAATCCATCGCCCATTGGAGCATGTTGCCTTACAGGTTGTTGGCATCGTTGAAGCACTGGTTCAACGAAACCAATTCAGTGCAGGATGGTGTACATTGGTACGCGCGAACGTTGTACTCCATCAAGGATTCAGTGTTGCCGAGTAGTTGGATGTATCACTGACATATTTAGGTTTTTTTTTTTCTTATAGTTTCACAACCATGCACATATTATACATAAATTATTTATTTTTTATAAATTCTTTTGCACTTTGGGGATTTTTTTTTTACCATGACGATTGGAGGGAAAGCCTGGCTAGAGTTTTCGCAAGATCTAATGCCTTATGCCGCACACTGATTTTCCTACTTTATGACTGTAAAAAATACTATTCCGGGAGAAAAAAAATAATTGTAAAATATAGTACGAAATTATTTATCTTATAGAAAAAAAAAAATAGACAAACATCATCCCTGGCCAGTGTTGCATAGATCAGTTGCATTTTTTGTTTTGTTTTTAGATAGTTTGGAATAAAATAAAAAATCAAAAAGTATAAAAAAAAATATTTGCTATATGTGTAACAATGACTGTATAAATTGTAGTTAATAATAAAATATTGTGTAGTCTATTATTTTGTTTACTCGACTGTTTTATTTAATTGAATCTTTTTTTTAATATAAATATCTATTTTTACTAAATTATTATATAGAAGTTAAATATTATGAAAATTTGTAAACAAATAACTTTTGTAAATAGTTAGATACAGAAAAAAATTAACAGTGATATATGTAATTAATTTATAAGTAATGCTTTAAAATAATATATATAAAAAATATTTCCTTTTTTCTTTGCATTTTTTCGGTGCGAAAACAATAATATAGAATAAAGCATAAAAACACTTTCAATAAATAAAAGAATAAATTATAGAGAAAGCAAACAAACGAAATTGAAAGATATCTAAACAGACAAGAGAGGAATGGGGAAAAAAAGACGAGATATGACTGAGAATGACTTAACGACTGAGAAGGTGTTTTGTTGAGATATTTAAAATGGGGGACCGTGTTGTATTTTTTTTATATAAATATTTGTAAATAATAAAATATTTTTTTCTTTTGTTAGGATTAAGTTAAATTAATTGCTTAGACTTAAGGCGAAATCAAGAAATATTTTTGTAAGAATTTATTTGTTAACAATTGCTGTAATACAAAAGTTTATACACATGTATACATAGACGCAAGAAAAACAGAAAACTGGATCCTGATGGAAGATAATAAACAAAATCATTTCGAAAATTAAAATTGTTGTTTTTAGTGATGAGCTGAAATCGTTTCTTTTAAGCGTTAAATCAGTTTTGACTGCTTATAGTGGTTTGATCCGAACATTTGTTGATTTTCAATATTGAAAAAGCTTAGAAATCGGAATCGGCTGCATACTTAAAGGACAAGACCTTAGATTGAGGGCAGTGAAAAAAGAAATTCATCACCCTATAGAGCTTAGCTAAGCTGATTTTAAACTTTAAACCGTGTTTGGAAAGAAATGCTAGAGGTCAGAGGCTTCTTATCCTTAAAATTAGTCGCTTAGGGATAAGAAGCCTCTTGCAGAGGTTGAATATATATTTTTTTCATCTTTGAAAAAAATTGAAAGCTAACAATGCGGCAATCATAATGTTCATCGTGCAGGCTTAGAAATTAATCGTTGACTTGTTAGCCCGCGCCTTAAAGTGCAGACTCAAAAATCTTAAAGTGCAGACTTTCAGACTCCCTGCTGATGAAATCAAATTAAGTTAAGGTCGTTCAATGATTAAAATGTGGACCAATCTATTTCGACGTTGACTCAGAACGACGCTCCATACATCTTGTGTTCCAGGATATTGGCGTTATATGGTGCTATCAAAGTTTAACATCCGAAAATATTTTATAGAATCTACCACCCCGCGTGCAAAAATGATAGGATCTGTAAGAGCGATCCCACCAGAAAGATCGCACACGGATTCCTTCAATTAACTATCGCCGTTGAACCCTTCCCCCGGGACAGGGCTGGAACGCTCTTGGACAAATTACCAACTACTCGTTTCCTTTGAGAAGACAATCCTGGAGATTGTATTTTTTGGTCACCTAAATAGTCAGTATCTTAACCTAGCTACCACCTATGGAGGAGCCCATTGAGGACCTATAAATATTTCAAAATATTGAGGGCCCTAATTTAATCCCACTAAGAACACTTCCATGTTATCTACACATGGAAGCGCAATAAGGTTAAATAAGAATTAGGTCGATAAAACGTTTACAGGGTGTTTCATTGAGCAATAAGTTCCACATGGAGTATCTGTATTAAGTTGTTACAAAATGTAATATAGAGAAAAAATAACGATAGACCTCCAACCAAGACCTTAAGGGCATATGATGAAAATCGAATTCTGAGCCGATGAGCCATGTCCGTCTGTACGTTGTCGGTTCGTCCGTATGTCACCAATGTTTTGGCCTTAAATTTTTAACTAGGAAGCTGGAATTTTGTACGTAAGCTTTTGTCATTCGAAGCAATACAAGCACTCAAATTTTCCAAATCCGCCTACAGACACGCCCAAAATAGGTCTAAGTAGGTCAGAGGTCAAAACTGTAATGCTTTGTGAAAAGGCAATTATAACTCTTAGACATAAGAAATAAAATTAAAGTCGGCAAACGACCTTTAGTGGGCGTGACACCGATTTAAAGAGTAGTCATTCAAATGCAATTTTTTTTAATACTGCGAAAAATTTTTACTTAATTTATTATGTAGAAAATATTTGGTTCTGTATTTTGTTCATACAAAGTTTTGGGACACGCCCAAACTTTGAGGCAGAATTTATTACAAGGCCTCTGATTTTTCAGAAAAAAATGGATTTCGACTATTTCTCAGCCT
The DNA here is from genome assembly GCA_947623515.1 of Neoascia interrupta. Classification (NCBI taxonomy): domain Eukaryota; kingdom Metazoa; phylum Arthropoda; class Insecta; order Diptera; family Syrphidae; genus Neoascia; species Neoascia interrupta. The sequence continues at coordinate 2,781,137 of OX392464.1, read as the reverse complement.
TACTTGGAGAAGAATAATTGGGGACACTTATCTAGATTTTGTACATATAATGTTTTGGCCAAGCCCCTCTTTAGGAGTTGATTTTACAAAATTATATTGAATTTGAACAAAAACTAGTGGGAGGGTTACAATCCGCTTAGGCGAATCGTTGGATACCCCATCCCAATTGACCACTGTCAAGCTCCGAATTGTGTCATAAATCTTGATTGTTAAATTTCAGTTAAGAATCTTCTCCCTAAGAAAGAGCGTGGCATCCACCCCTTCTCAACAACATCGTATTTTTGTTTTTATTTTTTATCAGAAGTGATATACACGTGTTGACTTCATTTTTATATTAAAAATTTGGTTTATACTTAAAAACGCCCCCAAAAGTGGGGGTGGCGAAAAAACACGCACATATCTGAATGATTTATAGTGCAAGTTTTTTTAAATTTAAAGCAAATATATCAAACAAAAATCGTATTAGGGGGGTTGTATTCCCTTTTTTTTAAAGGCCAAAAACAATACACTTAAGCGAGGATATCGCATACCAAATTTCAGCTTCCTGCGACAACCTTGATTTTTCATGCTATTAAGTAAAGTGGGCATGTCAGTGGGCGGATTTTGAAAACTTTTACACTTGTACTGCTTCGGGACCTAGAAAGAACAAATATCAAGTTTCAAGTTCCTAGCTCAAAATTTAAGGCCTAAAAACTACCGACAGACGGACGGACATGGCTCATTCGACTAACTATTCGGTCTCGATCATATGCCCTTAAGGTTTTAGGGGTCTACGGTGATTATTTCTCTATGTTACAAACTATGACTCAAACTTAATATACCTCCTATCCTATGGGATGGGGTATAAAAAGAATACATTTTTGCTTACATTTTATCCGCAAACTGGGATATTTCTATGCCAATATTTCATTATGGTTTTAGAGCTGATAAAAAATAAATTAAGAAACCTTGTAGGGAATAACTTATTTGTTTTTAGCAAATTATTGATTCATGAATGGTAATGACAAGAGGATGACAAAACAAGAAAATAGGAATCGGAAGGCGAGGAGAATAGAAATAGGGTATACCGCATTTCGTTTCAAACGGATCGAAGCTAATACATACGCACTCTTACAGTTTCTATAGTTTCTTATAGTTTCTATTTTCTTTTCACGGGTATTTTCGATTCGCTTGAAAGACTCCTCGAAATCGACGCGATTTTCCTTCACTCGGACTCTCATTCCCACTCAGATCTTGCCTTTCGTAGGGGGTGTTGGTTGGGGTGTTGGTTGGTCGTTTATTCGTTTATTGATCGCAGCAAAGTTTATTCACCACATTGCAACTTCCGGTGGGACGATTATGGTGTCCCCAAAATGGGCGAAGCAGTTCACGGTGATTTGGCAAAGCAGAATGAATAAATGACAGTGAATTTCACAGATGCAGGTTCAACAATATGGCCACTATCAACTTTTAAAATTCTGGAGTCCCTATTGGAATAACTTTAATAAATCGTTAACAACTTTTTTTGGAGCTATTAATTATACATTAATTTTCATGATTTCAACCGGACTGACATTTTAATTAACTGTTACCAGTCATGTCAAATTGACAGAATTCGATCGATGTTTGGGGTTATGCTAAGTTTCCACTTGTCGATTTATTGACAAACTTTAACAGTTCTTTTCTATGTCCATTTAAGACACAATTGGCAAAGCGTCATCCAATTTATATGTCAATTCAAATGCACTCTATTTCCACTTGCCAATTTCTCAATATAAATTAAAAATACGTCGTTTGTCAATTACAAATCGACAAGTGGAAACTTAGCATTATGTCACTGGGTTTGAAATGATTTCCGCTTGTTTTGCCACCAGTCGGTCCTTGGAAATCACAGACGGATTAAATAATGGTTGATGGAATAAGAGCTACCTTCAATAAGTTCATAAATCAAATTACATTTAGTGCATAATGAGTTTTATTGCCAAGCTCGGTCGTTTATGGCAGGCTTAGACCTAACACCAACAAAACGAGTTGAACCCAGACTTTGACGAACTGACTTTTTGGACCGAAATGGCAACGCTGATCACTAAAGCCTTCAGCCCACTAAATCCGTTGCGTTCTTCATGACGAAGTACACAAGTGACAACTGAGTGAAAGACACACGCTCTTAAGGGAAGCGACGTACGTCACGCACTTATTTTAACGGCCGCTTCCCATGAGAACGTGTGTATTTAACTGAGTTGTCAGTTGCGGGTTCATTAGGCTGAGGGCTTAAGTTCGAGGTTTTAGCTTTCATATAGAATCTCCAACGCATGGAGTGTACGTTGTAATGTCGACAAAGCAGGTCAACCCAAATCTTCGTCCTTGAACATATTTTTTGAAAATTCAATATTTTTTTTTATTGTCTTCTCTTAGGAAAGGCGAAACTAAAGGGTCCGCCACATAACGTTTTTTCAACTAGTGCTTATTTCGTAAATGGTGACACTTAGCTCATGTCTTATTTGACAAATAATAAGTTTTATCCTTCCACTGAACGAATATGGTTGTGTATACGCTTGAACAACGCTGGGAAATATTACTTAGAAAAGGTGCCGATTTTGGCAAAAAAATCATCTTTTCAGATGAAGCTAATTTTTATCTTGACGGGTATATAAACAAGCAAAATTGTCGCATTTGGGGCACAGAAAACCCGCACGCATACTTTGAAAAGCCGATACACCCAAAACCAGTCACTGTTTGGTGCGAATTTTGGTCCAGAGGCATAATTGTGCCCTTTATCTTCGAATATGAGCAAGGAGTGGCCGTTACAGTTACAATGGCGATCGTTGTCGGGCCATGTTGAACGAATTTTTGTTCACAAAAATTGAAGAGGAGGATATTGGCAACATTTGGTTTCAACAGGACGGCGCTACGTGCCACACAGCCGAAGCTACACTCTATGTTTTGCGACCTGCAGAGCTGATGTCGTTTGGCCACCTCTGAGCTGCGATTTGACACCGTTGGACTATTATTTGTAGGGTGCCGTAAAAGATAAGTGTTACGCCGACAAGCCAGAGGCAATTGACGCTTTAAAGGACAATATTCGTGAAGCCTTTGGTGAAATACAGCTGCACACAATCGATAATGTGTTTAAAAATTGTACCGATCGTGTAGGCTACTGCATGGCCAGCGGAGGCAGCCATTTGAATGAAATTATTTTCCATTATTAACCGGAAAGATTGTACTTTCAAATAAAAAAGGAAATTTGAGAAAATATGCAGTAGTTTTTTTTTATAGCATTTTCAGAAAAAAAAAGTCATTTGACGGACCCCTTATAACACCGAAACAGTGCCCCGAGCGAGATGTAAGGAGATACTTATTTACTTTATTTTTAAAAGTTTGCAGTTTACAATTGTGTAATCAGGCAGTGAATTCCAAAGTGTACTTGTTCTATAAAAGAAAGAACTTTGAAACAGTGTAGTGCGAGGTGGTTCGAGGTGAACATGGAACTGATGAGCGCTTAAACCTTGCCTTGTATATCAAACAAAAGAAGAATTTTCAGGAAATAAGTAACTTAATTCTTCAGAGCCATTATAGTATTTATAATAATGACATAAATCAGCAACAATCTGTTTGAGTTCATATCGAATTGTGAGTTCCATAGAAAAATACTTGTCAGTAAAAGAGAAAAATTCTTAAAAGAAGTTCTATTTCCAAGCAAAATGATTAAAATTAAAAAGCACGCACGAAAAAACCACGCTTTCATTTTGTTGTGGTTCATTTTCCTTTTCAACAAATAATTTCCTGTTAAATATTTACGCTTTTGTGCAGCTCCTCATTCCAATAAGATGCAATTGCACCCACTCACCATGATCGTTCCTCAGAACTCAATTGCAGCCATTAAACTTCTCATTCACGAAATTGAAAAACACAATTAAAGTCAATTTACAAGGATCGATTGTATATTTAATTTATTTAACTTATTAGCTAATTTTGTCTTTTTCCAACCTTTTACTTAATTTATTACAATAATTTAAAAATCTATTACATTGTGATGTTTTTTTTTTTTTCTTTTTTAAATTTAAGGTGCCGTAGCCCCGCTATACACACATAAATATCTTTATTCAAATAATTATTATAATTTTTCATTTACTTACATTCTATTATTGAGAACAAAACACATACATACACAGGACTATACTGTAAAAAAACATTATTAAAGAAATGCATAGCTTGTGCTTCTCTTTGTGGAATGTGCTATCAAATATAAGGACCAAGTACTGTTATACCATATCAACGGTAAGATGTATTGGTGTTTACAATGAGGAAAATAAATAATTAATATATCGTTTAAATTGTCGTCTGTTTTCTTATAATAAATAACGTGAAACAAAATCAATCTGGAATCGATGATCGAAGGACGAAAAAAAACTCACACGCTAGTTGTAGTAGTGGTGCTATTTTCGTCGTCGTTTTCATTTTAAGGGCGAAAGTATCACAAGATGGAAATTTTTTCTATGTAGAGTCCTTGTCCACACAGACTCTAACTCGTCCTAAGATATATGAATAAGTAGCCAAATACCGTCGCACTCATGAGCAGTGACTGTGGCCTGAACGATGTTGCCGAACAGATAAGACTATCACGAGGATACTTATTGGACGGTGGAGCTTCCTCACGCATTTTACAATACTCCCCTTGTCGTTGGAACACATCTCCGCAGATCTCATGGCACGGTGGACAAATAATGGCACCCTTGTGCAGCCATCCGTTGGCATTAATCCGAATGGACAACTGCTGGCCCGGATAGTAGCACTCGTAGGAGTAGTTGCCCACCACGATGTGCAGTCGACCGTTTTCGCATTTGTATTTGTAGCAACCGGAACCCCAGTGCTGCCATTCACGGGTCTGTCGGCACGAACGTTCCTCCCACATGTTTTCACTGTGATCGAAGCATTTCGAACCTTTGCCGTAGCTCTCCAAGGCGAAATTCTTTTCTGGTTCTGCGGATATACATAATATGGTTTCCCTCTTTTATGTAACAAGGATGTGCAACTTACTTGGATTGTTCTCCTCGAACTTGCAATGTGAGCCTCGAACAATGACGTTTTTGCTGCGCCAAGTAAACTCCTGGATGTAGGGACAATGGTCGGCAAGCGACACTGAGCCACCGTAGAATCCTTCTTCGCCTTCTTTCACATGGTTGATGCTATCGAAGTTCTGTTAGTACAAAAAGGAAAAGTCTTGTTTTTCAGTTGTAAAATGGCTTAATCTTGTTGAGCTCTATACCTGATACTCTTTAGGCAGTTCGTAGTCGTGTCGTATAAGGTTGCAAAGTGCCACTGAATTTCTATCATCTGTGCACTCTGTTTGGAGTGGATCTCGCTTTACTTTTGAGCAAAATGGGTGAATGGAACGGCCTCTGGAAAAGTTGAGTTAAGAAATTATTTAACACTTAACAAAAAAAAATCAACATGTACAAAGAAAAGAAGTACAAAACAAGTACAAAAGGCTGTCAACGATGTCTCTAGAAAAATAAATTGAGCCCTGCTTCAATGTCTAATCTATATGGCGAACACTTATTTCTTCCTTACTTATGCTCACTGCAGTTCATTTGGCACAGTCTGTTTTTGTGCAAAAGGTTTGCAAGGATACGGATATCCCATCTAATACAACTTGTTGCCTATACAAGCCTTAGGCGACCAGCCTTAGTGCAGTGCGTGGATGTTTTACTCTTTTGCTAGAAACTGATTGTTCCCATGAATCCTGTTTACATAAATGTGCGTGGATCGATATTTTCCTTGACCGAAATGCAGGAAAACCAGGAAAAAGGCAGCTCCCTTTTCGATGGATAAGTTTGCAGGCTGAGTGACTCAAAAAATAATTCTGCGCCGATACCACTCCTTTTTCAATCTGTCTGCATAAGAAACGCAAATGATGGCCTGTTCACATAGTTGCATTCAAGTCACAAGTTTGGTGGATACGATTAGAGCTGCGACCAATAAATCATTCGGACAACCTGATGTAAAATTTAGATGTCAAAGGATCAGCACTGGAGGGACGATTGACATTCGAAAAAAGCTCTTGAGGATACCGTAAGGCTATGAGAATACTCAAACCGAGTTTCCGAGGACGAATAAAGAGTGGACTGAGTTTCGCGTCCGAGAATTGTCACCAAGCGAAGTAGCCACGCCAAGAAAACTTTCGAAACCATAGGTTTCCCTATCAGGGCTCAGGGTTGTCATGGTCGAATTGCCTTGCAACAACTTCAATCAAAGAGGAATAGTGGTGAGCAGGCCGGCGTTTCTAAATCTCAATATAAAAGCGTTTTCCTTGTAAAGCTACAAGTAACCGAGAGTCCTATCTGCCCATTGGGCGCCATTTATTTATTTAGCTACCGCAACTTTAGTGCTGGTGCAGAAGCCCTGGAAACTGACTGGCCTTTGTGGACGTTTACGGGTTACTTTGCTCTGGGTTCCATGGTACACTAGTAACATATGTAAAAAGAAACTAGCGACCAGGTAGATCAAGAGCTAAGACCAAAAAGAATTCAGCGCTCCAAGACTCCCAAACGACGATTCCGCTCCTTTTTCAAAGAAAATGCCTGTAAAAAGTGGTTTAACCAATCGCGTCCCATTTAGAAAGTAGGTCGGCCGACCGTTACGACAACTGAACAAAAGACCGAGGCTTGATTAAGCGATAATCCACTGGTCAGGCTATTGGCCAATCGGGATAAAAGCGGCAAAGCCTTTGGTAGCGCTACAGTCCGGGATGGGCCAGGACCTCAAGCAAAAAGCTTCGCCTGCATTTCGCACGCTAAGTACCCTGATCCCTGAGTGAGATCCAAGGCCAAGGCTGCTTCACCGTTAAGCAGGACTGGGATAAAGTGGGTCTCATAAATGTAAGCTTCAGAAGTTGGCTGTATATGCATAGGTATTTCGGAGCGGCGACAAAGTACCTAACACTTACTGACTAACTCAAAGTTTCAGCTGTCTATAGCAAAATTTTGTCCAACACGTTATTGAAGGTCTTTAGTGTACTATACTCAATACTCAATAAAACTAGTTTCCCATAAAGAGGTTTGAACTCATAAAGAGAGGCAACAATTCCCATACATTTCACTACAACGCTCTCACATTTTCCCTACAAATGCCCGGTACGCAAGACCTAGGCACGGTAGGCACGGACTAATACCGAAACCAGTTGCCCTTGCCGTGTCTCCTCATAAAGGCATCACTTTTCACTGACCTCCCATCTCATTGTTGACGGGGGCTAACACCGAAATCGTGTGTCTTACCCTCGATTATCCCCCCGTTTTACCCTCGACCTGAAGTCTCTTTCCGCAATCCGTATCAACTCCGCCCCTTCCATCTTCAAGGCGAATTCCCATCTGGTTTTGGAGTTCAACAGTCGCGATACCCCCTTTCTTCAGAAAGTCTCTCACTGGGCCCCTCAACTCTGTTGACTGTGGTTCACACAGTCGGGTAAGTCTTTTCGGGTAAGTCTCTATAACCAATCAACGATTGATTGGTGACCTTCGGCACAGGTTCATCCCGTCACTGGTTACCTCGACTCTTCTCAGCCAAAATAGATAGTTATCATATAGGTCCTCGGGCTGGTAACTCCGGTCTTACAAAGTGGTATCACAATGGACCTCCTTTTGTCTAAGTGTGTCCCTGCCTAGCGGGGACAGCCACCCAACCTTATCAAACCTAAACCTTCACATATACAGACAGACGGACGGACGGGCATGGCTTTACCAATGTTCCTGTCGGTCCCGATCATATCTCTAAAAGATCTTAGGTGATTATTGAACTGTGTTACAAGCTATGCATTAAAATTTATATACCCTGGGTCGGGTATAAAAAAAAAACTAATCGGCACCCACAGCTCACAAGATCGCTTGCCTGACCTCGAACAACCATGAATGATGTATGCGCTTCAGATATTTTTAGCTGACTTTACCTAACCTCACCATTTTTTTGCCGATTCCGAATGGCGAATCAAAAGGTCTCTGATGGCCTGAAATGATACTCTCGGAGGGAGGGTCAGGACCTCGCGGAGGTGGGACAGTGAAATACTTTTGTTGGCCCGGTCAGGATTTGAACCCGGGACCACAAAATTAACGAAAATCACATTTCGAAGATTCGAATAAACCTATATAAGAAATTCGGATCTGACTTCCTTAGACACAAGGAGGGGACTTGAGAAACCAAACTTGACAAATCATACTTTTGAAGAATTTCTCTGTAAAAAAATCAGAAAATTGAGAATGCGATTCAAAGCTTTCTTAATTGCTTTCTTAAAACGACAAAAAATTAACTATCACATTGTTTTCACAGGCCAATTATTATCAGCACCTAAGCTTAAGCTTTATACGCCTACAAAAACGAAGTTGTTCATTAAATAAAAATTAGGCAAAGTGCAAAGATTAAAAAAAAAAAAACAATTCTTCGATTAAAAATAAGATGCTTATAAAACCAACAAATAAAAGAAGACGAATACGAACAATTCATACCGAAAATTTCCTTCAATCTCGTCGGCGTCAAAGCTGTTCCAATGGCAACGTTTTAAAATAGAATTTATTTTTAAAGCGAGCCTTTAATAAAATACAAAACCTACAGACGCGACGGAAAAACAAAACACTTACCTTCCATTGTTCAGCTGAATCCAATCCTTACAGCTTCGCATAGCGAAATTGCAACCTAATCCTTTGCCCCAGGATAATGGTGATGCCATAGAAAAGTTCGCTTTGTACCAACCCGAGTCCTCCATTAGCGCCAGAGTGATTCTTGAGAAGACAGGACTTTGCGTGTGCGTTCCCGTCATTGCCTCATTCTGAAATTCAAAAGGAGAAATTAGTTTCACAAAGTTCACCGACAGTGTTGTTGTTTGGGCTTCATGTCAATTTGCGTTGTCCTTCCTGGACTTACCATACCACAATCCTGCGGGAATTGAAACACATCCATTGACATTCTTTCCCCTTTGATGTGTCATTAAAAGCTAAAAATTATGCTGATGGTGCGGTGCGTACGTATACGTCAGAATAACTGGTGCAATTTTACGCCAATTAGCTGGCAAGTTCCCGGATAGAGCGGATATGCCTTTCTATCTATTTGTCCCTAGCTTTAATATTTTTACAACTGTTGTCCCTGGTAAGGGAGGATCTATTAAATTCCTTCATTGTATATTGTGTCTCACTCGATGTGAAAATTGAGCCCGGGGAATCCTCAAAGACATGGAATGAACTATACTTCCTTTGCCCTTTTCTAATAAAAGTCGAATAAACTTCGTCACAATTCCCCCGAGGGATATGTATTTGCGAAGCAAACAAAGGGTCGTATGGAAGTGGCATCACAAGCGGTGTGAGGCGCCTTTGGTGGGCTAGGTCGGGTGGAAAGCATAAATTTAAAAATAGAACTTTTGGGTAAGTCTTTTGTCGAAAGTGTGACAGTCAGTTAAATGGTTTCTGCAAAAAAAAACCAACGAAAATAAAAATTGAAAAAAATACTTTTGGCCATTCAAAGAAAAGGAAAATTTGTAACAGGTTTCTTGTTGGGATATTTAGTCCTGTCACCACCGGATATGACATTTGTCCCACATTCCACCTTGGACATTTTAAAATGCTGTTTGTCATTGCGATTGGGTTTATATGACTTGCTACCACAAAGGCAAATCGAGGCGTGTGTGTTATTGAAAGTGTAGACATAAAAGGAACACCTTAAGGAATATTAAAGAGGCACTTGAAATGCTTCTATTTTTTAGGTTATTACGTCAGAAACGATGATATATTTACTTGTAACAAAGTCAAGTTCACGTGTCTCGTTTGTGCTTTTAAGGCGATTAAAAACAAAACAAATTAAACATGAGAAGAGCGAAAATATGTTTTTGGTTTTGGCGCAGTCGGTTATATTTTGCGGATCGTTTTTCGGTGAAAATGGATCAAGTTCAAAGTAGAGTCATAATATCTATCTACTTTGTCAGATATCAGTCATGCGATCTTAGGAAAATTAAATAACATGTGAGGGTAGAAACCACATTTATTATTTATGGCGCAGTCAGTAAATTTCTTTTGAACAATTTGCGTAGGTTAATCAAGTTGAAAGACAAGTTACATGAACCATATACGTTAAAAGATGCAAAATCAGCAATGCAAAGTGAAATGAGTGACTGCATAACTCCAGTAATGTTGCGGCTATGGTTGTATAAACTCAGGCAACCACCAGGTTTGCTCTACTACTGGTTTTTTGGACACTCATCATGAATTTCGTTTTTATTTTCTCAAGAAATTGGGGTTTCACACTTAAATCACCCGAAAATACCCTGATAAAGGGTTGTTTTTGCTATATTCAAGCTTTGAGTGTTAATTGGTGTGACAATAATATGGTAGCCGGAAGGTCTATACCCCCAAAATTAACCGGAGTAACAGAGGGCGAAAACCCTTTTTTCTGGTCCGATCGGTAAATTTTGTTAGATAATTTTACGTCGATAGATCAAGTTGAAACAAGAGACACAAAACAAATACAAAACATACAAAGCATATAAACAGAGAAAGTTTTTTTTTGGCGCAGTCGATGATCATTATCGCTGTCGCTTAAAGTTCTGTGAAGATGTTTTGAAATAAATATAAAAAGGAAGTAATAAAACCTTGTTGGCAGTATTTAAATAGAAATTTAAAGTTGAACATAGTCAGTGAACAGTCAAATTTAGTTGGCGCAGTCGGTTTATAAAACTAGCGAAAAACAAAACAGCAAAAAACAAGTGGGAAAGTGCAAAATTGCGGATGTAAAAACTTCAGTCCGTCTGCAACGGATTGCAATATACCCTACCCTACCAAAAAAGGAAACTGCCACGCCTCCAAAAAGTGGGCGGGATATAAAAATATAACTGCTAAATGCTTTATACTAGATGGTTGCATACATTTCAGACTAAAACTCCGCCTTTTTAACTAAAAAATTGATGATGATTTCACTGCGTTACAAACTGAATATACCCTGGGTAGGGTATAAAACACAACAGCAAGGATTATTATGTCAAAATGTATGGAAATTCTTTGAAAAATATTTAGAGTAAGCATCTTTGTTTTTTGGCGCAGTCGGAAAGCATGTACTATTTTCAAGATAACTTTATTTTTGTGTGTGATTGCTATGAAAACCTTAGTAACTATGCACCGAAACCTTAGATTTTTCCGACAAAATGCATCTTCGTCATGTAATGACTTAAAACTAGCTTGCCTTATAAATAGCAATTCGCGTTTGGTATACATTTATAGATTACAGATTTGTGTTATGACGCCAATTTCTATAGGAATTAGCCTTTTGGCGAACTAGGCAAAACAAGGATTTTTTTAATTTAAAATAAAAATAAAAATAGTGGGTGTGTTGATTGGAGCGATTTATTTAATTTTTGGCGCAGTAGTAAAGAAAAATATTTTGTTATTTTCAGACAAAAATGGTGCGAGATTTAAGAGCGAATAGAAGTGGCTACAGAATGGTCGGCGCTAGCAAAGAACTAAAAAAGATCGTAAAAACTTAAACAAAAAACAGTCTTGGCACAGTCGGTAAACACTAGTTGGCGTAGTAAGAAAAAGTGTAGTCACGAGCTTGTCGCAAGGCTAAGGATGTTCTTTGTTACCGGCTGCGCCAACGATGTGCACATACCCATGGTACCTTGCTGAACAAATTAAAAGCGGATTAATTTTTGGCGCAGTCTATAACCATATACAGAGGCATTTATGTTCCGAGTAAAGTTACGTTTGTAGCGTAAAATACTGAGGGTTAAAAAAGGTTGAGAAGATAAGGGCATACTTAAGCAGCGAAGTCTGTGCCAAATTATACGTAGCATTTGAAAATAAGATAAAAAGTGAAGCTTATCTAAAAAAATGTAAAGCACATGATTTTCTTAAGCTCCTTATGTGTAACTTAATAAGGTACATTACGTGACTGTTGTAAATGCTTAAAATCAGTCCTTTCTTAGGTTTTTAAGGCCCGATTCTGCTTAAAGGTTCCATTTGGGCTTTTTTTTTGGATAAGAGAAGAGGACCCTTGCTTTCGGCAAGAGTAGATTAACGGCAGCTGGCACGAGGCATAGCTGGAGTTCCTCCCCGCCTCCTTTACCAAAAAGGATATAGGGAAATTTACTAATGTGTGTTTAAGACTTGCGATTTAATTTTGAGTGTAAAGTCTACGTATCATGTCATGCGACTTTTCAGAGGCAATTCAATATTAAAACTCTTCCCTCACGTAGGAATTTTCCGCCGTTTAGGTTAATAACTTCTGCACATCGGGCGCTTTGTCATAAGAACCAGCCCGCGTCAGAGACATGGACAGGACATTCAAGAGTAATGAGTCCAAGAGCGCCACGTTTCCATAATCATCCGCTTAATGAAGGCCACTTTAACTGAAATGCACAATGAACGAGGTAAATTATTTTTAATTATCATAAATTTTTTCCCCTTCTCTTACTACAGAAGGATCTCATGAAAAGGATTTTCATCCTCACAAACGTTGACCTGTATGCAAGGTCTTGTGTAAAGTCAAAAAGGCTTCTTCCTCTTAAAAGATTCCATAAATTGCTGAAAATATTTTCCCAATTATTTGCTTTTTTTTGTATTTAAAGGTGAAGCAAACTTGGTCGATGCCATATCCTGCTTCAAAACACTAATCCTTTTATTGTTATGTTTTAACATGGGACCTTCTAAGTGGCTTATAATTTCTCCAATGAGGAGCATTTATTTGCTTTTTCATTGAATTGAATTCCATTTAAAACTGAGCTTTAACTGAGCAGCGAAGCAGGAGGGGACTTGTACAACATTTGGACTATTCAGAGTTGTTATGATCTCTTATGGTCGTTGTGCTTTCGAAAAAGTTTTCCAAATTATTCGGAAATCAAACAGATATTTGATTTGAGAGCCAATATGCTTCATGGTCAATTGAAAAGCGTAATTATATTAAGGACGATGTGAATCGATTTCACATTCTGAAAGGACGAGCACTTCAGTTGAGTTCTTAAGTGGCATCATTTTCTTAGGCTTTGAAGTAAGTACCATGTGTTTGGTATTAAGGTACACGTCCATAAAAGATTTTAAGGACAAGAAAATACATTGGATTTTTAAAAGACAGATGTTAAATGCATTTGTGGGGTATCAGTCCGGAAGATCACAGCACGTTTAAGTGCTTTTTATAAACATGTTTTGGTATCGTTAAATAGTACACGTCGGGATCTTTTAAGAGGCTTGATAAAAATCAGTCAAGGAAACAAGTCCGATTACACTTTGGCCTAAGGGCAATCGAAAGAAATTGCAAAACAAGCGTCTAATGAAATATTTTATGGGCTGTACAAATTCATCTTCTTGAATGATATTAAAATCTATGAAACTACATTCTATACAACAGTCATCGACGGAAATGTCGAAAGAAAAAACATGTGCGGTTCACCGGCAGGGTACGATCCTGCAACCCTTACTTGTCGCAATCAATGCTCTATCTGTTGAGTTACATTGAGCTACACTTCATAGAATATAGCCTATATTTGCCTCCAAATAGCCTACGTATTCCCTCTGCATGAATAATGCACATAAACTAACAACATGTAAAATATCATGTCTTTGCTTACCGACTGCGCCACTTTTTCATCGCCAGACGCTTTTTGTAAGAAGACAAGGCCCGGCGTATTGTTGCGTGTGTGTTTCAAGCCTCTATGCTTAATGAGAATAATCTGCACCGATGAAACACACCCCAAAAGGCGCTAGTAGCATTTGATACCTTTTTTTCGTGAAACAACACAGCTGCGCCAAATATTCTCATGTCTCGTTTTAATCTTTGTGTCCACTTGAAGCACTAATTCTCGAAAAAAGGCCCTTTAAAGGGAATGAATTTTAAATACATTATTGTTTTTTTGTATTCTTGCTTTCATGAAAGTAGCTTCATACCTCGACTGCGCCAATAAGTGACTATATTCTGTGGTACTTAACTTAAAAACAACCGTTTTTTTTTTGCGATTCAAATGCTTTCTTGCCTTCTGGAGATACTTGTATGTTGTATATTGCAAAATCCTTGTAAACTACTATCGACTGCACCGCTTCGATGGTATAATGTTTTTGCATTTTATAATAGGTTGCTTGTACGTCTCTTAGTCTATTGTTTCAATTGTGTGCTTCATTCTTGGCTCTCTTTGAAATCATTAAACTAAGTCTTGTAAATTATCAATCAACTGCGAAACTATGCACTCACTTTCCACGTGCGGTCAGTAGTTTGCGGCAACGGATCAGAGAGAAACAGAAGCGATGCACTGAATTCAGGGCATTGAAGACTGCAATGACGAGGAAAATCCGCCAATGGAAGCTTGTTTCACATTTGTGATTCTGCTTAAGAATGAACTTAAATCGAACACACCGTTCTTAATAGAACTCAAGTAAAAACTTTATCAAAAATCCAATTAAGAAATATTTTCGACTGCGCCACTACGGATCTAAAGACGACATTCTACTTAACAGATTTAAGGCAAGAAAGGTGTTCTTGTTTGAGGTTTAGTCGACAAAACTAAATGGCGTATTCTTTTGAACTGCTGTCAAATAATACTCGGTGTTCGCGACAATTCCAGCGTGGTGCACACTCGGTTTCATTGTGTATAGAACGAAAAATACTGCACCGGTGCAATCATCACGTGAAGTGACGAATTGCTTTGACTTAATTTTGTTTACTTTTTTTTCATTTCGTAGTGTGATTTTGTTGGCGTCAGTTACAACGTCGTCAAAGCATAAAATACTTTTTACTTAAAATGAATTTAGAAAGCTCTAAATTTGAGTTTTTAACGATTTTGTACAATTTCAGTCGTGTTGTAAATAATCAAAAAATTAAGTCAAAATGTCACTTCACATACACAATCAAAGTTGCACCCAGCCTCCACCGACAAAAATGACGGTGGCGTAATTTCGAGTTCGGTGTCGACACCGAACTTATTCGGAGTTCAAAAGCACATTTGCATGAGCAAGATTCCGTTCAGGTGTACGAGAAAAGAACCATTTTCTTCTGTTAACCAGTTTCACGATTCGGTGTTGAAAAGAAAACGCCATAAGATTTAGAATAGTATTGGTTGGACGAGCGAGTGTTAAAAATTTTAGGCCTGATAACCGTTTATTTTTCAAAGATAACTTTTTAGATCTTAAAAAAGGGGATTTATAAGATTTGTAAAAATTGCTCATGTTGTTGGCAAATTCACACATTTTAAAGTCATTTTGAAAAGCGACAAGTGTAAATAGAGTTTCTTCGAACTGACGGCGTTTTCGATAATTAGCAGCAATTTCGCACGACAACACGGGCAAATGGCTGAATTGCGAAAAGCGAAACGTCACTTGATAAATCAACTGACATTGATAAATGATTGACATTTTGTCAATTGAAAGACACCTTTCCATTAAAGACTAAAAAGATACAACTGGTCGTCTATCGCCTTCAAAAAGAAAGTCACCTGTCACAATACCTGATACGAGGCCGTTATCAAAATTCCTTTTCAAATGAATAATTGACAAACCGCTTTTGTGTCAATTAAAGACGCAAGTGGAAACATATTGAGTGTAAGCCGCGGGATAATCCTTGATAAAATCCTTCATTCTAAGGAATGTACTTAAGTACAGCGCCGCCACCTAGTTATTTTAATTAACATTTTTCAAGGCGTCATGAAACGAAAATTCCTGAACATGTTTCTGCCATCCATCTAAGTTCGTTGGCCAACCGAAACTGAGGGAATCATTGAGTATTGTCTAAGTGCTTGAGTAGGCATCCTCTTGCATATATCTTATAGTCCTATCTTGTATTTCATATCATGTTTGACTTGTTGAATTACCCCCAAAACGTATCAGTGTCTAATGTACTTGGTTTTGTCTTCAGTCCAACACACCTGTTATCATTATAGATGTCAAATAATGCTTCATGGCTGGCTACAAAGGACAGAAGGGAAGATGACATCATTTTCGTGGAATCGTAGGTTATTATTGGGTATAGTCTGAAATTTACACTTATTGCCTATTCCTGGAAATCAGACATATCAGGGTTGACGAGTTTTTTTTTGTGTGTTTTTCCTTGAGTTCGATTTATGTTGCGTATACGCCCCAGTGAGTGGCTATGGTACTATTTTATTTCGGCCGTAGTCTTCACAGTTTTTTTTCTTGTCTCCAGTTATTATCTTAAGATTATGCCAAAAACAGCTTCAAACACTCTTATGGACGAATACCCGAAGAATTCCTAGAAGTTGTACTAAAAAAAATCCCCCCTGAGTGAGTTTCAAGTTAATGACAAAAATTCCCTTTTGAAACTCTAATGGGCAAACCTGTAAACGTCTATGATGAATTCATTGCAATGTGTAACCTCATAAAATTTAAGGCAGGCTCAACGGATGGAAGTATGTAATTGTAATGATGCTGAATTCTAAAAGGGCTCAAATGAATGTGTAACTGGGATCAATCTGCACATTTTTCAGATAATTTCTTGTTTTATAAGACACCAAATAAGCAAATAAGTTATGGGCAGTGTGGGCTGTAGTTTGACCAGTCCAAGGCATCCCTTTTTTATGTTTATTAAAAATAACGCCGAGTTTTGGATTTCGGTCTTATTTCACTTTGACAAAGTAGATGCCCATTTTGCCAAAAAAATCATCTTTTCAAATGAAGCTCATTTTGATCTTGGCGGGTATGTAAACAAGCAAAATTGTCGCATTTGGGGCAAAGAAAACCCGCACGCATACATTGAAAAGCCGATACACCCAAAACGAGTCACTGTTTTGTGCGGGTTTTGGTCCAGTCAAAGGCGATCGTTATCGGGCCATGTTGAACGATTTTTTTTTCACAAAATTCCTTGATAAATATAAGACTAGATTAAAGGATCAGAGGAGAGGAAGGAGAGATACTGGTCCACCTTGGTTTTAAACAACTGAGGACTGTAATGAAGCGGAAAAGCCTCACGTGTAAGTTTGTTCCACTTACATTATTAAGTTTTGGCTATTTATTTAGAATGTCTTAAGTTGTAGAGAACGTCTTGGGCGTTTATGTCTTTCTTAATTTAGTGTTTTTTTTTCTTGTATCAGTAGTGTGTTCTGAGCCTATTTCGGACAAAGAAGTTTAGTTACTCTTTCACTATTTTTTCCAAAAGACATCATAATTAATTGAGTTGCAAATTGTAGGCCTTAATTTCCCTCATGAATGTGGGCAAGATAAAAAAGAATACAATCATCAGTTTCTTAGATTTTACCATTTGACGAAAAGCGGATTTTTGCTACTAATCTTTAGTAATTTAGTCTTATTTTAATTATATATGAAGATTACAAAATAAATGAGTTAAAAAGATGAAAAATTTACGCGTAAAGCCAATATTTCTTAATGTGGTTTAATTACGTTTTGGAATCTGGAAATGCAGAATTCTTTAAGGAATAATGAATCATCTTCATGTTTGCTTTAGCTCGGTCTCTGTTCATTATTTCACGGCACCCATAGTACCATTTCACGCTGCAGTGGTGAGCATGTCGGAACATTGTGTACGAGATCACGGGTTCGAACCCCGACCGGGGCAACAAGAGTTTTTTCATAGTCACACTTTCGTGAGGACTTAGCAAACCATCCGAGAGTACAATTTGTCATTTGCCAGACCTCTCAGTTTGCCGTTTAGAACAGGCAAAAACTTTTAGGCTCCACCCATATGTGTAAGAACCCATGAGACGCCTTGTGAGATGTCAGGCGATAATTGTTTTGAGCTCATCAAGCGCGAGGTAGTTAGTTAGTTTTTGTGGGCAATGATTGGTGTAAAGGCGTTTTGGTAGCCTACTAATTAAAATAATCCTTTAAAGCATTATTGCACCAATTTTCCATTGGAGCAATGAACTATTATTATTCAAAGCGGCGAGGTTGAATCAATTACGACGCGATACCACAAGTTCAATTTCAGGACAAAACCTAATTCGCTTCGCGTGATTTAAAGCTTAAGTGTATTTCCAACCGTTTTTTCTGCACTCGAAAGCACGCAAATATTTGGCGAATTAATTCAGTTCTCCCCTTTTTGCGAGCACCCAAAATCTAAGCCCACTCACACAGAGAGAACATCATCCCTATCCTTATCCCTTATAAATTATTCACACAAGGCAGGTTACAAGTTATTTTATGTTTTTTCTCCTCACCTCTAGAATCCTCTTTTCCCAGTGTGTCAGTGCTGTTCCCTCGCCACCCTGGTCCTCGAGTTCGGCACCCTCCAGTTCGGCACAGTTGAAGTGTTTGCGAGCTTCTTCAGCAACACGTGGCGTCACCATCATATCCACAACCTTGCGGATGGCCCCACCCCTGACAGACCACTTATCTCGGACCACTTTGCGGATGGTTGTGTCGCTCCACTGGTGGATTTGTAACCTGGCATCGAGATAAAAAAAATCAATTTAAAGATATTTGCATTTTAATTGCCTGCGGCTAGGACGAACTTTTCGTTGAGGTACGGCTTGCCGGTGTCCGACTTCCGGGGCGTTCGTGGTTCACCGTGTTCATCGCGGAAGAACGCATACAGGCTGACCGAGAAGCCCAGCGCGTGTAGGATTTCGTGTTTCACTGTCGACAGCAATGTTTGCAGTTCCTGTGGCTTTGTGTTTATGCTGTCGGGACACAGGTTTGCGTGTCCAGCTATGGGCCTATCTAGGGCGGCTTCCTGCTGACAATGAGCGGCATACGCCACTGTCAGTCCCTTGTGACAACGTTCTGTTTGTCTGGCCGAGACGTAAAAAACAAAGTCGGCATTCTCGATGCCCGCTCCCCGTTGGGTGCTGGGATCGGACCGGCAGTCTTGCCCCGTGGCATTGCATATCCGGCACACCTGTAAAGGATATATGAGCTTTTGCAAAGTGCACAAAGGTTAATCACTTACGTCGAGGTGCTCCTCAGGAACTTGGACTTCACCGCACATTGTTATGGTCTTGCAGTGATCTATGCAGTGGGTCTGCGAGTCCTTCACAAACACCTGCGTGCTGTCACATTTCCTGCAAATAAAATCATTTTACATAAGTGTCAGGAAATGCAATTTACGGAGAACCACAAATGTGCAAGGCGTTTATATGTGAAAAGGATAATTAAGAAAAAATTTATATTCCGAGAGCATCCAGCATCTATTCCACCGCTCAAGGTTAAATGTGGCACGTTTTACTATTGGAAACTGCATTACACAGTTAACGGGAAACGTGTGGGGGTTGTGTCTCAAATTCCTGTCTACTGTGGGAGTACCACAAGCATTACTTGGCTGCAACCTATTAACGTGTCGTATTCAGGAATAGATTTCCCGAGAAATTAGCTTCCACAGATCCACAACGAGGGGGATAGCATAACAAAACATCCTAAGGGCAATGATTTTCAATCAAAGCGTTGATTAATGGACAACAAGGACATGAAGTCTTGTTTGAAAAACCATTTTTGTTTGATTCAGAAGTGTTTTGAGTATGGTCCGATAACATACCTGTTGAGTCGTATGATCCCCTTGGTTTCACGAACCATTAGCGCTTGTTCCCAAAATTGTACTGCTTCAGGTAGAACTGTATTCTGGAAAAGGAAACACAAAAAAAAATTGTTTTCAAAATGGCTACAAAAAGTCGAAACAAAGCCCGTTTCGGGGGCATCAACTTACATTAATTAACTCGAATTTGTCCTCATCCAGCCTGAAAAAATAAACAAAAATAAATATTGAAAAGAAAACTTACAGGTTGGTGAAAATATATTTTTTATGTATAGATTTTCGGGGAACAAAATGTCAAAGCTAGGTAAAGGCTAGTGTTAGGCAAATTTCAGAGTTCATTCGTTTTTTTTCTCACATTTTTGCGAACGATTTCACGGGGAGGAGTGACTGATTGCCCTGGTGCTAGGTAACGAGTTTTTGTTGATCCTCCTGGGGAATTTGAGCGTCGCAACTTCAAAGGTAACATCATGATTACATTTTCGATAGAAAGTTTTCCAGCTCGTTTTCCAGCCGGGGAATAACTCACTGAGGTGGCATCTCTCAATTAGTGTGCGTGTGTTCATCCCCTGTCGTTCATATAAAAAAAAAACTGCTACGAGAGAAATATACCTACACATAAAAATGTACAAGGAAAACGTTTCTCGCTTTAAGCATTGGAATGGTAAGCACTTAATGAGACTAATGTTATCAAGAAGGAGGTCCCAGAGATCAGTATCCTTGAGGGTGTGATAAACTGTGGGAGTTCAGATTTAAGTCAATTAATTTCACTTTTTGTTTCGTTTGAAGACTTTTCTGGCATCTCCTGGCATATCCCTGTGGGAATTTTTGGCTTGCAAAAATGATGAGGATTTCATTGCAGGTGTAACATTAAGGCGTGCACAATAAATGAACTATCCCTATGCGGCAAAATGTGTACAGGATGTGTAGGCGTTTTGACGACAAAACACAATCGTTCTGCAAGAAGTATATGACGTCATTCGAATAATGACCGGTTTTTTTGTCTGTACTTCAGGGGTGAGTAAGGCAGGGTGGATAGGTCAGTCTTTTTAAATTAAATTTTAAATCTAAGAAGGGAGGAGTTGGAAGTAACTCCTCTAATATGTGTGTGACAGAGACGTGAAGGGTCTTTTTTTCATTGCAAAGTTAACTCCTTCAGTAAAGTTGTTAAGGTCTTGGACTCTCGAAATTTTTGATTCTCTCGCTTCGCATAAAAAAACATAGGAAAAGAAGTTCGAGATCCAAGATTTACACACAAAATTTGGCAATTTAGGTCTAGGTTAACCCTAGATCTAAATTCTTTAAAAAACTTACTTCTGGTTCTGGGGCTAATCTCAGTTTAACCCCGAAACGTATGATCTCGTCCTAAAAAACTGGCCCTTTGAACCGGCAGGAAGTTGCCTGGCACACACTTAAGGCAACTTTGTAAAAAAAAAGGTGTCAAAATGTAACAAAAGGTGGTTAGATCCAACCGTGTACTTGCAATTATGCTACCGGCAGACATTGCCAGAGTGAGGAGGCGCAGAACAACAAGTCTGCTTTTCGTCAGGCGACCACGTATACAGAATCCGTAATAGAACTTTTGGCAAATCACTGCTCGTTAGGTAACCTTGGGGCTTGTAATCCCAGGCAAACACGTCCGTCGCAGCTCAACACAACAGCAGATATTGTCAATCTATAAAGTGACCAGATCATCAAGGATAATTCCTTATATAAGTATATCTCACTTCGAGAGATGTAGTTATAACGACATGGGCTACTTCAGGTGTACTCTCCCATGTTTGGGCCACTGCACAAAAGACTATTTTCCACCTACGCATCACATCCTTGCAATGTCTCCTCTATACAATAGATTGATTTGGATTTATCTTCATTGTGCTTGGCAGAAAGGATATGCTTTTCCTTTGCTTAATTCGTTTAATGTGATATTGAAATTTTCAGGAGCTACTGTCATCACAGTGTTTGCTTATTCTAAATCAATTAAATCTTGGTGCGCACATCGAAGACTGATTTCGAAAACCGGACATGAAACGTTATCATTGTTACGAAGTACAGCTTGCCTTGACCTATTACTTTGCTGGCAAAGTTTCACCAGTTGGCCTCGAGACATTCACATAATTGGCACCCACAGGCAACAGAAGACCGAATCGACTTTAATATTTTGTTTTCAAATCGATTGATGAGATATAGTGAATATTTTCTATTTATAGAATACAGGAATAAAGGTGGGTGTCCCTAACATTCCTATACTTTAAGAAGCTTCACGCAATCGTGGTTTTCCTTTTGTACTTTTTCAGGGCAAATCAAATAAACTCCATCATCACAGTGGGTGGGTTTATGCACATTTCCTTTTCTTTTGCAAAGTTTTTGTTTATTTTCGAGCCTGAGAGGCTTAACCCTTATCTTTTGAGAAGACTCTTTCCTTGCTTGTCGAAGAGTTTCAATTTTTAATTGGATTGAAATTGGAGACGCACTTCTATTTCTTTTTTTTTTCTTAGGATATTTTAGTTTATTTTCAAGGATCTCGATTTGTCAGTTGAGCCTTTTCCTTTAAGAATGCTTTCTTAAGTTTTCAGATTTGGGGTTAAAGTTTGAGGCTGGGAGGATGTGCAGAATCACATCCTGTTTCATAAGCTACAGTGTCGCTTAAATCTTTTGAATTCGAAGAATGAATGTGAAGGAAATTGTTGACCCACGTGTGGGATCGCTTAAGTTTTTGTTAAAGCACAAGAGCAATTTTCATTCGAGGAAGGACCCTGAATTTGACCCTACACAAGAAGTTGAAAATAAATCTAGCTTCCCTTCTATTTTTCAGCAACATTTTTTTAAAGGAAAACAGTTTCAAAAACCCTGTCGGAATTTTAGGAAATCATCATTCGTAGCATAACTTGTGGTTGAATTCAACAAGCTGTAGTTCTACGAAATTCTATCGTGCAACCACCCCAACCACGCTTGACCTTTTTTATAAGCAACCTTGTCAATGCTTTCACTTTGATACGAAAATTTTGCTGCCTGTTTCTTATATGGAAACTTTTGATCTTTTCTGCGAACAGGTATGGGTATGCGATGCCTTTTTGTAAAGGAGTCCCGGGAACACTAGATGGCAAAAAAGTTTCATTCCACAAAGTCTGAGAGAATGGAAACTGTCCACCGACCGACCCTCTTTCAAACAATGTTTGTAGTTTTGTTTTCCTTGTTTTCATTGTTTCCATTCCTTCTTGAGAAAGATTGATTGCGGAGCAACTTTGATTTTCCTGAAAATTGTAAGATTCCTTTGCTTTGCCTGGTTCACAAGGACTTTTAAGCACTTAGTTGGGGTTTCTCGCGTCGACCGTATACGGTTTCGAATGTATAGAATTTGGAGAACACAAACTGATGCCTGCAACGAGCAATCGATATGCTACTTGTTATCCATGAAAACGGATGAGTTATTTAAGGAAAGGATTAGGACATCTCATGGTGAGAGGCATCTGGGCTAAAACTGCGATTGTAGTTTGGATTTAAGCTTCAAATGCATTTCGAAAGTTTATGTAACTGCAAGGCGAATCTTCTAAGGAGAATACTTGAAGTGGAGGTAAATTTCCGTCCGTTGTAGGTAGAAACTTTGGAAAAGTTTATTCGGGGGATTATCGGGAAATTCCTAAGCTTACAACAACGTCAGTTGCAGGATAGATTGCGATTTTTTAAGACTTTAAGCGAGATTTTATTTCTGCGAAAGCAAGCAAGGCGTGATGCCTGAAGGATATTAGAAAACCATTATGTTTTAAGGATTTTGAGTTTCCACAAAAACTTGCCAAACTGTTTTTGTGTTGGTAACTAATGGCTGTCTTACAGTATGACCTACTTAACGTTATTAAAGGAATGTTTTATATGACATAGAAAGTTCCCCAATTTTGTGAAAGCAAGCAGAATTTTGAGTCGATTCGGTTTCATGGAAATGGCAAGCAGAGGAGTTTCTGACTCAAGTCATAATGCCATGTTGAGTAGGTATATTTGGGCTTGCTTTGAACATTGTGGTAATTTCTATTGAAGATGCTTATACGAAATCCAGGATGAAAATAGAAAGTAGAGGAGAAATTTGTTTCTGCAGTCCAATTTTTGCAATCCAGAATCTATCTATTGAAAAGAGTGACTTTTTCGCAGAAGGTGAAATATCCTGCAGCTTCGTTGTGGAATCCCCACTGAGCAGATGCGTCTGGTTAGTTGTATGGATGTCACAACATTAAAAAATGTTGTCACTTTTTGACATACAACTCGAATTTATTCATGAAAATTCTGAGATTAAATTTTCCGTTTCCGATTACAGCACCAGGCATAATAAGATTAAGGATAAGGACATAAGGATTCTCCAAAAAGGCAGCGCTCAGCCGACACAGGAAGTAAGAACTCGAGTAAAATTAACTTTTCGATATTATACGGAGAGGTGTCCGAGAATTTTATATTAAATTGACAATGGCAGTGTCGGAGAAGGGTTTTTCAATTGAAAATGAAACTCTGTGTAAGGACATTCGCGGGGATGCCTAAATTTGGCTAACCTTCATTACATCACTGGAACTAGAAAAAAAAATTCAGAAAATATGCAGGTCAAAACATAGTTTAGCTGATATCAAACGCATCATGAAGGTTACAGTAGACTGGCAGGGAACAAGATCTTGTTAAAATCAAAAAATTGGAAAGGCTCTTTTCTCAAACTCTGCTCAATGGGATATATGCGTTAAACTTCAAGGCTGCGAGGGTGGGTTGCCGATGGGGGTGCGTTAATTTTATGAAATTGCGTCTTTTATGAAGTAGAGAGAAATGTAAGCACTCCCTTTGCTCTAGAGGCCGATTTTGTTAGGTAATAAGACTTTTTTTTAACCTTTCAAGTCACCTGACATTCCCCCAGCCCTTTTTTGGATGGGGGAATGTCAGGAAAAACTACCTAAAGCAAACGAAATTTTATAAACCTATCAGCTTGACATCCTTTCAAAGACAATGGAGAAAGTTTTGGTCAATTACTCTTTTATGAGGGAAGCAATAAAGTGGTCTCTACTCTACTCCATGCGGTTTATAACTATGGCTTGACAGTGTGATCATCGGTTGGGTGCTGTAGCGTAACTGGATAAGGTACGAGGTAAATAGGTATTTATAGAGGGAGTACCTACTTGGGAGCTTTACCAAATGACTCACCGGTTTTAAGTAGAGGTGGCGGTTCAAGAATGAACATTTTGAATTACCCTTTTTGATCCCACAACTCGCGTAACCCGGTTTGTGATGGTTGTTAAGATTGTGATGCGGTCAGTGCCAATATCCAACCAGTGGAGTAGAGAAACTGGATTAAAGCTTGTATTCCTGTACTCGAGATGTGACTAAGGTCAACGAAGAAAGGTTGGGTGAGTGCACGCAGTCTGGCTCATTGGTCAGATCCTCTATTCGGAGTTTGACTTTTCTAGGTAACATGAGTGGGTTTGTTCTTCAACTGTTCCTAGCGGAATGTGGACCCTCACCGCGAGTGGGGCGTGTAGAGCTGCGCCATTCCTAATAAGCTCATCTGCGCGTTCGTTTCTGTTTATGTCACTATGCCCTCGAACCCACAGAAGTGTGATCCTGATTGAGTTTTTTTAAAACTGGATGCAATAGAAAGAACAAATCTCAGATGGTGAAGTGGTAGTACCTGTCTAGTAACGAAACAGATTTGGCCTAAGCTAGATCTTACACGCTCTAGGAGTTTGATAGCTCTAATTAGATCGCACATGAGTGCAACAATAGGTGTTATTACAGGACACTGTCTGGTAGGTAAGCAGGAGCTGAGTAGATGAGGAGAAAGAAGAGACCACTCTCCGCACTTTCTCTGCACATGCCCCGCTCTCTGAAAAGCCGAAATCTTCACTTCGTAGCTTTCTTCTACAATCATCTTAGTGATCTTACTACGACTGGCCCAAAATGTCTCTTACGCTTCATAACTAGCTCGAAATGATTCAACGAGTAGGCAATTTTTCTAGATCCACGTAGTATCACAATGGACCTACATAAGGTCTAAGTGAGTCGGGTTCTTCTAACCCGACAGCTACTTCAACCTAACCTAAATTGCCAGCACCACCTCGTGAGGAGCCGTTTTCGTGGATCTGCCCTTTAGGTAAGCATGTTGTGAATTGGATAGCGATGTATAGGACAAGCTCTAGGATTTTTAGAACAAAGGAGTTTAGACTTACCGGCCTGAAGCTCTTCCCGGATTCATGATCGCGTTTGCCTACCTTTGGTATAGGCTCTACTAGAGTGAGGACGCACAAGAGTGCGTCCTCAAGAGTGAGGCTTTTGGTTAAGTATTAGACAGTTTTGAAAGATTGGCCTCAGCCAAGGCATTGTTTAGTCTAGCGTTCTTAGCGTGCAATACAGGCTGTATTCCGTCAGAACACAGTGAAATAATAATCTTAGACCCCCAATTAGGGGGTGTTTAGGAGACCGAATTCTGATTCGAATAAGTCATGTTCGTTCGTCCGTTCTTCTGTCATTATGCACATGTTTTTGTGCCTTAAATTCAACTATAGGAAGCTGAAATTTGGTGCATAAGCTGTTTTTAGTCCGAAGAAATTCAAGTGTTGAAATTTTGTGGAATCTGCCCACAGACACGCCCCCAAACGGTGCAAATGTGCAACTACCTCCAGAGCTTTTTTTCCGTAACCCATGAACACAAGATCTCCTTGTGCTGTTTTCAGTCTTTGCCTTCGATGACCGAATAACTCAAACTCGACATTATTGATGGCGTTGTGATTGTAATGGAGGAAGCCTTTGCTAGCCGAGATGCGAGCGCGTCGCCCCCTGTTAGGCCTAGAAACAGGTGGTGGGATCAGGCACTTTCCGAATCCCACCTGGCGATTGCCTCTGCCTGAGTCTCTTGAGTTGGTGGCGGAGGATCAAGAACGACGGAAAGACCATTTAGCCACCCTCGCTCCGCGACCTTTGTAGAGGATAAGCGGCATAATAGAAAATGTATGTATGTATGCCTTTACTACAAAATACTTATGAGGAACATCCACGTTATTTTTTAACATTACAACCAAACGGTGTTGTTCGCACCAAAATGGCTTAAAGAAAGTTAAGCACGAAAGTTTTTTGCTTAAACAAAACCAAAAGGTTATTGAACAGAATAGGTACAACCGCCGGCGGAGAGATTCACACACAGACTGACTGCTGCAGTGAAAACGGCGTCAACAGGTGTTAAATAAAATAATTTCAGGTGAAGTTACCGAAACGCAAGATAACGAACGATTTTGCCGCGTAGATTATTGATTGTTGGATGCTCTGTGTGGAACGTAGCTCCGCCGCCGTTCTGGTGGACCAAATTGAAATCGATATTGATACCTTGTATTGTTGGCCACAAATATTGAGTGTTGTGAGTGCGTTACATTCGCAGGTGACCACATAATTTTCGTTAAAATGAAGACCGATACCCCAAAGATCCAGACCAATCATTAAATTTATTGTTTCAAATCCGAGAACTCAGCTTGTTGACAAATTAAATCACCCGGGAATGAGTAGAGTCCCTGGATATATTTTATTTATTTTTTCGGAAAGATGATATTTTTTATTCCGAAATCACAGTCTCCTAGGGAAAAAGATCAGCAAAAAGCATTGCGCCATCGTTACCTTCTCTCTCTTAAACAAATGGCGGTGCCTCATGAACAATTTATTTTGTTGAAATTCCAATTTAAAGCTTCCATATATACAAAAAAAAAACCCTTTATAAATGAAGAACAAAAATGTAAGCCGCACAGCAAAACATCATTAAATTTGTGTACTTAAATCAGTAATCCATTCCGGAGTTGCAGGAGTTTTTCCCCAAACAAAAAAAGTAGGTACCTACTACACGTGCTGTGGATGATTAAGCGAAATTTTCCGAAGCTTTTTATTTTCAATAATAATGACAACAAAAAAAAAATACATTCGGTTCGCACACATGCCCAAATCACTAAAGACTCTCCGCTGCGATATGTCTAAACCTGATTAAAACGTTCACTCATTGTTCTGGAGATAAATCTGTATGACGAAGTATCGTTAAATTTACACCATGGAGCCTCCAGGCAATTTCCTTATGATTAATTTATGTTCCCCATAAACTTTTGATAAATTCAATTTTTGACGCAATATCTGCGAAATCAAACTTCGCGAGGGCCTCTTTTCAAACTCAGCTCAGTGAAGCGTTCGCTGAGAGCTCTTCTAGAATAAATACATCCGGTTCGGGTTGTAAAAATCTACCCGCAAATTCTTAGCTTGCGAAAGTCACTCCTTAGGGGGTACACAGGTATTTACGGAAATATGATGGAGCAAACAACTTAAAAAAAAAATGAGGTCAATACGCTGCTTACCTGTAAACCGATTCGTCGTAGAACAATAATATCCGCAGGGGTTGTTCGATATTTCGCTTACGTATCACGTGGACGGGTTCAATGTGTACACCATGGATTACCTGTAAAATAAAGAAAAAAAAATAGGTATAAGTAACAGGAACATGGCAAGGATTAATTCCGCTCAACAAATTAAAAACAGAAATTTGTAGTTGATTGGGCAATTGGCATCGTATTGGAAATGGCTCCAACAGATGAACATTTTTAATTAGAGGGTTTTTTTTGCTCCCAAAGTTAAAGCAAGCACAGAAGGATAATAATTGATGCTGACTTGAAATGGAAGAGACAAAATACAGGTATTGTCCTTGGCTGAATGTGGGCTCTTTGAGAAGCACCGGACTTCATTATTACATAAAGTTGTTCACCACTGGAAAATCGAAAATCGAGATGCAAATGAATTGAAAGGATATCGAATTGTCCTCGAGGCTCGAGTAAAGAAATTCATAACAAAGGAACTCGTAAAGTCTTCACGTCACGAGAATTTATAAAGAGGACTCATGACTTATTTACTTGGAAATAAGAGACACGTCACTGGTGAACGTCACTGGTGATTTTTCATGGCATGAAAAATCCTAGAATTAGACTGGTAACAGGAATTGCATTGGTCAAGTGCGGAAAAGGAATCCTTTTGTATTCCTGGTAGATGACATTTACATCGCACAAAACAGCATTCACAATTAGATTTAAGTATCTATCAATAGCTTAAAAGTTTAATGACGAACAATGAGGCATTTTCAAAGTTGATGTGAATTAATTTGAATGTGCGGCAGAGTTTACTGCCGCACTTCCGGGAATCGTCCCTATTAACTACCGGAAAATTATCATGCATTATTGTTACCTATTTTTTTTTTGCTAAGCAGTAGTGCTACCTGCTTTTCAGTTTCCTGGAAAAACAGACAAATTACAAACCAGCTGATTTTTTAATAGGTACACTGGAAATTCCAATTGCAGAACATTAAAAAAAGCTTCTGTAACCACAGTACCTAAACTTTTGGTGTATCACTAATCCCTTTAAGTTTCTAAGAAGTTTGTCTAAAAAAAGGAGCAGCATTTTTTAAACATAGCAAAAGGGAAAAAGAAAAAACAAGCCAACACCAGCGGTACAATCTCTTGAAGAGTAGGAACTTGTACTGATGAATACACGCTTGATGTAGTCTTTGAGGGTGGAACAAAGTCTTTTAAAGGTTGCGTTGGCCATGTCTAATTTTTAGAAACTTTTTCCAAGCTTGAAAGTGCTGGAACAATTTAAGAGGATTTTTTTTTCAAATAAGGTTTTTAGTAGCTCGAAGAAAATGCGAAAAAAGTGACTACCTTGAAAAAATTATATTGGATTAAGAAGACTTATATTTTCACAATGCAGACATAGAAAATGTACAGATAGATAATCCTCCCCGCTTTATCCAGACTTCTTTCTCTCTAAAAAATATTTTGAAAATTTTATAAAAATCTAGAAGGAAAGGTTTCAGCTAATGAAAGATGCACTTTACATATCCCATCTTTCATTAGCACATAATATACGAGCACTTTGCCTTGAATTTTTTTTTTGTATTGCAGGTCAACACCAGAGGCACAATTCTTACAGCCAAGACGATATAACATTTTATTGGCTGTAAGAATGTACGCGCCCGGTACAGTAAGGCGCGAAGAAATTCCAATCAGTGAGAACAGGCAAGGAACAGGCATGGAAAATGTTCTGCAAGAGGTTGGAACAGGATCACAGATCTGAAAACATGAGATTTTGACAGACCATTCGCCGTCTTAGAGGAAGGGAGTAAAATATCGTACAAGGGGTAAAATCTAAGGACGGCACACTTCTTTCAAATGAAAACTATGCTTAACCCATATGAAGCGAGCACTTTTCGGAGTTGCTCAACCCTCAGTAGGGCACAGAAGATGGCAATCCCACTGCTAGCGAGATTAGGGCGGAGAATAGTCCTGCAGTAAATGAAGTCAATGCCGCGATGAAAGCGCTACAAGTAATTCAAAGATTGATTTTTGAATCCCTGACGATGTTCGTCTTGCAGCGCTTAAAAATGTCATGAAAATGTAGAATTGTAAATTGTTGTAGTTCAATAGTAAATTTGATTTTGCATGGCTTCGCCATAAGGGCCGCTACCCAATATAACAACAATAAGGTTCATTTAGCTTTTTAATTAAAGAGATTGATTTTTTATAAACATTTTGAGATTCCATTTTTTTGAAAAAAAAGGTCCGAGAAGCTGGCGTCGTGTTGCAAAATCCTTAGAAGTGTTGAAACACTTCCCAGAAGAAACATGAAAACACCTAGAAACATGGAAGCCTTATAAATATAGGAGAAGCATATTGTGATTGTAAAAAATCTGCAAAAAATTGTGCTTAATTATTAAAGCAACACCAGAACAATTCTTCATAAAGAAGTTGAGAAGGTTTAGTGCTTTAAAAAAAACCTCCCTATTTTGAAATGGAAAAAACTACGTGGCTGTGCTTTCAAGAGTATTAATATCGAAAACAAGTCATAAATATAATTCACAGTTCTGGCTCACTGACTCTTCGAAAAAACCCTGTTATCCCATCTTAACGATTTTCGGGAATATTTTAAATTTAAAAATTTTACTTGGAAAAATCCACTAGTTGGCGGGTTACAATCTGCTTAGGCGAATCGTTGGTTACCCCTCATTCCTATTGACCACTGTCAAGCTCCGAATTACGTCATAGATCTTGATTTAAGAGTGTTAGTTTTATAAATTTTAATTGTATTTAGAATTTATCAATTAAGAATTTTCTCCCTTTAAAAAGGGCGTGGCACAACCTCTTTTCAAAAACATCGTATTTTTTGTTCATATATTTTATTCATATTTTTTCTCCGATGTGGTGTACACATGTGATTGTATTTTTATATTAAAAGTTTGGTTTACACTTAAAAACGCCCCCAAAAGTGGGCGTGGCAAAAAAGTTAAGCAATTAAGTTAATAGTATACGCAATACGGATATACCCGAACATTTTATAGTGCAAGTTTTTTGGTTTTAGAGCAAATACATCAAATGAAAACCGTTTTTTAGAAAGCAAATGAAATATTATCACGCCCACATCGGGGCGGCTTTCTCTTTTTCTGAAAAGCCAATCACAATACGCCTAAGCGAGGATATCACATACAAAGATTCAGCTTCCTAAGACATTTTTGATTTTTCACGCTAATATAAGTAAAGTGGGCGTCTCAGTGGGCAGATTTTAAATTTTTTTTACGCTTGTACTGCTTCGAGACCTGGGAAGAACAGACATCAAGTTTCAAGTTCCTTATTCAAAATTTAAGCCCTATATACTACCGACAGATGGATGCAATCCAAAGCATAAGGATCATAATGGAAAAACATCAGGATGCCCTTAAAGATCTGCATTTGGTGCAGGTTGATTTTGAAAAAGCTTTCGATAGACTACCACGAGTTCTTATATGGGTGGCGCTAATAATAATCGAGGAGTTCCAGAAGCCTACGTGTGGATGGTCATGGACATATATGATGGAGCAAAGACAAGAGCAAGATGTCCTTCCGGAGTCACTGCTGAGTTCTCAATTAAAGTCGGTGTACACAAGGGAAGCATCCTAAGTCCCTTGCTTTTCATTGTAGTCCTTGATTATCTGCTTGAAGGAAAACTGGCGGACCCGAAAGTACATCACTTATTCTTCGCTGACGATGGGACCATCATAAGTGAAGATCATAAATCCCTGTAGCGAGCACTTGCTATATGGGTGGATGTTTTAGAGGGGAATGGGTATCGTTAGCCAAAAGAAGATAGAATACCTGTGCTGCCCAGGACCAGACATTAAATTCCAGACATTAAATTAAATGGAAAGGTGCTTCCCAAGTGTTAAAAGTTCAAGTACCTGGGATCTATGATCAATAGCAAAGCAAACTGTGATGACGGTCATCGTGTAAGCGTGGGGTGGATAAAGTGCCGATAAAACTCAGTCATCTTCTGTGACCGGAAAATACCCCCTAAGCTGAAAGGAAAGCTCTACACCGCAGTTGTGCGTCCCGCGCTTACGTATGGTTCACAATGTTGGACAGCGTATAAGAAATATGAGAGCAAAATTAACGGCAGCTGAGATGAAGGTGCTTCGCATGACAGCAGGAGTAACAAAGCGAGATAAAATAAGAAGTACAAAAATCCAAGGAAGCCTCCATGTAAAAGAACTTATCTCCAAAATAATGGAGCACGGTCAGTTGGTATTGCCACGTTCAAAGGAAAGACTCTACGAACCCCGTCAAAAAGGCAATGCCAATCAACATTCCAGCGCAATCGCGAAGGAGAGAAAGGCCTAAACATTCATGGATCACACAAATGCAACGACGACGGCATTTTTTTGGCCTCAGTGACGAAGAGATCCAAAACCGGGTGGCCTGTCGGTATATTCTGAGATCAAATCGGCGTACCCCACAAGCGGACCATTAGAAATGCAGTAGAGTGGGTGGGTTATAGTACATCACTTCAGATTATAACCTCGCGCCTAAATGAAAAAGAAGAAGAAACTACCGACAGCCGGACGTACGGAAATGGCGACTTACAATGCGGTCTCGATCATTATGCCCTTAAGGTCTTGGGATCTATTACAACCAATGTGACAAACTTAAACTTAATAAACCTCCTATCCTATGGGATGTGGAGTAAAAAGCAGCTTTCGAAACTAATGAGACGTTCGTACTCAAGAGGGTGGCGAAGAGTTATGGGGGAGAAAATACAGCCAATTCATCAAAAAACCGCACATGATAAGAGGCTGTGAAACCTGGCTGCTAGAAAAGAGTTAGAGAAGCTTATATGACGCAAGGAAAAAAAAACAAGCACTCAGGTACATTGGCTCGGTAACCAGTGTTTCAGGACTAGAGACGCCCAGTGGTTCCACGTATCATCCGCGTAAGGTTCCTAGATGACTTTGATGGCTAGCAATCGAGGAAAAAGCGGTCCGACCTGTCACCGACCTTGTCTTAAATATCAAAGTAGAAAAAGTTTTTTGAGCTGAATTTTCTTTTCCTGGAAGGAACTTAAAAGAAAAATCAACTCACTTAATCAACGGCTGTAAAAACACAAATTTTTGCTTCGACATCCTTAATTCTTTGTGCCAATAAGGCAGGCACTCTGTCTTTGCTTTAAATTTTAACTACCTTGAACTCAAGCTACGGGAGGAATTAATTAAACCACTCTAATGAATTAAAAAACATTTTATATCATCCGCTTACAGTGTCCTTCCTAAAAATAGAATGTAAGTAAGAAAAAACCCAACCTTTTCGAATCATCTGTTTACTCTTCACATTATCCAGTGACTTCGACGATGTTGCTATTCCAGGAACATCGGTACGCAGAGTGGTTAGAACAAGAGGAAATGACTGTAATAAGCCCAAACTTTCAATGCTACCGACGTCCCCTTCGAGGAATACACGCTAATCGAAGGCAAGAACAACATAAGCTCTGATATTAATTTCCTATGATATAGGAGATCCCGTTTCGCTCCTAGACAGCCTGCTCAAAGAAGCCAATAATCAACAGTGTTTCGGCGTTTTACTAGGAGATTGTATAGAAGGTGGGCTTGTAGGCTTGTGTTAAGAACCCAAAATAAATCGCTGAAAGGATTGTTGTGCAAGGATCCTTTTTGGGGGTTATTTTTTCATCGAAAAGGTATGACGGACGAATAGCAAACAGTCCGTCAAAGGCGGGGTATTTCCAAATATCCAGTAGTCTGCTACGGAAACGGTTTTTTTCGAAAAAACAAGCCATTTGTTAAAGGTCTGCGGGCGGCCGGTGTGTAGGACTATATTTGACAGATTAGCTTTATTTGTTTGGGTTGATTGGAACCGCCAAAGATGTAGATATGCCCAATAACTGTGAATGAATTTTGCAGCTTTCAGAACATGAAATGTGTTCCTTCACATGGTAGAAGTGTGAATATTCGTTGTACGAATTGGAATTCATAATCAAGTTAATTTTAAATACTTTTAAGACCTTAAAAAGGCCTTTTCAGTTCGCATATTTGGCCTGTATTTATACATTCACAAATAGCTTACAGCTGCGGTTCATGGTTTTGGTTTTAGATCCATCCATAAATTATTGAGGGTCAGCAGAGATAAATTTTTGAAGGTCAGCAGCTGTAGGAAAATATTTATGCTGCGACTGGAATCTACCATTTCTCACGGCTACTGGGCTTATGTAATTATTTCGTTAAGCTAATTTAGTGGAATCGGTTTTGCACACTGTTATTCCAACGTGGGACGATGTTTAGCGATTTATAAATAAATATTGAAATTAGGGTCCAAAAAAATAAACCGGGACTCTACTGGACTTATTTTAACTGAATTAGTATGCCACGGAAACGATTTTTGAAAGGCAGAGATGGGCCTTCATATGTAAACAGTTTAAGGACACCATGAAAACCACGATTATGTTCTGCATTTTGTAGGGAGAGAGAGAGCAGTCGGCAAGCAAATATGCATTCAGATTAGGGTGTGTCTATTAAGCCGACCCGTATAGTTTTATTTAAATTAATTTGATTTGAAATTGCATTCGTAGATTTCATCGTCGTCCGCAGTGTTAATTGTGATATCAACTGTGTGGCAGGCATTGCCGTAGTATTGGAACCAAATTTCGTTCACATCCATATTATACTATTTTGTCAAGAGGAAATAGGTTGTCATCGGTCTCCGTTAATGGGCAGCAGCCGCAAGTCCTAAAGGAAATGCATTTCACATCGTTCATGGTAATGAAAACGCCTTGCATCGTTCCCAAAGACGTAAAGATTATTGATGGTTATTGAAGAATTCACTATACGACTTAGAGACCTGCTCTTAGTGACATTCCCTATTGGAATATTCACATTCACTCTTCAAGAGAGAGTTGGCTCTTTCTAAAATGGAACCTACGAATTTCTAGCAAAATGGGGCACACTGCCAGAAAATAAAAAATTTTTTCGGTTTCATTCCTGTTGCAAAGACTACAAATTGTTTGATGGTCTAAGCTGTGAGGCATTGAGCATAGCCTTAAGATCTAATTTCTGAGCTTGAAAATTAGGCTGAGTACCCTAAATGACAACGTTTGGGCTCTACGATGGCACTTCATGTAAAAGCTTTCGCCCGCCTTAGCAATTCAATCATAAAGACTGTTTCTCAGGCTGTCCATGGTAAATTGTCAAACCACGGGTTTCGCCAGAAGTCGCCGCAAGGTCCAAGGGTGAAAACCTAAGTTACAGTGCATAGGTCATCGCTCTCCTTTGAAGGTTGACAATGGGCAAACACCATCAAAATGTAGTCCACGTTTACCTTGAGTTTCCTGACGTCAACTTTTGAATCCTGACTCAACATAAATGTTGAGGTTGATAAGGGAAGTTTGAAAATGTGTTTGAAAATAAGCGCTGCCCCATTTTAATACCTTCAAACTGCTCGAATCCAAAAACCTGGGTTACCATAGCAGAGGTACGTGTTAACGGTACGGTAGCGTCGAAACCCCTAAATTTCGAAGCCGAATCCAAACCGCTATTGCTGAAAAACTTCTTTCATAAAAAATGAAGCGCAGTCTTAGCAACAACACGATTATCCTAAGCATGCAGTCGGGCGTCGACGTAGTGAGAGATCAGAAAACCGAGGCACTAAAACTCTTTGCTCAATGACCAGTGCTCTCGTATGTTCCTTCTTCTACTGCGATTTTCAATTTTTTTTTTTTGTTTTTAGATATTTTATCTCAAGACCCCAAAGGTTACAAAAAGGTTCGATCGCATTGATCTGCAGCTAAAGTAAAATTGGATTGTCAGCTAATAAAACCAGATCGTCTGCAAACAAAAGGACTTTCAGTAGCAAGTCCCCCAATCTTACCCCTCCTGACAAGTCTTCCCAGACGTCATCAATAAAAAGAAAGAAAATAATAAAGCTCAGATCACAGCCTTGGGAAACACCTAAAAGTGTCCTCAAAAAGTCGGACAAGCAACTACCATTCCACACAGCTGCAGATATATTCGTGAGGAGCTTTTTATAAATTCGCAAAAACCCTGTTAACAGGCCAAGTGATGAAAGTTCGTAAGGCAATAAGCTGCTGTTATTGGAATCAAACGCCGCTTTAAAGTCAACAAAAAAAACATACAGCTTCTTTTTTTTTGTCAACATACTTCTTTGCCACAGAATTCGGCACATAAATTTGGTCAATTGTCGAGAGGCCAGAACAGAAACGTGCTTGGAAAATGCTAAGGAGTTGGTTTTCTCAATCTTTCCTACGGTTCGGATCTTTGTGAACACTTTTCTTAGCCCACTTTAAGTAGAGATTCCTCTGTAGTTTTCGGGAGATAAGGGGTTTTTCTTTTTTATAAATCGCCCAGATAAGAGACTTCAGGAAAAAATTAGGGACAGTTTCTGCCTTTAAAAATTGTTAAGAAACTGCTTCAGCTGGTTCATAAATGCAGGTGGTGAGTTTTTGTAGAATTCTACAGGGCTTCGGTTATGTCCTACTGACTTCTTATTTTTAAAGCTTTTAAGCGTGGTTTGGAGCTCCAGAATGGTAATGGGCTGGTCTTACTCGGGAATTTCTATGTAGGGCTCGGCATAGTGAATGGATGCAAAATCATTTTGGGGTCGGAGAAGCTGCTGGAAGTGACCCGCAAAGGCGTCAGCTCCAACAGTCGAGGCTGAAATTGGTCTCCCAATTGCCTTCCTTACCTTAACCCAAAATGATTTAGAGTCCTTAATTTGAGTTTACTTGTTTTGCGGAAAAGCTTTAATAGGGCAAAAGATTTGTCGCGCTGCTTTTGCATTCAAGGTCAAACCACTCCGCCCTACCATAGGTATTCAGCCAACAGAAAACGGGTGCAGAACGCCTGATAAGCTCCAGTAAGGCATCGGCTATCTGATACAGGTATGGGACTAAGTGTTGACAGCCTGCGCATATAACTCTTCGCCCCACTGTTTCTCCATTTGAGCTTGTCTATTGACATTTTACTTGGTGTAAGTTCAATGTTTCTGGAACTCTGTGTATGTGACAGGTGGGAGGTGGGTTGAGTGGCTACTTACACTTCGACAAGCTTATTGCGCCCGTTCTTGGAATTTTTTCAAAACACAGTCGTTTACTTCTGTAAGTATTGCTTTTGGCCTGTCTTTTTGTTCCGAACTCATCAATTTCTCTAGACACCTGGAATATACATGCCGGCAGGCCTACCCGGTCTTAGATCACTTCATCACTGAGTTCAATTAAATGTTGTTCTCATTGCATTTGAGCGATCTATGAATGTTTAGGCCTTCCACTCTTTCGCGACTGTTTTGGAATGTTGGTTGACATTGCCTTTTTGACAGGGTTCATAGGATCTCTACTTTGAACATGGCAACAGCATTCTATCAATTCAATTTATTTTAGTTCATTGACAATCATCAATTTGTACATTAAGACATTGTCTAGAATTGGTAAGAATATTTACTAGCAACGAATTTTTCGCCGTACTCTAAAAAGACGAGCATCAATTATCATC
Source organism: Neoascia interrupta (assembly GCA_947623515.1). Classification (NCBI taxonomy): domain Eukaryota; kingdom Metazoa; phylum Arthropoda; class Insecta; order Diptera; family Syrphidae; genus Neoascia; species Neoascia interrupta. Next base: position 2,743,861 of record OX392464.1, on the reverse strand, counting down.
ACCGACTGCGCCACAATTTGTGCACCCTGCATTGATATCATAGGGAGAAAATTCCCAACTCATTCTACAAGTCTTGTGATCATTACCGACTGCGCCAAAGAGGGTCGATAAATTAGGTGCTGCTGTATACCTTCCCAGATAGACAGTGACAACTGACAACCAATTGTTGTACATACTTTTGGAAATTATCAATATCTGTTCATAAAGGACGGCATTTTAAATTTTACGCATCAGATATTCCTATCGATTTAAAAGGTCAAGCTCACCAGTTTAATTGAAAGTGCTCCAAGTTGTCATATCAATCATTTAGTTGACAGTGAGGGGACATTGTTGACAGCGTTAAGTTTCAACAGTCGGCTGAATTTTTTCCTAGAATGGGTGGTATCAGCCAGCTGTCATTTTATTTTTTTTTCATCCACACCACTCAAAGGAACTTTCTTCCATTTTTTAGTTGCCTCTGTTGTGTTGGCATGAGGTCAACCAAAACAAATATGAGTGCTAAAAAATATGGCAAATATTTATCAATGGAAAACTTCTACAGTAAATTTAATCGATATGAGTATTAGTAAATTCTCGCAAATTTGCATTAAACCCAGGACATGAAAATTTCAAACCAAAGTTGCTTCGCAAAATTATTTCTTTTAATAGATCCACTGATGGATGAGTTTCGCAAAGCCGGTTTTCTTAATGGAAGAAATTTGTTATGCAAAGAGCATACTTACGAGCATCATAACTAGTACAAGATTCCTAGGGTGCGAGGACTTTGCGACACAAATACAAGACAACATTTTAAATTCTGGCTAACTAAGAAAGTATTTTCTAACCCTAAGGAATACACACAGATAGATGACTTTTCTAAGAGTTTGAAAATGTACTTTGAAAACTTAAGTACTACACAAAAATACTTTCATCAAAGCGATCGGTTTACTTGACACCGCCTTTGGCTAGAGGCTTCATCTACCTTATTTTCTTCTTCCAAGAAAATGTTGTGAATCAATAATGTCACACACCAAAGTAGGGCTCTATTAATTTTGCATCGACATATGTGAATAACCAATGTGAACAGCTCTTAGCATTGACATTTTCGTTTACCATTTACTATAGCTAAACACCGTATACCTACATTCCCCATATATAGACGCCTCCATTAGGTTTTATAGCAGCACACGCACAACTCTCCCTGAAAGTTTTTGACTAAATATTTAATAGACGCTCAAGAGCTATATAAAAAGCCACCCACCATGTCACTAATGTGAATGCTTTTACTTTCCGCCAGGCAGCAGCCCTATTTTCGTTTTTCATTATCCTGGAAGCATGTTGATTTGAATCCAACACCCATGTTATCCAATTGAAATAATTTGCGGATGACAGGATGACAGGATTGTTGTACCTTAAAATACATTTATCATCGATTTTTTTCATGGGAAACGACTCATTCTTGCATATGATACGAGTTTAAATTGAATTTAAACGTCATCCGTCAAAGTTAAATCTTCCTTTTTCCAATTCTATAGCAGCTATCCACTCAGAAGGTAGACAAAAAAAGATAAAGTTACCCTGTCGGAATGCCTTAAGGATTAACTTGTTGACTTGCACACTGCTCCAATATTTTTGTTTGGCTTTTAAGGTCGGGTTCAACCGGGTTGGGTCGATAATATTTTCATGTGTTTTTGTTGTGTTCATTTTCAGAAATTGCGTGACTTTCGTTAAAATATGCACTTTGCTTTTAGAATGCATGACAACACCGTCGCGTCGGTCTTTGGAAAATGAATTAACAGTAACTGGCAGCTGTTGGTTTACCACAACAAGGTTCTCCGAATCGAACGGTCACTTTGGCTGCGTCTCGTGTGTATGGGGCCAACGAACGTGAGGCAAATACTAAGAAGTGGCTGGTTTGCAACAATGTGGCGACAGGGCTGGATTTTGAGTGGCGCCTTGTTCGAAAGAAGTGAGAAAATTCATTTTTTTTTCAAACGTTTAAAGGATACGCTTTATACGTCTCATGACTCAATTAAAAGTCCGATTCACTGAATTTGGGCCATCTGCACTGAGCAGGTCCCAATCTATCTTGTATTGTAAGGCTCGCCTTGTACTGTAAGGCTCACGAACTCGCCAAACTTCGAACATCTCTCTCAATTTCGCCTGATAAAGGCTCCTTAGGCATTCCGATTTCAACATGCAAACTCATGATAAAACTGTATGCAATAGAAACAACAAATCTAAGATGAAAAAGTGGTAGTGCCTGGTCTAGTAACGAAACAGATTTGGCCAAAGCTAGATCTTAAACGCTCTAGGAGATTGATAGCTTTTAACAGATCGTACATTAGTGCTACGATCAGTGTTATTGCAGGACACTGTCTGATAGGCAAATATGCGGCAAGGATTGTTGTCTATCCTAACGACTTTTGCAGGAGCTGCATGGATGACGAGAAAGAAGGGACCACCCTCCTCCTTCTCTGCACATGCCTCGCTATTAGCGCGACTTAGCGCGACTGACCCAAAACGTTTCTTATACCATGTCTCCACCGGGCACTAATCCGCGATTATGATAAATCTTCATTAAATCCTTTAAAAATCACGCGATTATAAAAATAAATAGAGTGGCGCAACAGCTCGAGGTTAACCAGAATTAACTTCTTAGCAATGTATGCTGGTGTGTTGATTTCTTTACATATAAGGGGACCTACAATTTTTTGCCGAATCCGAACGACACTTTGAGAAGTTTTCCAAGACAATTAATACGACAAATAATGACAATTAATGCGGAGGCGGGGACCGTGAAAAAGAATAAGTCTTTTTTTTTCAGGTGACGATGGCAGGATTCGAACCCAGACCTCCGGCGTAGTAAGCACACACACTTACCACTACGCCACGGCACACCACTCAAATCAAGCGTTTAACCGTACAAATTTAAATCCTCTCGGCAAACGATTAAAATTTAATCCTCTCATAAATCCCATTCACCCTATTCACAAACCTATTTTATGCACCTTTGTAACAGTTTGACAATCAAAAACGGAAACTGTCGCTGTACGGCAGAACTGTCACAAATACGTTTTCTATTGAAAGTTTCACAACGGAAATCTTTTTTGCTCCATGACATCGCCACTCTCTTTTAAGAGCCAAAATGTCAGAAAAAGATTGCCCGTGTCAAATTAATCGTATATTTGACCGATGGAGCCACTTTGGGATTTTTAATCGTCTCCCGCTAATCCTCTTTTTATTGCCGGTGGAGACATAGTACTATGCTCCATTAGTAGCTCGAAATGGTTCAACGGGTACGCAATATTTTCAGATCCATGTATGGTATTGGACCTACATAGGTCTAAATGAGTTGGTTTCATCGGAAACGACAACCACCTTAACCTAACCTAACCTAGGCTGTGTCTCCGCCAGGAACTGAAATATCAATCGAGCGTAATATTGTTTCGGTGCCCAGCTTCTAGAAGGTTCTGTTGCTTTTATGTTTTTTTCCAGATTTTTTTTTTTAAACCTAGGTGTGAATTGGGTGGTGATAATCTTGCAGTTACGAAAATTACAGGAAGTTGTAACTTGGTATAAAGCCAATAAACGACACAGCATTTTTGACTTAGCGAAGCCTCGATTTTTAAAGCATCTCTGTCCGTGGCAACACAGTTTTCGGCCTATTGAGATCGAGGATTTCCTACACTCTGACCAAGCAACATGGCATCTGTTATGGCTGATCACTAAGCTTTATGGCTTAGCAGGTCATCTTAACACCGAGGCTGGGGTTCGAACTTTTTGATCTGATCCCACCACCTGTTTCTCGGCCTACCAGGGGGAAGACACGTTAGCATGACCTGTCTAGGAAGTCTGTCAGGTCGCATGCGAACAACGTGTCCAAACCATCGAATAGTCGATTGGTTCACTCGATGATAAGTAGCTTCTCGTCATTAAGATTTCCACGAATACTGACGTTTCTCACTCTATATCTAAGAGTAACACTAGCAACGCACCTCAGGGATCTCATTTCGGCAAATTTTAGCCGCGAGATAATTCTTTCGGTCATTACCCAAATTTCATGACCATAGATGAGGGTCGGAACGAACACTGAATTGAAAACAGAGATCTTTCCTTTCACTCCAAGTTCAGCTTTCTTGATGACCGGCTGGCACAGTTGCTTTACTATTGCTCCAGCTTGGCCAATCCTACAGGATCACTCCTTCCATCTTTCGTAAAAAAGGCGCCAAGATACTTGAACTTCTCCACTTGTTTCAACGGAACTCCACTGTTCGCACTGTTCTTCCCATGAAAGCAACTGAAAGCCGCACTGTTCTTCCCGTAAAACTAAGGCCGGAATAACTGCTCTGGAATGCGATTCCAATATCTTCGCAAATACTTTTCCCGGAAGACTTAAGAGCGATATAATCCTATAGTTATAGCAATTTTTCTTGTCCTCTTTTTTAAATGGGCACTATAACTCCTGTTTACCAATCGCTAGGTGGCTTCCCGCTATCCCAGGCCGTCATGACTCGTGTTAGCCAAGTAACACCTTTTTCACCCAATGCATTGCGAATTTCCGGCCGGATTTTATCAACTCCAGCAGACTTGCCAAATTTTAGCGATTTAATCACTTCCAAACGAAGTCACTGTGTGACTGTTCTCTCCCCTGATCTCGTCAGCAGTAGGAATGCAATTTTTATTGCCCTATGTGTGGGGTTGAGCAACTCGCTCTCATTTGAAAGAAGTGAACCGTCCTAGGATATAACCCATTAAACGATATTTAACTTCCTTCCTCTGATCCGGCGAACAGTCTGCCAGGGCTCCATAGATAGTGTTCCAACCTCTCGCCGAACTTTTCGATGCCTGCACCTTGGCTTTTCTTAATTCTAGATTGGAAGTTCTTCGCGCCTCATTGTACCGGGCTCGAGAAGTTGAGTTTCTACATTGGATTCACACAATGTAGGCTCTCTTGTTCTCTCTGATGGCTTCTTGAATTGCAGGCGTTTTCAACTTCGCAGTTGTTTTCTCACCACCAACGCTACCCCAAGCCGCTTTACTCCACAAACATTTCCCGCAGAGGCAATGACTGCCGATAGAAACAGCTGCCATTCCTGCTCTACATTCACAAGGTCAGTTGAAATTCGTTCAAACTTTTCCGAAACGTGCTGTTCGAAGCGTTTTTTTCAAGTCAGAGTCAGCATCCTGCAACTCATACTCTGACTCTCGATTTGGTGCATACACTTGAACCAGAGCCAAAGTCGGTCGCTCAAGCTAAGCTTTCAGATCAGAACCTTTCCCTCTAATGGAACGGTGTCGAATACATTTTCTGACAACCGGGGGCCTGTGAGTATCGCCACAGCCACAGCCTCTTGTGCAGTCATGTGATCTGGGACGCCAGACCAGAAGAGCTTCCCACCCATCAGCGAAGTCTTTGGTCTCAGAACCCTTCCATTTCGATGAGGAGATGCCAGTTGCATCGAGCTGATACTTTTGGGCCTCCTCAACCAGTTCAAGTTCTCTCCTCGACGAGACATTCCATGTGCCAATATTCCCACCTTCATTTCGACCTGGCTCTGTCCTCCTCCAACCCCCGGAATGGATAGCGGCACCACTGACGGGCGGCTCGTAATTACTTCGGGTCAAACCCGGTCGGATGCCAAGTGGGACCTTCCTACCACCAAGCGCTGACACTCACCCTAGCTCCAAAGAGTGCCCTGGCTAATCAGGATCAGCAAATATTCGAGCCATATTTTATTCAAAATTCTTATCGGCAGGTATGAAAACTGAGCCGGAGTGATGGCTACGCAGTTTTCTAAGAACGTGAGGTGGTCCGTTGTTGCAGTAGCAGTGGGGGACGTAGTGTCACTCAGAGCCACATCTCTTTCATATATTAAATGAAATTAGTGATTATCAAAATGTAAAGCTCTATACGTTGATAGTGACTGCAATATCTCCACCGTTTTCGAAGATCGCGAGCATTTTCAATGTGGCATCAACTGTCTGTCATGTAGCGCCGCCCTTCTTAGGCTACGCAGTTTAGTTATTTTGTCGAGATCCAGAATTCAGTCACCATCAAATGTACTTGCTCCTTCTTGTAAAGCTCCAGGTGATAAATGCTGTTACATCTGGCCTTGAGTCCGATAAAAACATGGTGGTCTTTGAAAAGTCGTGGCAGAACTTTATGTGCTTACAGAGTTAGAAAACTTTTGGCGACCTCTTCAGTTGGCGCCCTTTTCCGTGTTCGGGATATTTCCGCTTCGTTCCACCCCTGTGCAAATTTGTGTCGACTTGGATAGAAAACGCTGTCGAAAAAATGCCAATGTTGTTGCACACGTTGATAGAGAAAAGTGTACATTCAAATGCTTTTCAATCCCAACGGCAAAAAAGATTACAATATATGCAAAGACTTATACAGCCTCATGTAAATCAGATTCTAATTTTCTGTAAGCGCAAATAATATCTTTTTTTAACATTTAAAGCATTTTAACATTCAGAAAGAGTTACAAAAGGTATCTTTATTGACCTTTCGAAAGCCTACATTGGTTTCTTATGTTTCTGAAGGTCTATAGCCAGGGAATATTAAGTTTGGGATTGTTTTTTACCGTCATCGGTCATCTCCCAGTCATGGCAATCTATGAACTTAAATGGAGCTTCTATCAGGATTTACGTCAATCCAAGTAACTTTCATGAACTTGATTATTTACACATATTCAAAATCGATGAGGTTTTTAAGCGTTTGCTATCGATTCGCTAGAACTTTGGCAATTCGACATTAAGTAGTTATATGTTCGTCGTAGGAAAGGTCAACATAATGCGACTCAATACTGGCTATATTTTCATGTAAACATATTTTCCAAGCTAAATGGCTTCACTCCCATATTGAATAATGCCACATTTTCGTAAGTTCAATATTGCCAAAATGTGTGTGGGAGTTCCTTCGATATGAATGTTTGATTTACCCTTTAAGGCAGAAACAGAATTATACGCAATACAACTAAGATTCAAGGTCGTCATAAAGATCATTTGTCATATAACATGCCTTGCAGAAAATGCTTTACGGACCAAGGACTAAAAGTATTTTTATCATTTAAACACCCTTCACTCTTTGGCATTATAATTCTGTCAGGCCATCAAACCAACGATACCAAGACGACATCATTTCAATTATATCCCCAAGAGTTGTCATTCCAAAATCGAATTGACATTTGATTGGATTTGTTGATTGTTTCCGGAGTTTCGCATCATTGAACTTATCAAAATATAAAGTCAATTGTTTGAGGGTTTTTATTGGTCTAATAAATACTTGCGGCGCATGACTTGATGTTACTAAAAATTCGCCGCATTTCGTATTTCCAAACAAATGTTACTTGGTAAAGTAAAAATGTTACTTTTTACGTATAGTAAAAAGACAAATAATTATATAAAAAAAATACAAATAAAAGAAAATAGCATGGCGTCTTGAAACTTTCTTTCTGATTGTTAATTAGCTGCATCAATCGCCGGTAGGAGAAATAGAAAACTACTGATGCAAATAGGCACAAGTAGAATTTTATTTGCGAAGATTCATTGTCATGTTTGGGAGGTGTTCTACATGAGGCACGAGGGGTTGGTACTGCTCCACCGGAGCGTTTCTTGGATTAATTATAGTCCAAATGCTTTTGATCATGTTATTCTGGTTGTCGGTTGTTGGAATTAAAAAACATGTGTTAATCTTTTTTAGCACATTTGAGTACTTTCTTTCGTTGTTGTAGAAAGATGTGCACTTTCTTTTTTAACACTTCTGATTTGCTAAGTTATCATGTTTTTATCGATTACTCTCGGCCAACGAGTCCGTTCGCTTTGGGCCTAAATGTTTTTTTTTAATGTCTGAGCAAGTGCCTCCCAACCGTTTCTTTCTTAACAGAGAGACGAGAGTTAAAGGTTATGAAAGGTAAAAAACGCAAACGTGTTGTATCTAGATAGTTATATGATTTCTTTAACAAATCTAATTATTTTATGGTAAAATAGTCTCCTGCATTAAGGGTAAAGGAGGTTTAGACACCTCAACAATCCTCTTTAAATCTCTTTAATATGTTTCGTGTCTCAGAACAGCTCTGTTCAAGTAACGAACTGGAGAGTATCTAAGCAGGCATCGCTGTCAGATCACTGCTATGGACTCTCTTTGAGATGTAGGTAGGCTCTTAGGCTAGGAAATTTTTTAAAAACCCAAAAAAGCGAACTGGGTGAGGTTCAATAAAGAACTGCAGAGGACTATCACCCCGTGCCCAAACGGAAATCTCACTTCCGAACAGGAGATTGACGATACAGTCGAATACATTACCGGGGTGTTTTTTGGCTCCTTCAAAAAATCCTGCCCAAACAGCAGAGCAGAAAGAAAGAAACGCCCACCCTGGTGGAACGCAAAGATCGCGGAGCTCATCAAGATCTCGATGGAACCTTGCAAAAGAGGGGCTAATCGAATGGACGACCAATAAGAGCATAACTTAAGAATTCTGAAAACTTCATAGAAGAATTTCTGCAAATCAATCGAAACCATAAGTGGGGTGCTTACTGGGGGTGTTTGCTTACTAAGCCGGAAGTCTGGGTTCGAAACCTGCCATCGTCACCTGAAGAGTAGACTTGTTCTTTTTCACGGTCCGCACCTCCGTGAGGGTCTGACAAGCCCTCCGAGAGTATCACTTGTCTTCAAAAACTTCTCAAAGAAGTGCCGTTCGGATCCGGCAAAAAACTGTAGGTCCCCTTGTATGTAAAGAAATTAACAAACCAGCATACATCGAGCTGTTGCGCCACTTTATTTATTTTATTTTTTAATCGAAACCACAACTGACGCATCTCGACTGAGGAAAGTCCTATCCAAAGCGCCAATACCGATGTCTTCACTCAAGAAGACAGACGGCCGGCGATTGGACCACAACACACAAAGAAACGCTGATTGTGCTGGCGGAAATTCATTTCCCAGGTTTTACAAGTCCTCCTTAAGGCTGCGCTATGTTCCCAGAGAAACCCCGAGAGGAAAGAAGTTCGAGTGCTATTCATACCCAAGACAGGGAAGGCTTGCCACAATACTGGAAGAACTAGACCCATAAGCCTGCTATGCTTACCTAGAAAGCAGTCTATGCAACTGGATCGGGCTCACGCTAAGCCCGATCGGAGGATAAACAGTTACATTGGCGAAGTATGCACATGACGGAACGTCAGGAGAGAAACACCGCAAGGAGGTGTCCTATCTCCGCTCATATGGATCCTGAGTAATGGACGAATTGTAAAAGGCCCTGGAAAAAGAAGGCTTAATTGTGAGCGTATACGCAGACGATGGTGTAATCCCGATCCCAGGTAAATTCCGACCAATCCTCAGCGATCGAACAAACCTACGCATTCCATAATTTTGGTAACTGGGTTGAGGGTCGAGGACCGGGATTAATACTTCTAAAACGGAATGTTTGTTGATTACCAGGAAAAAGAAAATTCCACCCTTTAGGACACTAAGACTGGACACTACAACCGATATCCCAATCGGTCAGATACCTGGGCGTCATATTGGACTCTAAGCTCAGCTGGAGGGATATTATAGAATATCGTGTCAAGCGGACGTACGTGGCATTATACACCTGCCGCAGAACGTTCGGCAGCATTTGGGGACTGCAAGTAAACATGGTATACTGGATGTATATTGCGATTGTAGGACCCACCCTTACTTACGCGGCGGTGCAGTTGTTTGGCGAAAGGCTACAGAAAGAAAGTGTCATCTCTCTTATCTCACCAAGGTTCGAAGGGTAGCCTGCATGCGGAATAGCAGTGTCCCTTAGGACCACACCCACGCAGCACTGGGGGAACTACTCAATCCCACACCCTACTGCATCAGAAGCAAGGCAGCTAAAACAGCTGTGGTCCTCCAGTTCAATGGGTTGCTTCCATAGATACCTCAACCAAGAATAGCTTTCCTATGACTTTCGCTTTCAACAGGAGATTCGCTACTAGAATACCTGAAAGATGAGAATGGGAAGAAAATACTTTCACAGGAGATGACGAGATCGCCGTCTTACTAACGCTTCTAAGATGGACGTCGCAACTAGTGCAGTCATCTTTTGTGAAGCTCTGTAAACAAACCTTTCCGGATCAATGACGACTGCAGTATTTTTCAGGCGGAATCCAAAGCCAGAATCCAAGCTGCCACTGAGCTGAAGAAACACAGCCTCGTAAACAAGACCATATCATAAACTCTGACAAGCAGCCATTAAAGCCATGGAATCAAATGTGGTAAAGTCAAGGGCTGTGAAACTATATAGGGAAATTCTGGACGAGTTATCACTTCGCAACAATAAAACTCTGTGTTGGGTTGCATGTCACACCGTTATCCCGGGAAATGAAGAAGCAGACAAGCTTGCGAGATCTGAGTTAGGGTTTAATTGCATCTCTAGCCCTCAAATCTGTAAGAGCTCCGCTGAGCTCGGTAGCACGCAGGATAGAAACTGATTCCTTCACTGGAACTAACCTAAGTTGGACAGAACTTGGTACGTGCAGGCACTGTATAGGCTATGTACACGCTATGTATACTGTACAGGCTATGTATACTGCATAACGATAACTAGAAGCTGCAGGGACGTTGAAGAAATTGAATCTGTTCGTCACCTGCTATGCTAATGCCCAGCCCTAAACAGCAATAGGCGTAGCACCCCCGGCAGTAACTTGTTCAACGAGCTCGAAGATCTAAGTAATGTAGATCTAAAGGACCTCCTAGGATTTGTTCACTAATCCGGATGAGCCCAAGAAGGCGGCTCTCTGAGCTTTTAACAGCGGTCTCTTTCTGTTTTCGTTACAGGTGTTAAGAAGGTTCTCAAATAGGCGCAATGGACCCAACTGTGCTGGTCTAAGTGAGCTGTAGCTATTATCACAACGGCATCCGTCAGCCTTACCTAACCTTGATTTCGAAACTCCTTTTAACTGCATAGTTCCTAGCAGGAATTAGTTGTGGGTCTTTACTCTAAAATCCCAAAATAAAAATCCCAGCGTCTTTCAAGCATAGGTCCTTGCAGTCAAGAAGGCAGCCAGCCTACTGTCTATAAGGGCACAGTATTATATCACCATACTCATAGACAGCAAGGCAGCCAGGAAGGCAATATCTGCCATCGAAATGAACTCCATAAATGTTAAGGGTTGTCGCAAAGGGCCTAAGGTTCCTGGGTCACAGCATGAAATTAAACCCTGCTGGGTTCATGGCCATTTTCCAGGAGCTTTCGGAGCAACGACACACAAAGTCGACGAACTTCCTCCACATGAATCAGCACTAGAGCCTCAACAGGCCTTTCAATGGATCCGTGAGCTCAGAAGGCGGGTAAAAAACAAAATCCGATAAATGTGGCCCGAAATTTCCAGACAAATGTGGCCCAAAGTACGACGCTTATCAAGAGCGACAGGAAGACTTTATGTAGTTATAAGTAGGGATACTTACTGACTGGGCACAATCTTCTGAGATAATGGTATGAAAGACGAGGACCACATTTGCAGAGGATGCGACGATACGGACTGCTACGAGGAGACCCTTCACTTTTTGTGCCACTGTTACAGACTGAAACCGCTGTGGAAAAGAATTTTAGGAAGTGACTTCTTCCACGGCACTTCAAAACTCTCAAATGCACCAATAACCTCGTTCTAGGTATGTTAAGTCATCAAGGTGGCTAAAGGCACTCTATACGGCACAAAAAGGAAATGAATCATCCAAACAATAAAAAGGATCTTCCGCAACTGGGAATCTTAATGGGTCTCCACAGACCTAAGTGCGATGAGGCGCGTATCATCTCGCCTTCATCAGCCCAACAACCTACCTAAATTCAAGACTCGCTGGCAGTTGCAACGCGAACTTCCCAGCTATCCTTGATTGAAGTCTAATAATCTTTGCCGCCTAATTTTTCGTCCTTTATCTGCGGCAGAAGTCGTGTTAGTTTATCGAACAAGTTCAACATCAATATGTGAATCATTATCGAGTCTGCTGCCGTTGAGAAAGTCTGATATTAGGAGTTCATTTGGACTAAACACATACGTGTTGCAACACCTGAACCTAGGGTCTTGTGGTTTTTCCACAAATTACTATACTGAAGGCTCATTAAGCTATGCCATAAACCTTGAACGAAAGTTGTCACCATGCATATCATAAACTGACACGATAATTCCCACCTGGTGTAAAGCTTCCTGCATTTTGCGCTGACTTTTTAATTAATTTTTCAACGCTACTCGCGTGTACGCCCCGACTTTTTATGGATGCTCCAACTTTGTGTTCAATTAATTAATATTTTTTTCTCAAAGAATATATTGTATAAAAATAGATACCTCCTACGGTGGTACTCACATGCGGCATTAATCTTTTACAATCAACTTGAAACTTTGCCCCCAACATTCCAGTGCGTTGAGAGAAGAAGTTGCCCTGGCAAACAAGGCTTATATAGAATCAAATTAAATTTACAAAATGAATCCACCTGTCGATATGGTATTGAAGATTTTCGATAACCCCAAATCGATACGTCCGTAATTTTTGTTTGCTCTCCAAGTGGTTCAGTGAGCCATATTCAAGTGGCGGAGCAGACCTCATGACGTCTGTTTCTATGTCACAGATAAATCGACAACGCGTGGGGGCAATTTTTTTTATGTTCTTGTGGGGGACTTCCCCATCGATACTCAAGTGGATTATGCTTAATTGTTTTCATTTGCCCCACCAGGGAGGTTGTGTATGGGTTCTCGCTGAAACCCACATTTTGCTCTGTATCTCACATTCAATTAAAAGAAAAAAAACTGCCAAATCAAATCCATTTCACACTCCAATAAGTTTGAGCGAACCACTGCACAAACGCAAACACCAACACATCAGAGTTGACGGCTGATGGAGAGCTCCTCCGACTCCGAGTCGCTAGAGAGCCATTTACACACAAGTGGCGTTTGAGCCATAAAGCAAGAGATACTGCCACGATAGATACAAATACAATGGAGCATCCGGATTAAGATAATTATGTAGATATAAATACTTTTCGTTTCGTGTGCGGTTTATCATAACTTTTCTCTTTGCTGGCAGCCCCCTTCCTCTGGTGGGTAATAAGTTAATTGGAAGTAATTAGCTTGTGGCACAGTTGTTTGCATGCAAATTTTATCGGCCGAGAGCTGAATATTCATCGAAACGCGAGTTGGCCAACCAGATCTCAAGGTCGTCACAAAAGAGAAGAAGCCCACTCAGTGCTGGTACGGATATCTGTCTGCTCGGCCATGGGGAACCATATGTGCACTCGATACAGTCCTAGCGAAAGTACTAATCGGATATGCTTCTTGATGTGATCTGTAGCTGGATATGTGGCGCGGAATGAACGTCTTCAACGAGGCACTCGAAACCTTCACCGCACCCGAAGGGAGACTGTCACTTTCGAAAGAAGCCAGAGTTTATGCATACAGCTTACACAACTACTGGTGCTCCCGAAAGGTCGACAGTAATTGCGTGGCAATTACATTGATCCACATTGCGGCTGTTGCTGTGACAGACCAGAACAGCTCACGTAAGTGTCAGTAGTTTTACGTGTAGTTTGGTCAAGTTGACTCGAGACATGTCAGGCATGAAATCGAGAAGGCAGATAGTAAATATACGAATGCAGCCGTAATTGGTTTCTTAATAGACAACGCCTTTGTGTGCATAGAGTTAAGTTACTCTGGGATGTCAAAAGAAAAACACAAAAGACACTTTCCACATTGGGGTGGGATGGGCAGGAAGTGTTGTATTTGTGGAACGACAAGCCATCAAGAAGCATCTTGTCACAAATGCACGCATTGAGGTGCTCGTTACATTCGTCAAGTAGGTAGGTACCTAGTTTCGAACTCAATTACTAGTTAGATGTTGATTTTTGCTGTTTTTTTATTCGTCTTCCGTCAACAATATGAGTGAAAGTTTTTGACTTTTTTGACGGACATAGGTAGGTACTGGATGGTACAATGGGCAAGCTCGAAGCTATTGTACAGTCAGAGCACATAATTTCGGCAGACGTGTTTGTTGTCCAAAGTGAAAAAAAAACCTTCAATTCATCATTCAACTCGTGATTATTGTAGTAGATCTTGTTTTGTCTGTCATGGATTTGCTTTTATTTCTTCGCGCACACACATTGTCACGCCAGTAATCGTCGTATCGTTTCTGCGAGATAAATCGCTTTTGTTTGCAGAATGTGAGTGAATGTACGAGGAAAACAATTAAACAGATAAAACACCGTTTAGATGAGCTATCTTTTTTGTATACATAGAAGCTTGAATGTGAATACACAAGACCGTTGAGAATTTATGCTAAATCTTGGATATGGTTGAAAAGACAATAACCTTTGCCCGTTCTTATGCTACTTTTTACTGGAATTTGGCAATGCTATATCCAGAGTGGTTGTACTTGAAGATTCTTTGACCTTTGGCAAGTGATGCTTGCGTTTGGAATACTTAATATAAGCTCGGTAAGCCAAATCTAAAAATTTGGTTGAGTGAACCCAGCATTCATTGGTTGAGTGTGCATTCAACTTAGTTGTCAGTTGTGGACTTCAACGGGACGGATGCAACGAATTCACTCAACCCCCGATTTTCGGATTCGGCATTTAAGGCTTTTTTGAACTTGAATAAGTTCGAATAAGACTTGCGAATAAGACTAAAGCCTTCAGCCCAATGAATCCGTTATATCAAAGTACACAACTGACAACTCTATGAAACACACGTTCTTATGGGATGGTACGAAACGTACGTCACAAAGTTCGTCTTTGAGCCGCTTTTCATAAGAACGTGCTTATTTAACTCAGTTGTCAGTGTTGTGTACTTCAAAGTGACAGACGCAACGGATTCATTAGGCTGAAGGCCTTATTCGCAAGTCGAAGAATGACTCTGATACAAAATTTTGTGAGGAGATCGAATCTCTAAGTGAAACTTGTAGGCTTGTGAAAGTTCTTTAGAGGAACAGCCCAAGCAAACTCGCTTCGATATACTCAAACCTGATGGCACCTACACTGAGAACTTCAGTCTTCTCCTATAGAGACTCCCTTCAAGGGAAACCAGATCACCATGTGCTCTTCAGTGGTACCTGCAATGGTGTCCACTGCGGAACCAGCGAACACAACGCGGCTTAAGTGGTACATTTCATCTAGATTGGTGACTGATGATGACGTTATCAAATAAGCTTTTGCATCTTTTGAGAGCTTCAATTCACCTGTTACAGATGGAATTTACCCAGTTATGCTGAAGAAAAGGTTTAGGTCAGCTGTTGCACATATGGGCTTACATACCCATCCTTTGGCATACGGTTAAAGTCGTTTTCATACCAAAACCTGGTAAAGTGTGACTATAGCCTTGCCAAAAGTTTCAGACCCATAAGTCTGTCGCTCTTTTCCTGCTGAAAAGCTTAGAGAGACTGGTTGAGCTGCGCTTACGCAAGGTTGCTCTTCGATGGCATCCTCTTTCTGAGATGCAACACGCTTATCAGCGCGGAAAATGGTCCCGTCTGCATAGACACGGAGAGTGGAGTAGGAGATACAACATCGAAGAGTCAACATACAACGGCTACGATGGCTGTATCATCTAGAGCGGATGGACACGAGGGCCGCGGCCCCTAAAATCATCGAATCCACCCCGCAGGGACGACGCAGGAGAGGAGCATCGAGACTCAAGTGGCGCTCGCAAGTGGAAGGGAACCTCAGCTAACTTCGCATGCGAAACTCGAGACTGCTAGCTGGCGAAGCTTGTTGGCTGAGGCTCAGGTCTACCTCGGACTGTAGCGCTACGTTAAGTAAGTAAGGTTGTAGACTCTCTGCTATCGGCTCTCAACCTTCCTGGAACCTGCACACAAGCCAACGCGGATGATGTCGCCGTTCTTTCTGTCGGCTCAAACCTAGGGACTGTATGCTCTCGGGCGTACCTAGATTCCCTAGACTCGATCCCTAGACTTGATCGATGATTGGTGCACTAGTAATTGGTTTTCAGTGAATCCTTTTAAAACTTCGGTTGTTCTCTTTACGTGAAGAAGGAAGGGTACTGGTCTGACTCAACTTGTGCTTAAAGGTGTCACTATCCCGATATCCGATGAAGTCAAATAATTGTGATTAATTTCTGGCAGTACAGGAGCGCTTTCGACAAGACTATGACTATGGAATGGCTTCGGCCAGACACTAAGCCAGGGAAAGAATGCCATCGTATTTTCACAGATGGCTCGAAAACCGGACAGGGGTTTGGAGTGCTGGAGTTTAAGAGGAAAGCGAGAACATAAGACTCCACTACCCCTTAGGTTAACATGCGTATGTTTTCCAAACGGAGATTTTCGCAGGTGGAGGGCAAGAAGCATATGCGTTTGCAGTGACAGCCAGGCACTCTAAATGCGTTGCTCAACCCTATTACCTAGTCTAAGACAGTGCTCGAACTCAAGCATTCGTTTAAGGTCACACTGGTATCCAGGGCAAAGATATCTCTAATGAGCTTGCCAGACTATAGGCTCTGAAGATTCTTTCTCACGACCCGAAGCTGCGTTAGGCCTGCCTGTATCTGTTGTCACGTCTGCCATTGATGTACTTGGGTTGACTTCGGCGTGACTTCGATGGGTGCAGACAGACTAAACGACTGCGCCCGGAGATATACGCCGATGACAGCAGCAACCTCCGACAACAAAAAAAAAATCATTCACCTATAATAGCATATGTCGAATAATAGCAGATGCCTAACTAAGGTTAGGTTAGGTAGGGTTGCTAGCAGCCAAAGGGTCCAGCTCACGTAGGCTCTAGCGTACAAGGGCCTTAGCGTCACCCCGTAAGGAATAAAAAAAACCTTGTTCATTATATACTTAGTTTGTTGAAGTATCCTTAGCTATGACGAGAAACTTAGCCCACCCGGAGTTCCTGCTGCGCTTCACCGGTATTCTTATTAACTCGTTTAGCTCCCCAAAGAAAAATTGTCCTAGAAGTTGAAAACGTCATCTGCTGCCCTTTTGATGCTAGAAAAGATGGTGTTTCACATCTTCTTCCGCTTCGGGATCATGACAGCCTTTGTTGTGACCTGTAATAACTCTTTTGGCTATGACCAGTGATGGACTTTTTACTGCTGCTAAAAGCTTTCTGAACTTGATGCCGTCTATGGATGGCCATAACGCCTTCTTATGGCCATAGCTCTGCAATCGCCCTATCTGATTTTGAGCTAAAGTCCGTATAGATGTAGACATTTTGCTTGTCCCAATGCTTGTTCAATCGAGAAAATCTCATAGGCATCCCGTGTTGAAAAACCGGCACTTAATGAGGCTTTGAACCTTCTTTTGGGCTAAAGGTATTCGTATGCGAATTTATTTCTGTTAAACTGCTGTTTTAAACAGCTTTATAAAAATTACGGTGGTCGGCAATGGCCAATTCAAAGTGTCCAGTGGCAGTAATCAGAAGTTTTGAAATATTTTGTGTGCAAAAATCAAATTTGCGTCACCATAATGCCCCAAAGAAACATGTATAGAAATGTATGAATAATTTAATTAATTAACCCCCCTTTTCTCATTCACATAATTAACCCGTTTTAATAAAGAAAACTGCAAGTATCGTCAATTTAATCAGTGGACAAACAGAGTTTCGTTTTTGCTCTTAATTAAACCCATTCATAAACGGATGAATGAATCGAATATCTTGTGTAAGTTAACATATATACATGTTTGCAGATATATACACAGCGTGTATCTGAATGCGATGCTACTGCATCGTTCCATCATGGATATCACCATAAGCCGGATAATTCCCCAGTACCTACTTTGCATAAACGGACAAATGAAATCCGAAACAAAATCACTGAATGAAAATAACGAGATGATTTAAAACCGACAAAGTTATTAAAGTTTTGAGTAAAACTACATTTGATACGATTTGCATTTTCGTAGTAATCTCATCTGCAGTGTGTTTTTTTCTCATTTCATATCACAGCACGAGAGCTTGTTTAATCTACTAATAATGATAATTTAAATTAAAAAAAAATATATCTCTGCACCTAGAGATAAACAATATTATCTCATTAGCAGCGCAATTTTGTTGGTTTTTAGGAGATGAAAAAAACACACTGGGGGTTTGGTAGTTAGAGACATGACTAACGATAGCTTTTTTTTTATTAATCATTTGGTCAAGTTACGAGAAGCGTTTCACGCTCAAATCATTAGAGAGGTATTTTTAGGAGATGATTTTAGTGTGCAAAAGTGGCAGAGATTAAATCATAAAACTACATGGGTCTTTCGGTAGAAGTTATGTGTGTTATACCTTTCGTTTCACAGACAGTTTATGGCATGTTTCATTCGGGATTAAGCAGTATTTTGCGGACCGACTCTCAAGAGAAGGTGTTCGTTTGTTTAACTACAGGTTTATAGTAAATTGTGAAACTTGTAATTTTTTTTCCACAGGGATAATTACCCTCTACATTACAAGTTATACGTTAATTTTTTACATCTTTTTTACAACTTTTACATTTTTTACAACTTTATAACAACTCGAAACTTGTGGCAGTCACATTTTCAGACTTTGCTTAAAATATCCTTTTGAGTTTCCACTGAGTTTCAGTCTTTCAAATACGAAACGATGATTTGCATAAGTTTATAATTGTTTTTAAAGGTTGAAATACAAGCTGCAATTTTTTACAATTGTGCAGAAGTTACTGGAGTGACCCAATCGCCTACAAAACTTTATTTTTCTGTAGCTTTCTTTTCCTGCTTTGATTTTTGTCATTTTTTTTTTCTTAAAGTTTTGTACATATCATTCGACCCTATGTCCCTATTCCATTAGAATGGAGTATGTTATATCTGATACAGGGGAAAATGTTACAAAGAGAAATAATAACGATAAACAGACCCTCAAGATCTTATAGTCTAAGAGCTGGCTGCAAAAGAAGTGATCATAAGGTACAGCATTAAAACCTTTTTACGTCTGCTACTTCTCAACCGTGGCTTAAGGCGGGGGCGGGGGGTCAAAGTCGTCGAGTTTTACTAATAACAAGTGAGTGAGTGCAAGGGTTCGTCTGTGACAAACTTCTATATACCCGACCCTATATACCGTGTAACACCAAATCTTAAAGTTTTTTGGCCCGAATTCATATATTGTTTGCATTGGCCACGCCCCCAAATATGGCCGTGGGCTACAAAAATCCACATAAATTAATTCTAAATTCATAAAAATCACGAAAAATGCTTTAACAGCGGAAATTCTTGCGAAAAAAAGACAGTTTTCTCCTAAAAACGCCCCCTAAAAGTGGGCGGAGCTCAAGCTTTGTATGTAACTTACTTAGGAATGAGAAGTATCTTTAATATTTGTCATATAATTATACTGTATTACACAGGAATGGAGTATATTAAGTTTGAAACAGGCGACAATGTAACATAGAGAAATAATAACGATAGACCCGGGGGGCACGATAGATCTTAAGGGCATATGATCGAGACCGAATTCTGAGTTGAATGAGCGATGTCAGTCCGTCCGTCCGCATGTCACCAATTTTAAGGCCTTAAATTTTGAGGTAGAAAGCTGAAATTTTCATACGTAGGCTCTCTGTCATCCGAAGCAATACAAATGATAAAGTTTTTTGAATCCGCCCACAGACACGCCCATAATCGGTTTAAATGTGCAACTACGTCCAGTATTTTCAAAACTGTAAGAAGTCAGCTGAAAAGCTGAAATTTTACATATAGCATCTCCTAATGATTGTAAGATATAAAAAGTAATAACAAAATCGGCAGACCGCCCCTAGTGGGCGTGGCATCGATTTAAATAGAAAACCTTCAAATGCAATTTATTCGATATTTTTGTTTCAAATCGGTAAATTTTTACTCAATACTAGTAGAAAATACCTGGTTCTACATTTCGCTCACAAAAAGTTTTGGGCCACACCCACATTTAGAGGCAGAATTCCATTAAAACCTATAAATTTCCAGAAAAACATGGATTTCGACAGCTTTTTACACCCGACCCAGGGTATATTAAGTTTGATGTATAGATTGTAACGCAATAAAATAATCATTTTAGAGATATGAATGGGACCGACAGGAGAATCGATTAAGTCGTCCGTCCGTCCGTCCGTCCGTCCGTCCGTATGTAAACAATTTTTGGTTCTTAAATCTTAAGGTAGAGAGCTGAAATTTGGTGGGTTGGCTGGAAGTCCAGTCCTTCAGACCAAGTTTAAAAATTAGCTAAATTCGCCCACAGACACGCCCACTACAGGCCTGTATGTGCAACGATCTTTATTTAAAAAAAAAATACTTTTTCCAAATTTTAGCTTTGTTACAAAGGCGCTAGCGCATTAATTTTTGGTATGTTATATTGCCCTGAAATTGTCTTTCAAGTGGACAAAAAATGTTAGCCTTTTAATTGACCACGACCACTTTTTAAGGGATTTTAGTTTAAAATTACTGTTTTTCAATAAATATATATGAAATTTGACAAAAAATTATATGACAAAAGTTGTAGATATTAGCATTTTCTTAACTTTTATGCATATTGTATGTGCTTCCGCCCACTTTTGTGGGCGTGGTATTAAAAAAAGTGATTTTTTTAAGTTAAAAAGGCGGCGTTTTATGCCGAAATCTATGCAACCACCTAGTATAAAGCATTCAACAGTTATATTTTTGTATCCCGCCCACTTTTTGGAGGCGTGGCAGTTTATTTTTGGTATGGTCGGGTATTTTGCAATCCGTCGTAGATGGACTGAAGCTTTTGCATACGCACTGTTGCACTTTTCCACTTGTAAGCTTTAGTAACGATAGAATAAGAAATAAAATTTATCACATCAAGTACAACAGATACTATTTTCGTTCATACAAAGTTTTCGAGGTCGTACTATTTTCGGTACTATTTTCCTTCATACCACACCCATATTCAGAGGTCGATTTCACAAAATTTTTGAATTTGAACCAAAAAATTACAGTTATGCGTACATTTTAGCCACAAACTTGGATATTTCTATGCTTATATTGATTTTCGGTTACTGGGCATGGTCAATATTGTAGGCGGTCCAATTTTTGCCTTGTTGAAGGTTTCTGGGCCAATATTGTTCAATACCAAAGTTTGAGCTTGTCTAACTTAACCAGAAGGCATTTTGAAAGAAATGGGCGTGGCCGTTGGCGGATTGAACCAATTTTAACACTTCGTCTGTGCAACAGAGGAACCAAACCGCGTACCAATTTTCAGCTCTCTAGCTTGATTTTAAAGACCTTAAATTCACCTGTCAGGCTTCCCTCACAGTCGCCTTGTGTTCTCAAACAAACGTCAAAATAATTAAAGTCGACCCCGGCGATTTTTTTTTTCCCATTTGGTGACTATATATTCCCATTGGTTGAAATTAATTTGTCAACTCGTGTCAGGCTCAACGACAACGACCTCGCGCTGAATGTGAAACAGCTTTCATGGTGTTGCGTTATTCCTGTTCTGTATTGGCGGACATATCATCGTATAGAAAGACTCAAAAGAGTTTAAAAAAAAAGCATTGAATTTGGTGCGGAATCTATATTGTGAAACAAAAATTGCTATATGGAAGTTGAGTAACTCGAAAAGCATCTTGAATTATTCCGTCAACTACAGCCATACATATCCTATCATTTCCCTGGTAACTAAGGTCAAAACACTGTGTCGATAAGCCAGCTTTCATCTACGATTCTATCATTTGGAAGCCGCCATTACTTGAGTAGCTGCAGAAAAACTGATCGTAGAAATTATCCACAATCGGCTCTTTAGAATGGACTAACTCTGAAGGACTTGCAGTCAAAACTTAGACGAAATTATATCAAAAAAGGCAAATGTCAAATAATGTTGTATCAGGTCACTAAAAATGTCCATCACCCAAATAAATTTAGTGTGTTTCCCCTTTTAAATTTTTTAAAAGAGCGGGGCATAATGAATCACCCTTTACTTTACCACCAGTTGTAGAATCGCTTTGATATTATAATGGTTAACTTAATTCGTGGGCTCCCGAACAGCAGAGAGAGTCTGCCTTCGTTCTGCCTGGTTATAAAAGTATCCTTAATGTCTGTATTGGTTTATAATTTTTTAGAGTGAACTCAATATTTAAATTTCATACACAACAAGACTAGTAAACCACGACCATAAATCGAGAAATAAACTCTTCGAAATGATGTCATTGTCTTGACCCTAAGGCAGTTGAAAACTTTATTTTTTTTTTTCGTCTCACTCACGCACCTCCACCTTGTGGTTTCGAAGTTAACTCACAAAAATTACGGAAATAATTGATTGATTGACAGTTGAAAAAATTTGATTTCAAAAACTCCACACTAAGTAAAAAAGTTTCCAACAGCCTTTACCTACACGTGTAGGACAATGTTGAGCTATTGAACTTTACAGAAACATCACTTGTAGATAGACTTACACAAAGGCTTTCAAGGTCGCATAGATACCTTCTCAAATTTTGGACTGAACCATGCGTTTGTTGCAAAAATGTAAAGAGTGATTTTTCTTCAGAAAATTCATCATTCGAAGTAGCAACGCATAAATGAATCTGATTTAGAGTAACTTAGCCCGCTGCTTTGAAATGTCTCTCAAAGGCACAAGAAATTTTTCTAGTTCGTGAGAATATACAAGCAAAGGCTGCATTCATTGACGCATTCAGTACAATATCTGAATTCGAGCATTTTATTGTGCCACCTTTGGCAAAAGACGCTGCTTTTAAATTTTATGAAAATTCCAATGACACGGCAAAGTTAGCATCGAACCGGTTGACCTATTTGGAATGCACACATGCTGTGGAAACATCCTGTTCACAAAGCAAAAGGATGCGCAAAACAAATTATGTTTCGATAAGACGTGTATGCCCGACCTTTGTGGGGTGCAAAAAGCCCTCATTTATTAGTAAAATTGACGAATTGCCTCTATATTGTATTGTGCTGCATCACAATGAGTTTCTATACGAGATAGTTTAACTTTGTATAAGGATAAACAATTGAATCGAAATGAGACAAAAGCAATTCCAAAGTGAACAAATTTTGCAAAAGGTCCATACGAGCAGCATCAGTAGCTGGTAGCAGATTTATTATTGCTTTGTTGTGAATAGATAAGAATTTTACCTCGAATTTCAAAAATTCTCGAAGCAAGAAAATACAATAGGTGCCCACCTGCCGATAACTTTGGTTTAACATATGAATACTAAGGTTATGAAAGGTGGCCACACTCAAAAGGTATATGTGACTGAGGCTAAGAGTCTTTGTAATAGTATTTTGGTTCAAATTAAGCCTTGGCTTAAATTTAAGGCTAAAACAAGGAAGTAAGTGGTAACAATCCCCTAATACTCTTTGTGCCCAATGGAAAATAGGTTTCATAAAATTTTGCATAGAAATTTGGCGTTGACTTTAAACACTTCTAATCCCTGAGTAAGAAAAGTTATATTTCTTTGGGCATTTGATGCGAATTGGCAATTATCAGAAAATGTTATGATCTTTTAAACTATTGCCGCCAAAGTGGGAGGAGTAAAACAAGGTGCGAGGAGTACCAGTACAGTGCAACGCAAATTTTTTCCACTACGCTCTGGATCGGAATGTTTATAAGTTTATAACAGTTTAAAACTGGTGTAAACTGTTAAAGAATAAATATTTTATTTCTTTCTATTAATAACACTTTATTTAAAACTGCGACATCTAGTACGGCGACTGCTATCGGCATCAAAGACAGCGCCTATTTGGATGTGGTTTCGTTGTTGGAGGCAGACTTAGGCAAAAAGTCTTGAGCTTCAACCCTGTAAGCGAGTGCCTCGCGACGATCCGCATCAAGGCTAAATTCGCCAACATTAGCCTGATATGCGCACATGCCCCCACAGAGGAGAAAGATGACGAAACCAAAGATATGTTCTACGAGCTCCTGGACAAAACTTATGAGCAATGCCCTAGCTACGACATTAAGATTGTCCTAGGCGATTTTAATGCCAAGCTAGGAAGGGAGGGCATCTTTGGTCGTACTGTCGGAAAGCATAGCCTGCACGACACGACCTCCGATAGTAGCTAGTACACAGTTCCCGCATCTCAATATCCACAAAGGGACATGGAGATCTCCCGATCAATCAACCGTCAACCAGATTGACCATATTGCGATCGACGCAAGGCACTCCTCCAGTATCATGGATGTCCGAACTTTCCGAGGGGCCAACATTGACTCGGATCACTACCTTGTTGTAGCCAAGGTACGGCTGCGGATATCCCGACCAGCGCCAAGTAATGGAAATACTGTGAGGAAGTTTGACGTCGGCCGACTACAATCGCAAGAGATCGCCAGGTCCTTCTCCAACCGAGTCTCTCAAAACCTTCTTCGAAGTCCTATGCAGCCAGCATCAAGTATTGGTAGCCAGTGGCAACATTGCCAAAATGCCATCAGAGACGCCGCCTCTGAAGTGCTGGGTTTCACACGGCCACCACAACGAAACCCCTGGTTTGACAATGAATGCCGGCAAGCACATGCAGCTAAACAGGAAGCATACAAAGCGGCGCTGCACAGAAGGACTAGAGCTGCTCGCGAGCTCTACGAGCAGAGGAGGAGAGAGGAACACCGGCTTCTCCGAAGGAAAAAGAGAGAGTACGAGAAGCGCGCGGTTGAAGAGATAGAGAGATGTTACAACAGGAATGAGGTTAGAAAGTTTTACCAAAGGATCAAAAGGGCCTGCCAAGGGTAGAAACTTCGAACTGAAGCCTGTAAGGACCATCAAGGGAACATCGTTGTAGAATCGCAGTGGGTGCTGAGGATTTGAAAAGACCACTTCTCAGACTGTATAACGGCGAGGACGAACCAAATACCGCTGTAAGGCAGAACGAACCATTCAACCCGGGCGAAGACGTTACCGACGAAGCATACGAACGATACCGCCCACCCGACCTGGAGGAGGTGAAAGTAGCTGTGTCTAAGCTCAAGTGCAACAAAGCAGCCGGAGCAGACGGCCTAGCCGCCGAACTTTTGAAATCCGCTTGCGATGAGCTGGTTAGGAGCATGCACCAGCTCATCTGCAAGATATGGTCGGAAGAAAGCATGCCCGACGAATGGAACCTCAGCATTGTTTGCCCGACCCTGAAGAAAGGAGACCCGCTGAGTTGTGCCAACTACAGAGGCATAAGTCTTCTTAACATCGCATACAAGATCTTTTCTGCTGTACGGTGTGAACGCCTGAAGCCGTTTGTCAACAATCTGATAGGCACATATCAGTGTGGCTTTAGGCCAGGAAAGTCCACCATCGATCAAATATTCACACTGCGGCAGATCTTGGAGAAAACCCAGGAATTCCAAATCGATACACACCACCTCTTCATCGATTTCAAGGCCGCGTATGACAGCATCTATAGAGACGAGCTATATAGCGCAATGTCTAGTTTTGGCATCCCTGCCAAACTCGTCAGTCTGTGCAGGATGACGATGGAAAACTCACGCTGTTCCGTCAAGGTCGGCAAAGACCGCACTGACCCCTTTAAAAAGGATTTAGAAGACAAGGCGACGCGCTGTCATGCGACTTCTTTAACATCATACTTGAGAGAATTGTGCAGAACACTCGCGCAAACACCAGAGGTACAATCTTTCAAAAGTCCGTTCAACTACTCGCATATGCAGACGACATTGACATAATCGGTAGAACAAAGCGTGATGTCAGTGCAGCCTTCGTGAGTATTGGGACGGAAGCGGCGAATATGGGCTTAGCAGTCAATGAGGGCAAAACCAAGTATATGCTGTCATCAAGAAAAGACACCCAACACCGACATCTTGGACAAAACATCACCATCGACAGCTATAACTTCGAGGTAGTTAGGAACTTTGTCTACCTGGAGCCGCTATCAATTCAGACAATGACACCAGCGCTGAAATCAAACGAAACTCTTGCCAATCGCTGTTTCTTTGGGCTAAGAAGGCAATTGAGTAGCAAAGCCCCCTCTCGAGCAACTAAAGTGTCCATGTATAAGACCCTCATCATCCCAGTCCTGCTTTACGGTGCAGAAGCATGGACCCTGTCAAAGGCGGATGAAAACACTTAAGGCGCTTCGAGAGGAAAATACTTCGGACGATTTACGGTCTCATCTGCATAGATGGAGAGTGGAGGAGGGCATATAACATCGAACTGTACGGGCTGTACAGCGATACCGACCTAGCCAAAAGAGTCAAAACTCAACGTCTACGATGGCTGGGGCATCTAGAGCGGATGGACACCAACGCCCCGGCCGGGAAAATCTTCGAATCCACACCGCAGGGACGGCGCGGTAGAGGAGCACCGAGACTCAGGTGGCGCACGCAAGTGGAAGGGGACCTCAGCCAACTTCGCGAGCGAAACTGGAGACGGCTAGCTAAACACAGAGCTGGCTGGCGTAGCTTGTTGGCTGAGGCCCAGGTCCACCCCGGACTGTAGCGCCACCTTATCGTACTACACGAGAGGAGTAGACTATGTTAAACAAGGCATCTTAGGCTACAAACACTTGCGCAGCTGCTTAAATGGGGCTTATAACTCCTGACCCACTTTTTATGTGCTCTATAATAAAAAAGAACTATTAACTAACTAGACAACAAACAGATACTGCTATCCGGGTTGGATTAGGGTATCAACTCTCTACCAATAAACCTCCTCTGTCACAATCCATTACATTTGCCACACACAGATTGTTGACGTTTTGCTCGATGACGAATATGTCGAATCGATATGTTTTGATCGCTTTACAGGTGCAACCAATAACATCAAGGACATAGTTGCAGTTATCGGGGTTATCTGTGAACTCCCCAAAGGCGAAATGTTTTTCCAGCTCCTTGGTTGGAGTGAACACACTCTATTTTTTTAGCTGCAATGTGTTACTTTAAACACATTACAGTTGTCTTCTTAAAGCGCGATTGAAATCCTTTTGTTAAATGCCCTCGAGAAGAGGGATTTCTTGTTTGTAGTAGAAAAATATACTGAACAGATTTTTTTTTATAGCTTCTTTCATACACGTCTGCGTTTAATAATCGATTATATCTCTACGGTATAGACCACGCTGATGGGTTCACTCCCAGATGCATAGAAGCGTTTTCATTTCCAAGGTTGTCTGTTGACTGAGAATTCAGTTTAAAAGGACGCATTCGTTATTTTTTTAATGCGTTAACCTTGGTCCTGAATTTGGGATTTCTTTCACCTGAATATGTGCTTTTAAACGTTTAATTCTTAAAACATTTTTTAATGTTTTTATAAGTATAACTCACGATCAACGTCCAAGGTACATAAGTTAGCTTGAAGTACGCTTGTTTTGGTTCACAAATTTTTGCCTAAAAAAAAAAAAAATGCCCGTCAGTTTATGTTGAAAACCATTTACGGATGTGGACCTTATCATCCCACATTGCGCTGCCTTAAATCGCTATTGACGTAAGCGAGATTCTGACGAATTTTCAAAACAACAATGCTTAACCCACAAGCCCCAACAAATCCTGCTCCTTACCAATAAAATTTCTATTCCACCTACATGGCATTCAAAAATTCAAGCTAACAGTTGTTTCGAAATTAGTTTTGAAACAACGGCTGGCAGGACTATAGGTAATTATGCGCAGCTGGAAAACAATGCAAAAATAATTTTTCATTACCAGGATATCTGCATCCCCTCCAGGAGCTAGTATTTTGGTATGAAACACAATTTCACACACTTTTGTAGAAAAACACGGCTTAGCTGTGCTCATCCTTCATATACGACATGCTTGTGAAACTTCACTCAATCATAATGTACGGAATTTATGTACGTGCACAATGTGTTTCGGAAATTATCCTCGGAAATCCTTATACATCATGTTGTCGTGGTGTAAAAGCATTTCATTTGGAAGAGTTTATTGTGTGGTAAAGTATCTTCAATGGATGGTAACATCTCACACTGAGCCGAATGTCTCGTTGATCAAAATGTTTGGCATTTTTCATAAACGCAGTTAACCGTACGATTTTCTATGAAAATGTTTCAATAATGAGAAGGAATGTAAGACAGGGGTGGATTTCTGGATGCTTTGAAGAGAAATCGAATAAGGACACAAAATCCTAGTCAATTCTATGTAATCGATGGAATTAAATTCGTGTTTGACGTTCTGAAGAACATGTTCAAAACAAATTGTAAGCCTCAAGTCTTATGCGCCCTTTTAAGTTATTCCTTTGGAACCCCCCGGGAGCATTTTTGACTCTCCTGAAAGTGTTTTGTGGCACTCGTTTGACACAATAACCTTCAAAATAAGTGGGCACGTGTTTGTCTCTTCAATGGCGATCCCTAATCAGAGCTTTCTTCCGAAAAAATCACACTTTTTTTTGAAAGCAGATGCAGTAATGTTAAATTTGTTTAAGTAAGAACTTCGGGAAGAATTATTTTCGGAGCATAGAAAAAACTACCTCTGCGCCCTTTGATTTTCGAAGTAAAGCCCCAATCCACCCCTGACTTTGTGACACGTTATACCAACCGACATGCCTACACGATAAGGTATAGGTATACATTCCCAAACACAATCTGCCTGTATCTCGGATGACAAATGGAACCTGAATACAATATGGAAATGGAAATGTTGACGACATCCAATCCCCCGATGTCACATTCCAAAATACATGTCCTCTGATGGACTTACACTCGGTTGAACTTGAAATGCCTAAATGGCTCGCACTCGCCGCACCCACCGCACCGTCGACACCAAGGATACCCGGCCAATTTGTTGCTTCTAATTTTCTTAAAAGAAACGAAATAGAAAATAATTTGAATAAAGAATCGAAATTAATCTGACGACAATATTTCTGACAGGATATCGACTTTTTACATTAAAATTCAAAATAATGTATTTTCGTTTTTCAACAAAAACAAAAAAAAAATACCTTGGATAGAATTGAAATTAAGTCAAATTCACCATGGTTCCCCCTTTCATCGTCCACACACACACTCAGTAGGATCAGGTACTTTAAAATCCAAAAATGTTGACGGTAGGACAAAACCACAAAACAACAACAACTGAAAAGTACATCCGAACAAAGAAAAGCTGCAGTTGTTCAGCCTTGAAAAGATCTGATTACGAAGTCGTATGTTTTATTGGCCATACCTTTGGGTATTATGGCGGAACACATCGTGTCCCTTCTGGGATACACAAAATTGATTGTTTTTTGTATGCTTTTATTGGCTCAGGTGAATAATGTCGGCTTAATGTTAGCACATCGTTGTGTAACGAGATGAAAGCTAATGATGCACGCAGCAGGAATCGGGAATCAGGAATTAGGAATCTCTTGAGTCGTAAATAGGTTGGCAGTCGTAATGTGGGTTTTATGTGCCGTACAATGACTCGTGAAAGGATTGACACAGCCATTTATAGTTTGCTCTTAACCACTGACTGGAGAATTGTTTTATGGACTTAAATCAGATGTAATGAGATGAGAACGCGTTGACGCTTGACGCAGAGAGAGAGATTAAGTTTGTGGCTTGTCGGCAAATGTTTGATTTAGCATCCTTTGAGGGGTGTCCTAATTTTTGTGCTGATGTATTTATATACATAAAATGCGCCTAGATTGTGTCCGCAATTAATGAGGAAATCAACGTGGCTTCCCTCCGTATTTATGCGGGATGTCCCAAATGTAGGAATTACGAGTAAATAAGGCTCGAGGTTTACCAAAGCGACAAGGAGCTAATTCAGTGGTTGGTTGGGCATAATTTTCTAGGCTAGGAGTCCTGATTGCCTTGTTGACAGAAGTGACTATTGCAATTTATCGTATGAAATTGTGGGTACAAAGCTGGAGGAGTGATGGAGGATTGCTTTATTTTCAACAGTTGTGTCTAAGCCTCGCCTCAAGAAAACAAATGAAGCATAAAATAAAAAAGAATATGTTTTTGTATACTAACTGACGTTTTTTATAACTAGCCTATCTGTCACACAGCGGAGGGCATGGTGAGCAATAAATCTTTGCTTTAATTCATATTAAAAGAGGCTTTTCCATTTTCAAAAAGCGACGAGCCTAGGTTTTTTAGCAATTTATTTGTTGTCGAACCTGTTCAGCATCATACTTGTGGGAATTGTGTGATAAGTCCTGCACCCAATACTTCGCAGATGAAGGCAGCGTTCCTTGCGTGCGTCGCGTCGGTTAAAACCTAGGGACGTCTGCTCTGAGATCCCTCGACGCTTAGTGCATAAAAAATGGCATCCTTTCGGTAAACCCGAGAAGGAAGTAAGTTAGGCCTGCGACCAAAAGAATCCGTTGCATCCGTCAGTTTGAAGTCCACAACTGACAACTAGGTTCAATAGATACACACGATCTGATGGGAGGCGGCCCATAGAATAACTTCGTGACGTACGTCGCTTCTCATAATAGCGTGTGTATTTCACTGAGTTGTCAGTTGGGTACTTCGACGTGACGGATGCAACGGATTCATTGGGCTGAAGGCATTACTTCGAAATTCGGTAATCTCGGAGGAGGATTTTTCAGAGCTTTACGAAAATGCAGTCATAAATAAAAAAAAACTCGTACTGCCCCGCTTGAGACACGAATCGGTGACCTCGTCGGTAGTAGCCAAAAACACTAATCTGTACCACGACGTGTTTTTAACTGGTGATGATTGGAGTCTCCGAAGATGGCCGCTAAGGATTTACAAGACGTCTATGCATGTTTAATCCAAAAACAATCAAGTCCGATCAACTTCTTAGCAGCGCAAACGTGCTTTTGCCAACTAACTGGCTCTTACAGCTACAGGGAAGCCACAGCCTAACAAGCATGACGCTTATATACATGGCGGGACGTTCTTTCTTTAGCCGATTCCGAACGAGGAACTTGGAAATCTCTGAGGAGGATTTTTCAGAGCTTTACGAAAATGCAGACATAAATAAATAAAGCTCCTACTGCCCTGTTTGAGGAGGCCCGTGAACCTCGTGGGCTGTAGCTCAAAATAGTAATCTGTACCACGTCTTTATACCCGACTCGTATGTTAAGTTTGATGAATAGTTTGTAACGCAGTGAAATAATCACCGTAGACCCCTAAGACTTTTTAAAGATGTGAATGTGACTATCAGGAGAATCGATTAAGCCATATCCGTCCATTCGTCCGTATATAAGCAACTTTTAGGCCTTAAATTTTAAGGTAGAAAGCTGAAATTTTGTGGGTTGGCTGGAAGTCCATTGGACCAGATCAAGTTTGAAAATTAGCCGAATCCGCGAACAGACACGCCCACTAAATGCCTGTATTTGCGACCACTTTTATACCCGACCGAGGGTATCTTAATTTTAATGCATAGTTTGTAACACAGTGAAATAATCACCCTAGACCCCTAAGACCTTTTAGAGATATGATCGAGACCGACAGGTAAGTCGATTAAGCGATGTCCGTCCGTCCATCCGTCTGTCCGTCTGTCCGTATGTATGCAGTTCTGAGTCTTTAAAATTGAGATAGGAAACTTTCAGCGTTGCTTGGTTCCTGTTTCGTACAGACAAAGTATGAAAATTGAGAAGATCCGCCCACAGCCACGCCCACAATTGGCTTGAATGTCAGACAACCTCAAATTTACATTTTATTTCAAAATGCATTTTGGTCAAGATAGACAAAACATATGAACTCCAATTTTGGTGGAGAGCAATATCGACCAGAAGCCTTTAATAAGACAAAATTTGAACCGCCCACTCTATTGACTATGTCCACTTTTAAGATCTGAAATCTTTGGAAACCTGATTTCTCGGGAAATTCATTTTAAATTGAAAAAAAATGTATGACAAATATTAAAGATATTAACATTTGCTAAGTTTGTTGCATACAAAGCATTGAGCTCCGCCCACTTTTAGGGGGCGTTTTTGGAAAAAAACTGTTTTTTTAAGTATAAATATTCGTTTTTTACGCATTTTCTCGTGATTCCAACGAAATTAGAGTTAATTGATGTTAATTTTTAGCCTACGCCCTTTTTTAGGGGCGTGGCCAATACAAATAATTGACATTCAGTACATGAAAGAGACCAAAAAGTTTTAAATTTGGTGTTAATGGCTAAAGAGGGTTGGGTATTTAGAAGTTCGTTAAAGACGAACTCTTGCACTGACTTGCTTGTTTTAACTAATAATGATGCCAGTCTCCTTATGGCTCTGTCATAAGGTAACGGCTGTTTAGTGGAGCAGGCTTTCGTGGAAATCTGTTGCTGTCATTATAAGAAGGAAAGAGCATTTGGCCTTCCATAGAGAGGGCCAAATATCAGAATATGCCGTTACCGTTTCATACATCAATGACACCAAAAATCTTTCTGTGTTTAAACTACCACACAGACTTCTCAGGCAACGGAATGGCTTTGCGCAGACTGTGAGCCATAGTATTCTCTGATGGCCTTAGAGCCGGACAGGGATCTGGTGCCTTATATCTCTGGTCTTGTAATATTGAATACCTCGTGTAAATTTTACAGGAACTTTACTTCCATCACTCGCGAAAAACACACCAACAGCAAGTTACTTAAACTACTCCACCTGCTTTAATGGGAATCAAATTACGTAAAGCGTGGACTAAAACAGGAGTTCGGAAAACTTACTTCCGATTTTTTTCAATATCCCATCAGCAAACATAAAAAATTGTTTCGAAAACAACTAGTGGCAGAAAAAATTGGCCAAACTAAACCAATTCTTTGAAAATCGGAGGAGGAATGCTTGCTTAGACCATCTCTCAGCGGAGGCCTCTATTAACTACCCTCTCCTAAAAGCCATTCGCAGCAACACAAAAAACCATCGTGCCACCAGCAATGAAGCTGATTGTTTCCTAAGCCTATAAGGGAATAAAAAAAAAACTTTGGTCTGAGCTTCTCCTATCCTGACGCCAAAAATGCTGAAATTCCTTTCACTGCATTTTTTACTGGTATACCAGGCTATACACCGTCGTAAATTTTCCGCTGCCACATTCTTTCTTGGAAAATATAGCCATCGTCCATAAGTCTGATTGATGTGGACAGTTTAAATCCCTGGCTCCCAGCATAGCACACTCTCCTGGGTTGCACACATGAAGGTTAAAGTAGAACTAACATCCTGCCGTTTTTATTTGTTACAAAATCGATTTATCCTGCTAAAGTAAAATGATTATCTAGTCAGTTTCCGATCGTCTTTTCATTCATTGCTTGTAAAAAAAGTGCTTTTTGGCCATCAGCCTCGTACGAAAGCTTAAATTTAATAAATTTCTGCTGGCTTCTTCAATTTTTTACTTTCACTGAAACTAAAGTGTTTTGTACGGAGAAATTTATTTTTCGGTCTTCATTGTCATGTTTTTTTTTTGCTTTCTTTGTGGGGGGGTTTCAAACACACTTGAACTACCCATCTTACGCTCTCAAGTATACCTCGGATGATAATCTCTAATTGCTATACATCAAGGCCATTAGTCATGGCAGTTGACGCAGAATAAGATACGTAAGCCGGCGAAAAAAAAGGCAATTCATAACCTCATTATGATGGATTTCCCACAACCATCGGAGTACTAATGGCTACGACTACGCAATTAAGGGAATCCATACTGGTTCTTCCGAAAAGTTTTTTGTTTCTTATTCAAGAGTGACAACGCGACCGAAAAAAGTCGTCGAATAATGTAAAGTTACCACACTTCGACTCAAGTTTAATGTCATACACACAATGCGTAGCCGCATCTGGAAACATGAGAGTATCAAATAAGTTCAGTGATCTGATGTCTGGAAAGTTGTTCAAGCAGCTCTGATTAAAACGTTTCCAAAAACAAACAAACTTATTTTTATTTATCACGATTCTTAATTTTTTATTCTTATTTTTTTTGCAACCTTGTCAGGCTTTTTAAGTGTGTTCTAAGAAATGTTCAAATTATGACGTTAAGTGTCTATAGAGAGGCTTTAAGAAGTGCTTCATAAGAATGTCAATACTTGTCCGGAATAAAAATTTCACACAAACAAATTTCAATTTAATTTATTCAGCAGTAAGATGGGAAGACTGAATCCTGATCGGAAAAAACCAACTCTCTAATCATCAGCAAATGAGACGACAAAATTGTTGTTTAAATATTCACTGGCAATAAATTTTACGTTTGAAAAAAAGGGGCGAAAATACCCTTCGTCACTTTATGACTTGCAAATGATCAACCCTAGATAGGTGAATAATTTCATAATTAAATAAAATTTTCCGTAAGACTTAAGGGACTTCAACGAATTATATTTTTATCAGGAAAGGTGCAAAACAAAAACTTGTGGGAAACAACACCTTTCGCCCTAAGCCATACAAATGCAGCCTTTCTCAATGTATACCACCAAAAACCATTGATATCCGACTCGTTAAAGGGAGCTCATTAAAAGTTCCTTTGCATCCCCTGGGTTGGTAAGCAAAATTGCTAGACTCGGTAGTTATTGAATTCAGCGAAATTGCCTTCGGCATATTATTCAAAAAATAATTTAGCGAAGAAGACAATAAAGGATATTTTTAAATTTAGGATTTTTGTGACTTATCGCATTCGTTGGAGGAAAAATTTCTCAAGAATCTGAGACTGCAAGAATCAAAATATCAGAAACGTAAAGAATACAAGACTAGTGACAATCATTAGTTACAGATGGAAGCACTGCACTAAATTATGCGTAACTAGGCTTGTTTGAAAGACTGAAATAATAAATCAAGAATATTGCCATGGTTGGCGGCGTACATAATTCTAAGCCTACTAAAGCAACATGTGCCATGAAATGTTGAAAAGATTTATTTTTAAATATAATATTGACTAACGTTTATATGGTTGAGATGGCGTCAAATTTGTTTGATGTAAAATATGTGGTTCAAAAGTAACAATATACAGTGGAACTATAAGAAATATGTTAGAAGGAGAATAGAAGCAGCACATCCTGAAAGAAGCCCTAAAAAGATACCATTCCTTAGCAAACAAAATTTAGCGACAGATTTTCACTGATAAACAGATACTTCCGCTGTGAAAGCTGGAACAACGTCTATGATGCTCACTTGGCTGTTGAAACATCGGTCAAATTGTTTGCCTCTTATGGAAAATCTTTGTTAGACGACAAAAAAACTTTAAATTCGATTAAAAATACACATTGAGGACCAACCATTCGGTGGAACTTTTCATCGTTTGGGATTCAATAGATTTTTTTAAAAAGGACCAAAATCTGTGCATTCTGTAAACTATCCTTAGAACAGTGAAGCTTACATTTACTGAGCATCATTGTCCTGCATGGGCTTTAATGGAAGTTTGTGCACTCAAAGCACACATCAAAGTTGCCTAAGGAATGGTTTCCAAAATATTAAAGTTTTCTTTTAATGAAGTGCTTATACACATGAGGCCACATAGGATCTTCGAGAAAGCACCTTGAATAAGGGGGCTAAACTTACCGCTCAGAGGAGGAGCGGCGGAGTTAAGGAGGGTTTCTCCTCCTCTCAGAGGAGAAACGCCCAGGAGATTCGTTCGCCAAAGTTCATCAGCGATCCTCAGTGACAGCTTCTGTTATATGCCGTCAAAATTCAGAGATTTTGAATGAACAGTTTCCCAGGCACCCACTTTCTTTCCTAACCGAGAAGAAGTGCCAGACATCACAGTCGAAAAGGTTGAAAACGCGGTTAACTACTCCAAAAAGCGAAATGTGGTTCGGCCGAATCAGATACCGTCAGAGTTCTGGAAAAAAAAATGGGAGACAGCGGGTCCAGACGGCTTACGACCTTCATCTCCAAACTAATATAAGAGGGGATCCAACGCCTAATCAGTGAAGAGAAAGTTATCTTCTTCCTTTGTTCAAAGAAAAAGGTGATGCACGAAGCTGTGACAACTGCCGTTCTATCAAGCTGATGTCCCACACAATGAAGATCGTCGATCGGGTACTAGATACAGTCGGCTGCGGAAAATAGTAAGGCACTCTGAGGACCAGTGAGGGTTTGCCGCCGGTAAATCAACCACTGATGCAATCCAAAGTATCAGGATCATAATGGAAAAACATCGTGATGCCCTTAAAGATCTGAAAAAGCTTTCCATAGACTTTCTAAAGAACCTTTCTAAAGCTTCTGATATGGGAGATCTGATATGCGTGGGGCTAAGAAAACGAGGAGTTCCAGAAGCCTACGTGCGGACGATCATGGACATGTATGATGGAGCAAAAACAAGAGTAAAATGTCCTTCCGGAGTCACTGATGAGTTCCCAATTAAAGACGGCGTAGACCAACACCAGTGAAGTGTTCTAAGTCCTTTGCTTTTCATTGTAGTCCTTGATTATTTGCTTGTAGAAAAACTCACGGACCCAAAAGAATATCAGTTATTCTTCGCTGACGATGGCGTATCATATAAGTGAAGATCATACATCCCTGATGCAGCGAGCGCTTAATGTATGGATGGATGCTTTGGAGGGGAATGGGTATCGTATTAACCAAAAGACAGAGTACCTGTGCTGGCCATTCTCTGACCCACCCGAGCCAATTCCAGACTTTAAAAAGAATGGAAATGTGCTCTCAAAGTATGAAAAGTTGAAGTACCTGGGATCTATGATCAATAGCAAAGCAAACTGTGATGACGACATCAAACATCGCGTAAGCGTGGAGTGAATCAAGTGGCGTGAAAGCTCCGCCATCTTCTGTGATCGAAAAATGCCCCCAAAGCTGAAAGATAGGCTCTACACCAAAGTTGTGCGTCCGGCGCTTACATGACAACACGGCGCTTATATGACAAGGTTCACAAGGCTGGACAGCAAATTAACCACAGCTGACATGAAGATGCTGCGCATGACAGCAGGAGTAACAAAGCGAAATAGAACTAGTGAGAGGGTTCAGTTTCTATTAACTTCAATTGTATTTAGAATTTCTCAGTTAAGAATCTTCTCCCTAGAAAAGGGGCGTGGCATACACTCCTTTTCAATAACATCGTTTTTTTTTTGTTTATATTTTTTATCAGAAGTGGTCTACACTTGTTGATTGCATTTTCATATAAAAAATTTCTTTTGTACTTAAAAACGCCCCCAGAAGTGGGCGTGGCATAAATTTATTCATTTCGGTTGATAGCTTCCACCCATATCTGAACATTTTATAGTGCAAGTTTTTTGGATTTAAAGAAAATATATCGAATAAAACCGTTTATTAAATATGACCACATGGGGGCGGTTTTTGCCTTTTTTATACACTTAAGCGAGGATAACGCATACCAAATTTCAGCTTCCTTCAACAACTTTGGTTTTTCAAGCTTATAAGTAAAGTGGGCGTGTCAGTGTGCGGATTTTAAAAAATGTTTACACTTGTACCGCTTCGGGACCTTAGAAAGAACAGATACGGACGGACGGACATGGCTAATTCGACTAACAATTCGGTCTCGATCATATGCCCTAAAGGTCTTGGGGGTCTACGGTGATTATTTTTCTATGTTACAAACTACGAATCAAACTTAATATAACTCCTATCTTTTGGGATGGGGCATAGTAAGAAGTACGAAGATCGGAGGAAGGATTCTCCATGTAAAAGAATCCATCTCCAGAAAGATGGAGCACGACCGTCATTGCCACGTTCAAAGGAGAGATCCTGCGAACCCCGTCTAAATGGCAATGTCAATCAACATTCCAGGGCAATCGCGATAGAGAGGAAGGACTAAATTTTCATGGAACACACAAATGCAACGACAGCAGCATTTATTTGGGCGTTAGTGAAGAAGAGATCCAAAACCAGGTGGCCTGATGCCGGTATATGAAATTTACTTCTAAATGAAAAAGAAGAAGAAGATAAAGAAAACAACGGTTTTTGAATTTTTTCCAGCTCCCGTTAGGCTTTTTTCCAATATAGCACAAACTTTTGCGCTAGCATAGGATGTTTTTCTTAAATTCTGTGGCCACCGGTTTTTGGCTAAACGTTAAAACAAGCTCCTTTTTTATTTCGTTTTTTAAATAGGCTTCGAAAAGCTTAGGTTAGAAACGCCAATTTTAGTTTTTTCAAACGCAGCTTACTTTCTTTTTGTATGCTTTGTATTTTAACTTTATCTGAACAAGACTGCTTAAATCGTTAAGACGCTAGAGGATTTTGAAAAATTGTTTTTGCAAATGCTTTAATGTTTTTTTGAGTTAAATCTGAGAAGCCTTTGAAAGTTTAAAATTCGCTACAATTTTCCTTAAAATTTTGGACAATTTCGGATTAGTGTTACTTTTATAATAAGATTTCTTTTAATAACATCGGAGATAGGGGACACGTTTTTTCACGCATTTTAGCGATTTTTTTTTTTTTTTTTTAAATGCGTCAAAACGACTGTATTCAAACTTTTTCTGAAAAATATGACTTTAGCACTTCGTTAACTTTGATGGGTTACTTTATACGTGTGTTCAATATTGGCTTTGTGCGCCAAGCTGTTCAAAAGTATTTACCTACATACTGAGTGTGAAGCGTTACCGGACATTTTTTTTACAGCTCTAGTGTATAATATTTTTGGGTCAACCACAATATTTTTTAGTCAGATTTTTTTTTCATCCTCCACCATGTTGACAATATGACGAAGCAGTTTAATTAATTCAAATAAATTCTGTTAGTTTTGCAGTCTTTAAAATATGTTAAAACCTAGTACGAGGTCGGTATAAAAAGGGTTTTAACTAAAGGGTCTTTTTTGAACATTAAAAGTTGATAACTGGCATATTGTTAGAGCTCCTACGGTCAGATTTGCTGTCAGATATTCAGTATGTTTTGCCAAACCACCACATGGCAAATGGGGTGGATATAGCGTTCAAAAACATGCACATACGCTGGAAACATCATCGGTTCATATTTCTTTGACAATGACGTTGGCCAGACCATCACCGTTACGGGCGAGAACTATTTGTCGATGTTTACAAACTTTTTTGCCTGAATTGGATTATGCGAGTACCAACGACTTGTGGTTTTATCAGGATGGTCCTACATACCACGCAGCTTACCATAACTGAAAAAAAAATTGTAGCTGTGTTCTTCAATAGGGACTTTTAAACTTTGCAAGTTGAAAGCGGCCATATTGTTAAAACGTCATCTGTCAATTTGGCTGCCATCTGTTCAGGTTGTTTTGCCAAATCACTGAGGGCAAATACAAGGCTCTACAATAGATACGTGCTGGCGACGTCATCGGCCGATATTTCTTTGACAACGACGTTGGCCAAACCGTCAATGGCGAGTGCTCTATGTAAGTGATAAAAAATTTCTTTGGGCCAAGAATGAATTGGACGCTCTCAATCTTTTTTTAAGACCGTCAATATTTCGGTCACATATCGAACTGGAAAATTGTTTAAAATTTAAAATTCAGTTTTTCAATGAATGCAAGAGCAAACTTTTAATGAAATATTCATCACAAGTGGATTAAAACTCTTAAAATTGCTCAACTTAAAATTTCACGTAACTAGTGCAATGCCCTTCAGACGAAACCTTCCTCACCTGCCTTTTTCAGTTGAGGTAAATAAACACGCAAATTTATAAGGTTCATTTTGAACTCCTGACAGGTATTAATAACAGATTCCACCCTCTAGGCGACTGCTATGAAAAGTATTTCGTCCTGATATTGGTTTTTTGGAACGGATATTTCATTTCCTCGAAAAGCTTGTGTGTGTGCCTCCCACTAACGAGACAATGTTTTGTTTTGTACTTTAAAAAGTAAGCAGGTACTTGTACCAACCGAAAGTCATTCGGAATCATCAATATAAGTGCTCTCCACATAGATACGTGTGTATATCTACTTATGGTTATGATTCGGTTGAAATTTGAAATTTTCGCGGAATTTACGGATTTTTTTTTGGCAAAGGAAAATCGCTATTTAAAAGGCGAAATCATTCCTTTTGATGATGTAAACGTGAAGGATTCAATTGTTGTTATGGGTGACAGGAGTTCAATTAAAAGGCATTCAAAGTTGTGAGTTCTTTACTTAGAAAATATAGGCAAATAATTAGGATTTCAAAGAATTAGTCAAACGTTCTTGCAGCTAAGGACACACCTCAAATAAATGTTGACAATCCACGTATCCATTCTGAAACGTGACCTATTGTGAATTTTCTTCCCATGAGCTTATAGGTTTATTCGATGCTACACAGTCTAAGCTTGCAGACACTGATTCAGTCGTGATTGCAGTTCTTTTTTTTCTATAAACTGTACAAATGTGGATTTAATTATGTTAGATAGCCGGGTATACCATATAGTCTAAGGCAGAAACAATAAGTTAAGAGCTGACAAGTATAATGTCTTTTTAAAAGGGGCAAACAGCTATGAGGCAGCCTAAGTATCTACAGCTTCAAGATCCATTGAAGAAAGACAGATAGGTGTGCGACGTGCTTCTTTGAAAAATAGACAAAATCGTGCTCGTATGTCTTCAGTCTTCGGAGCAAATCTCTTTGCAGCAGGTTATAGATACGCCCGACTGGTTCCCACAATGTTCGGTCTTGTTGGGAAGGCATCGCGTCTCCCACAATTAACGTGGTGCGATGTTGATTGGGGTTGGGTGTCAGTGGGCGCTTTGATCGCATAACGTAATCTAGAATTCTGCAATTTAACCGAGGTCTGTGGTAAAAAATACATTTTTGATTGCGTAGTTATTTCTGCATGTCGATTTCGAAGTCGTTGCGAAGTACGTTTTGTTGTCCAGAGTGAAGTGCCAAAGCTTTTTTGGTTGATTTGGATGATTTTTTTTTATTCTTATCGAAGATTGGGGTGTGGGTCTTTAAATTGCATTGATTTGACGGGTATCGAGATATTTGTAGAATTGGTTTACTTTAAACTGCGCCATGGGACCTGTTAAGTGGCACAGCGTAGTATAGTTAAAATTCTAGACAGTCAGTGGGACGATTTGTCTTAGACAGGCAATCAATCATGGTTCATAAAAGGTCGATTATTCTTGCTTAGTAACGAATTTAACAAGGGGAAAACATTTACCTAGATGAAGAATGGACCTGATTTCTATAATGAGAGAGAGATTACGTGAGAGTTTGGATGCGGATCGAAGACGAAAAAGGGACCTCCATCCTTGTATATTCGAGAATGGCATTTTGGCTTTGAATCGCTCGAAGCGTTTTTTTTAATTTTTTTTTGTTTATTATTGTTTTGCTTCAATATTTCGGCGAATTATTTCGAAAAATTATGCGAAACTGCTTTTGGGGATGTGTGTAAACCGTGAGACAAGGGTTGAAATTTTATAAATGCTTTTTTAAAGGTAATAAACATGTCTTTGAAATGATTAGGCTATTTTTTTTTCGTTACATACAAACTTAGCTAAGCAGAAACATTTCAAGGTAATGGTCCAAAGACTTGGAAAAAAGTCATCAAACCAAGTACACCCGGTTTCTTGATAAATACAATAAAACCAAAAGGATACATACACTGTGCAGCTACGGCTGAGAATATGGCTGCAGCGCCCCCCTAAATGAAAAGATAGCGATTGTCGCAAAAGGTGACTAAGGGATCTAGGTCTTAGTAGCACTTAAGTGAGCCTTAAGAACACTTAAGCGACACATTCAACATCTTGAACTTTCCCACAAGTGTGCATTATGTATGTTCGTGGGAGTCGGAAAAAGACGTTCAAACAACAATTAGGACTATACACGTGTCGAACAAAATAAGTCGTTTAGACAAGAGCATTATGGAAAGGTACGCTACGAATGGCACTACCCCCCAGGCACCTGCTTATGGCTTACATGGGAATGATCCTGGGACGAGCAGAGTAATGCTCGGGTCAGAGCTAGTCGGTTCCCGGAGTCAGCAAAATAATGCTACGGCCTAAGCGCAAGATCAGGGTCGTAAGTTGGAATGTTGGAAACATGACTGATCGTCACTACGAACTTGAAGAGCTGATGTTAAGAACGTGAGTAGACATCTTGTGTGTCCAAGAGACGAAATGACGGAAATCGTTCTTAGATAAAAAGACAAAAGCTTGTAAGATGCTACGGAACCGAAAAATGTAGGAACGGAATCGGTATCATCCTAGCGTCAGAGCTACTTGATAGCATCTTGAATATTTCAAAGCCAAGTGACCGGTTGATATCTCTCAAGCTGGTGATGCGAGGTGAGGTGTGGAACATCGTTATTGTATATGCTCCCCAAGTTGGGTGTGAGCAGAGGGAAAAAGATGCATTTTGGATAGATTTTCATAATCTCATCAAGGCGATCCCAAAGGAAGAGCTTTTGTTTGCAGGCGGAGACTTGAACGGACATGTCGGGAAATCTAACGAGGACTATGAAGACTGCCATGGTGGACTGGGGTATGGTACTAGGAACTCTTCTGGTGAAGAAATCCTAAACGTTTGCAAGTTATACGGTCTTATCGTGCTTAATACCATGTTCGTCAAGGAAAGCAGGCACCTGATCACTCACAGCAGCGGAGGGAATGAGACCCAGATTGACTATCATTTGGTTCACAGTTCCCTAAAACCGCGGGTCAAAAATTGTAAAGTGATTTTAGGTGAGGCGATTACGACACAACACCGCCTGCTGCTGACCGTCATTTTTATGGAACCTTCAAAAAAGAAAATTAAGGAAGCAAAGCTATCTGGGAGAGTGGTGGGTTTAAGGGGATTCAAGCACCAGTGGATTCTAAGCACACTACTTGGGAGAATCAACTGGTGCAATTTGGATGAAGAAAAAAGCGAAGCATGCAAAACTTGCTCTGCAAAACACTATGCAAAACTAACTTGTAACATCATTGACGAAAACGAAGATGTAGATGTGCAGAGCACAAGTTATGTGGAATGACCTAGAGCGAACATGCATAGAGAAGGCCAAATCACTCCTAGGGACTTCAAAAGGCCACCGCAAACAGGTCAATGAAACATGGTGGTGGTCAGATGAGGTGAAACTAGTGATCAGTGAAAAGAAAGCGGCATTCAAGGCATT
This sequence comes from Neoascia interrupta, assembly GCA_947623515.1. Classification (NCBI taxonomy): domain Eukaryota; kingdom Metazoa; phylum Arthropoda; class Insecta; order Diptera; family Syrphidae; genus Neoascia; species Neoascia interrupta. Next base: position 2,701,165 of record OX392464.1, on the reverse strand, counting down.
GAAGAAGTGCTTCTCGAACAACAGAAATGAAATGCTTCGCCTCGAATTGAAGTATAGACACTTCAAGAGCCTTACTCAGAAGAAGTGCGCCCAGGTTCAAGCAAAGAGAATGGAGAGCCTGTATCAGGAATTGAAGTAAGTTTCCTCTTCCACTGCTAATACACATCAGGCCACACAGGATCTTCGACAAAACACATTGAATAAGAGGCTTAAATCTTCAAAATTGCCGCTGAGGAGGAGAAACGCCGAGGAGATTCGTTCGCCTAAGTTCATCAACAATGCTCAGGGACAGCTTCCTGTGGATGACGACGAAATTCTTCTCAGGTGGCGGCAGTATTGTGAGGGACTTCTGAACGAACAGTTTCCCAGGCACCACTTTCCAGAAGAGACTTGTCGTAACCGAGAAGAAGTACCACACATCACAGTCGACGAGGTTGGGAAGGCGGTTAAGTACTCCAAAAAGCGAAAAGCGGTTGGGCCAGATCAGATACCCTCAGAGTTCTGGAAGAAAATAGCAGACAGCGGGTCCAGATGGCTCACGACTTTCATCTCCACACCAATAAGAGGGGACCCAATGCCTAATCAGTTGAGGGAAAGTTACCTCTTGCCTTTGTCAGGAAAAGGTGTTACACCAAGCTGTGACAATAACCGTTCGATCAAGACGATGTCTCACACAATGAAGATCGTCGAGCGGGTACTAGATAGTCGACTACGAAAAATAATAAGGCTATCTGAGGTTAGGTGGGTTTGTCACGGGCAAATCAACCACCGATGCAATCCAAAGCATAAGGATCATAATGGAAAAACATCGGGATGCCCTTAAAGATCTGCATATGGTTCTGGTTGATTTTGAAAAGCTTTCGATAGACTTACAGGAGATCTGATATGGGTGGCGCTAAGAAAACGAGAGTTCCAGAAGCCTACGTGCGGATGATCATGGACATGTATGATGTAGCAAAGACATGAGTAAGATGTCCTTTCGGAGTCACTGATGAGGTCTCAATTAAAGTCGGTGTACATCAGGGAAGCATTCTAAGTCCTTTGCATTTCATTGTAGTCTTTCATTATCTGCTTGAAGAAAAACTGACGGACCCGAAAGTACATCAGTTATTCTTCGCTGATGATGGGGCCACCATAAGTGAAGATCATATATCCCTGCAGCGAGCACTTGATATATGGGTATGGGTGGATGTTTTAGAGGGGATTCGGTATCATATTAGCCAAAAGAAGGCAGAGAACCTGTGCTGCCCATTCTCTGATCCACCCGAACCAATTCCAGATATTAAATTGAATGGAAAGGTGCTTCCCAAGTGCGAAAAGTTCAAGTTCCTGGGATCTATAATCAATAGTAAAGCAAATTGTGATGACGACATGAATCATCGCGTAAGCGTGGGGTTGATAAAGTAGCGAGAAAACTCCGCCATCTTCTGTGACCGAAAAATGCCCCCTAAGCTGAAAGGAAAGCTCTACACCGCATTTGTGCGACCGGCGCTTACATATGGTTCACAATGTTAGACAGCGTATAAGAAATATGAGAGCAAATTAACGACAGCTGATACGAAGATGCTTCGCATGACAGCAGGAGTAACAAAGCGAGATAGAATAAGAAGTACGAAGATCCGAGGAAGCTTCCATGTAAAAGAAACTATCTCCAGAAACATGGAGCACAGTTGGTATTGCCACGTTCAAAGAAGAGATCCTACGAACCCCGTCAAAAAGGCAATGTCAATCAACATTCCAGCGCAATCCCGAAGGAGGGGAAGGCCTTAACATTCATGGATCACACAAATGCAACGACAACAGCATTTATTTGGCCTCAGTGACGAAGGGATCCAAAACCGGGTGGCTTGCCGGTATATTCTGAGGTCAAATCGGCGTACCCCACAGGCGGACCATTAGGAATGCAGTAGAGTGGGAGGGTTATAACCCATTACTTCAGATTATAACCTCGCGCCTAAATGAAAAGAAGAAAACCAAAAGGATAGATTAAGAGATAAGCAAAAAAACAATTAATTTGTGAAGGCTTTTGAGAAAGTTATCTTAAACTTATAATCGTTTCGATACGTGTTCTAAAAGGCATCCCACCCTCTGTCTGCCTTGGGGAGGATAAAAAATAGCTTGCAGCGTTGACGAGTTGAATTGGAGACAAAAAAAACCTCCACATCCTCATTTAAGTGAAATCCTATGGGAAAAACCTAATCGCAAAATCCATTAACGGATTTGTCAAATTAACTGGCAGGAGTGTGAAGGGTATGCTAACTCACTCAAACATTCAATTAAGAACTCAAAGGACAAAGGATCACAAAAGCTGATTAAGTCATTAAGCCTTAACTTTGATGTCTATACAAATCTACAAAGAATAAAAGAAACTCGTTTTTCTTTTTTTGTCAATTTGAAAAACAAAATTGAACAGCATCATGTGAATTTGTGTGAATTGATGTGCATCCTCAGAAAAAAGCAGAAATAAATTCAAAGTGACAAGCGATGAGCACATTAATCTCCTAATCTTGGAACAACCTTCACCCCCTTCTCTATATTACGTTGTTCTGGCATTCTGACATAAATTTATACAAATCAGACTGCACATTGCGTGCAGAGATGTGTTGCATTTTGTGCAATCAACGGCAATTGTCTTATTAATGCTGCTGCAAGATGTGAAAAATGTTCGGAATGTGTGCGTGTGTAGGTGCCGCCGCCGCACAGTTGAATTTTTCTGAACTAATTTAAGTTTCTTGACGTCACTTTTGCAGAACAAAAGTTTTCGCAAAAAGTGTCGACAGACAATCGCAACGCGATGTCCTTTTAATTCGCAAGAAACTTTTAATATACAAAGAAATACAACCAAAAGGGAAATTTCTTTTTCGCATGACAGTGCGGTTGAATGTAATGGAATACATCTTTAGTTTGTCATCCTTTCTCAGCAGGAGTTTATGAACTTTTTTTAATCTGTGAGCTAATCTCGGAAAGAGATTTACATTCCGGAAAATACGTTCAAAAAGCTGGCGATTTCATTTAATTTTATTCACTGATGCGAAATGAAAAAAATGAATTCATTTTATAAGAACTCATAGGTCGTTAAGTTCAATCGTAGATTTTGTTACTGCATTCAGCCTTTTGATACATTTTTATCATATCATTTTATTTGCAGGATTTTTAATGTAGTTGAAGCTCACAGCTTACTTTTGTTCGCTTTTTTGCTCACAAATTATCGAAAAGAAATGGGAGCGAGTCGCAATTCCGCCATTCCGCTGTTCTATAGCAAAATTCCGTTTTTTTTAAATTCTTAAATTCTGATTGGAGCAATGTTATCTGTTTAAAACAAAATTTTGAAAAACAGATTTTTGAAAGCAACATTTTGTAAAAAGAATTTTTGCCCATCCGAACTTCAACCCAAGACAAAAAGAATTATAATAAAAAAAGCTTTTCATTACAGGTGTCATAAAGTTTGTCCATTTGAGATGCTGACTCGTTCGCCTTTGGTCTAAGGTCGTCCGTTCAACATTTATAGTTAGTTTGGATTGGAGAAAGCTTTTTATGAACCTTTTTGCACTTCTTTACCAATGAGACTGAAAGAGACTAGGTACATCAACGGGGAACTTTATGAGTTCCCGAACAGAGCCAACGGAGCCAGAGTACCTACGACGCGAATTCCAAATTGTGATGGAACACTGCTTTACGCCGACAATTTTGATAAAGCGGTCGACAGTGCAGCCTCCTCGATTAAAAAAATACGACTTTCGACAAGCAGACTCTGCGGCTGTAACACTGTGACAAAAGCACAGGATTCCTTTGGAAAAGGCTCCTGACAGAAACCTGACAAAACCTGTCAAAAAGGAAATGTCAATCAAGATTGCAGCCCAATCGCGAAAGAAGAGAAGGCCGAAACATTCATTCAAATACAACGACAACAGCATTTTTTTTGCCTCAGTGACGAAGAGATCCAAAACCTGGTGACCTGCCGGTATACTCTGAGGTCGATTCGGCGTACCCCACAAGCGGATTAGGGTTATAATTCATCACTTCAGACCATAACCTCGCACCTTAAAAAAAGAAGAAGAAGAAGCTGCATACTTTTCGGAGTCTACTGTTCTTATATTGGGTGATTTTTTAGTTTTGTCACTTAAAAAAATGGGTGGCATAAAGCTTTTCCTTTAAGGACGAAGGAAAAATATCGACTTATTGACGCATTGAATTCTCTTATGGTTGTACCACTGTTCTGTCCTCATAAAGGCTTGCGGGAGGAGGCTTTAATTGTGTGTTTAAGCAGGGTTTGTGCAAACTCGGGTACACCTTTTGTCTTCTTTCGCTTATTTCTGCTCGCTCTCCATATGCTTACGCGTTTGAAATTATAGCCCCTCAAACATCAATAGTCCTGATTGTGGATGGTCCTTGGAAGTCCGAATCATGGACGTGAGAATATTTTTATAGTGGTGCAAACGTTGATTTTGACAATTTCTCTAAAGTCGGTACCAGAGATTCAAACTCCCGTCGAAGTTGAATACTCTGTCAGTTCGAAACTCTAAATTCTTTTAACAAAATCCTGCTTTTCAAAAAGATATCACTTTTACAAGCGGCATTTTCTAAAGTGCTCTCGCGAGCTCTACGAGCAGAGGAGGAGAGAGGAACACCGGCTTCTCCGAAGGAAAAAGAGAATGCACGAGAAGCGCGCGGTTGAAGAGGTAGAGAGATGTTACAACATGAATGAGGTTAGAAAGTTTCACCAAAGGATCAAAAGGTCCTGCCAAGGGTATAAACTTCGAACTGAAGCCTGTAAGGACCATCAAGGGAACATCGTTGTAGAATCGCAATCGGTGCTGAGGATTTGGAAAGACCACTTCTGCAGAGGACGAACCAAATAACGACGAGGACGAACCAAATACCGCTGTCAGGCAGAACGAACCATTCAACCCGGGCGAAGACGTTACCGACGAAGCATACGAACGATACCGCCCACCCGACCTGGAGGAGGTGAAAGTAAGCTCAAGTGCAACAAAGCAGCCGGAGCAGACGGCCTAGCTGCCGAACTTTTTAAATCCGCTGGCGATGAGCTGGTTAGGAGCATGCACCATCTTATCTGCAAGATATGGTCGGAAGAAAGCATGCCCGACGAATGGAACCTCAGCATTGTTTGCCCGATCCTGAAGAAAGGAGACCCTCTGAGTTGTGCGAACAACAGAGGCATAAGTCTTCTTAACATCGCATACAAGATCTTTTCTGCTGTACTGTGTGAACGAGTGAAGCCGTTTGTCAACAATCTGATAGGCACATATCAGTGTGGCCTTAGGCCAGGAAAGTCCACCATCGATCAAATATTCACACTGCGGCAGATCTTGGAGAAAACCCAGGAATTCCAAATCGATACACACCACCTCTTCGTCGATTTCAAGGCCGCGTATGACAGCAGTTTTGGCATCCCTGCCAAACTCGTCAGTCTAGGCAGGATGACGATGGAAAACTCACGCTGTTCCGTCAAGGTCAGCAAAGACCTCACCGACCCCTTTGATGTCAAAAAAGGATTTAGACAAGGCGCGCTGTCATGCGACTTCTTTAACATCATACTTGAGAAAATTGTGCAGAACTCTCGCGCCAACACCAGAGGTACAATCTTTCAAAAGTCCGTTCAACTACTCGCATACGCAGACGACATTGACATAATCGGTAGAACAAAGCGTGATGTCAGTGAAGCCTTCGTGAGTATTGAGACGGAAGCGGCGAATATGGGTTTAGCAGTCAATGAGGGCAAAACCAAGTATATGCTGTCATCAAGAAAAGACACCCAACACCGACGTCTTGGACAAAACATCACCATCGACAGCTATAACTTTGAGGTAGTTAGGGACTTTGTCTACCTGTGTTCCGCTATCAATTCACACAATGACACCAGCGCTGAAATCAAACGAAGCATAACTCTTGCCAATCGCTGTTTCTTTGGGCTAAGGAGGCAATTGAGTAGCAAAGCTCTCTCTCGAGCAACTAAAGTGTCCATGTATAAGACCCTCATCATCCCAGTCCTGCTTTACGGTGCAGAAGCATGGAGAGGAAAATTCTTCGGACGATTTACGGTCCCATCTGCATAGACGGAGAGTGGAGGACTAGATATAACATCGAACTGTACGGGCTGTACAGGGATACCGACCTAGCCAAAAGAGTCAAAACACAACGTCTACAATTGCTGGGTCATCTAGAGCGGATGGACACCAACGCCCCGGCCCAGAAAATCTTCGAATCCACACCGCAGGGACGGCGCGGTAGAGGAGCACCGAGACTCAGGTGGCGCACGCAAGTGGAAGGGGACCTCAGCCAACTTCGCGTGCGAAACTGGAGACGGCTAGCTAGAGACAGAGCTGGCTGGCGAAGCTTGTTGGCTGAGGCCCAGGTTCACCCCGGACTGTAGCGCCACCTTAAGTAAGTAAGTATTTTATAAAGTGAAATATTTTTGGGGGTCTGCCTCTTTCTGGTTTCTTTTCCTTTCATTTACCTTTCTTCATCTCAAAATGCTTTTCGATTCTTCTTTAAAAAAAAATGAAGTGATGAATTAGCTTAAAATGCAGAATTTTATTTAGATTTAAAAAGATGTAGCTACTATCAGAATTGTGAAAATTGTGAAAAAGCAAAATTCGCACGATTTTGTAAGAGCTAACTAGCCCTAACGGCCAAAGGCTACAAGCTATTTCTGACTATATAAAAAAATTTTAGAACAAAAGTGTCTCGGTGTCGTGAGATATCACACGATAAAAGCGTTGCCTCATCTTTTGTTTTTGAGTACATTATGAAAAAAAGCTCAACATCCCTTGCCTGATCCCTTCCCAAAGATGACAGTTGAAGAACATTTTATACGGAAAAACACCCTAATGGCATGGCTGAACCGCTACAGTCTTCTTCTTTTGCTAAAGAAAGGACCTTAAAAAGCCAATTGGTATCGGGTCGAAAATAAAATAAATTTCAAATGATTAGTTAACGTTTATTCCTGGTCTTAGTGTGTCTTACTGGGAACTAAGACTTAACCTAAGGTAAAGGTATTCAAGAATCCCTATTTGCAAACGAATAAATAAATGCTCCGTGACTCAGCTTTTAGTAACTCCCGTCGTTTAGGGCTACAAACTCTTTGGTGACAATATGTATAAATGGAGCTAACTACATAACCAATTGTTTTTTTAATGTCACCCAACAAACTGCCGTCCGACTTAACCTTGCAAACTATGCACTTTCACGTTACATAATTGCACAACACAATCCAGATATTACGCCGTATTTTCTCAGCAAAAAAATAGTATTCCAAACGATGTCACCTTTATGGCTTTCAGAGTGCCTTTAGCTCGTTAAGATTCAAAAAAAAAGATATTAAAAGTAGACTCTAAGACAAAAGGTGTGTCAAGATTTTAAGTGTATCTACACGTTTTGGTGACCCAACAAAACAACTCAAAATAATTCATTGTGTCCTCTCTTAACAACCACACCTGACGACCGAACATTGTCCATAAAATTGAATTTTAATTATATTCACTGCATCATGTGCGATGTTCAATTAAGTATGCCCAGACATGCACCTGATTGTATCGGAGCTATCGAAGCTTCCAAGAAAATCTTAACCTAATTGCAGGCAGCACACAAAATTATAATGAACCAAACCTAGAAGCTTCTTCTAATCATGCGCCAATGGCAGGATAATTGCTGCAATCAGGAGATGTGGCGTAATTTCAATGTCGCACAGTATACACATTTGATCCTTTATTCCGAAACCTTTGCGTCGAACTGGCAGATTAACTTTATTTCTGACACATCACGCTTCACAGAAAATTGAATCATGCATGGAAGTGTCGGTTCCACAATGTGTATACAATTCCCAACCGAAGACATCGATATTGGTTACCCATTGCCTTCCTGATAAATCTGTCTCTGAACCCGCTCACCTTGAATGCTTGCGTCTCCTGTCACAGCTTGTCAAGCTCGTTCACTAAATCCGCTCGTATCTATAGCCGAATGCGAGTTGCGAATAGCAGCAGGTGTCGACTGCAGTTCTGCGAGATTGATGGCTTTTGCAGCAACTACTTAGTGTAGACTGAACTTGCCCTCACGTTCACGACCGACCGTATATATGGCTCTTTTAAGCTTAGAACGATTTCGAGGTATTTCCTTGTGGCTTCACTTAAGCCGCTTAATTATTTAAAAATAAAAAAGTTTAAGTGTTCGATATACCACTTACCAAAAATCAGGCAATCTGCCATAAAACAAAGCCATGCCTATAATTAGAAGCTTGTTTCGTGTTAAGGTGTTTAACCTTGGCTCGAGGCAGTGCCAGAGCTCCAACGTCTCTGGGTTTTCCGGTAAATTCTCTGTTCGAGAAACCGTTTCCAAAATAAGTCGTAAAATTGTTAACAATTATCTAACCTACCAACAAGCCATAAAAAAGTAGACTTTAAGTACAATGTCTGCGCGCCAACAACGGGACACGCACTCTTTGCGTCTGAAGTGTGATTTGAATAAACGAGTATTCATTACCCCACATAAAAATGTATGGAGAACAGCCATACAGTTGTTGTTGTTTAATCAAAATAGGAAAATTGGATGCAAAATTTATGCAAATTTAATAAAAACCAGTTACGGCTGCTGTTCTTGTGATTCGATTTCATTTGTATCACATAACTGTATATGTTATGCATAATATTAATTTATTGTGCGAAACGTTATAATGTTATTTTGTTGGACAGGTACCCGGGGTGCCGAGGAATATCTCATTTGAAATTGTTTTGTGTAGACAAATCATCATGAAAAAGACATTTAATTTCCATAATCATGCGGGTACTTGTCGATTTATTTTCCCCTGTAAATGGAAAAGCACCACATTCTCTTTAACTGCCGTATTTTCATAAGCAAGTTATTATTAATGTTAATAAACAATAATAAATCGATTTATAAATTATACCGAACTGCGGTAGGAAATTAGAAATTCTCAAACCTCATTAAACCGTGTTCATACTAAGCTGCAGATTGCACGTATAAAATTAAAGTATTATTCAAGCGTGTCGGCGTCCTAGTCCTAGATATGTATTCAAAACCAGAGAGACTCCATTCTTCTCCTCAGGTCAAGATAATTGACTATAGCTGGGGTCAAAACTTACAATCGATTACAAAGACAATAACTTTTGTCGATTTATTCGATCACAACAGAAAGCAATCGAATCGAATAACTATCGATTGTAAAGCACTTTTAGACCTCTACTTGAGGGTGCTTTTTGTGGATCCGAATCTAATTTAAAACCTGTACGAATTTCTACTCGCTAACTGATGTATCTTGCCGAAGGTGCTTCAATTTTAAAATTGACAATTTAGTTTCCCGTCATTTCAGAAAAAACAAAGGATTTTAAAGAGATGCAGCATCCCTTAACCAACACATTTTTAGTAGTCTTTTTTTCGATTTATCATTTTGAGCAAAAGGCAATCGAATAACAATCGATTATAAGGAGTTTCAGATTCCCGGGCTACAAACAAAGATTTGCCAAGTGAGTTATGCTTGGACTGACCGATCGTTGATCGTACTGATGTCAATTGGCTGAATAACTTATTTAATAAAATTACTTGGTTCAAATTCAATATTTTTGAAAAATTGACCCCTAAAAGGGGCGTGGCTAAAAACTTTATATGAACGAAATCTATACTGAAGTCTCGTTTACCTAACCTGCTACTTTTTTTGTTTCATGCTTTCCTAAATTAGGCTCAAGGCCAGTCGAATTAAGTTTTTCTGGAAAATTTTAGGTTTTTCTTCAATTCTGCTTCCAAGTGTGGGCGTGGCCCAAAGTTTTCTAGGAGCAAAATGTGGAACTAAGCGTTTTCTACATAAAATATTAAGCAAATTTTTTTCAATTTCGAGCAAAAATATTGAGCAGACTGCATTTGAAACTTTACCCTTAAAATAGATGCCACGCCCACTGGAGGATGTTCAGCAATTAAATTTGTCTTTTTTGTGTGTTACATTCACTAGGAGATGCTAAATGTCAAATTTCAGCCTTTTAGAACGTCTTACAGTTTTGAAAACTCTGGAGGTAGTTGCACATTTAGAGCGATTGTGGGCGTGTCTTTGGGCGGATTACAAAAATTTTTACACTTGTACTGCTTCGCATGACGTGGACCTTACGTACGAAGTTTCAGCCAAATTTAAGGCCTAAAAACATGTGACATACAGACGGACGGACGGACATGGCTCATTCGATTCAGAATTCGGTCTCGATCATAAGCCCTTAAGGTCTTGGGGGTCTACCATTATTATTTCACCGTGTTACAAACTATGTGACAAACTTAATAAACCTCCTATCCTATGGGATGGGGTATAAAAAAAAGTAAGTAAGCTTAGTTGGAGTAATCAAATCAACTCCACTGTTGTCAAATCCAAGATTATGGAAGTCGCAGCGTTATGCAGTTATATTCCTTAAGTTTAAATTATGTCTGACACCATATCGGCTCGGTTCAAACGACTTGTGACCACTTACAAGTTCACTTGTATGCCTGGACACCTTACACCAGCATGAATGGAACGTAGACAGATTTTAAAATGTGTTCTTGGCTTTTGTAATATACTCGCAGAACTCAACAACATTGAGGCAACTTTTGATTATACTTGGGTCGTGTTTCGGTCTCGGCTATTTGTGGATTTGGACTCATGTCACGTGTTAGTCTTTATTCATCGAAATGAAGCAATTTTTGTTTTTAATGGTGACAATCAAAACAATTTTAACATAACATCAGTCTGGTCCGAGGGATGCTTTTTCTATTTCCCAATTATAATTATTCTTCAACTTGACAAAATAAATAAAGTCAACTGTTGAAGGTCTCTGAAATACAACCCCACTTAGAAGCCCGAGCCATTGGTCATTAAAATTAATAAACAAACATTCGATACGCAGACAGACTTCGAGTTAATTTGCCAAATTGCAATTTCTCGAAGCTTTTTCTTCTCGTAGGTGGTTCTCTTAAAAATAATCACATTTGGACTTTTTAACGATCCATCATTGTCGTCGCTGTTTTGGACATGGTTAGGTATGGAAACAACAGGTATTATAGTATTGCTGAACTTAAGAATTAATAAAGCAAAAAAAAAAAAAAACTCTTGGAAGTGTTTGGTATTAATTTCACCAAGCAATTAACCTAACGATGTACGCAACGCAAAATGATGGTATCATGTGCCGAAATATCGAGGTGGACTTGGTTATGTGCCAATATTTACTCCAAACTGCCCCATGAATGTTGACTTAATGTATAACAATGTATTAATATCATGTTTAAGCCCCTTTTATGCCATCTCACATTCTGCGTCTAATAACGAAATTTGTCTTAGCTCATACCTCTACGACTGACTGCAGAGTGTATTGAGAAGATAACGTCTATTAGATATTTGCCATGTAACGTCGATAGTATCTACACACAGAATTTGTAACTTAATAAATTGCGAGGAATAGTGCTATGGAAACTCTGATGATTAATGGAGTAATGTGAGCATAAATAAATTCTTTGAATTACAAAATCCTACGATATCGTTTGACGGCGAAAAATTATACTTAAGCAGTTTACTGACTCGAAAATTCTTATAGAATTGAATAACTAGTTACTCGGATGCGGCCAACAAATTCGATGTCTTCCTACCCCTCTCCTACATACATATATGTTAAATAGGTCTTACTAAATGGGTGAGGTACCTGAAAACGACCATACTAGAAAGCCAGTTACATGCTGTTTGCTCCAAAAGTTTGTAAAGCTAGACTGTAGGAGTAGCAAAAGTAGGAGAAGCCCTCCTTACATGTTATTGTAGGGTTCGACGGATGTTATTTTCCAAAATCCGATCCCCTGAAAACAATCTTATCTAAGAGCAGTTATAAGGGAGCCAAAGTCAGAACTACCCAAATGAAAAAAGCCTCAGTGTACGAGTTAACTATCCGATGAAATAAACTCCATTAACCCCAAAAAGCCAGAAGAGCTAGACGTCTTCAAGTCAAAACGCCTTCAAATCGGGGTGCCGCAAGGGGTGGTAGAGGTGTATGATGATCCACAAGGTCATAAAAAGACCCACGCAACATCTAGCTACAAATGTTTACCACCTGCAACGGCAACGCCAAGATGTACATATTTGAATTAACACATTTAACTTTAAGTCTAACACATTGGCCCTACACAAGCTCGTAAATTAGGTGCCACACCGAATGCGGTAAAGTTTGAAAACGGCTTTAAGTGCCGCAATTTATTCACCGAACATCCGCATCGCATTATTCGCGCCTGATTTGGGAGTGCTGCGTGCATATGCGGCAGACACATAACGGTGGCGCTTCGTTTGCCAAAGTCGTTCACACCTCACGGTTGCCTTATGCGGTCACTAAAATTGGTCAAACAATTCACCTCACTTTCCAATGGCTCGATCCGTCGTCGGTCGTTCTACCCGCTGCGCCAAAGTATTCTGGTTTAGGCTTACATAAGCCGTAATTAACCGAACACGTTTTATTTTTATTTCGTTGCATCTCTGTGGGCTGCCTGAGTTAGATTGAGAGAAATCAGAGATTTGCCTCTTTTGATTTGTTACGTGAATGGGCTCGCGGAAGACGATAGGGAGTTATGGCAAAGGTGTAAATGTATAAAATCTGAATACCTAACATGCTGTTAACACATGCGACTATGATTTATTCGCCGTGAGAAGATTTTATTTTTAGTTACGCTCCGGTGTAAAACGCAGCGTCAGCGTTTATTGATTGGTTAAATAATGACACATGGTGCTGCCCACGTCCTCCGAGTGCTGGGATTTCGTTATGATAATCCCTTTTAGGTGTCAAATTTCATTCCATTTGAAACAAGCCATTTCGGGAATCATCTCCCAGGGGTGCCCTTTCATCTGACGCCTACACTCACACAACACGCACCTGTATAAGTTACATCTTCGGATCAAAGGTTTCCCGTGCGTAGTGCGAATAAGTCCCAAAGTAAGTGTATGCCCAATAGTGCAGGTCGCTTAAAGGACGCCATATAGACGACGTACGGTGTATACTACACACATAATTTCCAATTTGGGTTAATTTCGACTATTGCCTGGGTGACGAAGACGAACAATATTGTGTAGCTTGTAGCTATGGCTACAAATGAAAATGAAAATGAAAATTTAATGTATTCGTGCGCAAAAAGAAATCAAATTCATCTCTAATTGAGTTTTAATTTAAAAGAAATCGAATTTTACGAATGCGAAGATTCGGCGAATCATCGAAAATGATTTGACGACACGCTCAACGTGTATGGAGGTACCGTGTCGCTTGTTAGTAACGTTTGTTCAACTGGCGGTGAATTGTGTGCCATTTGGTTATGTCATATGAGAGGCCTTTGTGGGTATATGAGCCCAGCATCTTCCAATGAAATGGCTTGTGAAGCGAGCAATCTTTTGAAGCTAAGTCGGAACGTTAACAATCTCTTCCGCTTGCTTTTTTTGTAGAAGGTAAGTACCTACAGTCGGTCACAGATTTAACAGTGCGGAAAATCTGCTAATTACAGGCATTTAGACATGAGTAGTTACCTCGCTTAATGCCATCTTCAAGCTATGAAAAACGATAGAGGAATGCACGCAGGAGGAGTTGTTTGTAATAACTCCAAAGTATTTCCTTTACATTTTAATTTTATGCAGTTTTTTGAAAAAGTTGAAATGTTCATTAAGTACCTTACCCCTACCCTTTACGTTTTATAGTTTCCCAAAAGTTCTTTTGGAAGTCGAGGTGAATGTTATGAAGGCGATATGTCTCCAAAAACTTTTCATTGAGGGTAGAAGAAAAGTTGTATGCCTACCACCTTTATATCTGAGCACAGAAAATTCTCAAAGGGGCTTTGTTCATGTGTAATAATTTTGTAAAAGGCGCGATAGTGTATAGCTACAATTCTGAGAAATATTTGTGTGTCTGAACTAATATATGAGACAAAGTTTTATTTCTACGGGTGGCGGGGGATTATGGGACAATATTTGCTGCTTCATTAGTTACTTTGTCAAAACATGAAAGTAAAATACAGGGGCGTATCTACTCCACCTACACCAATTAAGCCGATTAAATTACAAAACTACTTGCAAAAGTTTCGCTGGTTAAAAACAAGTAAAAGTTTATTTACTTAAAAGACAAGCCATCGAAGGGATTACAATTTATTTCGCATTAGATCTAAGAAGGCTTTAAACACAAAATCCCAAGTTTTTGCCACTTTTGCGCCTTGGTAATTTACGCGCTCCTCATCTTCAAAAAAAACGTCAAGTGAATATTTGTTTTTTCTTTTTCTGGTAGAATGTAGTTAGTTATACATACATCTGGAGATCAGCTTTGAATTTTTCGAGGTTTTATGTGCGGTGGAAACGTGGCATATAAGACATTAGTTAAATATGAAAAGCTGAACAAGAAAGTATTTCTGTTCATTCGCAATGTAGATAACAAACAAACCATAAGGGGTTGGTTTGTCGACCCCTAAAAAGGAGCATGGCCGAAAACTATGTATAAACCAAATCTTGAATGAAGTCTCGTTTATCTTACCTGCTATTTTTTTTATTTTTTTCTAAATTAGGCTTAATGTCAGTCAAAATTACGTTTTTCTATAAAATCGGAGATCTTCAATTGTGCCTCCAAATGTGGGCGTGACCAAAAGTTTTGTATGCAACAAATATAGAACTATATGTTTTCTACATAATATAGTTATCAAGCGAATTTTTTTCGGTTTGGAACAAAAATATTGAATAAAATGCATTTGAAAATTTAGTTGTTGAGTTTAAAAATAAATTAGATTTCAGATTTGGAACGTAGCTTTACTTGGACAATTGGATTTGGAAAAAAGTCAAGATTTGATTTTAATAGAAAACCATTTCTTCTGCCCAAAATTACAATGGAAACCTTTTTTTCTGAAATGAAATTCTATGGCCACCGGTTTCTTTTTTATTTCGTTTTTTTTAATAGGCTTCTAAGAACTTACGTTAAAAACGGCAATTTAAAAAAAAAATTAACGCAGCCTTCCTTCTTTTTGTAAGCTTTGTACTTTAACCGAATCTGCAAGACATCGCCTATACCGTTAAGCTACTAGAAGACTTAAAAAAATTGTTTTTCAAAATGCTTTTATGTTTTTGAGTTAAATCTCAGAAGATTTTGAAATTTCAAAATCAGCTATAATTTTCCTTAAAATTTTGAATTATTTCTGATACTTGTGATCTTTTTCATAGAACTCCACCAAACAGCACCGGAGATAAGGTGGGGAACACGTTTTTTCATGCATTTTTGCGATGTTTTTTTTCGAAAATGCGTCAAAACTGCAGTACTCAAACTGTTTTTGAAAAATATGACCTACGCACTTGCTTAACTTTGAGTTGCTTTTTCAATATTGATTTTAAGCGATTAGTCGTTCAAAAGGTATGGCCTCCAACACTTTGAAAAACGTCATGCATTTTCGACTCTTCATTATTCATAAAAGTTTTGATATTTTCAAAAAGTTTTATTTTTTAATTAAAGCTTAGTATTTCCTAAACCTAAGTTGCGTTTTTCTAGTTCTTGCCTACTAAACTTCTTGAAAAAAAAAAACACTGAAAAACATTAGTTATAAGTCCATTTTCACATAAAATTTCAAACTTTAATTAAACCGTTATTTGTGCGTAAAAAAAAAATTGTCCTCTTTAGATTCTCTGACTATTTCCGCAGTTTATACGCACATCAAATTTTGTCTTTCTACGACTTACCATTCAGAAGTTATAAAGCGATTGGACGGAAGGACGGACACAGTAGCGATACCATAAGAGGTCCTTTTTCCATTTTAGGACGGACCGCTAAAAAGAAACAGCCAAAGCCAAGCGGGTTTCAAGAGGGGGGTTTCCCACCAGAATTTCGACCGCAACCCTCGACGCCTCTAATACCGACCATTTTGAAAAAATTGAAAAGCCTCGCCGAGGTCGACTATTATTTTGACATTCGCTGCTGCAAGCTGTGACATGCTGCTGGATAGACGTTTTTTAACGCTAATAATTGCTGTGACGGATACATGTGTAACAAAGGCGTTAATTGCAGTGAAAACGTCACGGTTTCTTGCTTTAATTGTGTATTAACCAACTAACTGTAGTTAATTAAAATAAATAAATAAATAGAGTGGCGCAACAGCTCGAGGTGTACCAGGGCCAACTTCTCAACAATGTATGCTGGTGTGTTAATTTCTTTACATACAAGGGGACCTACAATTTTTTGCGGAATCCGAACGGCACTTTGAGAAGTTTTTCAAGACAAATGATACTCTCGGCGGGCTTTTCAGACCCTCGCGGAAGTAGGGGCCGTGAAAAAGAACAAGTCTTTTTTTTCAGGTGACGATGGCAGGATTCGAACCCAAACCTCCGGCGTAGTAAGCACACACACTAACCACTACGCCACGGCACCCCACAACTGTAGTTAATTAGTCCGTTTAAAACAGAAGAAACTACACAAATTCAAAATTTTTGCCTAATCGACCCCGAAAAAGGGGCATGGCCGAGAACTATGTAAGAACGAAATCTTGAATGAAGTCTCGCTTATCTTATCTGCTTAGGTCAGTCGAAATTACGTTTTTCTATAAAATTGCAGGTTTTTCTTCAATTGTGCCTCCAAATGTGGGCGTGACCAAAAGTTTTGTATGCAACAAATATAGAACTATATGTTTTCTACATAATATAGTTATCAAGCGAATTTTTTTCGGTTCGGAACAAAAATATTGAATAAAATGCATTTGAAAATTTACCCTTAATATAGATGCCACGCCCACTAGAAGGTCTATCGAAATAATTTTTATTTTTTATTTTTAACAATCATAAGTAGATGACGATCGTAAAATTTAAGCCATTTACGACGTCTTAAAGTTTTGAGAACACTGGAGGTAGTTACACATATAAACCGATTGTGGGCGTGTCTGTAGGCGGATTTGAAAATTTTCAACACGTTTACAGCTTCGGATGACAAGGAGCCCATGTACAAATTTCAGATCTCCAGCTCAAAATTTAAGCCCTAAAAACATATGACACACAGACATAGACGGACGGATGGACGGACATGGCTTATTCGATTCAGAATTCAGTCTCAATCATATGCCCTTAAGGTCTTGGGGGTCTACCATTATTATTTCACTGTTACAAACTATGTGACAAACTTAATATACCTCCTATCCTATGGGATTGGGTATAAAAAATTCCACAGTTTCACTTGACTTTAATTTGAAGGGCATAGGGTCATTCCTAGAATTTTTTTTTTGTTTTTGTCAGATCTGTAACGAGTTTATGAACAGAGGTATAAATTGTTAACCCATTTGTACGTAAAATTTACATGCGTGGACTTATTCTCGTTAAGAACGATTCGCCAAGTCGTCGTACAGACAATAATTCTGTCCAACGCTCGTTGGAGGCTTCTCGTTGATGATTTGACTAATTCACCTATTGTCATGATGGCCGTGTCGTCCGCAAACGTGGCCATAACCGTCGGATCATCTTGAGGTATATGTCTCTTTTGTGTAGAGCAGGAACAGGGTCGAACCGAGGACGCTTCCCTGGGGTACGCCAATACCCTGGTGTTTTCAGTACCACACCCAACACGAAAGAGTCTGTTTTCGAGAGAGTTTTTCAATATTTAGACATGTCTTCCGGAAAGTTTTGCTGTAGCTTATAATTTCGAACCTTCGGACCATATCTTGTCGAAGGCTTGAGATACACCATCTTTTTCCCTTACAAGGCTTTTTCAATTTCATGCGTTATTCTGTAGACTTGAGCTATTGTTAAATAGTATGCCATTAAGGTATACCTTATAGACCTACTAAAACCAAATTGATGATCCGGGATCAAGCGTCTTTCTGCATAATTATCGGTTGTAACCGCTTGCTTCAGCAGTATAGTTTCTGAAATATTTTCGATATTATCAGCAGAAGCTGTATGGGCCTAAAAGATTTTTTGCCATTTGCACATTTGCAACTTTTCATTACCTTGAAACGCATAAGACTCTAAGAAAAGCGTTTATCACATAAAGTAGCTTGACTAGCGCCCTTTTCGCCAATTCTTTCAAGATTTCGCCAGTGATCAGGTCGTAACTCGGGGCCTTATTATTTTTAAGTTTGCTTAGCTATTGTCCGTCGAGGTTCAACTAACGACACTTTTTTGATCCTTAAGCTATCAGGTACCGCATTGTTGTTTTAATCGTCAGCCAACGGCGAACCGTCGAACGGCTTGAATGTTTGTTCTAAATGTTCGGCAAAAATTCGCTTCCTCTTTGTCTTCTTTTGCTCAGTCCCGGTCTTGCCATGATAGAACATAATTTTCTTTCATTCAATAATTTGATGGCAGAGCATTGGACCTAAAAAGCTGTTTAACATAACAAAAAACTAAAAAAGGAAGCCGGGGTTGTTAAAAACTTTTAACATTGTATTTTTTATGACTGACAGATTTTTAATAAAATTCTTTAAATATTGATTATTACAATGTGTGAAATGTTAAGCATGGCCCGGTAACTGAACTTCACATAGTCACACTGAGGTAGGTACATTTTAAGTAGTTTCTTTTACGTCAATACAGAACCATGTACATATTCACCATATCAGGTCATATATTCACCATACCATACAGGTCAGGTACATATTTGCACCTCAAGAAAAAATCCTTTTATTCATTTTGAGTAAACTTGCTTTTTTGTATAAAAATATGATTGACTCACTGTACACGTATTTGCACAAATGGCGGCAATTAACTAGGAACAAAAACAATTAATGCTCCAACTGGTGTACCTTGAAGGGGTTGCCCGCATATTAGCTGTGTAGCGCACATTTTTTGCAACAACTTCCGTCATCTCTTAAAAGGCACCTCATAGCCAGGCAGTGGAACATTGTACCCACCTAGACAGGATTTGAGATGCATAAATTTTAAAAAGCCGACCAATGCCAATGACCCGGCTTGATGTCGTGACTTTTATCCTGTGTGTGTAGGTGATATCTCGGAGCACTTACCTCATGTGCCTTGGGATGTTGATGGTTACAGTTGTGATCGGATGCATCCAGGTATCCGAGTGAGGCAAGGAACACAACGCAAGCTGTGAACAATATGCCCTGGGTGGAGCACGTGAATTGAACCTTCGGTCTCGGCATCTTGCGCGGAAGAACAGTGGCCAGAGGAATAGTGCCGCAAAGCAGCATCAACTAGTTCTAGGAGTAGGAGTCAGAGGCAGAGCACTCAAAAACCAGAATTTACCGCCTTCGTGACTGCAGCTACTCAGATTCATGCATGCAGGGGGAGGGGGCGCGCACAAAACTATGCCGATTGCCGAGTGGAGTGACTTTATAGCAGCTCGAAGCGTTGGTGACACACCGCAACGGTTGAGATGTAAATAATGGATTCTCGTAGACTTGCCCCCGCTGGCACACTATGCATCGTGGTCGTGGCGCCCAACAATCACCAGAACACAAACAAACATAACACGAATTTGATTCAGTGACACTCGCGTAACCAATTCGAACACTCTTTATTCGAGGCAAGCACTTTCGGTTTCACTATTCGACTCACAACATCTTCATCGCCGGACTAGACTATATTTGCATAACTCGCTCGGGAAATGTGTAAACGACTCTCGGTCTCGGTTTTTGGGAAGTTTTTCACGGACTCGCGGAAAATAAACGAAAAATCGAAGACCGAACCTGCTGAGCGTGAAGGGTGTGTGGTTTACGATTTTACATTATTTCAAATGTCAGGCGGAAACCGACCGCTGGAAAGTATCTCGAACCCGTACGCCAGGTTGTTGATTCTTTTTTTTTCTTTTAATTGGAACGATGCGATGTGATTATTCGAACGACTGACTTACATCTGCTCGGCGAACGGCGCGGCGGTAATAAGACAACGAGTTTGGTCGGTGAATGCAAGCAAACTGGAATCGATGGCAGTCGACTACGACTACACCTGCAGCTAGACAGAGACACAGATACAAATACTACGATAAATTGGTGTCAGCTGGTTGAATGAAAATGGGTGTGTAGATGGAATATCTGTGGGAAAACACAAACGGCGCACTGACAGATGTTTTCGTAACTATGACGGCAGGAAGCAGTGGCGTAGTCGGAAAGGATTTTAGTTTGAAGGAGCGTGGGTTCAATGAACTTGAATGGCTTATGGCCACCGAGCACTTGAATGCGATTGTTAAAAATCTTCATTAAATCCTCTACAAGCTACGCGATTAATTATACAAATTCAAATCCTCTCGGCAAACGATTTAAAATAAATGCCTTCATAAATGTCATTCACCCTTTTCACGTAAGTACAACTTTTAACACTCTTCGAACAGGGTTAACAGTTTTCGAAGAGGGAAAATATTTTTGAACTTTTTAAAAGCTCGAGAATCGAAAACGGACACCGAAGCTGCCCACGTGCGACAAATCTGTCAGAATTACGATTTCAATTGGGATGTTTACAACGGAAATCTCTTTTCGCTTCTGAAAAATGTCATCGCCACTCTCTTTTGAAAGCCAAAGTGTCAGAAAAAGAGTTCGCATGTAAAATTAATCCTATATTTGTCTGGTGGAGCCACTTTGGGATTTACTAATAATCGTTTCCCACTAATCCGCGTATTATTGTCGGTGGAAACTTGGTGTTATATTATGTTAGTATCTTCTTTGGTAAAAATAACGCTGGCACGCACCTAAATTTTTGTTTTCCCACCCAGAAGCCAAAACTTTTCCACTGCTCTAATCTTCAATTTGTAGTTGGTTTTGCTTTAAGACAAGAACTCGTTGGTGCATTATTTATCAAGCAGTTTTATTGGGTTTACTCGATTATTAACCTTCCGATGGGCAATAGGCTGGGTCTAAGCAGACCTATATATAAATGTAAGAAATAATAGCAGCAAACTATGTCACATAGTGTTTTAGCGATACAAAAAGTAAAGCCAGACAAATTTAAAGAAACTATATTCTTATTTGATCAAAAGCATAAGGAAACGATGTAAGGAAATATCCAATGAATTTTCTATTGAATATTATGCGCTCTTTACACTGAATCAAGAACTGAGTTTTGGGCAAAAAGTTTTCAAAAACTCGTTTAGCCATTCACACCAACTAGAATTTGATTTCGTTTCTCATATCAGTTGTCAAATTTAAGGCCATATTCATTTTTAAACGCGCTTTAAAAGATCCATAAAAGATGTGAACATATCAAGAATTTTACATTCTTTGCAAATTTAATTTAAAATCCTCAATTTGATATTCGTGACTTTCAAAGTGATTTTGAACAAAAAAACTAAATAAATACTGGGGTTTGGAAAACAGAAAATTTACAAAAATGTTTAGAAAAACTCATGTTTTTAAAGAAGTTTTTGCGTGTTTTCACGAAAACACAGCTTTGAGTTCGGTGTGTGGAAAGCTTAAAACAAATATTAAAAAAAAACCTTAAGTTTTCAGACGGAATTCACTTACTAATCTTAAACTATGAGCTTCATAGGTCTAGGTAGCAACGGTTTTAAGCAACAACTTATGAGCGCTCATATGACCTACGAGTAGCCAAGCCATACACGCTAAAAAGACCTAGCCATAAGGCTTAATTGGGTTAGATCTAAAGTCGAAATACAACGAAAATCCCAATCAAGTTCTGGCAAAAGATTGTAGTGCCCATAACAGAGCCCATAACTTAAGCAAACAAATTTTCTTCACTTTTGGATGTTAATATCATCGAAACCGATTAAAATTGAGCATCTTTACTAAGTCCTTTACAAATCACGCGATTTACCATACAAATTAAAATCCTCTCGGCAAACGATTAAAAATAAATCCTTTCTTAAATCCCATTTGCCCTATTCACAAACCTATTTTATGCACCTTTGTAACAGTTTGAGAATCAAAAAAGGAATTCAAAAGGTAAGGAAAAAAGGAGTACTTGTGACAGATCTGTCCCTGTACCACAGATCTGTCACAAGTACTTATTCTATTGTGATTTTTACAGCGAAAATTGGAATGAAAATGACATAGCCACTCTCTTTTGAGAGCCAAAATGCCAGAAACAGAGTTTTCGTGTCAAATTAATCCTATATTTGTCCGATGGAGCCACTTTGGGATTTATTTTAATCGTCTCCCGCTAATCTTCTTTTAATTATCGATGGAAACATAGTATAAGATTATGATAAGAGAATTTAAATTTGTTTTTATGAACCAAGAACAACTTACGTAGAAATAGGGCAAGTTCCAGACAGCAATGTGATATTTCGTGAACGTTTTCTTTTTATTTTTTCTAGTTCGAGTTCTCGAAAAAGTTTCACCTTTTCCCAATTTGTTTCTTGTGATACTGACAGGTGAAGAAAGAACTCTACCGTAATAGATTTTGGCGAAAAACTCTATTCAGGGTGCTAATGACCCCTTTGGAATTGTGGACGGCACTGTTTATTTGTTGACATTACACCATTTTGTGCCTCCCATTTGTGTGCTTGAATATTTGGTTTTGTTGCTCTGGTTGTGTGTGTAGATTGGATGTGACTTCGAAGAGGAATGTCAAAGTGCCATGACAGGCTGATAGTGTGGTGTGTCGGTAATGATGATTCGTGATAATACAGATCTGTCGATAATTGCTGTGCTAACTATACTACCTTGCCAATATTTCACCATACTTTTTCGACCGTTATTTTTCGAAATAGACACTACAATCCTTGAGCTTTAGGGAAAAGCTTTTTTATTTCAAAATATGACGACTTAACATAGCGAACGCATAGATATTATTGCTTATCCCAAATAAAGTATTGAAGAAACATTGTCGTCCTTTTATGGAGAATCAGAATGCTTTCCCCTGGCTTCAATGAAGAGCTATTCGCCGAAAGTGATTATTAAGAGGTCCTTCATCAGAATATCCTGCTATTTCTTGCGGGATAATACCGGATTCTTCCACTGACGAGCAGGGACGGCACATACAATCCAGCGGTGCTTTAGTTAGAACCTTTGAAGGATAATTGAAGAATTTTTATGTTATGAGGGATTCCATTAAGGATGTACCAACCTTTTTGAATTTTCTTTCGCCGTTCTTTGCTTTTGGGCAAAATAATGATACGGCAGCTTCTCGTTCGCCAGACTCCTGACAGCACATACACGAGCGTTCCATTTGCCAAATTTTACTTCCAGAAACCTATGATCAAAAGTGGGTTAAAGGATAATTAAAATGGAAGGCGGTTGATTTCATCACCTGGAGGTAGCTTGCGCAGCGTCCAACACAGGCAAACGAAGGGATAGGCTTCGGGACGCAACCTGGATACTGCAAGACATGTATCACAGGGGTTACCTGACAATCGTCACCAATATGAGACACCTCTGGAAGAGAAAAGGTGCTAGTTTAAGTAATTTTTAGAAATTTAAAAATTGAAACAATGTTAGTAGATTCAACAAGACTCGAAGGGAAACTTTGCAAGGTCCATTAACTTATGCAATGGTATTGTTTTGAAAGATGGTGTGCGCTGATGAGATCTGACAGTTTTATTCCTCGCAACGTCACTGGGTGCAGACCAGAGTTGCAAAAAGAAGAGCCAGTTTGACTCAGGTAGCTTATTAGAGCCCCAGATTTTTTAAACCAAAAATGATTAATCAAACGAATTAACGATTTATTAACGAAGAAATATTTTACATTTCTGCATTTAAGATAAAAAAAGAACCCACCCCTTGGTGCATAGCTCGACAGAGGAACTTTTGGAATCGGTATCCGCGTTTACACTAATTATTGTATCTCACTTAAAATTCCTACCATTCTCAGAGGTTATAGTTGAATCGGCATTGACTACCTCAATAATGGAACTCCCACAACAGTACACAATAACGAGCAGTACAACCTTAACGGAGTATTGTGAGGCACCACTTATCACTTGACACGTTTGCATATTCCACTTGTAGGTACCTATCCGGCCGAAAAATGGACACGCAACGACACACGGGAACTCCGAGCTATACTTTAACGAACAACCGCACATATCCTGCCACTTATATACCCTACTCCTGGTGGCGTAATTTCTATGAAAATTTTCTGCAAGCCATCATCTGATTTGTGTTATGATGCGGTGTAATGTACTGGCGAAAAGTACACCATAATTGCGTACACCGAAAGCACATTAGCCAAGGGGCGAGACCGCCCGCATCCTGAAGGATTTAGTCTTAATCATGTTGGAATTTATAGCTCCTATGTGCGTTCGCCATGTTACGAGAGCAGAATGGGTTTAAAATGAACGAAAGAGCCAAAAAAGGTGGTTGTAATTTTTGCAATTTTATACAGTCGGGGATGTAATAGATGGACGTAATGAATATGAGCGGATATATGGAACTTTTGTGGTAACATTAAGTCCTTCAAGTGGTGTCAATTGCATTTTTAGTTATTTTAAACTAACTGAGCGCTCAGGAGATAGGAAGGAGGTGAAACTATTTTTAATCGCCATTACTTCAAAGCAAAAATGGAAACAGCGAACCTAGAACTCGAGAGATGCCAGTTCTAACCTCTTACTGCCGCACCATCTGCCCATACATCATGTGTTTTACTATCTAAGGTCTTATCATCAGCATTACTGCATTGAAATCTGTTGGCTGTCGGTGGAAATGACGATGACCGTGTTCGAAATCAATCTCGTCAACAACTAGTTACACGTTTAATAATATAGCTACGACCTAACACGTGCAGTACTACCCTACTTCAGATGCTTGATAGTAGGGTAGTATGACTCCGGGAAATAACCTCCAAACGAAATAAATCCCCTAATGGACATTTCTCTGTCCATCAGGGGATTTATTTCGATAAATTATTGTCCTCTATATCGGATTAGGGGACAACGCCCAAAAAATGTTGGATAATTCCACTGTGACATTACTCTTCAAATCGAAAATGAAAGAAGTCCCCAAAAAGGTATGAAATAAGTCCCTGAAACAGAAAAAGGCAGGGGAACTGAGAGGGGGCGACACGCACCCCATTTACATGTCTCACTGTGTCGCTTGAATTCTGAAAAGAAAACATTTTATTTTTATTTCATTTTCATTTTGGGGGTCATTTTCCGGTGCCGAGTAGTCTCAAAGACAAGCACATGTCCCATACGCCCTTTCTCGTCGTAGCCTTCAGCATAAATATAAAGTACACAATTTTTATTGCCCGTATTCTGAAATTCATTCCTTAAGTAAAGGGACAGGTAATTGCAGCTGAGCTGATAAATAATAGGCCAGCAAGCCAGCTTCTTGGATACGGAAAAGGAAAGCCCACAAATTTGGACCCTTAACAATCCTCGTGTAGAAGATTCAAGCGTTTCATTTCAAGGATAGCGTTATTAAGCCTGACATTGAGGGTGAAATCGATAGCACTTATAGCAAAGCAATAAGTACCAGGGCCCGGGGGCAGCCTTCTGGTCAGCGTCTACTTATAATAAAGGTTATTGGCCCGTACGATTATTAGCAGTGGGCCAGTTTCTTGGAAATAAACCAGGTAAAATCTGGAGCGGGTCATCATAATTAAACTTTTTCAAAATTCTGCTTTTCAAAATTCTGCGTATTATTTTTTTTAAGCAAACTGTTCACTTCTAAAATTTACCTGTAAAGGGGATTACAGGGAGTGGCATGCACCCCTCATACATATATCACTGTGGCAGAATATATGCATAATGAATTCTGACCCCGGGGAAAAAAATCAAAATTCTGACTTTAGCAATAAAATTTTGCTTAGCTTCTCAAGCAAGCCTTTAACATTTTTGGAGTAATGCAAAGGCTTTTAACCTTTGAAAGAAACAAGCAGGAGTTTTGCACGCCCCAATACATATTTCTCTGTGGCGCTTTGTCAAAGTTGCAGACTCCCCTTTCGCATTTTCCCGGATAGGTCCCACTTACGGTAGAAGTCTTCGGGGTATCAGCGCAGAGCTTTTATGATCCCGACGCGTTTTCCTTCTCTCTTTTCTTTTCTTATACCTTCCAATTCTTTTTGTTCTCGACATACTCTTGTTTTTTTAGGAGTCATAGCTCGTTAATTGCGAGTTTATTAATTTTATATAAAAAAAAATAGAAGTGGATTCGAAGATATGACGAGAGAAATTGCCTTTACGCCATGTCGTTTAACATTGGCCTGTAGGCGGGGTCTTCTTTACCCTTCTGATGGGGTCGTTGATAAATGTTTTGCCCGATCTGCAGCGATGAGGTTTTATTGCCTGGATGTTTTTGTAAGCATCATGCAAGGTTCTTAACTAAAAATGGAGCAACAAGGGAGGACTTAAAACTTTACAAACAAAAGACAGACAGGCCTGGAACACCAGGCTTAAATAAGGCATTCGCTTTGAGTTTTTGGAACTTCTTACTTCAATTTCAAATAAGACATGTTATGACCTCTTCGCGACACCATGATCGGGGCGTTTTGGTTCCGGAATATTTGTTGAGGTAAAAATTTCTAACCGTGCTTATTGGCCGATTTATGTCTCGGCACTCGAATTTTAACGTCATGGTCATGGTTTGGATCCGTAGAAACTAATGCCAAGCTGAAATACTGAAATTCAATTCATTTCGTTTGAAATCTGCGCCGTGCGAATGGAAGGTCAGGTTTGCATGGTCAGGCAGCACTTCTCGCTCTCTTTTGCAAACCATTGACTCTATGACATTCAAAGCTGTCTGTGTTAAAATTCCTTTCCTTTGAATTGGTTGGTACCTAGTTAAGGTTTCCTAGGGCCTAGAGGTTCTTCATGAACCTCTAATCATGGAGCAATTTTGAAGAAACACTAAATTTTTGTGGTGATTTAGACTAAATCTCGTCTGAGAATCGCGCTTAGAGAGTATGGTTGGGAAAGAAAAAAATTGCACTTAAGCACCTTCTTTCTGCGATCGTCTAAATGGACAAAAGATAAGAATGATAATACGACAGTTTAATGCGATATTTTTAATTGGATGCATGAGATCGGGCCTTTTGACGAGGAAATTACATCCGAGAGCCACTGAACCAGAAATAACTGAAGTAACAGAAGTATCACATTTCTCCAACCGAACTATTTTACCCACAGTGAACTTAACGAAAGTCAAATAATGAAATTCGGCAAAATCCCTCTCTCTATAATAGCGTCTTATATTTTACACTATTCTTTTTAAAATCATGGCTTTTTTCAAAGACTATCCAAGCAATTGAATAAGACTAGGACCTACTCCTGGAAGAAAGCTATTATTTATTTAAGGTAGAGAAATTATTAAGAAAATTAACAAGCTTCCGGGCAACAACCCGATAAATCACCTCAAAAGATGTATTAACATGAGAAACGGGTGCAACGTTAGGCCACATTTAGACCCTAAGCATGGTTTGCCTCAGTCAACATAAAAGATTTAGTAAAAAAAAATTCAATGAAATCCCGAACAGAAAGTATGGTCCAAATTTGATTGCCTTGACTGTAGTTTTTATTCAAAGTGTCACACAATCATACACGGTGTCACAAACTAATAAATTTATGGAATTTGTTCTTTTTTCAACAAGCACAAAGTGGCTGGGCATTTGTGTTCTCATTTTAAGTGGGTCATTTGAAGAGCCCATTAAGCATTAAAAGGTGTTCGGACAATTTTGGCAGCAACATATGAAAGACTGCTGTCAGTGTAGACGCAAACCACCTTGCAATCTATTGCAAAATTTAATAGAGGATGTTTGCAGAAAATTGAGTTCTTTGATGCGGCAATGGTAAGATTTTATTAGTGCTGAGACACACAAATGAGAAAAACATGTCTGCGTTTCATTTTGGAAAGATGCAATAAGTTTCTGGAAGGTTCTAGAACGTGATTGCGAATTACCTCAATTAAAGTGACCTCGAAAATCTTATTTCATAAAAGTAGGAATTGCAAGGGATTTTCAAAAGGTAAAAAATATTGTAAAGCTGCAGTAAACTAAAGTTTGAGAGTGCAGTAGGGAACATTTTTTGCAGATAAGTTTTATCGTACTCCAGGCAAACGATTGTCTAGCAAATAAGTCATTTCAAATTAACCCTAGCTTTGAAATCTTTGCGCTAGAAAACTACGCTTTTATTATGTCTCCACCGGCCATAAAAATGCGATCAGTGGGAGACGATTAAAAATAAATATCGAAGTGGTTCCACCGGACAAACACCAGGAGTAGTTTGATACGACGACCGAGCACTCTTTTTCTGTCTTTTTGGCTCTCCAAAGAAAGTGAAGATTAAATTTTCCAAGAGCGAAAATAGATGAACGTTGTAAAAATCCCAACAGAAGAGGTATTTATGACAGATAAGTCATACATGAACAGCTTCAATTTCCTTTTTCGATTCTTGTTACAAGGGTATGCAAAAACGGTTTAATATGACAAATAAAAAAGGTTTGTGACTTATGGGTGAATTAGATTTATGAGGGGATTTGTTTTCAATCGCTGCCCGAGAGGATTTAAATTTATATGAGTTGAGGATTTATGTTTATCGCTGTTCGCAGATTAGTGTCCGGTGGAGACATGATATTTCTCTGACGTCTGGGTAAGAAATTTAAGGCTTTAAGACAGCTGATAAAAGAAAAATTGCCTATCCTACTCTAATCTGTAATGGCACATACGAAGGACCGATTTACCCTGGTTTTTCTCAAGTTCTTACCCTTTATAACCCCTTGATCTGGTATAGTAAGACATAATGCACATAAGAAACAAGAAAAAAACTTCCATCATTTTGTATTCCAATAATTTCTTAAAGTCAAATCGTCTCTACTCTCTAATTAAACTTTAAATTACATTTTATTTAAATTATTTACAAAAAAAAAAACAAAACAATACTTTTCTACTGGAACAGAAGTGACACAATTGCGATCAGAGCAACTGTAAAGACGCTTATGCTTACACTTCCAGCGCCACCTGCGGTGAACTTTGTGAAATAAGTCTTGACTTGACCGAGTCTTAGCTCGTCCCAGGCTAGGTTCTCCTTGACGGTGGTTTGTGCACTCTTCAAAGTACTCAACGAGCTGCCAAACTTACTGCCACTGGCGGTGATGAACTCATCCAGTTCCGTTTCCTGCGCCTTCGTTGTAAAGCGCGAGGCGATGTTGGAAATTTGCGTAGCCACTGCGGAGTATGAACCCATTCTGTAAAACGAAATGTCATATTAGCTAAGATCCGAACCAAATTCAACGTAAGAAACTTACGCCTCGGCTAAGGCGTCACAATGTGTGGTCACTAGTTTGAAGACAGGCGAAACGTTCTCCGCGTTACTCGTGTACAGGCCTGACAGAGCTGACGACTTGTCCTGGCGACGGATTTCGTCACTCAGTATGATGTTGAAGACTCGTTCCACCAGATTTTCATTGCGGACACAACCCAAGTTATTGATGATGAGTACCTGTTCCGTGGGGACAGTTTCCTTTTGCAGTTTGCTGTACAGAGCTTCGAAGTCCGCTGCAGTGCCATGACGCATGGCTGTGCAGTACACCGAGCCTCGAATGTTGACCGGGACGGTGGTTGTGTTCATGTTGCGGAACCATTTCAATGACGTCGAGATACATTCCTCGTGGCCATGGTTGCAAGCCCACGAAATCACTTTGCTGCGGGCATAGATATCCAGGGTCGAGTCACTTTCCTTCTCCTCAAAGCCAAGAGCGTTGTAGACCTTTGCCGTCATTTCGAGAATGTAGTACCCGAAGTTCTCGTTATCGACACCCAACCGAATGGCCAGATAACTGAGTCCATTGAACGCCGACGTCCAAGGGATATAGTGGATCTCTGAGTCCAGGTAGTCCAGGCAACCCAGCGCAAACGTGTAGGTTAAGTCGCCTGCGCGTGCCAGGGCGAAGAGGTCATCCACGTACTGTGCACGATTCAGTTCGGGTACTCCACTCCAGTTGGACGCTTTAAGAGAATGATGAATGCCATGCCATGCGGACTCGCTATAGTTGACACGGTAGTAGCCGGTCTCTTGAATATTGCCAATTACCCAGGATACCTTTGATTGGAACTCCACTTTTGTAGTGCCCGTTTTCGGCTCGAGGTAAATGTCTGGCGTGGTCGAGATAAAGTCCGGATTAACACTGGTTGTGTAGGTGAATGGAACCATATACAGAAGCGCGGGGTCGCTTCCGTCGCCAGCCTTGAGCAAGAAGCGCTTCTGCTGCAGGGTCATACTCAAACCGTCGGTAGCAATATCCACATATATAACGGGGTAGCCCACTTGTTCGGTGAAAGTGCTGAAGAGGAGGTCAGCGTTCTTAGCAGTCGCTGTTGGCCAATTTGTTTTCCAGTGAGTGAAGATGTTGCTTGGAACGGTATTTTTGTATTGGCTGCAACACAGAAGTGTTAAGGTAAGAGTTTTCATGTGCTTCTGAGACAACTTACAATTCTTTGAGATAAGACTGTAGGGACTTTTGGAAGTTCGCCTCTCCCATAGCATGTTTGACCATACGAATCACCGCACCACCCTTGTTGTACGAGATGCTGTTGAACATCCTCGATAGATCAGAGGGCGAGGCAGCAGTTGTGTCACTCATTGGGTTCGTGTTGTTGGTGGAGTCCATAGTGAAAACAGCCTGAATTTGGTCGACAGTAAACTGCTTCTCCAATTCCCACTCAGGATGGACCTAGAAGTAAAAACCACCATGAGGCACTTCAGTCTGTTTAAATGTGTTGATTTGACGTACCACAGCCGTCATAAAGTACTGGAAGTAGCGAGCGAAGCCCTCGTTCAGCCAAGTATAGCCCCACCAGTCACAGGTTACCAAGTCCCCGAACCACATATGCGCTTGTTCGTGAGAGATGACCGCAGCGATAGCTTGTTTCGACGAAAGGGTGGTTTGTCCCTCGTCATAGAGAAGTGAACGTTCCCTGATGGAGAAAAGTCGGTCATTTAGGAGCATTTATGTCACCAGACTCTCTCTCACCTGTATGTCAAGAGTCCCCAATTCTCCATTGCTCCAGCTGAGAAATCTGGAATAGCCGCCATGTGCATCTTGTCCACGCCGAGCTTATAGTACGGCAGCGCTGTATACTTGTCGAACTCGGTGAGCAGCTTACGGCCCACATCGAATGCGTACTCTGTTTGGCTGTAGAACTCGGGTCGAGCAATGACAGCGAAGTCACCGTCCGAGCGCTCGTTGAATTCGGATACAAGGAACGCCAGCAGGTAGCTGGACATAATCGGTGTTGTGGCATAGACGTCCATCCAATAGTCATTACTAAAAATAGTGGAGTTTGTTAAAGGTTCGAAGCACAGGAGTCGACTCACTTACTCGACTTGTTCAACCTTAACAATGCGTGTATTGCTCGTGGTCTTGAAGCTCTTGTGACGAATGAGAGTCACATCGAATGAGGCCTTGAATTTTGGCTCATCGAAACAGGGGAACGCCCGGCGAGCATGATTCGATTGAAGTTGGGTCGATCCTAGCCACCTGAAAGGAAGTGGAATATATTCTTTTTCTTATGGAAAAACCATGGACTTGAAACTCACTTGGTGTTATTGCTGGCATCAACGTAAGAGCTCCTGTAGAAGCCATGCATATCGTCCTCCATTAGGCCAGTGTACTTACAATGCATAGTGTAGTTGACTCCTGCCGTCAGTGATGCTGCCAAATTAAAAGTCACCTTGTCCGTGACGTCATCAGCCGCTTGACTCGTAATGGTAACCGTCTTAGTAGGATCCGCTGTTTGGTACAACTCGATAAGCGTGTAAGTAAGACTCTTCGAGTGCAACACAATAACGTTTTGATTGGCCAGGCTTGTGTTGATCCTTATATAGGCCTCCCCTTCGAATGTGAATTGCTTGGCACCATCGGTGGCAAGAAGGAATGGCTTCAGGGTAATGTTGTAGTGCCAGGGCAGTACGTTCGTTGTGAGGCGGTAATTTGCAACTTCCGCAAGAGGTGTGATTTCGTCTTCTTGAATTGGAAGTCCAAGCACAAGCGATGCCAATGCAAGGCTTAACAGTCCAAAGAGGAGTGATTTCATCTGAAATGCGGAAGATTATCTTTTATAAAATGAGCCTGTTTGTTGTTTAAGAACTCTTAGAAAACTCTTCTTTTAACCTATTAATTATTTCAACATATTTACTTCTACTCTTCTGTGAGATTTACTTCCATATGAAATCCCATCTGAGACACAAATGTTGCCCAATTACCCCAGTAAAGGGTTTTGGTTTAGCACCATTTACTTGCATGGTCTTAAAACGGGCCTTTATTGGCTTAAACGTAGAAGATGGCAAGGCACGAGGGCTCCCCCAGACAAAACCCTCTTAAACCACCTCTCTTACAAGCTCTAAAAGAAATTCTGAACGGTTATAAAAATCGTGAGACCACTGGAATAGCTTAAAGGGATGTCGGCGGATAGGAGCTCAAACTACTCACTGTGGAAAGCAGTTAAGTCTATCAAGAAACCTATAATCCACGGCACCAATAAAAAAGCTAACGGCGAATGGGCAAGAGAAGGCATAGGAAAAGCGAATTTGTTTGCTGAACATTTAGAAGAGACATTCAAGCCTTTGGACTGCCTTTGGACGTCCTTTGGACGTTGGCTGCGCGTTCAAAACAACAACGCGGAACCTGATAGCTTTGGAATGAAATAAGTTTCGTTACTTGAACTCCGTCAGACAATAAGCAAACTTTAAAATAATAAGGCCCCGGGTTACGACCTGATCACAGGCGAAAATATTGAAAGAACTACCGAAGAAGGCGTTACTCAAGTTTCAAACGCTTCTCTTCGACTTCTATGTGTTCCAAGGCAATGGAACGTTGCTGAAGTCATTATGATTCCACAGCCGGCGAAATGTGCAAATGACGAAAAACCTTATAGGCCCATATCGCTTCTGCCCATAATATCGACAGTATTCGAGAAACTTCTGCTAAAGCGATTACAACCAATATTTGCAGAAAGGCACTTGACTCCGAATTATCAATTCGGTTTCAGACCTAACCATTCCAGAATTGATCAAGTCTACGGAATAACAGAAGAAGAAACACTTCTTCTTCTTCTAAGAAGTGTTTCTTCTTCTTCGAAGAAGAAAGAATCTTCTACAGAAGATTTGGAGAAGATTTTGGAGTCTTAGCCTCCTTCCACCCCAGCATCAAAAAAAAGTTAATGAGAGAGGAATAGGAAAGGAGAAAAGGAATTGCAAGGAAAATATGAATATGTAAAAGGTATATCGCGGCCCGTTACAGACGGGACGGAACTATTAAATACGAATTGTTGCACTTTCTCACTGGTTCTGATTGACTAAGGGCCACTTTTTCAGTTTAACTTTCCGAGTTAAACTGAGATTAACCCCAGAAATGAGTTTTTCAATGAACCAAGATCTGAGGTTAATCTCGGCTTAATTCGCCAAATTTGGTGAGTTGATCTCAGATCAACTATGGAGAAGAGTATGAACTTCCTTTAATGTTTTTTCTGCGCGGAATGGCAGTTGGTTTGCGCGTTTCTGTGAAAATTACATTTGAGAATAGCTCGAACGTGTTTTCCTGTGTTTTTCTATGTGAAGTGAGAGCTGGGAGAGTCGAAGATTTTGACAACTTTGTTGACGGAGTTAACTCTGCACTGAAAAGCTGCTTGCTGGGTTAACACCAGATTCGTTTTGTTATGGGATTAACAGATCTTGGTTTAAGTTGGGCTTAACTCAGCACTGAAAAACCGGCCCTAAGTGGCGAAGTGATGCATAAACCTTTTCTAAACAACTTTTGCTGTCTATGCCTTATGCTTTCGAGAAGCTCTACCTTGCGTTTTTGATATTGAGGCATAACATTGCGTCAGCACTTTGATTGTTTGCTTGTAATTTCTTCGGGTTACTACAAAATTCAGGCTGATGCCAATCGTGTCATTGCGATGATTTATGTATTTTGTATACGTACCTAGAAGGAAGTTTTTGAATTTCTGACTTTTGACAGTAGAAGCTGGAAGCCGACTTAAGACTTGAGACGAGCTTCGAAAAGACCAAGAATCGTTTCGAGTTCGATGTGATTACACCTAGTACTGCTGGTGGTGTACTAGGTGTAATCAGAAACACCACCTTGTAGAAGCAGTGTGGGAAATGGTCGCACTCGAAAATACTTTGGCTGCTAAGTTTCTAACAAAACTCTTTTTTGGCAATATAAAAGGGCCTTTCGACTGCCTTTTTACAGGGTACGAGTGAGTCACAAAAGGAAAATTTGCACACAATTGTCTCACACGTAATTCAATTTTTTAAACGTCAATCAAGTTCAAATGTGACAAGACTTCAATTTGTATATCTTTTCACGAGTCTAAAACTGTAACCAAACAGAAACGCGTTATCATTCACTAATCACTACAGCAGCTCATCAGCCTTCTATGGTATCTTTTTAGAAGACAAGAAAGTCAACACAACGTCTAACGACAGCTCATAAGTATAGCAACCTCAAACCAAATTCTCTCCTAAATGACTTTCTATTTTAGAAGATCTTTTTATGATATCTTTTATTTTTCAAGAAATATTATTATTGCCCTTTTATCTTATTGCCTATTTAATTGCCCAAAGCCAAAAAGAAAAAATCACTCTGTTATCTATATAATCCAAATAAAAAGTCCAATCCAACACAATAAAATTTATAATTTACACAAGGAACGTCATAAATAGTTATTTTGGAACCACGATGGGCTTAGGTACTTCCTGGTAAGATAAGTCTCATCCAAAATATTCTTAGAAAAGGTTTTAGAAAATTTTTAAGGGGTCCAAGTCCGTAAAAAAAAATTTAAGGATCTCTTGAATGGTCAAGCCATTATTTACAACTTTTTTCTAGTCTTCATCTCCTCATTAGCTCGGCAATAAGGGTCGTCATCTTGATTTAAAAAGATTACTTAAGTTCAAATACTATTTGATGGGAACTTATGTTGTATCTTTTTTTTTTAAGATGAGTAAAACGCCAATGGGTCAAGGCTATGGCCCGTTCAATTTAAGTTTTGTAGAAATTATTTTTTTGGTTGTGTTCGAAGATGTCAAGTTTTGGTGTTGCGTTTGCCAACGGCACGATTTTTACTACAGGGTAAAAGTTTTTTCAATAAGTATTTTCTTTTCCTAAGTACTTTAAAAATCATATCATTAAAGTTTCATTTCATGAAGTTAAGCACTAAACAAAATTTCTAGAAGTTTCTAGCATTTTCCATTTCACAATAGAGAAAGCAATTAAAAGACGAAATACACTACAGTTCCAAAAAAAGTTCTTTAAACGTTTGCTACACTTCATTTAGTAACAAAGATTGTCTGTTTTTAGCCCTTAAAACACTATATACACAACTTGCTGGAACTAATCGTTTCCACAGTTCCTTTTATCAAAAATTCTGAGAAGTTCATTAAAAAAAAACTAAAAAGCACAAAACTTAAGAAACTACGTTCACAACTTTGATTTTTTAACAATACCTTAAAACTTGTAATATAATTTCTACAACACCACCACACAACACCCGATCAGTCTTTTCCAAAACGAAAGATATCCTGGGGCCAAAAACGTTTGGCCTACTAACTTCTATGACGGACGTAAGCCCCTTTTTATTAAAGTTCTGGCTTATTATCTCGGTTTATGTGGTAATACGTTTATAAGGCTGTGATAACGGCACAACATTGTGAGATAAATTCAACTGGGGAGTGTTTGTATTTTGATTATCCCCAGAACAAATTGCCCAGCTATCGAAGATTATTTAAGCCTTTAGTAAAAAGGTTTACAACTTTTCCATTTGTACTTTGCTCGCTTCGGTCATTTATTGGGCGCTGCTTGCTGCATTAGTATAGGAAGTGGTTTAGTCAAATAACCTTATCGAGAATTAAAAGCTCATGGATAGGGATGGAAACGTCGGAGTATGGAAATTTCGGTCTTCGAATCAATTCCCAGAATTTTGTGGTCACTAGCTGACTTTTTCGCACGTAAAAGCTGTTGGGGAGATTGCAACTCTCACCGATTTCAAAGGGGGTGCGAGGATCGTACTGATGGCAACAGTTTATTACCCCCAGATGGTAAAGATAAAACACAATTTAGATTGCCCGAGTTATTAGAATGCTCTGCAGCGATTGCTGTCAACAACTTGTAAATATACGAACAGCACAGCACCATTCCTAGACGTGGTAATGTCAGAATTTATCAAGTCAGAATTTATCAAGCTGACAGGAAAAAAAAACACTCAGTTACGACTTTTATGATCACATGACAAACATTTACATGCGAAAACTTTTACTCCAGTATTTATTTAAAGTTGAACTCCTTTGTCGGTCAAAGATATTTTGACTTGAATACACAGAAGGCTTAAAGAAGCTTATAGGAAAGCCCTAACTAATTCCTTTTTGAAAAATACGAGTGCCATATTAAAGCTTTAGATTTTAGGTCGTGATAGATCGTGATATACACAAGTGTAGGGGTAGGGCACAAAAAAAAAATCTCTTATTTCCTCGGTCGAGATTCGAGCCCGGGACCTCCAGACATTTACCACTGTACGGCGGGCGCTGACTGGCACAAAAAAAAAACAGCTGACTACTTATGACCTCTTAGCACGTAAGGGAAGTTTTAAGATCTTTATAAGGAAAAGTATCACATTTCTTACGTTTTTTTTTAATCTCCTGTCAAATTCAGGTTGACGTTAACATTCACTACTTGCAATACAAGTTTCAAAGTTCTCAGGAAATTTCTCAACAGGCAGATACTATCTTTTATAGTAGGTTTATGTGAAAAAGCGAAAATCACTGTCAAATTATAATCTCGTTGCACTGCTGTCAAATTAAAAGTGACATTATGACAGGCTGTGTTGAGTGTCGTATAATGTTTTTATCGGCCATACACCAGGAGCTTAAAAAAAAACAATTCCGACAAACTTTCACTGTATTTAATAATCTTAGACTATCACCTGCAAAATGTAGGAAGTTAATGCGAAAATACGATTTGAAAATTTTCGAAAGATGCCAACGGGTTTCATATCTCGAAACGAAGAAGCAATTGTCTAATGTTAGAAACATGTTCACGCTATCGTTATCAGAAGCATGTATAAGTATAATCGGTTATGTTAAGTACTCTTCCACCTTAATTAATGATTATTACAAGCCGATCTATATTAGATATTCAATTTGGTGTTGTTCGTTTTTTTTCACAAAAGTATCTGCCTCGAAGTTTATCATTTATTGATAAAGGGGTTCTCCCAAGACTTGCGAGTATCTAACTTTGGTAAAAATAACTGAGTCTAGT
The DNA here is from genome assembly GCA_947623515.1 of Neoascia interrupta. Lineage (NCBI taxonomy): Eukaryota > Metazoa > Arthropoda > Insecta > Diptera > Syrphidae > Neoascia > Neoascia interrupta. The sequence goes on along the minus strand of OX392464.1, from coordinate 2,664,055 downwards.
GGATTTTCTAATTTTAGAAATTTCGGTTTTTATAATTATGATTAAACTTAATCGGATTATACGCAGAAACATTTTTAAGCAACTTTTTACTGTAATCATCGTTAATTTCTTATACATTAAAAAAGGAAGATCTAAACTACTTACAATGAGTCGGCGATAACAGAGTAAAGATATTAAATTGAAGTGATATAGGTACTTGTGACACTTTTCTAAAAAAACCTAAGTCAAACAATTCTTTGGACACAATGACCTTAGCAAAGTGCCAGCACATGCTATAGAGGCTCATTCACGGTAGTTTAGTCACTAATATATTTCCTTTTAGACGACAAACCAGAGAGATGACATGCATGTCGATCTTCTTACTGACTCACAATGAATAGCAGGTTAAGTTAGGTTAGGTAAGGCTAGGTTAGGGTTGCCAAAACCAGCAGCCAAACCAGCAACTCGCATTGGCCTACGAGGGCCCTAAGTGTCTATCTAAGGGCCAGTTTTTCAGTGCGCGATCACCTTTGTTTAGGAGTTTAACAAAGATTAACTAAGTATTGCAGTCAATTTTGATCCGTGCTTAATCTCGGCTTAACTTGGTGCCGTGATATTGTGCCAAATGTCAAAATTTTGCCTAAAGTCACTTTGTGTAAGCATCATGAGATCAAATTTTATAATTTAGCAGTATGAGACTTTTCCAAGCGACATATTCCCAACTAACGAAAGTGTTATATGGCCAAGTATTTCGCATACTGAACTGAAATATGTATACCCCCTGCCAGGTTTTCCTTGGGTCCTAAAGTACAAAAGTGATATAGTACCAAATTGGCCTTTTGACACTTTACCTAAACGACATAAGGCCAAATGTTTAAATATTCGGCCTAGTGTCACTTTGAAAAGCGTCATTATGCGAAAATTGGAGATTCGGCACAATGTCACGGCACGCGCTTAACTCTCCAAATTTGGTGCGTTAATCTCGGATCAAACTTCAGAGAATATGGTCTGACCTTCTGTTCCTTTGTACTAAAAAATTACATTTGAGAACAACTTAAACTTCTGTGCCAATTGTTTTCTATGTGAAGTTACTGTTGGGAGAGTCAATAACTTCGAGAGTTGAAGATTTTGAGAGATTCATTGGCGGAGTATTGAAAAACTGCTCACTGGATAAACTCCATCAGATTCGTTTTGTTCGAGTATGAACAGATCATGTTAATTTCTGACTGAATCCTCTGAAGACGAAGATCATTCCTGACTGGAAAATTTTACTTTAAATATTATACCTAAATAGTTAAAAGATCCTGAGTCTTAAAGCGGGAGTTCCTGCTGAGCTTCACAATATTTATATAAACTCGCTCAGCTCCTCAAACAAGAATTGTCCAAGAAGTTGAAGGGTTTGTCTGATCTCTGATCTCTGTCCACTTGAGCACTGGCAGAGATAAGGTGTTTCAGATCTTCCGCTTCGGGATCATGGTATCCTCTGCAAATGTTGCTGGTGTAAGTGGTTTGCTGGTTGTGGCCTGTTATCTTTCTTGGCCTATTGAGTGGCAAGATATGAATACGGACTTGATACAATGACAAAAAATGAAGAAACCATTTGATGACACCATCTTCAAGTAGAACGAAGTTTCACATTATAGAATTTTCCTCTGTGGTGTTGGAGTCTTCATAGCTAGAATCAGCTTTTAAAGAACCTTTGTCTGGAGCAGGGTTTTCCTTTTCCCATCAAAGTCAGAGAATCAAGAACTCAGTATTTTTCGTAAACCTTTAAGTGAGGCGCCTCCCACCCATAAAATAAATCCGAAGTCCCACACAACAAGCTGTGCTAAATAGACTCTAGATGGGGTTGAAAAAAACCGATGGCCCGGAGTCATTTAGTAGTTCAGCTTTTGAGGCCATAAAATTTTTCGTCGCGAGACAAAGATTCTGAGGTCGTATTTGCCAAAAGTTGCCTTTTGAATCAATGGGACTCGGGGGAATCCATTCTCTGGCTCACAGTCTGATTGGAATATCGGTCTTTTCCTTAAATTCAGACAGCGACCTTTTAAGCTGTTAACTCGATGGAGCCATAGCATAGCTCGTGTTGCTAATGCTACAGAAAAACAGTTTGGCGTTGGTCTGGTGCGTCCATGAATTTGAGTGGAACTGTTGGATAAGCCATGCAGTGCGGTAGGCGTAGGATGCCAGGTGGTGCCTTAAAATGCCTCCAGTTTTCTACACTGATCTATCCTTCCTCATTATCCTTGTCAATGATACATGAAATCGTGTCGGAAAATAGTTTGCAACCTCGCTGAAGGGCCTGTAGAGATCATCAGTTAGCCTGAGCATCTTGGGGTTTTTGAAGGACCGTTCCTTCACATAGGTTGGACTCCAGTTTATACTCCAGGCTTGAGAGATAGCTCTGCCTGAGTTGAGTTGACTCCTCTGCCTCTCATACGCCTTCTTTACTTCTCTTAACAGAGGGGGATGCCTCCCCATTTAGCAGTGACGTACCCACTAATAGAAATAGCCATATTCATGTCTCTCGATTGACTGGAATTTTTCATTGACTGGACTTTTTTCCGTCTGCGCCGTGTGGATGTTTTTCAGTGGTAGGCTCAGTTACTGCAGCGACTTCAAAATAAAATGCCGCGCTTGGATTAAAGTCGGTGTCCTTTAGGGTAACGCATTCATTGCATTCATTGCAGCCCAGTCTCCAGAGTGTAGTTTGGTTAGTCGATGTCTAACTGATTGTTGCATGGTAGACTGGAAGGGCACAACCTTTCCACAGACGCGTCGGGGTTTCTGTTAGAAGGGAATGTTTCGACAAGCTTTGTGAAAGCAATTGAAGAAACTTGTTGGAAGCTTATTTAATCTGTAGTCTTTGACCCTTGGAAAAGGTTTAGTATACACTCATGCCACCACTGAAACCAATTTTGGAATCGATTCGAATTGAGTCCAAGCCACTGCCCCAAGTTTATTGATTATAACACTCATATCAAGGTTTTTTGTCAAAACAAAATTCCTACAGGCCAACTTACCCGAATGTCTGAAGTTCAAGCCTTCCGAGGACTCAAACGTTACATCCATACCCTTCAAGGAATATGGTTGCTTTGCCGAGGGTAAGAAACTTTTAGAAAAAGTGCAAAATTCAAGACATGTTCGTAGTACTGAATTTTATCTAGTATATAACCAAGACAGAGCCACATAATTATCTTTGCCCTTAAAACATACCGAGTGCACCCTATTTTCCTACCTCATTTGTTATTATGACGTCCAGCTGATCTGTAGAATGATCTTGAAAGTAATAGAGGAAAGGCGTTCGAAGACGAGTAGCTATACCACCACTTTGACTTCGTCTCATCAATTAAGGCTTAAAGTAAACACGGAACTAGTGTTTGCGCGTGTGAGTTCAAGATCAGTAGAAGTCCGCGGAGTTTTTGATAAATCCGGCTTGAAGGACCGGATTTAGTTAGCGCATTTCTTAGTCAACAAGCTTCGCCAGCCAGCTCTGTCTCTAGCTAGCCGTCTCCAGTTTCGCACGCGAAGTTGACTGAGGTCTCCTTCCGCTTGCGTGCGCCAACTGAGTCTCGATGCTCCCCTACTGCGCCGTCCCTGCTAGGTGGATTCGAAGATTTTCCGGGCCACGGCGTTGGTGTCCATCCGCTCTAGATGACCCAGCCATCGTAGACGTTGTGTTTTGACTCTTCTGGCTAGGTCGGTGTCGCTGTATACAGCCCGTACAGTTCGATGTTATGCCTACTCCTCCTAGTTAGCGCATTTGCCGGCTCTCATAACCGAGTTTACACTGTAAAAATGTCCATTTAAAATTTTTATATGAGGACACAGTGAAAAGGGCTTACAATTGTTTGTTTCTAGAATTGGTAATGGAATTTGCTTTGTGCGCACGCCTCTTGACCGTTATGATTTTTTTTTTAAGCCAATTTTGTAAAGGTTGTATAAGGGGGCAAAATGTAAAGTAAAACTCGGCTTTGGTATATTCCTGATTACTTCCAGTTCAAATAGTCTCTTTAATTAACCATTTGGTTAGAAAAAAAACCATTTGTGCTCTAAGCTTTGGTCAAACCCAGCTGTCTTTTTTTTATTGTAGCCCCCAGCGCGCTAGAAGTAGGAGGTGTTCCAAGTGTTCCAAAAAGAAGAATGTATCCTGACTGGAAGACTGGCTGTTGACCAGTGAGTCAGGACAAGTACTCTGCCTGAGAGCTGAACGGACTTTGGGACTTTGCACCTTTCTTTCGTTTCCTCTTCTCAGGACATTACTTAAAGTTGTCAATGGACCAAGCTCTCGGGCATCCGTCAAAGTTTAATTCTTAAAGTGGAGGTTTCGTTTTGGGATTTTGGCTACGTCTGCGTAAAAGAGTTGAGTTGAGGAGGTGAGCAGTCGACAGATATTTTACTTCCGTATTCTCTATCTAACTAAATGATCCTAGTTTTATAATTTTGAAAATATTTTGAGTTTCCCAAATGCATTGAGAGAGTAATCAAACGCTGTCATCGCGAACCATAAATGCGTTGATTAAACTGACGAAGTGAATTGTAGGTGCCACATTTTTGCTGTCTGAACATTTTACACTCTTATTTTACACAAAATTTGTAAATATGCCACTGACGCCATTATTTTCATCATACTGTCAATGCAAAGATAGTTACAATGACTGTACGTAGTGAAGTACATACTTAGAAAAAATCTGCTTTTTCATACCAAAAATAGAAAACAAAAATAGGAACCAAAAATATTTTCCCTTGGTCCTAATTTTTTCTTTCCAACCCTGGAACTGACAAGAAATTATGAGTGAACCTGATCACAGTGAGCAGGAGGGCCTTCACCTCTCGTCCATGCTTCAGTGACCAACATATGAGTATACTGCTTTTTAGCCCTGCGTAATTATAATGGATATCTCTAAGGTTTCAAACCCGGTAAATTCCGCTCAGTGCTCGTAAAATGCTGTAAGCGTAAAAAAAACAAACAAGATCAAAGTAAATATTTATTATTTACTAGAATGCGTAAATCCCGCTCTCAAGTGGTGTTATGTCTGGAGATTAAGCAGCTCTCCCGCCACTGTTTGATCTGCATGATAAAAAGCTCGATAATGCAGTTCAGGTACTTGCTTGCAGGGATTTTATCGAATCCAATCTGTGCCACACTCAGGGTTTATCACTTTGAAGGCTGAATAGTGCACATCGCTGACAGTCTGGAAAAACAAACCCTCACCAGAATTCCATCCTGATTTGCGCCTATCGATTAGATTGCCTAGATTTACCTCATTGGGCAATCATAAATATTGCAAACGTGTTTATAATAGAAGATCCTATCGAGCTTATCAGTCTATGGCTCTAATAAAGGTTAATTGTGCAAAAATACGAAAATGAGTTATTGTGGTGGCCACATTTAAGCCAATTCATCGATAAGATTTGACAGGGTTCGTGTGCCCCGTCTGACACGTAGTCGTCCACGTGTCACGATACGACTTATTCTCTACAAACTGTTGATCTCGTTTTGTCTTTTTCGAAATTGTGTCTGCCATTTTAATGCAAAAAAAAAATAAACAAATAACGCGGTAAGAAAGAAGGTATAGAAAAAATCACTTCAAGCATCCTTAAGGTTCTCAGGACATGCCTTTGCATAAAAGGGACGTTCCACCATAAATCATTCATTTTGAAAAGTTTCCAAACTCTCGTGTGTTCTACCTCATCGATCAAAGTTTCTGCTGCTGCTGTCTTGTCTGGTGGGTTTCGGGAGGGACTCCAACACCCAACACTCGCTCGTCTACACAGAGCTCAGTGCCAAAAATGAGTTTTTCAGTGTAGTACTTAAGATTTTAATATACAGGAATACACGGGATAAACACAAGTTCGGAATAGTTTAAGTTGTTGTGTTGTGTACATGAAAAGTTTGCGAGATGATGATGAGCAAGTTGTTGGTGTTCCGTATACTTTTTTGGTGTCGAGTTTCTTTGAAAAGTTGCTGTAACCTTTTCTCTTCTTGCCATTTTTTTTTGGGGGGCACGTACCTAGTAGTTTTTTGAATATGTTACTAAAGTTGAAAGGATTAAATATGCCAAGGACTTGTCATTCTGTTTTCGTTTTTGCTTCTTGGTTTTTAGCTCTGCGGGGAAATTTGCCTTTTGAACAATTAATTTGGTTTTCATATTTGGTCGCAGGGGAAATGTGTGTGTGATGGTGGATCCCCTTGTGGTTAGACTTTGGAAGTTATGTCATTTGGAGAGGATAAGCCTCAATTTGATACTTCATGGCCAAGTGATTCATGCTCGGATTACTTATCGTTGTTAAGACTTCAGTAAAACTTTCAGATAAACCCGGCTGATAGTGTTAAATGACAGGAAAACTACTTTGTGTTATAGAGATTAGTTAATTTATTATAGACTTGTAGTTTACACAGGTGAAGTACAGGGGCGCATTTGAGGAGCATCTTTAGGGCGCATTTGAGTTCGGTAAAAGGGCAAATGGATAGTCGGTAGCCGAATATTTTGACCTGAGTCATTTTAGAAATTAAATAAACTTGGAAAAAGACATAAAAGCCATGTTAGAAGCTAAACTTCAATAATTCTAGTTGTCTGACATCGTTGACAGTGACACTACATTTGACATTGACAGTGACACTACATTTGTTATGTTAGCAAACTTATGATTGAGCAGTCAAAAGATTAAGAAGCTCATGAGATTCTGCAGATGAACTGCTGTTAAGCTATCCTTCCCTAAGGCGGATGAAGCACTTCAGGCTGCTTCGAGAGGAAAATTCTTTGGACCATTTACGGTCCTGTCTTGCAATCATAAGGTGGCCATAGACTACGATATACCCCAGATATGGCGCCAAAATCTTTTTGAAGGACGCAATGTGCAGAGTTACTCTGCAGTTACTCTGAATTCAACAAACTTTCTAACTGACAGTAACTGACATTTGAATGTTCTGAAAATCCTCCTCAAATTCGCACAAGGAACATTCTGGAGAAGCTCCAAAACGTACGGATGGATTTAATGTGAACATTCTCGCTCTCTACCCCAACATCAAAGAGTAATCTGGCCTGAGAACAATCTGGTCATACATCAGTATGCATGGCGTAAGCACCTCTTAATCGAAAATTATGGTCCTCCGATCCGGATAACAGTTGAATTTTAGAAAAGGAATAAATATACAAGTTGACTTTAAGCGATCATGGGTTCACTGACGAGCCTTAACTAACATATGCTGCCGTAAGAGATGTTAAAGGAGAAACTGGGGTGGAACAGCCATTTGTCATCGCTCTCCAATAACGCTCATAATGATTGAAAGCAAAGTTAACTTGACATGCATCAAATTTGGGCCCCTTTGCGCTATATTCACTGATGCTAAAGATCTAGAAACGCTAGCCCCTGGCACTTTGAGATAGGCCAGGCACTCCAAACCATCCTTGAACCCGATAACAGGTAAATGACCACTATTTTTGAGTCGTGGATATTAGGTTAGGTTAAGTTAGGAAGAGCTGCTAGCAGCCAAAGCAACTAGCTCGCATAGGCCTACAAGGACCCTTAGCGCCGCCAAATATAGGGACAACCTGTAGGGATAAAATGTAAGTATATAATATGAGACTTAAAATAAATAAATAAATAGAGTGGCGCAACAGCTCGAGGTGAACCAGGGCCAACTTCTCAACAATGTATGCTGGTGTGTTAATTTCTTTACATACAAGGGGACCTACAATTTTTTGCCGAATCCGAACGGCACTTTGAGAAGTTTTTTAAGACAAATGATACTCTCGGAGGGTTTGTCAGACCCTCGTGGAGGTGGGGGCCGTGAAAAAGAACAAGTCTTTTTTTTCAGGTGACGATGGCAGGATTCGAACCCAGACCTCCGGCGTAGTAAGCACACACACTAAGCACTACGCCACGGCACCTAATATGAGACTTAGTTAGTTGAAAATATCTTAAACCTCGAAGAGAAACTTGACCCAGCCGGAGGCCCTGCTGAACTTTACGATATTCGCCACCGGTATTCTTGCAAGCTCATCCAGTTCCTCAAGGAAGAATTGGCCTAGAAGTTTAAAACGTTGGCTGCTGACAATTGGACATTGGCAGAGTAGGTGTTTCATATTCTCTTCGCCCCTGCAAAGTTGGTGTTAATGATCCTTAATTTTGCTGAGTGTTTCCCCAATAAGTTGTGGCCTGTTATAACTTTTGTGGCTATGGCCAGGCCAGTAATGCCCTTTTTAGTGCTTTAAGCTTTTTCGACTTTCTGCTGTCTAAAGATGGCCACAATGGCTATCGTGGATATTAAATAAAGCTCCAACAACGCACTAATTGTGGCCTAAAAAATCGATTAAATGAGATAACAGAGGTGCACTCAGAAGCTGATGGTAGAGTTCAGGTAGTTAATCCTAAAAGCGTGAAGGATCTTTTACTCGATCTTGTTTGCACACCTGGCAGTATCCGAATCAACGAGTTAGAGCTCTGACCAAAAAAGACCTTCTCTGTGGGTGCCACTGAGTTCTTCGACATAAAATAAAGTTAAGACTGGTTTTCCTTTGAAACTGGGTGGCAGCACAACACTCAGACAGTTTGAGTGTTGTGCTACCACCCAGTAGCACAACCGCTGTAGGGTTGGAAAAAAGGAAGACTTTGGTTTTATAATGGAGTCCTTAAGGTGGTGAAAACATGATATCGACAACTTGACGTCCTAGTACATCCTTGGATAGTTGTGTTCTAAGAAATTCTTTTTAGTTGGAATGTGAGACTTAGGAGTCGGTATTTGACTATTTTTTTTTTGTTGTGAAATCATTTGTTATTCAAGGCGCTATATAACCTTACACCGGCCGTGAGTTTAGGCCCTTAGCTTAGGATTAAGGTATCTTTAACTTCTAATGTTGCTTTCATTGAATCTGGTTTTTTTTTATTGCTGTTCGTTATCGTTTAAGTGTTTTAATTGATTCATAGCCCCAAGGGCCTTTCCAATGACATTGGTAGAGCCTCTATAGAATCACTATTTATTTTTAGTAAATTCGTGATAGGAAAAGCCTTTAGTCAACTTTAACCGTGGGACCACAATGCCCGTAGCGGTGGTATGTAGCAGTAGTACGTAGTACAGCCGCGGAGCCATGTGGCGTAGTACGGAAAAAAATTGAACACAATGGTGTAGCGCGGCTATGCCGAACAAAAACCTCGTTTATAAACAATGGCCGATACTCTGAGTTAGTTTGAACTAGATTTAATATTTTTGTACAACGGATGACACAAATTCCATAAAATTTCTTAAAATTTAACCATCTCAATAAACTTTTCGACGTCCTATTCCTCCATTGTTTATTTAACTTGTATTAAACTGTCCACCGTGTAGCGCTGTCAACCGTGTAGCGCTACGAAAGTTAAAAGTTGGCCAACTCTTACTACCGCCACAGCTACGCGCTACCGCCACAGACACACATTGTGTGTGCAATACACTGAATACATGTGTTTTAACTTTTGACAGCTCTTACTACCGCTACTACTACCGCCACAGCTACATCACTGTGGTTCTACGGTAAGTAAATAAATCACCTACGATTTGAAAACAAAATTCCTCGAAATTATGACACCTTTTCTCGGAAATTTTATTGCTATTTCACTTATAAAAGTATTGTGAGATAAATTGTAGCGATATTTTAACCTTTAAAATACGAAGCTCATCGCAAGCGGAAAGAATTTGAAGATTGAAAAGATAGAAGACAAGCCCTGTTGGGGTAGCCCTAACGCCGGAGTGAGGGCTTAAGACAGCTCATCTTAACTGCTGGATATAGTTCAGCATTATCAGGAGCTGGTGCACCTGCAAAACTTCTGGACAGGTTAGTTCTTATGAAAGGACGATAAGAGCAGTGAAATAGTGAACTTAGCTACCCCTTAATCCAGGGTATGTTATCGGTACCGTGCCTGTCGGATGGTTTGCAGCTAGGCGTGCGCCGGCTGTATTTTAACGGACCCTCTCTAATACCGGGTGGTCTCGGAGAGTATTTTCTGCCTAACCACGCTAATGTGAAGCTCCGCCGAGCCTCATAGAAAGGGATTTACTGGGGCGGACGTCCCCTGGTATCTACAAAAAACTTTGCGGCTGCCGCCGCAAATCATCATCGCTTCCGCTGTGCTGGGGACAAACCAGCACCGCCGACCCAACTGCATGCCCTAGTGGAGCATTGTAATAACCTCCACATACCATTGTTGATTGGGTATGATGCGAACGCACACAATACTGTCTGGGGCAACACGAACATTAACGAGGTAAGTGCTTCCTAGAATTTATTCCTAGTTCTTACCTTGATATTTACAATGTGGGAAGTTCCCACATCTAGTTTTGTGATTAGGGTAATACTAGAAGTACTTTATCTCACTCTCGGCAGCCCGAGCAATAGTAGGTTAATAAAAAATTGGAGAGTGTCGAATAAGCCGTCGTTGTCAGATCGTAGAATAATTTTTTGTTATCTTGAAAACACAGGTTTGATAAGAAATCCGGTGCTAAGTAATCCAAGGAAGACAAAATTTGGAAGCTTTCAAAGTAACCTTAGGAAGCAATCTGGAGCACATAGATGTAAGGAGCTCTAGCCCATAGTTTAGGCTTAGATAACGCAGTACAGGGCATCACGAGAGCCATTACAAAGCTGTCCTCTAAGTACGAATATGAGAGGTACAGAAGTGCCATGGTGGAGCAACAACCTGTCAAAACTGAGATCCGAGGCGCATAAGCTGTTCAACACAGCAAATCGGAACGGAGACTGCCAGAGCTTAAGGCATTTTTGTGAGACAACAACAAGCACCACTCCCTGTGCGGATCCCTCTTGCAAAAAAGGGATCTCCCACTCCCTCTTGCAAAATCGGCGGGAGTGCCTACGTCTCTCAAGAAAGTGGATGGCAGCTACACCGAGAATGAGGTACAGAGAGCACAGTTGCTCATAGAAACTTACTTTTGTGTGTGCTTTCTACGCCGGAGTTCTGGGTTCAAATCCTGCCATCATCACCTGAAAAAGAAGACTTGTTCTTTTCCCTCGTACGCGAGGGTCTGACAAGCCCAACGAGAGTATCATTTGTCTTGAAAAACTTCTCAAAGTGCCGTTCGGATCGGACAAAAAATTGTAGGTCCCCTTGTATGTGAAGAAATTAACACACACAGCATACATTGTTGAGAAGTTGGCCCTTGTTCACCTCGAGCTGTTGCGCCACTCTATATACATATACATATCGGCCTAGGTAAAAATAACATAAGTATACGTACAGGTTTCCTAACGGAGCATTGTAAACTTAGGGAACATTTAAGGAAAATTTGTGTAAGGGAGAAACCCTTCTCCGCATTGCGAAGAGGCAAGTGAAACTCCGGAAAACATACTTTAATCCTGTGGGGCTCTGAACCACAAAAGGATTAAATGTCTGGGAAAAAACCAAGCAGACAGAAGAGCAGACAGAGAGCTACTGACCTTAGACCCACTTCTCATTCTCAGATTCTTACGTGAAACTGGTGAACTCTAGGGTAAGCTCTCTTAGGCAAGGCCAAATATGAGCCCATACCAGGCACCAACGAGGAAGGCGCTCATGTTGAGGCATACGCTTCTTGGTATTTCGTTTAAAGTATTGTCTTGTTGCACCAAAAGACAAAATAAAAATGCGTGAAAAACTGTTCCCTTAACGCTTTTCCTGACGAAAGGTCAACTCGTTGCATAAGTTTTTTCCGCAAACCGATCGGAAACAATTAGCCAACTTATCGATCGATTCGATCAAACTTGATTTAAGCAAACGATTCCAGCCCAATTAATCGCTCAAAATTCTTTCCATATCGGCTCATTGCTTCGCAATTAAAGTTTTATTCGCCACTTTTAGTCGCCATTGTTAAACAGGGTCCGGCTAGCCGAACAACTTGAAAGTATCAGATCAATCGATGGACATGTGATCGCGATGGCTTGTTACGATAAGAACAGGCTAAAAAAAACTCCAAATAATCCGTCATAGAACGTGCGCTGATAGTAATTTACGACACTCATAAAGATCATAACACCTGAATGAAATGGCGCGAAATCTAATCTGAGCTGATCTAGCCCCGGACTGTCATGATAGGCGCAATAATAAATGTCAGAAGATAAGCTGTGTCCAATAACAATAAAAAAAAGAACGCAAAAAATTGAAATTTTATTTTAACTTTTATTTATTTTCAGCCTAACAATAAATGGGTTTACAAGCTACACAATAAATCTAGTAAGATTGGGGCCTCTAGAAGAATCTAGAAAGAACGTAGTAGAGGGTAAGCATGGCGGGCAAAATAGATGTTAATAAGCTGCTGGCACCCGATGACTTGTACTCAACGATCCAATTCATAAGTGGATCGCGGTTTGTCTCGAGCCATTCATAGTTACTCTTGATATTGGCCGTGACGATTTCTTCAAGATTTGCGGAGACATCGGGGTGGCTCTTAACCTTCTCTACCAGGGCAAGGAACTGCAAAGGAGAAACAATTATGCACTAACTTTTGATAAATAACTTTTTTAAACCTACCTTAGTCTCTTGGCTCTCATTAACGACATAGTAGGACATTGCTTTGACATCGGAGTCAAGAGGATTGGTACTGCTGAAGCCACTGGTCAAAGCTGCGTACGCTTCATAGTTTTCAGACAAAAATTCAATGGAAGCCAACAGGCCAGCTTCGCTCTTTTGGTAGGCCGAGCTGAGGAGAGTTGTCCGCTCTTGCACTCGCAGTGTAACTTCAGCTGCCTGACTAATTGAGCTCTCGATGAATTTCTTCACGTGCTTTGAGTCCTGGGCGCAACCCAGCGCTGAGATGAGGAGTCTCCTTTCTGCTTGTTCATTCGATGACATAAGACGTTTGTAGACGAAATCAAACTCAGTATCACCGGTTTGCTTCAGCCCATTGCAGTAGATTACGGACTGAAGATTGGGTTCGATTTCGATGCCATCGCTTACGAGGACTTTCAGCTTGTTGTTGGTCTCCTCCAGGCAGCTTTCGATGCCCGCAAGGCAGGCCAAATTGATCGCGATCGTGCGGACGTACTTTGTGAAATGCTGCTCCCCACTGGCATCGTTTGCGCCAAGCTTCTCGTAGATATTGCCCACTAGTTCGGCAACGTAAGCCTTGAACACTGTGTATTCTAAATCTCCCCTCAGGAATCTGTCAAAGGTCGAAATGATCGAATTGGTTGTTGCCCATGGTGAATACTGATCTTCGTTTTGAAGATAGGTCATCAACTTCAAGAGAATACTGTGTTTGATGTAGCCCGAAGCGCTTAGACGATACGCATCGTTGATGAGGGCTGCACGATTGTTTGGATGAATCTTCTGCGGCCTGGCCAAGAGACCCTCGGTGAGTAGATCCCAATTCTTCTCATCATACTGAACTCGGTAGTATCCTGTGGACTGTTTGTTGACGATCAGCCAATCGTCGGCCGATAGGTGTTTGCTTTCAATCTCAATTGATTTTTGTTCGTCGGTCAGGTAAAACTCAGCGCTGGTGTCACGGAAGTCCGAGTTATTGCTAGTGGCGTAGTTGATTGGAACAAACCACAGACCATCATCACTAAGACTCGCGTCGTTGTAGAACGACTTTTGAGTTATGGTGATTTTGCCAGTTTCGTAGTTTCGTTCAACTATCAAAACTGGAACACCGCCCTTGTTGGTCCAGGAGCCCATCATTTTCTTAACCGTACCTGGGGGAGCTACACCTGCATCTTTGAGTGCTGTGCCGATCGCATTGAAGAGATCATCCTCCTCTGCTCCGGTGAATTCACTGTGATATAAATTTTATAAATTGTCTGAGGCTGACTTGGACATAAAAGCTAAAGCTTACTTGAGTGTGAGGTACTTGTTGAGACCAGCACTGAAGATAGCGTCGGTAAGGGCATGCTGCCACATGAAGAGCACTGCACCAGCCTTAGAATATGAAACTGTGTCGTAAAGGGAAGAAATTTCTCGTGGCGTTTGAACGTAGTGGGTCATGGGACGAGGATTTGCGCCTCCATCATAGGTCAGGGCTCCCTGGTATTCACTCACAATGAACATCTGCATGATGCCCCATTCTGGGAAAACCTAAGAAAAATAGACGACATTCAATATGAGTTTCTATCTTGTCCAAGTGTAGGGTAAGTTTGTGTTGGGGTTTGTGTTGAAAGTTTTCTTTCGCAACTAATGGGGCCCTTCAAAATCTGCGTTAGTAGGTATGTCAAAAAAATGTCGTTAGCCTGATTGAGTGTAGGTTACAAGATGCACTTTACCATCTCGTTTCATACTTGTTTGCAGTTGCAACACCAGCACTTTGGGCCAAAGAGATTGGTGAAACTTTTATTAAGTAAAGACACGAACCAACGAATGGATGATCGTTGTCAAAAAGCTCAGAGCTCCATTATTTCAGTCTCTCAAAGCTTTCGGGAAAATAAACAGCATGAGCAGGCAAGTTAAGCTATTCACGGTAACGAGAAATATAAGCTCTTAAAAGCAGGCAAAGTGAACTTCAATTTCAGCTATAATTATTAGAGATAAGCTGATTGCGTCAAAGTGCAGTTGTATCAAGAAGCAATAAAAAAAGATGTACAGGCGTGCAAAAAACTATGCATACTATTTTTTTTTTTTATATTTTCTTAATGGTCGATATCATAGGGACTGCACCAATCTTCATCTTCTTCTTCAACTGCGCCAGTAGTAATCTGTATCAGTGATTATTAGAGAGACAATGATGTACCGACTGCGCCAATAGAAACTAAGGAGTGGTAATAGAACAAAACTGGGCTGTCAACAGTAGTAAAACAGAAAAAAATATGATAAATTTGCTGCGGCTTAAGTACAGTTCAGACCAAATTTTTAGTTTTATGTATTTTTGATGCATACTTTTTTAAGTTATGGGAAAGTCACACTTAAATCACAGTTTGTTATAAGCGAACCGATCCTACACCGACTGCACCAAGAGTATGCACCAGCCTGTTTCTACAATGTAACGAAGACGTATATTTTGTGTGTCGAAAAATAAAGGTTTGTCATTTTACATTAGAAAATCATTACAATTCCGACTGCGCCAGTAGAAGGATTCGTACAAGTGCAGTGGTTTCAGCCATTTTGTATGCATTTTGTTTTAACACGCTTGCTTTATCCTATGGAAAAGTCACAGTGTGCTATTGGGAAACAATGCAATACCGACTGCGCCAAAAGTAAGCTGAAGACCAATGCTGTGGTTTTATGTTTTTCCTACAGCGCCAAAAATTCGCTTCAGTCAATGCTTGTTTTGAACAGAAATATTTTCTTGACATCAAACTAACATGTTGGTGTTTATATTTACAAAAGGAATTTAAGTTCGAGTCCTGTTTAGTTTTAGTTTGTTTTTCATATTCAATGTAGGAAACATGCTTTTTTTAGTTATGGAAAAGTATTACTGAAATCACAGTTTGTATAAGGGAATCGATCCTACGCTGACTGCGCCAGTAATTATTCTATAGCCCGTTACCCCAAACGACTTCATATAGTTTGTGGGTGAAAAAATATAATTTTTTCATTTGTATAGAAAAATAACTAGAAATCAGAGTCGCAGTTGCTTCGGGTACGTCGCGTGTATTTAAACACGCTTGCTTCGTCCTTCGGAAAATTTGTATCGACTGCGCCAAAATTACGCTGAAAAGCAATGGAGGGGGTTTCATTCATTTGTTACTTGTAAAAAATTAAACAAAAAAAATTCTCAATCAGTTTAACTGTTGTGACGAACCTATGTTTTTCCGACTGCGCCAAAAATACGCCTCAGTCAGTGCTAGAGTTAGGACAGAAATATGTAATTGAAATGAAATTGTTTATATTTGCAGAAGGAACTTAGGTTCTTGTCCTGCACCAGTTTGGTAAAAATTTAACTTACTGAAAATTTCTTATGACATTTACAAAAATCCTAAAAGTGGCATTTTAAAAAATTAGATTTGGGTCACATTGAAGTTCAATGCGAAGCTTAATGACAAGCTGGATTGGATATAAATTTTTTCATTTCATCCGAAAACTTATGAATGTCGGGTTAAATGTTTGGCAGTCTCTAAAAATGTGGAATTATGTCGCATTTGAAAATGTGTCAATGCCTGGAGCAAGAGTGATTAGACAGCATTGAAAGCTTTTGTCACCGATTTTAGAGTTCACCTTTTTGTCTTTTATAAAGTTTACTTCGACTTTATGCATAATTTTTGGGCATAAAACCAAATAAAAATATATATTCGTTTTAAAGAAGAAAACTCTTGACAAAATGTCGTGAACCCTTGACTTGAGATTGACAGCTGCCGTAAAATGCCGAGTTGAGAGTTTATTGCAAAGTTGAACTAGAGTCCACCAGTGTCAAACAAAAGCCTTTTCATATAAGGAAATACTGTTCGAGAAGACTCTTACCTCATCGGCCGACTTGTACGAGAACATAGTCGCGAATCCTTCCTTCAGCCACAAAAAGGTCCACCACTTGACAGTGACTAGATCGCCGAACCACATGTGGGTGTATTCGTGCGCAATGATGTTTGCGATATTCGTCTGAGTAACGATCGTTGACTTCTCTGGATTGTAGAGCAGGTATTCCTCCCGATAGGTGGCAAGGCCCCAGTTCTCCATAGCACCGGCAGCAAAGTCGGGAATGGCAGCTTGGTCCAATTTGGGTAGAGTGAATGGCACTCCGTAGTAATCGGCTAAACGGGCGGTAGTCTGAATACCAGTGAACAGGGCAAATTCCTGATCACCCTGTGTATCCGGTCGGGAGAAAATTCTCTGCGTGAAACCGTTCAAACTGCCCGACGTGTACTCAAAGTCGGAAACGATGAATGCAACCAGGTAGGTTGGCATACTGGGTGTTTGCTGGAAGACCGTTTTGCCACTGACTGTCTTCGTTTCGTCAACTGGCATATTTGAGATTGCGCTTAGAGAAGGATCGTGATTTATGGTTATGGTGAAAGTGGCCCTCTTGGCAGGTTCGTCATAGCACGGGAATGCATGTCGAGCGTTTGTGCTCTCAAATTGGGTCGTAGCCAAGTACCTGTCGAGGGGAAAATCAAACCAAAACTCACGGTCCAATCTGAAGGATTCACTTACACTGTCTCGCCTTTCGAATTTGCATAAGTCGACACATAGAAACCACCATTATCCTGACGCAACAAACCCTCATAGTTAATCGTCAAACTGTATACTCTTCCTTGCACCAAAGTAGATCCATCCACTGGAGTGAGGGTCAAAAACTCCGTAACCTCGTCATACGAAGTCGAAAGCGACTTCGTTGTGCCGTTCCCATCGTCCATAATGCTGGCCGTGAATTTCCCCAACTCCCGGGCATGAACAACAATTTCGGTGGTTATCTCGGCAGCCGCCTTGATAGTTATGACCACGGTGCCCTTAAAGTTCAAATCGCCCGTGTGTACATTTGTGGTCAGCGTTACGTCATAGTGACTGGGAACCGTATCGTTCGGCAGGCGATAGTTGACGACATCTTCTCTGGTTTCGGCATTCCAAGCATTGGGATTTTCCCACAGTTTGACTTGATCCTCGAGCGGTGGATACCGATTGACCGTTGATCCTTGCACTAGTGCAGCCCACAAAATGGTTACGGCGCAAACGGCTAGCTGCAGACGACCCATCTTACCAGCAGCAACGAAAAACTACTATTGAAAACTCCCAGAACCCGCGATAAACTTTTAAGCAATCGTTTAGAGCCTTTTGGCTGATAACTTTAAAAGTCTTATCGTTAGTATTCATAAACAAGTGCGAATATACAGTTACAATCCCTCGTTATAAAGATTTCGGTGGCCGATAAGTTTAGATTAGTTTATCGATCAGTCTGAATTTGGGTTCGCAAGTTGTCGAGAAAAGAATTAAAATTCTTTCTGAACGCGTTCCATACACATAGTTTAGGCGTCGAAGTCGAAGCCATAAAGTTCGACATAAATAGCTTTCAATCTTTATTGACGGAATCGTTTATAGTTTGCTTCAGACGTCCAATGTCGTTGTAAAAGCGAATTGAAGTCGATATCTAGATAGGCTCTTAGAAGTCTTGTGACTCGTGCAAGGCTCTCAGTATAGTTTCCGGTTGAAAAGGGTTGATGTAAGAGTTTCGTAAAAAGTGGTTCAAGATCAAGACATTTTTTGTAAGAACCCTGCCTTAAGGCTTCTGAGATTAGGTGTTGTTGCAAGGGGTATATAGGCTAAGGTGCGGGAAAAGTGTCACCCTATCACTGCAATTGATTTATTTTATCTTTTGGTGTATTTTTGTCAAATTGAGATAAGGAGGTGGGCTCTATCATTTTGATAGTGAAGATTTGTGCAGATTCATCATTTCATAGCTGTCATAAGGAACCGAGTGCCCGAAGTCTTGTTTAGACCGCTGAAGGTCGTGAATAGGCCGACATCAATTTAAAAGTCGCTCATAAGCCCACTAGCACCGTTGTCAAGCACTTAATGTCACAAAAGAACTTCAGTTTTTGAGATAAGCAGAGCCTTCTGTCACTTATATGACGGCTTAACGAATGGCTACTGCTAACCTGGTTTTTAATCCGCTAGATTAAGGTTGGTCACAAGTCTTATCGTTATCTTGTCTAACAAGAAGAAATTTGAACGAGCTGGGAAACTCCTTATGATTTTCAAAGGAAATCTACAAGTGACATCTTAAAAGATTAGATTCGAATCAGCATATGTGTCACATTGAAGTTTTATTAACAGGTCAATGACAAGTTAGATTGGATCTCAATTGTTCAAAAATATCACGAATACATTTGTGTGATTTCGTTGTCGGTTGAAATGATTGAAAAAGTACTCGAAAAGCTTTATAAGGTGATTGGTGCTCAAAGTTCTGATGCTGTTGTATATAATACTGGAAATGAACCCCAGATAACGGTCGTAAGAAAATTGTCAGTGCATTGTCAAATTCTTTGAGATCTTCAATGTGTTCTTTCAATGACGATTACAACGACACAGACTGATTTTTTGCCCACGTAAACTGGAAATGTTACTCTATTTACTCTATTTACTCCCTATTTACTCTGTTACTATATTTATGTCTTGCCAAATCAGAAACATAGAGGCTTAGTTATGAGGATTGAGCTTTAAGAGAAAAGCCATAGAAAACGTGATTTGAAGGTTTAGAACTTTCGTACATACCTGATGCAAAAGAAGGGACCCAAATTCAGATAAGTGTTTGGGTAGGATCCTACCACCAATAAGTGTTTGGGTAGGTCCCCGCCTCCGCGAGGGTCTGACAAACCCTCCGAGACTATCATTTGTCTTGAAAAACTTCTAAAAGTTCCGCTTGGATTCGGCGAAAAATTGTAGAGCCCCTTGTATGTGAAGAAATTAACACACACAGCATACATTGTTGAAAAGTTGGACTTGGTTCACCTCGAGCTGTTTCGCCGCTCGTTATCAGGTATTTGGGTATTCCATTTCCTTTTTCCGCCAGAGCTTCACGTCTTTCGAACAGAACTTCACGTCTTTCTTCGTTATTACAGCCAAAGTGCATCAATTCTACACTCTCTCTCTCTTTATCTAAAAAAGAAAAACACTCAAGGCTTGGCTGCCGTATAAATAAATCATCCTGTGTTTGCTCTGCTGGAGCGGAGATCTAGAGTAGAGACCGTAAGCTGGTCGTATCTGGATACATTTGAAGCCCGTTTTCATAAGGACTTTATGTTCTTGCAGACGAGCTGCCAAGTTGGTTTCAAGTTTCTGCAATTTTCTATAAGGCTAATAATAAAGCCTTTTTCGTTGCCTTCATTATCCGAAATGGCGCTTCAATTAGGTGAGGTGACGGTAGAGACGACCCCGCGAACCCCAAAACCCGAAATCATCCCCCTTCCACCCCCTCAGCACCCCCAACCACATAATCATAAATCAATGGAGAACCGAACGTTTGTCCACTCCGGGTGGTATTGACAATTGGCAACGTCTCTATGACCACGGTTGAGACATGGCGCCTGGAGGCCCTAAACTTCATTGATAAAAGAAACAGAGACAAGCTGCTCTTCCGGATCTTTGTTCGAATCTGTCGGCAAAGTCAGCATGAGTGAGGCAGCTAATCATTACACTTACACTGCTGCTGACTTACCGTCAGCTGACTTATCATCAGCAGCACTTGGGATACTTTTATGGTTGAACGGGCTCCGAAAGAGGCAGGTCCTGCGTTGCGACACTGGATGAGGAAAAGGAAGCAGCTGACCGTTTGACGGCAGGCGCAAAGAAGCTTTGAGGAGTGAAGGCGCAAGCACTCCGGTCGACGCTTCGGCGGCTTCTATGAAATAGGACAGGTCAGTGGAAGTCTAACCAACTGAAACAAACCATTCCCTTACATTGGGCACAGCCTCCTCTTCTGCTTAACAAACATACAAGAAGAAGCTTGTTCCTGGGGCTGACGTTGTGAGTGCCGAACGTCTTAGCCCTACATCACTGAAGTCCTATCCAAATTAAAGTAAGGTGTATACACGGAAGTTCAATGGAATGGACCAGTACTTGCGTCTGAGTACTCCAGCGGATAGTAGCAAGCTTCGAAAAAAAAAAATACTGCCCCGACCTGTACGTCTCTTACTGCCCCAAATATACTGCACTTAAGCAAGCACTGTGTTCAGGGGTAGCGTGCTTGTGTTTTTGCTGCGACTTTAAGTCAAAACCGAATTGTTTAAATCAATCCAACTTCAATACATTCATGACTTGAACACTTCAGAAGTACCAGGGTGAAGTTAAGGACTCGCCTTTGAAGAGGAATACCGTCCCAAGTATCACAGAAGCTTTTGTTACGGCCACCGTTACCTTTAAAGCACTCCATCATAAAACCTAAGGTTCTTGAAGTTGGTTTTATCCAGTACAAATAACGAGGCCCCTTAAAAAAACACTATAAGGCCGATTTGACGCTTTAAAGAACTTTATTATAGGTGCAAAAAGCGTTCTACTTCGAACTCCTATGGAACTTCTCTCACAGTAAATACATTTTTAGAAGAATCTGTAGGTACACACACTTTCAACGTGTTCACCTATTACTTTTATGGTGCGGTTTTTCTTTTACTTGGGTATACACACATTCTTATGTTATTCTTTGCAAGTGTTGATGTTTTTGCGCTAATAAACTCGTTTATAGGTATTGAATAAAGTGATGAAATCAATGAGTAAAAAAGTGCATTTGCTTAGCAGAAAACAAGGTGCGAATTTAATTTATTTGAATTTTATATTAAGGACGACATGCGCCTCTTGAAATATCAAATATAACATAAAATAGAGACTGCAGGGTTTTATGTAGAGCCCATATAGCACCATTATAATACTTTAAGTGTTTTGCGTTAACTTTTAGAAACTTTTGATTCTATGTAGCACTGTCTAGCTTTATCTAGAACTATAAAGGGGTTTTGTGAGTTTCTGTCAGATATAATGCTAGTTTATTTAGGGTTACCATCACTCACTTTTCTTTTATGCTATGCGTTGGTTTCTGCGTGGTAAACCTCAGGTGATTTAAACTTACTAAAAGCAAGTTCCTTCCTCATCCTATAGTTATAGTTGCAAAGTTTGCTTATATGTTGAGTCATGCACTCCACAGTGTTTGGTCTTGTTTGCTGATCGATGATCGTCGTGAAGTAATGATCACCGTAATTAAGAAACTTTCTGTTAGTTTTCATAGCGGACTTCTTGTAATTTCTTCTCAGACCTTCATTCCATTGTAGGTAATATGGTCAGATCGGTGATCGCCATTAGAAGATGATCTTTGACAACCTCACTGAAAATCTTTTTAGTAAACGCAGCCCCCAGTATGGCAAATCTGTAGGAATGTCGTCATGTCGTCTTAAAGTGAAGAACCTTGTTTTGGGATTCAAGCTATCCTAGTCTACTTCGTTGACCAGATCATTACAAGGATCATGATATTGATTGGATTTTCTCATTTCCTCTTTGAAGAAAGCAAAATATCATCTTGCGATTGTGATTAAATTCAAGCAAAATATTGTCTTTGTTTTGCTCTATAAGTTTAGGTAGTTGCCACGATCAGAAAATCTATGATGATCATAATGACACTGTTGCATCATATATGATCGCTGTGGTTATTATGCTCACAATAATTCGATCATCTTAGACCATATAAATACTCAAAGGCCCCAGTCTCGTTCGATCCTCGTTTGATCCTCGTTTGATCTTGTACACTTTAAAACAAATTTGACTATTTTTGGCTTTTCAATTATAGTTTGGTCTAAATTGTAGATCAAATCAAAATTTTTCATAAACGGTTGATACTTTTGAGAAGGTTGTTCAACAAAACAGTGATCAGACTTCACTAAAATGAGAAGATCATATGGTATATATGATCTTGGCAATAGCTTCCCATGGAAATACAGAATTTTATTTTTTGTTCAATAGAGAGATTTCTTTCTCCGTAGCCCAGATTGTTAATAGTCATGAACTAAAATGCTGCTCCAAGTCTTTGAATTGAACGGCAGATCATCTTAAGTCCTGATGGGTACTTATAGCCTTAAGCTTGCTATTGAGAAAGAAAGAAATTTCTTACAAGTTCGATTTGTTTTGCACATTTGTGGTATTCAGAAACGGAGATGACTTATGCTGTGCACCAACTCCTCAGTACTGTCCTAAAACGATGGTCCAAACTTACGGAAAATATTGAAAACTGTTCATCATTTTCGCTATCATCCTAAACTCACTATCGTTTGAGCACCTAAAGAGTGTACATTTTTTCTGAAGCCTACTTTTAGGCTTCAAAAAATTTAAATTTGTTTAATTTGAATTGAGAAACAAAGTTTGAATTTATTACAGTTAACGAAATTTATTTAAGTTTAATTTAAGCTAAATTTTATTTCCAGCTCTCCCTAAAAGCGGTATTACTCTCTTTCATAAGAACTTAAAAACTTCTCAATCCTTGCAGTTTGACCATAGTGGTGAAGTGATTATAACTACAAATGTTTTGAGACAATTGCTCATAACTTTTTTGAGGTTTTGGCGGTTATTAATCGTCATTGTTAAAGTTTTTAGGATATACCGCGTTTGATCATAAGTATGATCTCAAGCGTACTCACCCCGAACGTTGTGTCCTAAAAACTTTAACAATAACAATTGCTTGTTTTTTCATGTATTTTTTTTAGAGATTATTGATAAAGAGTTTAAGACCTTAAACAGGGAACGGAATTCCTAAAAGTGTTGTTTTTGTCGTATTGAGTCCCCCCCTCCCCCTTTTATCCTTGATCGCAATTCAAAACATTCTTTACTTGCACACCGGCTGCCGCGCATAAAGTACTGCACCACGGCGACACGCTCTGCGAATCTAGTTTGCCTTACAGGCTTACAGGTCGTGGACCTGGGACCTTAACCAACCATGTTTAGAGCCATAGTTCTTGTCTCTAGCTCTGGAGCTAGCTGTTTGAAGCTCCAGTATTGCATGCGAAGTACACAATCCACAACTCTAAAAGTATTTTTTTGTACACATTTTTTATTTGAAAATACAAAAATACCCTAAATCTAGACAAAACCTATTAAATTACTTAAAAAGCCGGCTGCCACAATGTACCGCGCAGTGGCAAAGCTAGGCTTACTTTGACTGGCGGCACTTTTCGCCGTTTCGCCTTTCTCCTTTTCGTAGTTCTTAAGCCACGCGTAAATATCATCCTCATGTCGTCTCCTAAAGTGTTCCCGTTTTCGTATTCTCGAACCGATCTTGTGATCTTCAATCTTTCCCGCATCGTGCGAAATCTCCTTTATCTGGCCCAGCAACTCGATGAACTGCAAAAAATGTTACATTTAGACGCTTTTTTGAGAATTTGCTACCTTTTGGCATACCTCTTCCTTTTGACCATCGTCCTCGGAAACGTAGTTTGAGATCCTATCCAGGGTAACCGTGACCATGCTCGAGTGTTTACATATCGCCTTATAGTTTTCCCGCATGAAATCCAGCAAAATTGGCCGCGAAAAGTAGTTCGATACGTAGATGAACGCCAGGTACTGCATGGACTCCGTGTCGCTCATTATGCCATTGGTGGAGTTGTCGCCAAAAATAAGGTCCAGGAAGTATTTCAAACTCTCCGCTGACTCCACACATCGTATGGAATAGATGATGTCATCATAGTGTGCTGTGTTTGGATTCGAGCTAACAAGCTTGTCCACCAGCCTCCGGAAGTCCTCGAAATTGGCATGTTTAATGCCGTGACACAGTATGATGTCCCGTCGCTCGTTGTCGATCTCGACTTCGTGGAAAAAGTACTCATGGGCCAGAGATTTTGTGTAATTTAGGCACTCGGCCAGGTCCACGTTACACGCTACATCAATGACCTTCGCCCGTGCGAGTACATCAATAACTGAAAGCTCCGATTTGGGCAGCTGATGGATCTTGTTGAAAATGGGTCCAATTATGTCACGAATGAATGCGGTGAACTTGTCGAAGGATTTGCTACCATACAAGTTCGAGCTCAGGTCAAGGATCAAATCTGTTGCCTTGTTCCAAGCCAACAATTCCTCTTCTTCCCTCAAATACCTGAGAATGTCAAATACTCGGTTTATGGGAATGTCCTTGTCAAGAACGGCGTTTATGTCACGGAAGAGCAGCGCCCGGTTAAGCATGTGGATCTGAGGATGATGCGCCTGCAGGGCCTCTGCGATCAGGTGCAAATTTCGATCATCGTACACCACATGATACAGCCCGGTTTGCTGTTTGTTCACGATCAACCAATCGTCCTGCGATAAGTGAAGCTTGAGCTCCTTCAGACTTACGGTAACCTCATGCTCGGGTGGCATAATGTAGTCGGCACTTGTCTTGGTGAAATTGGGATTCGAAGCATGGGCAAAATTGAGCGGAATCCACCATAGTTCTTCTTGATGTTTGTGAGTGGACTTCTGGCTAATAGTCAACGTCCCCTCTTCATAATTTCGAATCACAGTTACCGTGGGAATGGCATGATTGTGAGTCCAGGTATGCATAACACGAGCGATCGCCTGATCCTCGTGGAAAAAGTGCCCCCCATCTTCGTCGATGGCTTCTTGGAGTGCCCCGAAGAGGTCGTCCTCGTCTGCTGCGGAATATTGACTTTAAGAAGTAAATCTCACTTAAGTTTCACTTAGGTTGTAAAAGAAAATGTGTGAGCTTAGGGTGGAAATACTTACAATTTTGTCAAGTACAATGAGAGACCCTTGATGAATGTTTTGTGGCCGATGGCGTGATGGAACATTTTTACCATACAGGCGGCTAGAACGAAAGGAAAATATGATGTAAGTTATACTTTCTTAAAAGAGGATCCCTTTCTAAATAAGCTATCTTAACCGGACTCAAAGCTTATTTAGAAATCTCCCTATACTCCTATATAACTCTATCAGCTGTATAACTTGCTTATCCAGAACCAACTGACAAAAAAGGCTGCTGGAAGATTAACTATTTTTACACTAAGTCTGCAGGCCTAACCTTGTATGTGAAAAAATTAACACACACCAGCGTACATTGTTGAGAATTTGGCCCTGATTCACTTCGAGCTGTTGCACCACTCTATTTATAAAAGTCTAACCGGGATTTAGTGGAATAAATCGAAAGTCCAAATATAACGAAAATAACAGTCAAGTTCAGCCATTATTGTGCCTGCGGTGCCCCTAATGGATTGAAGTAAACGATTAGAAGATCTTCTAAGATTTGTGTATTTCTTACCAGCTGTCCGTTATGAAACTCTCACTGGATTGGGAATAGCTTGAGCCAACAAAAGATGGTTGGTACGTTTTGGAAGACCGTTTCTAAGTCCATTATGGATGGGCCTGAGCAACAACAACTATAAATACGTTTATTGTTAAAATTATTTCGATAAATGGGTTCGATGAAGCTAAATGGCACCACGATGAAGCGAAGACAAAAACCCATTACACCTTGCACTGTCTTCAATAAGAAATGACACTAGTGCAGTACTATAAAGTACCCCGAGGAATTTACCGCGGACCTATCGGTACAGAAAGTTCAGTGCATTCCGTGGCTTTCTACCTGTACGACGCCAACGACTTCTTTCTTTCTTTTTTATGGTTATAAAAACTCAGTATAATGGCTGAACTCAGCTTTAAATACCCATACCCCTTCCATAGCCTAAGAGAAGACCCCGAAAAGTGCAAAGCATAACAAAACGTGAGGTGGGCGATAGCAAGTTCAACTAGATTCTGAGGTAGAAGAAGTCAAACCTCTAGCAAATATCTGGCAAACGACTTTTTCGCAGGTTAGGAGGGGAACCAGCTTGAAAACGTGAGGGAGAATTTTACAATAGTTTTGAACAGGGTTCTTACATACAGCCGGCTGTGAAGCTTCTAGTCAATCTGAAGTTTCTTTTGACTTGAGGCGGATTTTTAAAATGCTCGCACTTTAGCCCCCAGGAATATAAATTTTGTGTTCTGACTAACGAAGTGACACTTACAGCTCAAAAGAGCCATCGCCTGACCTCTCACAACAATGCTGCTGTATATGTGCTCAAGATTTTCTTCCACAAAAGGTGGGGACCTGGAATTTTTAGCCCAGTCTAAACGGCAAGTTGAAAGGTCTCTCATGACAAATAATACTCCCGGAGGATTTTGTCAGGCTTTAGTGAAGGTGGAACCGTGAATCTTTCATTGCCCCAGTCGGAATTCGAAGCCCAGACCTCGTGCACAGTAGTCCGGGGCACAGTTATCAGTGCACCATGGAACAGAAGAATTTATTTTGCGACTAGTTCCCTAAATCGTGGCTCGGTGGAACCCCAGCGAACATTTCTCAACCCAAGCCAATGATATCCGGTAAGCTACTGCATTGCCCCTTAGAGCATGTACATCCTGTCCAAACAGACTTTTTGTTTAATGCTGCAATATTTAAGGAAAGAAATTCGTCTTCAGTGTGCTACTTTCTGTTGGAGACTTTTTTGTCTTTAATTATAATTCACCCACCAGGGACTGCGCAGTAGAGGAGCACCGATATTCAGGTGGCGCACGCAAGTGGAAGGGGACCTCAGCCAACTTCACGTGCGAAACTCAAGACGGCTAGCTGGAGACAGAGCTAGCTGGCGAAGCATGTTGGCGGAGACCCAGGTCTACCCCAGACTGTAGCGCCACCTTAAAAAAATCTAAGTAAGTAAAAAATCTAACGAAATCGAGCGAAAATTTACTACTATGACGGGCGTTCTGGCAGTTTTCATAGTGTCTCTCATAAATGGGTGGTTTTTTTTAGCACGTGGAAATCGGGCATAACCAATATCGGCTACATCGGTATTATATAATTGAAAGATTTTGGAGTTTTAGCCTTCGTCCGCCCTAGCATTAAAAACAACCCATCTTTAAAAAAAACTCCACCTTGTTTTCGAAAATTTTTAAACGTTTTTGAGTTAAAACTTTGAAGTTTTTGAATATTCGAAGCTCGCTATAGTTCCGGAGGAGGTCCCAATGTTTCTGAGGAATGAAACACGAAGCATACACTGTGATTGTGAAAAGTTGGCCCTGGTGCTGGTTTTTTTTTTACTGGGAAGTCTGGAAACCCACAAGCAAACCATTAAGCATGCATGTAAAAGCGGTCCCAAGTCTAACCAGCTTGGGACTGCTTCTAATCGAATTTCATCAGACATGGGGATCAGATGACCCAACTTAATCACGGTGCAAAATATCTACACGGTTTGAATCTGCCTTTAAAACTGACTTTTAAGTCGTGCTCATGTGGCAAGTGGGCGTGTTTGTAAAGGTCGAAGGAAAAAAGTTGGTTGTTGTGTTCATTGAGCCCAGTTGTGTAGTATGCAACTTGTATGTACTCACTTTAGTGTAGAGTTAGCCTTTTGATCCCGGGTCAAAATGCCTCTGGGGTTAAGCCACCGGCGTGCCATAAGTACAGAATGCAAGCTCAGGTGTTGATCAACGATTAATTGATCCCGCATCAAAATTACTCTGGAGCTAAGCCAACGGGGCACCATAAGTACCAAGTGCAAACTCCGCCGCTAGGTTCATCGAGGTTTTTCACTGTGTTTATCAACGATCAATTGACCCCGGATCAAAATGACTCTGGAGTTAAGCCACCGGGGTTACATAAGTACCGAGTGCAAACTCCGCCTCTAAGTTTATCGAGGTTTTTCACTTTGCTCTGTTCAAGTCTTATTTCTCAAAGGAACGGAGAAAAAAGTTAGAATTGATATTCAGAATCAGTCCTGGTTTACATTAGCAAATTCGTTGAATTAAACCGAGCTCAACCCCGTGTCGAAAACCTCCAAAACTCGAATGATTCCTTTTTGAAAAGAACAGATGCAAAATTTGCGTGACATTAGCAATATTTAAGCATCAATTTAAGTATGCAAACGACTCGCCAATTTTCTCAAACCAGCATTTAAAAACACCGTGACGTACTTGCGTAGTAAAAAACACATTCTCGTATGAATTGGCGTAATCGTATGCCCTTTGATATGTGAGCTTCGTCAACTACACACTTCCATTGGATTATGGCCTCTTGGATTGTAAATGAATCGATTCTTGTCCCGTGCATTTCAATTGGATTCTTATCATGAGCGCACGTTGCGCAAAGAACTCGTTGAACTTTTACTTTGTAAACAGCAGACGATTGTCTGTCAGTAACTAATTAATGACCTTTTCGTTTGGTAAGGGGCTGTTTTTGTTCATTCTTAATTCTAGTGAATTGTTTTTCAATAAAATTCATAAAAATTTTAAACTAGAAACATCGAACTTTTTTGATCTTCTATGTACTTCCCAGAGGCATTTTCCCATTAAATTCTACTGGGCGAATTCCAAATAACAATTCCTGGACCTTTGTTCGTTTACGTCGGAATTTCCCACAGTTCAGCGTGGACTTTTCCTTCTCACTATTGAATCGTAGAAAAAAAAACTCCCATCTCATAACTCACCTTTCTGATAGATAACCACATCGAAGGCGGATTTAATATCAGCCTCCGTCTCGACATAGTTTGTCATCGGACGGCTAATTGGCCAGCTGTAGACGAGCTCCACATCGTTTACAAAGTACTCGGGAATCCTCCATTCGGGATGCACCTGAAATCATCGAATCACACTATAAAAAGTCAACCACACATTGCCTCAGAGCTATGGAATATCGGATTTTAAGTGATTAATTGTCATAAGTTTGTTACCAACTCGGTTGCAATGTAGGCAAAGTAGGTGGCAAATCCCTCGTTCAGCCAGGCATAGGTCCACCATTTGGGCGAGACCAAATTACCGAACCACTGATGGGCGATCTCATGATTTTGCACAACGGTCAGCTTGAGGTTTGCCTGGGACGTGGATCCGTCGGAATTGGTAAGAAAGTTCTTCTTGTTGTATGTGATGAGTCCCCAGTTTTCCATGGCCGATCCGTAGGTTTTGTCAACGCGTATATGATCCAATTTGGGCAGGGGATACTTAACGCCTAGGTAGTCTTCCATCGCAGTTACAGCTTTGATGGAGTTTTTCAAAGCTCGATAACCATTGTCCTTGGAGTTGGGTGGAAAGAAAACTCGGTGTTCAATGTCGTAAGCACGTTCACTGATGTAATTGTAATTCGACACAACAAAGGCGACAAGATAGGTCGACATAAGCGGGGTCTCGGCAAACGAGGTTGTTTTCATTGTTCCGTCAGGACTTTATGAAATAGATGTGAAGGTTGAGAACAGTTGGAAAGCGCGAAGAGAACTGCTCATACTAACCTTTCCACTGGAACGCCCTCGGTTGGCATGTTTGACAAACACGAGTAGTTGCTGCCATGTGTGATGCTGATTGCAAACCTGGCTTTCAATGCGGGCTCATCAAAACAAGGAAACGCCAAGCGAGCGCTTGTCGGCTCGAATTGAGTTGTTGCTATTGGTCTGTAAGGACAAACAGAAGATTAAATTTTTGTTCCTACGAATACTAAGAGGTTATTGAAAGGATTTTGTAGTATTCCATTTAAAGCCGGTTTTTCAGTGCCGAGTTAGGCCCAGCTTAAACCAAGATTTGGTAATTCCGTAACAAAACGAATCTTGAGTTAACCCAGCGAGCAGTTTTTCAGTGCAGAACTAACTCCGTCGACAAAGTTGTCAATATCTTCGTCTCTCGAAATTATTGACAATCTCAGCTCTCACTTCACATAGAAAAACACAGAAAAAGGAGTTCGAGTCATTTCGTTATTTTCCTAGAAACACGCAAAGCAACTGCATATTCACAAAGAAAAAAAAATTCAAAGAAGTTCATACTGTTCGCGAGAGTTGACCCGAGATTAACTCACCAAATTTGACGAGTTAAGCCGAGATTAATCCTGGATCAATATTCACTGTAAAACTCATTTCTGGGGCTAATCAAAATTGAACTCCGAAACACGGATGATCTCGCACTGAAAAACTGGCCCTTATTATACCAAAACCAAATACTATTAAGATAAACATTGATATTAATTAACCCACTATAGTTTCAATACTGGGTCGTCGCTCAGTTACCGAAAAAATTGAACCGGGTAAAAGTTTCATCTGTACCTAGGAATCTTGTTTTTTCTCGGAACCGGGTCGAGCTACAAATTCACGATTAGCGTAACAAAAAAGCTACAATTAACAGACTGGGTTCCATGCTGGGTCGACACCCGGATACAAAAATAAATAAATGGTGTCAAAATTTAATCTGACCCTAGGTTAGGTTAGGTTAGGTTGATGGATGCCCTTTTGACAACAGTCACGGCTCACTAAGACCAGCAGTTGGGTCCATTGTGTCCATTGGGAACCTTCTTAGTACCTGGAACGAAAACAGAAATGAACCGCTGTTAGAAGCTCAGAGCTCCGCCCTCATGGACCCATCCGGATTTGTATATAAATCTTAGGAGGTCCTTTAGATCTTCATTATTTAGATCTTCGAGCTCGTTGAAGAAGTAACTGCCGAGGGTACCTCGCCTAATGCTGTTTAGGGCTGGGCATTCGCAAAGCAGGTTCAATTTCTTCAACGTCCCTGCAGCTTCTGTAGTAATCGTTAAGCGGTATGCCTAGCTGGTCAGCGTGTAGACCCACAGCGCAGTGCCCCCTGAGGATTCCCGTGAGTACTCGGATATTTCTGCTTGCCCGCTCAAAAATAGTGATCTCTTTTTGCTTACCGCTGGCCACAGCTCCCTTGTGTGTCTGCCTCTGCACGTATCAAGTTCTGTCCAACATAGGTTGGTTCTACTCAAGGATTCAGTTTTTATCCTACGTGCTATCGAACTCAGCAGGATTCTTATAGATTTGAGGGCTAGATATGCATTCATCCCAGACCCATATCTCGCAAGCTTCTCCGCTTCTTCGTTTCCCGGGATATCGGTGTGACCTGCCAAAACAGAGTTACAGTGTTGTCCCCGCATAGATTCACAGCCCTTGACTTCACTACATCTGATTCTATGGCTTTAATTGCCGCTTGGCTGTCGGAGTACATGCGGTGATGGCCTTGTTTACGGGGCTGTTTTTCTTCACCTCAGAGGCAGCTTGGATTATGGCTGCCAGCTCCGCCCGAAAAATGCTTCAGTCGTCATTGATCCGAAAAGATTTACTTAGTCCCAGAGCTCCACAGAAGATGCCCGCGCCGGTTCTATCTTAGAACCGTCAGTATATACGGCGATCTCGTCATGTTCTGTAATGGTATTATCTTCCCATTCACCTCTTTCAGGTATTCTGGTAGCGAATCTCCTGTTGAAAGCGAATGTCATAGGGAGGAATTCCGTGACTGAGGTATCTGTGGCGGCAGCCTATTGAGTTTCCACAGAGGCGTGTCCATAAGATCTTGAGGACCAGAGTCCGGATTCCCCTAGGCGAACAGCTGTTTTAGCTGCCTTTGCTGCTGCAGTATATCTAAACTTAGTAATCTGAATCTAGCGTAATCGTGTTTTTCTCGGAACCGGGTCAAGGTACAAACAAAGAGGCTACAAAAAAGTTACAATTGACCCACCGGGTACCCTGTTCAGCCGTTGTAGTGTGCACGCTAGCTTCAGACAGCAGCACGAAAAATCGTGTTTTTCTCGGAACTGGGTCAAGCTACAAATTTCCAGAAGGCGTAACAAAAAAGCTACAAAAAGCTACAATAAACCCACTAGTTCCAATATTGGGCCGTAGACCGGTTACCGAAAAAAGTGAGCCTAGCGAAGTTTTGTTTTTCTTGGAACCGGGTCAAGCTCTAAATTGGGGATTGGCGTAACAAAAAAGCTACAAAAAAGCAACAAAAAACCCGCCGGGTCACCTGTGTGGCCGTTGAAGTGTGCTCGCTAGCTTTCGAGGGCCAAAAAAACAATTAGAAGTGTGAGTTTACAAAAATGATTTTTTGGAAATTTACCGATATTTCAAAAGTTTTCACCCGTCCAAAAATGAAGTTTGTCCGGCACGAACGGAGCTTAGTTAAATTTAAACAGGCAAATAGCAGCCATTAACAAGAAATTTAGGAAGTAAAAAGGATTGTTTCAATTTAGGAAGTAACAAGGATCGTTGCTTTTTTTTTATTAAAGTAAAATAAAAAAATTAGGTAGGTACAGTTAAATTACAAACGAAAAGAAAAAGTAGAAAATAAAACAAGAAAAGAAGACAAGTGAAAAAGTGCAGCAGTGCGTATGTAAAAACTTCAGTCCGGCTGTGACGGATTGCAAAATACCCTACTTTACCAAAATAAGAAAGTGCCACGCCTCGAAAAAGTGGGCGGGATATAAAAACATAACTAGGTAGTTGCAAACATTTCAGCTTAAAGCTCCGCCTTTTAACTGAAAAAATCACTTTTCTTAACGTCACGCCGACAAAAGTGGGCGGAGGCGTATACTATATACATTTACAAAAAAGTTAGAAAATGTTAATAGGTCTTAGGGTTCTAGTCTACGGTGATTATTTCACAGCGTTAAAAACTGTACAACAAACTTAATATACCTACCTGGGTAGGGTATAAAAAAAGAAGGTAAGATTTTCTTGTTAAGAATCTTATAAGGATCGGCGCGATCTTGTGAACGGCTGTTAAAAACACCTTTATGCGGTGTGATATTTTTTATTATTACATGCAATAGAAAGTCTAGAAAGCCCACTGGAAATCAGCTTAATGTGTTTTAACTTATAAATCAAATAAGCCATACCAATGAGACCTGACCTGAGAACTCTTAGCTATTGTAATTTGGGGAGTTCCCCAAAAACTGTCCGATAAAGTAATCCGTAGATATCTTGATTGATCTACAGCAAGTCTTGTCATATGATGACGAAAGAGTTAAGAAAGCTGAAAAGGCATTGGCCACATGCAAATGTGTTGTGTATTTTGTTGTCCAAGTAAAAGGATACTGCAATGATCTGTTGGAAAAAGACTCACTAGGTTGCGAATCTTGAGTGCTCTCGAAAAAAAAAACTCTTGTAAAATAAGAGGATTACTCGACAATGCTACATTTTTAAGTTGTTTTTTATGTGCGTTACAGGGATGTAGACCTTAAGCCTCAAGCCCAATGAATCCGTTGCATCCCGCCTTGGCCATGGATTAAGTGCAAAGATTAAAATCTCCACTGCAGTAAACCCCTTACATTTTTGTATATCCAATTTAGCGGTATACTAACCTTCTAGTTCTTCCTTTTGGACTTTGGTCTCTGAGCCCATAAGTCTAAGTTTTTAGCAAGAAGAGAGAAGCAATCCTACATTTGTCCAAAATGACCGGCTGATCGAGTCGTAGAAGTCTATTTTGAAGGCTTTAGAGGGATTAACAGTGCTTTTAACAGTTACACCGACTTTTTTATGGGTCTAAGCTCTGCTAGGGGGACGAACAGAGATGTTGGCAAATGAACCCCTGAGTGGGTCAACAGCAGCTGTCACTTCCCCAAAGTGGGTTTCTGACTCTGGTTTACCAGACAAAGCGTAAGCTCTAAAACCCTTGTTCCGCCAGTTATGCTTTATGGTGCCGACTGCTGTACCTACGTACAATAAGCAGAGAAGGGGAAATTATACTTGGTTCTTCCGAGAGTAAAATTCTATGGCAAATTTATGGTCCTGTGTGCGAAGTTGACAAGTGGAGGAGAAGTTACTAAAAAAGAAACAAGTAAGTAACGGCGGTGGAATTTCTGTCTAATCAAAGGCTACGGGCAACTATTGCCTTGCACCAAAATTTCAGGTCCTACGCCTTGTCTGTCTTGGCCAAAAGGCAATTTTAAATAAAATCCAAATTCCATGTCAATTGTGGGCGTGGCTGAAGGCGGATCGTTTCAAATTTCGTACTTTTTTGTAAAAAAAAAAAAAAAAAACAAAATACACTTCAAGTTTCAGCATCCTAGCTTAATTTTAAAGACCTCAAAACTTCATACATACGGACTGACGGGCGGACGGAATATGTTACGAACTGTTCATGAAAATTAATATGATGATCTTTGAGGTCGCTGTAGTTATACGGAAACATGAAGCTGTTCAAAATTGGACAACATGGATCAAATAACTCTTAGTTATGGAGCCCACTTCCTGTGGGAAGTGGTTTAAAAAGTAGAGAATATGATTCAAACTGTAGTAGCTGTAATTGCATGAAGAATTGCGATGTCCGATATGGAGAGAGTGTCCTGCTTGGCGTCTTCAAGAGATGGCGTTTAAAAAAGTTTTACCACAGAAAGAATTGGTAATTAAACACAATCTTCGAAGTTGTTCGAGCTTCAGTGAAGATCAGCAAAGAAACGGACAACTTGTTTGCTTTGCAAAAATCTCTTCGAAATGAAAATTTACACAAAACCGGGGAAAATTTATCCGCATGCAACACCTGTATAATCAATGCCACCAAAATAATCAATGATTTTAGCTGATTAGTACAACTTTAAGAGGGGAGCAATGTGATATGTTATCTACAAAAAGGGAGTAAACAAAAGACTAGAAAAAATCGTTTATGCTGA
Organism: Neoascia interrupta; assembly: GCA_947623515.1. Taxonomy (NCBI): domain Eukaryota; kingdom Metazoa; phylum Arthropoda; class Insecta; order Diptera; family Syrphidae; genus Neoascia; species Neoascia interrupta. Next base: position 2,629,314 of record OX392464.1, on the reverse strand, counting down.
ACAACTCTTAATCAAGAGCAAGTTATTTGCAATCACTTAAATTTACGGCGTGTTATTTTTGAAAATTTTAAGAGGGGGAAAATGTAATACAAAACATTGATACGCCAGTTTCCAAAAGACAAGGAAATTATAATCAAAGTTCTTCTGACCCAGTCTTTACCTAAGCCAACTAGTTTGTTCGAAACACTTTTTTGAAATCAAGATGCACATTTACCTGGCGCTGGGATTGCGATAGTTGTGTTGTGACCCGGGTATGGGAAACAATCTACTAAGTTCGATCGGAACTTACTCAGTCATAGCATCACGATTTTTTAGCTATTATGTTACATTTCCAGGACCTCATATTCCTATATCAGAATTAATCGCTTCCGTTTAGGAATAATGACATTTTGGCATTTCACATTTATGGCGCAATGGCTACCGTGATTGGCTTTGTGTTGATCTACGTAAGTTGGTTGATCTACGTAAGTTGGTCTGCCTTTCTAATCTTTTGACAGCCACAATTGAATTTATTTGCGGCGAATGCTCGAAATTGCAGGTGGTTGTCGTTTCATTTTGTGGAATTAGGTAGATAACCTTTTTTCAGTTATTTCAGGTGCAAGCAGAAGCCGTGAATTAGTTCTGCAGTCACCGGACCGATAAAAACTTTTCAATACCTTTTGCGTGCACTTGTTTAAACCTCGACTAAAGCTTGTTAAGCAACTAATTCACAAAAAGGATTTGAAAAAGGATACTTGGGAACGTGGCGCGATTTTATTTTATTGCCACTCATTTCAATAGCAAACAAATATTGAGACTGTCAAAGACCTTTAAACCCACTGATAGTGACCAAACAAAAAGTTGCCTCGACCCTATATACGAAAATCGACTGGATTCGATTAAACAAAATTTACTGCAGAGACGTTTAAACTCGCGATAAGGTCTATCTAGCAGATAGTAAAACTAACACAAACACTACGAATACACTACACATTTGACCCACGTACATGGTTTTGTTGTGTTCGTCCTTGTATGAGGTTTTGTAGATCCCAAAGTTGGCTGATCGTATTTCCCCGTTAAAGAGTATCTCCAGGCGATACTGTTCGCCAACTTGTAGGCCCAGCGCCTCATGTGGTGAAAATATCCGCAGGAAATCGCTTCCGTTTTCGTACGAGTACTGAATGTTCTCGTAATGGCGATCGGTACGAATTTCCGATAGGGTAAGGACAAAGTCTCGTAGCTGCTTCGCGTGCAGGACGATCTCGTCGGTGGGTTCGTGTACCAAAAGATCAATGGTAACATTGCCACTGTATTCGAGAATATCCCGATGGATGTGGTTGGTGAGATGGAGATAATACTTGAGTGGTATTATGGCGGTAGGCAGACGCAATGGAGGCAAAGGAGACGCTGTTGTAGCCGTAGTCCAGCGAATGCAAAGCACCACGAGCACCGCGATCGCACCGAAAAGGTATCGTTGTCGAGTTAACATGTTCACGCCCGTGTGACAAACTAAAGACTGGAGGTTTCGTGTTCCTGAATTCAGCGCCGTAGTCGCACTATCTGCTGAAAAGCCTGATAAGGCGCGCACTCATGTGTGCTTGACGTATGCGGCTGGTGTTATTTAATCAATAAATGGTAGCCTCTAGGTACGTACCTAATCTGAAGCCGGATTCGATAAGGTTCTTTCTGTGTTCGACTTGTGCGAGTTTCTCAGAGAGGTTTTCCCTGGTTTGGATGTTTAGCAAACTTGTTGTGTATCGGTCGACTGAAACAGCCCATGATCCAGTCATACAAAGGGGATTCCGTTGCAAGAGTACCTGTCAGCAAACAAAACAAGTTTCTTGCCTCAATAGGGAAGTAGGTTGTGATGAGTGATCGATTTTCTTAAAAAATTGTGACGACAGAACTGAGTTTCAGTTCCTAAAATAGCATGACACGCGTTGTTGATTATAAGGCGAGCCAAGGTCTTCATACCTTGACCTAGAACTTAAGTAGGCTTCTCATTGTCGAGCTTCCGATTATCTATCAGATTAGTTGACAGTCAGTTTAGTTGCAGTTCAAAGTGATGTAAGCAGGAGACCTTTGAGTTTATTTTGCGAGTAAAAGTGATAAGCGGAAGACATCAACTAGGCCGAAATAAATATGTGGAATGTAGTTTCTTCAGGGTAGTTCCAGTGGGAGATTATACATTTGTGCGTGTGACATGGTTTTGGGTTTTTTTTTTTAGAGCTGCGTGTTACTATTTTAAATAGGGTGATTAGGTACAGGAAGCTCTTCCAAGAATTGTCAAAAATAGAAAATTAAGTATAGATGATGGATGAATCAGATGCGGTTTCAAACAAAATAAAGCTAAGAAGTTAGCAAAACTAAAAGAGTAACAAATGGAGACATATAATATTGAATCACCAGAGATGCCACTTTTGTAAAAGTGAATAAAAATGGAGAACAATAGTAAGGTTATATACTATTCTAGCATAGATCGGACCTGATTTCATATAAAAACCTCCTAGACTCAAATTTCAAAACTACATTGACGGGTTAGTACTTGTTCGTGGGAGGACCTGGACGTGGGAGCCTCTTCGACATACGTGATGTTCTGCTCTGTTTTATTTGCTATGTGAAAAACATACATTGGCATTTTTTTCAACAAGAGTGGGATAAGGTAGGTGCCCGAAATAAACAAGAAAGATCATCACTGACCGGGGACAAGAAATCTTACATACAGTCAGCCAATCGGACGCTAAAAACTAGTGGTTAAGTTAAGCATTGCAATCTAACCATTGATGAGTAAGTTACAGGCTTACTTCCATACATACTTATCCAGTTTTAAGTTCGATTGGATTTAAGCAACGAGGAGGGGAAGAGCTAGTGGAGGCTGTTTCTTAGGTTAATATAAAAAAAAACGCAAATTCATGGGGAATGAATCTTCTACCGAAGCTGATATAAAATAGTTAATTTGACCCCAGATTCAGAAGGCTCATGGAAGAGGAGTTACTGGTCCCAGCAAGAGGCGAATTTATCGGGAAATTAACCCCACGAAAAATAAGCAAAGAAGCTATTAGTGTCCGTCGTTTGATCGAGAGTGTGAAAAAGCAAGAAAAGGATCATTCTGATAGCTAAAAAAATATTTCGAAGTTGTGGTGATCATCTGTTTCCTGGAGGCTAGCTAAAAAGAATTTACGGTGTTAAATAATATACGATGGAAAAGGAGATATGTAAGCCTGAGAACATTAAAGACTCACTTTCAGAACCTTTTGAGCCCAACTAACTGCTTTCTATTCAACACGTGATTCCCGACTTCGAACATGAGGCCTATCCAAGAGCTTATTTTCGATTTTGGAAATCGCATATTGAATTAAAAAAGAGAGCAGTTAGCTGGGCTCATTGTTTTGCAATACGTACTGGAAGCACTGCGAAGCTTGTGCAGGATCGGATGAGATGCCAGTGAAATTCTATAAGTATGATACGAATCGGCTCCACGAAGGGCTTACGACATTATTCAACGACATTTTGGAGAGTAAAATAATCCTGCAATGATTCAAGGAAGCTCTAAATCTTCCCCATTCACAAACAAGTGAGTAAGTGCAAGAGTGCGTCTGTGACAAACTTCTATATACCCGACCCTATAACCGTGTAACACCATATCTTAAAGTTTTTTTGGCCGGAATTCGTGTATTATTTTTATGGCCCGCCCCCAAAGGCGGGCACGTTCTAAACATTAGAATCATTTAATTGTAATTTCATTAGAATCATGAGAAAATACAATAAAAGCGAAAATTATTTCAGAAAGAAACCGTTTTTTTCCAAAAACGCCCCTCATCATCATCATCATTTTCGAACGCCGCTTATCCTTTAAAAGGGTCGCAGAGCGAGGGTGGCTAAATGGTCCTTCCATCTTTCTCGATCCTCCGCCAAGAGACTCCGGCGCAATCCCCAGGCGGGACTCAGAGAGGTTCTTTACCTGATCCCACCACCTGTTTCTGGGCCTACCAGGGGGGCGACGCGCTAGCATGACCTGTCCAGGAAGTCTGTCAGGAGGCATGCGAACAACGTGTCCAAACCATCGAAGAATCCATCGCTCCACTCGGAGAAGTAGCTGCTCAACATTAAGATTCCTACGAATACTGACGTTTCTCACTCTGTCCCTTAGAGTAACACCAGCAACGCACCTCAGGAATCTCATTTCGACAGCTTGTACCCGCGATCTAATTCTTTCGGTCATTACCCAAATTTCATGATCATAGATCGGTAGACCGGTTTGGCATATTCCCAGGCCTTCTCAAGAATAACCTTCAGAGTAAAAAGCTGGTCGGTTGTGCCTCTGCCAGGCCGAAAGCCGCACTGTTCTTCCCGTAACAAAGGCTCGATTACAGCTCTGGAACGCGTTTCCAACACCTTCGCAAATACTTTGGAATACTTCGGAAGACTCAAGAGAGATATGCCCCTATAGTTGACGCAATCTCTCCTGTTCCCTTTTTTGAAAATGGGAACAAATCGCTAGGTGCCTTTCCACTATCCCAGGCCACCTTAATGACACGTGTTAGCCATTTAACACCCTTCTCACCCATTGCCTTGAGCATTTCTGGCCGGATTTTATCAACTCCAACAGACTTGGCAACTTTTAGCAATTTAATCGCTTCAGTAACTTCGTCTACTGTGGGACTATTCTCCGCCCTTATCTCGTCAGCAGTGGGAATGCCATCTTCAGTGCCCTGTTGGGGGTTGAGCAACTCCGAAAAGTGCTCTCTCCATCTGCGCAAGACATCGCTCTCACTTGAAAGAAGTGTACCGTCCTTGGATTTAACCCCCTGGATGATATTTAACTTCCTTCCTCTGAGCCGGCGAATGGTCTGCCAAAATATCTTGTTTGCAGATCTGTAATCCTGCTCCAACTTCTCGCCGAACTTTTTCCATGACTGTTCCTTGGCTGTTCTGACTGCCAGATTGGAAGTCCTTCGCGCCTCATTGTACCGGACTCGAGAAGTTGAGTTTCTACATTGGATCCACGCAATGTAGGCTCTCTTCTTCTCTCTGATGGCTTCTTGAACTCCAGGTGTTTTAAACCAAGCAGTTCTTTTCTCACCACCAGCCGCTACCCCAAGCCGCTTCACTCCACAAACATTTCCTGCAGAGGCAATGACTGTCGATAAACACAGCTGCCATTCCTCCTCTACATTCAAAAGGTCAGTTTGAATTTGTTCAAACTTTTCCGAAACATGCTGTGCAAAACGCTCTCTGAAATCAGAGTCAGCATCCTGCACTCTGATTTCAGAGAGTAAAAATATAATGTAAATAAAAAGTAAAAATATTTGTCATAGCATTTTTCTTTTTGATTTAAAGTGAACTTTGCGAGAAATCGGGTTCTTAAATATTTAACATATTAAAAGTGGGCATGGTCCATATTATAGGCGGTGCAATTTTGGCCTTGTTAAAGGTCTTGGGCCAATATTGCTCAGTACCAAAATTGCCTTGTCTAAATTGACAAAAAAGAATTTATAAAGAAAATGTGAAATTGGGGTTGTCTCACATTAAAGCCAGCCAGTAGTGGACGTGGCGGTTGACGGATTGAGCCAACTTTCACACTGAGTCTTTGCAACAGAAGAACCAAGCCGTGTAGCAGTTTCAGCTCTCTAGCTTGATTTGGAAGACTTAAAACCTTCACACATACAGACGGACGGACGGACGGACATGGCTTCGATTGTCCGTCCGAATCGATTCACCTGTCAGTCTGGATTATATCTCTAAAAGGTCTTAGGGGACTACGATGAATATTTCACTGTTGTACAAACTATGCATTAAAACTAAAATACCCTATTGGTCGGGTAGAAACAGCAAAAAAATAAGGTTCATCAACCAGGTGGCGTAGAGCTTAAGAGTTTTCAAATGACAGCACAAAAACTGTTTTGCAAAAGGAAGTCATTGTAGCCAAGTAAATGTGATTCTATCGCAATTATGATCGCAAAAGTCAATTTTAGGTTTAATTAATTCTTCCCAGATTCCCCACAGCTCGGGGCAAACCAGATTAGGACGTAAAAAGAAAGCTTGCGTAGTTGACATAAGTATTGCCCAATTTATATTATAAGCTCTCTTGAATTAAAAGAATTTTGACAGTGAAGTGCGTTGACGCTAGTGTTGAGAACTCGATTGACGCTGCCGCTTAGCTATAGTTTTTTAAAGCTTTGTGTAAATGGAAATTGGATCGCAAAATCTTTATTGTTACTAGGAGCTAAGTTATAGGAGTTACTAGGAACTTATATCTTGGAACTAAGACTGCTACCACTGGTTGACAAAAAACTTTTTAGACATGTCATGAATACCGGGCTGTTAAAAAGGCGTCGACGCAATGTTGGGCCCCTTTGTAACCAAGAATGAAGCTGGCTAGACTAAAAGATCAACAATGATCCGCCTGAAGACCTTAAATAAGTGGTGGATGCTAAAAAAGGGAAGGGTCAACAATAAAGAACCCCATCTCCGCAGACCTCTTGGAAAATGCAAAGAAAATGGTGATGTGACGATGATGGCAACTGGTTGGTAGTCAACCATGTTTTCTTTAAGTGACTTTTAATTTAAAAAACAGAAGAATTTTTTTGTGCTCATCTGTCGATGTTTACGTATCCCTTTAACGTTATAGATCCTATATCGAAGGACCACTTTTCCTACAGCTCGAGGAAGTTCAAGCCATTTTAACCTTCCATTTTATCATCGGCAAGAACACACGCACAAACCTGATACAAACTGAGATACACTCAAAACTTTTCCACAATCATAATTAGTTTAGTCCTGCGAAATCAATTAAATTTACTTCATACTCTTAACAAGATTTAATGTAACACACAAAGGAAAACAATGCAGCATCCTCGCAAAAGACGAGTTTTGCGTGTACAAAACATGCAGGCTGTCTGGGTGATAAGCTTCTAACATGAACACAAGGACGAGTCTATATAAGGGTAAACTATGTAACCACCTGATGAACGTGTATACCCGTTTTGCATAGATGGCTGCTGCTGCGTTTTGTAGATACATATCTAACTCAGTCTAAAAGTAACCGGGGACACATACATTTATTTATACATTTTCTAATCATGGCTACATGACAAAGGTGGATCACCACCATGACAGGTGCATTACAATGCCAGGGATGTGTACACACGGGTGCTCAAGCGGCGACGGCGGCGGGCTTCGGTCGTCCCATATTCCTTATTGGTGCAAAATGCGACGATATGGTTATGTGACGAGCAAAGCATCGAGAGACAACCTTTTGATAAAATTTTGATGAAATTGCGTTGCAACCCCTTGCTTTGAAATCTAGGACGAAATTTCCGTTCCCCTGCTTATATATGCCTGCATTATTAGCGTTCGCGAGTAGTTAGGTGCAAGTTTCGGCAAACATCATATGCATTAGCCATTAAATAGTTTCATTAAAAATGTGTCCTCTGAAAGGACACTCGTGTACACACAAATTTCGCATTAGATATGACTTTGCAGAATGTACTTATGTGTGTAGATATATACACTGAAGAAGGTCAATTTTGGACCATTTAACAGAAGGTAGCAGCGTTAAACGAAGTTTTAGAATGCTCTCATATTCGTCTTTGGTTTTAGTGGAATAAATCATTTTAAACACACAACCGGGAAACCTTGATGGCTTAGTTTAATTAGTGGATTTTCATCATTACCCAACCCTGGAACACCAAACCTTAAAATTTTTTGTCCCGAATTCATATTTTGTTTTTATAGGTCACGCCCCCAAAAGTGGGCCTGGGCTAAAATTTAAAATCAATTAATTGTAATCATGACAAAATTCGTTAAAATCGATGAAAATAGCGTTTTTTCCTAAAAAACGCCCCCTAAAAGTGGGTAGAGCTCAAAACTTTGTATGGCGCAAACTTAGCAAATAGTAATATCTACAATATTTGTCATAATTTTTTTTTTTTCTAATTGCAGTGAAATTACCGAAAAATCGGGTTTTTAAAGATCTAACATGTTAAAAGTGGGCATGGTCGATATTGTGGGCTGTCAAATTTTTACCTTCGTAGAGGTTTTCGGCCATTATTTCTCTATGCCTATAATTTGAGTTCCTACGCCTTGTCCAACTTAACCAAAAGGCATTTTGAAAGAAAATTTAAAATAGAGGGCTTCTTACATTGAAGCCAGTAGTGGGCATGGCCGTTGGCGGATTTAACCAATTTTCACACTTTGTACAGAATAAAAACCAAGATACACCGAGATTAACAGATATTGGTGTAAGCTCAGCTTTACTCAGCATTGGAAAAACGGGCCTTAAAGGCTTTCTATTCTTGGTTATCTATTTTGCTTTCTCTAATTCCAAAATCTGGTTGCTTTGGGTGATTCATTGACAGAAAATTCCACTGATTGTTATAACTGAGTTGACTTAAAAGCCGAGGGAAATCACCATTCCCAGAACTTGTTCCCATGATGAACTCAAATTATAGCTTTAAAAAGTGTCCTCAAAAGGCCCAAATTTATCAACATAAGTTTGTATAGTACCTTATCAAAATATGGTCCTGTCACTATTTGCATCCAATTAAATGCAATAATTTCTTTGACAGCTCCAGACACGTTCACGTTTACATCAACGATGACAATTCTCAACAACGCTAAAAGTGTCATGGTAAAGAAATCACACTAATGTGGTGAGTACTTCAAATCTCTCTCTGAGGAGGCGAGCTCATTTTCACCTGTTTATAAGGTGTCTTAATTTATACCACTTCTTGACATTTGGCTTCGTTGAGTCTCTAAAGGAATTTAAAGTGTTGCCAGATGTAAGTTTGAATAATAAATATTTTATTTTAAATCGAAATAATTAGAAACTTTTGAATCAAAAGATTAGAAAATTAACTGTCCATTTGGGGACAAGTAAAAAATTGGGCCAAATGACGGATCTTTCGCATTCGTAGATATGCTTATAGAGTCCGACGCCTCCTCTCCAGTTGGTGTCAGTTTACACGAATGCGTTAATAGTTTTGAATTTACACTTATCTTCAACCATGGATACGTAGCCGATTTGGGGTCAACTGAGTTCAATTTTGCACAAACAAACCCATTGTATTGTGGCGTTACTTAATCGCTTTCAAAAAGAAAACTTTCACCAGACAAGTCGCATTCACAAAATTATTAAAACAAATCACGATTACAAAACGTTTATCTTCCGTATGCGACGCAAATTCCCTGACACCTTTCCTATGACCTTGATTCGTTTTTTGTTTTTTCTTTTTTTAATTAACCAAACCCTGATAACAATATGTGTTGGCCCTCGCACAGATTTCCCCAAAAATTCTATTTGCCCGCACATCACACCGCAGTCTTGAAGTCAGCACTAAAATCTGTAAAAAAAATACATATTTTTTTAATTATCAACTCACCCAAAATGTATATAGATACGATTTTGAATACGATGTGTGTTGTAATTTCCCACGAGAATAAAAAGTCCCATTCAAAAAGCCTCTGTGCATTGTACAGTATCATCTCAATAGCATGAGATACTCCTCCTCGATTTTGCAGGAAAACAAAAAAAAAAAAAACAAAATAAAAAAAAAATAATCATCTCCCTTGAGTGGGGCTGGGGATCTCTCAGGGCGAGGCGGCGACGAATGTGGAGCGGCTTTGCACTTTGCTGACTCTTTTTAGATAAAGTTCTGATTAAATACCGGATCAGCCAAATGGACCGCGTATAATCAAACGAAATCCGAGAGAAAACAAAAATGTATTAATACACCCATGATAGCACCAAGATTAATCAAAACAAACGAAACCAGTTGGGGCGTACTTTAAAGCACAATACGGGGACGGACAAAGAGGATTGAGTCGAGATACGATTTCACATCGGAACCGAATCTCTCCGATGACGATGACGGGGATAGAAAAGAAAATATTTTTTCTTTTTACAATGGAAACTCTGTAACGAACAGCCTGCTCTCAGCGTGTTGTTTTATTTATGACCAAAAAGCCGATACGAGGCGAAGCCTCTGATTCATAAACTGGAATTGCAGTGCGGTTTTGAATCATTCAACAGTCGACAGCAGTTGAGCGAGGAGATACCAATACAAAAGAGCCACACTTTTAGCACTCAAGCCCGAGACGATGATTGGAAAGGTTGTACTGTTCCTGACGTTAGTTTGCTGCGTCTCAGCCGCTATTGGCAATAATTGTAAACAGGCTGGGGATTATGTAAGTATCTTCGGCGACTTGTTGATGGTGAACAAATCTCATTTCATTTTGATCTGTGTAGTGCCAAAATCATTGGGACTGTTGCTCAAATACCTGCTTAACGTACCTGTACAAATGCTCAAAGGTCCCGAAGAAGGCACCCGCCAGTGGGGTGTTGCAGACTGTTCTTGTGCCAGCACCTATAATAGCCTCAGAGGGCGCATCGTTGGACTCGCTGCTCCAGGTTGTGTTTGCCCCAGCAAAGAGTGAAAGGGAACTTAATGCCATTGAATCGCGCCTGGGAGAAGACGCGCCCGAGGAGAAAGAACCCGCCACTGTAAGCACCACCACCACCACCCCACCCAGCAGTGATTCCACAACGGCAGGACCAAAGTGCTCCGAGATAGGATCAAAGGTGAGTCGATATAGAGAGTATCCTATGATTTATGGTGGTGATTCAAGTATTCTTTGCAGTGCTACACAAATGAAGAGTGCTGTACCCAGCGCTGCCATGGATTCCTCCATCAGTGTGTGACGTGAGCATCGACAGATACTGGATGCGAATTTTTGAATAAACAATGAGTGTGATTTATATGACCCGTGGTCTGAGAGCTATTTATTAAAATCTTGTTGAAAGAAAGAACTTTCCTTTTTTACTGGAAGTGTGTTGAGTTAAAATACTCATGCAGAGATTTGTGAACATCGAGGACATTGGCTGGACTCATTCTGTAGCTGAACCGATTCAGGACGAAGTTTGCTGGGGACAAGCGAAAACTTTTTCAAAAACTTCCGCCATTGTAGGATTCTTACTTACAAGTGTTGAAAATGGAGCTCCGAAACATGTCATAAGTATCAAACTTATTGGTTCCCTTCTTATCGTAAACTTTAAGGAGAATCAGCGTTAGCTGGCGAGATTTTTCCTTAGAGTTCAACCTTACCACTTGTATATTGTCGAATCAAAGATTTGTGTGGTTTATTACCTTTTGCAGCGTTTGTGAAACTACAACTTCGACATCGGGCCCTTTAAGCCTTTAGCCCAATGTATCCGTGACATCTATTACGTCGAAGTACACATGGGAAGCGACGTACGTCATGCTTTTCCTCCATGGGCCGCTTCCCATAAGAACGCGTGTATTTAACTGAGTTGTCAGTTGTGTAGGTACTTCGACATGCCGGGCGCAACGGATTGATTGGGCTGAAAGCTTAAGTACGCATTATCGAAGCTGAGCTTAGCAAGGAATGTAATGTCAATTGCTGGTCTGCCTATTGGCATTTTAAAAAGGCTTTAATTTAATGCCATTTTATTTTTTTCTTAAGGAGGTTCACTACAGTCGACCTGAAACATGTACATGCCAGTGTGTCTTGACCTCCTTAGTCGTATGTGTTGTAAGGAAACTTCTAGGTTTATGCCAGAAAAAGCAAAAATTACCTATTTACGATCTTTTTTTAAATTTACATCATACTTTCAAGGAAGTTGTTCTCTTTTAGAGATCTTAATCAAGACGAGTTTGTGTGCAAAAAATGACATAACAAAAACAAATTTTTAATTTCTTCATACACCTTCGATCAGGTTTAAAAATTAAAAAAAACAGCTCAACTACATCAACAATATAAAAAGAAGACTATTCATCGGATTTAAAAATACTCACTCGTTTGCCGCGTGATTTAAATAAATCATCGACTTTGATTTTCTTAATAAAAGAAAAAATTCTTGGCTCAATCAATTGGTTTGTTTTGTGATTTCAAAATTAATCAGGAAGTCATAATGTTAAAGGTCAATTATTTTTGAAATAACCAAGAACAAAGTGTTTTGAATACTTTCTTTAAATGAAATTCGTACCCTCCTGCAGCGAACACTTAATAGTGGATGTCTTGGAGGGATATCGTATTAGCCGGAAGAAGACACGGTTCCTGTGCTGCCCATTGTCTGATCCACCCAAGCCAAGACATTAAATTGAACGGAAATGAGCTTCCCAAACCTTCCCTTACCCGGGAGTTAAGCCTTCAGCCCAATGAATCTGTTGCGTCCGTCACGTTGAAGTATTCATCTGACATCTCTATATAGGGTAGATAAAGTGGCGAGAAAGTTTTGTGACCAAAAAATTTCACCCAAGCTGAAAAGAAGGCTCTAGATCTACACCGCTGTTGAGGCGTCCGGGGCTCACGCATATGGTTCACAATATTGGACAGCGTATAAGATGTATGAGAGCAAATTAACAGCAGCTGAGATGAAGATTCTTCACATGAACCAGGTAATAAGAAAGCGGTATAGAAAAAGCAGTTCGAACATCCGAAGGAACCTCCACGTTAAAGAACCTACATATCTCCAGAGAAATGGAGCATGACCGGCAAAGTTTATATTGCCATGATCAAACGAGGGGACCTATACAAATCCTGTCAAATAGGCAAAGTTAATCAACATTCCAACACAATCGCGAAAGCGAGGCATGCCTTGACATTCATGGATTCTACAAATGCAACGAAATCAGCATTAAATTGGACTCTGTGATGAAAAGATCAAAAGTCGCCTCCTGTATATTCTGAGGTCCAATCGGCGTACCCTACAAGCGGACCAATAGGAATGTAATGGAAGTGGGAGGGTTATGGACCCCTTAATGCAGATTATAACATCGCGTCTACTTAAATGAAAAGAAGGAAATTCTAACGTGAGTCACCTGAAGTACGGGTTTACATCGAAGACGGTTAGCCTGCATCAGCTTCTTGCCTAAGCATTCGGTTACCCCTGCACTTTTCCATCCTTGAGTATGATTCTTAGCGAAATCAGTTGCCCTTGCCGTGTCTTCTCATAAAGGAACCACTCGTCACTGACCTTTCATCTCTTTGTTGACGGAGGCTTACACCAAAATCGGTTACCCTCGACCTCAATTTACTTCCCCCAATCTGTATTAACCCCGCCACTGCCATCCTCAAGGCAAATTCCCATCTGGAGTCCAACAGTCACGAGACCCCATCTCTTCAGAAAGAGTCTAACTGTTCCACTCAACCTTTCTGAAAGTGGTTGACACCGAACAGTTACCTCCTCTCTTCATGACCTTTTTGGGTAAGTCTCAAATCAATCAACCATTGATTGTTGACATTCGGCACAGGTTCATACCAGGTCACTGTTTGCCTTGACCCTTCTCACCCAAAATGGGTAGCTATTATTTAGTTCCTCGGGTTGGTAACACCGGTCTTACAAAGTGGTATCACAATTGACCTCCTTTGATCTAAGTGTGCCACTGCCTAGCAAGGACAGCCACCAAACCTAACCTAACCAACCGGTTGGGTAAGGCAAAAGCAAGCTTCGCAACCAAGTCCGTTTGCAGCCAGCTGTCCCCATACTCCAGTCAATTTGCGGGTGGGAGGGGGTCTAGAACTTCCGGCCACCACCAGATTTGCTCTACTATAAGTTTTTGGGTCGCTGATCACGAATTTAGGGTTTTTTTTTCTCGAGAAATTGGCGCTTCACGCTTAAATCGCCCAAAAATATACCCTGAATAGGGGAGTTTATGCTATATTCGCGAATGGAGTATGAATTAGTGTCAAAAAATATGGTTTTACCTGAAGTTTGAATATTAAGAAATATTTTACAAAAATTTCAATATTCGGATTAAATTAAAGGGGTGTAAAGTACCCCTAAACGGGGGACTATGTTTCACATTTACATTTTTTGACTTAAATTATGCGTAAAAACTGTTATTCTGACTCTGAGTTTAAACATTTAATAATAATTGATAAAAATGTAACCCTTCAGCTTATAAGGGGGGTTGAAACTACCCATTAATATGGGTTTGGCCATTTTGCGAGGTAAGGGGATCGAATTTTCTCTATGATAGGTTTTTTTTTGGTTGCTGATCCCGAATTTTACCCTTTTTTTCTCTAAAAATTAGGGCTTCACCCTAAAATCAGCAGAAACTACCCCTTAACAAAGGATATTTTGCATTAAATGGGTACACTTTAAGCGATAATTGATGTCAAAAAATGTTTTTACCTTAAAATTTAAATTTAATTAGCATTTTATGAAAATTGTATAGAGCTAAATAAAGGGGTGAAAAGTACCTACCTCTTAAAGGGTTTTTTTCTATATTTACACTTTTTGACTTAAATCATGTAAAAAATCTGTTTTTTCTGACTCTTAATTCAAAATTTAAAATTCTATAATAGAGAAAATACCATCTCGTCACCTCTTAAAATGGTCAAACTCATATTTAGGGGGAGTTTTAGCCCCCTCTAATTAACCGAAGGGTTAAATTTTTTATAAATTATTATTAAATGTTTCAACTCAAAGTCAGAAAGCCTCTTTTTGGCATACTTTGGATTGAAAAATGTAAGTGCAGAAAAATCTCTCTTTTAGGGGTACTTTTCACCCCCTTAATTTAATCCGACTGTTGAAATTTTTATAAAATATTACTTTATTCAAATAAATGGTAAAACCATATTTTTTTGACACCAATTAACCCTCAAAGCGCGAATATATCACAAACACCCCTACCTAGGGGTATTTTCGGGTGCTTTAAGGGTGAAGCCCCAATTTATGGAGAAAATAAACCCGTAATTCGCGATCAACGACCCCAAAATCCTATAAAGCAACAAATCTAGTGAGACCAGAGGGAATACAAACAAAAGCGCAAATTAACTCGAGCACCGGGGGTGGAGGACTCGGCTAAGGTGATCTGTGATTTTCACATTTTGTGATAGTCAATGTGATCATACAAAATAATCCGTCTGCGATAGGTGATCACAAAGATGTTTTTCCGAATCATTGTCTCATTGTCTGAGGCTTGCGATGTAAGACCTTTTTGTATTAGTGGATGCAGAAAGTCAGCCTAGGTGTAGGTGAAAAACCCAACTAACCAGAAAGTTTGAAAACTGGGGACCAGATGATTTCGACGGTGATTGATCGAGAGCTGTAACAAGAAAATCGTGATGATCACGGTCTACGCAGACGCATTTTTGTGATTTGTAACATCACTTATCATAGATCGCCTTAGCCGTGTCCACCACCAGTTTTGCATACAAAGTTGACACATTCTCCATCAACTTGGCTGGCCCAGGCCAAGTGAGTCTCGGTATTCCTCTACTGTGTCATTTCTGCGGTCAGTAAACTTTGAGATTTTCTTCGAGCTGGAGCGTATAGGTCCCCATGTGCTCTAGGTGGGTCGGTCATTGCAGCTGTTGCATTCTGATTCTCATGGTTGTTCTGCTTAAACCTTGCCGAAGTCTGTAAGTTGAAAGGGCCATGAGGAAAAGACACCCACTTTTTAAAGATGCCTGCAACTTTTTTTTTTCTTCCGCAAGAGAGCCAGGAGAGATTCCTTTCGACTACTAAAGATAAATCAGAGTAGCATGTAATCTGGCATTACCTACTTAAAAATTTCTTAAAATGTCTTTACTGAAGTCTTAGGTCTTATCTAGTCAGAAGAGTCTGTCTGTTATAAAATTTGATCTGTTCGTATGTTCTGGAATTTTATTAAGCACAGCATACACTATGCAAACTGGGCTTACCCATTACACTTGAGTTTTTTTGGCCTTATTCACAAATACCTCTCCGGTGTTTGACTTAATTGTTGCAACTGCAGCATTTAATGATGGCATTATAAGGGTAGAAATAGACCTTTTAAAAAAATACTTGTCTTGATCTTAATTATAAGACAGAGGTGTGAGATCTTAAATGCAGTTTTAACTATAGCTCATAGCTAACTCCCTTCTGTATTATAACATAAGGTCTCAAATTTGTCTTGGAAAAGCGATAAAAAAGGTTTTAGTTAATAGTCTTATTCTGTCGACAGATAAATGTTCTTTCAAATATCAACCGCATTGTGAAAGAAAGCCTTCAGAAGTAAGCATATCGCCACAGCTTCCTACAAGATCAACACCCTTCGCTTAGGCAGGATTCCGCCACGCTTTCAAAGATAGCCCTTAAGGAACAGAACTACTGTTTATAATTGCTTTCATTAATCCACAAAGGGATTCACAAAATTTCCACCTTAAGGCATTTTGTAAAGTACCTACTTATTACCTGTTACAAGGTTATATGAATAACAATTCCACTAAGTTATTTCACCCGAAATTGAATTCACGCCGTAGTAATTAAAAAATTAAAAACAAAAAAAATTCTCTACAAAACAAATAATGAAATAAAACTAGTTCGCTATTGTAAAACAAACAAACAGAATGCCGACAATAACAAGAAGAGTCACCGGTCCTTTAGAACACGACTCAAGTCATGTTATCGTGCGTAAATTCAAGCTGAGTCACTCTTTGATTTCACTTCTCAGTCTGTGACTAAAAAAGTGGCAGAATAGACCTATCTTCAAGTCTGACTCTGCTAGAGTATAGTCTAACATTAAATTCTTACGTTTTGCTTTTTTTTTTGTATCGTATCGAGGCTTAGTTTGTCCACTCTCGCATTCCTTCTGCATTAATAAAATATGAGGGCTTGAATAAAAGATGCCAAAAATTTGAGTTTCTAGCTAAGCTCTAAAAAGGCTCTGAGTATTGGTATGGTCTTCTATAACTGCAAGAATCACTTTCAGTGGCAACTTGAATACAACCCGTGTTTCTTGACATTCCATATAGTCCTGGCACCTAAAACTCCATTACCAACTCTACCTTCCGCAATTCTACTAACGACTTTCTCCCCCACTTAATAACACACACGTAGATACATAATCATGCGTGCTTTCTATCAATTTTATGTCTAAGACCATTTCGCTTGCGAGGACTTTCAATTTAATACTTTCAACATTTTGATTATGTGATTCGAGACGATAGGTTCCTCCTTTTTGTGTAAATTGATGACACATTGATTTCCTCCTGGTATAAGTGGTCGTCAAAAATACAATACCTTTTTTCTATACTATATTTACCCCCCCGAAAGAAAAGTATATTGGAACCGCTTCTTCCATCAACTTAATCTTAATTCATAAGCGGCTTTACTCTTTTAGAACATCCTGCACCATCGTACGAGTCCTTTGTTCGGTATCTTTTCCCTTTCGGATGTAGATCCGAAAATTGAAAAACTGTTCGCCTTGTTGGTAAAATTAAAATATACTACTCCTCCTTTTGCTCCCAATGCTAAGCGGCAATGGTAGTGGCATAATAAAAAAGGAATGCACAGATAGATGAACCCCCAGATAGATGTACGAAAAGAGAAGGCTAAACAGCATAGTGGTACTGATGGCCACAATGCAGATCATATACGTATACCTGGAAGGATAATGCAAACTGTGAAATTAGTTTTCATTATTCACGAAATTCAATAATCACTCTTGCCGTAGGATTCTTGACACTCTCGTTGAACACAATATACACATCGTTCCAAGCATGTCACACGTATGTTTGCCAGGAATCACAAGGATTCCCATAACGAACTTATGTGCATGAAGATACATTTATCCGGAGTGTTCATGTATTTTTGAATAGAGATCAACATCGGTTGCATGCGGACGCAACCTATACCTTCCCCAGAGTGTCATTGTTTGAATAAACAAGGACTTTTAGCAACGAAATAACGTGTAGAGTTAGAGTAAAGTTAAAACTTATTTTGGCAATCATTTAAGGGAAATAGAATATGTTAAGCGTTAAGTTTGCTGTTCAATGAGGGTTTTGCGAATGACCAATACTTTTGAAACGAAAAGTTCAATAAAAAATTAGAAATCTTTTTAAAACTAAAAACTAAAATTGCATTTAACTTAGCATTCATATCGGCACATAGGAATGCCATTACGATACGGACGCTTTTTTGTACCCCAACCAGGGTAACTTAATTTTAATGCATAGTTTATAGCACAGTGAAATAATCACCGTGGACTCCTAAGGCCTTTTAGAGATATGATCGAGAACGACAGGTGAACCGATTAAGCCATGTCCGTCCGTCTGTCCGTATGTGTGAAGTTTTTAGGTTTTCCAAATTGAGCTAGGATGCTCAAATTTGTACTGTATCTTGGTTATTATTTTCTACAGACAAAGTGTCAAAATTAGTTGAATCCGCCTACAGCCACGCCTACTACAGGCTTCAATGTAAGACAACCTCTATTAACATTCTTTCAAAATGCCTCAAGTTGTCAAGTTGGACAAGACGTAGGATAGGAACTAAAATTTTGTTACAGAGTATTAATGGCCCAAAACCTTAAAGAAGACAAAAATTGGACACAAAATCGACCATGCCCACTTTTAACATGTTAGATCTTTAAAAAGCCCATTCCTCCCATTCCTTCCTTGCTAAGTTTGCTCTATACAAAGTTTTGTGCTCCGCCCATTTTTAGGGGGCGTTTTTACGAAAAAACGGTTTTTCCCGAAATAGTATTCGGTTTTAACCCATTTTGCCATGATTCTAACGAAATGACAATTGATTGATTTTAATTTTTAGCTCAGGCCTACTTGTGGGGGGATATACAAATAATATATGAATACGGGCCAAAAAACTTTAAGATTTGGTGTTACACGGTATATAATAGGGTCGGGTATATTTAGAAGTATATATATACATAGAAGGTATATATAGAAGTTTGTCACAGACTCTTGCACTTAGCAGCCAAAACAAGTTTTCGTGTAGAGGTGGGTTTCTCTCGAAAATATTGTCTGAAAAACTGTTGGTTAAAAAGTCAACCCGTAATACTATCATCACTTGTGAAGCATTTCGTCGTAACTAATCGTTGAGAATTGTTGCTCAACTTTGATGAACTGATCTACGGAAAATTTTACATTGTACCTACGCCTCTGGGCGGAAAACTTGAAGCTTTTGGCTCCCTTGTTCAAGTTACTTACTAACTTTGCCTACTTACTTTTATACTGGCAGACGAAGAAGAAATTACTCTTAACTCTTGACTGCAGGCTCTCTTCTATCTTAATCTTACTTGAATTTAGGCGCAGAACTTTTGTCGTATCCAGAGTTCAATGAGGCTTTTCATCCATATTTTTTGTTTTGCTGCAGAAGCACTTCCTTGGATGCTAGTTTTCTCACTTATGGGGAACCTTGAAGTTCCCATAGAGTATTTCGTCAATACTATATTACATTCCGTCAATACCTTATTTTCGTCAATGATAAAATGCAGGTAGCTTTCTTTTATTGTTTTTAGAAAAGAAATCGCCTAAAAAGTGCAGTCAGTGGGTGTAATCTTTTACTATGTTTCCACCAGCAATGATACGGGGATAAGCATAGCAGGAGACGTTTCATAATAAATCCCAAAGTGGTTCACCAGGCAAATATAGAATTGATTTGACATGAGCACTCTTTTTCTGTCATCTTGGCTCTCGAAAGAGAGTGGCGATGTCAATTTCCTTCAGCAAAAAAAAAAAGATTTTCGTTGCTAAGATCCCAATAGACATCGTAATTCTGACAGATCTGTCATAAGTGGGCAGCTTCGGTGTCCATTTTCGATTCTCAAACTGTTAAAAAGGTGTTTGAAGGGGATTTGAAGTGCTTGTGAAAAGGAATGAGATTTATACAATCTTTCAACCGGCAATAATACGAGGATAAGCGGGCGAAGATTAATAATAAATCCCAAAGTGGTTCCATCAGACAAATGTTAAATTTAATATTTTAAGTTACGTTTAATTAAATGAGAGCCTGTTTGAGACCAAGTTTATACTATTTGAAAAAGTGTTTATTCCATAACGACCGCAAAAATCGAAATTAAAACACGATAAAGCTTGATTTTAAACGTTTTTATTTTTCACCGAATTCATTTCGGCCCAAATAGTATAAAAATAAAGGATTAATTTGACATGAGCACTTTTTTCACTGAGTGGTGATGTCATTTGCCAGGAGCGCAAATAGATTTTCGTTGTAAACATGTGAATGGAAATTAAAATTCTGTGAGATCTGTCATACGTGGACAGTTTCAGTGTCCTCTTTCGATTCTCAACCTGTTAAAAGGTGTTCGAAAAGGGTTAAGATTTGTTTGTGAAAAAGGTGAATAAGATTAATGAGGGGATTTATTTAAATCGAATCAATGAAGATTTATGGGTGCCGTGGCGCAGTGGTTAGTGTGTGTGCCTCTGACGCCGGAGGTCTGGGTTCGAATCCTGCCTCTGCCACCTGAAAAAAAAGACTTGTTCTTTTTCACGGCTCCCACCTCGGCTAGGGTCTGACAAACCCTCCGAGAGTAACATTTGTCTTGAAAAAACTTCTCAAAGTGCCGTTCGGATTCCGCAAAAAATTGTAGGTCCCCTTGTTTGTGAAAAATGATATAGCACACACAGCATACATGGTTGAGAAGTTGGCCCTGGTTCACCTCGAGCTGTTGCGCCACTCAATTTATTTATTTAATTAAGATTTATACAAATCGCGGATTAGTGCCCGGTGAAAACATGGTAAGAGGGGATTTTATGGTTATGGTAAATATTTTATGCTTAATCGCGTAAATTGTAGTAAATTTTAGAGGATTTTATTAAGATTTATATTAATCGCGGATTAGTGCCCGGTGGATACATGGTATTTGACCAATTTTATGGGCTAGTGAATTGAAAATTATAAATCGACTTTACTCTCATTGTCACTGCCGCTACAAATGTCCTACAAAAGTTGAACTCCAAAGAAAGGAAAAACAATGACACCATCATTGCTCTTTTCAGGATCACTACTAAATATATGACCCAAGTAGTGCCTGAAGGAGTAGTGCCATTCTTATAGACGTCAATTATTATTTTTCGAATTTTTTTTTGATCGACCTTTTACGACATCGTTAATCTCCCAAAAAAAAAATCAACGAACTTGATTCAATAGTGCTTAAACTGTAGGTATATATGCTTTATTTTCTAGGAATCCATTGAGGACACTTAGAAAGGTCAGAGTCAGTCTTCCTTACTCAGAAACTTCCGTAACCGTTCAAAGATATCTTATCCAATCACCGTACCTACAATAAGGCTGTTAAAACTTCAAAGTGTCAACTTCAAACTAGATTTTGAAATCTGATCCAGAAATCTTTCACCAGAACAAAAACATCGAATCAAGAAAAATATCAATTGCGGCATTACCTAGAAATCGGGTCATAGAACCCCACAATTGCTTCCATTTACCTTGGCCAAAGTAGGTGCTCACCTGTTTATTGCAAATTGCAAGCAAAACTCACAACAAGAACCCTGACATTATTTACTCTCGCTGATATAGTATCGTGATCGTCACCTACTGCCCTCCTGTCACGGTTTCAACAAGGCACACCTGTATTTCGCAACTCCACCCCGAATGATAAGACATCACGCACAGATACAAAAACAACAACGCAAAAAATTCCAAAATGATATCACCTCAGAGTTCTGTGCGAACTTTTCTATAAAAGAAAACTTGTTCACTTTCCCAGCATCAAGTCAATCGTTGTCCTACTCTCCAGCTATAGTAAAGCATCTCCCCATCAGCTACACCCCAGACACATAACCAACCACCACAATGAAGTCCTTTATTTTCGTACTCGCAATGATTGCCTGCCTTATGGTGGCACAGGTAAGTAACTCAATTTAAATTCTAATTTCCTGAAGAAGCTGTTGTTCCTCAACCAACTATATCTATGTCCCGCACTCTAGGGCAGTCCTGTTATGGATGATGACACTACCGACGGCGTCGTTGGCGTTGACATGTCCCTCCTCAAGGCGGTAGGTTATGAATTAATAATGCCCTCGTGCTAAATAACCATCCTTTGCTCGCCTGTTTATGTGTAGGTAAACGGTCAACAATGCAAGGCGATCGGAGGACTCTGCAACCTTCCCGATGACTGCTGTTTGCCGCTCAAGTGTGCGGGCTACCGCAAACGCTGTGTAACCTAAGAAAATAAACGAAATATACCGCTCCCATCTCTGACAACAAATGCGACTTTTTTCTCGATTTTTTCTCGTTCGCCGATTTCATTTCCCCGAGCAATTAGAAAACCCATCAACGCGATTAGTTGCACCGTCATCTGCAATGCAATGGCTCCAATTAATCCTTTGGCAAAGAGTATATGGAAGAGTGGAACTGTGCTCCTTTTCGCCGCCCCCGGCCTGGAGCAACAAATCGTGGTTATCATCAGAAGCTATCGATTTTCCGATTGTTTGCCTTCCGGCTATTGACAATTGAGCAGGAATCCAATCACCTGCACTCCAGTCGTGCGGTAAGCCCAACCAGGTATCGGAAAGCTGTCTCTTCTGCTAATGACAGTATCCAATTTGCCGCTTCCTGTCGCACGATGTACTTGCTCGCATAGGTACACGATATGATGAATGACAAACAAATTCTTTGCCTCGTACTTGAATAAATTAAATAGATGTGTTGGGCTCGTTCTCTTTGGATATTGAAATACATACAGAGCAGGTGGAGTCTAGGACATTTGGTCATATCCTCGTATTATATACCATGCTTGCGGCTGGTCGTGTATCAGAAACCACAATGACAGCCAAAGAACGACGACGATTATACCAGATGCTAATGGGGTGCAATTTGCAATTGTTGCAAAGGACTTAATGGATCCTTCAATGGTCGATATGATATATATACACACTGTTGCACTGGAACTGCGACGCTGTGCTTTCGATTGCATTGTCAACAAGTTGGCACTGTGCCAACACCCCAGAAGGCTCACAATATGGGTCGAAGCTGCAAGATTCCCATCATGATGGGGATTGGCCGTTCCGAAACTAAATCACCGTATTGAGATCGTTTTTCCCATTTCAAATGTTGTGTTTATGTATTAATAGTGAAATACAATGCAATTTATTTGTGTGATTGCTTTGGGATTTCCGATTCCTTTTCTTATACCATCACGAGGTTGAGTTTATTTACGGTTGTTTTGAATTTATTGCAGGATCATGGAGTAGTATAGATGGAAATATGTTCTTTTGTAGGGCTGTATGCATCTTAAAACAAAGGAAACAGCTCACTCTGAAATTTATTAGATTTCAGGGTTGATTGGAGAAGAGCTCTGCTCGTGTGTTGCTGACTTAAGAGACGCTGTTTGTTCCCAGTCCTGTCATTGGTAATCGCTTAATTATTTCTAGTGTCCTCATTTTAGGGTATACGTTGGATACGTTACAAATGGCGTGTACCGTGCTGTGGCTAAAGTGGTGAGGCTTATCTTTGTGCATATGGGATCCTGGTTGAAGTTTTTACCAAGTATCGTTGTCATTAAGATTATAATTTCTTTCTTCTTGGTGATTGTTTTCATTGCTGGTAGCTGCAGCTGCCTAGGGATTCTCCTTATTATCACCCAAGTTCCGTTCTCGACAAGAATGGCAGTGAGATCATTCACAGCTCTATCGAAAACTTTACTTAAAGCTTATAATATTTTATATTTATACTCTACCCGAGGTATATAAAGTTCAATGTGTAGTTCGTAACTCAGTGAAATAATCGCCACAAATAATATAAACGATACCAACAGGATAATTGATTTAGTCATGTCCGTCCATCCGTAAGTCAACAAGCTGCAGGTTGTCACTTTTCAGCCATACAGCTGGACTTTGGGAGTCGCACTAATAATCCACTTTGAAAGATGTTCGTTCCACATAAAACGCCCACAGCATGTTTTCAAATGCTGTAAACATATTAAATTGCACCAGCACACTGATTTTTGGTACAAACACCCATACATCACCGTTTTTTAATTGTTTTTAAAGCGAAAGAACAAAAGTTTCCCCAGGAATGACCACGCCCACTTTTTGACTTAAAATAAGGATATTTCAAACAATTTATATAAAAATTTGAAAAAATATTGCAAACCATTTTGCAAAAAATGTTTTTGGTATTATGGATTTCCAAATTTTGAGTGAAGGTATACGTCTCCGCCCACTTTTGTAGGCGCAGATTTCGAAAAGTGAAGCTTTGAGTTAGTCCTGAGCTCCCAACTATAACACACTCTGGCGAGTTTTACTTAAAAAATGGAAAAATTAGCTCTTATAAGAGTCTTATAACGATCTTGATACTCTTCGAACATAAGCAATATTGTTGCAAGATCAAAATTAACTTGAAGCACACTTGTTGAAGAAGTATTACCTTCACAGCCCCTTACTTTTTAAACAAGAGTATTTTTAGCCTCTTATTACAAGACTTAAACTCTACAAGTTCTAGTCGAGTTGTAATCATATAACAAGCATCTTATAAAAGCGTTAACCTTGTAATAAGAATTTAACTCTGGTAAGAAGAAATTTACTCTGATAATAAGATGTTTAGTGTTATAAAGTACCTTAAATTCTTCGACCATAGCCTGTAAAAGAGGGTCCCACTTTTCGTTCCTTTAGGGTTTATCAACGCCCATTTATTAACATTTATGGATGATGAAGTTTTACCTTTGGAAATTTTTAGCATTTTTTAACATCTCATAAAATAATTAAATTTGAAAAAGAATAAAATTAAATAAAAGCAATATATTATTAAGAATAGGAAGGCTTTTGTCCTTTATTCCGTAAATATACTTCTTTTATCTTATCTTTATGATGAGCGTTACGCCCTATATCCTCCACCTGGGAAGCACCCAATTGGGGGCCAGCAACCCCTAAAGTCATCCTTATCAGACTAGTATAGCTTTCTTACCACTTATAGCTCTTACTTATATAAATCAAATTTATTATAGGACTAAAATAGCCCGCTGTAGCCCATTTAACTCTTCTAAGGCTCTTATATAGAATTCTTATAGCACTAGAAATGAAATTTCAAGATTTTTACTCTTATATGCAACGTTGCTTTCTTATCACCTCTTTTGCTTCCGTTTAGTTAGAATATATCGAAAACCAAAGGAGAAAAATGCGCCTTGCAACCCGTTAGCTCTTTTACCCGAGTAGCTTAAATGCACTGTACACTATGGCCTTCCCAGTGACGTTCCCAGTTCCTTGACAGTTTCCTTCAATCGAATCGTTAAGCTCCAGCCCGACTCCGATATCCATAAATTGTACAATATTCATTTACGGCTTCATATTGAAACAGCCTTTCATTGTATGATTTATTGACGATATTATTTCATTAGACTTCCTCACTAGTTACTTCTTTTCAAAATCTTTGTCAAACCTTATCCCTTCTGATAAGAAGAGGCGACCTACTCAATGCCTGTTAAGCAAGTAAAGAATAAAAAAAAACCCTGTGTAGAAACACTTTAACGTCCCACCGCATGTGTTATGCCGTTAAAAAAGTTGTGCCCCGAAAGTTGCTTTTGGCGGCATGAAATTCAACGCGATTTTGTGAGAGACTCACTGGAGTTTTACGTTTGCGTGGATAATTTCTACGCCATCTTTTTCATGACTTCTTGGATGGTAAAAGGCACGTTCCAGGAGGGTTTCTATATGCTTGCAAGACCTCTTCTATGGCTTATCGTACTAATTTTACTTAATCAAATACTTTTTCCAGCATTAACGCTATATTAGCTGGATCCATTGTCTTTTTTGGAAATCCAAATTTCATATACTTCGCTAACTTTTCGCCGAAAGAAAAGTATTAAAATAACTATGAAAGTTGGACACACAACGCTTGATTTGAAACAAACCCCAAAGAATTGCTTCCTGATAACAATAGGACAGTGAACCTTTAGTTGTTTTTTTTTTCGTCTTATACGAGAATATTCGTAGGTTTTAATGTATAAGAAAAGAAAACATTTAAGCACGTATTTTGTCAAACGACTTCATTATTCCAAAGAGTCTAATGGTTTGTTTGTGGTTTTCTAATTTACTTGACGAGCGAAAAAACCAAACAATTACTTTGCCTAACCTCTGATACAGTGTAAACGTACTTTCTCATGCGCATCTAATGTAAACAAAGTCGAATAGATACGAGTATGTAGTGCCTACTTAGGAAGCTTTTGATAAGAGTTTATGAGTGGCGCTTAGTTTTCGGTATGGGTTGGTTTACTTTAAAACCATTCCACGACTTTATTTACCTTTCCAAAGCAAATTTGGCATTGGTCTAGCGTCTAAGAATATCTTAGATAAACATTAAATTTCATACGTAATCGAGCTTGAAGCCATGCATCATAAAAGAATCGTGCTGATAAAATTTCAGAGGCTTTCCACTTATATTCAGTTTCATAAAATAAAATATTTTTTCTTGCTTGTTAGTCCGACTTGTTTCTAAGCATGCAACGCTGAATTTTGTGTGACACTCGTTACGAAATCTTACAAAATATTTGCCGTGTCTTGAGGCCTAACCATAATAGTCTTAGATGGGCTTAAGTCAGCTTTCACGCCATTACACGCAATTCGTATGCCACGACCACCATAATAGCCGATTGCTCAGTTTCGTTAGGTCTTCGTTAACTTTTGCACTCTTAAGTTTAGACCCACTCAAATGAGAGGTTCAGCACAGAAATTTGACAGCTGGTTAGATAGGTGCACACAAATTCCATATGATTTACGAAACGTTTGCTGAAGTCTATTATGGGCACCGTAAGCATTTGGCAGATCTTGAGTGAGATTTTCGATGTATTTTGACATAAAGTTAATCGCACTTAAGTCTATTAAGGTTGGGGCTTTAATCCATAGCCATGAAGCTGATAACAATAATTGGATTCTTCTCTAAAGTTGCCAACTATGGATCATTAATATCTACAGACGTTCAGACCACAAATGACCGAATTTTCTACGAGTTAGAAAAACCGCCCTTGATATTCCGTCAGTTTTGACAGCTGCTGAAAAAGCATTTTGGCCTTGCTCCTATCGACCTTACCGATTTTTATTTCTATAAAGGCGATTCATGTTGTTCTGACTTGTTTGCTGTACATCAGAATTGTCTTTTCTCTGTTCAAAAACAATTGAAGAGTAAATCTTTTTAAAAACCTTATAAACCTGATTTTTCATAAAATTAAGCTAAGATGGCAACACCATTGACCCACTTTTAACATGTTAGATTTTTCAAAATCCGATTTCTCAGAAGATTCACTTCAAACCGAAAATAAAAATTATAGGTATGCCAAATATTAAAGATATTTGTATTTGCTAAGTTTGTTTCGTACAAGTTTTTGTGTTCTGCCTACTTTTATGGGCGTTTTTAGGAAAAAAACTGTTTGTTTTTTTAAAATAATTTTCGCTCTTAACGCTTTTCTCATAATTCTAAGGAAATAACAATTAATTGATTTTAATTTCCAGACCACGCCTATTTTTGTGGGGGTGGTCAATAGAAATAATTGACATACTGTGTATGAATTCGGACTAAAAAACTTTTAGACTTGGTGTTACACGGTAAATATAAAAGTTCGTTACAAGACGAACTCTTGCATACTTACTCACTTGTTTTCTGTAAGTTTTTTTCAGAGAACTTTAAGAATTAAAGGCAGCTTCACAAATCAGCTTTGTATTCGTGCTTTGAAATACACTTCCTAAATTAACTTACTTTCGTGGAAAAATTGTGTTCTTAGAGCTTATTTTGCTTTTATATTTTGCGAAAAAAAAAACGCTAAAATGCATGCAAAAACGGGGGTCCCTCCTTATATAACCGCTGTTGTTTGGAAAAATCATGTAAAAAAACTCACACGTATCCAAAATTTTCAGGAAAAACGATGCGAATTTTCAAAAAAGTTTTCAAAAGTTTCAAAACCGTTTGAGATTTAGCTCAAAAACATAAGTATCTTTCAGTACCTTAATGGTTCAATCGACATTGTATAAATTTAGTTAAAGTACAGAGAGTTCGTTAAAATTTTTTTAATTGCCATTTTAAACCTCAGCTTTTGAACTGAAGAAGTGCAACAGTTCGTAAACAAAAACTTCAGTCCGTCTGCGACGAATTGCAAGATACCCTGCCCTACCAAAAAAAAGAAACTGCCACTCCTCCAAAAAGTGGGCGGGATATAAAAATAAAACTGTTGAATGCTGTATGCTGGGTGGTTGCAAACATTTTGTCCTAAGCCTCCGCGTTTTTAAAAAAAAGAATCAATTTTTTTAAAGCCATGCCCACAAAAGTGGGCGGAGGCATATACCATACATCCAGAAAAGTTAGAAAATCCTAAAATCTACAACTTTTGTTATGTAATTTTTTGTCGAATTTCATATAGATTTATTAAAAAACAGTAATTTTAAGTTATTAATCCCTTAAAAAGTGGGCGTGGTCAATGTAAAGGTTAAACTTTTTCTGCAACCTCAAACACTAATTACAAGGCAATGTCATATACCAAAAATTAGTGCACTGGCACCACTGTAACATAGCTTAAATTTGAAAAAAGTATTTTTAAAAATTAGAGATGGCCGCACGCACATACAGGCCTTAGTGGGCGTGTAATTTTTAAACTTGATCTGAAGGTCTGGACTTCCAGCTCATTCACCAACCTTCAGCTCTCTAGCTTAGAATTTAAGGCCTAAAATTGTTTACATACGGACGGACGGACGGACATGGCTTAATCGATTCTCCTGTATGTTCATATCTCTAAAAGGTCTTAGGGGTCTAGGCTGATTATTTTACTGCGTTACAAAATATACATCAAGCTTAATATAAAAACGGAAATACAAGCGATCTGCGAAAAATCCATCGACCTTATCCAAACGCATTGACAAAGCGATTAAACGGTCAATCTTAAACGTAAATGCAATTGCAAAGTTAGCTGTCTCCGTGCCTACTGCTGAATATGTGAAACACGTTACCGATTACGCGTCAAGGGCAAAGTATTGGTAGTTTTGGGGCATCCGACATGTTCCGGCGTCTGGATAGTTTTAACTCCACGCTGTCGATGCAATAATGAATTACGTTGATCGTCTAGTCTTATATGTGTAGCTTACTACTTGCAGACCTGCTTTTATTCTATTTTAACTTGGAAACAAATTCACTCTTGCACTTAAAAAGTACCTTGAGGCTTTTCTAAAACAAGCCTCTAATTTTTTTTTCGTCAATGAAAATCGCTTTTGTTTTAGCCAATTGTTTCTTTGCTCATTAACCGGAAAAGCACGTTAGCTCCCTTTGGTATCGTTTTTTTTTCCTTCTTATGACATGTCTTGTCGGAAAGAGGGATTGATCCACGTTCTACTATCCGTTTATTAATTTCCATCTTGGAAGTAGTTTCATGGTACAACTTCCAATGTTATTCAATTCATTGCCAAAGCTCAATTAACACGGCATCGAAAACATTGTGCCGTGATCACTTCAGCCAAAAGAATTTCTCGAATATACTTTGGTTTTGCGCAATTTTTTCTTTTCCAACTTTCAGATTCTTGAACACAACCCAAACGAAAGTTTCTTCAGTTTTAAGTGCCTTAAGAAAACTTCTATCTGTTTGCTGTCGACTTCTTTTACCTCCCACATATTCCACCAAGTTCCCGAAGTTTCTAATATCTGCAAAACCCAAAGAATCCTTGTAAGGCCAACGTTTATACCACGTTGATACCTTTCCTCATCTTCATCTGCATTGCTAGTTCCACATCATAACATCAAATATTTACAAATCATCATGCAATGCAAATCAATACGAAAACTTCCAGACTCATCATCAAATCAGGAACAAATTCAATTTTCTCCACCGAATTCCACAAGCAAAGCGCATCCTTGCAGGCTAATCCAAGTGCTTTTCACCGCCCCTAATACCACAGATTACTGCAAGCATGCAATTCTGAGAGGTTATACACCAGAGATGCATTGCCGAAACTAAACCACATCGCAAACCGCACTCCTTCAAGGATCCAGCGTCAGCTTTGACTCTCTCGCTGTAGGTATATGCTCGTGACTGACATAACTTTCGCTTAATGTCATTCTGTTAATTATGAAAATGTGATAAGAAGCAATCAGGCCAACGACTACAGTGTCGCTGGAGCTCCACAAACCCTAAATAATGAAACACACTCTACGAGTGGGGTATATAGTGTGCGCGGAGTGGAGGAATTCCCACAGGCTCTCCAAATCGCTCTGCAAAAAAAGCCCTCAAGGTGGTAGTGAATACATAATAGCATCACGTATCATCTCAGGCGTTTATTATTATCCTCCGCCCTTAGGATCTCACTTCATAAATAACTTACTCGGTTGCCGAAAACATTCTCCTCCTAACAAACAACTTTCTTACTACGACCGAAGAGGACGACGACGACGACGACGTTCCACAATGACTATCGCGGGGTTATTCACAAGCGGCGCGGCGGCACTGGTAAGAAACTAGAATTTCTAAAGTCTATTTAATTGGAGGATCAATATTTTAAAGAACCAAGGAGAACGGGGGTGGCTGGATGAATCTTCGTCCTTTTAACGATTTGCAAAAAAAGAAAAGAAGCAAAAAAAAAAACAAACATTTCCCAACGATTGAGCAACCAAACCCACTTGTTGCCTCGTTCCATACTGCGACCTCTGTAATCCTTTTCACATGTTTGGCTGCTGCCGTGCTTAAGGTGGGCTCGATTAACGCACCATAACCTTTCCTCGCCCAGGATAATCGTCACCACCACACCGCAAGGGTGGGCCTGTTTTTGTTATTTTCATCCAATAAAATGCCAAAAAGAAAACAGCCCTATACACAGATTTTATAGTTCGGCGTAGAAATGACTCTTCCGGTCCGAAGATGTATTTTAGGCGCAGCCGACCTTCACAAAAATATTAAGGACTCTATTTCCCGCACTCTCGTGTAAAGTGGATTTAGTTTGCATAAGTGTTTCTCTCTCACTATTGATTTTGTGACGGTGAAGTAGTAGCTAAATCGATGTTAGGGAGTATAGGAAGGACAACAATAATGTATTTACAACTTGAGGTATATATAAATGTGTGGAGCTGGGACACCTAACCTATCCCAGGATGGGCGTTTTGCAACACTCAAGTTTTGAATAGACGGACGACATTTTTATGATATTAATACGACTATGTGCAATTTAGATGTAGTATCTGGGTTTGGTTCGTTTCCTCAAGTGTCCTTTTAGAATTTGTTATGATTTTCAACGGGATCAGCTTTGTTTAGGTGTCAGTGAGTGGACAAATAAAAGGGCAAGGTTCTATTTTTTTCGAAAAAGCTGAGTTATTTATCCTCGTAAAGTGTCTGCCATTTAAACTCTGTTCACAACAGGTTTTTGCAACAGGAGTTGGTGACCATAATTCAAGCTACAGCGGAAGCTACATCATAGCCACAACTTTAATGGAGTAATCAAAGCATGGTGTTAGACTTGGCAAAGTTAAGAGCTGTGAAAATAGGTAGAAAAATTTTGGACAAGAAATCAATTCAATAGCGACGTGATAGATCGTGGCGTAGTGGTAAGTGTGTGTGCCTTACTACACCTGAGGTCTGGGTTCGAATCCTACCATCGTCGCCTGAAAAAAGGATTCGTTCTTTTTCACGGTCCCCACCTCCGCGAGGGTCTGACAAGCCCTTGTAAAAATTGTAGGTCCCTTGTATGTGAAGAACTTAACACACAGAGCATACATTGTTGAGAAGTTGGCCCTGTTTTACCTCGAGCTGTTGCGCCACTCTATTTATATGGAGTGTACGAAGTGTTGCGGTGTATTATTGCAGATTTCTGCTGCAGACACACAAAAGTGCTATAACTGGCGGCAAACAACATGATATCATAATTTATGATCGTACTAGAACACAAGGCTTTGGAATTAGACTAAGAACCCTCGGCAGATGCTTCCCGCTGATGAGGCTAGGCTAAGTAGATCTGAAATATCTCCTATGATTTTTATACTCGAAGAGTAAAGCTCAATGACCTCCTAAGATTTGTGTAGGTACACGATGGTCCTAGCAAGCGGCACCTTAAGCGATTCCTGTTTCCTTTTAAGTATATCAGAATATTCCTCAATGCACATAGTGGTCCCAAACTTACTGGTCTAAGTAAGCCGTGACTACGTTAAGGCTTTCCACTAACATTCCCCCTTAACTTATATTGGCTACCAGTGATCTAATTACAAACGGATCAGCTGAGATCTTGCCCATCACTCACTATCGAGCACGAGATGCATCAACGGTTTGAAGGTCATGAGGGGACAGAGGAATCGTTGTAGACAGTGAATTCAGGGGCAGACCCGGCAATCTTTTTTTTAGAAATCCAAGTAAAGTGGAGAAGCAGAATTTCGTGAATGCTTGGGGCTAAAAAAACGCGATCAACGAGAACAAAGCAAAGAAAATGGCCAGAAGTCTCTCGTGAGACAAATGCAAATACAAATGCAAATACAAATGCAAATACAACTTCTCCGAGAATTTGTCAAGCGTCCTCGACGAGTTTATTTGTTTTTTATCGCTTCGCTTCCCCCATGTGGCAGGCGCCTTGTCCAGTGCGTCAACTTCTTTGATACCTGGGTGGGGGCTTATGTCTTGGATTTTTAACCGGCATTGGTCGGCTGTGCAGCGACGAACTAAGTTCTGCCAAACCTGACTAGAGTGGTGGTGTAAGCATATAGCAAATCGTGCGAAGGATGCAAGGCTGGGGGCTATACAAGTTTTTAATGAGCTTTCTTAAGTGCCTAGGCTAAGACCTGTAGACACACTTCAGCCTTACCCTGGTGTCGCGGCTCTGCCGAGGGCCCTTTCAGCCCATTCTCGTGGGAACAGCATTTCAGGATAAAACAAAAAACCAGTAAAGGATTGGACAAAACAAAAACACGGACGACACCCTACCTACGAAAGGGAGGAACAGCAGCTCGCTGAACAATTCGATGATCCTGAAGAGAAATTCGGCGACCACAAGCTGATCAAGCACAGCAGAAAATCCAGAAGGACTACTCCCGGCCTAGAGAGGAAGAGGCTGTTTAAGAAGGCCAAGCATATAAATGGTGTCCTAACAGCCAAGGAAAAGTCCTCTCTCACTCAGAAGGAACTATCTTCCCTAGAGTGGAGCCGGGAGATCGTAGAAAACGACGTTGCCGCCTAAAACTGCCTCCGCCTAAAACAGCCCGTTCGGCCAAGGGTACGGGTGGCGAACTGGGCAAGTCTGGAAGGCCGAGGGATGATGCTGCTAGCGGGTTGCAGAAAAGCAATGCCGAAAGGCATCTGAGAGCAGCGCCGGGTGCAGTGGAAAGTGTGTAAGACCACTTGTGCATGAAGTCCCAGGTTCGAGAGAGTATCAATTCATCATGAGAGATCCCTCAATTCGCGGTTCGGAATCGGCAAAAAACTGTGCGTCCCACTCATGAGTGTAAAAACAACTGTAACGCACACAGCATGCATGATTGTAAGAGAGGATAGGCTATGACTCTTCTGAGCTGCAAGCTTTATATGAGAGCATCGTTTGCCTCGAAGGGAACACGATCTTCCGAGAACGCTTCAGGGACGCCGAAAAAAGCGAAATAGGGCGCTACCACCTTGGGAAGCCTAGAAAGGCAAGTACGAGCCGTATGGGCCAGTACAGCTTGTCGTTGTAGACAGCTAAGCCCACAGCTTGTTGTAGTAGACTCCAAGAAACCAAGCGAACAGTACAGTGTTGAGTGTGGCAGGAAGACTGAGCAAGCCCTTGGAGCAGCTATCATCAGCCACATTCTGAAAAACACGGGTATTAGTGCCCCGCTGACCTATGGTAGAATGAGATGGTCCAAAGGCACCACAAGTACTGATTGTAATTACCAGGAATCGAATGACTTTGGCAGGTTCAGTAGTGGAAAAACTAGAGATGGTGCGGCTAATTAAAGCCGTCTCCAAAGTCTAAGTCCCAAATAGGACACCGGGTAGATAATCTATTCCAGACATGGGAATAGCTAAAGACGACATCCTCAGTGTGCTGCAAGCACAGAACCTACAGATTCCGATGCTGGATTGGGAATTTATAAGTGAGGAAGAGCCGACAAATAGTTTCAGGGGCTATATTGTCGCTTTCGGCGAGATGTTCGGGAACTTGGGAAAGGCTGACAAAGCAGTTAGCGTTGTCCTCCATAGCTAGCGACGGTACCTTGTGGCTGATTAGGCGAACTGCTGATGAAAAGAAGGCAACAGACGCTGTGATGGAGGTAGAGACTACAAAAAATGATGAATGTAGTCCAAATAAACCTCCACCAAAATAAGGTTGCCACAGCCAACCTAAGGCCATTCCTCGAGAGAGAGCAGCTGGATCTAGGCCTAGTCCAGAAACCCTGGATCAACAAAAAAACAGGGTCTTAGGCCAAGGGGCAAAGCGCTAATAGCGATGTTTTCATCAGGAAGACAGACGGCGATTGGAGCACAACACAAGACTATACTTCACAGGATCATTTCTGTAGTTCGTCTTCGTGGTCTCTTTTAACAAGAGAACAAAAACACTGGATATGCTGACGGAAAATCCTTTCCCAGGTTGCTTTGACACCCACAGTGATTACGATACAGTAACACAGGGTTCTCGGAGTAGGATTTAGATAGAAAAGACCGGCTACCCGGTCCTTGGAATGACGTTCTTATGGAGGCATTCATACTCGCAAGCCGAAATCGTTTCCGGGCATTTTCTAAAACTTTTGTTCAAATTATCACCATCTTTCCATCTCCATTTTTCCCGATCCTCTGCCAAAATTAGAGAGCTCCAGACGCTGTGTCGCATATGTTCTTCCAAGTCACATGAGTGTATTATTTATTGATTTCTCCTCATTAAGCCTTTTAACTGCCTTGAACTAGACTATTCTTTCTTGAACTAGACTATTCTTCCAAGTGTGAGTGTGAGATCTTGTACCTCACCAATTACTAGGTACCATGTAAAAAGTCGCATGTTTCCATGCGTAATATATTCGCTATGGACTCACATGTGTACAAAAGAAGTCAGAGATATGGGGAATAGATAGATATGGGGAATAGATAAATATAGATATGGGGAATATGAAGATGCGTTATCCTACAGCACAAAATTTATAGTTCAAAATACAATCGTTACACAACCATTAATTTTATCATGTCCCGAAGAAATGGAGAATTCAAATCCAAGTGCTCATCTTCCGCCTTGCGCATAGAGCCTCTCCTTAACTTCTTGATATGTTCCTTCTGGTCCAATGACGATCAGCTTTGCAATGCTTTTAGACTCTTGCATCACATCCTGCCATGTGTTCTGGATACTGCATGTATGTCAACGCCTCTAAGTAATGCATTCACTGAATTCTGAATGCACTTAACTGAATTCATCACATATCCTATTCTGTCTCCGAAAACACCGACTACCCAACACTCCTTACTCAAGTAGAAAAAAAAGGAGGTGGGTATGCAGTACGTTGTCCTTGGCCACCATTCCACATCCCCATTTATCCATCCTTTAGCAAACTCACGCCATATAACTGAAGGAAATCAACACCCGTCTGACAATGCAAAATCCTTCTTTCACTATCCACCTTCTTGAATGTGTTCTCATTCATAGCAACTCAACATGGCATAATCTGTCGGCACGGGGGCTTACAGGAGATTTCCAGCTACTTACCGGATTAATTATGAATCCTCTTCCAGCACACAGTTCTATGCGCTACAAATCACACCACAACGGCGGCGCGCGGACAAATCCTATTGGGTTTTGCTTTTGCCCTGCGGAAGCAGTTTCCACTTTCATTTTTTTTTTTGGGTCGAAATCTCAATCACTCTTGGGGTGGTTATTCGATTTTAAAGGTGTGTACACAGTCATTATCCGACCGCCGCCAGACACGCATCCTTCAGCCACACACTCATTTAATTATCGAACACGCAAACATGCCAGGCCATCAGCGCCGTCTCATATGTCCTTCAAGGACGAGCTGCATATGAATTCCAGATTAGTGGCAGTGGGTTGATGGGTGTGAGTGGGTGGCAAAAAGGCCCACAACAGCAAAAAGAACACACTTCACAAATAAAAAAAAAACGGCCGCCAGCCTTTTAAGCGATTCCACCATATAATTCCTCTCCTCTTTCTCACTGCCGCACACAAAAGAATATCTCGCCCTAGGACACGCGGTATAATTGATTAAAAATCTGTCCTACATTCTATCCGATTGCATGCGAGCAGCCTAGAATATGCGGCAGTACATATGCGGTGGGGGGATAAGGATGCGAGCATGATGAAGCCGAGGCGAAATAAACGAGCTGGCTGATACCATTCAAAGGACTCATACTCGCTGTTCGCTTTAAATCGCCAATTTAAGTGCCAGAGAATGTGGGGTGCCATGCCGATGCCACGATGCCAACGTGCATGCAACAGTGTTGCCTTCCGTGTTTACATGGAAAAAGTTTCAATAACTCACTCTCCACCATCCCATATCCTGGTTCTGTTGTATTTTGTATCCTTTCCTGCCAGCGAGCGACGCTTCGCATTCCAACGTAGGATCGAAAGTTACTTCGGTTGCTCTGTGATCAGGCAAAGTGCAGTGGGTGGGTGATGGGTGTTGGCAATATGACACGGTGCCACAGCGCCAGAAACAACTTACTTACGAAATGCCTAGCAATTCCACATCCACTGATGTCCTGTGCTTTAGCCAAAAGGAAACGGGTGTGTGTTTTTAATGCGAGAACACGAATGTCAGGACATGCGCATTCTGGCCAATTGCACTCAGGGGAAATATCCTTTCACTACGAAATTCCATCAATTCCACTCGACCAGGAGTACGAAAAATCTCGACGACACGGCAGCTCCTGTAAGGATTGTGTAGTCTGCTTGTGGAGCATTTACCTGCTACCTTCGATGTTGGATGGAGCCAGCATTTGCTGTGGCGCTCGGCTCAGTTGAATGTCGTGCGTTGAGGCAATCGCTGCGTTGCATTCGGTGTACAGTGGTGGCATATCCTGTGTGATTGCTGACTGACAGGATACCCAGTATTAACTTAGCTCTCTTCTTGCCTTCTTTTTCAAATTTATTAGTGGTTTAAATCTAGTGCAGTGTGTAGTAATAAATTTGAATCCTTCTCGCGCTATCGGCTGGCGGCGGTGCGGTGTGTGTGCATGCAAACTCGTGTACTTGTATAGTTTAGAAAATGCAATTTTTTTGATGTTGTGAATACCAACTGTGTGTGCATGGAGTTGTAATAGAAGGAGTCCTGCAGCAATTGCACATTTAATATTTATTAATGCACCAGACTGCCTGGCGGGTCCCGTCGTCGTCGTCCTCTTCGTTGTTGTGGGTCGTGGCGAAGGTGGTGTGCCTCTGTTTTGAGTTGAAGTTGCGGAACGGTATCACCTGTTAGTGCAGACACGGTCGTGTTGGGCAAGCACGAGGCAGGCTCGCTTACACCTGACCCAATGCAGCACTGTTGAGGTAATATTAGAATGCTAATTATGTTTGCTTATGCAGATTGTGTGTTTTTATATTTTGTCGATTTTTGTTTATTTTTTTTTTTTTCGACTTTCAGTAATGACTTCCAGAGAATTAATTATTCAGCAGGAGTAATGGCATTTCGATGGTATAAGCAAAAGTGAAGCTTAAATTGGTTTTTCGATTTTTTTTTTTCTCTTCTTTTTTTTCGGTTGAAACTGTTTGCTATTTTTGTACGAGGGATGGGGGCGAA
Source organism: Neoascia interrupta (assembly GCA_947623515.1). Lineage (NCBI taxonomy): Eukaryota > Metazoa > Arthropoda > Insecta > Diptera > Syrphidae > Neoascia > Neoascia interrupta. The sequence goes on along the minus strand of OX392464.1, from coordinate 2,591,918 downwards.
GCCATAGCACCTTTGGGTATTATTAAAAAAAATTCTATGCCATAAGGGTTCCCATTGTGCTATTTTGTTTGATAAATGTAATTACTAATATTGTGACCCGAAAGTTTGTTCGGTTTTCGAATTTAAATATAGTCGTGGGGTTTTCTTGGAAAACCGCAATTTAGAGATTGAATTCAGAGCTTTTGATTTGAGAGTGTAACTTCCTAAGAACCTGGTTATATTTTTAGGTGACCACCATACGTATTTTTTGTATGGTCAAACAGAGGTTGGTACAGTATAGGAGGGTATTCAAAAGCCTACCCATTCGATTTGCTAAGAATAAGAGTAAAGATTTTTAGGAAAAGTATTAATGCACCATAGGCTGTGTGAAAATTGTATTCTAGGTTTTGTACTCAGTTTTATACTTTTTAAATTTATAAATTTTATTTTAGTGAATATTATAAAAAATAACTCTATTTTCAAGGAACTCGAGAACATTTACAAAAAAAGCTATTTCTTCATGGGCTTCTTTTTAATCTTACATTATCATTGGAATTAGACCATAGATTCGATGCATCCCTAAGAAAAGACTTTAAGACGCCTTAGCCTTGGCTTTTAAGGCTTCGACATTCTGGTCGGAAAAAAACCCAAAGGAAGGTGTGCTGAGTTCTTTAGTGCTTTGAATATTCTGAGCAAATTTATACTTGACGTATCCACACCCACAGGGATATCTAACATTAATGATCACACCGCCAACTCACTCGCCTTGTTTTTAACCTTTCGTCCCAAAAAATTCACCGACGTCGAAGTTTTATCTCCTCTGATGACCAATATAATTATTCTCTAAGGAATAAGATTTCTTATCAAGCCGAAGGAGAACTTATGACTTAAGCTGTACCTAAGGGGCGATTTGGATAAAAAAATCTTATGTTCGTTACAAGGCCGTCCCCTCATAAGCAAACCAGATTAAATTCCAACAAACCAGACATTACTGCAATGCACATATGCGTCGTGTAAAACTTTTGTTCGATCAAAAAATGTAGCAGAAAAATCCACATTGTCCCAAAGCTAGTATGAACTTTCGGTCATTCTTCAAAAATGTGAAAAGAAAAATATCTCATCCTCCATTCCAGCACACATCTGCAATGACATTCCAGCTGTTAATCCCTAGGCAGGGCCAATCTCCTCACAGCGTACTTTGCTCTCTCAGCTCCACACTCCCTGATTGTGCGATGTCCCCGCCTGTTTTTGAGCGCATAAAATGTACTAAGGGACAAATTAATTTTTGTACAGCTAAAAAATAGAGAAATACCAGCGATAGAACCCCAAGACCTTATGATCGAGACCAAATTCCGAGTCGAATGAGCGATGTCCGTCCGTTAGTATGTCACCAATTTTTAGGCACCAAATTTTGGAGCTAAAAAGTTGACATTTTGTACGTAAGCTCTCTGTCATCCGAAGCAATACAAGTGTTAAAATTTTTTAAATCCGCTAACAGACACGCCCACAATCGGAAGGGATCATGACATTATCTCGAGCGGAAAAAATCTGGAATGACAGAAATCTCGAAAATATTTTTTAAAAATCTCGAATGCAAAAATCTAGAATGGTACAAAATCTTGAAAGACGATATCTCGAAAAAATCTGAATGCAAAAAAAAATTTCCGAGATTTTTTTTGAACTTTAAAGTTAGTGAAACACCTAAGGGCTGGTAAAAAAAAAGTCAGGCAGGGGGCGGAATGCTCCCCCCCCCCCCATTACATATTTCTCTGTTTGGCCATATACTGTGGAAATTCGCCCCGCATTTTCAAAACTTTCTCAAACAGGTATGTGTAAATGTAGTATTCAAGATTTTTGCTTCGAGATTTTTGTAATTCTAGGTTTTTTTGTTCAAGATATAATTTTTCGAGAATTTTGGTATTCGAGATTTTTGCTTTCGAAAAATCGTTACGCTCTCGGACTAAATATGCATGTACCCCCGAAATGCTTCCAAAACTCTAAGACGTCGTGAAAAGCTGAAGTTTAACATCTCCTAATAAATTTAAGACATAAGAAATAAAAAAAAAACTCCACAGGCCGCCCATTGTGGGCGTGGCACCTTACGAAATATTAATCTTTGAAATGCAATTTATTCAATATTTTTGCTTCAAATCGAAAAAGTTTCACTTAATACATTGTACGGAAATACTTTGTTCTACATGTGATTTATACGAAAATTTGGGCCACGCCCACATTTAAAGGCAAAAATTAAGAAAAACCCATAATTTTCCAGAAAAACATAGATTTAGATTGCGTTTAAATCTAGCATATATTGTACACCGGACCATATTCTAGATTTTGTTTGTTGAAAATTGTTGGCCACGCTCATCTTTAAGGATCGAATCTACATAATCAACAAATTTTAACCAAAAAATCAAATTTTTCCGTAAATTTTGGCCGCAAAGTTGGATATTTCTAAGCTAATTTTGATTTTTGGTTATAGAAGCTGGACATTCTACGCCCCGTCTAAAAAAAAGACCGTCAAGTATGAAGACATACGCGGAGCGGTCCGTCGGCTTTTGGTGAAGGCCGACCTTTATTGCGCAGTTTGTGCAAAATTCCATTTGTTTATTATTATTTTTGGGAATGCTGTTGTATAGTTTTTCGTAGTGGAGCCTACTGCTTTTATATTGAGTCACTTTTAGTTTTGTCTATCAAAAAAGGGTGTCATAAAACTTTTTACTTAATTTTTTTATATATATTTTTTTTAAATGAACTGTAATAAGCTTACTGTTTTTTTTTTCAAAGCTCTTGTGTTATAGTTGACGTCTATGTGGTTGTACCTGCGACAAATTTGGTTGATGTAACATACCCAGAAGTTACGACACTTGCTAGCAGCATCATTTAAGTCAGTCAACTTAAGTGTTTTCAAACACATCTAGAAAACCATTAAGCTAAAATCGCAATGCTGCGTTGCTGCGTGCATACGTTAATGTGCGTTGCCATCCTTTCCCAAAACGCCAAAGTACGCACCTCACAAATTTGAAAACGAAATGCTGCTTTGCGTTTGGGGTAGGAAATGGGAAAGTATCAGCTCAAACACAAGATTTATGCAAAAGAAAAAGCAGAATAGATGCTTTTTAATCACGAACCAAGTTGCCTAGCAATGAAAACAAAATTAATTCTCTTAATTTCATCACAAATATATCCAAGGTGTCTTTGTGTTGTGCATGTTAGAAACCAACACATTTCGAGTTGTCGCGAAAAACTGAAAACAGAAATAATACCGAAAAGCATTACATTCTTTACTTAAACCTTTCTACTATACGAAAACCTGTTTTTATTCTGACTTTAAACAGAAACAACCATTTTTTGAACCCACAACCTACTGACCACAAGAGAACTATACTCACTCATCACACAAAGAATGAGCATGAGGTTGTTCAGCGCACGCAAAAGTAGAAAGTAGATCTACTTTTGCGTTGTAGATGCGTCTACGATATTTACGGTCAAACGCGTGGTGAAGTTTTGAAGTAACATTTCGTTTTGCCCCATATGCGCCCGTTATTTCTACTCTGCTTGTCATCGAACGCACGCAGCAACGCAACATTGCGTTTTGGACTTTAATTATTTTAAAACTGCTTCTACTTACTTACTTAAGGTGGCGCTACAGTCCGGGGTGGACCTGGGCCTCAGCCAACTAGCTTCGCCAGCCAGCTCTATCTCTAGCTAGCCGTCTCCAGTTTCGCACACGAAGTTGGCTGAGGTCCCCTTCCACTTGCGTGCGCCACCTGAGTCTCGGTGCTCCTCTACCGCGTCATCCCTGCGGTGTGAATTCGAAGATTTTCCGGGCCGGGGCGTTGGTGTCAATCCGCTCTAGATGACCCAGCCATCGCAGACGCTGTGTTTTGACTCTTTTGTCAATCGCTGGTACTGGTATTTTTGGTATCGCTGTACAGCCCGTACAGTTCGATGTTATATCTCCTCCTCCACTCTCCGTCTATGCAGACGGGACCGTAAATCAAAACTGCCTTAGTTTTTTTTGAATTTCAAAAGATGAACACGTTCGTTATTTATTTCAGATTTTTGCCTCTTAAACAAATAAATAAGTAGAGTGGCGCAACAGCTCGAGGTGAACCAGGGCCAACTTCTCAACAATGTATGCTGTGTGTGTTAATTTCTTCACATACAAGGGGACCTACAATTTTTTGCCGAATCCGAACGGCACTTTAAAAAGTTTTTTTAAGACAATTGATACTTTCGGAGGGCTTGTCAAACCCTCGCGGAGGTGGGGACCGTGAAAAAGAACAAGTCTTTTTTTTCAGGTGACGATGGCAGGATTCGAACCCAGGCCTCCGGCGTAGTAAGCACAGACACTAACCACTACGCCACGGCACCCCACTTTTTGCCTCTTACCGCTTCGAAAATAGAGGACAGAACATATGTTTTCTTGGCCTGTTTAACCATTTTTAAAATTTATAATAGCAATTTCGATTTTTTTAACTACCATTAGACTTATTTTCAATTTTAAATTTTGCGGACATTTATTTCTGCCAAGACGGTAAAGTATGTTGTTTTCTATTTCGTTTGTCAAAAAGGTTTAAAAACTTGAGAACTGGAATTTTGAAGACTTTTCTAATGAAAAACTTGCGTATTAAATGCTTCATACTTCAGTCAAATTTATACAAGACCATCGCATTACGCTTAACAGATCAGCCACATTTAAAAAATCGGTTTCGAAAATGTTTTTACGTTTTTTAGTCAAATTTCTGTAAAGTTTTTGAGAATTCGAAGTTTCCTTTAGCTTTGCATAAAATCTCAGAAGATGGACTTTTCTTTTCGTTTTTTTAAATCGCATCCGAAAACTAAGGTTAGAATCGGCAATAAAAATCATTTTTTACGCTTTGTACTTTAACTTAATATAAACAAGATCGCTTCTAACGATAAGATACTAGAAGTTTTAAGAAAATTGTTATTGAAAATGCTTCTATCTTTTTGAGTTAAATCTAAGAATGTTTTGAAACTTCAAAATTCGCTATAATTTTAAAATTTTGGACAATTTCTGATAAGTGTGATTTTTTTCATATGATTTCTCTTAATAACACAGGAAATAAGGGGGTGGGGACATTTTCTTCATGCATTTTTGCAATTTTCTCCTTCGGTCCTTTTTTCATTTTTGGACGGACCGCTTAGATTCGTGATTCTTATGAATATAGCTGTCGGGTAACCACAGTGACAGACGCCAGTATATGATGTTCGTAAAATTAAAAGATTAGCATCCAATTCCGCTCTTTCGACATCCAAAATTTACACTTGTTTTAGCAGGTGTACAGTTCGTAAGTTAAGTATAGGTACAGTTCGCGTACAATTCGCTGTGTGATTTTTAAAGCACCTCATTTTAAACCTAAAATTACTTAAGAAAAAGCCGCCGTTCAAGAGCGACTGCAGTTTGCAAAAACTTATCAGACTGGGATGGGCAGACGGTAAGTCCCTCTAAAGACCGGCGAAGATATGCCTTTCCAGATGAAAATAAATTCAATTTTTGGATGAGTCAGATGGGTACAACTTCTATTTTCACGATCTGCAAAAAGATTAATGCTTTCTGAGCCACCATCATGCTACCACAGGATAAATTGCAATGGTATAGGCTGACAGTTCGTTTTATGGTGCATTCGATCTGGTTTTCGTTTTCAATAAAATGAGAACTCTTACAAGACTTTATTGGAGCAGCTTATTCTGAATTCCTGAAAATGTTAAACTATTGCCGTGGCTAAGATATTCTACGGACCACAATATTATGGAAAATCTTTTGGGCTGGCTCTCTCGCAAGATTTGTGAAGGAGGACGGCAGTTCACAAATAACGAATCATCGCAGCAAAGCTATGATAAGCAGCGAGCGGACTATGTTAAGCTAAAAAATATTTTTATTTAGTCTCATTGAACTTTATTGGAATATAGACACCTCAGCAGTCTCGTTCAGAAGAAGTTCGCCCCAGGTTCAAGCAAAGAGAATGGACGGCCAGTACCAGAAATTGGAGGTAGTTCCTTCTTCAACTGCTGATACATACTAGGCCACATAGGATCTTCGACAAAGGGGTTTAAATCTCCAAAATTGCCACTCAGAGGAAGAGCAACGCCCCGGAGATTCGTTCGCAAAGTTCATCAACAATTTTCAGGGACAGCTTCTTGTGGATGACTGCAAAATTCTTCACAGGTGGCGGCAGTATTTTGAGGGACTTTTGAAAGAACAGTTTCCCAGGCAACACTTTCCAGAAGAACCTACTCCTAACCTGGAAAAGGTACCAGACATCACAGTCGACGAGATCGAGAAGGCGGTTAAGTACTCCAAAAAGCGAAAAGCAGTTGGCCAGGATAAGATAACCTCAGAGTTCTGGAAACACAATAGGAGACAGCGGGTCCAGATAGCTCACGACCTTCATCTCCAAACTAATAAGAGAGGGTTCAATGCCTTGTCAGTGAAAGTTATCTTCTTTCTTTGTTCAAAGAAAAAGGCGATACACGAAGCTGTGGCAATTACAGTTCTATTAAGCTGATGTCACAAACAGTGAAGTTCGTCGACTTAAGTCCTTTAACTCTTCGATATAATACTAACTTGGTTAGCATATAACTCGTGATCCTTTGAATAGTTCGACAACGAACAACTTGTAATAATTAGTTAACCTTAGAACGAGTTGTTATCACAGATTCTAGACATGGGCGGATTAGGGTAAAGTGCCACCATGGGCCAAACTTATTTTTGCCGCCCCATTTTCAGCATTTTCCATTATATGTTTGGTAACATGTTTGCCTGTAAGATGTTTAACCTTTAACATTGTGTAGGTACCTACCTACCAAGCGGAAAAAATATTTCCAAAGATGGTAAAAAGTTTGAAGTTTGATAAGAGTTAGTATGTATAAACATTTTTATATGTGAACAACAATTATGGGATTATTTTTATTGTCTTATAAATTTGGCGCCCCCTAAAATTTGCCGCTCTGGGCAGGCTTAATCTGTCCCTGATTCTAGAACGTATGTATCAGTATAAATCAGTTTATCTGCGAAAGTTCTGATAGACAGCCAATAAGCAAGCTTTGAAAAAAAGAACACATCTTTAGTTCATGCCAAACCAATTGATTCAAACATCAGGTAGGTACCTACCTGTACCTGGTGTAATGGCAAGTCCTAAAATTATAAAAATAATATGTATCCTTGTAGGTTTTCAGAGTGCACACCTGAAAGTATAGGGGTACCCACACACATAACTGAATGTTATATAATAAATATATTCAATGTTTAATTACGTCACGTAATTCTGTAAAACCTCGGCAAGAGGGTGATGACTTACGAATGTTTTGTCTTTACAAGACTACACACCATCATTGCAAAAACGTGTCCCAAGGCATTTTAAGGGTGCCTCCACCATCTGTATAACGAATGTACCTACACCTTTGAATATATTTTAATGTCGCCGGGTATTTACCTTCTCTAACAATGGAATTAAAATATGGTTAGAAAAGCCAACAAGATTGTATGGCAAAAAAAAAAGAAAGAATAATTTCCGAAATAAGGACTTTGTTTGTAAATTCCTTCATCTCTTCTGCTTTTGACCACGTTGTTATGTGCAGGGAAAATAATGGTATAAGAGAAAGGACAGAGAAAATCAAGTTGATAAGTATTTTCACGAACCCTATTTATTTCTGTTAAATTACTTATTTTTAAACAAGTACATAGTTAGAATTGAGGTACACCCTGGTTCCGTAATGCCGAAATGTCGGTGCCTAAAAATAGTGTTTGAAGAAACAAACTAACTTACTTACTTAAGGTGGCGCTACAGCCCGGGGTGGACCTGGGTCTAAGCCAACAAGCTTCGCCAGCCAGCTCTGTCTCTAGCTAGCCGTCTCCAGTTTCGCACGCGAAGTTGGCTGAGGTCCCCTTCCACTTGCGTGCGCCACCTGAGTCTCGGTGCTCCTCTACCGCGCCGTCCCTGCGGTGTGGACTCGAAGATTTTCCGGGCCGGGGCGTTGGTGTCCATCCGCTCTAGATCGCCCAGCCATCGTAGACGTTGTGTTTTGACTCTTTAAGTCGGTATCGCTGTATAGCCCGTACAGTTCGATGTTATATCTCCTCCTCCACTCACCGTCTGAGAGACGGGACCGAAAATCGTCCGAAGAATTTTCCTTTCGAATGACAGCGCGTCGCCTTGTCTAAATCTTCTTTTGACATCAAAGGGGTCGGTGAGGTCTTTGCCGACATTGACGGAACAGCGTGAATAACCCATCGTCATCGTGCACAGACTGACGAGAATACAAACTAACGCTGTCATCAAATTCTGTTTTCCTAAGGTCCTGCCATGATTAACAAAGATCCAGTTTTTTTAGTGCTGAGTTAAGGCCAGCTTTAACCAAGATCTGTTAATCACGTAATCAACGTTGTTAACCCAGTGAGCAGTGCAAAGTTAACTCCGTCAACAAAGTTGTCAAAATCTTCTACACTCGAAATTATTAACTCTCCCAACTCTAGCTTGGGATTAGCGATTCCACACACAAAAAAAAAAATCAAAGAAGTTCATACTGTTTCATACTGTTTTAATACTTTGAAACCTGCTTATATGCTTTTCAATATGATATAAGTCGGCTGGTAAATACTCCGAGAATATTTCGAAACTCCTAATACAAGACCCCTCAATATAACCCTGTTCGAAACGAGGACTTCAAAGGCCATCCTACTAGGTCACTTTCCGCTGCTTCTTCACCGGGAGTTTTTCTTACCACGAGTTTTTCTAGCAATCAAATATTAAAAAAAGCTGTTAATAGACATTTGCACGGCTAGCCAGTAGGTGTTGTGAGGCTTTCGTTGATTTTTATTAAAAATCTTGAAAATTTTGACTGTTATTTAAAGAAATTCAGCTTAGGGTAGGGACATAAATCACAAAAACACGACAATTTCATCAGTATTACTACACACTTAAGATGACTTAATGAATGCTTAAAATTCAAGTAAACTTTATAATGTCAAAGGATTCTAATCTCTCAGAGCTATAAAACAAAGCCGCTTGCGGGCTTGCGGCCACGCCACCCCTAAGTGTTGCTAGTAAAATGCACATTTCAAAGCCCCCAACATCGTTTCGCAAAAACCCTTATTCGCTTTATATACCGAGTGTTCGTAAACCCTATTTTCACTTGCTTAAGTATTTTCCTGCGGCTTGTGGTCATTTGAGTTTTAACTTTCATCTTCTATAAAGCCTTGCCGCCGCCGTCGCGTCGCAGCCTAACAACATCATCATCACCGACCGACCCCACTTAACGAAGCTTAATGTTATTAAGCTTAACCGCAGAGTACTTAAAACCAAAGTTAGGGTAAATCAGTTACCGTATGTCTGGCACTGACGGAAATTATGCTTTCACACCTAATCCCTTACATCGTCCTTGTTGATGTCGACATAAAAATTATATGCAAGGATGTTTTGTAGGCAGGTGGGAAAAGGAAAAAGAAGTAGATATTTTTCAACTCGTTCCCAAAAAAAAAAAATTAAGTTCCTCTAAATAAGGAGCAAGATCCCACGTGGCGGACAAAAGTTCTCCAAAGGTCTCCGCTCAAATGGATATACCCTATTCAATGGCCCATTCAATGGAGGGTGTATAAATATAGAAACGACAGGACTCATAAAATAAACATATATCCCCAGGACTATCATGGCGTTCGGCGCACTTTTGCGCTCGGACTAAAATAATATAATTTACATCCGAACACGGCTAATGAAGCCAATAAAGGTATGTATTAGGGAATATTGATATTATTGCCGTAATATATTTACTTGGGGTTGCGAACCATTTATTGCTTTGAGTGTGGAAACACTTGAGACTACAATCAGTTTAATAGCTTTCCGGATTGGAGCCGTTTCGGTGCTGGGGCGCAAATGGGTGTAGGTACCTCTACAACGCTGCTGTGTGTTTTATCCATTTGGAAATTATCTACCTTTTCATCGTCCTGGGCGGGAATTATGGTTTCTTTGAACGCAATGTGTATAGATGTTTTTGTATACTTTGGGGGGGGGGGAGGGTTGGAGTTCACAGGGATTATAAATATGCAAATGATAAAGTTGAGCACAACCAGCATCGTTTGAACTGAACCCCTTTTTCGCCTTTCGATAGGGTGTAAGTGCGGCACGGCGGGAAAATCTTCAAGTTTTGTTCATTTTATAATGTTTCATTAATTTGATTTGTTTGTTCTAATAATGGTTGTCAGCAGTAAAATTATTATTTTTGGTCACGGCAGTCTATAACCGATTATAAATTTAGAAATTTGCATAACTTCTTCGAATGGCTTGGGGCGGGTAAACGCGAGAGAATTTGGTTCCTGCGGTAGATTTGTTCTGCGATGGCAGAACTAGGACGAAATAATTGACATTTTCGACGGAGTTGATGCCCCGGAAAAGACACTTAACTACCGGGTACGACTTAAATGATTTGTGCGAAGATTAGAAAATTTAACGATGAAATATAGTTCCTAGAGGTTAACTGTTCCATTTGCAGTTTAATGGTGCTACGCAAGATAGTTACCTTTTGAAGAAAATGGCACAACCATGGCCTTGCACACAGGTGAAAAGGTTCACAAAGAAAGATGTTTTATAAACTACGAAATTATGGGCCCAGGGCGTAAACGATTTCAGTATTTAAACTTGAAAGCTCATGAGCAGTGATTGCACGCTGAGTTCTGCCACTTTGGCAATGGTCGTTGGGGCATAGGAAAAGCACCATAGGAACATAAGAGAATTGTGTCTCTAGTGTTAATAGTTCATTTAAGCTTGAGTTTCTGTGACTAAATCAGGCCAGGTCATATACATATGTGGGCCGCATCAAAAAAAACTAAGACGGTCTAAAAAAAATTGCGCCTCTGGTGTTGGCTCTGATTTCGACAGTTCTTATAAGCCCAGTTTCGGCACCCACACGCAGATTTTTGTCAAATATATACAAATCGGTGCATTGGTTCAAAGTGGTAACCGCATAAAGGAAGATTTAAGGAAAAAACAAAATTGTGCCTCCGGTGTTGACCTAGATGCTATGGGTTTTGATAAGTATTGTGACCATCCGCAAAGTTGAACAAAAAAAGGTCACATGGGTACTTTATAACAACTCTGACATCTTAACGAGAAGAAACGAGAAGAAACTAACGACTGACTAGTTCAAGTCCGTCTGACAAGACTACGATTTTTAACACTCGGAGTGAGAAAAAAAAGACAGAATTTTGTAACTATCAAATAATTTGAGAGTTTAATGAATAACCTCTTAAAATTTAAATAGTAAAAGTTGTTGAAATTCATCTAACGGAAAAGTAAGTTGCACTGAAGGCAACATACTTTGTAGCAAGGAGGACACCTTAAGTCGCGAAATTGTGATCGTAAGAAAGTCTCTGATAAGGACAGTAGACTGCAAACTACAAAAGAATATAAAATATATGCAGAACTAATTTTGTAGTTCTTTTTAATAAATTTAATAAAAAAAATTTAAGCAAAGTCTACTGACTCCTCCCCGCATGTGTTCATACTTGACGGTACTTTTTTGTAGTCCACAAAGAGTGTATTGTGTGGTAATATTTAAAAGGTATTTTTATACTCGCCCCAGGGTATATTAAGTTTGACGTATAGTTTGTAACGCAGTGAAATAATCACCGTAGACCCCTAAGACCTTTTAGAGATATGAGCGAGACCGTCCGTCTGTCCGACTGTCCGACTGTCCGTCTGTCCGTGTGTTTGAAGTTTTAGGTCTTTAAAATCGAGCTAGGAAGCTCAAACTTGGAGTATGCCTTGGTTCTTATTTTGTACAGACAAAGTGTGAAAATTAGTTAAATTTGCCGACGGCCACGCCCACTACTGGCCTCAATATTAGACAACCTCTATTTCAAATTTTCTTTCAAAATGCCTTTTGGTAAAGTTAGTCAAAGTGTAGGAACTCAAATTTTAGTATAGAGCAATAATGGCCCAGAACCTCTAAGAAGCCAAAAATTGGACCGCCCACAATATCGACCATGCCCACTTTTACCATGTTAGATATTTAAAAACCCGATTTCTCGGAAAGTTTACTCCAAAAAAAATTTATGACGAAAATTCCAGATATTGCTATTTGCTAGGTTTGCTTCATACAAATTTTTGAGCTTCGCCCACTTTTAAGGGGCGTGTTGAGGGAAAAACGGTTTTTTTTTCTGCAATAATTTTCGGTTTTAACGTATTTTGTCATGATTCTAGCGAAACTACAATTAATTGATTTTAATTTTAACCCAGACCCACTTTTAGGGGCGTGGCCTATATAAATAATGTATGAATTCGGGACAAAAAAATTTAAGATAAGGCGTTAGACGGTATATAGGAACTCTTGCACTTACTCACTTGTTAAATCTCAAAATGCCCAAATCGGATCTCAAAGGAATGGTTTATAAGTTTTCTCTCTTTATTTAGTTTAGTTTTCTCTCCTGGATTTGAATGATCACAAACATCACTACAACAATGTGTCTTCTGATTATCGTTAGTAAACTTATTGATAATTATTTATGTAGCTCTTGTGGCACTGTAATTATTTATTGTTTTCACAATTTCTTTCACTTGAAGTCGTTTTTTCGAAGTCTCTGCTCTAATTTACAATTCGTTAAACCTCCGAAAAAAATATTTATATAATGGTCCCTGTCCGTAATATCTTCTGCTCGTTAATTTAAGGAGAGGTTATGTTTAAACACCCTTTACAAACTTAATACCAAGAAAAAATAACTCGTTTTGGTATTTGTCTTTCCCCTGGAGTGCACTAACTGCAGGTAGTAAAATATTTCCTCTTTACCTGCGGGCTCTTTGTTGGCATCAGGAGAATTTCTTTCCCCACTCGTTACATAATGGAAGCCTCTCATAACGAACTCCACGGAATTTCGCCTTGCAAAGTATGAATTTTCGTTATTATTCACTTTGCATTGAAGCATCCTTTTTCGCCTCGGTGTTGGTATAGATATAGCTACTCTCTACCTCTACTATACGCTCGACCGTCCTTTCAAGTCAGTGTATAACACTGGATAGGAAATGCAGCGCAAGGCGCACCATGACTGTATTTATTCCCGATCTAAATTCAATAGAATTGGATACATTTTTGTGTGTATGGAAGGATAAACTGCATAAATAAAATATCTGGCACGCATAATGCCTTTAAATATTGAAGCCAAAAGTTTTCTGATTGATTTGAAAGTCTAACCTTCATCTAGAAAAAACTTGTGTAGATGCCCTTAAATTTCAAAACATTCAATATTAAAATCAAAAAGGATATTGCACATTAGGTCATCCCTTAATTCCAAAGCATACATCTATATAAGGTCCGTTTTCAGAGGCCTTTCAATCTGCTTCCACCTTGCTGGCGCGAAAACGATGGCAATTTTTCCCTTTCGTACGAATAAGACATTAAAATTAATAAACCCCAGCGCGATAAGATATAAAAGACAAGCTTGTCAGCGCCTATATACGGCGAAGGCCTTACGAGAATGGCGAAAGCAATTAAGCAAAACTTATATAACAGCACTAAAACTTCTACGAAACCGTTAAGTTGGATTTGAATTGCTTCCTTTTGCCAAATCATATCAGAAGGACTTTCTGGGAAAGAACTGTGCTTATGCACAGGATGTGTTGAATTGGTCACGTAGTACGATACAAACTCAAATAGTGTGTAGGTAAAGAGGGTTCCGTTTTTTGCCAAACTATGGCTGGTTAACCATATTAATGAGGCCTGTTAGGCTTATAAACGCACCCCAAATGGTAGAACGCGAAATGGTTTAGTAGTTGATGCTCGACCGACGATACTAAATTATTTTGCTATTTCATTAGATTTGATTCAAATTGCTTAATACCTTGTGGCAGAGTTTATTGCTGAGCTGTTGACAGTGGTTGGGATGGAATTAATATGAGATACATTCGAGAGATTTAGTTTCGAGATAGGGGTAGATAGGGGTCGTTTAGATCGTACAGTAAGAGATATGGAGAATTGTTTTTGCCAATGGTGTAAGAAATTTAATGTTAAATCCTTGAGTGATTTAAATCTCCAAAATTGTGCGTAAAATTTTCTGTTGGAGTCTTGATCCACTCTGCTCGATTCTTGGTCACAAATTTTTTTTTCGATATTTTAATTAGTGGCCAATTCAAATGCCACCCACAAAATTCGCCAATGTTTTGTATTGGCCATTAAAATTAATAAAATCAGTATTAAAACTAAAATCATTATTTTCTTATACATATATTAATAATGAAGAAAAATCTTTAAAAGAAAAATTTTTTTCTGACAAAAACAGCTTCTTTCTTAAAAACGCCCCCTAAAAGTAGGCGGAGCTTAAAACTTTGCATGAGACAAGCATTATATAAAATTTTTTTTCTCGGAGTAGATTTTCCGAGAAATCGGGTTTTTAAAGACCCTACATGTTAAGATTGGGCATGGTCAATGGTGTGGGCGATCCAAATTTTGCCTTAATAAAGCTTTTTTGCCAATATTACTCTGCATCATATTTTGAGTTCCTTAGCCTTCTCTAGCCTGACAAAAAAAACATTTTGAAAGGCGAAATAGGGGTTGTATCACATTGAAGCCAGTAGTACGCGTGGCCGTTGGTGGATTTAACCAATTTTTTAAAACAGAACGAAGCAACAGAACGCATTTTCACCAATTTGTCTGTGCAACAGAAGAACCAAGCTGCGCACCAAGTTTAAGATCTTTAGCTTGATCTAAAAGACCAAAGTCCTTAACACATCCAGACGGACGTACGGACAGACATGTTCGAATCCAGTGTTTTTCAATCTTTGGTTGCGACCTCTGGGGGGTCGCCAAGAAAAACTAGGAGGGTCGTGGGCTCAAAACACCCAAAGGATATGTATATTCAAAAAGGTAAGAAGTGGCGAGTCCCACAAGCAATTTTAAGGCTTCTTTTTTAGCTCAAAAAAGCTCACTGGGGTGCCGTGGCGTAGTGGTTAGTGTGTGTGCTTACTACGACGGAGGCCTGGGTTCGAATCCTGCCATCGTCACCTGAAAAAAAAAGACTTGTTCTTTTTCACGGTCCCCACCTCCGCGAGGGTTTGACAAGCCCTCCGAGAGTATTATTTGTCTTGAAAAACTTCTCAAAGTGCCGTTCGGATTCGGCAAAAAATTGTAGGTCCCTTTGTATGTAAAAAGAAATTAACACACCAGCATACATTGTTGAGAAGTTGGCCCTGGTTCACCTCGAGCTGTTGCGCCACTCTATTTATTTTATTTATTTTTATTTTTTTTTTTTAGCTCAAAATATGCTAGTATTTTCTTCTCTTCATGTAGTAATTATGACTGGTTTGCGGGTTTTTATTCTTTTTTATCTTTATCGATGGTCGATCGATCAGTTGGAGTGACAATAATTTCGTACCCATCTCTGTCCTTGCGGCATAAGAATCAAGTTCCAAAAGGTGTCTCTTCATGCAAAGAATGTTACGGTTTACTCGTATTGATTCATCTAAAGAAATTTCTTCGAACACTCTGGAAATTTTAAGAGAAATCATTTGTCGTCAATCATTTGTCTTCTCAATAAGACAGTTCTCATCCTTCCCTTAAAGCTTTTAAGAGAGCTTAAATATCAAAAAGAAAATGGCTCCGTTTCAGCTTTTAGAGCTTAAGAATTTTAAAAACTTTCCATGATCTCAATAAATTGTTCTTCCGTATTCAACTGACATCGCTGAACAATTAAAATTTTGATGAAACTCATCCAAATGATGAGATATCAACGAAACCGCTCAACTTTTGAATACACACTTATTATTGGTCTCCGCCTTCTTTTGTAAACGTCGATCAGAAAGTTTTTTTTAGTGGCTTGTCATAAAATTTGTAATAGTTCGGGGGTCGCCAGGGATTTTTTATTGTTTAAGGGGTCGCGCATTCAAAAAGTTTGAAAAACACTGTTCTAATCAATTCGCCAGTCGATCTCGGTCACATCTCTAAGGGCAAGTATCCCAGTGCGAGATTATCCGAGCTTCCGGGTTAAACTGAGATTAACCCCAGATTAACTCCAGAATTTTTCAGTGAATACTGATCTGGGATTAATCTCGGCTTAACTCGTCTTTAGTGAGTTAATTCCGGATCAATTTTGAAGAACAGTATGAACTTCTTTTTTTTCTGTGTAAAATATCAGTAGCTTTGCGTGTTTCTGTGACAAACGACATCCGAGGCAAGAGACATACGGCGACATAAAAACGCGGGACTAATTGCAGTCCGGCTAGAAGCTTATCTAAGCGTTTATATTATAGAAAACACACGACTGCGGCTACGGCAATTAGTCGCGAGATTCGATTTGAGACACTTTTAAACCACACAAAAAAAATTTAATTTTTGTTTTTTTTTCAACGATGAAAATTACAATTTTCACCACAATTCACAAGAGCCTCACAGAAAATTATTTTTGGTGTACTTTGTTTGCCACAAAAAGCTTTCAAAATCTTTTTTTTTTTTCAACTATGAAAATTAAATTTTCATCAAAACTGACAGGAGCCGCACGGAAAATTATTATTCGCATGTTGAGTATGCTTGCTGCAGAAAATCGCGCTGTTTTTTGTCGCCGTGTGTCCCTAGCCCGAAAATAACTCAAACTTTTTTTCCTGTGTTTTTCTATGGTGAAGTATGGCGTCAATAAATTCGAAAGTCGAAAATATTGACAAATTTACTGACAGGGTTAACTCTGCACTGACAAAACTGTTCGTTAGGTCAACTCTAGATTCGTTTTGTTCCGGGAATAACCGATCTTGGTTTTAACCTTGGCTTAATTCAGCACTCAAAAACCGGTCCTAACAGGTCTTAGGACCGGTCTACAGTGATTAGGGGTCTACAGTGATTGTTTCCCTGTTTTCCGGAAAAAACAAGATGTTTTTTTTTTTGACAAGATCGCGTATCCCGTTAGATACTAAGAAATTTTTAAAAAAATGCTTTTGAAAATGCTTTTTTTGTTTTCGAAATAAAACTCAGAAGTTTTTTAAACTTCAAAATTTGTTTTAGTTTTCGTTATGATTTTGGTTAATTCTAACAAGTCTAATTTTTTTTAATATGATTTCTTAAAATAACGCCGGAGATAAGGGGCACTCACACAATTTTTTATCTTTTTGCGGCTTTTCTTCGAAAATGTGTGTATCAAAACGGTTTCAGAAAAATACTACCCAAGCACTTAGTTCACTTTGAGTTGCTCTTTATGTACGTATTCTACGCAATCTTCATTTTTACAAAAATTTTAATATTTTCGAGCAAGTAATCTTTTGCATTGAAGTTCAGTTTTTATAAGATCTTATTTTCGCTTTTTTAGTTCTTTCTTTTAAAACTTTACTGAAAAACATGAAAAACATAAAACTTCAAACTGTAGTTAAACCGTTTATGTGCATAAAAGAACTTGCCCTATAATGCGTGCTCTGATCTGACTATTTCCGCAGCCCCAAAGCACACCAAATTTTGTCTTTTTACAACTCACCGTTAAGAAGTTATAACGCGATTGTATACGGACGGACAACATAGTCTTTCCGTAAGAGTTCCGTTTTCGATTTTTGGACGGACCGTTAATTATATCTTCGAATTGTAATTTTTTAAGTGTCTTTGTATTTATTTTGTTATTTATTGGCTGCTCGTATGGTTTATAATGACTAATCATCCTGTTAACATGAACACTATGTGAGAGAGTGGCTCAGTATTGCCAGAATTTTTCAGTTCTCACTTAACTTTTGGGGGGAAATTCTCCCATCTTTTCCCCATTTGGTGATCCGAGTTTCTCAATTCTTTCTTCAATTAGAATCTTTGAATGAAAGTTATAAAGTTACTTAGTTACAAAGTTACTTAGTTACAAAGATATTTGTATAAATATACTCAACAAATTTTCAGCTTCAGTCCCATTTAGCATTGTATTTAAATAAACTTTTTTAATAGCAAAAATTTAAGGAATTAATCATCATGAGAATTCATAAGCAAAATCGTTTTCTAGCCAACTGTTTTAAAGCGTTGTTTTCTAAACAATTTTAATGAAACATGGACAAAACGAAAGGTGGAGTTCCGCTAAAGTGCACTAATGTTTCTTTAATGATTAATAATTTCACTTTTTAACTTTAAAATTGATGACAATCAATGGGAATTTCAATTTTGATTTTTCCTCATTTTAAGCTAGTTATTCTCCACGTCCCTAGTCTGTGTCACAACTCACGACTCGCAAGCATTCGGCACCAAATGTTGTATTTTATCCCAAAATTTCGAAAAACCGTTTAAAAAATTCCCATTAAAAAATTGCACCATCATCAAAGTCAGTTACTACCACAAAGTAATCCTTTTGTCTAAAAGAAAACCTTTTCACGGAATTCCGATACTAAATATTATTTCCATTCAATGTTAAGCCGAGATTAATTAAGACAAATATTTTCGCATTGAAATTCCATTCAGCATCAGCACAGCACAGGATCTGACCTATTTTATCTCCGCCCCAGATTCCCAGATAAAACTTATTTCACATCACGCGGATTTAATGACATTTTATACAAAATAACGAATCAAATTGGAAATTAAAACGCTTATTGCGAAAAACAGTTTAATTCGTTTTTGTCATTCTTTTGACAGGACATTTTTCCCATGACAAATTGCAAAACTGACACACCGACATAACTTTGGTTTCACTGTAGGTAGGTATATATCCAGGTGTGTGTGTTTATGGAAGACTACGGTTTAATTACCTCGAGGTAATGTAGTGAAGTGCTAAAGATTGTTTCAAAAGTTATATTCCCTTCTCGTGCACCTATACTTGTGTACTGTGCGCTTGTTTACCACCGTAAAGCCGTTTAACTTGCCTCGGAAGGTGCGGGTTGTGCTGTTGCCGATACCATGCACAGCCCTATAGAACGCAGGTATCCTTGCGTTAGGTGCTCTCTTTGCTGCCTCATAATATTTTCTTCTGTGAACAGAAGGAGGTGCCTTATTTACCGTATTGTGCGGTAAAGGTGAAGGGTATTAATTAAAGTCGGTACGCGTCTTTAATGAGGTTTTTCCATTGCAGGCTTAAGCGTTATAGTGGATCCGGTCAGGATTCGTGGAATTTGTAAATCTAAATGACAAGGTGAATTAATTGGAATCGATTGCCGCGTGATTTGTAAGAAGTGTCTCCAATTTCGTGGCATCCATTGGAATACACACATTGAGTAGTCAGAAATGGGCATTAGCATTCCCAAGACGCT
Source organism: Neoascia interrupta (assembly GCA_947623515.1). Classification (NCBI taxonomy): domain Eukaryota; kingdom Metazoa; phylum Arthropoda; class Insecta; order Diptera; family Syrphidae; genus Neoascia; species Neoascia interrupta. Next base: position 2,572,740 of record OX392464.1, on the reverse strand, counting down.
ACACAAGCCAATGGTGGGAGAGCCCTATTGTCTCTTTTAAATTAAACTATAGACTCTTGTCTAGCCAAACCAGAGTAAATATCATTAAATTTGTCGACAGGCCACAAAGCATTCGTTGTTGCGTGAAAACCTCTATTGCGGTTTCAGGTGTTGACAATTTTTCTGGGGAAGAGTTTAATGGAAACCCTCTGCTTAATTGAGTTACCGATAGAGAGACATGTGTGAAGGTCTGGTCAGTGTTATTGTGGTAAGTTAGAGTGCTTTGTATAATAGTGAAACCACGTAGATGGTACTGCATGCAACAAGTGTTAACACAAGTAATTAATTCTCGTTTGTTATCAATATGTGTGCATTGTGGCTCATTACAATAGTCCTATACACATATGCTTCCTCGTTGAGACACGGGACAAAAGGAAAGGAATAGTATAATGATCTCTCTATACTTAGCCTAAATCTGTTTTCGAAATTATATGACTAGCATCAGTCTATCAGCTTACCTATAGAGAAACATCATTCCTTTGTACAGGTCGCAAAAATAATACTTACATAATATGTACAAAGTCCGGGCGATAGTTATAGTTGAAGACGAGCTATGTAACCAAGACTTGGAGCTTGCGACTTTACAAAAAGAATGAATGCTGAGATTCAGCTTATACATTTCGCAATTAACTACATCTTTCGACCTATCTTTTACCTTCATTGTGGCTACTGTTCGACGTAGCGAATGGTCGTCATTTACCTACTTACGATAATGTTTCACAATTTCATTCTTTGAGAACTTTGTAATTTTGGAAGATATTTATATATTGACATAAACTAGAAAAGGTTGCTCCCAAGAAGTGAACTCTATTTTACTCGTACAAGGTCCCAATTTTACTTGACGAGCTTCTTCTTCTGTAGGTACTGCTTTTGACGATCATTCGAAAATTCTCGAGACATGGTATTTCCAAAATGCTCCTTAAACTTTTTTCAATCCATTTTGAAAGGAAACATGTGTTGCGTAAAAACGCTGCTGAGCGCCAGTACGAAACAAGAAGACCCGAAACCCGCAAGTGTTATGCCTTTACGAAATAAATCGCGTTATTTAATTGCCGATTGGGAAAGTCAGATCCAGATACATAATTTCAAAAGATGGACTACGTCCGTCATTTATTTTTAATTTTTTGCCTCTTACCATTTCAAAAATAGAGAGAAGCGTATTTTCTTCGCCTTTCAACTATTTTAAAAATCAAAAATCCATAAAACAGCAATTGAGCTTTTATTTTCCGTTTACCTTCAGGCATTTTTTTTTTTAATTTTACAACCAGCTACGTTCCATTGGCCACTTTTCTTAAAAGCTGCGGATATAAATTTCTGAGAAAATGGCAAAACATGTTGTTCTCTATTTTCTTTATTTTAATTGGTTTAAAAACTTGAGGTTGGAAACGGCAGTTTTGAACCACTTTTAATGCAGGTAGCTTGCGTTAAAAACGCTACTTACTTTAGCCTCATTTGTAATAAGACCGTCCTAACCGCTAATAGATTAAAAACCTTTAAAAAATCGTGTTTAAAAATGTTTTTACGTTTTTGAGTCAAATCTTCGAAGTTTCTAAATATTCACCGTTCGCTATAAAATAAAAAATAAATAGAGTGGCGCAACACCTCTAGCTGTACTAGGGCCAACTCTTCAACAATGCATGCTGTGTGTGTTTCACATACAAGGGGACCTGTAAATATTTTGGGGGCTGGGAGATTGTCAGACCCTCGCGTAGGTTGGGACCGTAAAAAAGAACAAGTCTTTTTTTTAGGTGACGATGGTAGGATTCGAAGCCAGACCTCCGACATAGTAAGCACACACACTTACCACTACGCCACGGCACCCCGCCGTTCGCTATAGTTTTTTAAAAAAAATTTAGAAAATGGACTATGCCCGTTTGTTTTGTTCAATAATATACTTTTTACCGTTTAGGAGATAGAGCGGGAGACATGCCTTCCTTTGACCTTTTTTTATAATTTTTCAAACTTCAAATCCATAAAACAGATAATTTGAATCTAAGGTTCAGTTCCCTTGGACTTTTTCCCAATGGCGCATGGCACATCCAATTGCGCTAGCATTGGTTGTTTATACCTGGCCCAGGGTGTATTAAGTGTGATGTATAGTTTGTAACGCAGTGATATAATCACTGTAGACCCCTAAGACCTTTAAGAGATATGAATGGCACCAACAGGAGAATCTTTTAAGCCATGTTCGTCAGTCCGTCCGCCCGTATGTAAACAGCTTTTAGCCCTTAAATTTTAAAGTAGAGAGCTGAAATTTGGTGGGTTAGCCGAATCCGCCCACAGACATGCCCACCACAGGCCTGTATGTGCGACCATCTCAAAATACTTTTTCAAAATTTTAGCTATGTTAAAATGCTGCTAGCTCATTCATTTTTGGTATGTAACATTGCCTTGTAATTGTATTTAAAGTGGCCAAATAATTTGGGCCTTTTCATTTTAGCTTAAAATAACTGTTTTTCAATATATATGTATGAAATTTGACTAAAAATTATATAACAAAAGCTGTAGATACTAGCATTTTCTAACTTTCATGTAGTTTAAATATGTGCCTCTGCCCACTTTTGTGGGAGTGGCGTTAAAAACAGTGATTTTTTTAGTTAAAAAGGCGGAGTTTTAGGCCGAAATGTATGCAACCACCTAGTATAAAACATTCAACAGTTATATTTTTATATCCCGCCCACTTTTTGGAGGCGTGGCCGTTTTTTTTTGGTATGGTCGGGTATTTTGCAATCCGTCGTAGATGGATTCCCACTTGTTTTTTAAATGCTATGGGCACCGGTTTTTGCGAAAACGGTGAAACAAACTCCTTTTTTATTTCCTTTTTTAAATAACTTAACTCCTTAAAAAACTTAGAATTTTGTAAACGAAGATTTCTTTATCTTAAGCGCTTTGTGTTTGAATCAAATTATAACAAGATTGTTGTATTGTTGTATCGTATTTAGAATCTTTTACCGTTAAGATACTAGAAGATTTTAAAAACTTGTTTTTGAAAATGATTTTCTGTTTTTGAGCTGAATCTCAGAAAGTTCTCAAACTTTAAAGTTTGCTATAATTTTCCTTAAAATTTTAGACAATTTCTACGTGTGATTTTTTCATATGATTTATTTCTTCTTTTTTTTGGACGGATCACTAACAAGTAGGTAAGTATGTAAGTGCAAGAGTTCGTCTGCGAACGGACTTTTAATTATCCGACCATCCTTACCCAATAACCATAGCTCCGCTCAGGGGTGCCCTTCCGTCAATTGCTTTAAGTTTCAGCTTTGCAACCATACTTCCCCCGGAGCCAAAAAGCTTTGGTTTCCCGGGATTATTTAATTTTTTTCGCCTGAATTTATGCACTTGGCCACAAAATTAAAAAATTCTAGATTAGAAAATTCGTTAAAGTAGAATATTAATACTTAAAAAGGCCGTTTTTTTTTTCAACTTTGAGCATGCCTAATGATTTATGCCTCCACAGACAAAACAACCAAAAAACTTTTTGATTTTCTAAAAGAATATTCGAATGCAATCTTGTCAATTGGTATGTCCTCTTATTTTCCAGTCATGGATGAATTTCCTATTGTAGAAATCATTAAAAATACCATGGTTTTGATAATGGAGACACTAGTTAACCTCAGCTTTCCTGGAACCTTTATTCTTTTTGTTTCCAGTAAAGCTGAGATTTACTTTGAGAACCTTCTTAATACCTGGAACGAAAACAGAAATAAGCCGCTGTTAGAAGCTAAGAGTTCCGCCCTCTTGGACCCATCCGGATTTGTATATTTGTCTACATTATTTAGATCTTCGAGTTCGTTGAAGAAGTATTTGCGGAGGGTACTACGCCTGATGCTGTTTAGGGCTGGGCATTCGCAGAGCAGGTGACGAACAGATTCAATTTCTTCAACGTCCCTGCAGCTTCTGCAGTAATCGTTATGCGGTGTGCCTAGCCGCTCAGCGTGTAGACCCACAGCGCAGTGCCCCGTGAGGATTCCCGTGAGTACTCGGATGTTCCTGCGGGCTAGTCGGATCAAAAATAGTGATCTCTTTTTGCTTACCGCTGGCCATAGCTCCCTTATATGTCTGCACGTATCAAGTTCTGTCCAACGTAGGTTGGTTCAACTCAAGGGTTCAGTTTCTATCCTACGTTCTATCGAACTCAGCCGGACTCTTATAGATTTGAGGGTTAGAGATGCATTCATTCCAGACCCAAATCTCGCAAGCTCGTCCGCTTCTTCGTTTCCCGATATATCGGTGTGACCTGGCACCCAACACAGGTCACAGTGTTACAGGTTACAGTGTTGCCAAGTGATAACTCGTCTAGAATTTCCCTGCATAGTTTCACAGCATTTGACTTCACTACGTCTGATTCCAAGGCTTTAATTGCCGCTTGGCTATCAGAGTATATGGTGATGGTCTTGTTTGCATTCTTAAACGATAGACTTTGGTTAATGAGGGATCACAACCACACGCTCTCTAAGCCAACCCTGCGTTCGCCACTGGGAGGCTTGGATGTAGAGGAGCAATTGATTTTGAATCTTTGAAATGTAAACATCGAAATCCATAACAACGAGTGGTTGAATTCAGATAAGTGGGTGGCGTTGTTAATGTGCCGACTACTGTGCACGAGGTCCCGGGTTCGAATCTGTCGAGTTGAAATGTAAGCGGACAGGAATGTCGAAAGAAAAAACCGTGTGCGATTTCACGGAAGGGTAGGATCCTGCTCCCCTTACTTGTCGCGAGTAATGCTCTACCAGTTGAGCTAGAGTGAACACGTTTGATTCTTTGTCCATATAAAAGTTTTTTGCTCAGTCTCATTTTACCGAGGATCTGACAAATCCTCCGAGAGTATCATTTGTCATGAGAGAGTCATGTCAATTCACCGTTCTGAATCAGGGAAATGTTGAAAGACCCCTCCATGTGAAAGACTCCCCTCCATGTTTGGAAGAATACCCGAGACTCACACAGCATGCATGGTTGTGTGAGGGTCAGGCAATGGCTCTTCTGGAGCTGCACGTTCCAGTCAAGTTTTTTCAGTATTTTTGAATGAAGGCAAATAAAAACGTAAGCATTTACGAATTAAGAGTTTGATTATTATAAATAAAATATGTAAATGGGGAAACTTAAGTGGATTGGAATGCGAAGTAAAAAAAGTTGTATAAGTTATTTCCTGTGTAATTCTTTAAAGCGAAATTAAGTTTTATTCGACAAAGCAGGATTTTCTAAGCTTCCGAATTTAAAAGACGTAATTGCTTTTATTTAAATAACAAAAGCTGATATAACCTCTGACACTTTCCGCAACGAGTGACACGACACTTTGACCAAGCATTCACTGTGCGCCTCGTAGGCTAAATTCAATTGAAATTCAATCCGTTTTGTGCCGGAAGCCAAATCAACCATGATTCAAAAATCACGAATATAAATTTTCGCTTGCATTGGAAATAAACTTTCATTGTCATTCAAACGATTATACGATTTGACCATCGGTTAATCTTTTGACAGGGCTCAACCCTAACTGAATTTCCAAAAGTGCATGGGGGCACAAAAACACACAAAATAAAAGGCAAATTCAAATCCGATGATATCCAAAAATGAAGGTAAGTACGATCTTGTTTAGTCCACTCGCACATCCTTTTTTTTTAAGTTTATTTTTCCAAGAATTTCTCCTATTCGCCGCGTGTTTGTTGAAAACTGGATGAATGAGCAACTTGTTCCAGTGAAGTTTCTATTTATCAAAATGAATTTATGCCACAACTTCATTTTTGCAAACACACAAAGGATACAGCGAGGATACAGCCCTGTAATCGAAAAAAGAAAGCCTCGTGATGTACCTTCTCTGTCGGTCGACCCTTTTTTTATCTATTCAACTAGGTCAATTCGAGGGAACAAAGGAGCCGCCTGGATGCTGCTCTATATTATCTTACCTGTGTGGAGGGAGGTGAATTTCAAAACAGGATAAACTTTTTGCTCTCTACTCCTCATAATAAAATCATTTTTACGCATGAAAAAGGGCTGAGGGGAAGCATTGAAACTTTCAGCAACAATAAATGAAGGCTTTGTGTGCCTCCTTGTTCAAATGCAGCCTTCAAGGTATAAATACGCATTGATATTCATTTAAAAGCACATCTATAACATCTTCATCAACTTTCATAATTTATTCGAGACCAGGGAGATTGTTTGAAGGTTTAACTTCCAAAGACCTGCTGTTGTGGACGACCGGTATGTTTTTAGAGGGCAAATTCGGATATAATCGATATTATTTTAAGGCATACTTTGTTGAAGTCTTTTTTCTTTTTTGAACAAGAATTTTGTGAGGGCATTTATTTAATATTATCGGACAAACAGTTTTTAATCCTCCTTTTATGACGAAGCGAATAATCTATTTGATTGATGTTTCGTTTCTGTACCCATATTCAATCTCAATACTTTATCACGTCGGACTTTTGGTCGAGATATGAATTTTTGTGTGGTAGATTAAATTTTGGTAAATGTCCAGATGTATTAATATGAAAAGTTCAACTATGATATTTCTGCTTTCGCCAAATAAGAATAAGGCCTAACCTTTCAACATTGTTTTGAGAAACCCTGGTAAACACTTTGAAGTTAGATCTCAATTATGATCAAAAGAAAATTTAGGTAACTACACCTCCGCTCCTCCACAGCCTGATATAAGTAGAGATGTTGTTACTCCAAGCTACTTGAAATCGTTTTTCGAATTGTTCGTATGTTAACCTTCCCCCTTTGAAAACTTACCAACGGCTATGAGCGTGTTTTTAAATATGAACAAATTTTGTTTAGTTTGCTTACCTTATTCCACAGAGATGTGATCAAGGAGAATCCTACTTGATGATTGCCACAATTAATCGTTTTCTCTTATTTTCTGTTTAGGAAAATGTTTTTTGTAAGATTATTGTAAAGAAACAACAAAGGTTGTCAAAGGCTGAAATAATGTGACACTCGTTTTTTGTTTCGTCTCTATAATGATTGTTTAATGCTTAATTCTTTTCCTACCTGAACCTAAATAATTAGTGTTTTTTTACTCTTCCAAAGTATTTATTTTTCTTATATAAGCAATTATTCAAATATTAAGTTTGAATGCGAACAGCTAATATCTTTATTATGACATTTACGACCCTCTTTTGGTCTAAGGGAAATTTTGGGGGATTACGTTCTGACAATCTAGCGATTGCGAATCTATCGACGGTAACTCCTCCCCCCTTTGACAAATTACACACTGCTTTGAACTTGACCTATATTTAGCTGTGACATAATCAAATAAATCACTTGTAGCACCTTGGGGCAATTCTCTTGCCCACAAAATAATTTTGTGGCATAATAAACTTTTGTGGTTTTCGGTGATTTGTATGGAAATTGAAGTGTTAGTAAACCGAGGGTAGACCATACAAAGAATAAGACATTGAACTAATTGTGACTCTACGGCAAAAAAGTGTTGAGCCCAACTATTCATTCCGAATATGGAGCAGGGGATGCGATTCGAGGAACGTTTTAGCTAGACTGGTAGGATCCATATATCTGCTCGATTGGGACAGATGACTTAGAGCACATTCCCACTCGTTTACCTACCTACATCCTTATCTTCGTACAGTACACACATACATTGCTTTAGTAACATCGCCTCCAAAAAGACCGTCAAGCATGATATGCGGAGCGGTCCGTCAGCTTTTGTTCAAGGTTAAGTTCATATTGCGCAGCTCATGATTTCTACAATGGTGGAAATTCGATTATGAACAGCAACATTTTTTTTTTGCAGCTTGTTGCTTGAAAGACTGCTTGACAACATTGCAGCTTTTAACGGTTTTTCTAAATTTGACAGAAGTTTTTGGAACAAAATGTCAACCTTATCAAAGAATAAAGAAAGGGGTTTCCTCTATTTTGCGCTACATCTTCAAGGTGGTTTGGAATGTATATTGTAAGGCTTTGGAGATTGTCAGCTTCTCTGGATTGGCAACAAAGCCCCTTAAATTGCTTTTTAAGCTCAAATCGCCTATTTACCTATAAATTGTGTCTCCTCTTCTCCTATAGATGTGCTATAGATCTTGATTAGTGACTATTTTTTTTCCGGAAAATTTCGTGTTCTAAAAAGATTTGTAAAAGTGATCTTAAGGTCCGTAAAATAATGGTTTTCGGAGAGCAATTTAGAGGTCATCACGGTGCTGGCGTGCATTTTAGGCCTTTATGTACTCCGTCGAGAATTCGTGAAATATTCTTTCACTTGATGTTTACTTAATTTTACCAAGTCGATCAGCTTATAAAGAGGCTCAGTCAGCAGTCTACCTTTAAAATCTTAAAAGCCCAATTATAGCAATTCCAAATGTTCTTGTAAGTGTACCAGAAAAAAGAGGAGGGTGCATTCGCTTTAAGATTGAAATATAAAAAATAATAAAAAAAGTGGGGTGCCGTGGCGTAGTGGTTAGTGTGTGTGCTTACTACGCCGGAGGTCTGGGTTCGAATCCTGCCATCGTCACCTGAAAAAAAAAAGACTTGTTCTTTTCACGGGCCCCACCTCCGCGAGGGTTTGACAAGCCCTCCGAGAGTATTAATTGTCTTGAAAAACTTCTCGAAGTGCCGTTCGGATTCGGCAAAAAATTGTAGGTCCCCTTGTATGTAAAGAAATTAACACACCAGCATACATTGTTGAGAAGTTGGCCCTGGTTCACCTCGAGCTGTTGCGCCACTCTATTTATTTATTTATATTAATAAAAAAAATAAAAAATTGAGAAGTCAAAAAATCACGAACCTTAAACGCTTCGGCTTAAACGGCTTAAACACTTCGCTTACTTTGACTTGTTTTATGAAAGTGTTTTCAATATTGACTTTGTGCACTAAGCCCCAAACACTTTGAAAAACGTCATCCATTTTGAACTCTTCGTTTTTCAAAGCCTTTAAATATTTTCAAAAATTTGTAATTTTTCGTTAAATTTGAGTATTTACTGAACTAAAGGCTTCGTTTGCCTAGTTCATGCCTGCTAAACTTCTTAAAAAAGTATTGAAAAACATTTAATCCATTTTCCTATGATATATCAAACTGTAATCAAACCGTTATTTGTGCTTAAAAAAAATTGTCTTCGTTGAATTCCCTGATTATTTCCGCAGTTTAACGCGATTGGTCGGACGAATGGACAACGCTAGTGATACCAAAAGAGGTCCTTCTTCTAATTTTGGACCGCTAAAAATGGACTGAAATTCTGAATGGACTCCGAAAATGGACTGGTTATTTTAACCCCCCCCCCCTTTATTTTGCCTCCTTCATTTAGTAAAATTGGCAACATTTTCAGAGGCGGATTAAGTTAAAATACCGCCCTGGGGCCCACATTTTTTTCGCCCCCTTGGAACACCAAAAAAAAACATACACTAAAAAATCCAGACTAAAATTTTGTGCGGGGGAAACCTTATGGGAATTTCTAAGGCAGCCACGCCTACTGGGGCAAGTCTGCTATTGACTTATAGTAACAACCTCTTTGTCTATTTTCCACCAATTTTTCTTGCCACTAAATTTCACCCTTATGAATGAAGGACGCATGTCTGTGAGCTGATTTCTAAGAACTTACGCTTATACTACTTCTGGACCTAAAAAATCTAGACAGCAATATAGGTAGTTTCAGACTTCCTACCTTGCAATTTAAGGCCTTTTAAAATAAGTGGAAAAAAGGTACGGACGGATATAAATAGCTATTTCGACTCACAATTCTGTCTCGATCATGTGTCCGATCTTGGGGCTCTGCCGTTATCGGTACCTTGTTACAAACTCCTGAACCCATGAGATGATACTCAGATCTTTAACTGACGCATTCTATCTACACTAATGGAATATGGATACGGTGATGGCGTAGATGAGGGCATTTTTCCAAATAGACTGAATCATAGTCTTCCTTTCTGTCTTCCCAATCTGTAGTGCTTTTCAAGCGGGGATAAAGATAATTTAGTCTTGGGGCTTAAGAACAAAGTGTTATCTTACGGGACATCATACAAATCTTTTGTGACAGAAAGTGGCCACCAAATCAGCACCTGGAACAAATCTCTAGAAACTCTAAGTCTTCCTATACTATGCCTATGCCTATCGACTTCAGCGACATTTCAATTTGAATGACGAACTTGCAAAGCTTGGAATTAGGCTCATAGGCTTACAATCAAGTTAATACTTCACTATCTGATAGAAAAGCAAGGAACAAGACTCGGCGTTTATTTTAACGACTTTTTCAGGAGTTACATGCGGAAGAGAAGAATTAAGAAAGTATACACCAACCACTTTCGGAAACAAAATCTTCTCCTTGGAGCTGTTTTTTATATCGATCTTACTTTAATTAGATGGCGCTACAGTCCGGGGTGGACCTGGGCCTCAATCAACCTGCTTCGCCAGTCAGGTCTGATTGAAGCGATTTTAAAAACGTCCGATAGGGCAGTTACAGTTTTTTACGGACCCACCTCGGCGAGGGTCTGACACCCTTCGAGGGTATAATTGGTCTAGTCATGAGAGAACTCTTAATTCGCTGTTCGGAATCGGCAAAAATTTTAGGTCCCCTCCATGTGTGTCCCCTCCACATGGTTGAGAGAGAACAGTTCTTCTAAACTGTGGATACCAACTACTTTTTTTAGCCATTTTAACCGGCTTCGTAGTACTAAATTCCTTAAGTACTTCTTCAAAAATGAGTGTTGAAATATTATTAACTGATCGTTGGTTCTTGTACCCCATCCATGACGATATCGGGTCCTAAAAGATCTCGTTGCATTGCTATGAAAAAATCCATCGAAAGTGTAAAATAAACCTCCATGGACCTAAAGATGGCCCTTTTGTCTAGATTTGAGCCAACTCTTAGCTCACCATTATCGAAATCATTATCGTGTATTCAACTTTGTTGTATATCGAATTCCCTTATTTAAAACCTATTTCAAGTGACCTTTTCTTATCAACGAAAAAAGACAACCTTCAAAGACTTGTAATCACGTTTTTAAAATCAGATTAGCTCTAAAATGAAACAAGTCAAATAAGAAAAAATACGGTTTTCATTTTTGCTTGATTTTTTGGCAGCATAAAAGCAAAGGACTTGAATGTTCAAATGTCAAAAAGGAAATGTTCCACCCCCAATCCCTTTTTGGCAACTATGAAGCTACGCAAAATCCCTTTCTGATTCGCAATCGATGTCGTTTCGATTCTTTCTCATCAATTCCAATTTGTTAGTTTAACAAAATCAAATAAAAAAATGTTTCCTAATCTCGTTCTCGCTCTTGGTCCCTATAAATTTTCTAGCGTTAACCAAGTTAAATCTCACCTTCTTCAGCAATATTCCCATTCAGGGCACAGCGCACAGCAAAGAGGGAACCTTCTACGAAATCCTTTAGCCAATTTAACCCTTTTTTTTCTCTTGAAATCACCATCAAGACTGACAAACCAACCAGAGCGAACATCATCACCTCATCCGTTGATAATTCAAGAATCAACTCGGCAAACGCTGCCGTCAATTAGATTGCTCATTCAATTTAAGAAGTTAAGCCTTCGCACAACCTTCGCACAGCGAATACTGTTATATACATGGAACCGCCGCAAATCTCTGTCTCCGGAAATTGTCCGTAAAGCGGGTTCAACCGGAACAAAAACCAACTAGAGAGGGTGGCACAAAACAAAATTGGTAACAAGGACGAGAACAAGCACAAAACAAGAAGCAGCAGCGAGCGCCCGAACCTGTTAGTGGCCCACATTTCTGCGAAAAACTTACAAATGTTCGCATCAATCCGACAAGGACGAGAACGAGGACGACAACGCACTTAATAGCACCACCACCGTACTTATTTATTTCCGTGATGAAAGTTAAAATTTCCTTTACAATCAACTCCAGATAGGAGAGAAGGCAAAGGAAAAAAAAGGCTGGCATCCTTTAGCATCTAACGCCCCCTTCTTCGCAGGACATGCATCGCGCGTTAACCATGCCTTTAGCCATGGCACCCACCCTCCTCTCCCCAACAAGAACAAGAAAATAGTTGATAAGAGCCCGAAAGGAAAGGAGGCAAATTCAAGGCAACAACAACCAGAAGGAAAAAAAAATAAAAGGGAGGAAAAATCGCACACAAAAAGGAAACTTAAATGAGTGCGGCACTACGGCCAAAGATAGATCTCAACCAGGCGGAAAGGCGGAAAAAAGAAATATACTACAGTATTCCATTTCCAGGAGCAGGACCATCAGGCAGCAGCACTCCCCCTTTTCGCCTGCATAAATTTGAACAAACCCCAAATTGACTATAAAAACTTTGCCTATACTGCAAAGATATTTATCAGTCGCCTTTGCCGACACCGACCGACATCGGCATCGACGTCGACATCACCAAACACAGCGACCACATCCTTTTGCCAAACACCGCTTCTGCCACATGCCGGCAAACCAGGCACAAGGCGCACAACCATCAGCATCAGGACCAAAATAAAAGCACAAGGATGGTTCGTCGATAACAATGCATTATTGCCCCGGGGGTAGGTGTTTCGGCTCTCAATGCTGGCTGGTGTTCTTCCGGTTAAAAGGGGGTGTGCTGCGGCGCTAAATAGTTGTTGGATGATGACGATTCGGTGCGTCAAAAATTAAATCATTCCAAGGAATTTAACGGTATATACCACTCAATCAGCTTTAACAGCGCAGAGAGGCTTTTGTCGACTTTATTTGATCCGTTTGTAGCATTTTCGACAAAAAGAATTTCTTCGCTTATTTTTAAGAAAACAAACAAAAGTTTAATATTTTTCGGTTTTGTTTGTATTTCTGTCTGTTTGAAGGGGGCAGGAGTTGGGCTGGCTTGAAAACTGGGGCGACAGAAAATGGCATTTAAGATAATTCCAGCGCGCGCCTCTGAATACCTTAATTACGTGCTATCAATGCCACACCACTCAAGGAAGGATCCTTTCTTTTTATTGTTGCGGTTGTGTGTGATTTTTGCTTTGTGCATCCCAGCGTTTACACAGCAATGTGTGCGTGTATAAATATTTTTACAAAAAATTTTCCGCGGAACCTTAAGCCTTCGTTTACATTAAAATTTTAATTTCTTTTTATTTGAAAAGGCTGATGTTTTTTTTTCCTCCTCTTCCTGTGTGAGAAGCAGGCTGGTTGATGAAATCACTGGGTTGGAAGATGACAATATTTGATTTGCATGGGAAACCGCTAAAGACATTTCAAGGAAACAAGTAAAAAGTTGCGCAAAAATATTATGAAACATTTGAATTTTCAAACGAAATTTGCATGTTTTGAATTTCGAAGATATGACGAGGTTTTTTTTCTTTAATTTTTGTGTTGAGGGTTAATTACGATTGCCTGTCCAAAAGCAGGACCACGAAACAACCCTTTGATGGTGGGTTGGAAAAGCCCATCGCACCACACAATGGTACTGATTACGGGCACGTTCCTTATTTAGATGACTTTTTCTGACAGTGTAGTGGTCTCTGGTGACGGTTCCCGCAGAAAAAGAGCAAATCTAGCGGCCATTTTTAACGTAAGTGAATTACGGAATTTTAACTGAAAGTCCATGGTTCGGGGATATGCATAATTTGATTAAGGAACAAAAAGGAAATTATGGTGTTTTGGGCGAATTATTTATTTAGGATGAAGCCGTGAAGGGGATCTTAAATACAAACAGGACTGCGCCTGGAAATCTGTTTTGGGACTAATTTTTGGATTATGTTTCGATATTATATTTTTCATTTGCAAAAAAGAAGGATGTAGGAGTTGGAGAGAGTCCTGAAAGCATGTGCCTTCCTGAGTTGCTACCCCCGCACTTTATTTCATACTTGATGAGCTGACAGGAGTCTGTTTTTAGATTGAAATAGTGTAATGGTCCATATTATGGTCCTATTTTAACCTATTTCGAGACTTTAGACCTTCATATGAAATAAATTAATAAGTTTACCAAATATTAAATCGACTCAAATACCGCTGACGTGTTTGTTAATATTGGCATTGGGCCATCGCACACGAGTACACTTGGGACAAAATTACAGCATGCAAAACTTCAAGTGAACACGAAATTATTTCAACAGTCTTTAAATGCTTTGACTTCTGCAAGATGAGCCGTGAGTGGACCAAGGAATTAGTGGACAAAAAATTCAACGCAGATTGTGCCCGAAAAGGTCCAGCTAGTGGCGGATGATAGAGAAAAATGGAAGGACTTAAATCCCCACACAGCTCCCCTATCTCGGATGCCTTCTTATTAAACGAAGGTCAAAGAAAATTATGGTTATGAAACTTCGCTAGATAACCCCTTTTTTAGAGCTAATGTCTTTTTCAAAACGCAACTAAAAAAAGCTTTTTGTAGAGCGTCGCTCACAAAACCATTATAGGTAAGGTATGTGGAAATATTTACGTTCCCGATGGCTACATTTGGATGATTCGAAGTAGCCTGATGCAAAGCGTCCTAAAAGACATCTTTATGCCAAGCAACAGCACCGAGTGGGTGTAGTGTATTGCGACTCGAAACTATAAAGAGGTAAGTCAGTACTCATCCTTATTCTATACCTACTACTTGTTCGTTTTGAGGGTCTCGGATCTATAGCTAGTCTTTAGCTAGTCTTGAGCACATGTAAACTGATCCTCCGCCAACAACTTGAGAACTTCAGGCTTGCCCACAAAGCGGGTTCATGAGAGGTCACCAACCTGGCATAACCATTTCTCTCTTGGCATACCACAAGGGCGTTCTTTTTGTATTTCAGTGTTTAAGACCTGTCTAGGAAGTTTATTACTTCACAGTCTTTGGTTGGGTTGCTGAACCACGCTAGATATGGATACATGGATACACTTAGGGTAAAGGAGGTCCATTGTGATACCACTTTGTGAGACCAGAGTTACTAGCCCCAGGACCTAAATGATAACTACCCGTTTTGGATGAGAAGGGTCGAGGCAACCAGTGAAGGTATAAACCTGTGCCGAAGACCATCAATCAATGGTTGATTAGATACTTACCCGAAAAGGGTAGTGAAAGCTGGGGGTAAGCGTTTCAGTGTGAACCACGGTCAGCAAGGTTAAGGGGACCTGAGAAAGAGGCGGGGTTGATACGGATTGGGGAAGGAACTTGAGGTCGAGTTTTATCGATTTCGGTTTAAGCCCCCGTCAACAAGGAGATGGGTGGTCAGTGCGAGGAATGGTACCTTTATGAGAAGACACGGCAAGGGCAACCGATTTCGGTATAAGTTCGTGCCTAATGCTTCTTTGCTATTTTTTTTCTATGCTATTGCTTCTAGAATTATCCTCAAGGATGGGGTGACCGAATTCGGTGTAAGCCCTTGCAGGGGTAATATGTGTTGGTGATCCCGTAAGGGTGGAGTGGTGAGGGCAACTGAAGAAGTTCGCTCTTTTCCCAATCTCAGTGCTCTCTTATAATTATTTTGCACTCAAATTGGTAAAAGGCTAATTTTTGTGGAGGCAGAATATACTGCGGACAGAATAGTGACTCATGTGGCGCAGTCTAGTCTGCAACTAATTTTCTAAACATTTTAATAGTCATTTAAGTTCTGTTGTAAATTACTGTGAGAATGCTTCCAAATTGGAAAAAGGTGATTTTAACGATATAAAAACTATACTGCGATTAAAACAGTGTCTGATTTGGCGCAGTCGATTCTCTAAATGATTTTCGAAATGATTAAGAAGTCAAAAAAGTTTGACTTAAGCCCTTCGACTTAAAAAATCTGATCTAAGTAAAAGAAATTTTATACTGCACTGGCGCAGTCGATTATGCAAATGATAATGACTAAATAAATCCAAAATCAGTTTAGTTGGACTGTTGCCCTTAAAGTGGAAAAAATTATTTTGGTGATATGGGATAAGGGAGGGGGGAAAGATGGGGGTACGGCAATTGCTGTGGGTATTCTACTATTTCGTTTCCGGGTGTTATGAGATTGAGTGTTCGTCCGTTAGGCAATTATCCTCTTTACGTCAAGTCTAACTAGATCTTTAGATCTTTTATATATCTATTGCCCCTCAAGTGATGCTTAGCCTCAAGGAATGGAGAGTAAAGTAGACAGTAAAGAGCCTTGCCTGAGGAGGGTAACCGTTTTTGGTACAAACCCGACACTGTAGGCGCTCCCTCCACCCATAGAGTTCCTATGTTGTGGAGGAATGAGTTGTGTGATTCACCAATTAGAAGTTTAATTAGGACCTAAGACCAGGCAGTTCTTCTTGGAAATTTGGTCTTGAATTTGATATTGAAGTCGAGGTATGGGACAACGTAGTCCGTAGAGCTTCGATCTGGAAGGTATCATGGCCATTTAGTGTTGCTTTTGCTGCCATAAATTTCCCAAAGATGTCAACGTCAACGCCGCAGTGACTACATTATTTTCTATTGAAAAGTTAAAAATTACAACAATTTACAATTCTACAAACATTATAAAAATGGCTGGCTCATGAGCATTTATAATTAATACATTATTTTCTGTCGAAACCTCGTCGTTCGGTGAGATTGTTCTCTTTAGTCCCCTTCTTGAAGATGAAGCAGCTTCGAAAAAAAAAATGTTTACGAAGCTTACGGAGTTACGACATTTGAAAGGAGTAAACCATCCCTGAATTTATCAGTTTTAGCTATTTATATTAATCTTCCCTCTGATACGGCGAGTCTTCTCCTATAAAATTTCATTTGCAGATCTGTTTTTGTGCTTCCAACCTTTAGCTGATCCTTTTCAATTAATGTTCCTTAGCTGTTATGTTCCAGTTCGCACTTGTAGCCGATTTTGGAAGTTTTATCCCCATTTTGAAGTCACACAATAAAGTTTTTTCTTTGATGCGTTCTTGACTCTAAGTGATCTAAACTTGGCCAAGCCGCTCGATTCTACTTACATATTCGCAAAGTAATGATTGCCTATGACAATCCTAATGTGCGATGACGTCCCATATGAAACTGCTGTCATTCTTCTTCTACATTCGTAAACGTTATATGGAATATGGTTCAAGAGAATTATATCTCTCTCTTGGTCAACACTTATGAACGTATGTGTATCAATCAATTCTGCTCTTTTCAGCTAGCCACTGGGAGATGATGTGATTTTTTTTTTCATGGTCTTTTACTTAAAAAGTTTTGACTCTCACAAAATCCGCTGTTTGTTAAAATTTCTTCAAATAGTTAGCTTACAGCTCATCCTAGCCAGCCAAAGGTCCACAAAATTTCCGTTCATAATCTCACAATTTTAAAAAGAAAATATCTCAAAAAACCACAATAATCCTTTTATTTTTAAATGGATTAAAATACTAATTTTACATCTAACCTTACTGCGTCTACGCATTCAAACTTTGCATACATCCAAACTCACACCTATTCCAATTTCCATTTCTATAAGAATGCGTTGCACGTAAGACCACAATCAACGGGCCACATACGCTTTCCACTAACTGCATCCACAGTCCACATCCCGTATGGATTCAATTCAACGCACGCCTTTAATTGAAAAATGAGGCTCACAAAAGCGTTTACAACGCCTGCTTTTCTTTCGAAACTGAATAGATAATCAAACTATCCTTAGGAAGCTCAAATCGAGTCTCCCACGCTTGAGAAAATAAATTCTTTTCGGCTTGAAGTTCGATAAAACGGCCCCTTAATGGGTGATGCCGATGTATATGCTGAGATTGATGGTACTAAAAAAAGGTTCTTTAGTTATTGAAATTTTCCCCTTTTGTTGTAGTGGATGTTGCGAAAGGCAGCACCCTTTTCATAGCTTCTCTAGGATCTAACGATTTCCTCAGGGGACTTTTTAATGGTGCATATAAATTAAATTTATGACTTTATATCAACAAATGAACACCAAATCCCAGTTTATTAACTGTGACACTTGACTCTTGACTACTTTTAAACTTATTTATTTATTCATTATTTGTATTTATTCATACTCATATATAAGCACTCCAGCATCTACCTTTGACCCCTCCTCAAAGCCCAATTCCAAAAGCTTAAAAAAAGAATATATTATTCTATTATTCGGAATAAGCCGGAGTCTAACGCGAGCTTTTAAATTGTGTCAAAAAGTCTGGGAGTCATCGATGACATCTTTTTATTTTTCAAGCACCAAACTTTGCAGCCTCAAACGTTTGTTTGAGAATGTAAACATTAAGGTCATCTAATACTCATGATTATTCCTCCGCTGAGCCATATTATCCAATGACACTCTTTGGGAGACCTTAAAATCCAACTTTATAACAGGTTAGTCCACCTGATACCCTACTTTCGCGCTGTGTCGAGAAGTTTGGTGGGTGACAACTCTAAAAACTCTTCCTACATATCGATTTCACCCAGGACAATTAATGGACATGAACATAATGTCATCTAAACCTTATTGGCACAACTATCTTCCAAGAAGTTTTCTGGAACTTACGCAACGTAGGAGAAGGCAACTCATACGTGTCCACTGGAACAAAGTTAGGTTAAGGCATCGTGTTCAGAGGTAATCTTCGTTCGTTCTGCTTCGTCTCGTAACACTCGCCCCACTTGCGTAAAATAACGAAGTATACCGTCCTTGGTTTTGACAGCTTAAACGAGATTTGGACCCACACCCTCTTTCTTCTGAAACGGCGATTAAACTGTCAAAAAAATTTCTCATCGAACCTTTTGATTTCTATTCTTAGCCAGTTTGTAATACCAGCTTGTAACGTATCGAAGTTATAAGACACCAAGTATACTTGGTCTCTCAAACGGCTTCTTAAACTGCAAAAATTTTAAACAAAAGAGTTATCTTCTAAACAAACGCAGCTACACCAAGCTGCTTCACTCCACGAACATCTTTTTCAAAAGCAATGGTTGCCCCTTAAAAAGCCGCCAACCATTCATTCACTGAAACTCGTTGGATTATTTCAGACTTTTCGAAGGGTGTTATGTGCAAAACATTGGCTTGAGGAAGCATCAGCATCGTGTAATTCTGGCGTAAAACAAAACTAGAGAGATGGTTTGTCGGGAGAGCTTTCCTGGGGCTCTGGTACTGCGGTCTCTTAAAAGGAACTTTCCCTGATGAAATCCCAGAGCAAAACTATCGCGTGAGGTAAAATTTTCACAGCAGTAAGTGGTAATCAGTTTTCAGCTCCTCCCAAGCGCAAGACAGTTAAAAGCATCCTCTAAGCTTATGATGATACCTATGATCTAGGGAAGGTAGGTATGTAGCGGAATTAAAGTCAAGCAGCCGGGACTACAAAAAAACGGCCTTGAAGGCATCCTTAGCTCTTGCAGTCCATTACTAAAAGCCCTAAAAACTGTTCGCGAATATAATATACTTTTAAACACCCTCCTCAAAGGACCCTTTCATCAACAATATTCTTCTTTTAATTATGAACAAAAAAACATTCATTTCAGCATCACTGCTGATGGCAGAATAAGACATATTGTAGGACAATTCCAACTGAAAAGTAGGACATGTGGCACCCTTAAAAACAAAAACCTTCAACGCTTCCCTTGTAACGTTTTAATCACAGAAACTCTTCGTTTTTTTAACGGAAGCAATTAAAAAACTTGTGGTTTTTTCTCTAATTAATTTTCACTCAGTTTGCTATAAACTTTTTAAAGGATTTTATCATTCAAACACGTGCACAATGGTATTCCAGAATCTCTGATATAATTGTTCTTCTGCGTGGTAATAATTTTACTTATAGATCAAGTTAATTAGTGAGTATAAGCCTACCTGTTTCTGAGTGGGTAGGTATACCCACAGTTTCTATCTGAAACGTAAATCTAATCAAAGACCCAATGAATTGGAATGTAGGCGCAGTAGATTGGTTTACAACATGATAATAAGAACAAAAATATGTGTAGGTACGCAAAGCTTGCAATGTTCATTGAATCAGTTCTACCAATTATCCATAACATGACCTATACCTGCACCCACCCGCGCATAAACCAATAATCCAGGAGAGGAAAATCATAAGTTCCCAATCAGCATAAAAGTCAATTTCAATTTAGGATCTACGTACATTACAGGCGGCCTGAAAATGTTAAGTTCCGTTCCTTAATCCAAACTCGACAATAATTGATTTATTGATTTCAAATGCCTCGCAACGGCTCCCAATTACCGCCGACGAATGACGACCGTATCGTCTGGAAGAGCCTCTTCAGCGTGTTGGCCTGGCGATGTTAATGCGGATTTTTTTAAGTCAAGTTCGAAAAGGTGCGGAGTCGATATGGAGCATAGACACGAACATCATAACACGGCCCTGCATCTTGGCGTGTCGGATGTGATTTTCTGCCAATGCTGCTGCACAGCCACACCACGGTCACACCTTCTTCTTAGTGTATATGCAGTGCACAGCACACCTGAAGATTGAAACAGGAAAATCCGCTTCCAGCGAAATGGAGTTAAATATCGTAACAACCCTTAACACCATTTTCCAATTGACTTGCCGGCAAACATTGTTATTTCCTCAATTTCGAGGTCATTTTATAAATAGTACCACACTGCCGCGCTGCATATGACATCCCGGCCGCCACCCTGTGTGCTATCAGAGCCATTCCTATGCTATACAACACCCTCCTGCTCCCAGGCATTGCCATGTTATCAGGGACGACTGCGACGTCATTGTTGCCGACCGACTGACTTATCCATCCATCTCCCTGTTGTATATCTATTCTATACTCCATGGAAAATGGGGAGCGACAGATTTATTTAGCACACAAATTCCCTGCCCTTGTCCCAGCCAGGCTGAGGCATCAGCACAGCAGTGCCAGTTCCTATCTCACATTGGCCATCACACAGGAGGAGGCAGGCAGTGTATACGCAGAACTATGACACGCCATCCTTGTAGCTTGTTATTAGTTTGTATTGGCAGGGAAAACAGATCACCGTAATGAGGACTATTGGGTGGTGTTGTTTTGCCTCTTTCATGTCATTTTGCATCGAAGTTCGTCTAATTAGAGCGTTTTCTGCAGCATTCTGCCTGCTGTGATGGATCTGTGTTTGTACGGTATACACCAACCTGACACTTGTTGGAGCTAGATGTAGATGGGTGCACTGTGTAGAGCTTTTGTGCAAGCTCCGCGACAGAACATGAAATTACCCGTTTTAGAGGTCGTTTAAAATTAAATTCATTTCAAATTAATTAGCCGTTGTTAGGTACTATGGGTTGGTGTGTGTAGAAAGAGTTTCGTCCTTTTAGAAAAAACACACGGAAGTAAGAGGCCTTTTTAAGGCTCCATATTTATAGACTGGTAAATATGTAAGTTTTACTTTTTATCAATGCATTAAATGATCCTTCAAAAATTAACTTTCTTTTTCCAGAAACTTAATTTCATATTTAGAAGATCAGACCCTGGTTTATCCAATCTCGAATCTGTCTTTAAGTTGTTCTCTTCAATTTGGAGCCTAGTTTTTCTAAGCTAACTACAACTTTCTAACTAAGCATTGTGTTTTTTTTCGGTTTTTCGGCCAAAATCTGTGTGTGCTTTCTTTGATCAACTTTGTTTCCTCGTTCACTGTGGCATTCCAAAGCTGTAATCCGAAGGCCAAGCAGCGGAAAGAAACATTTGCCAATCTCGTTGGTGTCATTTGTAGTAATTTAAAAAAAAAAGTTGCACCTCTGGTGTTGGCCTATGAAAAAAAGCTGAAGTTTTAATGCTAAATCACGTCGCAATGCCCATTTAACACTAAACAGGCAACTCAATATTTGTAAGGGTATTTAAAAAACCATACTACTAAGGTCTAATGTTAAAGTTTAGTGTCCCTTTTCAGAACAGTTTCTTCCAGGTTCACTGTTGCTCACCGCACTCTCTCTCTCTGTTGATACTGTTAAGCAGGCAACCATTTACAATTCACGGAGTTCAGAAAATTATCTTGATCCTGTTTTGTTGGAATTTCTGTAAAAGAAAATTGTGCCTCTGGTGTTGACTCATCAATTTTTAAATTTCATTGGCCTCTGATGGATCGTATTAATGAGGAAATATTTAGCTTCATTCCTCTTTAATGAAGTTTTAAGCAAGGGATACAAAGACTCCATTATTGGAGGTCGTTTCTAATTTAAGAGTCTTGTGCTGCCCTGTAATCAACTAAAGCCCGGTTTCACAGTGCAAGTTTAGACTCCGTTTAACGACATTTCAGGTTTAAGCTGACGTTGAAAACAAAAAAACAGTTTTCAGTGCTAACTTAAATCTAAGCGAGTGTTTATACGACAATTTGTCTTGATTGACCGCCGCTGATGGTTAAAACTACCGTTTAAGGTTTAAACCGACGTTTAATGAAAGCGGGAACAAATTTTTGTTCAAAAATACTCGATACCTAACGAGTAACACATAACTTTGAGAATTTCAAAACAATTTTTCGAAGAATGTAAAATTTGTCTCAATTTTGGATGCATTGTGCCTATAAGCTTTTTTCACTTTTTATCATCAATTAATGGCAATAATGCCTTTGTAAGGCCGCAACTCTGCAGATTTTTCCATCTATTTTGGGTTACATTTTGAAAAGTTGTAGACATTTTGTTTGTCACAAAAGAGAGCGGAGGGTAAGCCTTTTTATCCGCTGTAGTGATACATATAAATGTGAGCCATGTTTCGCTAGCTCGTCAGCTTTTTCGTTTCCGATAGAGTCACTATGGCCTGGTACACAAACAATGCGGACATTATTCTGTCTGCTTAGAGCCTTAAGTTCTGAGCGACAGAGTCCTACACGAGATTTTACTGTTGGTTTGCTTGGCTGTCTACGTAAATGGAAATATCCTTCTGTGATAGTTCCAGTACTCTGGCCTTTTCAGCGGCTATAGGATTTCAGCAGGCTTTTCTGCTTGTTAAGATACCGAGTTTCTAAGAGCATACACCTGCTCCAGTACCCTTGATTTAGAGCCCCCTGTGTAGACTGCTATTTCGAAGTATATCACAACGTTTTCCAGCCTCCTTTCTGCTAGAATTGTGAACGGTGTAGTCTTGGTTGAAGTCAAGGTAAGGCGCTATGTGGTCTGTTGTACCCACAAGCACGTGAACATGTGTCATGTGGATATTGTACTTCAATTGCCTGTCCCTTGAAGTCTTATTGCGCTTTTTGCAGCGCATTCTTTAATGAACAGATCAATAGGCGTGAGATTAAGGATGGTTTCTAACCTTATGGTAGGAGCGGATCTCAGAGCACCTGTGGTGACGAGACAAGCTACTCTTTGGACCATAATTAAGGCTTTGAAATTTTTCTGTTTGGTTAAAGCTGGCCCCCAGACGTAGCGTGAGTATGGTCCTTTCCATAGTTGTATAGGGCCAGTTTACTATACTGGGGGAAGGACCCCATTTTTTCCCGGAAATTCGGTTGCACGTATATGGGGCTGTATATGCTTTTTTAACTCTGGTGAGGTGAGCTATAATATATATACCTGGATATAACTCCAGGTGAGCTTACTGTCTAGGATGATTCCTAAATATGTAGCGATTCTCAATAATTAAAGAGCCAAGCCTTAGAGTGTTGGTAGCTCTACATCCGGGACCTTTTGTTTGTAAAGAGGACAAGCTCCGTTTTAGACGGGCTGATGCAAAGGCCGCATCATCCGGTCCATCGGCTGAGTCCTTTTAGTTCATTTAACATTAAATCAGCAAGTGTAACTGGCAAGAATTTGA
The DNA here is from genome assembly GCA_947623515.1 of Neoascia interrupta. Taxonomy (NCBI): domain Eukaryota; kingdom Metazoa; phylum Arthropoda; class Insecta; order Diptera; family Syrphidae; genus Neoascia; species Neoascia interrupta. Next base: position 2,549,190 of record OX392464.1, on the reverse strand, counting down.
CACGCACTATGAGCACAAGAACGTCAGCATAAGCGATGGGTTTCACAGGTGCGCGGTTGAGCTTCATTAGACATGTATTCATTATAAAAAACCTTATGAGAGGTGAAAGCACTCCACCTTGCGGCGTTCCTCTGGTTGTAGACTTCCTTTTTATACTGTCACCTAGTTTAAATGATATTATTCGTTTTCTTAGCATTGCGACTATAAAGTCACAAACCATGATGGCAGGAGTTACCCCGCTTTATGGTGCAGAAGTATAGCAGAAGCCTGCATATGACGGTGTTGCCAGCGAAGCTTGTTGCCTGAGGTCGAATTCAACGCCGAGTATAAATACAAAATTAAACGAAAAATCAAAAACTAGTATCACTAGAGGACTAACATGCCCTTAATCCACTTTCTCTTGGCAGAGAAAATATTTACTTATAGCCTATAACGATCCTTACAAGCTAACAAGGAAAGACGCACACCAATACATAAACAAAAGTTAAGGAACCTTGAAAGAATTCAGTGCTAAAAAAATCTGGACTTGTTCCTGCACAAAAAGTTCTTTTCGACTGCTTGGCTGTTCATTTTCTTTCTACGATCTTGACGTAAATATCGCCGTTTCGATACGATCAATAAAATAACTCCCAGCGGCATACCTCTCCGCTCTCCAAAGGAGAGTAATATAATCTACTGTTCTCCCCTGGCTTTTCCTGGCGGTAGGGAGCGGGTCATATTTCTGCTTTCGAAATTCTGCTTTTTAGAATTCTGACTTAAGAAATAAAATTCTGCTTATTCTTCTTTTTTAAGCAAATTTTTGACTTTTTTGAAGTAAAACAAAGGTCATAATAGAAATAGGAAGGGGTGTTGCGTGGGGTAGCACGCCCCCCCCCCCATGCCTACATATTTCACTGTGTATATTTAAAATTCTGGACATGTGCTTTGTCAAAGTTGCATTTCCATTCTGACCCCTGCAGAATTTTGATCCCAACTCGAAAATCCTTGGATGCGAGATTTTTATAATAAAAAAGGGTCGATCCTTTCTCTTTTAGCAAGAGTCCATCTCTCTTTCTCTGCATACTGTCCATCAAACACAAATAGAAATAAATGTAACAATAAAAAAAAAACTTCATGCAGCAGAAAATGGTAAAAGACTTAAGTCCATTGATTTAAAAAAATAAATGGCTGCCATACGTTCTACATCCGTCAAAAGGTTTCTCTATAGTCACTACATCCTCTTTGGATTTAAAGAAAAGGAAACACATTTCAAAGGGGAAATGGGATACGCCGCCCACTACCACACACAAATACCCCGCTGACCATCAATAGAACTGCAAAGAAAGTAACCGTTAAGCACGACCAAGCCATCGTCGTATGTCCTTTGAATGTACACATAATAAAACATCTACTTGAAGGGATCTCTCAATCTAATCGTATGCATCGACATTGTCTCGAATCGAAACAGAATAAAAGGATAAAGGAAGGAAGCACAAGCAACACACAAAAAAAAAAGCTGACAACCTGTCAATTTACCTCTTCATTGCGAGGGAGCCCAACTAGCCATGCACAATGGATGTAGCCTCCATATTACCCCACTTGAATATCGATTCGTAGTGGATTAGCCACAGCATACTGAGAGTATAACAAGGAAATTGAGATACAAAGACCAAGTTTTGGTCTATGAGATGCGGTCTCAATCTCTGGTGGCAGATTAACTTAAATCTCCCATTTTCATGGTAACTAATCTGGCACATCCGCGGATCCCTCGCCCTATATTTATGAGAAGCTATATGATGTTCCCTTGTTTCCATTAAGGACGAAAGCAGCAAAATTCTGTTTGTGCATGCGACGCGGAACAAACTTACTTTGTGTATAAGAAGGACTCGCACAGCATGCAAAGCATAGAATGATTGTCCTAGAAAAAAAAAAAAACGAAAAAAAAATCCTTTTCCATTTGTAAGAGCTGCTGTGTGTGCTTACAGATCGCTATTTGCGCTCTTCAAACGTGCTCGAGTTGAATGGGCATCTCCTCCGCATTCACCATCTGTTGTACAGATAGTGAATCCTTTTCCCTTTATTTTCCAGCCGTGATTTTTTGCTGCGAAAATAACAATTGTAAACAACAATCGCTGCAATATTTCAATGCACACGGCAGCGAGCACTTCATTACGATTTTACACGTTGTTGCTCCTTGGTCCTGGTTGCTATGGTTTTGGTCCTGGTTGCTTGCCGGAGCGCTGATGTCGTGCTGCAGACGTGTTGTGCTTCCTTGCCGATCGTGGTAACACAATGAAAATTCAACTGGTGAAGGTCCGGATGGATTTCGAAGGCTTCCCATCTCCCACCCCGTATCCAGCACGTACATGTAGCACTTACGCGTCCTGATGTGCACCCCGAAGCCCCAGCCCCCACCCATCACAAGTGTGGCTCCCCGCACTTGCAAAGAGCGCGCAACACAACACATCAGGATTTGTTTTTATTTCGAAACGGTTGTGCCGTGCAAATAACCCAGCAAGAAGGACACCCAGGAGGAGGAGTACGAGTGCGAGCACATTACCGTAATATGTTGACAATTTCCACCTAGGACAGGGGGGGGCGGGTGGCCCAAGATGGGGTGATGTGTCCCCATTTGAATGAATGCCATTATGAATACTTCAATAGCTATAAAGGCGACCACCACGTTACAAACAATAACCCCAGCAACACATTTGTTTGCGAGACGATGATGAGAGTTCGGCTTCGGTAGCTGGTCATGTGGCGTTTGCTGCAAGGCCCCAGCTTAGCACTGCGGGCGGCCCCAAAAGAGGCGTCGGTGGGAGGCGTGTTAGTGGTCGTATGAAAATGAATATTTGCTCTTGAGGAACATGAGGCTACAGTTCATATGGGATGAAAGCGAAACGACTTTCGACTACTGGCACCACCCATCCTCCTCCCCGAGGATGGCATAGAAGAGGAGCCACTGCTCTGCAGGACGACGAGGACCACGATGACAAGAGGGAGTGTCAATGGGTTAATGCATCTTCTTTCCTAGCAAGGCATACAGCTTTGCTGTGGGGGTTTACTTTACTTTTGACACAGGACACGGGTATTGTTTGTTTTTGAAACAATATTAAATAAAAATCCTTACACATACCCGTACATCTGGTCGGTGTATGCTTGTGTGTGGGGATATTTTGTAAAACCGCTTAATGTGGACAGGCCTCTCTCTCGGTTTGGTGCGGATCTGGACTTCTGCGGAGTCCGGAGTCCGGATCCGGACAACGACAATGACGAGTGTGGGCATGAGCAAATGTTTGTGTGTTTTTGGGTATATCATATGGGGAGCATCATAAAAGGGAAGATTAAAGGATAACAGGACGAAGTGATGAAGTGAATGCATTTAACCAGAAATGGGAGGTTTCTTGTGTTTTTTTTTCCCCTCCTGTCGTTTTGGAAAAACTGAAAAACTCTTGATTTGAATGGCCAAAACGAGAGTAGTGACCTCAAAAGACCATATACACAGGGGTTGGGTTTGAATCCTTTGAAAAGTTCTTCCACTTTTCAAAATCAACCGAAGCACATACTTGGTGGTGCTTTTCACATCTACACCTAAGGGTGTATGAGTAAGTAATTTTGGGAATAAATATTAGCACACACAGATTTAATGGGAAATTGGGAGTATTTTTGGTGATTTGATGATATTGTGTCAGCAACTTTTTGCACTTAGCCATGCCACCCACAACAGTCGTGTTTTCTTTGCGGGGCAGGGGGAATGTGTATGGGACATTGTTGTCATAACGAAAAGTTATACAAATTGTGTCGTGTTTTGTTTGGATACTAAAGGCATTAAGCTACCTTTTAGGCGCTTGGAAATTAAAGTTTCGAAATTGCTTTGAATTCAGATGTTAGGTGGAACATGTAGAACACGGGTTGGGTGCTTTGTGTAAAGTTTTTTGGCCAAGAGGGTCAAGGAAACTGACTTGTGGGTTATCGGTTGACATGGGCAACCGTCTGTATTAGGATTTACATGTATGCAAAAGGTGTTTATAAGTGTTTGCAAATATTTTGGGCTGGGACGAGGTATAAAGTTGTTGCTAAACTTGTAGAAGTGTATGAAATGTATGAAGTTCATTTATTGATTCCTAAATACTGGATACGCTTTCTGCCACTTGTTGGTATTCTTGGAAAATATTCATGGTGAGTGCTGCCCCAGCTTTAGTAACAACTTGTCTGGAAGTTTGTTAGAGTAGACTCAGTTCATTTGGAAGAGCAGAACCCAGACAAAAAGAATGTTAAATGATTTAGAGTGCCCAAGACTACCTATGCTCTCCAATTTACTTTTATAGCCACAATTTCGGACTAACCTTGTTTTTGAAGTTTTTTCTTGAGCGAAATAAGGAAATATTGAGGCTTTTTCCAATGCCTTCGCGCCATCTACTCTACGTTCTACCATTCACCGAAAAAGGTGCCCCCCTCTTCATAGGGAATTGTTCTTTTTTCGATAAGGAATAGCTTAGATATTCAATTTAGAGACTTCCCAGAAGCCAACTTTTTCTCCGCTTGTAAAACCTTTGCGTGGCACAAAGGTTGTCCTATTTTTTATAAGAGATCTGTTGTATTGATAGGTTGGACTAAGTATGCTGGTTGCTGGGTATCCTTTCAGTATACCGCCGAATTCAGTGAAGCCTTAAACAAAATCAGTGGGTCTTTTTGCTACGATGTCCCTAAGTAAACCCTAAGTATGCTTTTGGCCGACTTCTTTCTTTTAAGGCATATGCTTACAGGCACTTCCGTCCGGGTAACTCACCGGTTTTTCTGGGCTAAACTATGCAACAACCATTTGAATTTACAAACCTACGGTCGAATGTATAAAAATGGCACGTATGACCTTCTTTTCATATAGGTTGTCCCCGTCAAACCATGGGAAATCATATATGTAGCCTCAAAACACGATTACTATTCCCATAAGTGCTAAAGTAATTTTTTTGCTTTTTTGTCACTGCATTCACGAACATTTACGCATGATCACACAAACACAAAATTTAATTTTAGCTTAGGAAAATACTTGTCAATAGCTGAGCACCGAGTAGTGAGTATGTTAATTGGTACTTTAGTCTCTATATTAAAAATCTTTTCATTAATTCTTTTAATTTGTGCGAACAATATCTGCTGCAGTGAGTTGATTTAAATATTTAAGTCGCAAAATTTATGATTTGATGTTAAAAAAAAAAGTTTCCATTAAAAAGCAATATTTTTTCTTCTGAAATCGCTTTTTAAACTTTTTAGGGCCTAAACGAAATCCCTTTTTTGCAATCTTTAAACGCAAAGCAATTTTTCTTTTTATGCAATTAACTATTTCTTTATGCCAATTTGGAGTGGATGGAAAAGTAAAAGAAGAAAAAAATGTCATTCAAATGAGTCCAAATAAGTCAAAACGTTTACCCTTAAAGGTGTATTCGCAAAACCACCAGTTGTAAAATGAAACATTTAAGTCCCACTGCCTTACAAAATTGAAAATTCTAGTATTAGGGAAGAAGGAACTGAACTACTGACCTATTTTTTTTTTAACTAGAGTTAGGAACAAGGGTGAAAGCTCAAACCTTTAGAGTTTAAGAGATTTGAACCTTCGTCCCTGACCCGATCACAATACTCCACACAGTACGTCAGCTAAAAACGTCAACGTAGAAATTTCTGCGGTTTCGTAACGTGCAAATTTTACGCCCGCTCTTTAACTTGGTCTATTTGAAAAGCCTTAACCAACAGTAGATATATCTCCCATCGATTTAATATAATGCGAAAATGGTTGTTCGGGCAAAAAAAAAAATCCCGCCACAACCACAACAAAGGATATTGTGGTCAAGGGTTGGTTGATATATCGCCACATAACCTTTTCCGATTCAATAATTCCGGATATTTTCTATCGATTCAATGGATTAAAGCCAGCTAGCTTAACCCATGCAAAATAGGTAAACTCATATTCATGCCGCAAATATTTTGAAATAATATTGAAGGACGCATGGGTTTACAGGAGTCGCGCGACATTTACTTTGACTGACAAGGGTTATTAGCTGTTTTCAATCAGCAATTTTCCAATCCTGACAGTTTATTTTTATATTTTAATTTTGCCAACTGCATTTCCGACAAAAAAGTGTCATTTCTAAATTGTGATTGATTGAGTATAAACATGTTTGAATACGATACAACAGTTGAGTTCCAATCCAATCCATTAATGATGCCCGTATGTCAAAAATATGTCATGTAACAATAGAAAGGCGTTTTCCAACCTCAAATTTCTCTTTAAAAGAATATTTGATGAGCATATATGTAAGTCTACATCCGTCTGAGTCCGTCAGGCTTTTCTCACCTTTGCCCAAGGTTTCGTGGGATTAAGTTGAAAATCTTATGTCATAAAAGTGATAGACGGGACGGCGGCGTGAGGTGCACTGTGCACATACAAAATTAAGAATCCTCACCTTATCTTGAAATTCACGTTTGACATAGGAGGCAAAACACAATGCGTATAGCAAAATGAGCTTAGGAATGTTCTCCATCTTGGTAGGTATTGAATTTGAGTGACGTTATGGTTTATGGTTTTCTTTTGACAGCTTGACATATATACACAGAATACCTACGTAATTTCTAGTTTTACCATTGAAGATACCTTAAGTTTTGCAGTGGCAAAAGCTGAAGTTTTGAGGTTGAAAATTTGGTCAAATTTGGGCATATTTATCTTGGCTAGTTTATTGGGAGTTTTTCGGTGAGTTTGCAAACTGGAATTAAAGAAAATATTGATCTTAGATTTTTTGAAGTTTGTTTCACTACTTTAATTGACAAAAAAAATTCACTAAGGTTAGGTTAAGTTAAACAGGGTTGTGATGAAAAAGGCCACACAGATAGTAGGCACCAAAACGGGCTCATCGCGATCCCTGGGGAACCAGTTGAACTTAGCTTTCAAAATGTCGTTTAAACGTTCGTCTTTTGGAACAACGCTTTTTAATTAGTGATGGGTTACAGCTCATTTTTTATCACGACCATCTTGTCGCACAGCCGAAGGCAGGGTAGAACATAGAGGATTCAAGACTTAAAGAAATTCTCATCCCATTCGCATAAAACAGATAAATATAGATCAGAATTGATCATGACCAAGTTGTAGCTATAAACTGAGAGGATAAAAAAAGTTGGGCCAGCGCGACTGCCTTGTGGAACCCTAAAGATTGACTTAGTTTGAGATGATACTAAACTTGATTCAGTTCTGATCAAAGTGATCGTGACAAAGTTGAAGTTATAAACTGAGACTATAATGATGATTGGGCCAATGCTACTCCTTTCTGGAACCCTGAAGTTTACCCTTGTTTGATCAGATATCTACAATAAACTAACTTTGATTAAGTTACGATCAAGTTGATCGCCACCATGTTGCAGTTTAAAACTGTAAAGCTTGTGCTTACGCTGATTTGGCTTACGCTGATGCCTTGTGGAACCCTGAAACATTGATTCTATCCTGATCAAGTGAATCGTGATCAATGATCGTGTTGCAGGAGACTTGAAGGTTTAAGATGATTGGCCCAACGCTAGTGTCTTGTGAAAACATGATGCTTGCCTTGGTTTGATCGAAAACTTAATACTTTGATTCAGTTCTGATCAAGTTGATCATGAGCATGTCGCCGTATTAAACTGTAAAGCTAAAAGTGAATAGCCCAACGCTGATGCCTTGTGGAAACCTTAAGCTTGCCTTAGTTTAAGGTGATACAAAACTTGATTTAGTTCTGACCGAGTTGATCGTGACAGTGATGAAGCTATAAAAACTGAGACCATAAAGGTGATTGGGCCAATGTTACTCCCTTGTGGAACCCTGAAGCCTGAACTTTACTTTTATTTAATCAGTAACAAAACTTACTTTTGTTCAGTTCTGGACTTTCAGGTCTGAATTAAGGTAAGTTTTAAAAGTAAAGGTTCTTTCAGGACAGGACAGAAAACTTTTCCAGCATTATTATAGGCACCTTTTGCCAAAACACCAAAACAAGGATTAAGGACCACTACTGTAAGTTGGAAGTTAACTTAGTTGCACGACCAACGTAAGCCCACTTTCGCATATCTTAAACAACACTTTGAAACACAAAATAAAACCAGTGAGTAAGTGCTACAGTGTGTACGCATAAGTTACAGTCCGTAAAACGGACCGTTGAATACCCCATCCTATCCCAAATTGTAAAATGATGATGGCATAGTTATATTTTGACATTTTATAAGTAATGCAAACTTCGAAAAGGGGCGTGGTCCAACCACCCCTAATTAGAAACCACAGATATTTCCAAGTTACACTTAAATGTACGTAAAAATGCAATTTTTTGGTTCAAATTCAATATTTTTGAAAAATCGACCCCTAAAAGGGGGCGTGGCTAAAAACTTTATATGAACGAAATCTGGACTAAAGTCTCGTTTACCTAACCTGCTACTTTTTTTGTTTCATGCTTTCCTAAATTAGGCTCGAGGCCAGTCGAAATTAAGTTTTTCGGGAACATTTTAGGTTTTTCTTCGATTCTGCCTCCAAATGTGGGCGTGGTCCAAAGTCTTGTATGAACAAAATGTGGAACTAAGCGTTTTCTACATAAAATATTAAGCAAATTTTTTTTTCAATTTTGAGCAAAAATATTGAGTAAACTGCATTTGAAAATTTACCCTTAAAATAGATGCCACACCCACTAGGAAGGTTTACCAATTAAATTTGTCTTTTTTGTGTCTTACATTCATTAGGAGATGCTAAATGTTGAATTTCAGCCTTTAAGAATGTCTTACAGTTTTGCAAACTCTGGAGGTAGTCGCACATTTAGACCGATTGTGGGCGTGTCTTTGGGCGGATTTCAAATTTTTCAATTTTTACACTTGTACTGCTTCGCATGACGTGGACCTTACGTACGAAGTTTCAGCACCCTAGCTCAAAATTTAAGGCCTAAAAACATGTGACATACAGACGAACGGACGGACATGGCTCATTCGATCCAGAATTTGGTCGCGATCATATGCCCTTAAGGTCTTGGGGGTCTACCATTATTATTTTAACGTGTCACAAACTATGTGACAAACTTAGTATACCTCCTATCCTATGGGATGGGGTATAAAGAAGCTGGATTAGCATCACTAAGTCCAAAGCCTGCTTAGAGGTATTTTAAGAAAATCCTTTCTTAAAGGGTGTTCTTGCGTAATAAGTCGTTTGTTACTAATAATATATTAATTGAAATAATCGCAAGCATCACAAGCCACCATACCTAACCAAACTATGCATAGTTTCAACACCCATTCAAATTCCAAACTCATATCGACCTTAATCTGGTTGTCCTGACAATGGGTTTTAAACTTCTGTGAAGTAAAATCCTTTGTAGATTTATAATCTTCCCTCAATTATCACATAGAGATTCCCATCAGTTAATTGCGAAATCATCCAACATTTCTGTTGGATTCCTTGTCGTCCTTTGCATCAACAAAACGACTACAACGACGACGAAGACTACGAGGACGAGCTTAGCATTAATTCACTTCTTATGGCAAGCAAAAATCTTTGTACGCTCTTTGTCCTTTCCCATATAACCATAGATAGATCTCCTCCGCTCCTTGTCATTCATTCGGTAGAGCAGAGTAAAATTATGAGCTTTACCATGTGTACAATACGGTTTTTTCCTGTTTTCTTTTTTTTTGAAATTTGACTTCCAAGGATATCCGAGCAAAGGGCATTCTCTACACGTTGGGGCATATTGTGATTGTGATGTTTTTACACCAGTGGCAGAAGAGAATTATGCGCCCAGAACATGAGAATCCCCATAAATTCTTGTTGAATATAATATAGGTATATAGGATGGATGGATGTGGATGATTCAAACCAGATCCTTCGCCTCGCATGCATGAGTGCGGAACCAGAGCAATGGATCGTTAAAGATTAATTTGTTAAGTGTCTTGGCATGAATGGATTTTCCATTTGTATTGTTTTTATTTTACTTTTCCACGCAATTGTCCTGGCCGCGCGCGTTCTAGAGAACACGTTCAATTTCCTCCGTATAGTTGAGTGCTATCAATTGTGCTGTTTGTTGTTGTGCGGACATCCTTGTTCGTGTTTCCATGTCTGGCATGGTGGTGGGTACTCGTGCGTATACGTAATATTTTTTTTTTTTTTCGTTTTTGCTTTCAAACACTTGTTGTATGCCATGTTATTAAATGTTTTGAATGGCATTAATTGGTTGATAATTACTGTAGTTTGCCAAAGTACCTACCTGGTACTCTGTTTTTTCCACACGTAATGAGTGAACGATCCTTGGAGGAGGATAGTTTTTCACAAGCGCGCTTGAAGTAGCGTGCTCCCTTATTTATGGCACATTGAATATTTTACGTTGGAGCAATTTGACGACTGAATTTCATTTCATTGTCTAGTGCTGGTGTTGGTCTTCGCCCTGGGATGGGTTGTTTATATTTACGCCACCTTTGCGAATGGTGATACAGGATCCGACGCCAAGGTACAGGAGGACCTTCCGAGTTGAATGGCTCTTTTGGCCGGCGGAAATAAAATCTGTTAAATAGGATATGGGTGGTGTACCTTTAACTGGAAGCACGCACATTTCAATTTGTCGTCAAGTTTTATTGTTTCAAGGCGTGTGTCTTTTATAAGCGGGAAAAGCAATCTCGTATCGTTTTCGTTATGAGATACTTTCTCTCACGTTGTGTCATTCAGGGCGAATTTTATTTGCGCTCGGAGAGGTCCTATAGGTCTGGTATTTTGAGTACCTGTGCAGAGGAGGATAACAAAAATGCTGTGTCAGACACTGCGGACATTTGATTGTGATAATATTTGATTTTAAGATGGTTTTATGCCAAGTCGTGGATACAAAAAAATCGCCACCTAGGGTGACACGAAAGCAATTGTTCAATCACCGCCTCAGGAGCATTGACGACTTGACAAAAAAAAATGAGAGAGAAGTACGGTTAAAGAATTTAAAATTTTCGCAAAAAGGCTTATAATGACCTTAAATTTGGCTTACTGGAAGAAACATTAGAAATCAGTGTATAGGTGGGTATATTTTTGCTCATTTGAAGTAAGGCCAAAGGAGGGTCTTGGAAGGCACTGTAAGAGTGAATCAAGTGAAACAAGTTCGGTAAACAGCTTCAGGAGTCTTGCAACAAGAAGCCTTACACAAGTAATATTTTCGGTAAAGCTTGCAGCAGGAAACCTTAACGTATCAGCTTCGGTAAAGCTTATGCAACCAGATGGGCTATACAAGCAATAGCTTCCGTAAGTCTTGCAATAGGAAGCCCAACACAAGTAGCAGGTCTGTAAGAATAGCAACAGGAGGCCTTATGTAAGTTTTTTCAATAAGGGCGGGTACCTAAATGTTGTTATTCAATAAAACAAGCTGTATGTGAGGTATTTACAACATTCTTTCTTTATTAGAAGAACCCATGTTTTCCATAAATAATAGAATGTAAGCGGGATAAAATTACAGGATCCTGGGTGACCAATTGCCTCGCGTCTGTGAGAGATAACCCTACCGCAATAAAATCGATCATTCAGAATGTGGAACGTAGCGCTATGCTATGCGAGAGAACTTATGGGACCAGTTTCCACGGCCGCTATTCCTATAAAGCTCTTACAAAGTCAGCCAAGTACTTGTGTCAAGTCGTTTAACAGCTTGTAATTTACTTTCTTGACGCTTGTGTATAAAAACTTTTGAAGGTCCTAATTATATACATCAGCTTGACCATAGCCGAATGAGAACATACTTAAATGAAAATTTCTACCAGGAATACCTTAAAGTCGACCTCTTCAATGCAGTGCAAAATGACACTCACGATATAATATGACTTTATAACAGGTAAGTGTGTCCTCTTACTTAAGCACTGTATGAAGAGTTTAGTGGGGTGTCAACTCTTTCAACTTGCTCGACGTATGTATAGACGTATTTTACCTGAGGCAACTGATGGACACGAGCATCATGTCATTTGAAGCTCATTGGCACAAGGTCGCAAGGCATTATTGTCATTTTCCGAGAAGTTTACTTTTTTCGGAACTTATGTATGTAGGAGCCGACTACTCGTCCTAAGGTACATGTCCACTGGAATATATGTTAAAGCTAATCCAATAGGCGCCTGAAGGTATCGTATTCAAAAAAAAAAGAAATCCATAACAGCATATGATTTGCAGCTACTTTAGGGCCAGTTTTGCGTACTTTGTAGAACCACCTAAACCTTAAGGATTAAGGATTTAAAGATGGACGAAATAATTCGGAGTTTATTGAATACATTTCTTGAACTCTATACAATTCATTTGATAGGTACATATTCCTAGGAAAAAAATAAACAATCTCTTGGTAAAATATTCTTTTCCATGCAATATGTCAAAAGCCTTTGGGTGACATAAAGCAAACTCAGCGAAACTGTGTCATCTTTCTGCTGTGATTGTGCAGAGTTTCACATGAAATCTTGGGTTTCACAGTCAAAAGTTTCATTTGACAAAAGATGAATTCTTCACCGTAATGCTGACATTTTTTTTTATGCTGCTCTACAAATAAAGAAATGTGCTGGTGCTTTTCCCTGACATTCGAACTGCTCCTGATTTCAAAGGCTTATACGATGCTAAGGATACATGCGACAAGAATTCTTGAGGGTTGGAAAACGTTATATGAGAAAATATTTCCTTAAAAATGAAATAAGCAACATTTGGGAAAGGAACAGAAGGTAATGTGTATCAGAAAAAGACAGACCGTCAAGTATGAAGTCATACACTGAGCGGCCCGTCGGCTTTTTCTGAAGGCTTGGCGTAGTATTATTGCTTAATTTGCATATAAAAAGTTGATTAGTATATTTGCGACTTTGTTGTACCCTACCCACAGGGTACATTAAGTTTGTAACGCAGTTAAATAATCAACGTAGACCCCTAACACCTTTTTTAGATATGAATGGAGAATCGATTAAGCCTTGTTCATCCGTCCGTCCGTATGTGAACAACTTTTAGGCAGTAAATTTAAAGCTAGAGAGCTGAAAGCTGGTGAGTTGGATGGAAGTCCAGTCCTTCAGATCAAGTTTGAAAATTAATTGAATCCGCCCACAGACACGCCCACTACAGGCCTGGATGTGCGACCACCTCTAATTTAAAAAGGAATACTTTTTTCAAATTTTAGCCATTTTACAATGGTGCCAGCGCACTAATTTTTAGTATATAACATTTTAGTATATGACCTTGTAATTGTCTTTGAGGAAGCGGAACAAATTTGGCCTTTTCATTGACAACTCCCACTTTTTTAAGGGATTTTAGCTTGAAATGACTATTTTTCAATAAATATATATGAAATTTGACTCAAAATTATATGGCAAAAGTTTTTGATATGAGCATTTTCTAACTTTTTTGGTAGCATATGCCTCCGCCCACTTTTGTGTGAAAAAAGTGGTTTTTTGATTTAAAAAGGCGGATTTTAGGCCGAAATGTACCGTCCCACTTTTTGGAGGTGTGGCAGTTTCCTTTTTTTGGTAAGGTAGGTTATTTTGGAATCCGTCACAGACGGACTCAAGTGCTTTTCATACGCACTGTTGCACTTTCTCACTTGTTAATGCTGAGTCCTTGCGTTCCCAAGTAACACAGAAGCTCTTACTTTGGCCACCGTTACGTTTTCAGCGCCACATCATAAAACCTTAGGTTCTTGAAGTTGGTTTTATACAAGTAACGGGGCCCCTTACAAAGCCCTCTCTAATTCGGGCTCTTATATAACTTTTTTGTCAGTCAACACATTTTTTAAAGCATACGAAAGCACGTTTACCTTTAACTGTCATCGTGTGGTTTTTCTTTTAGTTGGGAATACACACATTTCTATCTTATTCTTTGAAAGTGTTGATGTTTTTGCACAAATAACTTCGTTCATGTTGAATGGTGAAATGGAAAATAATGAGCAAACCGAGTGCATTTAATAAGCAAAAAATAAGGTGCGCATCTCGTTTCTTCGAATGATTTATTAAAATAGGACAAAAAGAAACATTGCTCTTCTTGAAATATTAAATATAACATAAAATAAAGAGTGCAAGCTGCAAGGTTTTATGTAGAGCCCACATAGCACCATTGTAACACTTAAGGTGTTCTGCGTTGCCGTTAAGAAACTTTGGGTCCTATGTAGCACTGTCTAGCTTCATGTAGAACTATTATAAGGTTTTGTGTTTTCTGTCAAACATAGCGCTAATTTATTTAGGGTTGCCATCACTCTCTTTTCTCTTAGGATATACGTTGGTTTGACTTGAAATTATTGACATGGCAGACGCTAATTGAAATATGATGAATGTAGTTTATACCTTAACAGTTTTAAGCCCCAAGGAGGATAACTGTTAAACTTCTACCTTTAAAGTTAGCATGTCAGTGAGCTGATAAAATACTTGAAGTGCTGGACCAAGAATGCCTAAACCTAACTTATTTGACCAGCTAGAACATAGAAAAGTGAAAAATTTCAACAATTTACAATTTTACAAACATTATAGTCATGACTGGCCCCAATATAAGCAACGAAACGCTATGTCAGCTTTTTGATGAATGTTCATAGAAAAAACAGCATAAAAGCATGAATTATCTCTTGAAATCAAATTTTTGTGTATGATATACTTCTCCAGCCTAATATGTAATCTAGTTAAAATTTACATCATTCTATAAAAAATTTAAGTTTCTTATGTTTAGATGTTTGCTTGAAATGTTCTCACAACATTTTCTGTCAATTACATTGTTTTCTTTTGTATGACTTATGGCAACACCCAAGTGCTATAAAAGAATGCAAAGTAGTACTTCGGATGTGTTTAAGCTATGGTGTTAGAAAACAGGTGCTAGAAAGGTCTTAACCCCTCAGAACTTATTTCCTTATAACTTGAGTGCTAGGAACGTTTATAGCACCACATTTACACTGCACTTTTAGTTTTATAATTTTGGTGCTGTATACGTTTCTATGATCAATTTTATAAGTAAATAAGCTGCGCAGCAATGGTACGATAATGAAACGATACGCTACGTACGATACGCTACTGAAGAGCATTTTGAGTGTCTTATAAGCCCAATATTCAAAAACCAATGCTTATGGTTCCAGAGTGTGTTACTTGGGTTTCCCGTTCTTCGCTTGTAAAAATAACGAATAAAAATAAAAAATAGTGCGGCAAATTGTCCTCTAGTAGCGCAAGCATTTGTATTTGACAACAGACGATTCTGGTTACGACGCTTTGTTACTTTTCCGAAATTTGCAAAAACTGCAACTCTTAGAAGACTCCCTAATAAATTTAAAGATTTTTTCGTACAATTATTGCATTGCAAAATGAATACACTAAGATTCTGGTTTTATTGTTTGTCAAAAATTTTGCAATTTCAAGTTATTCGACTGCGCCAGGCAATATACGACTGCGCCAGTAGCAAGCCAACCATTTGTACCAACAGTTTGGTCTTAAATAGAGGCCTGTATAAACCTTGGGCGAAATCGTGTTGTTCTTTCGGTAAGGGGCTCGTAGTCCCTTTCTTGTTTTCAATTTATATCGGGATGTTTTGAAAATTTTCCACTAATTGTGTCCAACCCTTCGAAATTTACACAGCTAGTTGCAGGGCCCATATCTATTTGAACTACGCAATCTTCTCCATGGGTTTTAAAAAACAATCGGTTTACGTACATATTATGAATTACCTTAACGTTTTTCAACAAAAATTGGACACATTACGTTTTGGGTCAACCACGTCTCACTTTCTCCACAGACCCTTGGGGCCTGATGCCAGGCTCATTTGTGCTTCCTCCCAATAACAGCACTTCATAATTTCCATTTGGCAACCACTTTGTTTGAGTATTTTTTTCCCGTAATATAACCTCTAGTCGAAAAAATCCCGATTTACATCTTTCGAATCGTATGAACCAATATTTTTTTATGCCGCCATCGACGAGGTCTTTTATTAAACTTCAGTGCACATTGAGTCCTTCGGCTTTTTTCCATTACTCGGTCGCAATCACTTTTCGCTTCTGAATAATTGCAACAAAAGAGCTTTCTTCAAAAGCCTGTAATGAATTTCCAAGATAAATATTGGATACTGGCATAACCCAGAGGCGATAACATTGAACCATCCCCTATTTGGGTGTTCGGTCCCTTGAGTTTTGTGTCGTAAAGTTATGCATCATAGCATTAACCAACGAAAAAAAAAATAAGAAAATGAACGTATTCCCTTGGGCTTTTTAATAAGTGTCGCCTCGCCACCATTCATATTGTGCGTCACTTTGTGGGCAGGTCGATGTTTGGTCCTCTTGAGCAGAAAACTCCTTTTCAGCCGGTGGGTGTACTAAAATATAAGCTAATATAAGGCAAAGCCCATCATTATTGTCATGCAACGAATAATATTGTTTCAAAATATGTATTAAGTCACATTGTGGTGAGAATCAAATTGTATGGCTCAGAGGCATATAATGCCGCACTAAATTAGAACGAAATTTTTGCAATTTGTGTCGCCATAAGAAGGACTTTCAAACCGACAGAGGGCGGTTTCTTACGCATCAATGTAAAATATTACAATACGTCTGTTCCAACATAAGGGCGCAGAGTTAAAGTCAAAGTTTAAACAAAAAAAAAAATCATATTCCCAGGCGCTGCTGTAGCATCATGACACGAGTGTCAAATGTCGCAATCGTTTCCAGCATAACTCAGCGCTTTTATTGCATTTTTGTGTCGCAAATAGTTTTTTTATTCCACGTCGGGAATGCATAACCTCCGCCGTGGAGTTTCCAACAGCAACAAGAGGGAGGTTTCGCATTATAGTGAACCAGTTAAAAATTCATATTATTCGTGGAATAAAAATAACGTGCCGAAAATACCAACAGGACGATATCAACTTGCCGAGTTTATGGCACAAACGAAACGCAAGCAAAGGTGAATCCAGAAGTGCTATGAATTTTTTAAAGTATCTAGGTACAAGTGCGTTGTATACGGCGGGAGTGGAATTGGCACTGGCGTTCGTTTTATGAGTTTTATGAAAACGCATGCCATATTTGAAGTCTGTCTTACCGCCTACGCAAAAGTATCTATTTCAAGACATCTTCGAATGATGGGTGTTCTGTTCCGCCATCCCTTGATGTTTTTGGGTAAGGGAATGTATAAGGACAAGAAAATGTTCACAATTCAAAATTAAGATATATGTTTGTAAGTATATGTGTAGATTCTAATGTAACGTAAGTTTTAAGCAAGAACCACGTTGAGTGTTTCAATAAGAGCAAAAGATGTGCAGCATCATGCCATGCACTCGCTCTTAAGCGAAATAGTTTCTCCGACTGTCTTCAAGTGAAACACTATAATAAACTTTCATGAAAAAATTGAAGGTTGGGAGAGCGGGGTAAGTAGACTCAAAAAACGTATTTCAATTTTTCTTTTATTTTATTTGACAGTCAAAAGTGTGTTTTGGCCTTTATAAAAGAGTTCGACTTAAAAAAAAGTTTTTCAAGGCAGTTTTTCCTTAGTTTTACAAAAGCATCTCGAGTGGGTTAATTAACCCCGGTGCCGAGGTAAGTCGCCTCACGCTATGGGGCATGTGGACTCAAGTCCCGTAAAACTAAACTCTTTTACTACTAAGCCTAAAACAATCTCGAGTAAATAATTAAGTTTTGTTTATTTTTTTTTTTTTTTTTGAAAAAAAGGGACAAAATGAATTTCCGACCGCTGAAACAGCAGCAGCTACTGGTACGAAAGGCCCTTTACCAGCTGGTCTAAATTGGTTCAATACTTAGCTAACAGCTCACCGATTCAGAGTTGGTTTGTACTCTTGTGTCTTGTGCATAGCATTTTATATGCATAGTTCAGCTCTAGGAGTACTTTCTTTAAAATTCTAGCTTTATACATTTGGAGGCCTTTGGAAAAGTATAGCCTGCACCCAATTAGCCCCGCTTTTCCCTATACATTTGTCAACAAGATCGTACTGCAACAGAAATGCATAGGTACTACCTATGTCTCCACCGGCTATAAAACTGGGATTGGAATGTTTATCTAAGGCTTGTTCTTTCTATTGCATTCAGTTTTATAGAATGAGTTTAATGCATGTAAGCGGCCTATTTTAGGCAAGATTGAGAGGGTAGGAGTACCAAGTTTGGAGAGCTTGTTAGCCTTTTGGTTACCTAGGCTGTCGCTCTGCTATGGGACCCAGTAAAGGTGAAGTTTAACATGCTGATCAAACAAAAAACAAAGGCTCTGCGTGTCATCATCTTGTGCACCAATTGACGTATTGCACGATCCAGTTACGAGCATGGTTATCTCACGCGGAGGGCATGTGAATGGGCCAAGTTCGTGTGATTTTACCTCCTTAGACTTCAAAAAGGTCTTTAAAGTCAACGATATATGCTCATATCCTTGAGACCCATCTTCAATTTGTCTTCTAGATTTATAGTTTTAGAACGTACAGAAGACATATCGCTGAAAATGGACCTTTCCAATGACATGCAACTTCTTAGCGGTCCATCCAAAAAATGTTCTTCCCTCCGCTGTTTAAGTCCTCGTTTGCCTCCCTTTTAAGCCATGGTTTCAATTTTTGTACCCCATCTCCTAGGATAGGAGGTGTATTAAGTTTGTCACATAGTTTGTAACACGGTGAAATAATAATGGTAGACCCCCAAGACTTTAAGGGCATATGATCGAGACCGAATTCTGAATCGAATTAGCCATGTCCGTCCGTCCATCCGTCCGTCCGTCTGTATGTCACATGTTTTTAGGACTTAAATTTTGAACCAGGGTGCTGAAACTTCGTTCGTAAGGTCCACGTCATACGAAGCAGTACAAGTGTAAAAAATTTTGAAATCCGCCCAAAGACACGCCCACAATCGGTCTAAATGTGCAACTACCTCCAGAGTTTGCAAAACTGTAAGACGTTCTAAAGGGCTGAAATTCGACATTTAGCATCTCCTAATGATTGTAAGACAAAAAAAAAACAAATTTAATTGGTTAACCTCCTCTAGTAGGCGTGGCATCTATTTGAAGGGTAAATTTTCAAATGCAGTTTACTTAATATTTTTGCTCGAAATTGAAAAAAATTGGCTTAATTTTTTATGTAGAAAACTAATAAAATTTTCCTAAAATTTTCCAGAAAAACTTAATTGCGACTGGCCAAATGCAAAAAAATGCATTTTTACGTACATTTAAGTGTAACTTGGAAATATCTTATAAATAATAGTTTGTAACTAGGGCCGGTTGGACCACGCCCGTTTTCGAAGTTCGTCTTATTTATAAAGTGTCAAAAAAAAAAGTATGCCATCAGCATTTTACAATGTGGGATAGGATGGGGTATTCAACGGCCCGTTTTACGGACACTTACTCACTGGTTATCTCTCCGCTTCGTTTGCCTTCCTTTTTAGCCATGGTTTTAATTTTTTTTCCTTTATAGAAGTGCCAACTTCTCGGATGCATTGGTCATGGCTGTTTCCCATAAAGAGCGTGAGACCGAGCGAGGGTCTCAGACGAGCTGTCAAATGAATTTCAATCAATGGCAATGTATGGGGTGGTTCACAATATCAGCGTGATCGCTGTCTCGCACGGCCGGCTTTTCGAAATATTGAACAACCCTCGCCGAGGTCGACGATTATTCTGTCATTTGCTGTTTTGAGTTATGCCACGCTTGTGAATAGACATTTTTTTTCTCCAAACAAATACTTGTTGTGAAATAATAAAGTCGACAAATTTAAAAAATATGTTATGTTTTGTCAATGTTGCAGTAGAAACAATCGTCGCGGTTTCTCGCTTTCATTGTGTAGTAACAAACGATTTATCTGCTTTTGTGTTGTCGCTGCCGCTCTGGTTTGACTCTTTCGCGCTGAATGTGAAACGGCCATCAAAATAGCATATTTTCGCGAATTCAGTAAATTTCGTTGGTGGACCTTGGGGTGAAACATGAGAATAAACCCTTTGCTGGAAACGAAAACCGAAGTCCAGGTGCAGACCAGGTACACAGCGAGAAGGTGTGAAAGGAGTTGACTGCGGGCCTTGTTCGTGAGCTGAATGCTGTCCATTTACCTACGGGTTACAGTATACAATAACACATTTAAAAGGATGTGCTCCTATTTTCAGAAATTTAAAACCAGAAAATGCCATAAAGTCGAAAAAAGAAAACAAGTGCAAGAGCTTGTCTGTGACAAACTCCTATATACCCGACCCTATATACCATGTATCACCAAATCTTAAAGTTTTTGGCCCGAATTCATATATTATTTGTATAGGCCACGCCCCCAAAAGTGGACATGGGCTTAAAAAGAAAATCGATTAATTGTAATTTCGTTAGAATCATGAGAAAATACGGTAAAAGTGAAAATTCTTTAAAAAAAAACAGTTTTTTCCTAAAAACGCCCCTTAAAAGTGGACGGAGCTCTTGGCAATTATCAATATCCTTAATATTTGTCATTGTAATTTTTTTTCGATTTGGAGTCAACTTTCCGAGAAATCGGGTTTTTAAAGATCTAACATATTAAATGTGGTCGATATTGTGGGCGGTCCAATTTTTGCCTTGCTAAAGGTCTTAGGCCAATATTGCTCAGTGCGAAAATTTAAGTTCCTGTGCCTTGTCTAACTTGACCAAGGCAAGTTGGGCCACAGGCAAGTTGAGCCACAGTCAAAATGAGGCATTTTGAAAGAAAATGTGAAAAAGAGGTTGTCTCACATTGAAGCCAGTAGTGGGCGTGGTCGTTGACGGATTGAGCCAATTTTCACACTTTGTCTGTACAAAGTTATGGCTCTCTTGCTCGATTCTGAAGACCTAAAACCTTCCCACATACAGACGGACGGACGGACAGACACGGCTTAATCGATTCACCTGTCTGTGTCGATCATATCTCTAAAAGGTCTACGGTGATTATTTCACTGTGTTACAAACTATGCATTAAAATCACTATACCCTCGGTTGGGTATAAACATAAAGTCGCAAATATACTAAACAATATTTTATATGCGCAAACTAAGCAATAATTGCACGCTAAACCTTTAAAAAAAAAGCCAACGGACCGGTCCGTGTTTGAGTTCATACTTGACGGTGACAAATAAGACGGATTTCTGAGTACTTACAGACCTCAATAGCTGTGTCCTCTGTGTTTAATTTCAGTTTCTTTAATGCGACTCAAAGGCTTTGCAAGGCCTTAAATTCCAAACAGTTAAATAATTTTTTTTTTCAACTTTCAGAATCTACCTTTGTATATTTCCCATTTTATGACAATTTCCACAAATACGCGAGTACTTTTGCAGCAATAAACCTTAACAGTCGATTGCATTTTTATTATAACCTGCAAAAAAAAATTTTATCTAAAGCTTTTCAAACGCATGTCCGCATAGAATATTGCATTTTAAATTTTATTATCAATTAATGGATGCCATTAAACAGTTTAGATAGAATCCATTTACCTAGGTAGTTTAATTTAATTATACTTCATCCTGGCAATGCCGAGAGCAATCATGAATTTATCGAATGCAGGACGGGGGTGAGAATATTGTGAGGTTGCGGCCATTAAAGCATTCTGCATATAAAACTGTTCAATATGTTTTTTTTACTTTATTTCTATTTTATGCACACCAGTAGATTGAATTTTATAGTCTACAGATTGGTTGGTCTATAAAACTATGGTTCAATTATAAATGGGAAGGGAGAAAAAATATTGCGAAATGATTGCATAGATTTCGAATGTTTTAAATTGTTTAATAGGGAAAATATCGAGGTCTCGAAAAGTGTTTTGTATGTCTGTTATATATAATTGAGAAGAAGTTCTTTGATAAGAGAAAACATTTGCCTTTTTTTATCATTTCAGTTTCCCACAATTTAAAACCAAAGTGCGACAGCACCTCTTTGACGCTCTATGTATAAAATCCACTCGTTCCTATTACGTTATTACATTTTAATGGATGCCGTGAGCCCTTGATTTTTGTGTATTATAAAAAAAAAACTTTCTGATCAGGTCACCATTTAGGGCCGGTTTTTCAGTGCTGAGTTTAGCCCAGCTTAAACCAAGTTCTGTTAGTCCGGTAATAAAACTAATCTGTAGTTAGCCCAGCGAGCAGTTTTTCAGTGAAGAGTTAACTCCGCCAACAGAGTTGTCAAAATCTTCGATTCTGCAAATTATTGACTCTCCCAACTCTCTTTTCACATAGAAAAACACAGGAAAAGAAGTTCGAGTTATTCTCAGATGTCATTTTTCACAGAAACACGCAAGTCACAAACCATTCTACATGGAAAAAACATAAAAAGAAGTTCATACTGTTCTCCAGAGTTGATCCGAGATTAAGTCACCAAATTTGGCGAGTTAAGCTGAGATTAGCCCCAGATCTGAGTTCACTGAAATTCTCATTTCTGGGGGTAATTTCTCAGTTTAACTCGGAAAGTCAGATGATCTCGCACTGAAAAACCGGCCCTTATAGGTACAAAGTAAAGCATACAATTCTAATGGCAGGGGCACTTTTGGGGGACCATTTAAATCAAGCCAAATAGCTGCCTAAATGACATTTTCAAAGCTTGAAACAGAGAAGTACAGCCTACCCCAAATCACATCATAAGAAAAAGCCTGTTCATTTCCATCGTAAACTCTGCCTTATCCAATTTAAACATCCCTGGTAGTTCCGCTTCTTGCACTCATTCAATTTTCATTCTTGTTCTTGGATTGAATAAATCGCTCTATTACCCCTGCTTGGCATTGGCACATTGCCCAAAGTATTTAACTATTCATGCAGCAATAACGGGGCCCGTGAGTGTCTACTTGAACCTTGACTTTATTGCAAGGAATGTTAATTTGAAACGATTGGTACAATATTGCAGTCTTTCAGTGTCTTAAGGACTTGGCATACCAGAAATGAGATTTAATTTTGAATATCATCGTCATCAGGTCTCTTAGAGGTATCTATACGGAAATCCCCCCTTGTTGAATGCTCAATTACATCATGTACGACCGATAGTTGCGAGCCAAATAGATGTGTTTTCTAGAAAACAAATCTCGTACCTGTAACACCAGTGCAAGACAATAAATTCTCGTTTCTAGGACCTCTTTTAGAGTCTTCGCATCTACATTTTACTATGCTAAGCAAAGAGAATAATGCAAAGCAATTTCCCAGTTCCCATCAATTTGTGGAGGACCCTTTACAACAGTATGCCTCTATCTCCGCATGTGCGTCGACTATAGAGTCCTGATGTATCCTGAATTTCGTTTTCAAACACCTGCGGCATATACATTCTCTTTGAATGGCGTTTTACTTAATGATCCGAAATAGGTTTTCCATTTAAATCTGTTCTTCTTTCGCATCTTGGCGACATTCTTCACATACAAAGGCGAGCAGCGTTTTGCCATGATTACTTGGGTTGATGCTTCATCCCATTTGCCAGGAGTTGCAAAGGACCAACAATGGGCTTAGTTCAAACAGCCACACGGTTGCCATTCAACACACCTGTTTGATACCGAAATATGCGGGGTGCACCGCCCCTTCGGATTCCGGCGATGTCGTAGTTGTACCTACTCCGTGTTTTCCCAACTGAAGGTGCTTCCGCACTATTGCCTACTCGGCACTCGGTGAATGGGGCAGACCCCACAGGGCCATGCCCACCCCCGCTGATGATATACCGATTCGAATCGTATAGTGTAGAAAGTACAAGGCCTACACTTCCGCCTTTCCATCCACACCCCACCAAAGTTTTACGAGTAAGTATCTTGTTCAATGGGTTCGCGTGAATTGCTCCAGAGCTGCTCCTCCAGCTCTACAGGTATCGCATGCCTTTGATTTCATAGCTGAATGAGCTTTCGTATCGATTGTTCTGGTGCGCGCTCTTGCTCCCGTGTCGTCCTTGGGGCCTGGGGTGGCATGTCCCACGATCACCTTTGTACGATATGTCAGGCAGGGGCGAGGATAAATGCCTTCGCATAGCGGTATTTATTTTTAAATAATTGACGTTTGTACACTTTCCAATATAATTTCAGCGCCAAACAAAATGAAACAAACGAAAATCGGTATTTTTAGCGAGGGGCTCCTCGTATACACAATCGATTTTGTGTGTGTGTGTGCACTGCGGAATGCCCACGAAGGACACCTTACTCTTCAATTGGCAATGAATAAGAAGGAAGCACCGCGCGCGCCTAGTGCTAAGTACAGGAATTCGCAAGTCCTTTGTACGAATGCTCTCGTGTTTTTCTTGCTGTTCGTCCTTTTTTTTTCATTTCTTTTTCGTGTTGCTCCCCATGATGTTATGGGCGGGTGTTTCTTGTGGCATTTGCACGAAGAAAGTTGAAGGTTGATTGATTGCGTACTATTCGTTTTGTTCGAATTGAAAAATTGTCCTTTGAAATGCTTTTCCTTGTTTTTTTTTTTTTTTTGCTGTGTGTCGTCATTATTTTGCACTTGAAAGGGAAGCTCTATACACGCCAAAGTAAAATGAATTATGTACACGTTTCATTTCAGATCTCAACACATCATCATATCCGTTTTGGCGTATCTTAGGTGTGAAAACGCGTTGACTCATCTTAAGGAATTCAAATGGATAACATATCTCGCGCGAGGTGCGAAACGCATTACGAATTCGGTTTTCATAATTTAGAATCGATTTAGATAAAAACGGCTTCTATATATGATGTAGCGGTGTAATTTGGCCGGAGCAGAGTTGAAAATTCCAGTCAAGTATCAGGAGTGTTGCCTGCAACACCTGCTCCTGTTGCTACACCATGGATCATCGATATACGGACGTTGGAGGCAATGGAGGCAGCTCAGAGGCGTACGTGAATGTTTCTTTGGAGGCGTCTAACCGCACAAATCCGATTTTTTCAATTAAACCCGACTTTATAACGCAGTGGTGAGTAGTTTTCCTCTCTGATTTTTGCATGTATATGTATAGGTATATAGTAGCTACACCGTCCTAGAAGGTTACTATGATGTCACAGTTTGGAAGGAAATCATTCAACTTGACATGCATGAGATAAGAAGGCAGTGGACCTTATTCCTGTGAAACTAGTTTGATCCGATGACACGGCTTTTTTATTGCTTAACAGATATAGTTTTATTCCCTCATGGGTACGTTGTGTCTTACCAGAGAACTTACGAGTGACAACTGCCACATTTGTCGCTGTCGCATCCAATAAAAGTAGGTGCAAGTCTTCCACTCTTACAACTAGAACAAACAAGAGAACTCTAGTCTGGTTTAGTCGTTAAGATCTTTACAGAAGTTTTTTTCTAGGTTTTTTTTTAAAGTCGACAGGGTTTTGAGTGCCTTCAGCCTATACCTAATTATGCCACATGAAGACCCCAACTTGCAGAGACCTATCGTTCAAGCAGAAAAAAGCCTCCTTTCCTTGCTCTCCAGGAGTTAGCTTTAACCAGATTGGTTTAAAAGGGAGTCTTGTGCCTAAATGCCATCCATTCTTTCCATCCCGATTAAAAATGTACCTCACCTTTATAATGGATCAACCAATATCTGCTTTGTGACATCCCAGGGCAGAAACGCTCACCAGATATGGTGGGAACCGGGCATGGAAAATATACGGGCGGACCGAAACCACAAAAAATCCAGGAGCGTCTGGCTTAAAATAAGAGGTTTTCCGGTCAAGCGTTTGTTATCCAAATAAGGGTCGGGCAAATATCTTACAACTTTTTCCCACCTTTTTGCCAGTTGTGTTTTTTTTTTTAATACTTCGCTGTTTGCTTCTGCTCGTTATATCTTTGCTTTTGTCCATAGAGGCATAACACTTGCGGGTGTAAGAATCGGCATTTCTGTTCAGGGTTTCCATGTTCCGTGTTGCCTCAACAGCGTTTGTGTTGGATCGAGAACTTTTCTTCTCTGCAGTCCTTTAACAATTTCTGCTCTCGGTAAGCTAGCCCCCTGACGAGCTTATAATAAAAAAATTATCCCAGACTTTTTTCGCAGCACCTTATTGAGTTAGAAACATGTGAGGCAGACTACTAGTCAATTTTTTCTTAAACAGTTGTCAGCACTTCAAAAGCCGTGTAATAATACACCATGTTCCTTCACTAATATAGACTGCTTTACCTACTCCAAATGGTGTACACACGGATAATCGGGAGGACCAGGTGATACCATCGAACGGGCTGTATTGCGACTCCGACCTAACCGAAAGAGCGCGGATGCAACGGCTGCGGCGATTCGGGATTATTTTTTTTTAACACATTTCGCATGTGGACTATTTTATTTGATTACATTGATTGTCACACTCATAGATCACCTTTTAGACGATTCAATACCTGGATAATATGTCATTGTGAAAGCTTTATTAACGGTCCGTCTAAAAATGGAAAAAAAGCCTATGGTATCGCTCTATATAACTTCTGAACGGAAGGTCGTAGAAAGATGAGAATTGGTGTGCTAAAAATTTCGGGAAAGTCAGAGAACACATAATAGCGAAATTTTTTTCATACACACATAACGGTTTAATACAGTTTTAAATTTCATACGAAAATGGACTTTAAGTTTTTAACTACTTTTTTTGAGAAGCTTGCCACGAAAGAACTAGAAAATGGAAACTTTAGTCAAATAAATATTGGAAAAAAATTTTTTTTTTAACTAACGGGTGATTTTTTAAGAGGTTGAGAACTTTTAAAAAAAAAAAAACACAAAAAATTCGAAAAAATTAATAAAATATTTATTTGAATCGATAGTTTGAACCTTGCAATTTAATGTTTAAAGATAATTTCATGCAGATGTTGACCGCGGCTGCGTCTCAGGTAGCCCATCCGCTGAGTCCAATTTTGGCATACTCTTTCACACATATCGGCCGGTATCTCACGAATGAATGCATGGATGTTGGCTTTCAGTGCGTCAATCGAAGCGGGTTTGTCCCTATAGACATTATCCTTGACATACCCCCACAAAAAATAATCTAATGGTGTCAAATCGCACGATCTAAGCGGCCAATTGACCGGCCCGAAACGTGAAATTAACTGTTCACCAAACTCGCCTCGCAATTGCGCCATTGTTTCGCGTGCTGTGTTTCGAACCGAGCACGAATTTTGATAGTAAAATTCAATAATTTGCAAGCGTTGTTCATTTGTAAGACGATCCATGGTTAAATTGCAAACCAAACTGAAGCTGTTTGACAGTAACACAAGGTACTAAACACACGTCAGCTGTCAAAACCAGTGTTGCCAAAACCAAACCAGCTAAAAAATCACCCGTTATATTGAAAAGTTTTTTAGAAATGAAGAGTTGAAAATGGGTAGCGTTTTTTAAAGTGTTTGAGGCCATAACTTTTGAACCGCTCAGTGCACAAAGCCGATATTGAACACGCAACTTAAGTGCTTAAGTCATATTTTTCCGAAAGAGTGTTAATACTGCCGTTTTGACGCATTTTTGAAAAAAAAAATTAAAAATTCACTAAAAAACGTGCATTTACGAAAACGATTTTTTAAATGTTTCTTATATCATAATGGCTATGACGATATTGAATAAATTTGGTTAAAGTATGTAACGTTTACAATACAAGCTAACTCCGTTGAAAAGGTTTCAAAATTGCCGTTTCCAACCTAAATTTTTAAGGCACATTAAGGCACAAAGTTTCTTAGCACATTTAAAAAACGAAATAATAAAAATTTATGTTTAACAGTTTTCTCAGAAATCCATGTTCGCAGGATTTAAAAAAAGGAACCCACGCGAGCGCAAATGGTTGTAATATTGAAAAAAAGTCTAACAGTAGTTAAAAAGTTTTTTCGAAATCGCTGCTTTATGGATTCAAAATTTTGGAAAAAAAAGCCAAGAAAACGTATTTCTTCCTTTCCATCTTCTTCCCTTTCTTCCCTTCCATCTATTTCTTCCTCTCATCATCATTTTCGAATGCCGCTTATCCTTTAAAAGGGTCGCGGAGCGAGGGTGGGCAAATGGTCCTTCCATCTTTCTCGATCCTCCGCCACCAACTCAAGAGACTCCGGCACAATCCCCAGGCGGAACTCATAGAGGTTCTTTACCTGATCCCACCACCTGTTTCTTGGCCTACCAGGGGGGTGACGCGCTCGCATCTCGGCTAGCATGACCTGTCTAGGAAGTCTGTCAGGGGGCATGCGAACAACGTGTCCAAACCATCGAAGAATCGATCGCTCCACTCGGAGAAGTAGCTGCTCAACATTAAGAATCCTACGAATACTGACGTTTCTTACTCTGTCCCTTAGAGTAACACCAGCAACGCACCTCAGGAATCTCATTTCGGCAGCTTGTACCCGCGATCTAATTCTCTCGGTCATTACCCAAATTTCATGACCATAGATGGGGGTCGGAACGAACACTGAATTAAAAACTAAGATCTTTGCTTCCACTCCAAGCTCAGCTTTCCTGATGACCGGCCGGCGCTGTTCCTTTACCATTGCTCCAGCTTGGCCAATTCTACAGGACAACTCAGTATCACTCCTCCCATCTTTCGTGAAAAAGACCCCAAGATACTTAAACTTCTCCACCTGTTTTAATGGAACTCCATTTATGTGCAAGGTACATTGCACAGGAGTTCGGGAAACAACCATCACTTCCGATTTGTTCACGTTTACTTTTATCGCAGCATCACCACAGACGGGTACACAGACGGGGTTCCTCTTTGGATGATGCAAGGATGGCCAAATCATCTGCGAAAAGCAGATGGCTCATCCTGATGCCAGCCAATTCGAAACATTGACAGAATGTGAAATATATCCGGCAATATTCTTATAGAATTATAGAATTTTGCACAAAACAGAAACATAAAGATGAGCTTAACCTTCAACAAAAGTCGACGGACCGCTCTGTGTATATAATCATACTTGACGGTCTTTTTTCTTTATCTGCTCTCGATAGTTTGCTTTTATGAGAAACAAACAGGTTCTGAATGTTCCACCGATTTGTTCTCGGTAGTTAATAAGCAACTTCACCTTATTGAGATCGATACTTATTTTTAAAACAAGAGCTGACTTGATGGGCCTTATTTTCGAACTAAGCTTCATATCGTCCCTGATAAGTATTTAAAATTTATATTCATCCGTATTCATCCACTTCTATCTCCTGTCTTCGTCAAGGTGTTCCATAAACTCGTGTGCAAGATGAGTTTAAAATGTTGACGAAATTCTTACCATCTATTCCTTACGAAAGGCTCTTGGGATACAAAAAGGAACTTCGTTGTTCCTTTAAAAAAAAGACACCATAAAAATTATAATGTGGATTAATTGATATAGATCGGCATCACCGGTAAACCTAGAAAAATTTTCTAAACTTCGTTTTCTTGAATTCACATCTTTCTTTCTTTGAAGGAATCGAAATTTTACAGACGACGACAGCTAGTGTAACCAAATGGGAAGACTTGCTTGATTTCATAGCAGCATGGATCCAGACTGATCTCTCTTTCCCATCTGAAGAGTGAAAAGCGTCCTTTTCTCTGACATCAAACTCTAGGCGAAATCGAAAATGTGCATAAAAACACACAGCAACTTGGAAATCATGAAAATATCAAATCTTGCCATCAGCTCTTGGTATTGAGCTGATTCATTCCACCTTGCTTCGTCATCGTCATACGAATATGTCTATTCTTAGACGCGAGCTCATGTTAGTCTTATCGATGCAAATTTGTTCTATAAATTGAAACTGTTACTCCCCCACCTTACTGACGTTACATTGTCTTGTTGCTTGTTTAAAGTATCGAAAGACTTATGTAGGCACTTTTAAAAGGTGGATTAATATAGTTTTTCTTTCAGCAATACTCTTTTTTTGCGAAAAAATTTCTGTAGATATATCTGGGAGTAGGCCGAGTATCATTCTTTGCTCCTAGCTTGAGTGTGTGTCGCTCTATAAAAAAAAAATCACTTCGAGCCGAATGCTAGAGTTTTCAGGCGGTAATGCGACTTATTTGTAGTACGAGCAGTCATCTTTTCAATGAGACCCGTTAAAAATATTGAATTTCTGAAAAAATCCAAAAATTTTCTTTGACGTTTAGCAGTATAAAAACTTTTATAACGTTACTTTACCTAAATAAGAAATTCCTCTGAAGTAGAGAGAATTTATAAATCTTTTATGGTGGCTCTGTGGGTTTCTCAGGCGTTGATTTCCTTCTGGTGTGCCTTTACAAATAGAACGACGACTTTACCCTTATTATGATAAGCTCCTCTAAAACCATGGGATCCTTAAAGAGAATATAATTTAATGTTGTCAAAGCTTAATACTGTCCACTCACCCTTATAGTCGAAGCATGAAGCAGAAACTTTCGATAATTATCGCTGAGTAGCACTTGCTTTGCAAAGTAGCACTTGCTTTGCAATCCTATCCTCTGATTCTCTCCACTCGAGTTCTAACTTATTGGTGTAAGGACCTTTCTTAAATGTCCTTTTTCGAATTCTTTTAATATAACAGCAAATTTTAGTTGCTATTGAGGCATCATCCCTGTAAGCCAATTTGAAATGAAAATTTATGTTTCTTGTTGTGTCAAAGCAAGAGCTTTCTAAAGACGAATAAGTTGTGCTAATGTCCCACTTAATGTGTGTCACTTTGGTACCTACTTTCTGACTAATAGCCCCAGCTCTCGTACGCATCTTGAGACAGTGCATTATACAAATCTGGGTCCAGTGTTACAACTATATTTACCCACACTCCAGCTAGGTTCTTATAAGTCACTTTCCTTGTAGTTATCTCGCCCGCCCACATAATGGCACTCCTTCGTACAATGGCCTAGGTCGTATCTGTTGTATAAATCACCTGATTTCACACCCTTTTATCTGTGTCCCCATAATGTAATGTTGCACCCTTGCAAGTTGCCAACTCTAATGATACCTTCCCTATAGATGTAACTTCTAATGCACACATGTAGGTACGACGAGCTAGGCGTATTTGAATTGTAAGAAAATCTCATTCCACAAAAACGAAAATGTGTTGTAACGGAGAGGTCCTTCAGGGAAGTTATGAATATTTATCGATGTCACTGCGATATCGGAGAACATTATGAACTCTCGTGTTGGAAAGTTTCTTACAGATATCTCAGCATAATGGATTCATTTTACCGAGGGCAAATTGAAATGCGAAACTCTTTTTGACAATCTACTTTCAGGCGACTGCAAAAGGAGCGTGAAAATATCTGCAAATCCTTATACCAGCGAATACTGAAACATACCGAGTGTCAGCACTACCTGGCGAACCCACTCTACCGGTCACTGTTCGACAACGGAGAGGAGCTTCCGGGCTGGACCAGTGACGAAGACAATATACTCTATGACAATAAATCAGTGAATAGCACGGTGACAGGAAGGAATGAGACCTTGGACGGTGAAGGTCCTGCTTTGGTGCTGCCACCGTTCGACTTGTGGCAGACGATAGCGATCGCTGTATGCCTGGCCATATGTATTATCCTGACGGTGGGTGGAAATATTTTGGTGCTATTGGCTTTTATTGTCGACCGAAGCATACGTCAGCCTAGTAACTATTTTATTGCCTCTTTGGCAGCAACGGATATGCTTATAGGTAGGTGGAGTGTATCCCCAAGAAATGCATTCTATACTGATTCGTAATGACTTTTTCAGGTACAGTGTCGATGCCGTTTTACACCGTCTACGTTCTGATGGGCTACTGGGATCTGGGGCCTCTTCTCTGTGATCTCTGGCTGTCCGTAGACTACACCGTATGCCTAGTGTCACAGTACACAGTCCTTTTGATAACAATCGATCGCTTTTGTTCGGTCAAAATTGCGGCCAAGTACCGCAGCTGGCGAACGAAGAAGCGAGTCATCTACATGGTCACGATTACATGGATAATTCCGGCGCTGTTGTTCTTCATTTCGATATTTGGGTGGGAGCACTTCACGGGAAAACGTGACCTCCTGCCGGGCCAGTGTGCAGTGCAATTCCTCAAGGATCCCATTTTCAACACTGCCCTCATCATTGGATATTACTGGACCACGTTAGTGGTTCTTTTTATACTCTACGGTGGCATCTACAAAACTGCCTACGAAATGCAGAAGCGCAGTGAGGCAAAGCAACGAAAGATGCAATCAATGGTGGCGCTTAGTGCTGGTGCCATGACTGGTATGGCTGGTCGCGCTGCTGGCATTGGCATCACTGACAGCTGTGGGGGTCAAAAGTCAAGCGACCTTGCAGCAGCGAATAGCACAACCATCCCAGCCTCGAACCTGACATCGTCGACTTCCTCGGACCAGAAGGAAGTGCCGCCAACGACGCGGAAGGAGTCGTGTCACGCTGATAAGCAGTCCGCTCCAGAGAGTGGCATGAAAACGGAAGACGGAACCAAGCGAGATGTAGCCGATGCGGAGAAAAGTGAGCGTTCGAGTAGTCCAGCTTTCGACTCGGACGAGGAAAGCTCGGTTAATCAGCTGCAGTCCTCTAGCCAGCAGCAACAGCAGCAGTTGGCAATGCTTCGCAAGCGCTCCTCAATAGGTCTTGTGTTTGGAGCACAAGCAGCATTGCTGGCCACGCGCAGCAAAGGTAATGTAATCCCCAATCCCCTGCCCGAAGAGATTCGCCTGAAATCCGAAGCAGACCACCTGTCTTTCATCCCCGAGAATGCGCCCAGTGATGACAATAAAGGGTCTCCACTGTCTCCCGTCAATATCGATCCCATTGAAGTGCCCAAGGAACAGGTCATCCCCTGCCTCGTTCAAGCCATCCTCCCCCCGCCCGAAGGCTTCCAGTGCAACTCACCCACATCCGACGGTTCAGACAAGCAACTAGGCAGCGCTACGAGCGACCTTACCGTTACCTACTACGACGTCATGAAGAGCATGGACGGTGCTGACCTGCGCTACATGGACGAAAGTTCCATTATCCTCCCGTCGCCGAACCAAGAAAGCCTATCAACATCCTACAGCTTCCCCCCACACAAGACCACTGTGGTAAACGCGGCTGCCCAAGCCAACCAAACGGTTACAAACCCGACGCTCTTGCAAAAAGCACTCATTCGAGCGGCTGCCCAGAGCCAGCATGCATCCCACCAGAACCCCAAAGTACAATCCCAAAACGGAGGCGACTCTAACATTAATGCCGATTTGTCTTCACATCCAGGATCTAGCAAAGATATGAATGTGAACTTCTTCGAGAACGTTCGAACGGCGACCACTGTGACAACAACGTCGGTCTCCCAACCGCCGATCGAGACTAAGAAATCCACGCCCGCCTCCAACACCACAGACTGCAACACCGACAAGGAACCCTCGAAAACCGCACCCAGTACAAGCTCCGGTAGCACCTCAATGGCCGGGGGCAAACCATCGCACACGGACGAATCAGCTGGGACCGGGATCCAGGCAAACCGAACGGCGAGTAAACGAGACTTTATCCGTTCCATTGGGCGTCACCTGAAAGGCAAAAAGAAAATCCCACTCAGCATCCGACGGCAAAAGTCCAAGTCCGAGAATCGAGCCCGCAAAGCCTTTCGTACAATATCATTCATCCTCGGTGCATTCGTGGCGTGCTGGACACCATATCACGTACTGGCGCTGGTTGAGGGCTTTTGCTCCAACCCGCCCTGCACCAATGAGCACCTTTACATGTTCTCGTACTTCTTGTGCTACGCGAATAGCCCGATGAACCCCTTCTGCTATGCCCTCGCCAATCAGCAATTCAAAAAGACCTTCACGAGGATTCTCAAAGGCGACCTCCACATGACGTAAGCCATATACATAAATCAAGATCACACACTCACACACAACAAACACACACATATCTGACTTGAAAAGCTTATTTTTACCCGACACCAGATCAGGTGTTGCTGTTTCTTTTTTTCTTTTCACTGAATTTATTTTCTAATTTTAAAAATAATCAAAAGTCAATTGTCAATTTAAATTTTAAAATAATAAATGAAAAACAAAAACATCTATTTGTTAAGATTAAATTAGAAAGAATAAAAAAATGTTTAAAAATAATGTAAAATAATTTAGCAATATTAATTAACAAATTGAAAAAACAAAATAGACAATAAAAGTATTTAAAATATTTTTAAATAAGAAAACATAAACTAAAATTAGAAGAAAAAAAAGCCAAGTATTTTCTACAAATAGTGAATTTAATTTAATTTAAATAATAATAATATAAGAAAAGAAACACGTTAATGGTTATTCGCACTTAAAACATAGAAACAACAAAATAAAATTTAGTATACTTGTTTGCCGCTAAGCATACATTTAAATATTCAATATATATCATATAACTATATATTTGTGATATTATTTGTTAAGAATAAAAAATGTGTTGTTTATTTGTTAAAAGACAAAAGAAATCAATGTATCGGGCTGCTTCTGCTTTGATTGAGCCCCAGAGCAGAAGGAGACAATTATACAAAAGAAAAAATGTTTTGTTCTTCTTTATTTCTAGACTTATTGTTTTTATTAGAAACGTCAATGTTGACAGAAATGTGTTCAATTCGAATAAAATTAAAAGCGTCTGTGCTTTCCGTTCATTTGTGTTTTTGTTTTTTTACTAACCCCCAAAACTTGGCAAGGATAATTTTGACAGAAAATATTGTTAATGTTTTGAGGTAATATAATAAATATAAATTAAAGAAAAAACTTTGTAAACGTTAGTAAAATGAATTTGTATAAATATATAGTATTTAATACTTGAACACAATATAGAGAGACTATTATATACAAAAGCAGTGTTCCAGGAATACATTTCTGTAACTTGATGAAATTGTTGTAATAAAACAAAACAAAAATAAATTAGTTTTAGAGTATCAAGGTATTTAGTACAATACATTTTGTGTTTTGTTTTATTAAACTCCATATTTCTGGCAGCTACTGTTGCTTCAATGAAGTTGGTAAAGGTTTCGCGGTTTAAAAATTGAAGACGATGCAGCGTAACCATTACAACGAAATTGTTATGCGGATGACCCATACTAACGCAAGGTTCAATAGATGAAACTAGCCCTAGTGCGCCACAAATATGCACTGGCACTTTTCCGTACGGTCAGCTGATTGTCAAAAACTGAGTGAAAATCTGAAAAAATAAATTTCTATAGTAGGTAGGTAGGTACCCAAAAAGGCAAATCGGACTGTGAAACTGTCAAATTCCCTGTGACAAAAATAAAACGTCAAATTTCTACAGCACTGGACTTCCTGCCCCAGGCCCCAGCTAAATCCTCGGGACACTTCAGTGCTGCACAAGATAGCCAACACGTCTGCAATTAAAATCGAAACAATCAAATCTTCCAAAATCTTTTCACAGAGAGTGCAAAACTTTTGTTCCATGCAAAACGCTATTGGACTTAACTGGACCACTTTTCAGTAGGTCAGTCAGATTACGAAAAATACACTGTTTTCGCTGAAAAAAAAATGGACAACTGATTTCTGGCGCATTTTTGGCTTAACGGATATCTATGTCAACAAATAATGCCATGTTTCCATCGGGCACCAATCCGTGGTTTATATAGATCTTCATTAAATCCTTTACAAATAAGGCGATTAACCATACAAATTTAAGTCCTCTTGGCAAGCGATTAAAAATAAATCCCCTCATAAATCTCGTTCTTCCTTTTCATAAACCTATTTTCTGCACCTTTGTAACAGTTTGAGAATCAAAAAATTAAACTAAAGCTCACTGCACGACAGATCTGTCACAAAAACGTTTTCTGTTGTGATTTTTACAGCGAAAATTGTTTTTCGCCTCTGGGAAATGGCATCGCCACTCTCTTTGGAGAGCCAAAGTTACAGAAACAGAGTGTTCGTGTCAAATTAATCCTATATTTGTCCGGTGGAGCCACTTCGGGATTTTTTTTTAATCGTCTCCCTTTAATCCTCTTTTAATTGGCGGTGGAGATATAGTATAAAACTGCATTTTAGGTACGAAAGCAACCTGAAGTGATTTGGTGTCGTTTATGGGCCGATGGATTTATGATTTATCGCACCATATTTCTTCAATAGCGAAGCTGGCCAGAACGTGACTGTCAAATGTGTCATGGTTAGGTGACCACTATTAAGCCATCAACACAGACAACCAGTGACCGCTTATAACGAACTCGAAGTGACCGGCCAAATTGCCGAAGCTCGCTGATACGTTGAAGTGATACATTAAAAAAAAAAATAACTTTTTAAGGGCATTAAATTCTTTCTATGCAGTCAGGAATTTAACTAGTTTCTGCTGCCTTTCGTTTGTAAACATAACGCAAGTCGGGAAAGACGAGAAAACAAAATTTTGACGTTTACCAATTTTTAATACAATTTGCTTGTACTAATGAAGCCGCGTTGTCTATTACAATTTGCTAAGCTTGAAACATACTTTTATGGGGCGTTTTAAGACAAATTCGTTTTTTTAACGCATTTTCTCATAATTCCAACGAAATTAGAATTGATTGCTTTCAATTTTCATCACAGGCCCATTTTTGGGGGTGTGGATTTTTAACAGACGTTTGATGGATTTTAAATCTAAACTGCTGAAAAAATAAACAAAAAAGTGTGTGTGTGTTTGGGTAAAATTTCAGTAACCCGGAATACATATTCACTACTTCCAAAAAATATCTCAGGCATAGGCCGTCTTCTAATATATGAAGAAATCATACCTGGTTCAAAAATTAAATGGCTTTCGAGACACGCTCATATCCTTTTCACACCAAATCAGAATCTAGGTTCAGAGTAAAAAGTTCTAAATCTTATTGAAATCTATTAGATTTCCCCCATTTGTAGAACTCAGAATCTAGATTCCCACAAAATCGAATACAAATGTAATAGATTGTATTCGATTTTGTAGGAATCATAAGGAAAATAAAAAAATCGTTTTTTTTTAGTTCAATCAAAAGAGGACATGACAGCCGATGAAGTTTGTTTATATATTTTATATATTTCAAAAGGAAAAATATTTTCGTGGTGATATTTATGTGTTTTCCAGTGTATCTTTAGTTGTGTATCTACAATTATAGCTGTTTACTTATTTGGAGCTGTTTAAGTTGTGACAACTGTGAAAAATGTGGACAGTTGGTGTTCAACTCATCAAAAAGTCAACAAAATGTAGATTATTTTCGCAGTGTGAAAGGGTCAATTCGATTTTAAAAACGAATTGCTCAAAATTTAAATTCTGGCTTCGGTGTAAAAACGGTATCAGAATTATTTAAGTCAGTTTACTGAAATCGGTATATATATACTGGGAGGGTACCTGCCAGTAAAATGCCTATAACTTCTGATCTTTTCCTTTTTCGTTGGTTTGACTTGAATGTCAAGCCCAAATGTGTTAAACTTTTGTAAACAAAAAACGTGTTTGATATTTTTTTTAACTTTTTAACAGAAAAAGTTTCAAGATTTTGTCACCCAGTGATTTGAAAATAATTTGAGTACCAAAATACAGATAAGTACGTATAGGTAGACCTAAAATAAGTAGAGTATAGACTCCGTCTCCACCGGCAATTAAAAGACGATTAAATATAAATTCCAAAGTGGCTGCAGCGGACAAATATAGGATTAATTTGACACGAACACTCTGTTTTTATCATTTGGGCTCTCAAAAGGAACGAAAAAAAGAACTACGCTTACGTCATGTAAACATCCAAATAGAATTCGTAATTCTGACAGATCTGCCATACGTGAACAGTTTCAGTGTCCTTTTTCGATTCTCAAACTGTTAAAAAGGTCTTGAAAAAGGGTTGAAAGCGGTTCGTGAATAGATGAATGAAATTTATTAGTTGATTTATTTTTATACGCTTGCCGAGAAGATTTAAATTTGTATGTATTTGCGATTAACCGCGTTATTTGTTCAGGATTTAATGAAGACTTATATTAATCGCGGATTAATGACCGGTGGAAACATGGTATTATGAGAGAATTTATTTTTAGTTGCTTACTTTAGAGAGAATTTAAGTTTGTATGGTAAATCGCGTGATTTGTGAAGTGTTTAATAAAGATTTATATAAACCGCGGATTAGCGCCCGGTGGAGACATGGCATTGAAATAAAAAGAAAAACTGTACATCAAAACGTAACTTGAAATTTATCAAAAACAAAAATAGCTTTACTGGTTTTAAATCTTAAAACCGAGATTAAGGGGAACTCCTTTATGGCAGCGTCTAAAAAAAATCTTAACTATGCATAAATCTGTTTAAAATTTAATTCAAAATATCGAAAAAATAATCAAAACAATATTAAGCTATCGAGATGCGTTTGAAAATATACTATAGAAGTCGAAAATTTTGAGCAACGTGTATGACTTCATACGTGGCCGTCTTTTTGTTAATGATTTTGACTCTTATGAGAACCCTGCGAAAAAAAAACACTTTTGATAACAACAAAACAATTTTGTATATTTGTCCCGAAATTCTGTGATAATAAAACTATCCCAAGGCTATAATTGCGAATCCTTCCCCCTGGAAGAATACCATTTTATCTTAATTAAACAAATTCGTAACGGTCAGCTAAGGAATACAATAAATGGAAATGTTTTTAACAGGTTTTAGCGGTGTGTTCTGAATAAGAAAATAACAGGAAGGATACAAAACATATAAAAGCACATTCTGGTGAACACTATCGATCATAAACTCAGCGAAGCCCTCAACCGTTCAAGGCTCCCACCGCTTTTTGAGCGCAATCATCCAAATCCGATGCCGTTTGTATTGGAAGACCAGAATTCTTTAGGATATTCCTGGCCTCGTTTACATTTGTTCCTTCCAGACGAACAACTAGTGGCACGTTTAAGTCGAGCGCCTTTGATGCGGCAACTATGCCATTTGCGATAGTTGCACAGTTTACAATGCCGCCAAAGACATTCACCATAATCGCCTTGACATTGGGGTCTGATGCCAGAATTCGGAAGGCTTGCAGAACTTGATTCTCCTTCACACCACCGCCAACATCGAGGAAATTCGCCGGACTGCCACCGTTCAGCTTGATTATGTCCATAGTAGCCATGGCGAGACCAGCGCCATTCACCAAACAACCAATATTACCATCCATGGCAACGTAGTTAAGATTGTGTGAGGCAGCTTCGACTTCCCGAGGATCCGACTCACTCGTATCGCCCATTGCAAAGATCTCCTTCTGGCGGAACTCAGCATTGTCGTCGAAGTTAAGCTTGGCATCGACCGAGATCACTTCTCCATCGTCCGTCTCGGCTAGAGGATTGATTTCGATCTGAACCGCGTCGACTTTGTTGAAGAGTTCCCAGAGATTCTGGACTTCCTTGACGCACTTCTCCACCAAAGGACCCTTGAATTCGAGGAAGTTTGCCACTTTGAGGCTCTGCTCTCGCGACAAACCCGCATCGATGTCGATGGGAATTGTGAGGATTTTCTCAGGAGTTTGCTGGGCGACTGCTTCGATGTCAACGCCGCCAGCGGGTGAGGCTATTAGCACTGGGCCGTTGTGCTCACGGTCCATTAGGATGCAGAGGTATGTTTCGCGAACAATGTTAACGCTGCGCGCCACCATCACCTTTTTCACTTGGATCCCGTCTTTCGGTGTCTGCTTGGTGATGAGGCGATGGCCAATCATTTTCTTCGTCAGGTCGAGGGCTTGGTTTTTTCTGTGAATGTAACAGAGTCAAAGTTTGAGCCAAGAGCGTTCCACAGTGTATCTTTACTTGTTGTTGCTGAATATGAGGAGTGTTATGGATACTTACTCAGTGGTGATGTGAACTCCTCCTTTGAAGCCATTGTCAAAGTGTCCTTTGCCTCGACCACCGGCTAAGATTTGTGCCTTTACCACGTACTCAGGGCATTCTGGAATACAACAGACAAAAATTGTTTTTTACGAGAGTGATAACGAAGGATTTTCTTTACAGATTAGCTTAAGGGACGAAAAGCGGTCTTCAATCTACGAAAAACCCAGTTATTCCCTTTATCTATGTGTAGAAACCTAGATTCCCTACTTAAAGAAAAAACAGCCAGCCCAATGACCCTCAATTGGCTAAGATGCAAATCGGCAGAGCATTTTGCTTTACTCAACTCATTCGCTTCTTAATCAAAACGACGCGCAAGCCAGTTTAATTGAAACACTCAAGAAACTGGTGCTCTCTTGCTCACGTAAGTGCATCATTTCCCAACAGAGCCCACAAAACAGCTGCAGGCCCAGCTGAATGCTTGTTCCATTCGCACTCAATTGACTTATCGGCCGACAAGTTTCATGAGCCTCTGCAAGCTTCACAATCAGACCCACCACCAATCAATAGAGATTATGCAATCACACTCGAAAATAATGTTCA
Source organism: Neoascia interrupta (assembly GCA_947623515.1). Taxonomy (NCBI): domain Eukaryota; kingdom Metazoa; phylum Arthropoda; class Insecta; order Diptera; family Syrphidae; genus Neoascia; species Neoascia interrupta. The sequence goes on along the minus strand of OX392464.1, from coordinate 2,509,138 downwards.
AAAATAGAATTGAATTAACATACGGCCGGGCATTGTTGATGCTGTTCCAACGTCTTCAGAGAGATAAGGAAACCCGTGGAGACGCAAATAGCATCTAAAGCACAGATTAAACAGTTTGAACAGAGGATTACCTACCGAATTCCTTCAATGCAGCCCCGTCGACCTTCTCGCCGAGAACTCTGAACTCCTGTATTGACACACCAGACTTCTGGAGTAGATCTTTGCTTTGGTACTCCAGCAGGTTGAGATATCGCACTGGCACCGCATCAATCTGAAAGCAAGGCTTGATAAAGACCGAGTTGAATGCTTGGGACACCTCTTACCCTCTGGTATAGAGCACGGGTAGCACATTTGCGAAAGATTGGGAGCATTGTTATGGTTCTAAAATTAGAGTGAAATGCTGCTGAGAGGATGTTGCATGGCAAAGAAACTTGGACTCACCTTTTGTACACGGCAACCGGTGATTTTGGGTTATTCAATGAAAACTTTATTATTAGACTTTGAACCTTAATCTAATGGATAGAAAATGTTTGCAAATAAGTCACAAAGATGCAAGCGGCAGGTAAAAAAAACACGGAATGAACCACACTCGCAGAAGCAAATTGAAACCAATTTTCTGTGGCGGTGATAAGAAAATTTGACAACTGGTGTGGGTGAGATTAGAAATCGCATGAGAGTTTGTATTGACAGTTCGAGTTTGCAGAGAACGCGTTCAGCAATGGCGGATATGAAGTTGCCAGTCGGCTATGTAGGGCACAGTCTGTTATTATTTGAGTATTTAAATTCTATTGAGGTCTGTATGACGGTTATTTCTGCAATGAAAAAGTTTTTCTCATAATACGCTTTGAGCAGAAGAATTTCAAAGTTCAATTCAGGTTTTCAAAGGACATAAGCCGTTAAGATTGCAAATGTGACGTATTTTTACACCCTTATGAACTTTTTTGTGCGCGAAGAATTACTTGAGACTACTATCAGGGTCGTCTCCCTGATGGTCCTCAACGGTTATCAGTCCAAAGCGGAATGTTGTTCAGTTCTTTGAGGATAAGATTTTTCGACTGGAGATTTTTTTTTAAATAAATAATTTCTTGGCTTTAAGATTTCACACCTATCTTGCCTGTTTCATGGCCGTTTCACATTCAGCGCTAGAGCGGTAAATCAGAGCGGCAGCGACAACGAGAGACCAGAGAAATCGTTTGTTAATATACACAATGAAAGCGAGACATCGCGACGACTATTTTGACTGTACAGTGACAAAACTAAACAAATTGCTAAAATTTGTCGTCTTTATTGCAAATGTATGGTTTATATTTCACAACAAGCACCTCTATGAGCTTCAAAAAAAAACCTCCATTCAACAGCGTGTCACAAGTCGCAACAGCCATTGACAGAACAATCGTCGATCTCGGCGTGGGTTTTTAAATTTTTTGAAAAGCCCGGCGAGCGAGACAGCGATCTTGCCGGTATTGTGAATCACACCATACATTGCCATTGATTGAAATTCATTTGACAGCTCGCCCGAGGCCCTCGCTCGCTCTCTCGCTCTTTATGTGAAACAGCCATGACATCAAGAGCGAGAGAGCGAGAGCCCCGGGCGAGCTTACTTACTTACTTAAGGTGGCGCTACAGTCCGGGGTGGACCTGGGCCTCCGCCAACAAGCTCGTAAACGTTCTATTTTGACTCTTCTGGCTAAGTCGTTGTCGCTGTATAGTTCCGTTGTATAAAAGTTAACAACTTAAGTTCCTTCAGCTCAAAGCGTTTTTATCCGCACTTGACAGGGTTCTTCTTCTGCACCGTAAAGCAGGACTGGAATGATAGGGTCTTATACATGGACACTTTCGTTGAGTTGCTCGAGAGAGGGCTTTGCTACTCAATTGCTTCTTAGCCCAAAGAAACAGCGATTGGCAATGAGTTATCAATCGTTTGATTTTAGCGCTGGTGTCGTTGTCTGAATTGATAGCGGAACCCAGGTAGACAAAGGCGCTAAATACCTCAAAGTTTTAGCTGTCGATGGTGATGTTTTGTCTAAGACGTCGGTGTTGGGTGTCTTTTCTTGATGTCAGATACTCACGAAGGCTTCACTGACATCACGCTTTGTTCTTCCGATTATGTCAATGTCATCTGCGTATAGTTGAACGGACTTTTGAAAGATTGTGCCTCTGGTGTTGGCGCGGAAGTTCTGCACAATTCGCTCAAGTATTATGTAAAAGAATTATTCATATGATGGTGCGTCGTCTTTTCTTCTAAACCCTTTTTGAAGGGGTCGGTGCAGTCTTTGCCGACCTTGACGGAATAGCGTGAATTTTCCATCGTCATCCTGCACAGACTGACGAGTTTGGCAGGGATGACAGAACTAGACATTGTGCTATACAGCTCGTCTCTATACATACTGACATACGCGGCCTTGAAATCGATGAAAAGATTGTGTGTATCGATTTGGAATTCCTGGCTTTCTGGAATGGACGATGACGCTCTACGCGGCGGCAACATCATTCGCGACTTTGTTTAATTAGTTTTGTCGTTTTCTGTTTTTGTTTTGACGTTGAAAATGGAACTTTGATTCCGAAACGCGTCCGTCCTAAACGCTAAAAATAAGTAAAGTTGTGAATAAAATTTTTTTAAACGTATGAATTTGTTTTACCTTTATTGAATTCCTGTGTTTTCTCCAAGATCTGCCGCAGTGTGAATATTTCATCGATGGTCGACTTTTCTGGCCTAAGACCACACTGATATGTGTCAAATTGTTGACAAACGACTTCAGGCGTTCACACAGCACAGCAGAGAAGATCTTGTATCCAAGGTTAAGAAGACTGATGTCTCTGTAGTTGGCACAATTAAGAGGGTCTCCTTCCTTCATGATCGGGCAAAGAATTCTGAAGTTCCATTCGTCGGGCATGTTTCCCTCCCGACCATCTCTTGCAGATAAGCTGATGCATGCTTAAATTAAGATTTAAGAAGCTCGGCAGCTAGGCCCTCTGCTCCGGCTGCTCTGTTGCACTTGAGCTTGGACACAACTATTTTCACTTTCTCCAGGTCTGGTGGGCCGCAGCGTTCGTATGCTTCGTCGATAACGTCTTCGCCCTGGTTGAATGGGTCGTTCTGCCTGACAGCGGTATTTGGTTCGTCTTCGCCGTTATATAGTCTGCAGAAGCGGTCTTTCCAAATCCTCAGCACCGACTGCGATTCTGTCCGAGGCTTGTGGCTGCTTCGTAAATGGAATTTCTTTACGTCGTCGGGAAGTCACCCCGACGACACGACCCTCAACCCGGAAGACCACATCCTTTGCTTAGCTCTTAGGACGGAGAGCCGGATAGCCCACTCCTTAAAGGCCTGAGCTACGAATACGTCGTAGTAGCCCATATAAGGTTCACTAAGAAGTTCGGCCTGACTGGAACTATGGACGCCACCGTTAATTTAATCTGGGGAATTCCTCCGCTGCCGTCCGGAGAAGTGTCTTAGTGGGAACAATCCTCCCTGATTTGTGACATCACTTATCACAAATCGCCATAGCCGAATCCACCCCTGATCCTGATCTCGTAAAATTCACATCGACGAATTCGCTTAACCATGGTCGGGTCGGTGTTTGAGCATACAAACGCAAGGAACAGCCGCTAATGACTCCCGCCGTTATATGGTTTCAGGTTTTTTTTAAACTAGACTATGTTAACGACTATTTGTTCTTCCTTATTAAATACCCCTGAACTGTAAAAAATATTAGAAATATGATCAAGGAGTACGAAGGTACAAAGAACCTTAGCGAACCATGAATCTGTACGTAAAGCGTAGGTGCGCGTTGTCTCAATCGGAAATGGATCTTGGCTTTTAAGCAATTATACTTTAAGGTCTTGAAGGTTTATCGTGATTATTTGTATATGCTACGGTTTTATTAGTATCTAGGTGACTAAATACACTCTTATAAAATAGGATATAAGAAAAATTAGCAAAAAAGTGCAACAGTGTATATGCACAAGGTTTAATCCACTTTCGACTTAAAAAAATTTTGCGGCCCTTTTGCACTACACACACATTTGTGGCACTCCACTTACTTGTCATGCCAGATTTTTCTAAACTTCATATTGTTTAAGGCACATGCATTTGGCGCCCCCGTGAGCTATCGTCCGCTTGGGGCATTTGCCCCAGTTTTCCCCCACAGTTCAGGGACTGGGATCCAGTAGTATTGGCAAAAAGTTAGTTTGCCAATACTAAATGTAGAAAAAACAGTAGAAAACAGTAGAAAAAACATGTGGGAAAGTGCAAAAGTACCTATAAAAGTGGGCGGAGGCATAAACTATTTTTGATTTTTTGTTGATTTTTCTTTAATTTCTTGTCAAATTTCACATGTATAATATTTAATGAAAAAAAGTCATTTTAAGTTAAAATGCCGTCAAAAGTCGGGGTGATCACTGTAATGGCCAAGTTTTTTCTGTTCCTCAAAGACAGTTACAAAGCAATGTCCCATACCAAAAATTAAGTATTAAGTATTAAGTAAAATTTGAAAAAAGTATTTTTAAATTTAGAGACGGTCGCACATACGGCTAAGTTGGCGTTTCTGCAGGCTGATTCAACTTTTTTGGTCCAGCTTTCTAACCATCTTTCAGCTCTCTAGCTTAAAACTAAAATTTGTTAAAAATTAAAAGTTGTTTAGATACGGACGGACGGACGGACATGGCTTATACTACGTTTTCATAAGAGCCGAAATGAGCTCATTATGAAATTCGGGAAAGTGCCGTGGGCCCTGCGAACCATCAGCAGCGCTACTGGCTTTTTCAGTTGTCAAACGAAAAACGTCGATGATCTCATTAGCTCTAGTGAAAACATAGTATTAATCGATTCTCGTGGGGTGATTATTTCATATTAGGGTGATTATTTCACTGCGTTACAAACTATACATTAAACTTAATTTACCCTGGGTAGGGTATAAAAAATTCGTTGAATTGCTACCCAAAAAACCAAAGTTAACCACATAATTCGCCGTTAAACCTTTTAAATAATGTAAAGTTTGGAATTATTGCTATAAGACTTGTCTAAATTTAAGAGTAAGTATAATAAAATTATAAGACTGTTATATTGAATAATGAATTATTTTTACATATTATAAAATTCTTACAGGTAATACTGAAATTTTTATTAATGTTTATAAATATCAAAAAAAAAATGTTTACATTTTGCAAAATTTCTCTTAAAATTGTCTGATAATATCATTACCCATATTCGCACCTGAGAAACTAAATTTGCCGCATTTACTCTTCAAAATTTTGTTTACATTTTCCACCTGTCGATAAAAGCACGTGTTCATCTGCGCACATGTTTCTTAAAAAAATAAGTCTTTTCCAACCGTTTGTGCTGACACATTGTATTTGGCGCTTTACCGGCATTTGCTCTCTATGTCCGAGTCCCGTGCCAAAGAAAATCCAAATAACAAAAAAAAAAACTAATTTTATTCTCTACCGAACAATTCAATCACATCAATCGGCACGTTCATTTTAATTGATTAGAAATCAATTAATTCGGTAGATTCATTCGCACGCAACACTTGGATTACGCGGATCGTCTTGAAGAAAGAAAATTTTTCTCATCGAGTTTTTGGAGTTTTTTAAAAAATCGTTTTTTTACTTTACGGGTTGAAAAAACTAAACGCGAAGATGGTTATCGACATTAAAATGTGTCGTTTCGATAATGTTCCGTGGGGATTTCGATTGGTTGGCGGATCGGATTTTGAAATACCATTAACCGTCGTTAAGGTATAAGAATTGATTTTTAACAATCAATCATTTTTATTTTAACTCTGTGTTGATTTGCAATTTTATCAAGTTAATTAAAAACAGAAGTATTCGAACATAATATCGATTAAATGAAAAAAAGTGCATCAATGGTTACGTAACAGTTTTATGAGAGAATAAAAGACGAGAAAACATCTGATAAAGCAGAGTAGAATCGAATTCAACAAAATATAGGTTAACGCAATGAATTGGTGAACAGACACCTGCTTTCTTCATTGTGCATATCTGGATTAGTTTTTTGGTGGTTTGATTTTTCAAAAGTTCAGAAGCGATTGCTGTGTTTAGTTTCAAAAACAGTCTACCTACTGTTTTTCTTACGCCTGATAGTTATACGCGTTTTGGCAGTAGTGCAAAAAACCATCTGATTAGCCAGAGAGCGATTCGGAACAATTCATTTATCAACCGAAATCGCATTTCTAAAGATATCGTCCAACAAAGTGAACTCTTGGCCCAGATATAGAAATCAGCTTATAGACAGGCGGTGGGCATTTGTTTATAAATATCGCCCAGTAGACGATTGAAAACAAAAAAAACGCACGTGATTTGCATGTGCTTGTTAAATCTGAGTTACCTCGGGAGCCAAAAAGACTCACGTTTTCAAGGATGTGTTCAGACAACGTGACGACCAGACGTTGCCATTTCACAAAACAGGACATCATTGAGAAATGTATGAAATGAAGCCATATGTCAAGTTAATCTCCTCGTTTCCAGTGGAAATACTTTGGGATTAACTTACTTTTAATTTTTCTACGTTAATCTCTGTTTTATGTGCGGTGGAACCACACATAAAAAGACCCGATCTCTGTTTTATGTGTGGTTCCACCGCACATAAAACAGAGAGTTCTTTTAAGAGAGCGAAAAGTGAACAAAGACCCGACGAAACCGAGCAAAAAGCTATTATGGCCGTGACATACGAAAAGCGTGTAATGGAACCTTTAAGAAAACTGACTTAAGCTCACCTAAATCTATTATGGTTAGGCCTTTAATCAATAATCCCGGATTAACCTAACACTATATTCACTGTGAAGAACTATTTGAACAACCTTTCCCGTGTTTGTATGAGAAACTACATTTGAGCAGTGCAGAGTCGATAAATTTTGATAGCTCAAAGCAGGACTCACACTTCAAAAAATCAACTTCAACCCTGAATTCATTCGGGTTTACTTTAGTCCTCGTTCAACTCAGGGTTGACAAGGCACTGAAGAAGTTTGCATAATCTTGCACCCATTATGTTCAATTGCGGCAATTGATAAAACCTCAAATATAATTTAAGCACACCAAATGGGGTTTTAGCTGCTCTATAGAGTTCTTTATAGAATTTACTTCACCAAGATTGTTGTCTTTAACGACAATACGTAGTTGACTTTCGATATACGTAACTGAAAATGTACTTAGCGCAGTTGAACCGAAAACTAATACCACATCTCCACCGGCCACTAATCCGCGATTAATATAAATCTTTATTAAATTCTCTGATCACGCGATTTGCAATACAAATTTAAAATCTTTCGGCAACCGATTAACAATAAATCCTCTCATAAATCCCACAAAACCTATTCAAAAACCTATTTTCTGCACCTTTGTAACAGTTTTCAAATCATAAAAGTTAACTGAAACTGTCTCGTACGACAGGTCTATTGTGTTTTCTAATGTGATTTTTACAGTGGAAATCGTTTTTTGCTCCTGGGAAATCACTTCGCCACTCTCTTTTGAGAGCCAAAATTACAGAAACAGAGTGTTCGTGTGAAATAAATCCTATATTTGTCCGGTGGAGTCACTTTAGAATTTCATTTCAATCGTCTCCTGCTAATCCTTTTTGATTGCCGTTGGAGACATAGTATAAGATAATTTTGCCCACCGTAAAAAATGCCTTAAGGGCGTGCTTTCATTAATCGTTTTCCACTTTTTAAAAGTAATACTATGTTTCCACCGGCGGCCATAAAACTGCGATTCTAGTGTCTCCACCGGAACAACATTGGATTAATTCTAAAGGAGCACTCTTTTTTGTCATTTGAGCGCTCAAAAGGAAATGTCGATGATATTTCATATTTCCCAGGGGCGAGATTACAATTTCGTTGTAAAAATCCCAATAGAAAACAAATTTGTGACAGTTCTGTCATAAGTGGATAGTTTCAGTTTCCTTTTTCAAAAATATTCAAACTGTTATAAAGGTGTGCGATAAGGCTGAATGAGATTTATTTTTAAGGATTTTAATTTGTATAAGAAATCTCGAGATTAAATGGAGATTAGTTGAGGATTTACGTTCATCGTGGACTTAGTGTCTGGGGAGACATAGTATACATAATTTACAAATGGTCCAAATGAACTTTAGGTAACAGAAGGAAGCATCGCCGAGGAATCTGGTCTTCGAGTTGGTGACGTAATAGTTCGGATAAATGACGATGCAACAAGCCCAATGAGCCACGACGAAGCTCATAAGGTAATTTCTCACTGCGGGAATGTCTTCTATTTAGGCATATATAGGTAAGTCAAGATTTTCTCAATTGCAACAGAAATACAATCTGTAATTCACTATCCATAGAGAAGACGAAGAAAGTGAAAAGGAACGACTATTTCCGATAACCAGGAACATGGACATTGAACTCTCCCGAACGCCTGATTCACTGATAGATTCTTCTATACAAAGCCATGTAGATGAGCTCCCTAATGATTTTCCTTATGAGGATGAGCTGCGTATCATTCAAGCTGAGCAGCGTATCCTTGAAGCTGAACAAGGTCTACTTCAAGCAGAGCCACGAGCCACTCGGTCTGCGTCACGCATCAGTCAGGATAAGGAAAACGTTTTAGTTGAGGATCCTGTTCCAAATAAGATCGACGAAAATGAAAATATTTTAGTCGAGGAGCCTGTTCAGACTAAGATTGAAGAGGAAAAGCTAGAGATTCCAGAGAGGGAAGAAGTTGAAGTAGTCAACCAGCACAACAACCTGGGGTACCGTCAAGAAGCCAACGCTACTGAAATTTTAATTTTCTAAAATTTATATTTTTAGCGTCAACTGTTATAGAATTTATCCAAAGCCAGTTGTATGCAATAGCAGCGAAGTCCTTCGTCAATTGAATGAAGAAGCCATCAAAACCAAGTTGGAAAGGGAAAAGGAAAAGAAGAAATGGACAACTTTTATGCAGAAGCCGGATAGACCGATTCCGAAAAGCCGACAACAACTGGAAGCCGAGGCTAGAGCTGCTAATGCTTATAAAGTACAAATTATCAAGAATTATAAAAAGCCAGAACCGGTGCGTCCACCTAGCCCAATCGTAAGTAGGGACATCACTGCCGTTAAAAGTTTTATTGAAAAAAGTTTTTCTTATAGCCCGAACCAAAGGCAGAACCAGAGCCGGAAGAACCGCCGAAAGTTAAGACTCCTCCACCTCCTGAAGTGGAGGAGGAACCACCAACTGATAGTGAAGTGCCAAACTTGGAGCCAACAGGCGATGATACTGCTAGAGAAGAAGGCGAAAAGGAAGCTGTTCAGAATGAAGTTGAAGAAAAGGCGAGCGAAGACGATAACCAAGAATCAACTAAGGAGACATCAATTGGAAAGGATCAACCAGCTGATGACGACGAGAAAGCTCCATCTGAGAGTGGTTCCCTTCGAGAAAAGACCGAAGAAGAATTGCAATTGGAACAACAACTTGCCGAAGTACAGAGGCAACTCTTAGCACTGGCGAATCTTCCCTCTACCATTCAGAGCACCCTTGACGCAGTGACCAGGCAGCTAAGTGAACTACTGCCCACATTCAAGTTGCAACCAAATACTGTAAGGGAAGCTACACCTTCAGTTGTCAAAGATGACGAAAAGAAGAAAGAAGGTATAGTCGTACTAAAAACATTTTAAGTCGGTCATTTATTTTTTCATTTTAAAGCCGAAGACAAAACTGAGGAAGCATCTATTGAACCGCAAGAAGAACTTATTGAAGAAGAAATCAAAAGTGAAGAAGCTACTGAAACTCAAATCGTAGAAACCGCCGTCCAACAAGAAGTGAAAATCGAAACCGAAATAAAGCAAGAAGTCGAGCAGAAGACAGTCCAAGTAGTTGAAGAAAAGCTCCAAATGACAGAAACAAGTGAAAGAAATATTGAAGAAGAGCAAATGGAAGAGGAACAAAACTTGAAGAGGAAGAAGGTAGGTTCATAAAATTAAACAAAAACTTATATTTCTTCGTGGTTTGAAGTCAGGTCTAGAATTTAAATAATCTTGTTAGGCTGAAAACTTTTGCTTAGTAACTATGCCACTACTCGATTTATTATCTAATGTCAATTCTTAGGTCTGGCAGTATCTGCAGGCTGTTCACAAGAACCTGAGTAGTCCAAGACCAAAGTGGCCAATTCCTCTGATTAATTTTGAAGAGAATGCTTCACGCGATGTGCTGGAAAATAGTTCAGCTAACATATAGATTAACAACAGTAACTGCAGCAATTATTTCAAAGTCTTGACAGTTAAGTTTAGTCAAAATACTCTCAAAAACTTTCAATAAAACTAATAATCAAGGACTTCATTGTTTTTTTTTTAACAAATTAATGTTGGCTGCAGTGTTTGCAAAAGGCACTTGACGCAAAATATTCATTCTGCGAATGATCTTCTTTGAAACTAGACTTTATTCTCAAAAGGTGTCTTGAAATATAGGTTCTCGAGGTCAACAAAAGTTAATTTGAAGAATTTCTCTAATTTTAAATCGTTAAGTTCTTAAAAAGGGCTTAGCCTAGTTTTATTACTTGCTAATACTCCCTTGTATTTCCAGTGTACATAGACCTTAAGCCTTAAGCACAAAAATTCCGTTGCACCCGTCACGTCAAAGTTCACAACTGACAAGTCAGTTGAACACTCACGTGCTTATGGGAAGCGACGTAAGTCACTCACTTCTTCTATGGACCGCTTCCCATAAGAACGTGTGTATTTAACTGACTGTCAGTTGTCTAGTTCGACGTGACGGGCGCAACGGATTCATTGGGCTGAAGGCTTCACGCTATGGTCGACAGGCTACTAACGTTCTACATTATCGACAGTCTAAGGCTATTCATTGTACAAAAAAATTTCAATATAAATCATAAAGCTCGTAAGGTCTGTAGAATGTATTCAGAAGTAGTATTTTTAACGTGCAGGCTAAGCAGCAAAAGGAAAGCCTTTTTAAATCTCTTTAAGGATACTGTAGTATCAGGAAAAGTATTTTTTTTTAGTCTTAAACGATGGGAAATTTTTTCCCGATGGTTATATTTTCAAGGCATCATTTAAAACACTTCAGGATCATTTTATTCCTTAATATAACTTGACTCTAGACTATCCAACATCGCCCTGAGTAGTAGGTTTTTGGTAGTAGTTTTTAATATTTTCCTTGCATGCAATAAGAAGAGCCCTTCTGCTGCCACATGATCTGAAAGCAAAAACTTTCCTTTTATTTCAGCATCACTCCGTTCGCTTTAATGTATAAAATCGAAATCGAGTTTGGCAATTTTTTGAGATTATAAATAATTGTATAAATTTCCAATTACCTTTAATAAAATTTCGGTCAAGACATAATAGAAAATATCCCTTCTCAATCGTACTCGATTATTTTTGCTTTTTGTATGTAAACCTATTCACAGGAGCACGGTGTCATCGAAGAGCTTCAGAAGCAAATCGAACAAAAGGAGACCCAAAAACGTAAACGTTCGAAACGATTGTTTGGGCCACTAGTGCCACAGGAAAGACCATTAGTTTTGCCAGGTGGCAGGCGATGGTATCGCCCAAAGGATGCATACAATGATGAGTTCATTGCTGAGACCCTAACCGCTCAGGCTGAACTTATAGCTGGGACAGCTGTCGGGTAAATGTCAAAAATAATCTAATGCTCATTTTGATCAGCCTCGCTCAATCGAATCGTTCTTCACTTGAATATTTTTGATTTCATTCTCATTTGCATCATCAAAATGCTTCATAGGTTCAAACACGATCGTGCTTCCCCAGGCCACGAGGACAGGTAGATAAAGAATCAGTTCTGTAAAAAAAAATTCGCCATTGTTCATTATTCTAATCCTCAACCTCAAGACTGTTCAAATTATTTAAACCTTTGTGACATCCCATCTTTTCAAATGTAACTAACATCTCTGTCGTTTGGTTTTAGATTCAGCTCTGGAACCGACTTTTCAATGAAAGGAGGCAAAGGTTTTTTAGGTAACATTATCCAGCGGCATATAAATGTTTTCATTTTATTGCATGTTTTCGTTTTGTCAAAATTTGTAGGGAAAACAACTGTGGATCTGTGGCAAGGCAGGAGGTAAAAAGGTAAGTAGATCCATTCACCTATCTCACTACTAATCACTACTCTTTCCAACTGAATGTAATTTTCTTTGAAATTGTCGCTATAAAAACAAAAACTTATTTTCTCCAGAGTCAACTTCTTGAAATACCAAAAACCTGAGAAGAAAATCGATTTGGACAAAAGCGAGGTCTACAAGGTCATTCATCATTTGGACAGATCACCTATTCGAGGCATAGAAGTACGTCCTCCAGTTGTGCTGTCAGCGGCTGACGTTAGGAGAATTGTTGAGTCGTAAAATTTGACGTGGATATGTCATCAAAACTCTGGCAGTGCACTCTTTTTTTGAATAAATCATTTAACCATGTTTCATGTACCACAAAAATACAATTTCGAATAAAATCATATCATGTGTCGCTTGTTGCGATAAAGTTTAGATTTTTCTTTTACCAATGAACTGAAAAGACTCAGAATTACCCTGATTAGAATTATCCAGAAAAAGAATCACGCTTTTACCAATCAGGGCTTTATTAATACGAAGAGTCAAACGCGTTCTGCTTGATTTGGAAGTTTGTCTGACGCTGTATTTATAAAGCAAAAGCTATGCTTTAAGTTATGAAAAATGACATTTTTTCTACTGGTTTTGATTCTGGATTCCACCTACCTGAAGCAAATTTCTCTTCTATAAAGAAGAGGAACTATGAAACGATTGCCAAGAAAACATTTTCAGGAGAGTCCAGAATGCTCCCGGACTTGGACGCTTCCGGTCGACCAACCGAAAAGGCCATTGATATATTTTTCCATATTTAGCCTTTAAGCTAACGATATCTGGGATCGAAAACACACTTCAAGATCATCTCGGCCTGACGTTTATGAGTTCAGCCACATGATTTTAAAATTTCGTTTACAGCTGTCAGAGAAAAACAAATCAGCCCTTTTTTAATGCGCACTGAGGATAAAATTATTTAGTATTGGTATGTTTAAAACCAGAATTAGGTCTCAGAAGACGAAAAATATAAGCAATTTTCCCCGAAAAAAGTATAGGAAATGTCATTTCAGAGCAGATTCAAGCCTTCAGCCCAATGAATCCGTTGCGTCCGTCACGTTGAAGTACGCAATTGAGAACTGAGTTACAAGCCGGGCACAATGTGTGTCTGTGTCTCGTCACATTTTTTACCTAAAATCAGAGACAGCGAGATACGCATTGTGTCGCTATATACGTGTTCCCGTAAGCTGATCTGCGAGACACCGACACAGATACTCATTGTGTCCCAGGTATTAAATATACACGTTCTAATGGGAAGCATTCCATAGGAGAACTTCGTGAAGAACTTCGCCCCATAAGAATATGTGCAACAAGAACTTGGCTAACGAATAGCTTTGCGCTTTAGTCAAGCTTGCTAATATCATAAATTACTGAATAACTAGATATTTAATTTCGGACATGTAAAAGCTTTGCCCACAAGCTGAAATTGATGAATTTACCCATTCTCCGACATTTGTTTACAAATGTGAGTAAATTCATGAATTCGTCATTTCCATGCGATTTCGTTAGAGCGTAAGGTAAATTGTTCTTGCACGTATTCCCCAACACGACCGGCCTGGTAAGGGCTCATACCGATTTGGTTGTCCTCACCTCTCCGCTCTTGTGGGAACACTGGTACATATTTCCCCTGGTACATGTTCATACCGCTTCGGTTACCCCTATCGGTTACCTTCGGTTACCCCTACCTCTCCTATACCGTCACCTCCCCCCCCCCCCCCCCCAAGGTTAATTCTTGAGTCACCTGAGGTACGGGTTTACACCGAAACGGATACCCTACCTCAGCGTGCTCAATGAAGACACATCCTTCGGCAACGGTTACCCCCACCTGCGCTCCCCAAATCCTTAAGGCTAACTCTCACTTAGGGGCAATAGCAAACTAAAGATCTAAATCTAGTAAAACTCGACGCAAGGGAAAGATACCCTTTTTGCCCATCACACCACACGGGACGTAAAAGTAGTACTCCTACAGTAATTGCCATTCTCCCCATCTCTCCCCAACACATAATTCTCACTGATACGGGTTTATACTGCTTCGGTTACCCCTACCTTCCCCCAAATTCTAACGCGAGTCGCCTGTAGTACGGGTTTACACCAAAGACGGTTACCCTACATCAGCTTCTTGTGTGTGAATTCCCCCTGCAGGGGTTCACACCGAACCGGTTACCCCTGAACCTTCCCACCCCCGAGGATAAATACCGAAGTCGGTTGTCCCTGGCGGGCTTTCTCTCATATAGGAACTATCCCTCACTGACCCCCCCACCTCCTCCTCGACTTTAAGCATCCGCCCCCCCGTTCCACCAATCCTTATCAACAAGGCAAATTCCCATCTGGAGTCCAATAGTTACGAGACCTCCCTTCCTTCAGGAAGGTCTCTAACTGGCCCCCCTCAACTCTGCTGACAGCGGTTCACACCGAAACGGTTACCCCCAGCCTTCATTACCCTCGTGTACGTATCAACCAATCAAACCTTGATCGATGACCCTCGGTACAGGTCTATACCTTCACTGGTTGCCTAGACCCCTCCCAGCCAAAAGGGGTAATCTTCATTTAGGTCCACAATGGACCTCCTTTGGTCTAAATGTGTTCCTGCCTAGTGGGGACAGCCACCCAACCTAACCTAACCTACACGTATTCACCGACACGGAAATTTAAGGCTTTAAAAAAGCTTTAAAGGCTTTATAAAAAACGTAAGCAAATGGGTGTTGGAGGGTAAGAGGGAATCAAGTTGAGTATCTAGTTGTTCAGTAATTTGTGCTAATATGAAGCGTTTTCATACTTATTGATGATCAACTTTCTACGACTTCCTGCCTTTTTATACCTAGACCTAGGGTATATTAGTTTTAATGCATAGTTTGAAACACAATGAAGTAACCACCGTTTACCCTTTAAGATCTTTTAGAGACATGATTCAGACCGACAGCTGAATCGAATAAGTCATGTCCGTATGTCTGTCCGTCTGTCCGTATGTGTGCAGTTTTTAGGTCTTTAAAATTGATCTAGGATTTGCTCAAACTTGGAGTGTATCTTGGCTCTTATTTTGTACAGACAAAGTGTGAAAGCCTCTACTGGCTTCAATGTAAGACAAACTCTATTTTAAATTTTTTTCAAAATACCTTTTGGTCAAGTGAGACAAGCCATGGGAACTCAAATTTTGTTATAGAGCAAAAATGGAGCAAAACCTTTAAGAAGACGAAAATTGGACCGCCCAGATCGACCATGCCCACTTTTAATGGGTTAGATCTTTTTAACGATATTGCAATTAATTGATTTTAATTTTTAGACCCGTCCCACTTTTGGCGGCGTGGCCTATACAAAAATATATACGAAATCGGGCCAAAAAACTTTAAGATTCGGTGTTATCTACACGGTATATAGGGTCGGTTGTATAGAAGTTTGTCACAGACAAACTCTTACTTGTTTTTTTTTTAATTTTTCCTTGTGATTTCCTTATTTACTTCAGGCTCCCTTCTCCCTTGAGAATTCTAAGTCTAGTCGTTCATAAGAGAGCACAATCCTTGGAATCTGATAAATTTTATCTCACAAACACAATGTTCCGCACCCCTGAGTTACTATATTTACTCAACCAATTCATCTTCGTCGCATCAGCAAGAATGCATCTTAACATTGACATTGATGACGAAACTGATCAAGTGACCGTGAATTTCACGTTATAAATACCGTGAAAGGACCGATATCGATTTAATTGAATTTTAATCGAGTTGTAAAAGACTAGCGATTATCAGCGAGATTATTTTTTGCAGTCGGGTGTATATTCTAGAAAGTGATTATTGTCGCGAACGTTTTTGTTGAACCGTAAAACTTATCCTTAAAAGAGTTTTTCAAACAAAAAATATAACAAGTAAGATTTTAAAAATAGTTTTTCAATTTTTTTTAATATTATACGAAATAAATTTTTAACAGAATGGTTCAAACTGGTTCAAAAATGAATGTTCCCAAGTATACATCCGATGCCTTCGATAATGTTGAGTACGAGTTGATTATCACTTATACCGTCGAAACAGATCGAAGGATTATGAGCTTTGTCGATACCTTATGGGGCCTTGAGGTGACTGGTGGTACCGATCAATTCGAGCCGCTTACCGTCATAAATGTAAGCAGAACAGGGTTGGCTCGACGAGCTGGAATCCGCATCGGTGATGAAATCACCCAAATTAACGATACTCCTGCAGAGAATCTTACATTCAACGAGGCGCAGGCCCTGATCCGGAAGTCAGGGAAATATGTGCGGATATACGTGAGAGGGTGAGTCTGTCTTTTTACATAACCAAAGCGACATGCGTTCACATAAAAAAATGTATGTTCACAGCGATGCTGATGCTGACAGTGACGATGAGTTTACAGTTGACTTTTGGTTCAAGCCACGCAAACCTTGGAAGCGTGATTTTGAGCCCATCCAATGGGTGTTCCCATGGAACGCCAGGAAGAAGCCTATCTACAGAGAGTCCAACTGTTTCATGGTGCCCAGTAAGGTGGAAGAAAAGATCAGAGCACGAAGAGCAGCCACATCTAATGTCGCCAAGAAAGAGCCATCCCTGCCACATACAAGATCACTAACACCAACTCCAAGATCGGCCAACCAGCCTGGAGAAAACCTCCTTAACACCGTTCTTAAACCTAGATTACCCCCGAAATGAAGCGAGTAGTCAAGCCAACTAAACTATGTAAGCGTGTATGAAGTAATTTCCGTAAAAGGCTGTTTGAAAGGAACCATTTATTTTTTATATGAAAAATAATGTTATTATGTAAGAACTATTCCATAGGTTTAAGTATCGACAATGACTATATGCTCTTAGTTGTATCATAACGAAATGAAAATAAAATAAGACAAAGAAGAAATCAAATTCGAGGTTGCGTCTAATTTCAATGCCTTTTTCGCATGTTGTTCTTGTTGGAGGTGTCTTATGTTCTAAGTATAGATACAATTGGTCAATTGTTTTAATTATAAATAGGTGGTGTTTCTTCTTGGCTTTTAAATTGACGTGTTCTTGAGACGTTTTTTATTTAAATAAATCTGCGGTGCGTTTTCCACCTTCAATGAGGAAAGTTACATTTTTTAAATTATTCGAACAAATCGATGCACACGGTCACCGGATATCATGAATACAATGCAAAGGCCATCAAGATCGTTAAGGTTCTTAGAATCATCACAGCGGAAATAATCAAACAAACCCCTTCCGTGGAAGTCCTTGAAAGTTATAGCGCACTCCTTGGAATTAATAGAGAAAAATCGAGCATAAACGATTTCATAACTATGATGATGTCTTAAACTGATATGGAAACAAAAGATGCATACTTAAACATATTAGAAAAGTCGCTCATATAGTTGCTCAAGAGGCTTGCCGAGGCCCATAGAGGACACAAATTGAGGGACGCGGTATTGACGCCGCACATAAGAATTAACAAAATGAAATTTTAAGCCACGGACTACTGGACTAGATCACGCATATATTCTCAACCGAAATAATTTGGCAGAGAAATCGGTTATCAATGGTTCTACACGTAAATCAACGCTGATGGATCCCTATATAAGGCTCGCTAGATTAGAAGCTTGACTGTTTTTAGTCTCTATTGGCGTATGGACTACTTTTTAGAGTATCAAACTACTACATTGCATTCCAGGCGGTTGTAGTTATTTATGAATTGTGATGCCATATTGAATGGCATGTCTGAGATGTTTTTTTACAATTGACGATTGAAGGCTTATCCCTGGCGGTCAATTTTGGAATATGTGAAGATACATACACGTCAAGGACTGGCTGTTGTTGTCATCACGTTTGTCAAACGAGTTCGAAAATTATCTGTTTAGAAACAATATTTTCCTTCTTATTTGCTTTTTGTGAAAGGACAAACTATTTTATTTATAAGTCAGGTTGATGACTCACGGAAAAACCCGAATTCTTTCATCCAAGGTAGGATGTCAACAACGCAATTTGTCAAATTCGAGGTCTGTGTTGGCCTCTATAGGTCTTCACATATTCCAAATTCGACCACCAGGTATCGCATTCTGACTTTTCCAATCGTCATTAACGATTGAGGGCTTACCCCTGGCGGTCAGTTTTGGAATCATGAGACCTACACATCTACGGCTGACTGTTGTTGTCATCCCATTTTTCAAACTAGTACTAAAATTATTTGTTTAGAAACGAAATTTGCCTTCTTGGTCGCTTTTGTGAAAAGAGAAACTCTTTAGTTCACAAATCAGGTTGTTAACTCGCACGGAAAAAACGCCGCTCACACAGAAAACGCCTTCCAGATCCATGGTGACATATTCCAAATTTGACCACCATGTACCGCATTCTGACTTTTCCAATCGGCAAAAGAGAACAACTTCTATAAGCACTAATCACCAATGAAATATTGATGAATCAACGAAAGCTAAAGAGAGGTATCGCTGCTTTTTCGGAGCAATTTCGACCTAGGTTTATCAGCAAAATTTCAACTCAAGCCCGCAGAGCAAATGCGACTCGACTCAAGTCCAACTCGATCAGCTTTTCGAGAAGCTCGAGAAGCTATTATGCACACCCTTGTAGCTTAACCGTAGAACCACAGTGATGTAGCTGTGGCGGTAGTAGTAGCGGTAGTAGTAGCGGTAGTAAGAGCTGTCAAAAGTTAAAACACATGTATTCAGTGTATTGCGGCAGCGGGTAGCTGTGGCGGTAGTAAGAGTTGGCCAACTTTTAACTTTCGTAGCGCTACACGGTTGACAGCGCTACACGGTGGACAGTTCAATACAAGTTAAGTAAACAATGGCGGAAAAGGACGTTGGAAAGTTTATTGAGATGGTTAAATCTAAAGAAATTTTATGGAATTTGTGTCATCCGTTGCACAAAAATATTAAATCTAGTTCAAATTAACTCAGAGTATCGGCCATTGTTTTGTAAACGAGGTTTTTGTTCGACATAGCTGCGCTACACCATTGTGTTCAATTTTTTTCCGTACTACGCCACATGGCTCCGCGGCTGTACTACGTACTACTGCTACATACCACCGCTACGGGCATTGAGGATCCACGGTAAAACTGAGACTGCCGCGTCACCATGTGGCGTTGCTTATTGTGTCGAGTGATGTCGCTGCCTCACCTGTGTTTTCGGAAGATCTGTCAGGAAGAGCTGTTAGTTCTCATAAATGATGGCCGTTTCACAACAAGCACGTCGGCAACAAACCAGAGCGGCTGCGTCAATGCGAAACTATAAACCAGTGAGTAAGTACTACAGTGTGTACGCAGAAGTTACAGTCCGTAAAACGGACCGTTGAATACCCCATCCTATCCCACATTGTAAAATGCTGATGGCATAGTTATTTTTTGACATTTTGTAAGTAATGCTAACTTCGAAAAGGGGCGTGGTCCAACCGCCCCTAATAATAAGCTATTGATCATAAGATATTTCCACAGATATTTCCAAGTTCCACTTAAAAGTACGTAAAAATGCAAATTTTTGGTTCAAATTCAATACTTTTAAAAAATCCAGCCCTAAAAGGGGGCGTGGCTAAAAACTTTATATGAACGAAATCTGAACTGAAGTCTCGTTTACTAACCTGCTTCTTTTTTTGTTTGATGCTTTCCTAAATTAGGCTCAAAGCCAGTCGAAATTGAGTTTTTCTGGAAAATTTTAGGTTTTTCTTCAATTCTGCCTCCAAATGTGGGCGTGGCCCAAAGACTTGTATAGACAAAATGTGGAACTAAACGTTTTCTATATAAAATACAAATTTTTTTCAATTTTTTTTTCAATTTCAATTTCGAGAAAAAATATTGAGTAAAATGCATTTGACAATTTACCCTCAAAATAGATGCCACGCCCACTGGAGGAGGTTTACCAATAAAATTTGTCTTTTTTGTGTCTTACATTCATTAGGAGATGCTAAATGTTAAATTTCAGCCTTTTATAACGTCTAACAGTTTTGAAAACTCTGGAGGTAGTTGCACATTTAGGTCGATTGTGGGCGTGTCTTTGGGCGGATTTCAAAATTTTATACACTTGTACTGCTTCGCATGACGTGGACCTTACGTACGAAGTTTTAGCACCCTAGCTCAAAATTTAAGCCCTTTAAATATGTGACATACAAACGGACGGACGGACGGACATTGCTCATTCGATTCAGAATTCGGTCTCGATCAGTTTAAGGTCTTGGGGGTCTACCATTATTATTTTACCGTGTTACAAACTATGTAACAAACTTAATATACCTCCTATCCTATGGGATGCGGTATAAAAAACGTTTGTTAATACACAATGAAAGCAAGAAACTGCGACGACTGTTTTGACCGAAAAGCAAAGTTTGCCGACTTTATTACACACTTATGGTTTATTCTTTAAAACAATTTGGTATAAATTTCGAAAAAAAAGTCTATTCAACTGCTTCGTCTCACATTTCTTAACAACAAATGACAGCATAGTCGTCAACCTCGGCGAGAGTTTTTAAATTTTTTGAAAAGTCTGACGTGCGAGACAACGCCGATATTATGTGAACCACCCCATACATTGCCATTGATTCGAATTCATTTGACAACTCACAACTCACCCGAGGCTCTCGCTTGCTCTCTCGCTCTTGATTCCAAACAGCCATGAATTGGCGAAAATGGAACTTTATTGACGAAAACGGAACTTTATTAATTCAGTTCTTTCGCGCAAAATCACTCGAACTCCAAAGTTCAACTCACGTAAGTCCTGGAGATAATAATGCATATCTGACATGATTTATATTATTCTAATAATGTTAATTCACAATTAATATTATAGTTAACTCTGATTGAGTTTGAAGAGGAATACGAATTATATGACCCTTCCGTGAGTTGTGCGGCATTTGAAAAAGTGTTGATAATGACGGCACCCTCTGTTAAACCAGCACTTAAAAGTGGCTCAGAAAATAAAGGGTTTAAACACCAGCTGGGAGAAGAGTTTTATCGTATCGAAGAATTCCAATTTTGTTTTCAGATTTTTTGAAAGACAATTACTATATGAAATAATATAAAAGTTTTTGCTTTAAGGCCTGTTTTCATTGCATAAAATCAGTTGAAACTCGGATTTTAACAACCTTTCCCATGTTTTAATGAAAATCAAATAGATTTGAACAATGCAGAGTGAACAAGTTCGAAGAGTACATCAGAGTTCAATTTCAACAATTTAATGGACGGAGACAAACCTCATTCCATACAATGAAAAATAGCACAGTGATTTTGAAATGGATTTTTTTAATGCTTTAACTTTTAGATGGGGGCTCTACCTTTTTAATGTAAATATTAAATCAGGCAAACCGTCAAAGCGTCACTTACACCCTTTTTTACCGCATTTTTGATTCATTCCTTAATTTGCCTTCTCCGAAGAACCAATTGAGCTACCAACAGTCACTGAGTCACAGTACACATTTGACATAAATCTATAGTTTTAGCTGCATAAAAAACAGATCTATTGACTATGACTAGTGTTTAAATTCGCACTGTAGCTCTTCATCGATACAATATACAAAGTTTATGCTTAAAACCTACTCAAACAATCTACGCACATAAAATTGCTTCACGATATTTATTTTAAAACTCTAAATGCGTAACTATACGCAACAGCAACATAAAAGAGTGTCGAAAACCGTCCGTTTCGAATCTATTTCTCTATTCCCTAAGCTCTATGCTCTACATAATTTATTGAATTCTCTTAAGATTCGGACACTGTGCTCGTGCCCGTTTACACTGTTTTGTTTCTATTTTTTATATACCCTCTCGCGTTTTTTAGTTTTTGTGTTAAAGTCTTGTAACAAGTGTAACTAATTTAAGATCAGCGCTAGATCAGTGATTGCAATAGGAACTCGTATATCTATCGGAGGGTTTGGTAGTCGCGCGATTGCATTCGGCCTGTGCCAATTCGAAAATAATTTTCTAAAGTGAACGAATATTGTAGTTCTCATAACATTTCCTGCCCAAAGACAAAAATAAAAACAATAAAACATTTTACACATGGTACAAAAAAAAAAACATTTTTGAAAACTGTGTTAGCCTAAAATTGAGTGCAATTGAATTTTAAATATATAAAAAATAAGAATTGTACAATCTCATTATATAATACAAAGAATAAAAAATTTGTAAGAAAGTTGCGAAAAGTTATTTTAACAACTTTTGTAGTTATTTAACAACTGATTTGCGGTTTTTTAATTACTTCGAGTGTGGTGCTATTCACTTTATCATAAATTCATAGAGTGGACTGTTCTAAATTTGGAAAGTCTTAAGTTATTTGCGGATTGTGCAAGAGAGCACGGATCTTTGGCTGAGTAAAAAACAAGAAAACAAGACAAATGCCGGAAGCAAAACACGCTCAATTCTATCCGTCGTCGGCGGAGCCACCCAAGCGTCCGGCTGTAATAAAAGTTTCTTGCGGCATTGGAGACACTGATGGATTTCCAGCATTCGATGTGGACTCGGACAACTATGCCGCAAAGGATGATCTCAAATGGGGCTTCCGCATTACTGGAGGTGCAGAGTTTCACATGCCGATTACTGTTTTTCAGGTTGGTTGGTCGTTATAATTTTTGTTGGGTCAAATCAAGATGAGTTCAAAAAAATTAAGTAGGCGGGAAGTGATAAATCTCCCTGAAGTCATTAACTTAAACTAATAAAGTCTACGCACTAGAGTAGGCACACATGAATGACGAATACCTACCCGTTGAGGCTAATAAAATTTATAGCAATTTACAAAATCAACAAGTTTGTAGTGGCTGCTTAACAGCCATTTCAGAGCCTGTCAAAAATTGTCCGTCCTCAGACTCCTTTTTTATTGTGGTGCAACATAAAAAGTGTCAGAGCTGACACTAACCAGTCATTCCGCAAAATAATAAAGCATGAAGATTTTTTTTATTATTGTTGTAAATTAAAAAAGTTAATTGATAAATTATATGACAAAAACTAAGGCATTGAAAATTTTGTGATATACCTACTCTTTTTACGACACTGACTAATTTATTGTCATAAAGTCTGTATTCATGGCTTTTAAAATAAAAAAATAAAAGTCCTCGACTTCGATATTCAAATTTAGGATATTGAATTGAGCGATCTTTGTAATGCAGTTGATAATGTGTTAAGCTACTGTGCAACAGGAGATGGGTTCAAATCTCAACCGGGGTAAAAAATGATTTTTTTCACGGTCCCCTCACCGTGAGGGTTTGACAATCCCTACGTGAGTGGATGCCATATTCATGGGAGGCAAAAAATAGGCAAAAAAGCGGCGTTTTTTTTTTCAAAAACTTTTTATGTTTGTTAAAACATCAAAACTTTTCAATATTAAATTTAATTTCGTATAACTTGCATGAGGCCCGCTTCCCAGTACAAACAACGATACGTTCGGTTAGGTTTTTAATTAATATTTAATGTAGCTAATTTCCGAATCTTTTGATTTGTGTAAGTAGTTCAGTTTGCCAATCTTGTGTGCATTTCAATCAAAATTTATATGGGCTAAGGGGACAGCTTCCTGTTTATCCCGTTGAAAACATGCGTATTTTTCGTCACAGCTGTAGAAGGTGAAGGAGAAACGATACTAAACTATGTGTGCTATAATAGTATTGTGGGTTACATAGGTTCGAATCCCGAAAATGCAATCAGAAATTTTTTATACTTTTGTTTTTAATACTTTTTTACTTTTTTTTAATACTTTAATACTTTTGTCAAAAGAGACTTCCCAAGGGAAACATAAATAGTAGGTCTTTTCACTATTTCAGAAGCTTTTATTTTTTTAATTGATTTTATTAAAATGCCTTCCTTCTTATAATTTTAAATGTTTCGGTATTTTAATAGCATCTTTCATTACTTTAATTTTTTGTATGTTTTTTTTTCACAGAATGGAATTCGTTTAATTAGATTGGTCTACGACCTTAAATTATTTAATTTAATGCTACACTATAATTTCTAATTTCTTTGTTTTGACATTTTTCTGATTTTACTTTTTTTATTTAATAAAAAGTAATTTATCGTTCCCTCTTTGAAACGAATCCAAAAAATTCTATTAAGTTATTTGGCACACATGTCAATTTGGAACCACTGGTGTTTTAAATTGGCACTAGTGCCAGGCAAAATACGCCTACCAAGTTGTTGTCTTGCTTTCTCAGAACTTTTCTAAGCTCCTATTTGCTTGCATACGAAAAAACTCTACATATAACTACATAGACCAGTGGCGTTCGCGGAATAATTTTGAGGGGGACTGTCGTTAATTTTGATTAGCTGTTTCGAAATTTAGCTACAAACCTTGCCAAAGATTTATGTCTCATGTTCTTTTCTGGTGGTGTCTCCGCTTGTTTTCCAGTCATGGATGACTTTCGACGGCGATGACGAATCGTGGAAATCGCAGAAATTTGCAAGTAATGTCATGAATATAACGAATAGAGACACTAGTTAACCTCAGTTTTCCTAGAACCTTACGTCTTGTTTTTCGTAAAGCGGCGTTTATTTTTTTCTTTTTTTTATACCCCATCCGATAGGCGATATATTAAGTTTGTCACATAGTTTGCAACACGGTAAAATAATAATGGTACACCTCCAAGACCTTAAGAGCATATGATCGAGATCGAATTCTGAATCAAATAAGCCACGTCCTGTCCATCTGTCTATCCATCCATTTGTCCGTCCGTCTGTATGTCGCATGTTTTTGGGCCTTAAATTTTAAGCAAGGGAGGTGATATCCGCTCACAGACACGTCTGAAATCAGTCTAAATGTGCAACTACCTCAAGAGCTTTCAAGCTGCAAGACGTCTTCAAAGGCTATAACTAGACATTTAGCGTCTCCAAATGAATGTAAGACATGAAGAAAGAAAAATTAAATCGGTAAACCTCCTCAGTGGGCATGCCATCTATTTTGAGGGAAAAATTTCAAACGCATTTTATTTAATGCATACTTTTGCTCAAAATTCAAAAAATTTTACTTCACATTTTATGTAGAAAACACAGTTCACTCATTTTGTTCATACAAGACTTTGGGCCGCGCCTAAAATTTTCCAGAAAAACGTAATTTCGACTGGCCTTAAGCCTAATTTAGGAAAGAATAAAACAAATGGATTTTATTCCAGATTACTGTTTTACAAAATTTTTAGCCACGCCCTCTTATAGGGGACGATTTTTCAAAAATATTGAATTTGAACCGAAAAATTGAATTTTTACGTACATTTAAGCCTCATCATCCTCACATTTTCCGGTGACCGCTTATCCTTAGAAGGGTCGCAGAGCGAGGGCGACTACATGGTCCTTCCATTTTCCCGATCCTCCGCCACCAATTCAAGAGACACAGGCGCGATCCCCAGATGGGTCTCGGAAATCTTCTTTACCTGATCCCACCACCTGTTTTTTGGCCTGCCTTGGTGTTACCAGCAAAGCACCTCAGAAATTTTGGCAGCCTGTACCCGCGATCTAATTCTTTCGGTCATAACCCAAATATCATGACCATAGATGAGAGTTGGAACAAACACTGAATTAAAAACTGACATCTTTGCTTTCACTCCAAGCTCAGCTTTCCTGATGACCGGCTGGCGCAGTTCCTTTACTAATGCTCCAGCTTGGCCAATTCTACAAGACAACTCAGTATCACACCTCCCATTTTTTGTGAAAAAGACCCCAAGGTACTTAAACTTTTCCACCTGTTTAAATGGAACTCCATTTATGTGCTAGGTACACTGCACAGGAGTTCGGGAAACAGGTCATCCCAGCATCACCATAAACGGCTGTAAGCCTATATCCAGAGCTCGCTGAAGTTCCTCCTTGGATGATGCAAGGATGGCCAAATCATCTGCGAAAAGCAGATGGCTCATCCTGATACCAGCTACTTTGACAGATTGCTCGCAAAGCCTGCGCTTCACCATCCAGTCCATATATGCTATGAAAAGGAGCGGCGACAGAACACAGCCCTGGCGAAGTTCAACGCACAAATCGAAAGGACGGGAGTTGATGCCATTTATCCGTACACAGCTTCTGCAGTTTCCATACAAAGACTGGATGGCCCTCAGAAGAGGTCTACTCAGCGCATAGTCCTGCAAAACTCTCCATAGTGTACCTCGAGGGACTCAGTCATAAGCCTTTTCCAGATCTAAAAAACACACATAGACCGGTTTGGCATATTCCCAGGCCTTCTCAAGAAAAACCTTTAGAGTAAAAAGCTTGTCGGTTGTACCTCTACCAGGCCGAAAGCCTCAACTGTTCTTCCCGTAACAAAAGATCGATTACAGCTTTGGAACGCGTTTCCTCGAAAGACTTAAGAGAGGTATGCCCCTTTATTTGAAACAATTTCTCCTGTTCCCTTTTTTGAAAATGGGCACTATAACTCCTGTTTGCTAATCGTTAGGTGCCTTCCCGCTATCCCAGGCCAACTTAGTGACACGTGTTAGCCGTTTAACACCTTTTTCACCCATTACCTTGAGCATTTATGGACGGATTTCGTCAACTCAACAAAATTACGTTTTTCTGGAAAATTTTAGGTTTTGCCTGAATTCTGCCTCCAAATGTGGGCGTGGCCCGAAGTCTTCATAAACAAGATGTAGAAATAAGTGTTTTTTACATAATATATTAAGTAAAAATTTTTCGATTTGAAAAAAAAATATTTAAGAAAATGCATTTGAAAAATTACCCTTTAAGTCGATGCCACGCCCACTAGGGGAGGTAAAGCGGATAAATTTTTATTTTGCGTATCTTACAATAAACAGGAGATAAAAAATACCAAATTTCAGGCTTTAAAGAGGTCTTACAGTTTTGAAAGCTCTGGAGGTAGTTGCACAATTGCACCGATTGTGGGCGCGTCTGAAAAATTTTACCATTTCTAGTGCTTCGCATGACATGGAGCTTATATACGAAATTTCATTTTTATAGCTCAAAATTTCAGGCCTAGAAACATGTGACATACAGACGGACATGGCTTATTCGATTCAGAATTTGGTCTCGATCATATGCCCCTAAGGTCTTGGGGGTCTACCATTATTATTTCACCATGTTGCAAACTATGTGACAAACTTATTGTACCTCCTATCCAAAGGAATGGGGTATAAAAACGCCCAATGTTGAAAAAAGTCGATGGCCGAACTTACAAGATCACTTCCAGAAGTGGACCACTGATCGTGACCGTTTTATTTATAAATTCTGTTCTTAAATGATATGATAAAATAGTTGTTTTGGCTTATAATTAAGGGTTCATTAAGAGTTTTTTTTTTTTTGCTTCAGTCTATCGTAAAAAAATTCCAAGGCAAAGTTTTTGTTGCCCAAATGTTGTTTTCGACTTAAAAATTTCAACGGGGATCATTTGTTAGACATAAAATTCGAATATGGATATTTTTGGCTTAGATTATAGTATACACAGAAAGCTAAAGAATAAATCTACTTACAGGCATCATAATGTCTATATTCTTGTCAAAACTATATTCTCTCTGCACCACTGCCACACGCCTGCTGTCCAGATAAATTTTATTTTCTATAATTTGAAACGGAAATGATCTAGTCGTAAAAATTTTACCCGAAACAACAACACACGAACCGACCCATACGTCTCAAGACTTCACATTCTTGGCAAAAGAATACATTTACGCAATTCTAAGCACAACATCTTTTGTCTACCACAACTATAGCAAAACCTCATCATCTAAATATTTTATTATGATTTTTGGGTTCACTGAATTCCAAAACAAACAAGAAAATTTGTTAAAAAACACTCCGCTTAGGTGGTTTCCACCTGTTCAAAAACTCGACACAAACTGGGTGAATTACAAATTGATCATCTAACTGCACCGATCTTCAATATCCCATTCAGCGACTAGGATCGGAGCCAAGTAAAATAAATATAAATAACCATTTTATGTGAACATTTTGCAATAATTAAAAAATAATTCTCGTACATAGGCAACAAAATGTATACAAGCCGTGTCATAAGTAGGTTATATGCCGATCAGCTTTTGTTGTGGGGATCTTCGACCGAAAAATCTTTAGCCGCTTATTATTCGGTGCCCGGCGGACGCGATCAGTTCACTTGAAAGCCTATATTGAACGTTCTACAACACAAAAGTGAAATTTGTTTTCTTGGTAAAATAAGATAAATTAAATATTGAGACGTTAAGACGGTCGGAAACGGACGTCAGAAATGTTTATTTCTGCCCCAAATTGATTTGGAAATTTTCCGTTTTTTTTTTGTCGGTCTCTCTTTAGGTTACAGACGGTGGTCTAGCTGACAAAGGAGGCATACGCCTGGGAGACATTATTGTCGAAATCAACGAAACGGACGTTACGGGCTTGCCATTGGCCAAAGTGCAGGAAATCATAGATTCGTCTGCTAAGAAAATTCACATAATTGCTAGAGGGTGAGAAGGTACTTTCGAATGAGAATTGAAAAGTTATCAAAACAGTTGATGAAATTTCTAGAATGGAAGACGAAGAGGTGACCGACGAGCCACAGGAGGAAGAGAAGTCTGTCGTTCTTAGAGTTCCGAAGCCGATGCCACCTCCTAAAGGTAAGTCAAATTTAAAAGTCTAGAATTTTTTTTAATAGTTTTTTTTGCGGTTGAGATTAACATTTTAACGATACGTTTTTGAAAAGAGGCAGCAGCTCTACTTCATAACAATTTTAACGTTAATAACTTTCTTATTAAATCTTTTTCGAGATCAATGTTTTTGTATGCCTAAATGTAAACCATTTTCTATGCTCCTCTTAAACATAATGGCAACAAGTTTTGCGCCCATAAAAGTTGCCCCTTTAACCCAGTGATTAATGCTTTTGTTTGTTTTTTAGAGTTTACCCCTACCCCATTGCTTGGCACGCGAATGTGGCATCCTGTCATGTGGCAGGATCCCCCACCGCCCCCAAAGGAGAAAAAGCACAAGACCAAAGTCGAGATAGTCGATGGCGAGGAAGTTATTATTGAATTAAGCGAAGAGGAGAGTTCCGACGAAGAGGAGGAGGTGATTGTCATTTTGATCCTTTGTCATCCTCACTAATAACCAACTAAAATAATTCTTTTCCCCTTGTACTCAAACAGGAGCTTCCGCATCATAGAATCATTCGAAACATCAGACGTTTCTTTACTGAAAATAAGAATAACGATGATTTGCGAAACCGAACTATTGAGGATATGCTTTTAATCCTGCCGGGTGCTTCGAAAATTATTAAATAGGCTTTGCGAGCATAAGCAGAGATGGTCTTTGATTTTTTTATATTCGCTTGTTTGATGTACTAATAAATTTATGTGTAAAACTATATAGGCTTATTTTCTGTGTTTTTTAAAGTGAATTTTTCTTGATTTTGCCCAAAGCCAGTATTGAAGAGCGCCTTCGGGAGATGCAAAGAAAGTTGTCGGAAATTGCTGAGATCCCGAAAATTCTCTCATCAACTTTGGAGACTGTTTCACAGACATTTGAGAAGTTTCTACCACCTGAAGTTCCCACTACGAAAGAAACCCAGATACAAGTTTATGAAAGCGATGAGTTGGATTCAATGAGCGATGACAACGATGAGATTCTATCCGAACCGGATAGTTTGGAGATGGAGAAGAAATACAAAGACTTAACACCAGAATCGGATTATGTTTCGGAGAACAATGATGAAGATTATGAAGAGGAAGAGCATGTGGAATCAAATGAGGACGAAAGTGATGAAGAGCAACTTTACACTTGGAATTCCAGCAATGTTCCTGAGTTTAACATCGAAGAGACTGAGGAGGAGAAGGAACCATCGCCTGAGGATATATTCAAGCAGGAAAAGCAGGAAAAAGTTAATACTTACTTCAATTAAAGTGATATTAAATATATTTAAAAATAACGTTCTTGATACTCTTTAGATGGAAAAACTGGAACGAGCTTGGCCCTGGGCTGACCGTGAGAAAATTATCTATAGGTAACTGTTAATTTAATAAAAAAAAAACGGAAAATTTAAATAATTATTTGGCATATTTCAGACAATCGACTTGTCACCTGGTACCGCGGCAGCCACTTGGAATTGTTGAAGACAGGTTGTAGAAAATACACCGTTCTGAATTAAAATATTTAACCCTTTTTTATTCCAGGATTAAATTGTTGGCTAAACAAAATATTTCAGCACTTTACGAGCAAAAATGAACTCTTGAACTGAAGTGAAAAATGTGTGCCACCAGTAAAAAGCTTATTTAATCTGCCATTAAATATGTATCTACACTCCTTTTGTTACATTCAATGACAAAATTATAAAAATATTATGTAGTTGTAATTTTTTTTACATGACTAGTTTTCCAAGTCAAAAATTACTTCGCCTAATTACATCTACCATTCATCACATTATAACTATTTGATTACAATTAATAAAACCTATAAATAAATGTAAATTGTTTAAATTTATTTCTTAAGTCAAAATATTTGAACTAAAATGCCAACTGAACTATCGCTTTTTATTGTGGGAAGCGGCCCCTAGGGAAAAGCCATACAAAATTTTGTCTAATATTAAAAAGTGAAAAATTACAACAATTTACAATCCTACAAACATTATAATTATTTCTTGAAATATGATCATTTCTAACGCAGCCCGATGAACATCGTCACGAAACTTTATAATTATTAAGGTTAATTTTACCTGTTAATTAGGTCTTATCAGAGGTCAGAGTCATGAATAAAGTGAAATTAAAGTTTTTATTTTTTAATTTATACTTGATGGAGTCGAGAGATCTTTTTTATATAATCACGTGTTGGCCTTTAAATGGAAAAAAGGCATCCATAAATGTCTCTTTCTCTATGATGTGAGTTGAAAACCTTGGATTTTAACAGCTAGAGGCATCATAGCTCATAACAGGTGATAGACTTGAATTTCTCAATTTAACCCTTTTAACAGACAACAGATAACATGCATCAAAGTATTGCGTAAATTTTATTTAGTAATTTGCCAAATGGTCATGAAAATGAAAAGACACACACTTAAATGAAATCCGCAAATTATTCAGCCGCGTTACAGAAAACAGAGTTTTTCAGAAACCTCATAATGCTACTCAGCATTTTTCCTAGTGTGTTGTTGCATTTAGCGCCTGAAAATTCGGGAAAGTGGTGAAATCCAAAATTAATGAAATATTCTTTTGCACACCGAACTGCGACACGGAGCTGCCAAATAATACTCGGTTGTCGCGACAATTCCAGCATATTGTACACCCGGTTTCATTGTGTACTGAACGACAAATACTACACCGGTGCTGTCGCCACGTCAAGTGTCAAATTGCTTTGACCTCATTTTGTCTACCTTTTTTTTCATATCGTACTTTTTACTTAAAATTAATTTTGATAGCTTTCATATCATTTCAGATATTTGGTTAGTTTTTTATGAAAAACTTTACTTTTTTTAAAAACTTAACTTTTTTTTATGAAAAAATTACGAATGAAAATTGAGTCGAAACGTCACATCACATACAGAAACAAAGCTACACCCAGCCTCCACCGTCAAATATTTACTACGGTGGCGAAACTTTGAGTTCGGTATCTACACACATCCCTCATTTTGGCTTAGCGCCGCCCCCTTCCGCCCCTCGTAATGGATAGCGTCACCATTACCGGGCTGCTCGTAACTTCTGAACCCGGTTGAGCCCGGTCGGATGCCGAGCCGGCCGGTCCTCATCCAAAGAAAAAAGCAAAGCTAAAAGCAAAGATCTCAGTTCAGTGTTCGTTCCAACCCTCATCTATGGTCTTGAAATTTGCGTAATGACCGAAAGAATTAGATCGCGGGTACAAACTGCCAAAATATGAGATTCAGCTACTTCTGAGATTCAGCAGCTACTTTTCCGAGTGGAACGATCAATTTTTCACTGGTTTATACACGTTGTTCGCATGCACCTCGAGATACTTCCTAGACTAGCCGAGATGCGAGCGCTTCGCCCCCTGGTAGGCTTAAAAACAGGTGGTGGGATCAGGTGAAGAACATCACCGAGACCTGCCTGGGGATCGCGCCTGTGTTTCTTGAGTTGATGGCTGAGGATCGGGAAGATGGAAGAACCACTTAGCCGCCCTCGCTCCCCAACCCTTTTAAAAGATAGGCGGCAACCTAAAGTGATTTTATATACTTATGACCCAGCATAAAAATAAACTTTTTAGCATTTACTTAGGACCAATTTTACAGTGCGAGATGAAGTTTCTGAGTTAAACTGAGATTAACCCCAAAAATCAATTTTTTAATCAATCTCGATCTGGGGTTCATCTCGGATCAAACTCTAAAGAACAACCCAAACTTCCTTACCTTGATTTCGACAAGGCGGAGTAGGCCCCACACTAAAAAACGGCTCGCTGGCCCCACACTAAAAAATCCAAAATCGCCGGGATTTAGAGATCTCGGTTTAAGCTGGTCTTGACTCAGCACTGAAAACCCGGTATTTATAAGTTTAAAAATATCTTTTTCAGATGGGGGAAGAAATCAAAATCATGCTGCCTATTCTATCAGAGTCTTTCGCAACTACAAAAAAGACACCTTTTATCACACTTTTTTTTTTATTTTCACAAGAATTCACACTATAAAAATAGGTTAAATCAGGGAAATCACTTTTTGGTTTCACTTTGCCATCTCCTGCTGAAGTATCTTAACATACTCGTCATACTGAGCCTGATAGTAGTTACCAGCATATGGAACTCCCAAGTTATACTTCTTAATATAGTCTCGAGTCTTCACATTAAAACGTCCTTCTATGGTCCTGAAAACAAAAAACTCCAAATTCGACCAAAACTCACCCAAAATTCTCATTTACATACGTTTTTGAAATTAGTTTGTCTGTTTTGATTTTGTCAGCTTGCTTGAACACTAGGAAAATATACCGATGAAGTCCGGTACCTTCTGGTGGTCCTGAGCCGATATATTCTACTACAGTCTGTCCATCGGCTAGTTTATTTCCAGGAATATTAATTACTAGCCAGTGGACAACCTCACGATGTGTTGGATTGGCACGAGACGGTGCATCAGGGTCCACAAAGAGCAAGGTGTAGAGTGCATCGTCCTCAGCAACCCATGTTACCTCCGGTTGATCTTTTACCTGAGTTGGGGTCAGTTCTTTGCCGGTTTTTACCACGGCGCCTGATGGGTAAGTGACCTAAAACATACCAAAATATTTAAGAACATTTCAAAAAAAAGGTTTTATCATAAGGTTACCTCCACGAAAACGGTCGGGGCGACATCAATAATGTCGGGAATAATTCCGTCACTGTTCATGCTGAAAAGTTAAGTGCAAGTGTCACGAAAATTGTTAAGCGACTAAATAAATTTTAGTCAACACATTTCATTTTATACCAGATAAAAAACTTCTGATAACAGGTGGATTAACCATCATGACAAAATTATAATTGCTATGTTAAAAAGGTTCGATAATTTATCACTCTTATCGGTATCGGTATTTGCCTAATTTTTTTGGGAATGTTTATCTAGGTACATGCAAAATGCAAGTCAAAAAAACATATGGTCGCTGCTTTGCGCGCATTATAATCAATCACAGCACCTGTTGTTAGGGTAAAGGTATGATTAGATAAATAAATTGATTCACATAATTTTTTGTTTATTTAATTAGATTTTAGGCAAAAAACAGACAAAAGTTCGTCAGGTTTTCCTTAAGTCAACACCGAACCTTTGCCCAGTTTACTGTTTGTTTTATGACTCATGTTTTGGAAAAAAGAATGACATGATGAGTTTGTGGTGTGAACTTTGTATTGAGGTTAGTTTTATTTTTTAGTAGAATTTACAGTAATAGAATTTCAAAGACGAAAATGCTAAGATATAAA
This sequence comes from Neoascia interrupta, assembly GCA_947623515.1. NCBI lineage: Eukaryota > Metazoa > Arthropoda > Insecta > Diptera > Syrphidae > Neoascia > Neoascia interrupta. The sequence continues at coordinate 2,475,341 of OX392464.1, read as the reverse complement.
AGACAACTAGTGAAAAGGAAATTTAATACCCTTATGATGAGCTGTTTGAAAACTTTCACAAGTTTACATCATAAGTTTAGAATTTAAATAACGCTTTCGACGATGTCGAGAGGCGGATGAAAACACTTTAGTCTGCTTCGAGAGGAAAATTCTTCGGACGATTTACGGTCCCGTCTGCATAGACGGAGAGTGGAGGAGGAGATATAACATCGAACTGTACGGGCTGTACAGCGATACCGACTTAGCCAAAAGAGTCAAAACACAACATCTACGATGGCTGGGTCATCTAGAGCGGATGGACACCAACGCCCCGGCCCGGAAAATCTTCGAATCCACACCGCAGACACGGCGCGGTAGAGGAGTACCGAGACTCAGGTGGCGCACGCAAGTGGAAAGGGACCTCAGCTAACTTCGCGTGCGAAACTGCGACGGCTAGCTAGAGACAGAGCTGGCTGGCGAAGCTTGTTGGCTGAGGCCCAGGTCCACCCTGGACTGTAGCGCCACCTTAAGTAAGTAAGTTAGTAAGTTTCGACGATGTCTCGAATACTCTAAACTAGTGCTCTCCAAACTTGTGTCCTAAACAGTTCCGAAGCCACTAATACTCCTTTTTTTAATCATTCCACACACATGAGAATCTAAAGTTCATGGTTACTTCTCGTAGGTCTAGCTGGAAGAATGCTGGTGAAAATACAGCATCTAAATTTAAAATAAATTTCACTATTCACAATAATATTTCTTTATTTAACAAACTTATAAACATACGAGTATATTAATTCATCCAAATTGTTTATGAATCGTTGGAACGTAATCGTCGTACTGTGCTTGGTAGTAGTTGCCGGCAACTGGGTTTTCCAAATTAAATTTGCTTATGTAGTCGCGTGTCTTAACATTCAACCTTCCACTTCCGGATCTGTCAAAAATTGTAATTCATTTCACATGTCAAAACTCTTATAATTTTGAAACATACCTGTTCGAAATAAACAATTCGGTTGTGATTTTTTCTTGCTGCTTGAATACTAGGAAAATATATCGGTGGAGACCTGTGCCCTCTGGAGGACCAGAACCAATATATTCGATGACACTTTGTCCTTTAGCAACTTGGTTGCCGGGAATGTTGATCACAAGCCAATGAGCGATTTCCCTGTATGTTGGATTCTCACGCGATGGTGCATCGGGATCAACCATCAAAAGTGTATACAGACCGTCATCGTCGGCTGTCCACGTCACCTCGGGTTGATCTTTGACTTGCGTGGGGGTTAACTCCTTACCTAGGTCAACTGTCACTCCAGATGGATATTTGATCTATTGACGAGAATGTGTTTGTTTTTTTCTGATTTTTATTTTTGAAACTGGAAACAGTATTTCGAACTCACTGTAGCGAGCGCCTTTGGGGCCACATCGATGATATCAGGAATGATTCCGTTGCTGTCCATGTTTTTGTTTTGTGTTTTTTTTAAGAGCTATTTGACCTTTCTGCCAATAAACGCCGAAGTGAACTAAAGTGCTTCTATCAAAAAGCTGGCTAGTCTTTTATAATAACAACGCTTGAAGATTAGAAAATGAACTTGAGAATACATGAACGTTTTTAGTTGATAAAATAAAATACAATCAGTTTTACGTTCAAGTGTTATAAGATAATCTCTTTGATGCGGGTACCTGACCTATAATCTTGCCATCTTTTTTTTTCTTTTAAAGCGATAAATAAGATCTTATAATTTTTAAATCATACAACTTCACATGCTTAGTTTTAATGGACTTACCAATTATTATGTGAATTAAAAAATACATTCAATTTATCACAGAAGCTCGTTTTATATCACTTTATTTTTAACTTTAGTTTTGCAAGTTTATAAATAAGCTTATAAGCCCTGTTAAATAGATAGTAACAGTTTGTGGATTTCAAAGATCCTGGAGTGGAAAGTCCGCGTCTGAGTACAGTTTTTCAAAAGGCAATGAATTGAAACTCACAGATTTAATCATACACTGACGTGTCAGACCCTCTAGGATGCTCTATTTAGATTTTATGCGATTTTTATAAAATTTAGACCTTCAGGCTTCTCCAAAATAATTTATAATCTTTTAAAAAATAATTCGGGTCTCTAGCAAGACACGAATGAGACACACATTTTCGACATTGATACAAGTCGTACAAAATTTTTTAATAGATACTGCGAGCCTGAGCTGCTATAAACATTTTAAGAGTCACATAAGCTCTGAGTTTATTGAGGATTTTGCAGGTATTCAATCAGAAAGCTCAAAAACATCAATAAGTCTATTTAATAATGCTTATACATATCTATATGTCATCATCAAATATTCAAACTCCTGTACCCTGGCAAAAACACCGAATTGATACCCCGGTTGACATAGAGGAAAGCACGCTGAGTTCGTATATAAAAACTCTACGTAGAAATACCAAAGCTGATCCCCGTGTCATGCCTTTACGCCGAAGAAAACCACCGCCATTTTTTTAGTATATCAAGCCGCTCAAGTCCGCTCTTTTTTCGAATTAGACCAGGAGCGAAGGAGCTTATGACTAATACCATGTCTCCACCGGGCACTAATCCACGATTAATAGAAATCTCCACTAAATCCTGTACAAATCACGCGATTTACCATGCAAAATTTAAATCCACTCGGCAGACGATTAAAAATAAATCCTCTCATAAATCCCATTCACCCTATTTACAAACCTATTTCATGCACCTTTCTAACAGTTTGGGAATCAGAAAAGGAAACTGAAACTGTCCCTGTACGACTAATCTGTCACAAATATGTTGTCTTTTGAAATTTTTACAACGTAAATCTTTTTTCGACCCTGAGAAATGACATTGCCACTCTCTTTTGACAGTTTAAATGGCAGAAAAATAGGGCTCGTATTAAATCAATCCTATATTTGGCCGGTAGAGCCACTTAGGGATTTATTTTAAATCGTCTTTTGTTAATCCTCTTCCTATTGCCGGTGGAGACATAGTATAAGGAAGATTGTAAAGTGATCACGGTTCTAGGAAATACGGACCCAAACTCTTAAATAAGGCCCAGGTTAAAATGCACGAAATGCAACAACAACTTAATTGTTCATTTCGCTATTCACTATGAATCTTGAACCGTCTGCCACCCTGCTGCTAGAGCACACTCTTAAAATTCGGAGGGATGTGAGGCAAGACTATAGGGTGTTTCCACTGCACATAAAGCTTAGATTAGCGTAGGAAGATTAAAAGTTTACCCTAAAGTGTTTCCACCGACAAAGAGGAGATTAACTTGAAGTATGCTTTCATTTTTGACATTTCTCAACGACATCCTGTGGTGTGAAATGGCAAATGGCCTCCGCGCATATCTTTTTAAACGTGAGTTTTTTTTTTGCTCCTGTGCAACTCAGATTCAGATATAATTAAATTCTCATTTATTTGCAACCGACTTCTTTAATCAATGAAACGAAATAGCATGGAAATAGAAAACCAAAACGTCAAACATGTTGGTGGGATATCGCTCCACAATGTCAACATCAACCAGGAGTTTAAACATTAACATCCATCATTGGGTTGCAGTGTGTGTGCACTCCTCGGTGCATTACCTTTTTTTCGACAGGTTCAACCACATCCACATGAACAGCAACATCAACCGTTTAGTATATCCCTTTACAAAACACAACAAACGCAGTTGAGTTGATCCGCGACATAACCGCCCAACGAAATAACCCCCCAAAATGAAAATTAAATAACTCCCCAAGTTTCTTATGAGTGGGTCACCTGCAAGCCCACTGTCTTTTTCTGTTCATACCTTGGCTCTTTCATATGTGTTTGAGGACTTAATTCATACCTATTTGGGGTTAGTTCTTGCCTTTTTGTGGACTTTCATCTTCGATTTGGGAAGAATTTCGCAGTGTAATAATCCACCAATTTTGAGGGCTTAATGCATTTTTGATTTGATAGGCTTGTTGTTGGGGTTTATTTCCCCGAGCTGAGTTGATGATATCCAGCTGTTAAAAAAATTTTGTTTTTTGATTTGATTTGTTCCGTCAGACGACGCACAAAAAACATTGAATTTTGTTCGGTGTTTTTTGAGAATTCATCCGTGGAACTTGAATTAATTCTCTTCGTGAAGAGATTAAAATTCATAATGGCACCTCGTGATTTTAAGTGAATCTAACGAGGATTTTTCTTAATCGCGGATTTAGATTTTTCTTTAATCGCAGTTTCCGGTGGAAACACTCGAAACTGCGATTTTTTATTCAAATTTTGAATATGAATGGTAGGGGCATGCGTGAGGTTTTATCGCCCAAAACTAGGACGCCCAAATTTGGTAATGTCATTATGCCCAAAAAAAATCCAAGAAAAGAACACTTAAAAAACCCTAAGCGCCTGCAGGTGAAGCCGAAGGCCGGCCGGCGGGCGTGTGTGTCGAAGACACACCCAGAACTTTTTTTGAGGTGGATTTTGTTTACGGGGATTTTGTGCTCGAAAATTAACTAAAAATTGCGGAATATAAAAAAACATGGACAATAGAGGCGCCCTGATGAGCACCTGCATGAGAGGCCGGCCGGCGCATGAGTCGAAAAGACACCCAGATACTTTTTTTAAGAACCACCCAAACACTTTTTGATTACGGGGACTCGGTGTTCGGAAATTAACTAAAAAATTGCGGAACTTTTCAAAAATGGGAAATTGGACATTGGTTGGTTGGACATCCGGCTGGTGTAAGAGTCCAAGAGACACCCGGAGTCTTTATTAATTAAGAACCACATAAACACTGTTTGATTTCCGGGATTTTGTGTTCCCATATTCATACTTTTCCGGGATTTTCATTTTCGAACTCAAAATCCCGGAAATCAAATATTGTTTTGGGTGGTTATTAAAAAATTAAGACTCTGGGTGTCTCATGTGTTTGCGCCGTGGTGCAGTGGTTAGTGTATATGACCACCGTGCACGATTTTGATTTTGATTTTCCCGGTATCGAATCCCGACCGGGGCAATAAAAATTTTTTCCGCGGTGTTCCAACTTCGCGAGGGCCTGCCAAAACCTCCGAGATTATCATTTGTCATGAGAGACCTCTCAATTCGCCTTTCGGAACCGGCAAAACACTGAACGTCCCTTTAATTTGTGTAAAAACACCTGTAACGCACACAGCATGCATGATTGTTAGAGAGGTCAGGTGAGGGCCGTTTTTGAGCTGCCAAATAGCTTCTTTTTTTTTAAACTAGTTAATTTGGGCTATATGACATTTTGGGGAAGTTAACGTTTACACCTTGAAATTTGGGCAATATGCCGCTTTTTTGGGGGGTATGAAATTTTAATTTTAATACTTGGGCGTTGTGGTTTTGACCGATAAGACCTAACGCCGATGTTTTCTACTGTTCATATTAACATTCTATTGTTATATCGTAATAAAATGGACTTGGACCTGCTACTGTGTTTGTGTCGCCTGCATAATGCACACAACACAACTTATAAACGTTAATAAATTCGATGAACTATTCAAAAAAGGATTATTTTTCCAGGTAACATCAGGTAAATCAAAAATATATATGCAACATGCTACCGGTCTTGCATTAGTTAAGTAGCATTAATGTAGGCAGAAAGTACCAGAAGCATAAATAAATTTCATATCTTTTTTGTTCCTCACCACATAAGTTCACTATCAATATAAGTTAGTCATCTAGAATCTGATTCTCTGACTAAATGTTTCCGAAAACATGATTCCTATCTTTCACATACTCACCGTTTTCTCATTATCAGAACCGGGTATTACTTGGTAGCCTTTCTATAATTATCACAAAAGCTAGCAGCTGATAAAATTTGTAGGTATACAAAAAATTATGTTTAGCGTCAGTCGGTAAAAGCGATTGCAATGTTTAGCGTTAGCGTACTTTCGATTTCAAGTTGTTTAGCGTAAGACTCAAAGATTGCCAAATCATTTTAAACATGATTGACGCTAAAAAGTGACTTTTATTTACACAAGATCTTAGGGCGATTGATATCAAATTAGCCATACTTGTTTATGTTGCAATGGAAATGGAACGATCACGGTACTGGAGAGTGATTTGAAATTAATTTTTTCATTAAAAGGTTACGAGCAACAAAGTCTTTTAAGTTTTGAAAACCCCCAAAAATGGAACTCCATGCATGCAGTTAAAGCGGGAGGATTGACAATTTAGGATACAAAAGTAAGCTTGCATTCAGAACTTCAAATAAGTGTCCTGAATTGCTTATTAAAAAAAACTACCATCGACTCGATTTCAATCAAGTTGGATGCATATTCTTCTCGCATTCAATCGAGTTTCGGTGCTCCTCCCAACTGGGCATGAATAGTTGGTACATAATCGTCATATTGAGCCCGATAGAAATTACCAGCAATGGCTGCTCCAAAATTGTATTCCCTGATAAGGTCACGAGCCTTAGTCTTTGGACGTCCCTCTCTTGAGCTGAAATAGAGTGTAAAATGAATAGATACAGCTGAATGTCCTGCACGCCAATAACTCTTTAACTTACGTGTTGGGAACGAATGTTTCAGTTTCAATTGATCCAAGCTGCTTGAAAACAAGGAAAATGTAGCGATGTAGTCCAGTTCCTTTCGGAGGTCCAGATCCAATGTAATCGAATACGGTTTTGCCTTTTGAAATGTCATTTCCTGGAATATTCACAACCAACCAGTGACGGAACTCCTTGAATTTAGCAGGTGCATCGGGATCAGTCAGGAGAAGAGTGTATAAAGCATCCTTGTCGGCCTTCCAATCGAGAGACGGTATGTCCTTGACTTGCGTTGGCGTTAGTTCGTTTCCCAATTCTGCTTTGACACCAGATGGGTAAGTTACCTGTGGGATGCAGTATGTGGGTTTTTTATTATTTCGGAACATACATTTTTTATTAGATTATGCTGTAGAAAAGATTAGTTCAAGTCCTGAAAAAAGGTAGGCCTACACGCTGTGCGAGTTTGAAATCGAGCTTTTAGGGTTGTGCTCATGGACGTTATGGGCAAATAGCTATCTTGTATTGTAGCTCTAGCAAATATGCAAAAAATCAAATAAAACGCGTGTCACTCGTTAACGTTTCAAGATAATTAATTTTTGTTGTTGGCTTATGTGCATTATCTATTCAGAGAGATCATGTAGGCTATTTGGACACCCGAGATGGAAGTGGGCGGTGGTGCAGATGGTTGCACCTATGACCGACAATTGGGAGGTCCTGGGTTTGAATCCAGGTCCAACCAATCATCTTTTTATTTTTTATTTATTGCCAACATGTCTTGTTAAGTAAATTATAACAATTATGATGACAACTAAGCCGTACAGGCCCCTCTATTTTTACGTTTAGTCGTAGAGTGGAGTTGAAATGTTAGCGGATGGAAGTGTCGAAAGAAAAAAGCGTGTGTGGCTCACCGGCAGGGTACGATCCTGCAATATTTAATTTAATTGTTTCTTTTAATTAATCTTTAAATAAATTTTTATTTATAACTAATCAAGACTGAAGAGTCAAAAAAAATGTCTGGGTCTAGAACGTGCATAAAACAAGCTTCTACAGTTGTTGTTTTTACGATGTTGAATAAATGTAAGAGTCTAAAAGTTTTGATGTTGGATCACGCCTTACCACAATTGTTTATGTAAAAAAAAATAGTGTGTAGCTATTTCATAACTTCAGGCAGTGTTAAGGTGAACTAATAATTGTTACTTGACAGTTGACACGACACAAAAATTTAATATAAATCTTCTTTGGTAGGTACAATGTGAAAAAATATATAATACAAACAAACTTACCTGAACTATCTCGGTTGGAGCGATGTCAATAACATCGGGAACGACACCAAACTCTTCTAATTTCGATTGCACTGTGCTATCATCAGCAAATGCGGCGGTTACTGCCACAAGAAAGAAAATCAAATGAGAAATACCCATCTTTACCGGCTTAATATTGGATCCACAATGAAATGGTTAACTTTTCCGGTTAAAGTTTGAAGACAGCAAGTATCAAAGCCTTGTCAAAAAATAGACGTCAATGTAAGTGAGTGAAACTGAAAGTTGATTGAGCCTCGAATGAACTGGTTTCTGAGTCGGAATCGTTGCCAGTTTTAAGCTCAGTAATTTTTATGTATTTGTGTTGACTAGATAGAGCTATGAGGTTGAGATACCCAAGTGGTATAGGTACCAGCTCGTATTAGATATTTGTAGATACATATATTTAAGTAGACAACCATCAATAATGGAAAAGTACACGAAATGCATAATGCATGATCTTAGAACAACTGAAGAACTGCCTTAAAACATTTGCTTGAGAGTTTCTTCTTTCTCATACAAATGCTTAGGACAATTATAGTTCACCTTCTCATTTTTTTAATTAGCCACTGCTCGGGAAAAGTGGGAAAATACGGCTTTTCATTAATTTTCCGGAGCCTCAAAGCACTTTTTTCTTTATATCTCGGGTCCTAATAGCACTAGGTTAAAAAAACAAAAAGAAGCCGATGGAACGAAAAGAGCTACAAGACTGACTGATAGAGATTTAGGACTTTAAAATTAAATCCTAACCTTAAAATTTCTACTTTTCTAAATTCTAAGGTTTTTTTTGACCAAAATCGCTATAAAACGGGGAAATATTGTCAGATTTTTATGAAAATCGTTTTGCATATCGATGGAAGAAAAACGTGGTTTTAATTAAAAAAATTTGAATCAAAAGATCATTAAGGTCTTAAGCCTCAGATTATTTACCAGTGCGTTTCGCAAAATAATATTGGCTTCTGATTTTTAATAACTTGTGAAAAAAAATCTAATTTTACCGCCAAAATCGAGATTTTTCGTGTAAAATCAAAATGGCCGCCAATTCATCCCAAATTATCATAGCCTAAATTTTATTTTTAGAAGTGTTTGCATTTTTATGCACTTTTTGGTAAATTTACGATAAATTTTTGCACTTTACTTTCAAGTGTCCATTTTAGGGGCGAAAAAATTAAAAAAATACTCAAATTTCACGACTTTTGCCAAAAGTTTCCTTAGAAAACGCTTTTTCTTTAACAGGAATCCCTTTTCTTTAAGTAAGGGATTCCTGAGTGCCTTAGTAAAAAATTACATTTTTCATTCTAAGAGTTAAAAAAAGTGTTTTCTAAAGAAAACCATGCAGGTGAGAAAATGGTAAAGCACATTGTTTTTGATTTCGTTTGTTTAAATAGGCTTAAAAACTTGAGGTTGGAAACGGTAATTTTGAAAAGTTTGCAATGCAGTTAGCTTGCCTTCTAAACGTTTTATACTTCAAACAAATTTAATCAAGCGATAAGAAACCTTTAAAAAATTGTTTTCGAAAGTGTAAACGTGAAACGTTCTTCAGTCAAATCTGCGAAGTTTTTTAATATTCAAAGTAAAGACCCAAACATAATAGGCTTGAGCGGGATTAATCTTATGTCGAAATACAACGAAAATCCCACTCAAGTTCTGCCAAAAGATTGTGGTGCCCATAATGGACTTAAGCAAACGATTTGAAAATTTATGAGATTTCACTTTGAACGTCTCGAGTATCACATTGCCTTGAAAATTAAAAATCAAATTTTAAAATTATGTTACATTTTCTTCAACTTCAGATGTTAATATCTCCGAAACCGATTGTCAGATCCAAAATGTGTTTAAACTTTTTAGGTCAGCGTACAATTCTTGGTTCATTCCCCTTTTTTCCTGGATTTTTTTAAGCACGTTTAAAAATAAATATGGCTTTAAATATGACAATGAGTGAACTAATGACAAGCGAGAACAAAACTTTAAGCCAACACAAGTTAACGAAAACATTACGAAACCCAGCATAAGGCTATTATGGTCGTGGCATACGAATCGCGTGCAATGGACATTTCGGAAAGCCGACTTAAACTTATCAAAGTCTATTATGGTTAGGCCTTAAGGTATATCTACTATATCTAGTTTTGTATAAAATTTCAGAAGATGGCCTTTGCGCGATATTTATTTAATAATTATGCTTTATATACCATTTGGGCGATATAGGCGGAGACATATACATTCTTTTAACATTTTTTATAATTCTTTTAATTTCAAATTCATAAAACAACTTATTTGAATTTTTTCAGTTACCGTTAGACTTTTTTCCAATAGCAAAACCATCTGGGCTAGCATTGGATGTTTTTCTTAAATTCTATGGCCACCGGTTTTTGCGTAAACGGTTAAACAAGCTCCTTTTTTATTTTATTTCTTAAATAGGCTTCGACACACTTAAGTTAGAAACGGCAGTCGAGAATTTTTTTAACACACATTGCTTTCTTTTTTACGCCTTGTACTTCAACCAAATCTGAACACGATTGCTTATACCATTAAGAAGATTTTAAAAAATTGTTTTTAAAAATGCTTTTATGTTTTTGAGTTAAACCTCATAAAGTTTCGAAACGTTAAAATTCGTTATAATTAAATAGTGCAAATGTATGAATAAATATGTAAAAATACATGCTGCGACTGCTTATCCTGCTTATCCTAAAAAGGGTCGCGGAGTGAGGGCAGCTAAATGGTCCTTCCATCGTTCCCGATCCTCCGCCACCAACTCAAGAAACACAGGCGCGATCCCCAGGCGGGTGTCGGAGATGTTCTTGACCTGATCCCACCACATTTTTTTTTTTTTCGAAAAATGCGTTTAGACGTATAGGTATATTATACGTATAGGCAGTAGGTATATTAAAGCTTTTTCTAAAAAATTTGAATGAACACTTGGTTAATCTTGATTATATGTTTTATACGTGGGTTCAATATTGACTTTGTGTCACCCATTTTCAACTCTTCATTTCTCAAGAAGTTTTCAATATTTTCAAAATATTAGATTTTTCCGTTTAAGTTCAGTATTTACTTAGCCTAAGTTTCGTTTTTCTAGTTCCAGCCTAAAAAAAAGTATTGGAAAGCATTGAATCCAATTTCCTATGACACTGCAAACTTTAATTGAGCCATTATTTGTGCTTAGAACAAATGCCCTCATTGGATCCTATGACTATTTCTGATATTTAAAAGCACACCAAATTTTGTGCAGACGGACCGACAGCCAACGTTTTGATACCAATAGGGGTCCTTTTTCCATTTTTGGACGGCCCTCTAAAAACGTAACAATGGATGGGCTAAGCAACGCTGTGGTAGCTCCTATTCAAATAAATGTGTTTGACTTCAAGTTGTCACATCAACGTGTGCGCAACGCAGCTTTGTGACATAGCCTTAACTCCGGGACTCGGCATGATCAACCACTAAAAAACTTGCCAGGTCAAATCCTTATCTTTTAATGTTTCCGAAAAACTTTTTTTATTTTAAGCAAAATTAGTTTTTAATCAACTTTCGGTGCGGGTGTACCATATCTAGCATGAAGAATGGGGACGTAGTCATCATATTGCGCTCGATAGAAGTTGCCAGCAACAGGTACTCCCAAATTGTATTCCTTGATAAGATCGCGAGCTTTTGTTTGTAAGCGTCCTTCTCTAGTCCTTAAATAGAAAGAAAAGGATTAACACCTGCCCCTCTGAAATACCTCATTATACTTATACATACCTATCCGATACGTAAACATTAGTTTCAATAGCATTCGGCTGCTTGAAAACTAAGAAAATATAACGATGTATTCCAGTGCCAAGTGGTGGACCCGATCCAACATAGTCAACAACCGATTTGCCCTCTGTCACCTTTGTGCCAGGAATATTGACAACTAACCAATGTCGCACTTCACGAACCTGCTCTGGTGCATCTGGATCAGTCATAAGGACCGTATAGAGAGCATTTGCTTCTGCATCCCATTGCAACGAAGGTTGATCTTTTACTTGAGTTGGTGTTAGTTCATTTCCTAAATTGACATTAACCCCACTTTGATAGGTTACCTGTTTCAATGAAATATCATGAAACATAATACACTTCAAGCCATTTATGCTTTTATTTTTTACCTGCACAACGCCGCTTGGTGCGACATCAATCACATCTGGAATAATGCCGCTTTCTTCCATTTTCGACTTAACAGCTGACTCCATACTTAAAACACCGGTAAAAGTTATAAAACTGAATACGAACACAAATCGATTCATTGTATTTGCAGAAATAATGACTAAGTTACTCTAAGGTCTAAGCTTACTTTTATCTCTGGCATTCCGAGCACCTTCTATCACTTCGATTCAACTCAATTGCAATTGAGTGACACAAACAGTCGGTACACAGCTGATGGGCTTACGTAAACACATAAACTTGAATATAGTTTCTTAAGGTGTTTGTGAACGCCACCCCTCACAGCGAAAACCAAGATAATAAAGTAATTTAAACACAAATATAAAAACGCATCTAGACAGACTTTAATAAAGTCAAATTAAATTAAATAGCACCCTATAGTTTTGATAACATTTATTGCCAGTTTTTGAATGTGAGATAATTTTAGAGGTTAACCAAAGAAACTGTTAACCTCTAAAATGAATTAATTATGTTCAGGCAAGTATTGATCGGGTTTGACTCTGTATTGATGTATGCTGGTGTGTTAATTTCTTTACATACAAGGTTACCTATTTTGCCGAATCCGAACGACACTGAGAAGTTATTCAAGACAAACCGGATTCAAAGGTAAAACGGACCGTTAAATACTCCATCCTATCCCACATTGTAAAATGCTGATGGCAAAGTTATTTTTTGGCATTTTATTCGAAAAGGGGCGTCCAACCGCCCCTTATTACAAATTATTAATTATAAGATACTTCCACAGATATTTCCAAGTTACACTTAAATGTACGTAAAAATGCAATTTTTTGGTTCAAATTCAATATTTTTGAAAAATCGACTTCTAAAAGGGGCGTGGCTAAAAACTCTATATGATTGAAATCTAGACCGAAGTCTCGTTTACCTAACCTGCTACTTTTTTTGTTTCATGCCTTCCTAAATTAGGCTCAAGGCCAGTTGAAATTAAGTTTTTCTGGAAAATTTTAGGTTTTTCTTCAATTCTGCCTCCAAATGTGGGCGTGGCCCAAAGTCTTGTATGAACAAAACTTAGAACTAAGCGTTTTCTACATAAAATGTTAAGCAAATTTTTTTCAATTTTGAGCAAAAATATTGAGTAAACTGCATTTGAAACTTTGCCCTTAAAATAGATGCCACGCCCACTGTAGGAGGTTTACCAAATAAATTTGTCTTTTTTGTGTCTTACATTCATTAGGAGATGCTAAGTGTCAAATTTCGGCCTTCTAGAACGTCTTGGGCTGGGGTATAATGATACTCTCGGAGGGCTTGTCAGACCCTCGCGGATGTGGGGACCATGAAAAAGAACAAGTCTTCTCTTCAGGTGACGATGGCAGGATTCGAACCCAGACCTCCGGCGTAGTAAGCACAAACACTAACCACTACGCCACGGCACCCCACTCCTTCTTTCAAAACCTTGGCGAAATCCTATGCAGCCATTATCAAGTTGATAGCCCAGTGGCAACATTGCCAAAATTCCATCAGAGATATGCCGCCTCTGAAGTGCTGGGCCACCACAACGAAGCCCCTGGTTTGACGATGAATGCCGGCAAGCACTTGCAGCCTAACAGGCGCAGTGGCTCTGCACTGAAAGACTAGAACTGCTCGCGAGCTCCAAAAGCAGAGCCCGGAGAGAGGAACACCGGCTTCTCCGATGTAAAAAAGAGAGAGCACAAGAAGCGTGTCGTTGAAGAGATAGAGGAAATGTTTCAATAGAAATGAGGGTTCGAAAGTTTTACCAGAGGATCAAAAGGTACTGCCAAGGTTATAACGTTCGAACTGCAGCCTGCATCAAGGGAACATTCTAGTGGAACCGCAATAGGTGCTGAGGATTTTTGAAAGCCATTTCTGCAGCCATTTCTGTATAACGGCGAAGACAAGCAAATACCGCTGTCAGTTACTTATTCGTTGCCCAGGAAGCATACGACCGATACAGCCCACTTGACTTGGATGAAGTCAAAGCAGCCGGAGCAGACGGCCTAACTGACGAACATTTTTAATTGGCTGGCGATAAGCTTGTTAGGGGCATGCAGCAGCTCATCCATAAGATATAGTCGAAGGAAAGCATGCCCGATGAATGGATCTATAATTCCAAATCGATATACCCTACCCACCATATTTTCATCAGTTATTTTCAGGCCGTGTATGACAGCATCTATATAGAGTCGAGCTTATATGGCGCAATCGACAGGATGACGATTGAAAGCACGCGCTTTTCCGTCAAGGTCGGTAAAGACCTCACCGACCCCCATTTGATGTTAAAAAAAAAAAGGTTTAGACGAGGCGACGTGCTGTCATGTGATTTATTCAGCATAGATGTAGGTACATAAGACAATTGTGCAGAACTCCCGCGCCTACACCAGAGGCACAATCATTCAAAAGTGCGTTCAATTACTTTCATACGCAGACGACATTGACATTTTTGGATGAATAAACCGTGATGTCAGTGAAGCCTTCATGAGTTTCGGAACGGATGCGACGAATATGGGTTTAGCAGTCAACGAGGGCAAAACCAAGCATATGCTATCATCAAGAAGAGACACCTAACACCGACATCTTCGACATCACCAAAGACAGCTAAACTTTGATGTAGTTAGGTACTGTGTTCCGCTATCAATTCAGACAATGACACCAGCGCTGAAATCAAACGAAGGATAGCTCTTGCCAATCCCTGTTTCTTTAGGCTAAGAAGGCAATTGAGTAGCTAAGTCCTCTCTTGAGCAACTAAAGTGTCCATTTATCAGACCCTCATCGTCCTGGTCCTGATTTATGGTGCACAAGCATTGAACCTGCCAAAGGCCGATGAAAACACTTTAGGCTGCTTCGAGAGGGAAATTCTTCGGCCGATTTATGGTCCCGTCTGCATCGACGGAGAGTGGAGTAGGAGATCTAATATCGAACAGTACGGACTGTATTAGCGACACCAACCTGGCAAGCAGAAGAAGAGGACCTCAGCCAACTTCGCGTGGGAAACTGGAGACGGCTAGCTGAGCTTATAAGTATAGTGAGAATATTTTGACACTCTTGGGCTTTACTTATTTTGGAAGCTAGACTTTTTGTAGCTTTCCACATATTCGAAATATTTCTACAACCAGGTGCTTGTTTTTAATCGTCTGCTGCATTTACACCGCATCGAAACTTAACATCTTTCACGAATAGTTTTGAAATCCATTTTTTCTGTATAATTTGTCTTATGTCATGGGAGGACAAAAAGCTCTTAGGTCTCAAACGTCAACAATTAATATAATCAGTGGGAATGGTTGTAACCGACTAACATTAACTTAAAAGTCTTAAATTCTACCTTTTTTAAAGGTATACCGATTATTTGCATCGGTTTTGCTATTAACCCACAACAATATTGCAATTTAAGAAATAATCTCTGTGGTTCCGATGCTCAGATAATCTCGCAATAAAAAACATGTTTCAGGGGATCAGGTAATCAGATGGCAGGTCTCTGATTACCTAATTCATTAATTAACACATATCGTCGTCTGTCGTTTGGTTATTATTAAAAAGCTTGTATAAGACATTGTTTCTTCTTAAGCTCAAAAGCCACCTTATTATGTTGTAGAAGTGTCTAGAAACTTCTAGTTTTCTGACTAACTTGAAATGTTCTTTGCGCCGATGTTCTTTGCGCGGAACTCATGTCTTGTCGACGGATGCCTACTTTTGTATCAGTACCTACTTCACAACTATTGTCGAAGTAAAATTATCCGTTGCCACCATTTGCAAAAAATATAGAATCTTTAGGAACCTTGTGGAAATGTATGAAAGGCTTAGCTCTTTTCTATCTCAAAATGCAATGCTTTCCTATTCTCAATAGCAGGCGGTTGTATATTGACATCGACGATCGACTACGTGTTGGTGTTACCGGATGTCAGGGATGCCATAGTGCCTGACATCCGGTAAGCAAAATATGAAAGGAAGAGAACTATATTGGTGGCTTATGTTGCTTCTCAAAAGTTTTTTTTTTTTTAAATAAAAGCAATTGTAGAACAGATGACGCTTAGATTATTATTTTTAAAAGTGACCTTAAACGCATTATTTTTCCTGGTACGTTGAAAACAGTTCATATTTTGTAGCCATGCTCTGTTTCCAACACTTTTCAAAGGCTCATATTATCATAATTTGAATATTCTATTCCCAACTTAACAAACGCTGCATAAGAACTTGTGTGAAGTAATCACCTTTAACGGTCACTTGCGTAGAAAAGTAATAGTTGATCCTGAAACCCCTCAAATCCAACTATTGGCAAACTGGTTGGCAAACTGGTTTCAACTTATAAGTTCTCCTGCTGAGACTAAACCGGATCGAATGCAAACACTTTTTGATTCCAGTTCCAGACCGATTCAAGTCAAAACAAAAATCTTACAACTTTTCATTAAATTCTTTACCAAGGTTACACATTTATCCGCAACTGATTTAAACTGGATCTGACAGATAAAAATGCATATTATTTAGCCATGACTCTTGTCCAGATAAAGCGGTAGGTACGCGGGACCGCAACTTTCGTAAGGCGCCCGAAGGTGTTACTTTTATGGTGTTCCAACAAGACCACCGACCCTAAATCAAACTGATTAATGTATGCAATGAAACCAGTTTAAGTTCATGTTACCGAAACTTATACGCCACCCTAATAAATTGATCTTGCATAACTGTAATCCGGTTCGATATGTTATGCAAATCAACACCACGACACGACGACAATGGTAGACGGTAGAATATCAAATCCATGATTTCAAATCGTTTTGCAAAAGATTGAAAAATTTTATTCAAGACACACCATTCACTGCAACTTATACTAATTAAACTATCTACGGTAAACTAATCCTTAAAGGTTAAGCTGTTTATGAACGACTGGTACGTAGTCATCGTACTGAGCCTGGAAGAAGTTCGCCGCCACTATGTCCTCCAATTTGTACTTCTCTGTGAACTTCTTGGTCGAGGTTGATGGACGTCCTTCAGCCGAGTTCTTGCTAATGGGCTTCTCATCGAATTGCAACTTCCTCGGTTGTTTGTAGACCAAGAAAACGTATCGATGAAGTCCGGTACCCTTTGGTGGTCCAGAACCCACATACTCGGCGAGTACCTGACCTTTGTTGACATGTTTTCCAGGAATGTTGACCACTAGCCAGTGAAGGAATTCGCGACTTGTTGGTGCTTCACGACTGGGTGCATCTGGGTCGACCATCATCAAAGTGTAGAAAGACTTCTTTTGAACTTTCCATTCTACTGTGGGCTGGTTCTTTACCTGGGTAGGCGTAAGTTCCACACCTTTGTCTGCGAATACGCCGCTATCAAAGCTTACCTACAGCCGATAGATCGATAGCCTGGTTAAAAGTTTCAAGTATAATTGGGATAGAGTGTGGCTCAATTACCTTCAAGAAATCAGGTGGACCCTTGGTGATAACGTCTGGTATAACCTCCAAATGCTTCAGGAACTTGGTGACATCCGAATCGACAGCTTGGACCGCACCAAAGATTGCAGCCGCAAATAGTCCAATAAAAAATAATGTGTTCATTTTCAACGAAATATCTACCACTGGTCGGCAATAGGTTGGGTGCCTTCGGCTGTCGGACGATCCGTCTGGGTTGAACGCTTTAACAGAAATGATTCAACACCTGGCTGGGCTGGCAGACAGGTGAACTTTCAGATATTCCACCTTCACGGACTGCCTTAAGCTTTGCTTGTAATACGCGGGCTAGTTTGGAAAGGCGGTTATAGTGCATTTTCAAAGTTGCTCCCACCTAACCATAGCCGCTGACGATTGACGTCACATTTGAGCATCGTTCGCGTATTTAGTTTTGCAGCTCAAACTGTGCGTGACATTATGAGAATCGCCAGTCGGTAAGGTGTAGGTGGCATTAAATTAGTACACACGCGTGACTATATGTATAGTGCGTTGATGTGTCTCTTAGTAATACCTGTTCATAATGCAAGTAACAAAGTAAAGTGCGTTTTTTATGGATGACAAAGAAAGAGCGTTATTATGGCTTTTACCTACTTGGACTGGTCTCAATCCACCAGTCATATAACAAGCTACGCTGCGTTCACTCAACATTTTATAACAATTCAGACAAATTGTCAAGAGCTGAAAGCTACAGAAGTTGTGGACTTTGTATGTTTATGCTCATATTTTGCAATGGAGAAAAAGAGATAAAAAGTTGCTACCCTCTGTCTGTAAGGGACCATATAATACCCTATTTATACCCTTTTACTTGCACTTTTATGTCAAAAAAAGCTCTAATTTGATAAGCAATAATCAGGTCCGCTATGACTATGACTACCCTTATATTGAGTTTACTTAAGGCGGGAATAATATAGTATGTTTTAAGGTGATGGATACTAAGAACTGTTATGTCGAGGAAGTACATTAAAATACATTCTTTTATTAGAAAAAGAACTCAAGGGTAATTGATGAGAGTGTTCCTTCTTGCTTGCTGTATTTGAATTGATTTTTTTGGAAGGTGCGATGCAGATGAATAAGTCGCTGACACATGCGCTTGACACTTATCTGCCCTTGGTGGTTGCTGCCTTACAAACTTAATTAATTATTCGCATTTGTTGTAAAAAATGAAAAATATTAGCTTTATATTGAGCAGCCGTAGACCACGCCTACTTTTGGTGGCTTTTAAAACGAAAATTCATTTTAAACGCTTATTAAACATAAAATATCCAACAGGAAACAGAGGAGACAGATAGATTGTTTTAACAAGCTACCTGTACTATATTACTACTTTTACTACTTGTTTCCTCTTGTGAGTCTTAAAGATATGTAACGCAGCTTAGATTGTGGAAAAATATGGGGTAATCACTCTGTTGCACTTGATCACTGGTTTGGCGCTGTTTACATAATAAATTATAGTCCACCCTTAACTTCATATTAATGGCCCTGTAACAATTTTGTTACTATAAGCAAGTCTTTAACTTTTGTCTAGAAAATTGTAAGCACAGGTTGTTTCTAGACTATTTCTACACTTGAATGGTTAACATCTGCGTAGATAAAAGTGTGTAATATTTAAATCGCGTGCAACGATCAATGCATTATGCATGCTTAAACTCATAAAAGGTTCTTTTCAAGTCAGTCAGTTAAAGTATACCTATACCCACCTCCCATGCGCACTCAATAAAAAACACAAAAGTGAATGTTGATTGTTGTTAACCAATTGAAATTGAATCAGCACAACGATAATTTCATTAACGATTTATTGCATTAATAAGTCATGTTGCAGCTTTTGTACGATGTGCCCCAAGCCACATTTTCGAATTACATACTTAGACTTGCTTGCGCGGCCTAATGATAGTTGTTTGTTTTGAAAGGTTAAACATTTTTTGAGCCTTTACACGAGTGGCTCATGATGGCCATCTGTATGAAATGTCATCTGTCTTGACATTCATAATAAGTTCACATAGCCTGTGAGAAAGGAATTTTGCACAGGGACACACAACGACAGAAATCGTGCGGCAAATTGTCGTTTGACTAGAAGATTAAGCGTTTGTATAGCATCAGACAACAAACAACTGCGGGTATACGACGGCCGGCGTTTTGTTTTTCGCAAGAATGCATCTGCAAATCCCAAGAATAGGTAAAAGCACGGCAATCAGGGCTGTTTTGTGCTGAGTTAAGAAGGCTTGCGGCAGAAAATCTTTCGTTTGTTTGCCGCACAATATTTTGTGTCCTTGTGGCGCCATAATTGCCAATGATATATTAAGTAAATGAACTACATATACAAGTACAATGGCCGTGAGATGGCGCGGCGCAGTAGAGGAGCACTGAGCCTTAGGTGACACAGGCAAGTGGAAGAGTGGAACTCTAGCTAGCTTTGAGTGCAAAACTGGAGACGGATAGCTGGGACAGAGCTGGATGGCCAAGCTTGTTGGCTGAGGCCCAGGTCCAACTCAGACTGTAGTGCCACCTGAAGTAAGTAAGTTAGTAAAATTGAGTTAAGGCCCAACCATAATAGACTTTGATGAGCTTAAGTCGGCTTTCCGAATTGTCCCATTGCACGCGATTCTTAAGTCGGCCACGACATAATAGACTTATGCTGGGTTTCGTAAGGTTTTCGTTAACTTGTGTTGGCTTAAAGTTTTGTTTTTGCTTGTCATTAGTTCAGGCATTGTCATATTGAAGCCCATATTTATTTTTCAACGTGCTTCAAATAATCCGTTAAAAAAAAAGGGAATATACCAAGAATTGCACGCTGACCTCAAAAGTTTAAACGCATTTTAGATTTGACAATCGGTTTCGGAGATATTAACATCCAAAGTTGAAGAAAAAGTGACATAATTTTCAAATTTGATTTTAAATTTTCAAGGCAATGTGATACTTGAAACGTTTACAGTGAAATCTCGTAAGATTTTCAAATCGTTTGCTTAAGTCTATTATGGGCAACACAATCTTTTGGCAGAACTTGAGTGGGATTTTCGTTGTAACATCTTGACATAAGATTAATCCCGCTCAAGTCTATTATGAGTGGGCCTTAAGTATTTTTAATTGTTCCTTTATCCGTTCCCTAAGAACTTAACGAATTCCTTTAATAATATCATAGCAACCTTTAGACACTGAGTAGTTATTACCCGTGCGATAACACCTAAGTCTATAAATTGGGGCTATTTCTGTCGCATACTTTAATTAGTGAGAGATTCATCGGTTACATTATTTTCCCCTACGTTTCAACAAGTGTTGTCGGATTCTTCAAGGGGATCCTTACATGCCCTTATGATGAAGGCAAACACCATCTTCTTTTCATCTTTTTCATTTAAGCGCGAGATTATGATCTGAAGTGATGGATCATAACCCTCCCACCCTATTGCTTTCCTAATGGTCCGCTCCGCTTGTGGGCTGCGTCGTTAAGGCTAACATCATATTAAACTTATAACGCGAGGGTCATAGATGCGTCACAATGAGTATCTGTCACTTTGTCTGTATCTGTGTCTCACAGTTCAGCTTACGAGAACACGTATATAGTAGCAACACAATGCGTGTCTCGCTGTGTCCCTGATTTTGAAAAATGAGGCGAGTCACAGCCATAGAAACCTATTTTGGCCTGCTTTTAAAAGTCTCGAGAAGAGTTAGGCTTAGGTGCTGGTACACTTTGGTTTTGAACAATTAAGGACTATAGATAATGGCGAGGAAGAACCTTGCGTGAAAATCTGTTGCTTATAAATACATGAAGCTCTATTTATTTGTTCATGGCGATGTCGAATCCTCATTAACACATACCGAGGATGGAAAGCTTTTCGATTTCAGTGTTACAACTTCAGTGATGCATTCTTGTGCAATGGCTTCAAGTTTTAATTTTACTTAAGGAAGATAGCTTCGTATTGTTCACAATAAATTTTACTCTGTTAGCGACCCCCCAGCTAGAAATGCTGTTTAGGTCAGAACTTTATGAATTTAATACACATAGGTAATCGTTTGATCTCCAAAGAACTAGGACCTAGTTACTTACTTACTTAAGGTGGCGCTACAGTCCGGGTGGACCTGGGCGTCAAGCTTTATCAGACAGGTCTGTCTCCAGTTTTGCACGCGAACTTGGCTGAGGCTCCTACACTGGCGTCTTCGTCCCTGCAGGGGAAATTTCATAGATGTATATTTATTGAAAAACAGTCATTTTAAGCTAAAATCCCTTAGAAAGTGGGCGTGGTCAATGTAAAGGCCATATCCCATACCGAAAATTAGTGCGGTAGCAACATTGTAAAAAATAAATTAATAGAGGGGCGCAACAGCTCGAGTTGAACCAACCAGGGCCAACTTCTCAACAATGTATGCTGTGTGTGTTAATTTCTTCACATACAAAGGGACCTAAAATTTTTTTCCGAATTCGAACGGCACTTTGAGAAGTTTTTTCAAGACAATTGTTACTCTCGGAGGGTTTGTCAGACCCTCGCGGAGGTGGGCGCCGTGAAAAAGAACGAGTCTCTTTTTTTCAAGTGACGATGGCAGGATTCGAACCCAGGCCTCCGGTGTAGTAGGCACACACACTAACCACTACGCCCCACCATTGTAACATAGCTTAAATTTTAAAACAGTATTGGGTACCAAAAATATTACAATACCGTTTGTTCGTTAAAACAGTTGGTTGCACTTGTCCAAACAAATAATAATTGTGTCATTCATTTTTTAGTGTGTATTTTAAAAATGATTTATGGAATTTTTATTTTTTATTTATTTCCGAGTTAGAGAATCAATGAAGTTTCGTTAATAATGCAAAAATCAACAAATAACTTTTTAAGTCAAAGAAATTAACCAAAATTTCACCACATGCTTGTTTTGAATTTGCTTCCCAAATAATTGTGCCCCTGACTGTGGAAACCGCGCACGAGTAGGTGTGGGATGCGACATCCCTTTCTCATAAATTCGCCACGTCAATGGGAGTAAAGCAAGGCTGCGTTCTAAGCACGCTGCTGTTTAGACTTTATATAAACGACATTGTTTATACAGTTTCGCACGCGAAGTTGGCTGAGGGTCCTTTCCACTTGCGTGTGCCACCTGCGTCTTGGTGCTCCTCTACTGCGTCGTCCCTGCGGGGTGGATTCGAAGCTTTTTCGGGCCGGGGCGTTGGTGTCCATCCCCTCTAGATGACCCAGCAATCGTAGACGTTGTCTTTTGACTCTTCTGTACAACCTGTACAGTTCGATGTTATAACTCCTCCTCCACTCTCCGTCTATGCAGCGTAAATGGCTTGAGGCTTCCTAGTAGCTCACCAAATTACATACTATACCTTGAGTCGAGAGCCGAAGCACATCCCTTGTTTTTGGATATCTTCAAAATTCACTTCGACTACGTAGCAAGAGTATTGGCGATGAGCGATGAGGGGATTCCGAAGCTTGTTATGACGAAAATGATGTCTGCAGGAGCTGTTTGTGGGAGGTAATGGTACAAATTGGCAAATGATCGTTCATCTCCTTTAGCATTCGCACCGAACGAAGTTTCGTTGTAATCAATTTAAAGCTTAAGGAATTGCTCAGAAAAGCTGGTGACAAGTTTACGAGAGAAGCGAAAAAAGGAAAAAACGACACTTGCTCGAGGTAAAAACCATCCCAGCAACATTGTAACACTGACCTGAACTGTGATCTTTGTAATTTCAAAGTACGAAAAGATGTTCTACACTTCGTAGGCATAGGTATGCCCAGTCCTAGAAGAGATCCACGGGAGCTGCTTTGAAGTAGCCTCAACCAACTTGGAGGGAAGTCTAAAGATTATGAATGGAGTAAGAGGGCGGGACACATTGTATGGTAAACTGGGGCACATACGGCTATGGGGCACCTTGGCATCGTAATTTTTACCAAGAAAGCCCCTTTCTATGTTTATGCAAGAAGCTTTGTAGTTTGAAGATGCTAGTTAGTTTGAAAAAAAAAGTTACAATTGGTTTTGTGTTTTTGTGCTACTTTCTGTTATTTCCTGCTGAAGATTGGTAAGCAATTTTTTAAAACGAATTTTGAGTAAATGAAAGTAAAATTTTGTGAAAATTAATAATTTGACATTTGTTTTTAAGGTAAACAGCCCAAATCTGTTTTAGTCCCACAATTGTTTGTAAAATAATTGGAAAGATCAAAATAAAGAAACCGGGGTGCATTCGGCGTTTGTATATGGGGTACGTTCGGCATAATACCCCAGCCTACAAATCCGACACCAACATCGGATACCGTACAAAATGTGGCTTTAACGAAAACTTCACTAAATATTTCGTTAAGTAAAGGCTTATATATATGAAGAGGCAAGTTAATTTATTATAAATTATTAATTTTTGTATTCCTTATTATGTGCTATGGCTGCGATCTCTTTAAATGTGCCAAACTATTTCTATATTTATTTGTATGAAGCTATTTTTGCTACGTTTTTTGCTTTATCTTTTATTGTATTAAAATAAGAAGTATGTGTCTGAATTCAAATTAATTTATTTATTGTGTTTTGGGCTAAAAACAAATTTTTGCTGAATGTGCCCCGTATTGGGGCACATTTGTCAAAACGGCTTTTTTCTTGAATTGAAAAAATTTTTGTGCTTCACAAATAACAGCAACAAATGTCTTATTTTATTTCAAGCCATAAATATCAAGCTTTCATTTAGTATTAAATTTTCTGCATTACGTCAATGAACAACGTAAGTATGAAGCGTTCAAGTTAAGGCGCCGAATGTACCCCAGTTTACCATACAACTTCACGCTAAATGCTTATACCATTATAGAAATAGCAGAATCCAGGAAAGCTTTTAAACTTTTTTTATATATATAAAATATTTATAAAACTTAAGTCAATAAAAAAAATAATATCCCAACAAGATCAGCAGCGTACTTCTATACTTGGCCTATCTATCATCATCAAGCACTCTTCGACCGGTACTAACTCTTCATTGTCCTCAAATAGACGTTTGAAATGCTTATGGAAAAGGCAGGAGACAGTTCTAAGAGCTCCAACAATTTGCAATTCAGAGCAAATTTGTGCTGTGCGACCAGAGTGGGAAACTTAAACTAATTGCCAAACGTGAGGTCTGATCCAAAAAAAAATGGTTGTTGTGTCCTTGTCTTCGATGTCAGCTTGGTTTGTATACTTCTTACACCAGCACATGTACCAGCAAAGGCATAAAAGATAACATGATGAAACAGACTTCAGTTAAAACTTCGGAAGCCAAAGATCTGGGTAGTCCTTATTGCAAAAAGTACCAACGTTTGAAAAACCCACACTACAAAATGGTAAACATGGCAAGTTCTAGTTTACTCTTCGCTCTTTTGAGGCTTTTCCTCGTTAAAATCCACATAGCCACTCTAGAAACGCAAGAACGAATTGCCTTAAGAGCTTCCATTTGAATCAAGAAGCTGCAGATAACATTAAAGATTCACAAGGAAATGTCGTACACGTTATTAATTTCTATTTATTGATACAAAAGAGGAATCTATGCTTAAGACTTAAAGAGCTGAACTTCGGTGGGTGCTCACTTTCCAGCAGCTGTTGCAAGAGGATTGCGAAGTACCAAGATGACCGAGTCTCCGCGCAGGAACATCTTCGAAATGAATCGATCCTTGTTCACCGGCTTAACCTTCTTCTTACCTTTGCCGGTACGTGGAAGTTCAGTCCACATTTCCTTGACATTCTCCAGCACCATGTTGCAATGGCGATCGAATGCCTTCACACGTCCCAGTAGTTTCTTGTTGTTGCGACAATTGATAAGTACCTGAGTATTGTTCTTTACGGATTGTGTAAGGACAGACAGAGGGCCGGTATTGAATTCCTCTTCCTCTTGGCGGGCCAATTCCTCTGGCGTTAGCTCTGACTTTGGTTTCACAAGAGCCCTAACCAACGATAAAATTATGAAAGAAATTGAGCACGTAGTTTTAACATTAGTTACTTACATTGTTTGTTTATAATTTTACAAGGATATTCTGTGAAATAAGAAAAAAGCCGAACAATATTTTTCTTCCAAACGTTTGCTTGCTATTCTTTCCACGCCACTTTTGACAACAACTTGACGTTTCTGTTTTCATTTGGCTAAGTGATGCCGTTGTCGTTTGTTTAGGCTGGTATCTAATACTATAAATTAATGGCGTATTCTTTTCAACACCGAATCGTGAGACTACGGTTGAATAGAGGAAAAAATTGTTCTTTCTCATCGTTTTTATATTTTTTTTTTCTTACGTTAAACCCCCTGACTACGAGGAAAAACGATTTGCTAAAATGTTGATATCACGCTGACATTTTATTTTACGGATACTCAGAATTTTGAATTTCAAAACTGCGATAGCGTTAACTATATCCTTCAATCATAAGACAAAGATTAGTGAAAAAGATTAAAAATATATCTCGACGTGTTTCCACTGGACAAAGCTAAGATTAACTCGTTGCAAACACAAACATCTTGTCATCTTGCATTCAAATCCCAATAGAGCACAAAATTTTTGTTATAGATTCTCTTTTCTGTAGGTTTTCTCATTTCTCAGCAAAAACTAAGCAAAAGTGTGTGTTAGAAGGAGATTTATATGGATAATTATTTTTAATCTCTTGTTTGTTCTCGTCTCGTTGAAGATAAAAATAACGGCCGATGAAAGCACGATATTAAACTTGTTTGGTAGATCTTCGGATTTGTGGAGGACTTTTGAAAATTTAAATTAATCGCCCGTGGTATAATATACGGGGAATTTTGAAATTTTTATAGAATTTTTCCACAAACGACGAAATTTGTCCACATGGGAACAAGATATTTGTCCCTTTCGAACATAGAAAACATATTTTTTAAAACTTTTGATGCTCTTATGGAATTTTCGTTTTCAGCATAAATTACTGAATAACTAGATATTCAACTTCGGACATGTAAAAGCTTTGTCCACAAGCTGAAATTGATGAATTTTCCCATTCTCCGACATTTGTTTACAAATGTGAGTAAATTCATGAATTCGTAATTTCCATGCAATTTCGTTTTGCAGCTTTTACACCAGCTGATCGCGAAAGGTGAATTGTTATTGTATCTTCTTACACGTATTCACCGACACGGAAATTTAAAGCTTTAAAAAAGCTTAAAAGACTTTATAAAAAACGAAAAAAAATGGGAGTTGGAGGGTAAGAGGGGCGCATGTTGAATATCTAGTTATTCAGTAATTTGTGGCTTTCAGTTTCAATAGAGTACAAAATGCTGATTGCCAGTGAAGCCATTATTATTTTGATGGAAAATATTTCTCTTTTGTGAGCAGTGTGAAAATCGTGAACGCGACGTAAAGTGGCGCAGAGTTTGACACTTCACGTTGAACTGTCAAAAAAACCAAACTGTGTTGCTGCTGCACGTTGTTGATATCGCATCGCGAGTTTCCAAAATAATTTTGTTATGGAACCAAAACCGAAGAAGGCAAAAACCACAGAAGAAAATGAAAACCCTGCCACAATGGAACCCACATGCAAACATTTCGTCAAGCGAAAGAAACGCTTTTGTAAGATGACAGTAGCCAAGGGCAAAGAATATTGTGGTGAACACGAACCGCAGCCAGAACCGGGCGATGGAGTGGAAGTTGCTGATGCCAGTAGAATCCCATGCCCACTGGATGCGAAACATTCGGTTTACAAGAAGAACCTACGGAAGCACTTAAAGATCTGTAATGCTCGACCAAAGGATTTGCCTGCATACGTTGTTCCAGGCATAAATTGTGGCGATGATGACGGGAACGAAGATCTGCCGTTCGAGTGCCCAAAACTGAACGAAGTGCCTGACGTGGAGCTTAAAGCAATCATCGCAAAAGTGAAAGAACTCTACATGAAATACGTAGAGGGCAAGATAGAGGAAAGTATTTTCTCTCACTCAGTCCTGAAAGATGAACTATCCAAGGAGGAGTATGGGTTTGAGACCAGGAAACATCTCATTCAAGCCGCATCACTTCTAGGCTGCATAGACAATTGCTGTCTGTTTAAGGACTCAACAAGCTTCGTGGAGTTTGGAGCTGGTAAGGGTCAGTTATCTTATTGGCTTGCACAAGTTCTAGCTGGCAACGAAAGTTCCAAGGTAATCCTCATCGACAGAATGTCGCATCGGCACAAGAAGGACAACAAAATCGAAGATCGAAGCACTGTCCATAGGATAAGGGCGGATATTGCAGACTTCCGCATGGCTAAGTTGGACCTACTGGACGATTCAAAGAGCATTATTGCAGTCAGCAAACACTTGTGCGGAGCTGCAACAGATTTGACTATTCGCTGCCTTCTTCATGACGACGTTCGCAATGCTGAGGCCATGTTGATAGCGGTCTGTTGTCACCATAGATGCGACTGGAGACCCTTTGTTGGGAAGGAGTTCTTCTTTGATAACGGTCTGAATAAGAAGCAGTTTGCCCTTATCACGAAGATGGCCAGCTGGGCTATCTGTGGCACTGGATTTAGTAGAGAGCGAAGAAAACTGCTAGATGATGAATCTGCTCCAGATGAGGGTGACACTGTGGACAGTGTTTCAGTGAAGCAACGAGAGGAGATCGGTTTGCAGTGCAAAAGGGTCCTCGACTATTCCCGGGTGGAGTACCTGCGTAAGAATGGCTTTAAGGCGTCGTTGAAGTTTTATGTTAGCAAAGATATTACGTTGGAAAACGTTTGTATCTTAGCCTTAAAGGACAAGACACAATAAATGCTTGAGAGACAAACACAGATGGTGTTTCATTTTTTCAAGGATTCAGCAAAGTGAAGGACGCAAATTGTTCTATAGACTGAGTCCAAAATGTGGACATTGTTTTGAAAATTATGTTCTGCCGTAATCATGTCCTCTTCGGTTGACAATCTGGATGGACACAGCGATTCGGGATTGCAATCGTACAGACAAACGTTTTTCATTTCATTTTGAAGGGTTGTAATGTATACGTATCTGTCGCAGTGTTATTTAGCAGATCTTGTCTAACTTTATTCGTGGTTTATTCTTCTAACACGGTATTGCTAGAGGTTTTACCTTTTAAATGATACCAAATTCGTGTCGTTTGGACAACTACTTTTAAATTTGTATAATGTTCCGCTATTGTCAAAAAATAACACACTGTGCTGTGGTCGTTAGATTTGTGATACAAGAACAGTGGCACATGTGCTTTGTGCAAAGCAAATCGCAAATACTAAATACCCACATTCTAGTCTCTATTTTGAATTCACGGCCAGAAGCAAATTTCTCTTCTTTTCAGACGGGGAACTGCCAAACAAGTGCCAAAAAACAGTTTCGGGAGAGTCCAGCTATTTGTCCACCGGGCACTAGTCCGCGTTCCGCGATTCATATAAATCTTTATTAAATCCTCTGCAAATCATGCGATTTACCATACAAATTTAAATCCTCTCGACAAGCTATTAAAAATAAAACCTCTCATCAAAACCTCCCATTCACCCTACTCACAAACCTATTTTCTGCACCTTCCTAACATTTTGAGTATTGAGAATCAAAAACGCAAACTGAAACTGCCCGTGTACGACAGATCTGTCACAAGTACGTTTTCTATTGTGATCTTTAAAACAGAAATCGTTTTTCGCTCCTGAGAAATGACATCGCCACTCTCTTTTGAGAGCCAAAATGACATAAACAGAGTGTTCGTGTCAAATTAATCCTATACTTGTCCGGTGGAGACACTTTGGGATCTATTTTATAGCATTCTCCCGCTAATCCTCTTTTGATTGCCGGTCAAGACATAGTATTACTTTCACAAATACAACACCAGATAAACTTCAAAATCAAGAAGAACGCCTTTGGCTGTTCGGTGCTAGGGCGTTTATCCGGATTGCCAACCGAAAAGGCCAATAGTTAAATACTCACGTTCTTATGGGAAGTAAGGTACGCACATATGGGTCATTTACCATAACGTAAGTATTCAGCTTAATTGTCAGTTGTGTATCGGTTCAGACGGATCGTGGTCATTGAGGCTAGGGACACACGGCTACAAATTACTGAATAACTAGATATTCAACTTGCGACCCTCTTACCCTCCAACACCCATTTGTTTACGTTTCTTATAAAGCCTTTAAAGCTTTTTTAAAGCTTAAAATTTCCGTGTCGGAGAATACGTGTAAACAGATACAACAACAATTTACCTTTCGCGATCAGCTGATGTAAAAGCTGCAAAACGAAATTGCATGGAAATGATGAATTCATGAATTTACTCACATTTGTAAACAAAAATGTCGGAGAATGGGAAAAATTAATCAATTTCAGCTTGTGGGCAAAGCTTTTACACGTCCGAAGTTGAATACCTAGTCATCCAGTAATTTATGCACACGGCGACAAAAAAACGCGTGACAAAAAACATCGCGATTTTCTGCAGCAAGCATACTCAACACACGAATAATAATTTTCCGTGCGGCTCCTGTCAGTTTTGATGAAAATTGAATTTTCATAGTTGAAAAAAAAAAGAGTTTTTGAAAGCTTTTTGTGGTAAACAAAGTACACAAACAATAATTTTCTGTGTGGTTCTTGTGAATTGTGCTGAAAACTGTAATTTTCATCGTCGAAAAAAACAAAAATTAAATTTTTTGTCGCGCGGTTTGAAAGTGTCGCAAAGCGGAAAATTGTCGCAAATCGAGTCTGGCGACAAATTGCCGCAGTTGCGTGTTTTCTACAATATACCCAGGAGCTCCACTTCCAATAGGCAAAGCAATTAATTGATTGAAATATTCCCATTGACTGTTTCATGACTAGTGTAGACGCTTTGGAAATTAGCTTTGCAATATTGATTTTTAAATGGCTATCAACGATTGATTTCCATTTGAAGAGCAAACATTGCCATAAATCTACGTGGCAATAAGTTTGAAAGTGACATTTGAAACTTAAATTTAATATTTTCGGCTTCAAAGGCTTCTAAATAAATAAATAAATAGAGTGGCGCAACAGCTCAAGGTAAACCAGGGCCAACTTCTCAACAATGTATGCTGGTGTATTGATTTCTTTACATACAAGGGGACCTACAATTTTTTGCTGAATCCGAACGGCACTTTGAGAAGTTTTTCAAGACAATTAATACTCTCGGAGGGCTTGTCAAACCCTCGCGGAGGTGGGGACCGTGAAAAAGAACAAGTCTTTTTTTTTTCAGGTGACGATGGCAGGATTCGAACCCAGGCCTCCGGCGTAGTAGGGTGCCGTGGCGTAGTGGTTAGTGTGTGTGCTTACTACGCCGGAGGTCTGGGTTCGAATGCTGCCATCGTCACCTGAAAAAAAGACTTGTTCTTTTTCACGGTCCCCACCTCCGCGAGGGTTTGACAAGCCCTCCGAGAGTATTAAGTGTCTTGAAAAACTTCTCAAAGTGCCATTCGGATTCGGCAAAAAATTGTAGGTCCCCTTGTATGTGAAGAAATCAACACACATAGCATACATTGTTGAGAAGTTGGCCCTGGTTCACTTCGAGCTGTTGCGCCACTCTATTTATTTTTATTTTTTTTTTTTTTTCTGTCGCCGTGTATCTCTGGCCGAAACTGGATGGAGCCTTATGAACTAACCTAAAATAAATAAATAGAACGACGCAACACGCCACAGCTCGAGGTGCACCAAGGCCAACTTGTCAAATATGTATGCTGTGTGTGTTAATTTCTTTAAGCGGCATATACACGCATCAAAATCTCATCAAGCATGCGAAAATGTATGAGTGAAAACGAAACACCTATACGATGTGTGCATGCTTGAAGCGAAATCAAAATGTTTTGATTTTCCTTCAATCAAGTGTCTATGCTTGATAAGTGTATATTCGTGATTGACTGCTTGATCAAGCATTCATTCAGTTTGGAGGATGTTTTATGAACGGAGCGGGGTTTATTTGTGAAAAATTTAAAGAAAAAATTGAAATTATATGAATGCTTGAAGACTCGAGCTTGATGTGTGTATATGCCGCGTAAAAACAAATTTACAAACACACTCTCATATGCTTGATTAGATTTTGATGTGTGTATATGCCGCTTTACATACAAGGGTACCTACAATTTTGCGCTAAATCCGAACGGATCCGAATTTGACAAGTTCTTCAGGACAAATGATACTCTCGAAGGGCTTGTCCGATCCTCGCGGAGGTGGGGATCATGAAAAAGAACAAGTCTCTTTTTTCAGGTGACGATGGCAGGATTGGAGCTCAGACTTCCGGCGATGTAGGCACACACACTAACCATTACGCCACGGCACCACATTATAAACTAACTTACGAGGGTCGAGCCAATGAATAAGTTGCAACAAATTTTAATGGTCGAACCAATGAACCAGTTTCAACAAATATGAATGCATTTTTTTATAATAAACATTTTTTTTGGGTACTGCCCCTCTGTGACCCCATTGTTTTGGCCAGAGGGTTTGGGGGACATTTTAATTATATTTTATGTTTGTCAAAGAATTTCAGTTACAACGTAATTTTTGAAAAGATAATTATGGTCTCAAGCCCCAGATTGTTGACAATTGACCAGTGTGTTTCGCAGAATAATTTTTATTGGCTTCAGGGTTACTCATCAGTGGGTGAGCTAACTTCACTTGGCATCTTAAGTCACTTGGCATACAAACAGACTTATCCAAATAGATTTCGGTCAAATACAGGACCACCCTTTACAAGCCTTTCAATGTTTTATACCAAGTGAGTTTTTTCAGCAAAGGTAAAAACAGAAAGATAGATGCCCAAACAGCTCTATCGCGTCAGCCTACAGAATTTCTTGGCCTAAGAAACTTGGCTTCCCAACGGAAAATTTAAGAAAACTTCTTCTTAAGTAGGTACATAGGACTTTCGAACATAGTCTGTAAGTCTTCAGAATGTACCTACCTTACCAACCACCTGGTGAGGAATCACCGCACGATCAAGGATCTTACCACCCAGTTACCCTTTTTGGAGAAATTCTTTAGTCTAGGGTCTTTAGTCAGGGTCTTTCACTCCCAGATGGCGAATGAACTATCAATTACGACAGTCCAGCCTGCAGGTATCTATTTCTATCGAAGTACATGGATTGGGCCCTTACGGAGTGTCGGACAGACAATTTCCAACCGGGTGTTCTACCCTTACCTGACATTAGAACGGTTTTGTGTCGCTTAGAGAAGAACATCCGAATACTTAGACATCCAGATACAAAAGATTATCTATCAATATTGATTTGTTCTAAGACATATTTTTAAAGGCTATGGCCACCTCTATTGTGTTTTGCTCGTAGCGTGTTTCTTTTTGCTCTTCACTCAGGGTTAACACGCAATACAAACTCTGGTTTAATCTTTCAACATCGACATTGCAATCTTTATACCAGGTTACATCGTTTATGTCCACAGGCTACTTTTGATTCGCAATAATTTTGTCATTTGCGCAATAAAACAACAAGGGATGCTTATCCTCTTTGTGGAACTTAATCCAATCGATAACTGCCACATGGTCCTTCTTCAGTTTGTCTTCTACAGAGAAAGTTCAGCTAAATATTATGAGTTTTTCTCAATATTAAGGCACTAATATTCGTTCAAGGACACTAGGAATTTGAATTTTGCTTGCAAATATTTTTCCCCTACCGCACTCAGATGAAGTATTTATTTTTTTTATTTATTTATTTTTTTTGCTTCTTTCCAACAGTAGTTGGATATAGCAGACGCGTGATTAGACTTACATTTATGCACTCGAATATTTTTACATTATCTTCACATCATGCACAGGGCCGCACAAGTCATGAAAATTCGATAAAAGAAATGCGAAAAGGGCGCTGAAATTGTTTACCAAAAATCAACGTAAAAACAAGTGGGAAAGTGCAACAGTGCGTACCTATAAACTTCAGTCCGTCTGCTACGGATTGCAATAAACCCAACCCTTCCTGAAACCGAAAAAGTGGGCGGGATGTAAAAACTAGATCGCTGTTCGATGATGAAAATCGGTGTCCAAGTACCCAGGGAAGAGGATTCAATTTGCATCATAAAGTGAATTATTTTTCGGTCGATTACTTCACTTTTGTGATGCATTTAAGATTCAATTCTGAATGAAAATGTTTGCTGGGTTAAGTTGCGCACCCTTCTTATGTATATCCAGAGCATTTCGTCGGCTAGGATATCGTTGGGAATCATTCAACAGAAATGATTCGAAAGCCGCTGATTGTTCGTAACGCGCAAAGTCTATACTTTGACGATAACTTCCTTTTGGTTTTTTTTTTGTCCGTATAGTGCTTTCGCGCAGACTGGGCGTCGTAAAGCAGGACCGAAGTAATAACTCTCGTTAGTTAAACCCTCCTAGGTTATCTAGGTCCACCGATGTTAGACACGTGACGGTATCCCTGCATTTTGTGATGTTTTCTTAGACGCATACCTACTCAACATGAGCCTTAGGCTGTCCACCATAACTTCGAGATATTTTTTTACCTCTTTGGACTAGATGATATGATTTCCGACCTGAAATGTTGCGAATTCAACGGTCTTGCGGTAAGTTATCAACATATAGCTTCTGTGTTTTAGCGGCCCTGGGAACGAACCTGGATGACTTTGTAGACTTTTAATCCTTCGTCTGTACTTTACCTTAGCTTTCTGTTATTTAGGTAATTCGCTATATGGTGCATCTATCCTGATGAAAGATCTTTTGATGCAGGACCAGTTGGCCGAGACCAGTTGGACGTCCAACGTTATCACTGCGCAGTATTCTTTGGCGCCGTTTAGCCAAATCTTTTTCTTCAATTGTGAGCGCTGCTATTTCAACAACTGCTCTTATAGCGTCGACAGTAGATCGTTTTTTCCTAAGTCTCTGCCTTACTCCTAGGAGAAAGCCTTTGTCCTCTGCAACTGCAAGTAACCTGCCGTAGAAAATTTTTTCAAGGATCTTTCCCATTGTGTTGGTAATATTGGGCGGTAAGATGATGGTTCAACGAGCTCGAAGATCTAAATAATGTAGATCTAAAGGACCTCCTAAGATTTGTATACAAATCCGGATGGGTCCAAGAGGGCGGAACTCTGAGCTTCTAGCAGCGGTCTATTTCTGTTTTCGTTCCAGGTATTAAGAAGGTTCCCAATGGCACAATGGACCCAACTGCTGGTCTAAGTGAAGCCGTAACTATCTATGTCAAAAGGGCATCCATCAACCTAACCTAACCTAACCTAAGATGATGGTTCTCCTGGGAGTTTACTTCCTTTTGGTATAGAAGGACTAAATGTTGTGTTTTCAATTTTTCAGGGAATTTTTCCCTCTTCCAAGAATTTTTGAAACGTCAATATAACTAGAGGGAGGGTTACAATCCGCTTATGAGAATCGTTGGGTACCCCCTCCCAATCGACCACTTCAAGCTCCGAATTACGTCATAAATCTTAATTGTTAAATTTCAGTTTATATTAACTTCAATTGTTTTTAGATTTTGTCAGTTAAGAATTTTCTTCCTTAAAATAGGAGCGTGGCATCAACCCCTTTTCAATACCATCACCTTGTTTGTTCATATTTTTTTTATCAGATGTGGTATATACGTCTTGATTGCGTTTTTATATTAAAAATTTGGTTTATGCTAAAAAATGCCCCCAAAAGTGGGCGTGGCAAAAATTTATTCATTTGAGTTGATAGCTTATGCACATAACTGTACATTTTATAGTGCAAGCTTTTTGGATTTAAAGCAAATATATTTAAAAAAAAACGTTAATTAGAATGCAAATTAAATATGACCACATCCACATGGGGGCGGTTTTCGCTTTTTTTTTAAATATTAAACACAATGCACGTAAGCGAGGATATCGCATACCAATTTTTCAGCTTCCTGCGACAACTTTGATTTGTCATGCTTCTAAGTAAAGTGGGCGTGTCAGTGGGCGAATTTCAAAATTTTATTCTTTGAAATTTTACTCTTGTACTGCTTCAGGACCTGGAAAAAACAGATATCAAGTTTCAGATTCGTAGCTCAAAATTAGGGGCCCAAAAACTACCGCCGACAGACGGACGGACGAATGGACATGGCTCCTTCGACTTACAATTCGGTCTCGATCATATGCCCTTAAGGTCTTGGGGGTCTACGGTGATTATTTCTCTATGTTACAAACTACGAATCAAACTTAATAAACCTCCTATCCTATGGGATAAAGGCCTGGTCGTTTTACTACAGCCGCCTTAACTGCTTTATTTGGAATTCCGTCGCGCCCAGGTGCCTTGTTGTCGCCAATCTTCTGGATATCTCAGAGGCTGGATATCCTCAGAGTTTATTTCTACGACGATGCTGCTAGCCGGGCTTTGAGGGAAGAGCTGATCCACTATCGAACTCAGCATTATTGGACACGTTATTGACAGGGTCATATAGGCCCTCAGTTTTGTCATCATCATCACCATTCTGTATGCCGCATCTCAGGGATTAATGTCGGCTTCATCGCTGAGACGTTTAAAGCATGCGGCCTTGCTCTCCTTGATGGCTTCACCTAGATTACGCCTGGCCAGTCTTAAAGCCTGTCTAGGAGCCTTGCGAAGACCACATCGTATTTCCTCAACAGGTATCCTCACATAATCCCCTCAATTCGCCGTCAATTGTTGCATGTATGATATCGAAGGCTGAATTGTGCAAATTTTCTCTTCCTTCTTGTATTGTGGAAGGTCAGGTTCTCTGTAAACTCTGGCTGCTTCAGACGTGGCAAGGGACATGGACTCAGTCGAGAAAACAAGATCGCTTGATGAGGTAAGATAAACAGTAAGATTTTGTGAGAGAAAACAATCTCCACTAAGGGCGCTCTGGCGTGGCAATCAGATTGGCCCTGCAAAAATATATGATTTTTAAGGAAGAGTAATGTAAGACATTATTCTTGACACAAGCGAACTTTTTTGCTTGATAAAAACTAAAATTTAAAGGTTTTCGAAAACTTCATCCTTAAGGACAGAAATTTGATTCGTTCTCCAATACAGGAGCAAATCGCTTACCTCCTCTATTATTTGCCATCCTTATCACATCTAAATTGAAAAAAACCGGCCCTGCATAAGTAAAAATGTCAACGCGTTTACTCAAATGGAGTACAAGCAATGTTACAAAAATAACAGGCATGTTATATGTACATATTTATATTTACATATATTTTGTGCAATATTATTTTCTATAAAAATCGTCCTGCTTCCTAGACATGTTTCCCGACGCTTTTATACAGGCCCCAGTCTACGGCCGATGACCTTGTATTTTGGCTTTATTAAATTCCATACATTACCACCCCCTTCTCTAGCAAAAATGTACTCGTTCCTTTACATTACACTTTAGTCGTTTGTGCGTTGTAGTATAACTGCTTGGTGCTGCTATGGTATTCATTTTCATGACTTCAAAGAGCCATTTTTGGGGAAAGAAAGATGCTTTACTCGAATTCACCCTCTCTGACATGAACTTTCTGTCGGCTACATCTATTTTAATTAACCAAGATCGTTGGCCCAAGTTAACCCGCTCCATAGACCCGCGCTATTAACGCATGACAACATCATTCTGGAAGCGTTTATTTATTTAATATTTAGGAACATAGTACATTATTATTACACATTACAATGGAGTTAATTTCGTGGGGCTACAGAGAGCCATCTATTACATGCCCCCGCCTACACGAGGCAGCTCATTTGCATAGTAAGCAAATTGCTTCCGACCAAAGGATGCGAGTTGCCGCAGCGAAAATGTCGTACGGGGAATTTATTTCATGCTAATTGGGCACCAAACGTATGGCGCGATAAGGACGAAGAAAAAAGGAACTGTGCACTTGTGTGAAACCTCCTCCTCAGAAATAGGAGCGCATATGGTGCAAATAATGTCTGTCTTCCAATAAAAAGCTGTTAATACCCATAGTCATGTCCTTTGAAGAAAAAAAAATATATGTGCCGCTGATTAGGAGCTAGAAAGTGATTAGTGCGACATTAAGGCTACCTGGGAGGACAAGCGCACACAATAATGTTCTCAGGGCAATGACATGGAAGCTTAATTAGTTACGAAGATTGATGTTGATAACGTGCCTTATCCAAAGGACTTGTTGCAAAATATACACACATTTGTCAAATGGGATACACATCCATATTCAACATCCGCATATTTAAGGAATTTGATGACTCATGAAATTTATTCGACCTACGTGCCCCAGCCGGATAAGACAGACACCGTATAGCACAAGTGTATATCAAGGATGTGAGAGTTATTGCTTTGGTAATTATCCCGATACAATCTGCAGCCGTCGTATAGTGTCTTCTTCGCGAAAGAGGCCCGTAATTTTCTGATTCTTATGCAATTAAATTCTTGATGTGTGACTGTGACATTGCCGCCTCAAAAAGTGGCAGGAAAGCGCAACCCTTTCGCAACAAGCATAACAACTCACCATTAAGTAACTTTACACATTATGAAGGATCAGAAGTGACGTTAATGGTGCATAAATGTTCTTTTGTCATCTTCATGTCTATAGGAGCCCCTCGTTAAAGATGTTTGTTTAAGAAGCCATTTCGAGCATTTTTCAGATAAAATTTTTATGCATGGTTACGTTTAAATATTCACGATGTAACATCGCCCTAAATAACGAATATAAATCTAAGATGAGGTCCTGGGAAAACGTTTTCTAAAGCGGCTATTTGGCGCTGTTTTATGTGCGAGCTTGCATGAAAGCGAGGTCCTTAAACACGCCATTGCATTCTATTCTTAAAGTGGTCAGCTAAATTTTATGGCCTCGATATATGGATGGTAGAAATCCATGCAACACTTTTATGCAGATTGACTTCAACCCCAGCCAATAACATCGTCTCCTTGTGAGTTCAGACCGACCAAAAATAAATGAGAAAAGAACAACGACCCGAGACCCGGTATGGATTTGCTTTGAACTTGCCATTTGCAAGCTTCACATTGGCGGTCGCCTGCAACGACTCTAATTGGTTTCTGTCAGGCATGTGTATATCCCTACTGATTTTATGGATCAGCTTTTGAATGTCATGGCCCTTTCCCCCTTGTGGTACTTTGGGGTAGGTCGCATTAAATTGTATATAAAATCAAATTCTTTAATCGAAGAATCGAAGAAGAACAAGATCGCGCAATTTATCATTACAACGAGTCAAACGCACCTATGCTGCATCCAGAATGTGATTGCCTGGAGATGAAAACATAAGATGTTGCCAGGCATTTTCCTCATTAACTTATCTATAGTGATTGTCCTGGGGCAACATTTTTCCGGGAATTTGATTAAATATCGACTATGACGAAAGGAACGTCCTTGGCTTTGTCATAATTTTTTCGTGACAACATCGCATTCTTTGCGTATAGTAACTGTTGCCAAAATATGTTGCTAGACAACATAATCGGAACATTAAGTCTTTTTAGTAACGCAATTCCCAAGTAAAAGTATAGTCAGTTCGTGTATGTGTGTATTTTGTCTCTTAACGAGGACGTCAAAAACACATTAGGTTCCTCCAGATTCGGGCCCCCCCAAATGACATACCCCTTGCGGGTCTCAATAATTTTTCCTGCTGGCACTAAGTGCTTTAAGGTAATAACGATTCGTAAGTTTAACGACTAATTAAAAGAAAATCAAAGCTAAGGAAACTACCTTAAGGCAGGACCTCCCCCTCCCATATATATATACACTAAAATCACAGGCTGTGTAGAGGGATATATTTATTATTACCAGGAAGCAAGCTTGTGCCGAACATGGGAGTTTTTGTTGCCACCAGCCTGCGAAACACCCAGTTGAAAAAACAACAACTTTATGAACCTCAAATGATTCTTTTCAGCCTTCAAGGACTTGTCATTTCGGGTAAATAAATTGCTAAATTCCTACACATTATGTTAGCATATCAAAGGAAAGTATTTTCCGCACTCGCTGATTCTAATTACAGGCTGGTTGTCGGAAAGTTAAAATTTATTAAGACAGCATTGAGGTGAAAAGAATAAAAGAGTCCTTGTAGAATAAAATAGGGGTTAAGACCCTTCGAAATAAGCACTAAAGAACGAACTTAACTTGTGCGTAGGCGTAGTTTTATACCTTTGCTTTTCGTCTTGACAATGATGGTGGTGGTGGTGGTGGATTGCAATTTAATTTAACCAATAATAATAATAATTGTGGGGATAGGGTTGTGAACTTGGCTTTGATGCGAGGGCAGGCCTCATTAGCTGTGTAATTACATGTCAAGCGGGTGATTGCGGTGTTAAATTAGTTTTCGAAACACATATGGGCGTTTTTGTAGTGCTCGAAATTGTTCAACTAAACAAAAAGTCAAAGTGAAACAAAAGCATGTTCTTAACACTAGGCTTAGGGGGTGATTAAGGACTTTGCCTTTTATACCTTGGGTTGAACTAGACAAGTTTTTTATGCTGTTGTATTTGGCTTTTAATTAAGGTGATGCTGACGGGGCATGGAAAACAATGAAACGCATAGACAGCTTTAAAGTTCGCAGCATATTGTTTATGATTAATAGAATGAATACGACATCAGTGCGAATAAGACACTTTAGATTTAAAATTTTAAACCAAAGACTTGGGCATCTGCAGGTCCATTCCATACGTTTGTTCGTCCGTCTATATGTGTAAAGGTTTAAGGTCTTCAAAATCAAGCTAGAAAGCTAAAACATGGTTTGGTTCTTATGTGGCACAGACAAAACGTTAAAATTGGTTAAAACCGACTACAGCCAGGCTCACTATTGGGTTCAATATGAGACATCCTCTTGTTCACATTTTATTTAAAGAGACCATTTGACCAAGTTATATAAGGCATAGGAACTTAGATCTTAGTGTAGATATAGAAATTACGGCTTAAAACCTTTATCCTATAAGCACTTTCAAAGTTTGATCCATAAAAGGTTTTGAGATCCGCCCACTTTTAGAGGGAGCTTCTAGGAAAAAATCTGTCTTTTTGGCGTAAGTTTTCGTTTTTAACGCATTTCCTCATGGTTCTAACGAAATAAATTAGAATTATTTTTATTCTACGCCCATTTTCGAAGGCGTGGCCCATTCAGGCCAAAAAACTTCAAGATTTGGTTTTTTTTTGCGGAGGTTGCTACTATCCGATGAAGCACTTAGACGCAACTACTGGTCCATTATGTACTACCTTGCGGGGACGCTTTACTTTAATGTATTTTGTTTGCCCGCCTTTCGAAGAAAAACGAGAAGGAGCTTCAGTGATGAAGAGCTAAGGCAGTCACCATGTCAGCTTCAAAGATCCATCATCTCACGCAAGTAAAGGCAGGACAACTACTACAGAGCAAGTGTTTCCCTGTATCGTCCAGGTAGAACAGGTGGTGATTTCGCTCAAGCCTACCAAATTCAAATGCTTAGCAACAGCTTGCTGGCCCGTAAGGACGCCTACAAGATGTCTGTCAGTCAATTCTCCTGGAGAGATAGAAGGAAAGACGCAGGACCCTGACAGATGTCCGGGGGTAGTCGTTTAGTCTGTCTGCACCCATATCGCAGTCACGCCAACGAGCTTTGTCTATGTGTTCAGGAGGAACCCAAGTATCAATGGCAGACGTGGCAACAGGCGCAGCTGCAGGCAGGCGTGGGTTCGGGTCCTGAGAAAACCTCTTCTGAAGCTTGTCGAGCAAGCTGATCAGAGATCTTATTTCCCTGGATACCCAGTATGACCTGGGACCCGACTAATTTCAACGGATTCTTGAGTTCGAGCACTATCTTGGACGAGGTTAGAGGGTTGGGCAACGCATTAAGAGCTTATTGAATGTCACTGCAAACGCATAATGCTTCTTGCCCTCCACCTGTAAGTCACAATATAGCGCATAGCGAAAATCAACATTAGGATAGCGAAAATCTCCGCTCGAAAGACAGAAGCATATTTACCAAAGGGGTAGTGGAGTCTAATATTCTCGCTTTCCATAAGGTCACCAGCACCAGACCCCTGTCCAGTTTTGGAACCATCTGTGAAAATACGATGGCATTCTTTCCCTGGTTCAGAGTCTGACCGAAGCCATACCATTCCCTGAGGAAAGTCGACGTGGTAGTTTTGTCGCTTAAGAATTTCTGGTGTCATTGCGTCAGAGGGCATGTCCTTATAAGAGAGGGTTCGAAGGACAATTCTCGCACAAGTCCTTCAAAATTACAATGCGTGTGGCACCAAAAGCCACCTCTCTTAAAGCGAAAGATGGTTTTCAGCATGGTTCATCCGAGCATCTTAAGCAGAGCCCGGCGTGCTTGCTAGGGAAGGCCCCTGTGCAGCCAAGACAAGCCGCTCTTTTGAGTTTGGCAAAAGAGGCGGCTGCATGTTCCGATGCATATGAAAGGAATGGTCGTATAGATGGCCGTATAGATCCAAAGGACCCTATGCGGAACTAGGCCCCCTGTCTTGACAAAAGCGCCTCTGCGTGCTTGGACTAAAGAAGTTTTTGATCAAGGATTACTCCCAAATCCAATTTGGTGTTGCTGGATCAATAGGGTCGGGTATTTACAAGTACGGCCTTAACTCTTGCGGTGCCTTAAAAATTGCGCCATAGGAAATTACGCCAAAAAAAAATGAAAATAAAAAAAAGGTCCAAAAAATCTCCATAAAAATTTTCCGCGTTTTTTCCTAGGAAAATACACCAATTTTTCTGGCGTAACTGGTGATTTTGTTGGCATTTCTTAATTTTTATTCTGGCTTTTTCTTTCATTTTTAAAAAACCTTTAATATTTTTAAAAAAATCTTAATTCGCAACGGAAAAAGGCAAAAAAAAATCAAAAAATTGAGGTGAAAATGAAAATAAATTCGATTCGATCGTGGAAGTTGTCTACCCGCGGAAAACGTTGCCTCGCCGGGATACGCATCCACTGGTCATGCCACCCAACCTCCACACTCCTCAACATTTCTCCTGACTTTGGTCAGAGCCCAAAAGAAGTACATCGGTGCATGTAAAAAAGTCGTAAGCTATTTTTGAGGGAAAAAGGAAAAACGTTTTTTTGGTCGTTTTTCGACACCGCATTTGGAAATCGAGCCAAAAAAGGCTTTATTTTTTGTGGCGTAATTTCCGTTTTTGGCTCTTTTTCCAAGAAATTTACCGTAATTGCCTAACGATTTTGGCGTTTTTTTCAAAAATTTTAAACCAAATTTTTTTTAAGCCTTTTTTCCAAAACATTTTCTGGCGTTATTTCCTATGGCTTAATTTCAGGGAGCTTCCTCTTACTCACATGTTTTTAAGGTTAGGCATCTTTATAATGTTGCAAACTTGTTTTAGATAATAAGTCCCTATTAAATTACCTTAATGCTTCAATAAGCAGGAAGCAAGTGCAGGAGTTTATGGTCTGGGTAGTTGCGTGTTGTGTAGTTATTTAGATATCAGTCAAAGTTTAAATCGGATTTGTCGACTTTTGGTTAAAGCCTCTCCTAGGTTCTATTTGTACAGTTTAGCTCACCATACGAATGCAAACATCTCTTTAACTGAAACCAAGAAGAAAAGATCCATTCAGCTTTCCTATCCTGCTCGCGTTCTGACCGCAAATCAGCATACCACGTGGAATTGCGGCATCATTCCCATGACTTCTGTGGAGTTATAGTGGAAACTTTGCGATTTTGTTTGGTGACACCTCATTTAACGATTCGCAAAAATAAGTAAGTGTCAATATTTCATCCGAGGCAGGCTTTCATTCCGGCTTGAACGTTGCGCTTGTACAAGATCAGAAAATCATTTTCCTTACAACTTTATAGCTGGGACACAATGAGTATCTGTGTCTGTGTCTCGCAGTTCAGCTTACGGGAACACGAATATAGCAACACAATGCGTATCTCGCTGTGTCTCTGATTTAAGGTGAAAAATGTGGCGAGACAGACACAGACACACATTGTGCCCGGCTTGTTAAGGATGCGGTCTTTGACTGCCTTGCTATAGATTATTTTCAGCTAAGGTCCAGTTGTTAAATCTGCCCGTTCTACCGAAACAAATTGACATCTCTTGAACTTAGGAAACATCCAAAGTAGGTACCTAAGTTAAAAAAGAAAAAACTTACTTTCCCTTGCTCAAAGCATTATTCTCGGATTCAATTTTAAAGGGGTTCCATCTTAAAGTCTCCACACCAGACAAAAAGTTACAAGACCCCCAACCCAGATCCAAAGTTGGAATATTTTTAGAATCACAAATAAGGTATTTATTCGTTTTAAGAAGATTCAATTGAAAACTCCGTTGAAAGATTGTATTTTTACAACATTTCCATGGCAAAACAA
Organism: Neoascia interrupta; assembly: GCA_947623515.1. Taxonomy (NCBI): domain Eukaryota; kingdom Metazoa; phylum Arthropoda; class Insecta; order Diptera; family Syrphidae; genus Neoascia; species Neoascia interrupta. The sequence continues at coordinate 2,431,896 of OX392464.1, read as the reverse complement.
CTAAAACTTTGGAATTCAATTTTTCTTCCCTGTTGCAAATAAATTCGGAATCTATGAAGTGTACCACCTATACCTACCGCTACCGTAAATATACTCACTTACTATGGCTTCTTGTGCGTTTGTGTCGTGTCACAAACAAAGAAATTAAAATGGTAATTTTCAATTTTCACCAGACCGCACCCCGGACCGCACCGAAGGAAAGTGCAGCTTCACTCGATGTCAACATGGATAAGCAATTCATCATGGGGATGGAATAAGTAGGATCCTTTTCAGAATTGTAAATTATGTGCACACCAAAAAGGGGGGCAAAAGGATAAAAGGATACTCTGAAGATGCTGGAGACAATTCCGTTTAGATATGGATTAAGTGTTTAAATGGAGAATAATTGTGGCTGCATGGATGAGGATTATTTATGCTATTTTGGCTATTATTTGTGAGAAAACAATTTTGATGACAATGGCCAGGAATTTTGTTTATGGATGGGAATATAATTTGAATAAATGATTCTCTTTGACCCAGGGTTTTAATTCAACAATAATTCTTTCTGAGCAAAGGATAAACCAGAACGATATAGTTTTTCGACAAAAAATTAAGACACACAATACTGCTCTTTCACATCTTTGAGTGTTTTACCTAAAAAATTTAACACCAGCGAAGGCCCAACGAATCGTGCTGAAATAGAGTCTGAGGTTTCGTGACGGGAAATTTAAGCCACTCTTTATCATCTTCAAATAACTGGCCTCAAAACTTAAAGAAAATAAAAGCCGTCACGTATTATACATACTTATTTTTTATTTATTAAGCTACTTTATTATAATAGTTTAAACATTAAATTTATATCTATGTATAATAATATAATATATATAGTCAAGATCACATAATTTGAAAATTCGTTTTGAAGACCTTTAATATTCAAGGAACAAGGAATTATTGACTCATTTTTTAAGGAATACTCAGCCAAAAGCATTAGCTTGTGTGTACGAAAATATTTTTTTTTATTTAATAAATAAGGAAATATTTTTTTATACGTATTATGTATGTATTTATTTCGCGGAATTAATAACTTTTCCATTACGTCTTACAGCTACAATATAGTCTATTAGAACTACGATGGAATATGGTGGTGCAATGTAAATTAAATTTTCGTTGTACTGATGTAAGTTGAAAATATTAATGGTGTTTGTAGTAATGGTTTTCGTATTTTACTTAGTTTGCCTTCTTTAGCATATTCTAATGGAAAGTTTTTTGCTTTTATTCAGGAACTCTGTAAGAAATGAAAAGAAGTAAGGGTTACTTTTTTGTCATGAAAAGTAGTCATTTGAGTCGACGATGAAAGTTTAGTCTAGAATTCCAAGTTCGAGAGTTTTAAAATAAGCCTTAAAACTATGAAAGCATTTTTGAGTTTGGAAGAAACGAATAAAATGATTCACAACCTCAAGCCCTGAATTTTATCTTATATCATGTTTCCATTGGACGCTAATCCGCGACGATATAGATCTTCAACAAATCGTTCTTAAATCTCAAGATTAACCATACAAATCTGAATCTTTTCGGCAAAAGATTTTAAATATTTTTCCACAAAAAAGGCTATATCTTTCATAAATGTGTGTTTTGTCATCGTCATCGTCATTCTTTATATACAGCTATTTCTATATTTCTATGTTCTTCTATATTTGGCAAAGAGTCTTTTTAAAATCTTCATTCACTAGAGACTGTTTATGAGCGGTGGAAACAGAGCATTTAAATAGCCCTTTAAAAGATGGAACTTAGCATATAACTTTAGGATTTTACAAAATCCAAACCACTGTTAAAGAGGGTTTTTTAAAAGAAACTGAACTTCTGAATTACTCAGCATATGGCGGTAAATGCAAAACTGATTTTTGAACACAAAATAGGTTTCCGAAAAAAGGAACAATATTTTCGCTGCTTTTAGCTCAAATCAAGTATTCTAGAATTTTTAGATAATTTGCTGGTGGATGACTACCTTGATCGCATGGTGACTTTATTGAATTTTATCACTGGGGGCGATGTGAATTGAACAATACGAAACGTGGGTGAACTTTTTCTCCACGGGAAAGCCAACATATTGGCCAACCGACAGGAATAAAAATCCTGATCTTGTCGACTTCTTCATCGCTAAAGTGTACCGCAAATACCTTACGCAAGTTGAACAGTGCTGATCTTCGATTAGACCACTCAGGAGTTATCTTTAAGATGGGTGGAAATGCCTAGCAAAAAAAGTAGAAGTTCGCAGATTAGCCACGAAAAGGCAAACTGGGACGCCTTCAGAAAGGGCTTTAAGGAGGGTGCTGGCTTGAATGTGTCATTGAAAACTCCATTCGAATAAGAAAACGCAGTTTGTTGGCAATGCCGACAATATGGTTTGATAGTAAAACCTTCCACGGCTGCACTCGTCCACTGAGCTACATCAAATTAGCTCAGTTGTTCGAGAAGGAATGCAACCGCCATTTTAATAACCAAGCCATCCGGCATTTCTCTTTGGGGTTATGAATTTTTACCATAAATTGTAGTATTGTGGTGGATTGTAAATGCGTAGTATTCATCGATCAGGAAGCATTTCATTTCAAATTTATAAAGAATTTCATCTCAAAAGTAATATAAAGAATTTGTAGCAAGTTAATCATAACAACAAAATAAGGAAATAAGGCTTTATGGAAGTTAGAAAAGAGTCTATAATATAGTAAAAACCTAATCAAACTTATAGCTTTAATAAAGGTTAAAACATTGCCACGTAGACTGCAGTATTTTTAATTGGTCCACGTGGAAGTTGACGACGAGTCTTAGGCTAGTCGCCCACATTAGACTTTTAGTCACGCAACGGTTTGATTGCCTTTTTGAGCCCCATGGGCTTGTATGGGAGTGAGCACACATAAGCAACCGACATGAAACCAATTTTGGCCAACTTTTAAATCTTTGTTTTGTCACAAATTTTTTAGTTGCTCGCTGTCAGAAATGACTTCTTAGCGCGCGCAGCTTTATATTCGAGCGTGAAAGTGGAACCTTTTAATTTCTTCCAAGTCGCCGACTGTATTCTGGTTGTGCACACAAATACAGATAAAGGGTAAAACATTTCATCTGTATTTGTGTATTATTCAAGGATCGTGAGTAAACTATTGATTCTTCATAAAATTGCAAGTGTGCGATTAGCGTTAGTGTTGGTACCCAATTGTACCAACACAGTTGATAAATTCACTGGAGCAATTCAGAACGCAGCGTTGAACACCACCTAAGCACTGACGAGCATGTGCACACGCACTACATTATTTGCTCGAAATCAAAGAATTGGTTCGTGAAAAGAGAAAAGCGCGTAGAAGATGGCAATGTACGAGTGCACCCTCGGACAAAACCCTCTTGAAAAACCACTCTATCAAGCTGCCAGAAATGCTGCAAGGTACCTTGAAGACTTGTCGGCGGATGTGAACTCGAACTACTCCTTGTGGAAAGCAGATAAGTCCATCGAGCAACACATAATTGACTCGGAAAAATAATGACGAATAGGCAAAATAAGACAGAGAAAGCGGATTTGTTTCTAGAAGACTTTAAAGAAACATTCCAGCCATTCAACGGTCCGCCGACGTTCAAAATAACAACGAGGAACCTAATAGCTTAGGAATGAAAAAGGTGTCATTGGTCGAACTTCGGAAGATCGGCAAAATCTTGAAATTCACTGGCAAAATCTTCAAAGAACTACAGAAAAAAGGCGCTAGTCACGCTACTTTATGATAAACGCTTCTCTTAGACTCTTACATACGTTCCAAGACAATGGAAAGTTGCTGAAGTCATAATGGTCCAAAACCGCGGAAATGTCCAAATGACAAAAAATCTTATAGGCCCATATCACTCCTGCCATTAATATCGATGGTATTCGAGAAACTCCTGCTGATGCGATTACAACCTTTAATTGCAGAAAGATGTTTAATCCCGGATCTTCAATTCGGTTTCAGACCTAACCATTCCACAATAGATCAAGTCTATGGAATAACGCATGAAATTGAAAAAGCCTTAGAAGGGATAAAGACATGTTCTAGTGCTTTCCTCGATGTGTCGCAAGCCTTCGACACGGCCGGAAGTCATGTATAGAATATCGAAAAACTACCTTGAAAACAGATTCTTTCGTGTTTATGGTACTGAATACTCGAATTTCAGCTGGGGTACCCCAGGGAAGTGTCCTCGGCCCGACCCTATTTCTGCTCTTTACTAAAGACATACCTCAAGATGATCAGACGGTTATGGCCACGTTCGCGGACGATACGAACATCCTGGCAACAGGTGAATTAGTCGAGTAATCAACGAGAAGCTTCCAACGAGCATTGGACAGAATTTGTCTCTGGACGAAGACTTAGCAGATAATTCTTAACGACAACAGGCCAACGCATGTCAGACTATAGCAGCAGAAGGATTAGCAATTTATCACTTTTCGTAAACTCTGTACAGATACCTTATGCAATCGAAGCGAAATATATAGAAATGACCCTAGACTAGACGCTAAACTTAGGTGGAAAACACAGAAGAGAAGTATGTATTGTCAAAGCCCTGCTAATTGCAGACAAAATGTTCCCATTCATAGATTGACATTTTAGAAGTAGACTACTACTTTTCGAAAAAGTGCAGCTCTTACTTTAAGGGTAGTCAAAATATTTTTTTGTCAGTTTCGACAAATATCGTCAAGTATGAACGATGTCGCTTATCGTCAAGCATAACATCAGACATGTAATCCAAATCATCCCCTTATAATTGTATACTAAATAATGCTGAATAGGTATTCACACTAAGTGATTCGATTTCTTTTGAAAAAGACTACAGATTCAGAGAAGACGTCTAATGAAAATGTAAGTTATTGCTAAGTTATCGTTATTGTAAGTTATCCCATGACAGCAGCACAAAGTAATTCACCCCATAAAAAATCCTTTTGCGGAATCCACCTCTAACACAAAAGTAATCTAACATTAGATTTTGAAAAGACAACAATCTTTTTCATAACGGTGTTTGAACGAGCAGGTATTTGTACCATACACAGGTGTGCATGTGAGTTATATACCAGATAAATTTAGGTTTAATTTAAGGGTCTCGTCTTGTATGTGAAGGCTCGCCGGCTTTATATGTTTTAGGCGCATAAATAGCAACAACCCTAACATTCAGAAGCACTCAATATAATTGCTTCACTTAAGTATTGGACAGAAAATCATTGGTCTTCACATGATTAATGATTATTATATTTGCAAGTTTTGTACGTATACTTTTTCTGGAGAGTTGCCAATATTTGAGGTGAAAATAGTGTTTAAGATTTGCTTAAGTTCTATTATCTAGCGAGGGGCTTAATTGTATGAACTTGAATTGATTATTTTGCGGAAGCATTTTACTTAAAAAATCCTGCAATATTTGCTTTTCACATTCATGATGTATTCTTTTGTTACACAAATTGAAGAAGACCAAATCAATCATATTTTTTTGGAAAAGTTACAGCTTGCAGCTAGTTTGATGTGAATAAAGCATTATTGTGCTGCTATGTCAATGATGCGCTTTTGACGCATACGATGAGTTTGACATTTTGTACCTACAACAAATATTTTAAAATCACATTGTATCTATAAATTTTATTTGAAGTTTTCTATTGCACAGGTAGAATGATGTACACATTCTGGCCAACACCGGCTGCGATTTATCTTGGATAAACAAACAATTATGATTTATGGGTCAATGCAATTCTATTTAGATTCGATTATTTACGCGGGTGAACAAGACATTATAATTGTGCACCTCTGCCAATATCGTACACTGTTGTCAAGTTGAAATTTGTTTACCTACAACAAGAATGTTATCGGTATAATATGCCCACAACATTTTGTATACAAAAATATTTTATTACTCATGTTCAAAGAACACACAAACACAATATTGATTAATTTGTTATGTGCATTAAAATGGAGAGATTTGACATGACAGGGATAAACAAAACACTTTGGTTATTAAAAACTGTTTGAGTGAGGGGGTACTACTTTTATCTCTGTAATAACCTTCTTTAAAGCTTGAATAAAAACTTTTATTTATTGCTATACTTGACATAACTTGGAAACTAACATCAAAGGGTAAAAACTAATTTTAGCTGAAATCCTTTTCACGTATAAAAGTGCAGGGCGGGCTAACCCAGACGTTGCTGATTGCGGAGGACTTAAAATTGATTAGGTGCCCTGTCCAAGACTTCCAAACAGTTTTACATAAAACCTTAATGAATAAGAGTGACTGGTACTTACTCTCTTTGACAATTAAAAATGTCTTATCGGAGTAATTTTAATGCCTTTCGTGAGACAAACTTTATGCTTTTGCTGCACTGCAATGCATAAAATTAAATTTGTCAAACGAACGTCTAACTTAGCATAAATCTACTCAACAAAGAGCTATACGATTGGGTTGACCCTGTTAGGATGAACTTGTACAATGGTCATGCATTGTTTCCACAGAATGCACTTGGAAATTTACATATTTAATACCACACCACGGCGTCGTTTCTTTCAAAGTGTCTTTGCACAGAGAAAGACCATGACGCGGACCATCAGTAAATGGAAATTGAAATACATTTTCGCACTTAAGTGATTGCTCACTCGCATATTTAAGGTAAATCAGAAATCTGTCACCTGTCGCTCATTTTTGCAATTCATTTCGGGAATTTAATTTAAAAACAGTCGAGATGTTGCGAATAAGATTTCTTCCAGGGAGTGCAATGGAATGCTTCCAATAAAAATAAAACAAATCGACAGGGGGCAACACCACGGCAGTCTAAATTAAAAACATCTAGCTTTTGAACCTCCTGCCTTCTAGGGTCTAGGATTCGCTCTTAGGGTCTAATCATAGCTATCATCGGATTGCATCATTGAAAAATTTGTTTTCATGTTTTTGGACGTTTGAGCGAACAATGCTTTTTCTATTCTCAACTGTTTTCCTTTGTTTTCCTTTGTTTGTTGACTCTGTTTTTGACTCTTTGTTTGTTGACCTTTGTTGACTCTGACAGAAATTTTCAATGATTGCTATGAATGACTTGCCAGAAAACCGAAGACATTGTTCCACTGATTTGTTCCAATGATGTTATCCGATGATAGCTATGAGTAGACCCTTAGGAAATGTCATCGTCACTCTCTTATGAGAGGTACTTCGGGATTTTTATTTCATCGTCTACCACCAATTGCAGTTTTATGACCGGTGGAGATAAAGTATAACCTTCATCATAAACCTTTTTATGCCACTTTCAAACTTTAGTAAATCTTTGCAATAGTTGAGAATGAGAATCAGAACTAACTGAAACTATCCATATAAGACAGATCTATTCCAAATACTTTTTCTATTGTGATTTTTACAGCGGAGATCTCTTTTCTTCGGACGATTTACGGTCCCGTCTGCATAGACGGAGAGTGGAGGAGGAGATATAACATCGAACTGTACGGGCTGTACAGCGATACCGACCTAGACAAAAGAGTCAAAACACAACGTCTACGATGGCTGGGTCATCTAGAGCGGATGGACACCAACGCCCCGGCCCGGAAAATCTTCGAATCCACACCGCAGGGACGACGCGGTAGAGGAGCACCGAGACTCAGGTGGCGCACGCAAGTGGAAGGGACGGCTAGCTAGAGGCAAAGCTAGCTGGCGAAGCTTGTTGGCTGAGGCCCAGGTCCACCCCGGACTGTAGCGCCACCTTAAGTAAGTAAGTAAGTAAGTAAGATCTCTTTTCGCTCTTAAGAAATGCGTTCACAGTCTCTTTTGTGAGCCAAAATAACAGGGAAAGAGGGCTCACGTCAAATTCATCCTATGTTTGTTCGGTGGGGCTACTTCGGGATTTATTTTTAGGTGTCTCTCGATTCGAGTTTTATGGCCGGTGGAGACATGGTTTAAATCTCATTCATCCTATTCACAAAACTTTTTTATGTCACTTACAACCCTTTTCGTACACCTTTGTAACAGTTTGAGAATCGAAAAAGGAACCTGAAATTCTGATCCATCCCAAATACCAAATACGTTTTCTATTGTAATTTTTACACCGGAATTTTTTTTTCGCTCTTGGGAAATGTCATCGTCACTCTGTTTTGAAAGCAAAAATGAGAGAAAAAGAATGTTCGTGCCAAATAAATCCCCTGTTTCTCCGGTGGAGCCACTTTGGAATTTATTTTTAATCGTCTACCACTAATAGAAGTTTTATGGCCGGTGAAGACATGGTATAAATCTCATTCGTCCTGTCCCCAAACCTTTTTTATGTCACTTTCAACCCCACTACATTTTTGTTTGAGAATCTAAAAAGTTTGAGAATCTAAAAAGGAAACTGAAATTGTCCACATATGACAGATCTATCACAAACAATACGTTTACTACAGGGGAAATCTTTTTTCGCTCTTAAGAAATGTCATCGTCAAAAAGAGTACTCGTGACAAGTTAATCGTCTGCCTATTCAGTGGAGCAATTTTGGGATCCATTTTTAATTGTCTCTCGCTATTCGCAGTTTTATGGCCGGTGGAGACAAGTTATAAAGCTCAACAAATATATATTAAAAATTTAAGAACGACAAAAAAATTACAGTCCTCCCAAACACTAGATGATGGCTGGAATGATAACCATTTCGAACATTGCAAGATCTTCATTCCCAAAATTTCTAAAAGTCGTAATGGTGATGAGTGCTGACACTAAATAAAAAAAATTATTGAATTAAAATTTTCTCACTTATACTTTGTCCCCACCGGCAATTAAAAGAGGATTAGCGGTAGACGATTAAAAATAAATCCCAAAGTGACTCCACCGGACAAATATAGGATTAATTTGACACGAACACGCTGTTTCTGTCATTTTGGCTCTCAAAAGCGAGTGGCGATGTCATTTCCCAGGAGCAAACAAATATTTCCGTTGTGAAAATTCGGGGACAGTTTTAGTTTCCTTTTTTGATTCTCAAAGAAAATAGGTTTGTGAATAGGGAAGAAAATAGGTTTGTTAATAGGGTGAATGGGACTTAGGAGAGGTTCTATTTTTAAACCTCGCTTGCCGAGAGGATTAAAATTTAAATGATTAATCGCTTAATTTGTAGAGGATTTTATGAAAGATTTATATGAATCGGGGATTAGTGCCCGGTAGAGACATGACCTTATATATTATTCATTAAAATAAAAGTTTCGTACCATATAACGTGAGCAATTTTCCGTCAACTGCTCTCTGCCAAAGCTAGGGTATTGCTGTCCTCGGCCGTGACTTAAGCATCACTGTGAAATCAAATCGATTTAAATAGCTATTCTCGTCGATTGGTGGCGTGTAAAATCCAGCTCGAGCAGATGATTTGACTGGGCTTGGTTTGAAAACCTTTGCAATTCGAGTCCAAACACCATCGGAGGGCTCATCAGCGGCGTTCTTATGCCGCATAAGTCGTATTTCAATTTCTCCATCCTTGCCGTAGAGTACATTCAAACTGGCTTCCTTAGACGGCAAATCGAACTCGTCGATTTTGATAATATTGTCACATTCTGTCACTTTAATTCCTCCCTTTGAAACAGCACATTCAGCCTTTCTTTCACAATAAGGCAACTTTGTTAAAGGCTGTTCTTCGTGCACCGAGCCTTGGGCTAGGGGGTGGCTATACCTCCAGGAAGCAGTTGACTGGTTACTGTCTTCTCGTTGAGAACCGCCTGGTGGAAATTTTATTTTTAAATGCATAAGAAAAAAACGTATAAGAAATTCGTTGAGACCTACTTGTAAAATCAGATTCGTGGAGTGTAGTTCGCAGTCGCTGGGACCGTGTAACGTCATGTTTTTGGCGGCTTTGTTCTTCGTCGATTGACGACGGTGAGAGGATCCGCCGACCGAAACAGTGGAAGGTTTCCTAAATAAAAAAGACTGAAAGTAAATGTAATAAACTTTGAATCACTTATGCACAAAATACAATTTCATTACTACGGACACATTATGGGGTTTTTGTGTTTTTTCACAAGCTCTGTCTCGATACACATACCTTAAATGCCTCCCTGAACTTATTGCTCATAATGTTGTACAACAAAGGGTTGATGCACGTTGACAGATAGTAGAGTACACCCGAGATATAAGTCATCACGTTATAGAGCTTGATTACCAATGAATCATGATGGCTATCTCCTCCGCCACCATAGACAGCAATCAATCGTTGTGCATGAAATGGCGCCCAACATAGGAAAAAAGCAATTACCACAGCAACTGCAATTGGAACACAATACACGCACTCATAATATTTGATCATAATTAAATTCTCCTCCTTGTACTCCCAAAGGGGGACCTAAATGGATATGGAATTGAATTTTGGGCCAAAAAAGACGATGAATGGGATTAAAGAAGGTTTTATTAAAATTTCATTAAAATGCTTAAAGCTGAAATAAAAACGTAATCTTTTACTATAAACCAAAGATACCAAGTGCCTACGCTACGTCCTTAAAAACAATCTCAACTCATCAGTGGATCCCACGCAAAGATTAGAAGACGCAAATTTCTGTTTTAAATTCACGGCTGGAGGAGGTTTGGGCTTTTAAATTATTACCAAAACCTTCAAAAACTGAAAATTGTGCGGGCACATAAATTATTTAAGCGCCAAAAAGACTACGTGAGACTAGGGTAGCAAGGCTAAATTGTCGCAATGTCATTTCGATTCATTTAACACTTCTTCAAGGCCATTTTAGTGCGCGAATCTAATTAAATACCGAGTCTGTGTCCTATGCTCAATTTGTTTGGTTCTATGTTCGCTTTTGATATATATAAGAGCTCGAAGGCATAATAAGTTCTTACGAAATCAAAGGCACATTTCAGTTTTAATTAACAACATAGTTCGGTTAATTTGAATATTATCAACCTATTGTGTGTTTTCTATTTCCCATCAGTGGATGGAGCATAGATTAGTTTGGATTTGGGCAAACATAAGAATTTGCTGGTTGGAAACAATAGAAAACTGGCTTTTTCCCAGACCGATCTGCTTTTGTTAACATCAGAAGGCACAAGCGGTCTGTTGGTGGTTTTTTGCTATGAAAGCTCAAAAACAATTAATTTACATCGAGTTTTACCGGGACCTGCCTTATTTGTAGTTAACTAAATTTATTATACGAATTACTGTGGAAATAAATAAATAAAACATATTTTTTAACCACGTAGTTTAAACTTAACGTGTTCAGTATTTTAATAGGGTGTAACCACCGGACACTCATCTGCGATTAAGACTAATCTTCCTTAAATTGCCTCTACATCACGTTATATATATCACACGAATTTTAATCTCTTCACGAAAAGAGTATCGTAAAAGATAATCGTGTGTGTATAATAAAATCTCTCCCACGCTTGAATTCTCAAATCCAACCTTAGGTACAGAACTCTGCGTGTTCTTTTCGTTTTCTGAAGAAACGAATCAAACAAACCATTTCGATGGGGATGTGGTTGGAGCTGTCAAAAAAGTTAATTGCACTGAGGTGTGCAGTGCACCCTGCAAACTGCAACAGAATAGTGGATATGTTGACGTCAGGTTGGCAGCTTGATGTTGATCAAGTTGGCCTACTATCGACTTTGTGAACTGAAGTCCCATCAACATTTTTTTTATACCCTACCCAACCCAGGGTATATTTAGTTTGTTGTATAGTTTGAAACGCAGTGAAATAATCACCGTAGACCCCTAAGACCTTTTAGGAACATGAATGGGAACGAGAGGAGAATCGATTAAGCCATGTCCGCCCGTCCGAATGTAAACAACTTTCAGGCCTTAAATTTTAAGCTAGAGAGATGAAAGTTTGGAGATTGGATGGAAGTTCAGTTCTTCATGTCAACTTTGAAAATTTGCTGAATTCGCCCACAGACACGCCCACTACAGGCCTGTATGTGAGAACATCTCTAATTTTAAAAAATACTTTTCTCAAATTTTAGCTATGTTACAATTATGCTAGCGCACTCATTTTTTGTACCTAACATTGCCTTATAATTGTCTTTTAGGTAGCTGAAAATGTTTGGCCTTTTCATTGACCACGCCCACTTTCTTAAAAATAAAAATAAATATATATGAAATTTGTATAAAAATTGTATGACAAAAGTTGTAGATATTAGCATTTTATTACTTTTTGCATATATAGTATATACCTCCCCCACTTTTGTGGGCGTGGCGTTAAAAAAATGAGTTTTCGAGTATTAAGACGGAGTTTTAGGCCGAAATGTATGCAACCACCTAGTATAAGGCATTCAATAGTTGTATTTTTATATGCCACCCACTTTTGGGGGCCTCGCTTTCTTTTTTTGGTAGGGTAGAATACACTCAAAACAGGCTTATGTTCAGCTGGTGCTAAAGCGAACACGGTTATCTGGAAACAAAGTCGTTAGAGGTGAGGTTTTTTGCTATTTTTGTGCGCTATAATAATAAGCACGTAATATAATAAGCACGTATTTTCTTACAAAAAGTTGATAGTTTAGTAGTAATATGCAAAAAACTGAATAAAAATGAATTCTTTAACCTTTTTTGCATTTTTTTCAATGTATGCCCCACGAAATTTTGTTGGTAAATGTCAGATTCGGATTCATAAATATTGACTGAAATAATAACTACCCCAAAACTTTCCAGGTGAGACAGAATGATTTTTTTCTGGCAGTTTATTCTCATAAATTAAATTTTTACGACTTAAGACTGCCTAAGCTAAAAGATTTCCGACATTCAATCTCAACAAGGTGTGCTTAGAAAATTGGAAGAAATTTACCAATACTGGGCATAATATTTTGCTGAATTGGAGTGAAGAACAAATTACGTCAATTTTCATCTAGCCTTTAGGCGTAAAAAATTGGTTTGAGAAAAAAACTGTAAAGATTGTTGCAAATTTAATCTGCCATAATTTTTGGTGCCTTTGTTTTCACAAGAAATTCATAGCTTATGAGTTATATGCAAAAAACTGCAAGAAGATGCACTTTTTGCATTTTTTTTCAGCGTTGCACCGCGAAATTTTGTTGGGAAATGTCAGATTCGGATTCAGCAGGCCACAATCCATAAATATTGAAAGAAATCAGAGTTTTGGTGTAAACTTTGTTTAAACTATTTTGAAAAATACCTATGTAATTTCTTTTATGTTTTTAAAGTTTTCGAGCTAAATCTCACAATCTGCTTAATATTAATATATATATAATATTTAAACTGTATTTTTTTATTATTAAATCAAGATCAAGGTTTTATGAGACTACTCTTAAGATGTGTAACACATCGCCAGAAAAAAAAAGTAGTTCTCCATCCAACACACACATGCTGATGAGCCAGTACGAAACATGAAAACTCTGCACAGAAACACTTAAGCTTACCCCCGCAAGTATGATGCCTTTACGGAGAAAAGAAATAATATATCTAGAAGAGTATTTCATAAATGCATCTGGCATGCATCTAATTGTTGTCCATTCTATTTGTGCATTGGATTAGAAAGAGGTGTTTGATATTCGGCCGACCCTAACCTGGATAACAGATGCCGACCAGGAAGCCGCTCATTTTGAGACACACGCTTTTGGATTTTTTGTTTGTTGTGGCTTTGGTCCACTCGGATGTTTTTCATACTGGTACCAACCATATCTGGTGAGCATTCTCCTATCCGCCACTTGGGGAGGTTCCCAATTGAGGACCAGCAACCCCAGAAGGGTAATAAGTTCTCATTTTTTACGGACCTTACAGTTTACCAAATTTCATCTTTCTACGACCGTTCAAAAGTTACAGGTACGAACGGACGGACGGAAGGACAACGGAATATATCCATAAGAGGTCCTTTTTCCATTTTTGAACGGACCGGTAAAAAAGAAATAGGCAGGGGGATTCCATAATGTCCCCATACATATATCACTGTGTTGTTTTGTGAAAGTTGCATTTACAGAACTAACAGAAAAAGCAGAATTTGAAAACAAAATTTTGGAAAAAATATTTTAACTCCGGCAGAATCTTGACACCAACCATCCTGAAACTATTCATTTCTAGACATCCTGGACCAAATGTCTAGAAATTGTAAGCACATAAGCTTCAAGATTCTAAGAACTGCGAGGTTCTTATACTGGTTCTCTAAATGTTTGAGTTTCAACGTGCTCAAAAATTTTCCGATCATAGCTATTCTTAGTTAACGCAAGAGACATAGTACCACCAGATGATGGCAGTCGGAAGCCACGTTTGAGCACCTGAAGGCTGTCGTATAAAGAGCGTGGAATCATTAACAAGTTTAAGGTCAAGTCAAACCTAGCTTAAATTTCTCCCCTTAAAAGAGAGTTTACTGAAACCAAATTAAGCTATTAACTTGTAGGCCTGATGGGCTATGGAAATTCAAGAAAATTGAAAAATGAATAGCATATAAAAAGAAAATTTCAACAGAATAGCCTTAAGTACCTTTCACAATCGATAAATTACAACACAGCTGTCCTTGTCAGCAGTGAAAAAAATATTAAAATTGAAAATTTTCAGCGTCAGAGGGATTTTGTTTAAACAGCTTTCGGAAATCCTCGGGCCTATAAACACCGAACTGATTAATTTCTTGTACTAAAAAGGACCTGGCTTGAAATTTACTTTTTAATAAGTCACATACCAGCATTTAAATATTTACTGCAAAGAATTCTATTGTCAACAAGAAAGCTCACGAATACTACCTAAATTAAAATTCATAATTGCACTCCCACGCAAGCGATTCTTACCCAACATTTTCAACACCCTCTTGGTGCCCTGTTGACTTTTACTCCGCACACAATTTCCATTCGATCTATACAGGATATTTCCATTCGCTTTTAATGCGTTTGCCTGATGTAATTTCACTCCAATTAGCAGGTACAACACGAGGATTATCGTCATCGGTGCAAAGAAAAACAAAAACGACGACAACTCAAAGGAGTACTCCACAATTATCCTGACCACAACGCATTTCTTCACCCCGAAGAAGCTGTTGACCCCAAACTGTGCTGCCTGTGGCAAAGCGGTCAGCAACGATATGAACCATATAAGCAGGATAATTTTCGTTGCACGGTTTAACTTGGACATAGCATGGGCTAAAAATGGATGGCAAATTGCCACATAACGCTCCACGGTGAAGGCGGTTATCGTGAGGACTGTTGCATTGGCCGAAGTCTCGGCCAGCATTCCGCGGCCCACACAAAACACCTCGCCGAACACGTAAGGCCATTTCGACCAAATAAAGTAAACCTCTTGTGGCACCCCCGATATCAGCAGCAGGAAGTCCGAAATGGCCAAACTGAAGAGGTAGTAATTTGTGGCCGTATGCATCGAGCGGTGTTTCTTAATCACAATACAAGTGCTTATGTTACCCACTACGCCGGTAACAAAAATTAACGAATAAATTATTGTAACCGGTATCACAACATTGAGCGGGTCTCTGGTTGGACCGAAAATGTCCGTTATGTTTGGTGCTACTGTTGATTGGTTTATCATGTCGAGGAATTGACTCAATGATTCGTTGGCTCGGCCGTACGAGTTCCATAGTATCTCCAAGTCCCAGGTGGAGTTGACGATTTCGTCCATTGGAAGGCGGGATGTGTTCAAGTGTCTGAAAGGGAAAAACACAAAGTTAAATTGATAATTTAGGGGAAAAAAAAGGAAAGTTAAGAAGCGTCTGAAGTTCTGAAAATTTAACGATGGTCACACTCTTTTAGATTTAAAAGTATTTAAGTAATATTTTGGTTCTGAGCCCTACTTGCTTTAAATGAAGGATGCGATTTGTTGTTGCCGTAACTAAATGTCAATAGCTGTCAATGTCAATAGCTGTAAGATCAGTTAATTAATAAAAAGCTGTTAATCTTTCCAAAGGGAACAGAACTATCAGCAGGGAAAATTGATTCTGTAGATCTTAAGTCAAAAATAAAATGTTGATGCCTAGCAGCAAATATAAAAAAATCAGGAAATCTTTTTATACCCTACCCAAGGTATATTAAGTTAAATGCACAGTTTGTAATCAGTCGAATCCGTCCACAGATACGCCCTTTACAGACCTGTATGTGCGACCGCCTTCATTTGAAAAAACATTTAGAAACACTTTTGCATCAAAACATAAATTTTTGGAATGAGGCACTGCTTTGGAATTGTTTTTAAGGCGATCGAAATAAAATTGTATCCCAGCCCTATGACCACGCCCACTTTTTTACTAGTTTTTAATAAAAATTAAATTTTTTTTAATACCTATGAAATTGAAACAAATATTATAATAAAAAAAAATTTAGATATACCAAATAGCTGTATTTGATATATACAGCCTGCATGGCTCCGCCCACTTTTGTGGGTTAAAAAGAATTTATTTTTTTAAGTCAAAACGTTGGGTTTTTGGTCCAAATTTGATTTGCATTGCGTCATAAAGCGTTTAAATGTAATAGTTTTTTCCCCGCCCACTTTTTGGAGGCGTGACAATTTCTTTTTTCGATAGAGTAGGGTATTTTCGTCGTAGACGGACTGAAAACGGACTTACTTATTTTTTCCTTTATCCTGTAATTCTTTCCACTCGTGATGTATAAGATATTTTCTAATACCATTTCTCCACCGGGCAATAATCCGCGAGTAATATAAATCTTCAGTAGATCCTCTACAAATCACGCGATTTACCATACAAACTTGAATCCTCTCGACAAACGATTAAAAGTAAATCCTCTCATAAATCCCATTTACCCTATTCACAAACCCATTTTGTGCACCTTTGTAACAGTTTGAGAATCAAACCAGTGATCTCTTGCCAACCTCTATGGAGACTTTCTGCTGTTACGAATGGCGCGTTAAAGACACGCTTTATCAAATGCACTGTTTTTTTTTTTTTTGTTTCCTCGCCTGCCTATTTACTACCGGGGAGATAAAGTCGTCATGCCGACTTATTTTGGAGCTTCCTGCAGTCGCCTGGAAGTTCGGAATAGACCTCTCCTTTCGTCACTGCAGTCTTTCCGATTCATGACGGTGAGGTGCAGGGAAGTTGACTTTGCGCCCTCGTCATAAAGTTCTCGTTGGCTCCTCCGGAGGCGTGCTACGTAGCTTCCTTCTTGTCAACGCCAGCGTCGTTGCTCAGATTTCCATCGGGGCTAACTTCAATTTTCTTTGGGTCCGATTTCTCTTTTCTCAGGATAATCAAGATTTGGAAGGCTTATCAGGCGCCATGCAATCTTGGTAAGGTCCATAATCTAATTATCCCTTTCAAGCATTCTCAATTCCTTTTCCGTTAAGGACTTAGCGTCGAGTTTGTTCAGTCGGATGATTGTCCTCTTGGCGTTGGCTCTTTGCCGTATGGTGTACGAAACAACAGTGTCGTTGCTGCAACTTGGCTTATCGGCCCCTATACAATAGGAGTGGTATTACCATATGCCATAATATTGATGTCTGATTTACCAGGCTTGGCAATGAGAGTACAGAAACTGTCTAATGTACCCCCGATAACAGAGTCAGGGGTAGCACTCTTACTCCTGGAAGCTTTCGTCACAGAGTCGCACTCGATGAATGGGAATCCTTCTAGTTTATTGCGATTTCTGCAGTCGACTTCTTCGCGTCATGAGCGCTCTTCCTCCTCCTTAGTCAGACAAGTACTAGCTAATGGCTTGATGCATGGTCTGCCAGGATTTGGCAAACCAAGTGCTCAAGTGCTGTCCCCGTTGGCTTATGTTCAGGGGTTGACGCCTCCGATCCAAGTCCTGATAGGCTATATGGCATGACACGAGCTTGGGTAGATTTATCAAACCCTCCACATGCTCTGCTCTTCCTTTCGGAATATCTCCGGTGAGAGACGGGCAGTAGGCATGTCATCTCCTGTCGACACGCTTGAAAGGAAGTCCAGAGCGCTTTTAAGCCTTCTATGCTCAATTTCACTAAGCTGCTGCTGTTTCCCTAGTCTCTTAAGCATCAATTTGCAGTTATGTACCCTGTTGCAATTGGAATTGGTCGACGAGATCGAGAGTCTGGATGGGCTAGCTACCGAGCAGTATCCTCATCATCATCATCATCATCATTTAGAAATAGCTCCCCAAGATCGAAGGCAACTGAACCAACACTATAGCTTCGTCGAAAGCTTTAGCCCTTGCTGAGGGTTCCTGGAGTAAGATGCTGTCCTCCTCCTTCGTCAGAGTTAGAATCGTTTAATTTAAAGCTAGGAGTGCCCGATTCACTCACACCCGTCGCTGTAGATTAGATCACACCCGTATGCGAGATCGAGAATCTTGCTTCCGAGCAAGCCGGAAAGCAATTATTTTTTAATGCTTGCTTTCCACACTTTGTGTTACATAGGAGGCTGGGCTGGAGACTTTTTTCGGCTGTTTCGCCTATTTTTGCCACTTTGGGGATAGGTTATACAAGAAAAGAAACGGGTGCAATGAAAAGTGAGATCAAATCGGAGATCAATCAAAGCAACTTATCGAACTTAGCGTTATTGTGTCCACTGAACTTACTTAGTGGTCAAAATAGACAAAATGCTCGACAAACACCTCAAGCATGATGAAGTCAGTTTTATTCCTTTGCTATCAAAGGCGGACAGAGTTGAACGAAGATCATAGATCATATTGTTTTCTCCATTAAAAACTGAGAGAAAATCCCTTACTTTTATCCCTAACATTGTTCTAATTTGTAGGGTCCGTCATTATTTTGCTACTTTTCTTTAAAAATTTTTTCTTTGAAGGACTAAATGTACATACCCAACATCCTTACATCCTTACATCCTTGTGCACCTTCATTATGCATTCATGTTAAATTATTTTGGTAGGCCAACAACCGCATCATTTATTATTTAGATACCAACAAGTTAACTACACTTTCAGCCAGACTAAGGATATATCATCAATTATACAATGCAAATATACATCTCGCAGATACTAAAAGTAATGTTGCTTTTCGTAAGACAATGCCTCGCATAAATTTTCGCTAAATCACCAGGGCTTTCCCTCTCGGTTTGTTGGCTCCCTCCACAATTTAACTTTCAAAATCCAATACTAAATATCTTCGTTACTCGCAAATGTTAAACAAAACCAATCATCGGTTATGAATACTTAAAACAAATTTACGATGTTGAACCCTAAGCCATGGGCTTTGGGTGACTTTATACTTTTTTGTTTGTGAATGAAGAGTAAGTTGTTTATTGTTACAACAATGGACATAAAGTTTGATGATGTCCCTGAAATCGAGTGTTTCTTAGCTCAGTATAATTTAAGATACAATAAAGAAGAACATAGAAAAACGGCAGAACA
The DNA here is from genome assembly GCA_947623515.1 of Neoascia interrupta. Classification (NCBI taxonomy): domain Eukaryota; kingdom Metazoa; phylum Arthropoda; class Insecta; order Diptera; family Syrphidae; genus Neoascia; species Neoascia interrupta. The sequence goes on along the minus strand of OX392464.1, from coordinate 2,412,696 downwards.
TCTGTTTAACCTAAAGCCTTCTACAAGACGTTAAATCCATTGCACAATGGCCCCTACGGGTGAGCTTTTTCTTGGCGTTACATAAAGGCTAGGACACACATCTAGATTATTAATCACGAATTGAGATTGTTCACCTTGTTATATAGGTGTACCTGCGCTGGATACGCATTTTATCTGATGAAACAGGTGTCTGTAGCTTGCGGCATTATAAATCGATTTAGCCGTTCTGTGATTGCGTTTTTATTATATATCTACTAATATCGATTTCCTAACCAACTACAGCCTCGAGATCTGACCACAAAAAGGTAAACCTACACACTTTCCGTAGAAGACATTTTCCAAAGGGACAAATGGCTTTGACGAGGATCTCCTTCTCGCAACATATTGAGATACATATCTTGTTTAAAATTAATTGTTCCTAGAATCTGTATTATCATCTGTCGAAAGAGATATATAGACGGGACTATAATGTCCGAACTTGCGGTCCAGAGGACATAAAAGATTTATGAACTTTTTATTGCTCCCCATTGATAATAGCGAAACAATTCCTACAATATTTTTCTTTTCGTTTGTGTTTCGAAAAAGTGATTGATGGCCTCGAAGACAATATGCTACAGTTTCATTTATCAGGCTTCGAAGCAAGATTCTTGGGTGCATATGTATACCTCTACCCAACCTACCTCTACTTCGCAGACATTATAATATATTTTTTCGAGGACGACTGCCAGAGAAATGGGAATGTCAATATTGATATAATTTAAATTTTTACAGATTTTTATTTTTATTTTTTTTACTTTGGATATGAATAATGTGAAAAGAAAATATAATTGAAAGTGTGGCAATGTAAAAAACGATAGCATCGAAAGTCGAGAAGATAAATCAGCTACTTGATTGTTTTTTTATTTTTAATATTAACATTCTAAAAAGAGAAAAAATCGAAGACATAAAACAAGCTGAATCACTGTCAACGAGACGCGTCGAGTTGTCTCGAACCTTCAAATTATGACAGATATCGTGCTGAAATGAAAATTAATACAGTCTGGAAATGTCACCATTAAACTTGTGTCTCATTTTCATTTCAAAAACAATGTACACATAATTAATACTGAAAGAAACAAAAATTGAAGGGGGGCAAACCTTGAGGTCTCAGGAACATTGGTGCATATGAATTGTGTCATTATCAAACAGGATGTGATAGAACAAAAGTTTTGGGAAGGGTACGATACGAATACAAACGTAATCCAAACTCTGTCTGACGTTTATAGATTGAGCTGCGAATGACAAATGCAAACAAGTCGTAATTTTGTTTGACACTCTTGCGTTACGCTTTTTCTTTTAAGTTTTCCTATAAATTTGTCTTCAATCGATGCACCCATCGATTCACTAAAAGAAAACACCCAACTGTCATTCCAGTCAGCTGACAGCAAACTGATATTCGAAGTTCGAATTTCGATATCAAAAATTTTCCCTCCATGGAATTCAGCGGAAAGGTACCAATGGAAAATTATCAATGGGGAAATACAGAAAGTACTAGAAGGTGCTTAATTTGTATAAATACACGGGTGACAGACTCGTACGGGACAGTTATATTTTAAACGTTGACTTGTGAAAATCGATACAAAAAAAAAGTGATTGAATTGAAATAAAGTTTAAGTAGGGAAGTTAAATTTAGTGCGATTTCAATTTAAATTAGTTTTGTTTGATAAATAAAGTGTTCCATTGTGTAATTATAAAAGAGAAATTGAGTTTTATTTAACGTACCCCAGGCAAAAATATCACACTGTGTTTCCACCGGCAATAATACGAGCATTGACATAATATATATGGAATATGCTAGTTGGTGTCTCATTATGTCAATTAATACGAGCATTAGCGGGAGACGATTTATAATAAATCTCAAAGTTGTTCCACAAGCCATACGTTATGAAGAATTAATTTGACGTGTGTACTCTTTTTCTGTCATTTTGGCTCTCAAAAGGGAGTGGCGATATAATTTTCGAGTAAACAAAAAAAAGTTTTCCGTTGTTACAATCCGAATAGAAATCGTAATTCTGACAGATACGTCATAAGTGGACACTTTTAGTGTCCTTTTATGATTCTGAGACTGTTAAAAAGGTGTTGGAAAAGAGTTGAAAGTAGTTCGTGAATAGGATGAATAAGATTCGTGAGATGATTTTTCGAATCGCTTGCCGAGAGGATTGAAACTTGTGTGGTCAATCGCGAATTTTGTTCAGGATTTAATGAAGATTTATATTAATCGCGGATTAATGCCCGGTGGAAACACGGTATAAGACTGACTGTTCAGTCATAGAGACTTTGATTCCCTTGGTCCTTTCATCTTTTCGGAATGAACACCATCCATTTGTCACCATCACCGCTCTTTCAGTACTGGATTGCTTTTGAATACAAGCAAGCACTATTTTCTGTTCCATAGTGCTTGTCGTACCTACTATCTTCTCAGTATGAAATAAACCAGTAATTTACCTAGTCAGGTTGCGGTTTTTGATAAGATGTGTGCCTTACTCCTTTACACATCGCATCAAAGTCCGTGATTTCGATAGATCTTTAACAAATTCTCGACGTTTCTGTTACAATAGTTGGGGTTTCGTGATCTTGTGCTCGAAGTAGATTTAAATAAAATCTCCGTAAGTACCGTAAGTTACCAACGGATTTTCAAAACAAACAATGTATTTTGTGACTCTTGTGTGAGCAGATCAACAGCTGACCGACTAGATATAAAAGATGTAAAAAAATATTTCTCTCAATTAAAAAACAAATTTTCAAAAAGTTTTCGAAAACTCGTTTAGCCATTCACAGTTTCATACGCCGACTAGAATTTTTTTCGTTTTTCATTTCTTCATTACTTGTCAAATGTCAGCTCATATTTATTTTTAAAGGTGCTTAAAATCATCCATAAGAGATGAGAACATATAAAGAATTTTACGCTGACCCCTAAACCACAAGCTGATTTAAGATGGGACATTCGGTTTCGCAGATATTTACACCCAAAGTTGAGACAAGAATTTATTTGAAATTTTTAAGACAATTTGATATTTGTGACTTCCACAGTGATTTTAAACGAAAACTACTAAAAAACTGGGGTTTCGAAAACAGAAAAATTTACAAAAGCACAGGGGAAAACTCGTGTTTTTTGGAGAAGTTTTCGCATGTTTTCACGAAAACACAGTTTTTTCTTCGGTGGGTAGAGGGTATTAAGCCTTTGTTTCAAACAATAAAACTTATGGCCTTTTAATGTACAAATTGTCAATCCACATGAAAATTGGTTCATGTGGACTTCACTGCTATTGTCACAACTAATTGAAACTTTAAACAAAATCCCGTCGGTGGCGGGTGGCCACTGTGAAAGCGTTCGAAGGATTTGGAAATCTCTTAGTCAAAATTTTGGACTTTGATGCGGTGTGAAAGGGTATCAGCTAATGCGCTTCTAGAAAACTTAAAAGTTTTAGTTATTCCTAACAGGAGGGCAAAAGACTAATGGTCGTAGTTTTTATACCCGACCCGGGGTTTATTAATTTTGATGCATAGTTTGTAACACAGTGAAATAATCACCGTAGACCATTAGCTTTAGTTAGGCTACGAAAACTGACCTCTCACACTATCGACCACGCCCACTTTTAACATGTTAGATCTCTAAAAACCTGATATCTCGGTAAATTCATTCTAAATCGTAAAAAAAATTCTATGTCAACTGATAAAGATATTCCCGATTGTTAAATTTGTCGTATGCAGAGTATTGAGCCCAGCCTTGCATTAAGCCTGTTAGGGCTTTTCCTTTTAGCTTTTTAAGAAATCAAACTTTTTTGTAGCAATAAATTTCGCTTGTAACGCATTCCCTCATGAATTTAACGAGATAAGAATTAATTGATTTTAATTTTTTGCTCAAACCCATTTTCGGGGGTGCTGCCAATGCAAATAATTGACATACAGCATATGAATTCAGGCCAAAAAACTTAGAGTAAATAGAGTCGGGTATTAAGAAGTTCGTTGCAGACGAACTCTTGCACTTACCCACTTGTTTTTTCTGTTTTTTAAAGTCGAATGACCATTACAACAATATGAACAAATAAAAGAAGCCAAGAGTAAACATGAATCCATTAAGTTTAATCTAAGTTTATAAATATGTATGTAGGTAGACAATTGAAATCAAATGCACAACGGGTTGCAAGAGTTCAGTCAGCAAGAATTCCCCAAGACGAGTTTCCAATCACTCGCAGAACCAAGAAGTAGGTTCCCACCCCAAAAACATCGAGACTTAAGTTATAACTTTCTGTTTTACAGAGGGCCAAAGTGGGTTTACCAACATGTCAATATAAGCGGTACATAAACGTGTATAGCTACCCACATACCACATGACAACTAAAAATGTAAGTTGTGCACACTGACACGAGTAGGGAAAGTGGTTATTTGCAGACATTCGTAATATGACAGTATTCACTTCAGAAAACGAAAAAGGTTCCACCGAAGTATTTGCACCTGCCCCACAAGAAGTCGACGGAACCGACCTGAGTGTACAGGACACGAGAGTTCAAGAAGATGCTGTTCTGCCGTACCCAGGTATAGGCTAAGGATATAGTATATAACATTTTGGTTGCGTATTTTGTGGGGGATTTCGCCTTGGTTTCCTCTGCATTCAACCGTCACCCTACTCAAGATTTCCTTTCTTCGTTTTTATTTATTTTAAATCTCACTGCGACAGGTTTTTCAGGTGATTTTGAAACTTGTACATATTAAATTAAAATGTTTCACTGGTTGTAAAGGTATGCCGGGTCTTCTTCAAAGTTTTAAATTGCTTTCTTTTGAGAAGAACCAAATATCAGACATCATCCTAGATGCTTTGTAATTTTGTGTTTTATTGCCAGGACGATGAGATTTTTTTTATCGATCGCTATGACGAACGACCTTGCTGGGGTGGCAACATATGTTGACCGTTGTATGTTAAGTTAGTCACATGGGAGTGATAGTATTTTGAAGTTTTCAAAATGACTTGACAGTCGATAGCTCTTAGCAAATGTCAGTTCGGGATATCACATATAAATAGAGGACATCAAACAATTTTAAACTGTCAATGACTCGAATCTTACGTATGACTCTACGCGTACAAACAACCAAACATCCATTACAAAACGTAGGTTCAGGGGTAGGCATTGGAATTTTTGGGGAGGGTGGTACTATGTCAACCATATGTGTGCCCACATAAAGTTTGCTTTCTCGGCAATAAATAAATCAAATCGCATGACATGTGATTCTCTTCATTTCTTTAGATTCCGACAGGTTAAAACACCTACACAGATTAGGGGAAATAATTTTCTTGTAACTTATAAATTGTGCAGAAGTAAAACATTAAACGTACAAGTATATAGGCACACATTCCTCTCGAGTTCTATTTTCGAAAATAGACAATTATCATTTTCTGTCAAGGGTGGGTGTTGGTGTTGTAATTCTAACCTTTAGCGTCATAAAATATTCACTGTAGACGCCCAAACCAAAGAGCTTAACCATCGAACTTCGTTTATGCTTTCAAAGAATTCGGTCAGGGTTAAATTTTGCACACTATTATTAAACTTAAGGCTAAGGGTAGTTGTTTGTTTGTTTTATATAATGAAGATAGTACCAAGTGGTTTTAACAGATGTAGTGCATACGTGTTGCTTGCATTTTTATACCCGACCTTTTTGGGGCCAGTTTTTCAGTGCGAGATCATCAAAGTTTTCGAGTTAGGCTAAGATTAAACCCAGAAACGAGTTTTTCAGTGAATATTGGTCCGGGATGAATCTCGGATCAACTCTGGTGAACAGTATGAACTTCTTTGAATGTTTTTTACTGTTTGACGCCAAGTTTCTGTGCAAAATGACAACTGAAATGACTCGAACTTTTATTTCTGTGTTTTTTTATGTGAAGAGAGTCTGGGACAGTCAATAATTTCGAGAGTCGAAGATATTGACAACTCTACTGACGGAGCTAACTCTGCACTGAAAAATTGCTCGCTGGTTTAACTCTAGATTCGTTTTATTCAGGGAATAACTAAATTAATAACACTGGCCGGTTTTTCAGGCTTAACTCAGCACTGAAAAACCGGCCCTTAGACATATAGTCGAGACTGATAAATCGATTAAGCCATGTCCGTCCGCCCGTCTGTGTGGAGCTGAAGGTCTTCAAAATCAAGCTAAAGAGCTGAAACTTGGAGCACGGCTTGGTTGTTCTGTTTCACAGACAAAATGAAAATTGGCTCGATACGTCAACGGCCACGCCCGCTACTGGCTTCAAAGTGAGATAATCTCTGTTCAAAATGCCTTTGGTCAATATTGGCCCAAGATTTTTAACAAGGCAAAAATTAGACCACCCACAATATCGACCATGCCCGCTTTTAACATGTTAGATTCTTAAAAACCCGATTTCTCGGAAAGTTCACTACACATAGAAAAAAATTGTATGACAACTATTGCAGATATTACTTTTTGCTAAGTTTGCATCTTACAAAGTTTTGAGCTCCGCCCACTTTTAAGGGGTGTTTTTAGGAAAGAAAACGGCTTTTTCTGAAATAATTTTCGCTTTTACCGTATTTTCTCATGTTCTAACGAAATTACAATTAATTGATTTTAATTTTTAGCCCATGTCAGTTTTTGGGGGCATGGCCTATACAAATAATATATGAATGAATTCGGGCCAAAAAGCTTTAAGATTTGGTGTTCCACGGGATTGTAGGGTCCGCTATATAGAAATTTGTCGCAGACGAACTCTTGCACTTACTCCCTTGTTATATTAAAACTTTCGTTAATACTTAAAAACGTCCCTAATGCCGAAATGGCGGAACACTGGAAATCGGGCCCATTCTTGGAAAAAGACAAAGGCTTGCAAGATGTACTACTACGGAACCGAACAAGGCAAGAACGGAAACGGTATCATCCTTGGGACAGAAGTACCTCATGGCATCTTGAATATTTCAAAGCAAAGTGACCGGATGAAATTTTTTAAGCTGGTGATACAAGGTGAGGTATGGAACTTCCGAGTTGGGTCTGATCTGAATAAAAGGAAAAAGATGCATTCTGGATAGATTTTCATAATCACATCAAGGCGATCCCAAATGAAAAAAAAAAAATTGTAGGAGGAGACTTGAACGGACATGTCGGGAAATCTTACGACGACCATGAAGACTGCCATGGTGGACTGGGGTGTGGCGCTGGGAAATATTCGGGTGAGAATGCCTTAACGTTTGCAACTCATACGGTCTCATCGCGCTCAATATCATATTCGTCAAGGAAAGCAAGCACCTGATCACTTACAGCAGAGGTCGGTATGAGAACCAGATATTTGGTATGAGGGCAGGAGAAAAGCAATAGTAGAAGCAGCAGAATATTTCATAAAAACATCTGGCATCTGGCATATTGGAAGAGAAAAAGGTGTTTTGCATTCGGCCGACCCTAACCTGGGTAACAGACGCCGACCAGCAATCAGCCGCTCATTTTGAGACAGACGCTTCCATACCGGTACCCACCATATCTGGTGAGCATTCCCCTATCCGCCACCTGGGGAGGCGCCCAATTGGGGACCAACAGACCCAGAAGGGGATCCTTTACATTTAATAAAAGTAAAAAAATTTTTAGCGGTTACTTTAATGTTTTTTGTATTCCCCATATGGTGGAGGTGGTAATTTTGCAACATACTATAGCAGCTTCGAATTGTTTAATCCGGGGACACACAGACGCGACGTATGCTAATACTAACAGAAAAAACAACTGCGTAGAAAAAAACGTCCTAGCTTCAAGTTGTCCTGAAAAAATCTCTACTTAACCACAACAGGTGACTTATAAAAAATTCTTTATCAAAATCGATATAGGCGCAAACATGAACCGAAAAAACAAAGAGACCCCTAAAAAAATAGTCTTCTGTAAGTCGACAGTTTCTTTAACAGACCCTCATCATTTGTATAGCGGCAACGTTTTGCAAGTGCGTAAATTTCCTAAGTGCTTTGGCTGTGCCTTCTTAAACAAGCTGTGCTTATGCCCTGTCCCCTATTATAACCCAGATCAATCAACGTATAATGTGTGCAAACAACCTGCTGTGCTTAGGGATGTCTCGGGGTATAGTGTGTCTACACGTTGTATTCTTTCAATATTAAGAAGGGCCGTCAATTTGCTTCCACTTAAACATCTGACCCAAACACAGGCAGACGTCAGAAGCAGATAGATATAAGCAATTTATGAAGAGCACGCTTTTACAGGTCGCCCGCCCTCCCAAAGTTTTAATAACACAACTTTTTGCAAACAAACGACAAAGGATTACGATTAAAAACAATACAGCCCCAAGTGTACGTTTCCCATTCATTATCCTAAACAAAGACCAGGGAGAATCTTCATGAAAGCATACCCTGCTCTAATTCCACTCATAAAGCAAACTTAATATCTGGTCAAAAAACTTTCCCTAAAGAGACTTTCGAATATTAACCGCGTGTAAACGATTTTTAAAGGAAAAAAGCAAATTCCCCCGCACAATAAGCGATGGCGGCGGCTTATCCTTAAACGTTGTGGAGCCCTTGTTAAAATGACCCTTCTTTGCACAATACTTCACAGTTGGATTAAGCTATCAAGAAAAGGTCCGTCGCACTTGTCATATGGCTTTAATTGTAAACAAAGGCCCGACCGCAGCAGTAGCTATGAATATAGGTAGAGTCGAACCTATCAATAGCACTGAACTCTTCCAAAGTAACTGGTCGGTCGACCACCTTAAATCGGCCCTATACTGTCAATGGAAATTTGCATAAAGTAAATTTAAAATACATTTACCCCTTGGGGTCGACCTAATTCCCAACTGCCATATCCACCCGCAGCTCAGTTTACGTTTATATCCCCAAGAATCTTCTCTTGATGGACATAATAAGACAGTTTACACAAAAAAAAATACTCCCTGCGCCTCTATATTTCTGTGCGGGAGTATAGAAAGGTTCAAGGTCCCGCTATAAGTAGGTTTGTGTTTGCGTTGCTAATAAATTCATCAAGACAAGGGATTCCACTGCTAATATGCTGGTAATGTAAAAGCATATTCCTTCTACTCACTATTACCACGTACGAGCCACGGACGAGAACACGCGCTCGACAGGACGAAATGTGAAAATCCTTTGCCACTGCCGCTACCAATAATCACACACAAATAAATATGCTATTATTATTTATTTCGAGTTCATCATCAGCTCGTATTCTGCTCGGGTGGGTTGAGTTCTACAAATGCCAGAAGTAGCTAGATACTAAATGGAATTTCGTGCACGGTCACGAATCCTTAATGTTTCAGATCAGCATATATGTTGGCTCCCGACCACTACCAGGACACCCACCCTCCAGCATAAGCGTATATAATAATGATGGTGACTTGACTGGTGGAGTGTCATGGTATAATGTACCTATTTGTACATCCTGGCGTTGCTCGAGCTGCCCTAGGCCGTTAACATAGAGACGTTCCTAAATAATATTTAGTATTGTAATAAAGAATGCATACACACAAAGGGATGGGCAAAGTGATAAAAATGGAAAGTTTAATAAAAGTTGACAAGACATAGTCCCAGCCAAAGGAGTCTGGGCCTGGGCTAGTAGCTTATTTCCGTTTCCTGTATGTGTGGGGGTAGTTGTTTTTGGCGTCGTAAATGTTTTATTCAACCAAGATGAAGAACAGCGGTTAATTGGTTTGACATTTGCTGATAAGTACAAAATAGGATTACTTAACTACTAAGAATGGTGTTAAGGGTATAAATACGCTGTTTATATAGGTTTTACCCTTAACAGTTAAAATACCGGACTAAAGCAGGTATAACATTTACAGTCAAACGAAAAAGTTGCGGTTTGATGTGGGGATGAAAGTTGTCAAGTGAGCTAAGAACGAGCAAAAAAGGTGTCCTTGTTCCGGACCACAAGGGTAGGACGGGTCAACTTCAAAGAGAGCCTATAGTGTAAAAGAAATTCTGAAAGGAAGACTAAAAAGGAATAAGTCACACCTTTAGATTGATGAATATCCTCCCTTGGTATATATTTCTCGGAAACTTTTTTTTGCCTCTACATCAAAGTGAAAGTTTAATGTTGTTTTTTGCTTGTTATATCGATCATTATGCTGTATGATTGCAGAATCGAACTGGCCCAAATATTTTACACCCCATCCCATAGGATACGGATAAGGTACCTATGTTAAGTTCCGCGCATAGTTTGTATCGCGGTAAAATAATAATTATAGGTATAGATCCCTAAGACCTGCGGGAACTACAAGGCAGCCTCAGGCTTTGGCTTCGTCACGTAACGATACGTCGGCTTTGAACTGGCTTTACAATGATGGCTCATGGAGGGCGAGCTTTTATGCGGGAACCACAAAGCAGCCTGGGCTTGGCCTTCGTCACGTTACGATACGTCGGCTTTGAACTGGCTTTGCAATGACATTGCGCTCATGGAGGGCGAGTTTTATGCGGGAACCACAAAGCAGCCTCGGCTTGACGTTTACAAGTTCAGCCATACGATTTTAGTGTTTCCTAACACAATGAAGCTCGGCTTCAAAATGTCTTTGCAAAGAGAAAGAGTGCGCAAAGAGAAAACGTAATACTACGTAATGAGACTCAGAAGCCCAGCACGAGTTCAGAGGAACTGAACTTTTAATTCGTGTGAAGCAAATGGGGGTTGATTTCGATCGCACACACGAAGTCAATCAGTCTGCATTTGTGTGTTGGTCATACACGGATATGACGCAGAATATCTGAGTGTGTCGTGTCTACATTTTGGTCCAAATTGCGTATTATTTATTTATTAGTTGGACATGAATGTTTCACATAATTATGTACACAGCACTATAGCTACCAGGGCTTTCGGCTGTGTGTGCGTATTTTTTAAATTATCGTGACAACAACAAAAGCTCTCTCTCCATGAGAGAAATGTAATTGCAAAGCCGGTTCAAAGCCCACGTATCGTAACGGGGCCAAGCCGAAGCCTGAGGCTGCTTTGTGGTCCCCCCTTTATTAGTGCAATCACTACGCTCTCTAAGTATGCCACGATGAATTAAAAAATACGCACACATAGCCAAAAGCCCTGGTAACTAGTGCTGTGCTCATAATCATGTGGAACATAGAACATTCATGTCCAACTAATAAATAATAATAATAAAACTACGCAATTTTCCCTGAAATGTAAACTCACTCAGATATTCTGCATCATATCCGAGCATGACCAACATACTATAGAAATAGAGCCCAAAGTAGACTGATTGACTTTGTGTGTGCGATAGAAATCAACCTTCGCCATTTGCTTCACACGAAGAAAAAGTTCAACTCATCTGAACTCGGTCTCGACTGCGGAGCCTTATTACGTAGTTTTACGTTTTCTTTTTACGCACTCTTTCTCTTTGCAAGCAAAATTTTGAAGCCGAGCTTCATTGTGTTAGGAAACACTGAAATCGTATTGCTGAACTTATAAGCGCCAGGCCGAATTTTGAGTCGAAAAAGCCAAGTTCTAATTAAGGCTTGTTAAAGAAAAGGCCAAATTTTTTAAAACAGAATTTTGAAACCATAAAAAATGCATCATTTTGTGTAAAAATAATTTTGAGCTATTCGGAATTTCGACCCTAATCCAAATAAAGTGTATAGTTAGCCTTAAAATCAGTGCGTTTTAAACTCCCAACTAGTCAAAAGTCTATTATTTTTTTGTCTTTGCTTGCAAAGCTCAAACCTAAAGTGTCTGTAAAGAAGTGTCATAACAAGTTCCGACTTCGTATGGATTCCTTTAACCGCTATAATCGAGCTTATAGAGAAAGTTTACATAGGTTACATAGAAACATAGGTTTATCAGCATTTCATTATTTTCAATATTATAGACAGCGGTGTGTATGTACGACTTAAAGGACTTTTTATTTATCCGAAGGGTGTTTCCTTATCCGTACCACTATCTTGTATGAGAAGAATAGAACACACACAGCAACAGCATGCATGGTTGAAAAGTTGGCCCTGGTTCACTTCGAGCTGTTGCGCCCCTCGTTTCCTTTTCCAAAGCATATGCCATTCCTATCCCATAATGAGTATTTGAATGTTCAAAAAGGACTACGGGTATTGTATTTATTCCAGAAATACTCGTTTTGATTTCCTTCACCGATTTTCAGGGAGACAATGTTCGATTCTTGTACAGGTTGGAATACATATGACAATTAAAACTTTTATGATTGTGCAGAAAAGATAGTTGTTAAAAGAGCTTACCCTCCAAGAGATAAGGAACATCAATTTAGTTGTGAAAAAGTTTAGTGAGATAAAGGTTATCGGCATTCGACCCTTACTTATTTGATAAGTGTGAAGATCATAAGGATAAAGGAAAAAAAACAAAAAACAGGCTGCAATAAATGTTAAAAGTTTGTCAATTGAATTGTTTCTTCATCAAAATCTTATATAATGTTACAAACTATGCGTTAAAAATCATATATTTACCCTATAGTTAAATAGTTTTAAGTTTTGTTCCGGTATCAAAATAATATCCGGAACAAAACTTCCAAGTTTGTCAATTGGATTAATAATTTGCTTGCCTACTTTGTTTTAGGACGGAACCAAATTTATTTAGTTATCTCATGTCATTCAAAAAACGCAATTGATTGAACTAATTTAGAAAAGAAAGATGAGATCTGTACAAGTTTTGGACTATGGTTTGCCTTAACCCACACTAAGGACGTTTGAG